>OY728140.1:1978738782-1980090032 GCA_963277665.1 Viscum album | reverse complement strand
TACACCATGAAGAAATATTCGTAAAACCTTTTTATTTTTCACTTATTAATATAAGATTAATGTTTTCTTATATTTTGTTACATAACTGTATGATTTTTGTCATGTGATGTGTTGGAATTGAATTATATACCCTTCTGTTCATTGGGTACGAATTGATATCTCATGAGAAAAATAGAACGGAAATGGGGGTGAACCTAGTTTAGAAAGGAACTCTATAAAATATAATATTCATTAGAGGAAACCTTTAATAAAATTATTGAATTTGGGTCAAAACCAATCAAATATGATAGTCTTAATAGAGAGTCTTTACTACATCAGAATTTATATTTTATTATTTTGATAATTCCATAAATTTATGTATTATGAAAATGTTATTCTTTCATAGATCTTATTTTTCATTCATTTCGGATTAAATTATTTATAGATCACATTATTTATTACAATAATGATGATTAAGATCTATGATATATATGATATGATTTGAAATAATTAAACTCATGTTAGCATACCTTTATACTCATGCAATTATCGTTTTATTATTGATATATCCATTTATTAACGTCTAAACATACCAGACCACGCCCTCTATTATATTTTCAATCCCGGATATATGGAGTAATATTCTATTTATTAAGGGTATATGAAGGGTTTTAGTTATGAATAATTATGTGGTAGATGAAATAGAAATATTATTATCAATATTTTTATATTGATAATTTCCCAATGATATTATACCTATATTATTTTTACATGAATCATAATGTTATAAATTTTTTATTAAACTAATATGGTTTCAAATATATTAATGAAAAAAACAGGCCACTATATTATTTACAATTGTAAACCCCCATGTACATCATTTCAAACTTATAGAGTTATTGAGGCTCTAATAGTTTAATAATAAGAATGAAAACAAAAGGTTGTTAACAGAATTTATATTTTATTCAATACTAAATGTTTGAAAATCCACACCATTATTCTATACTCAGTCCTTAGAATAAGATCATAAAATGATCTCACTATTCTTATCCTAGAATTATTTCTTATTTGTAGAATCACTTGGTAATCATAGGTTTACCTAAACCCAAACATGATAATGATAAGTTCAAGAGAATGTTCAGTGAGCCCATGTAATTACTACTTACACCTTTTAATTTCTTATCAATATTTATCTTCCAAAAAAATTTAAATCATAATTATATAATGACCAATTTTTTAGTGGAAATATATTTGTATTATTATATAAATTAAAAAATAATATTTCTCTACACTATCAACAAACAAAAAAATAATATTACTCAAGCATTGTGCAGACTATCGACCCTACAAAGTGATGTTTTCCATTTTTATACATGATATTATTTCATTATAAAAAACAAAATTTTTATGTTCCACCTTTATAGAATCATCTAAACATAATATTTATAATCCTATTATAAATGTATTATAAATATCCTTAACCATAATATCTCATAAGAATATCTTGTTTTCATTTTTGTTAATTATTTAACCACCATTATAAAAAATGCTACAAAATTTTTCATGGAAAACAATGTGTAGTTAAAAAATAATGTTATTATAATTTAGTATGAAAATAATTATAAGTTGTTTATTTTTGAGTGTTTTAACTATGGATTTATATTCACATTCAAATATAATCTTAGATTAATTAATCTAGTGAAATAACGAGATACAAATTCAACATTCACAAAAGCATAAGTAAAAACTATTTAATAAATTAATATATTATAAAAATTATTTTCCTATATAAAATTAAAGATAGGTTATTATGTTTATAATTATGATATCATATAATTATAAATTTATTACTTAGGAATTTAAGTTGATGCTCATATCGAATCTAGAACAAGTTATGGGTTTCTCTTTAAATTTTCAGTTCTTTAGGACATACATAATATTATAAATAGTGAAATGTTTGTGAAATTGTGTATCTAAATCAAAATTAATATTTTGAATCAGTTTCTGATCATAATTCATGGGATTTGGTTTTAAATTTTATATTATATCATTCTATTATTTTTTACATGATTCATTCTTTGGTCGAAAGGGTTTTCATATTAAATTTCATATGTTTAGATATGTCCTTTATTATAAAACTTGATTCCTTTATGGGGTGTATATACTACCAGTTGGATATGTTATATAATTAATTCACTTATATTTATGGTATATTAATATCTTTTTGAAGACCTATGTTTTAGGAAATTATGATATAATTGGTTCAAATATCACAACTGGGGTTTTCCATATCAATTTCCACTATTTCAGACTCATTCTATATTGAACACTTATTTCATTTTCTCTAGTTCCAAAATTAGAAAAGGCAAATTTTTATTTCATTGATATGGAATTTTATGGTCTTTTAAGAAAATGTTTTGGGGGTAAACCCCATTCCATATTTTAAATTCCATCCCATGTTTTATAAAAATAAATATTTATGTTGTTTCGTTTATAGTAGAACCCTATATGGATAAAATAATAGAGGCATGATTATGGTATAGATGAATAAAGATATCATCATCCCAGAAATTGGTTGTCAAGAGTTGAAGATAACATCACTATGATAAATGTTAGGTGAGATAATGACAACACACATGGTTTGACACACCATTGCTACATGATTTGGAATATTCACATGTTTTATATGCACGGTCATGAATGAGCATTCTTAACATTTACATTCTAATATATTAATTAAAACTATTACAAACATTTATTATCTACCATGTATAACCAAAAATGATGAAACAACTATCATATTTATATTTATTTGACAATAGTAATTAATATTACATTTATGATTAAGTGAATTGAATGTGATGATTGAGTGATATTATCTATGACAACTACATTATTACACTAAATGAAGAAATATTTTTTCCATTCATTTAACTATATGGATAAACAGGTTTTCATTCAGTTATTGGTTATTTATGATTTATTATGAAATGAATTTTAGAATATTTTTGGGATTTAATGATTCATAATTATGTGATGTGTGGGACAAAATTCATTTATCCAATTAATGTATCAACATGAATCGTGAGACAAAATAGATTTGGTTTCGGGGTATACAACTTTACATATGAGTACAATGTCTAGGAAAAAGGGCATAAAAGAATATTTTGTGGCATGGAATTATAATTTCTTGTATTATATGATTAATGACTATTATTAACATTTATCTAATTTATTAATATATATATATATTTCTATCAGATTCATTTGTTTATGGATTCATATTTCTTATTCATTATTTCTATATCACATGTTTTCGGGATATAATATGATAACATCGTTTCAATGCTACACATTATTGAACATGTGATATCACTATTATTTATTTTACTTAAATTGGAAAAATAGAGGGAAACTACCTATAATTTTCAAGGATGTTGTGGAAGCTCTAAAAATGTTCTCCAAAAATGGCTCCAAAACCACACTACATTATCTGGTATGAAAATCATAAAAATTAAACTTCTGGAATTGATGAGGAGGAAGGAGACCAAATTTTCACTATCCAAAACAAAAATAATAAAATTATTGGATCACATGCATAACATAAGACAATTTTCATATTGTTTTAGATAAATAACAATGAAACCTACTTAGACAATAGATATGAAGTCAAAGGTGTATTTTTTCACTGTACTAATATTTTCATATATAAAATTGTGTTATCATCATCATGTACAATAAAAATCATGTATACATAATTCATTGAAAATAATTTCATATACCATGAGGAATTGAAAGAATAATATGTGTGATATCAAAATATTAGTAAGGTTAAACATTAGAATAAATAATAATATTTCCTCAGTGAGAGATTGAATTTCTTATGGGTATGATGACATAATCAATTTACATGTTCATAAAATAAGAATATTTATACACCAAAATTCATATAAAATCCAATATTTAAACATATAATACGTAATTAACTTTGAAGGGAGTCTTTGAATTTAATAATGATATTCCATGTGATACCAGTATTGATATAAAAGCATTAAAAACCCATAAGAAGCATAAATAAAATGTATTGTTTTACTATAGCGGCATCTTCATAACAAATATTATCACCATATCATAAATATATGGATAAATGATCCATATAAGTGATAAACCATATGGTAAGTCCCTCTTATTTCTTATAAATACAATGAACATTACCTATGGAATTGGAGAACTGTCTTTGTGCACCTATCATATAACCTATATTGGGCACACCCAATGCTCTCTAGATAAAACCTTATTATATTTTATATCAATCTCACCCAATTATTTTGGGGATCAACCATCATATAATCTATATCAGGATCATCCATTGTTAATAATGGTCAATAACCCTTCATATAGATCATATCAAGTTCACCGTTTTATCCTCAGTAATTTTCATGTATATAGTGACCCTAGTTTTTAATAAATTACTATTACATCATTTTAATGTTAAACAATATAAAATAATTACATGACTACGATCCAATGATTTATTTTCTTGAGAAAATTTGACCCTACATAACATTCACAAAATAAAACCTAAAAATTTATCTGATTCCTTCTTCTGTAGTTTCTTATTGGTCCTCAAATTCACCTTATTACAAGTATTCAGCTAAGGATGTACATTAAAGAAATGGGTGATATTAAATCCTTGTAAGGTGATAGATAAGAAAGTGAATAAATATATCATTGTTTGAGAATAATAATAATCATCATAACTTAGTCATAGGATCATAACCATGATAAGATGAATTTAGATAAAGGCATGTAATGTGGCAATGCAAAAAAATGAAACATCGTGTTTTTATGGTCAACTACCACACATAGTTGTGAACAAACATAGAATCATGTTCACACGTATTTCTATTTTATAATGAGATAAATCATATTCCACAATTATTTTGAGAGTAATATAATAATGGTAACACCCATCACATCATAAAATTATACATTCTAATATATAATTCTTGGTGCACCCATCACATTATAACATTTAAATTATCATGAATACCTCATAGATGGTGTATTAATAATGGAAATAAAATAACATACACAAAGTAATAGGTTAAATTTCATAAATAATAAATTCATACACATTGGTATCCCCAATAAAATATATAAAACCATATTTGATATAAGAATCATCAACCTTGATTGAAGAATAAATAATTTTGAGAAGTAAAAGGTGTATTTTTTTAAGAAAATTTCTTTTGGAATTTTTTTTCCAAAAAATGTAGTAGAAAAAAATTATATTCCCAAAAAGTTTATATAATCATGAAAAAATTATATTTATGTTAAATGTGGTGAAATATGGAAAACCAAAATAATGAGAGTTGAGTTTGATAATTCCCCTTACATTATGTTCGAATTCATTCTTCACATTAATATCCAATATAATTTCATTAGACTCCCTAATTAACAAATATAGAACCTTTTATAAATTAATTTTACTTTATATGGTTTTATTAGGTTTACTTACGAGATTTTCAATGTGTTATGGAGTTTAATATCATCATTTTGATTCATTCAATTCCATGGTTCTCAATACTATTTTACTTGTATATATGAACAGATGTTGATGTAAAATATTTATAAATATACATATTTTTACTATATTTTATTAATGATCACCCGGATGTTAAAATTATCTTATAAATAATACTTTTATATGTTATGAGGATGAATCCTTAGAAAAATGTTATTAATAATTGCTTTTGGTTAATTTTAGCGGGTTATCGATCACATAATATTCATTTGGTATTATCATTTACTATTATGTATAAAAAATAATTCCAAAACATAAAAAGGTTTATAAAATAATGTTTAAAAACCATTTTCAACCATTTATTTTATTTATTATCATCTTTTATGGAATTATTCGAAAATGAATGTTAATCTTCCACAATGTCGGTAGATTGACACGTCACAGGAGATGAATATATTTTTAGAATAAAAGGTATAGGGACAGAGAGATATGGTTTTGTAGATGGATCTTCCATTTATCCAGAAATAATTCTAGTACATCAAACATTATAGGTTTTCCTGTATTTTGGATAAGATTAAGTGACTAGAAGAGAAACAAATGAAATGAAATTGAATTGAAATTAAATGAAAATGTAAAAGGATTTTACCTCTTAGTATTATTCTCATTGAAAACGTCCTTAGGTAAAATGATTGCGACTTTTGATTATACCATTATTTCCTATTCTTGAGGGAGGATATTTGGGTGATTTTTTTTTTGAAATTTTGGGAAAGGATCAATGCTTTAGAGGTGTAATGAGAAGAGGGTGTAAGGTGTAGTATTTATAGTGGAGGATATGGGTGTTTTATCCTTATTTTATTTAATAGTTTATTATTGATCCGCAAAACAATTAATTGATTGATAATTATCTCTAAATATATTAGAATAATTATGCTTGTTTCAAGATTAATGTTCTTTAAAAATCCGTACAACAATAATGAATAAATAATTCATGTATTTATCATTAATCAAAAATCGTCATATTTTACTAACCATAAAAAATCAATTATTTCATAAAAATCACCAAAATTCCCGCAAACAATATATATAACATATAGAAATCATAAAGGATATTCAATTTAGGAAAATAATTTTCTAAATAATTTAAATTTAATTTTTAATTCAAATCATTATTTACTTCGAAAATTCAAATTTCAAATTTATAATTAATTATATGACATAATGAAAAATAACAAAAGATCAAATAAAATTTTCATAAAATAATATATAAAAATATTAATTTTTGAAAACATTTTATGAAAGAAAATTCATTTTAATCATAAAATCAATCATAAAATTTTAATTAAAAATTTTGGACATCAAAAATTGGCAACACATAATTAATAATTTTGAATACATTTTTTTACATAGATTATGATATAATTATTCAATTATTTCATTTATAAGACAAAAAAAATTTATTTATACATTCATGGGTGAGGATACTATTTAATAGTCTAGTTTACTATTCATATGGATCATATTACTATTCTTATGTTTAAGTTACTATTTCATCGGTATAGGTTTCTTACCTTCTAGAAATACTTCTTATATAAATAATTCATCATTTATAATGATTTTATTATGGTCTCTATGTGATTTTATCTGATTAAAACTATATTAAATTACTATAAGAAGTGGTACATTCCATTGATAAAAGTGTTGGGTCATTACAGTGTACCAGTTAAAAAAAATATATTTAGAAGTCGTCACAAATCAATTATAAAAATCATAAATTTTCCTTCATTTACTGATTCTACCATAGAAATGAAATGATTTCCCTATAAATCTCAGAATCTACCTTGTGAAATTTTAGTTATGGTATTGATTTGTAATATTCATGGTAGAGTATATGTAACATAAAGTGTTGTTTTCATTGATGAATATAAATACAATTAAAATGTCATTAAAACATGATTTTGGAAAATAAAATTCTTATTTTAAAAAAAATTATTCAAAAATAAAAATTCACCAAATATTGTGAATATTATATTCTTTTTAAATATCATTCAATTATTATTAATGATTCATCAATGAATATAGCGTTCATGATAGTGGGAAAATCATTTCTTCTTCTAATTGTTAAAAATAAAATCTCTTTTCAATAATTATTTAAATTGATTCAAGGTGGACCATTTAGAAGAAATTAAGAAATATAATTTTCAAATACCTTGAAATGAAGTGAAATGATCAATAAAACATGATTTAGAAAGGATTTAATACATAAAAAGTATTATTCAAATGACATTTTGTAAAACATGTAAATGGAATAGAATGATATTTTATCAAATAGAAAATACATGATCAGTATCACCTAAAAAATAATTTCTTGATGTTTCATTAAAAAATTAAGGAGGAAGTGTAAATCAAATTATTTAAACACATTAATAAACATAGGATAATAAAACAATTTTTTTCATTAGTATAAGTTGATATTATTAATTATAATGTAAAAATGAACAAAAAACCCATAAAAATGGGATTGTATCCTAAAACCGTTACAACATTAAAAACCTTAAAACAATAAGACCCATGAATGATAACATTTGAATAAAACCATAAATGTCAATAGAAATGATTTTATTTTTTATATAGATTTCAAATTCTTTGTATATAAACACATCAAATTAATATTGGTAAATTTTATTAGTATATGTCTCAAATATAGATAATTAAAGTACAATAACACTTAAAAATATCATATCATTGAATTTCATAATTAATAAATAAAAATATTATGAGTATTAAATTAAAATCATCATTAAAATTTGAAATTAATCATAAGGTAATCAAAATTCATTAAGCACAACATCATTGAATATCAAATAAAATGAAGAAGTTATATAACCTAATTATAAAGACAAATACTTTATATACATTTTTATTACTTCATAATTGATTCATACTATTTAAAACATTTAGGAAAACCATGATAGGAACATATAGGTATAATGTCTTTAGAAACTGGAAAACATAAACAATTGGTTCATAAATTATCTAAATTGTCTCCCATTAATTTCATCATATCTGGAGACCCTTTTGGCATATCCTACTTAATACCTTTCTTCCTAAACTGGGGATAAGAAAGCATACAAAGTGGTGACTTCAAATGCTCAGTAAGGGTATACAAAGGAAATATTAATCATATCATATTCATTAGAACATAATATTTTAAAAATCTTAACATACAAAAGAGATCACATTATCATAACATGGGATAAATCATATTAGTGAAATATAATCCCAATAATCATAACATAAAACAGTAAACTTTGTGTCGTACACACATAATCATAGAAAATAATTTCATATTATTCAAGATTCATTTCCAAGACCATCAGAGAGGACAAATTCTATTACTGAACCGAGATCACTCCTCGTTCCAGTCCTATATCATTGAACCTGATTAACTTTTTGATCATTCCATGTCTATCTCATGAGAAATAAATCATTACCCAATGCATTTTATGGAGATATAGGTCTCATCCTTATCATAATGAAACCATTCTTATGTGTGCCACAAAATCATAAATCATACATCATAGCATAACCCATGTAATAAAAATTGAATTCTTAAACACCATTCCATCATAACATAATCCATATATGATAAAATGAATTCATTAAAATAATTCCATCATAACAAAATCAAATCCATGTAATAATAGGGATAGAAACAGAACCCTATATTATATTAGATGGAAAATAATTCTGATAAAACACTTGAACTCCATTCCTGAGGAAAATATACTTTTTTATTGAAAAACACTTTTGCTTTCTCATCATATCATACCATTTTAAAATAAAAGAAGTTAATTGAAAATAAAATTGAAAACATTTAAAGGAATCTTAATGGAAATAATGTTCTATGAAAGTATAAAAATCCATTCATGCCATATAAGTTAAAAAAACATTCTTCTCATACCTTTGCCGGAAAAGTCAAAAATTATCTCGTATATAAAAAGACAAAAGATTTCATTCATATCATTTACTAAAATTTTCACCAATAGGTAAAATTGGATTTAAAAAATAGTAGGAGGATAGAAATAGTATTACATATTGAGGAATCATTGATGTGGATGATAAATATTTCACAGTAAATACTGATGTATAAACAATCTCGGATAAAAAATGAGAATGCGATATTTTCCCTTACCTTAGGTATGACATGCTTTGTATGTATCTGAACCTCCTGTATAATGATTTAAATAATGTTATGTATCTATTAAAGAATAATAATTATTTTTAAGATAACAGTTATTATCATATTTACATCAGTTTGTTAGAAACATTTCATTTTCACTCATTGTTTGGGTATTATTTTCATTATTTACATACGTATGTTTTGTCAGATATGTTCATATAATATATTTATTTAATAGTTATATCATTTACAGAATGGTATTAGTATAATATATATCATATTTATTCATTCAATTTTTTTATATAATCATTGTTTAATGAATATCATGTAGAACGAATCTCATCACACCGTGGAGACAGTAAGCTGTACGTATGCACGGGCGACGATATCATTCCCATAATTATTGAATGGTATTGGAGTCGATGATAAAATATCTAAGAATCAGTATAATGTTATAATAATCATATATAGATATTATTTACAATATTATACCCATCCAATTATGGTGGTGGTGGAAAATAGACTACACCGCGGCGTGGAGACGATATTCTGTATGTACGTACTTGTTGTGATTTCAGTTTCTGTAGGATGGGTAGAAGGTGAAATAAGGTTGTTTTATATTTATAATAACATATCACTATATGAGTGATACTAATGTTATTACTTTATAATCAAACAAATAATTAAGAGGAAGTAGAAGAAGAAATAAATTTGAATGAATCTGTAAAAGATATTACCTCTCCTTCGACACGCCTCTTAAAAACCTCCTCTTAGGGAACTAATGATGGTCTTTAAAGAATACCAGGACCCCTAGTATGTTCTTAGAAAATTGGGGATTAGAAATGGACTGGGTTTGGCTGAGCATGATGGATCAAAATGTTGTGAAGAGGATAGAGAGGAGGTTCCCTTTTATAGGGGAGGAGAGGGGTACCTTTGGAAACATAAAAAATTTATAATTTATTATAAATTCAAACTACACTTAAAAACCTCCAAAAATGACTCAATTCAATGCTGATATGTTATAGGGTTCTAATCCCATTAACCAATAAAATTTATTCATGTTGGGAATTTATTTTTAACCTTATCAACTTGATTTATCCTTATTTAATCTATTTAATTTTATTTGTGGTAATAATATTCTAACTTTTTAATTATTCTAAATAATTACTTATGTGTTGTAAATGTCCATAATTGGATACATTATGACATTTTAGACCATATAAATTTCAATTTATAATTTTTAAATATTTTTTTGATTTTTAAATAATTTTATAATATGTTATTTTTACAAATTAACAATAGTGTCAATTTTGACAGTATTCATTTATTTGCATTTAAATAAAATACACATAGAGAATATATTTGAATAAAAATATTTAATAGATTTCTAATATGTCATATTCATCTAGAAAATTTGTGGAGAACATTAATTAGTTCATATAATATTTAATTTAATACTTGTAAAACAATTTATTTGATATTTCAATCAAATAAAATAATTTATACATCACAATTGTGTCATCTTTAATGATGATTATTTAATCCACAAAAATTATAAATAAATTCAATTGTTGTATATAATTTTATTATATTTATGTAGAATATTTATACTTGATGTTTTATGAATTTTTTCACTAAATTAAAATTATTTCACTTGTAATATATAAGAGAGTGACATGTTGTCAAATTCTTTGGTTTAAATAATAATTATATCATTTTCATGGTCAATAGTCAATGAAACTAAACAATTCCAACCATTAGTGATATGGGTCGAGTTTTATTAAACCAATAGAATTTTGGCAGGTGGTAGGGTAATTTTATAATTATATTTTTACCCTTAATTAACTGATTTACCTTTAACGTTAGTAAATAAAAATTACCGTATTTACTATTCAAAAAGTTAATCAAATAAAAGTAACATATTAACATAATTTGGACCCACTAAATCCAAATATGGAATCCATTTTTCAAAATTTAAAACACTGAAGTTGGAGTAATAAATTTAAAATTAATCTCGTTGTTAAGAAAATGGGTTTTAAAAGATAAAACATTGTCAAATATTGAAATGTTTTACCTCTAAATTTAGTGTAAAATTAATTTTAATGACATAAATTATATTAAATTGTAATAATATATTATATTTAAATTTTAAAACCATTAAATTTTATCATTAAACCATATAAATTTTCTTTATGAAAATAGTTTCTTTTAAGAAACATTTATCGTATTTTTACTATTCGTCAAAATATAAAAGCTATCAGAAAAGTATTCAAAATTTATCCAATGTAAATTTTTATATCCTGACTCAAAATAAGTAGTTTATTTTTTAAAATTAAATTTATAAACTTTTCAAAAATTATATTTCAAATGGGTGTGCCATCAAGAGGCAGTAAAAATTAATTTTTTGAAATATACTTCTTTTATCTGAAAAATTGATTTTGTTTTCATACCTCATTCTAGAAAATGTGCATGATGAATTATAATGTTATAAAATTTAAAATTCAGTTAATACTATTCATAATGGCTAGTTCATTATATTATAATAATATATCATTATTTAGTGAAACTTGGTATTGTGTACAACGCAAACTATCGAGAAAGGTTGCTCTTGTGTGTAATGCAAGCCACGCCAGTGTTGTGTGTAGTGAAAAAATCATTCGGTGTTTTGTATAACATATGGAATAAAAATATATATATATTTCTCATAAAATCTCGAGGTGTTACATTCTACCCTCCTTAAAATGAATTCTTCCCTCGAAATTCGTCACTTCGTAACAAACATATGAGGATACCTCTCTCCCAATATATCATCAAGTTCACATTTAGCTTCTTCTACTTGGTTGTTCCTCCATAAAACATTAACCAAGCAAGTGGTCTTATGTTGTTGAAATTTTTCGCTACGATCTAGAATCTCTATCAACTGTTCTTCATATGAAAGTTCTTTCTCTAGTGGTACAACATCAAAGCTTAGTAAATGTAAAAGATCTCGTATGTACTTTCTCATGAGAGATACATGGAACACATCATGAACATGAGAGACATTTGGTGGATGTGTGAAATGGTAAGCTACCTTCCCAACACGATCAATTATTTGGAAAGGACCGATATACCTAGGGCTCATCTTGCCCTTCATTCTAAATTTCATTACTCTATTCCAGGGAGATATTCCTGAGAAAACTTTATCACCAACTTCAAACACTCCGTATTTTCTTTGGTTGTTGGAATAACATGTTTGTCGAATATGAGCTGATATAATGTGTTTTTGAATAGATCTGACCTTTTTGCCATCTAATCAACACGATCGGGTCCTAATAGCATTTTTTCCCCAACTTCATCCCATCAAGTTGAATTTATGCATTTATTTCCATAGAGAGATTCATAAGGATCCATCTGAATACTAGAGTGAAAGCAATTATTATAAGAAAATTCCCCCAATGGTAGGTGTTGATCCCAACCACCTTTTAAATCCCTAGATCAAGCTCTAATCTTGTCTTACAAATTTTTAATTTTCTTCTCAGATTGACCATCTGTCTGAGGATGATAAGTAGTGATGAAACATAACTCTATATCCAAAGCATACTGAAGACTTCACCAGAATTTTGAGGTATACCTCAGATCCCAGTCAGATATAATAGAAAGTGATACTCTATGCAATCATACCACTTCCTTTACATATATATCATGTAAAGATGATCAAGAGATAAATCTTATCTAATATCAATGAAGTGTACTGACTTCGTAAGATGATCAACTATAACCCATGTAGCATTATTGAATTTGGATGTTTTGGGAAGTCCAATGACAAATTCCATAGTGATGTTTTCTCATTTACATTCTGGTATGGGTAATAGTAATAACAACCCCTTAGAAATCTAACTCTCAGCATTAACTTACTGACAAACCAAGCATCGAGAGACATATTCGGCGATATATCTTTTCATTCCATCCCCCAAAAAGTACTCTTTTAGGTCCCTGTAAATCATTGTACATCTAGGATGAATAGAGAATGAAGAACAATGAGCCTCTTCTAGAGACTCCTTCATTAATTCTTGTATGGGAGGAATAAAGACACGGTTCCTGAACCTTTTTATCCCATCACAATCAATATTGAATTCTGTAACATTTTATCACCTTCTTTTATATCCCAACATCATCCTTTTACACCTATTTAATCATCACTTGTATAGATGGTTGAACATTCATTTGTGAAAGATAATATATCTCTCCTTTCATTAATATTCCGAGATCCATCCTTTGTAAATCCATAAATATTGGATCTTTTGTGATCCTCATCAAGGATAAGCTAGCATGGTCTTGTCGGCTTAATGCGTCTGCCACCTTGTTTTCTTTCCCAGGGTGGTAATGTATGGAGCAGTCAGAATCCTTAATCAGCTCCAACTATCTTCTTTGGCTCATATTCAACTCCTTTTGTGTGAAAATATACTTTAATCATTAATGATTAGTATATATATCACACCTTTCACCATAAAGATAATGCTTCCAAATCATTAATTCAAATATTACCATGGCTAACTCCAAATCATGAGTTGAGTAATTTTTCTCAAGGATTTTCTACTATCATGAGGCATAAACTATCAACATATCATTTTCCATGAGGAAACACCCCATCCCTTTCTTGGATGCATCATTGTAGATCACAAACCATTCTCCACTACAAGGTAGTGTGAGCACAGATGAACTAGAAAACCTTCATTCTAGCTATTTTAAATTCTCTTCACATTCCTATGTCCAAATAAACTTAACTCCTTTCCGAGTCAATTTGGCATGTGGGTTTGATAATATTAAACAATAATTTAAAAATTGTCGATAATACCCTGCTAAACCATGAAAAATTCAGATTTGTGTTACTGTTGTTGGCCTCGACCATCTTTTAATAAACACTTTTTTTGCTGGATCCACAAATATCCCCTCTTTTGAGATTATGTGACCCCCAAAATGATAATTTTTTATGCCAAAATTCACACTACGTAAATTTGGCATAACGATTATCCATTCTCAGAGTCTTTAATAAAATTCTCATGTGATCTTCATGTTCTTCCTTGCTCTTTGAATATACAATAATATCGTCTATAAATACTACCACAAACTGATCATGATAGTTTATAAAGACCCCATTCATTAGATCCATGAAGATAACATGGGCATTATTAAGACCAAAAGGCATCACAATAAATTCATAGTGTCCATAACTTGTACGGAAATCCATCTTTGGTATATCCTCCTTTTTGACCCTTAATTGATGATACCTTGAATGAAGATCAATCATGGAAAAGTATTGAGCTCCGAGTAATTGGTAAAATAATTCATCAATGCGTGGGAGAGGATATTTGTTCTTGATAGCGATCTTGATAAGTTCTTGATAATCAATGTAGAGTCTCATTGATCCATCTTTCTTCTTAACAAATAGAACAGGTTTTCCCCACGGTGATGCACTAGGGTGTATGAATCCTTTATCAAGAGTCTCTTGGAGTTGCTTCTTCAATTCATGCAACTCAATTGGGGCCATTCTATAAGGTGTCTTTGAAATGGTAATAGCATCCAGTATGAATTCTATTGAAGACTCAACTTCACGATTTGGTGGAAGACCTGAAAATTCCTCTAGAAAGACGTCAACAAAATCCCATACAATGGGAATATTCTTAATCATGAGTTTCTCTCCAACAATTTATGCTAAATAAACTTCATTTATTGGAATCAAGACCCATAAGATGGAAGAAATTTCCACTTAATGGTTATATTCATCCTTGCATCGATAAATGCTCATAGATTGAGCAGGTATATGAAAGGTGACTTCCCTTATTTTGCAATTGATATGATCTCCATATAATTAAGGCCAATCCATGCCAAGAATCACATCAAATTCCACTATAGGAAGTATCACAAGATTTGTAGGAAGCACTTTCCCACAAACATCTATCGGAGAAAAATTGTAAACTTTTGATGTTATTTTTGTACCATTAAGAGTTGTCATGGCTAACTCAATATCAAATTGTTGAGGTAGTACGACGATACCATTAGAAAATTCTTCAGAAATAAAGGATTAGGTGGATCCAAAATCAAATAAAATATTTTATACTTTAGAATGGATGGTAAGTGTACCTTTCACTACTTCATTATCGTACACCGCATTGCCGATAGAAATTGCATTTGGCATTCCTTTGTCTTGGGATTTATGAGTTTGTTGACATCAATCATCAACAACAACCCTTGGATTAGAGAATTGATTAGCATAATTACCCATTTCTATACACTTGTAACATTGAAGTGTAGGAGGTGAATTTTGTGTATCACTTTCTTTGTTCGCATCATTAAACATCTTCTTCCCATTACATTGACATTCAATTTCCCGATGACCTTTATTTCCACTTTTAAAACATTTACTTTTCCCTTTATGAAAATTCCCTACATGTTTCTTTCCACACATTTTGCATAAGGGAAAACTCATCTTCTTCTCATTGTGTTCTTTAGATTTTCTTTTGAATTCCATTTTCCTCTTCTTATTAAACCCGTTTGACTGATGGTTTACTCCAATCTCCATCTCAACCTTGAGATCACAAAAAAATCCTCATAGATATTGAAGTCCCTTATGGATAACACCATTCAAAGACTTGGTTTTAATAGAGTAAAGAATCGTTTGATCTTACTCTCAGGTTGGATAATAATTCTGTAAGCGTACCTTGCAATTATTGTAAAATTTGATTTGTAGGTACCAATAGATTAATCATCCTTTTTATTTAGTTCAATAAACTCCTTCTCCATCTTTTTTTAAGAATATGAGGGAAGTACTTATTGAAAAAAAAGTTATTGAACTCATCCCATTATATGGACTCAATTTTGTCTCTTTACCTCAAATTCTTGATATGATTCCACCATTGATCAGCTTCACCTTCCAAACGATATATGGCTAAGATGACTTTATCATGTTCAGAACATTGTTGAACTAAAAAAATATTTTTAGTGGTACTGATCCATTTTTCAACCACTAATGGATCAGAAGACCCATTGAATGAAGGTGGACACTACCTCATGAAGGATTCAGTAGAATGTTTCTCCTTTCTTTTCTCGTTTGGAAGGCATGCATGATTCATATCTTGAGAATGTTTAGTGAGAATGGCTAAAAGATTTTTCATTCCAGCTCCCATAATGTGTGGTTTCTCAGGGGGAAAATCATTGCATTGCCTGTCGTATTCAGCATTAACACGGTTCCTTTAGGTTCTATCCATTGACTAAAACCAAGAAGCATAGTGTGTACAACACTAACTTCAAAAGGAAAAACACATCATTTGTAAAAAAAATCACACTTTAGGTCTTATTATAGGTTATTCATGTCCATTTATAAAACACTAAGATCATGTTCTATGCTTAGACATATCCTTAGGGTTCTTACTAAGGCATTCACATCCTAGTTTCCAAAGGTTAACTATACCTTTCCTCTGAAGCCAACTATAATGTCCCATAAATTAAAAAAATTATTATTACATCAGAATTGAAGCATACTTATTACAATATGTAACAAAACCATGATAGGACTGTATAGGTATATTGTCTTTAGAAACTGGTAAACATAAAAAAGGTTCATAAATCATCTACATTGTCTCCAATTTATTTCATTATATCTAGAGTCCCTTTTGGAATATCCTACTTAATACCCTTCTTTCTGGCCTGGGGAAAGGAAAACATACAAAAAGGTGAGATCAAATGCACAATAAGGGTAAACAAAAGAAATATCAATCATATCATATTCATAAGAACATAACATTTTAAAATATTAACCTCCAAAAGAGATCATAATATCATGACATGGGATAAATCATTGTAGTGAAATAAAATCCCAATAATCAAAACATAAAACATGAAACCTTGTGGCATCCACACATAATCATAGAAAATCATTTCATATTAGTAAAGACTCATTTCCAATACCATCAGAGCGGACAAAGTCCATTATTGAACAGAGTTCACTCCCCTTTCCAGTCTTGTATCACTGAACCAGATTAACATGTCGTTCCAGCCATGTCTATCTCATGAGATATAAATCTTTAACCAATGCATTAGAGAGAGGTAAAGGTCCACCCCATATCATAATTATTTTATTCTATTGTGAGCCACAAAATCAAAAAACATACATCATAGCATAACCAATGTAATAAAAATGTGATTCATAAACATCATGCCATCATAACATAATCCATAAAAGAAAAAAGGACTTCATAAAAATAATTCCATCATTACATAATCAAATTAAAGTAATAATAGGGATTCAAACAGAACCCTATATTATCTTAGATGGAAATAATTTTGAAAAAACACTTAAACTCCATTCCTGAGGAAAATATCCTTTCTTCTTGAAAAACATTTTTCCATTCTCAACATGTAACACAATTTTAAACTAAAAGAAGTTAATTGAAATTAAACATGAAAACATGTAAAGGTTGTTTCATGGAAATAATATTCTATGAAATCATAAAAATCCATTCATGCCATATAAGTTAAAAAAATATTCTCAAACATTGGCCGAAAAAGTCAAAAAGTATCTCGTACTGAAAATGACAAAATATTCATTTCATATCATTTAATAAAATTTTCACCAATTACTAAAATTGGAATAAATTTTTATAGGAGGATAGAAATAATATTACATATTTTTGAAACATGGATGTTCAGGATAAATATGCCCCAGTAAATACTGAAGTATAAACAATCTCAGATAAAAATTGAGATTGTGAGATTTTCTCTTACCTTAGGTCCGATATGCTTCGTATGTATCCGAACCTCCAATATAATGATTTTAAAATTGATAAAAATATATTAAATAATCATAATAATTTTTATGATAAAATTTATGATAGTATTTTCATAGGTTTTTTAGTAACATTTCCTTGTTACTCGTTGTTTGGGTATTATTTGATTTATTTTCATACGTAAGTTTTGTCGGATAAGTTCATATTACTATTTTTAGGTTATAGTTATATCATTTATAGAATTGTATTAGTATAATATATATCATATTTATTTATTCAATTTGTTTATATAATCATTTTTTAATTAAGATCCTACAGAACGAATTACATCGCATCGTGGAGACGGTAAGTCGTACATACGCACGAGAGACGACATCGTTACCATAATTATTGAATGGTATTGGAGTGGATGATAGAATATATCAGAATTTATATCATTTTATAATAATAATATATAGCTATTCTTTACACCATTATAAGCATTCAATTTAGGTGGTGGTGGAAAACAGTTTACACCACAGTGTTGAGCCGGTATTTTGTGCGTACGCACGCGCGGTGATTTCATTTTCCGTAGGATAGATAGAAGGTTAAATATGGTTGTTTCATATTTGTAATAACATATCAGTATATGAGTGATACTTATGATATTACTTTATAATGATACAAATAAAGAAGAAAAATTAGAAGAATAAATAAATTTTAAAGAATCGGTAAAGGATATTACCTCTTATTCGACACGCCTCTTCTAAACCTCCTCTTAGGGAACTAAAGATGGAGTTTGAAGAAGACCAGGACCTATATTATGTTTCTATGGAAGTGGATAATAGAAATGGACAAGGTTTGTCTGAGCATGAAGGCTCAAAATTTTTTGAAGTGGAGAGGGAGGAGGTTCTCTTTTATAAGGGAGGAGAGGGGCACCTTTGGAAACATAAAAAATATATTAATTCATAATATATTTAAACCCCACGTAAAAACCTCAAAAAAATGACGCAATTAACAGATGCGATGAGATAGGGTTGTAATCTCATCAACAATAAAATTTAGATTTGTTGGGAGTTTATTTGCCACCTTATCATCTCGTTTTATCCTTATTTAATCTAATTAATTTTATTTGTGGTAATAATATTCTAAATTTAAAATTGTGACAAATAATTGCTTATGTGTTGTGAATTGTCCATAATTTTATACTTTATTACATTTAAGACCATATAAATTTCAATTTATAATTTTTAAATTTTTTGTGATATTTAAACAATTTTATAATATGTTATTTTTACAAAATAACAAGTGTCAATTTTGACTCTATTCATTAATTTTAATTTAAATAAAATTCACACAAGAAATATATTTAAACCAAAATATTTAATAGATTCCTAATATGTCATATTAATATAGATTATTTGTGGAGAACATTAATTATTTCATATAATATTTATTTTAATATTTTTAAAACCATTTATTCGATATTTAAATCAATAAAATAGTTTCTATATCACTATTATGTCATCATTAATGATAATTATTTTATCCCTAAAAATTATAAATAAATTATTATGATGTATATAATTTTATTAGATTTATTTAGACTATTTCTGTTTTATATTTTATGAGGTTTATCACTAAATTAAAATTATTACACTTATAAGATATAAGAGAGTGACATGTTGTCACTTTCTATGGTTTTAATAATAATGATATAATTTTCATGGTCAAAAGTTCATGAAACAAATCTGTTACAACCATTAGGAGATATGGGTTGACGTTTCTTCATCCCATAGAATTTTTCCATGTGGTAGGGTAATTTGATAATCTTATTTTTACCCTTAATTACACGATTTACCTTTAACTATAGCAAATATAAATTACCATAGTTACTATTCATAAGGTCAAAAAAATAAAAGTAACCTATTAACATAATTTGGACCCACTGAATCCAAATATGGAATCTATTTTTCAAAATTCAAAACACAGAATTTGTTTTAATTAATTTAAAATTAATCTCTTTGTTAATAAAATGGATTTTAAAAGTTAAAACAATGTCAAAGATTGAAATGTTTTTACCTTTGAATTCAATGTAATATTAATGGTAATAACATAAATTATATTAAGAGATAATAACATAATCTAGTTGTACTTTAATACCAATAAATTTCACCATTTAATCATATAAATTATCTTGATGAAAAAAAGTTGTTTTTAGGAAAAAAATTATGTATTTTTACTATTCATCAAAATATGAATGTTAACAGAAAAGTACCAAAATTTATCCAATGTGAATTATTATATGCTTATTTAAAAAAAGTAGTTTAATTTTTTTTTAAATTGAACTTATATAAACTTGTCAAAAATTAGATTTAAAATAGGTGCGTCATCAAAAGGCGGTAAAACTACATTTTTTTAAAAATACTTCTTTTATCCAAAAAATTGATATAGTTTTCATACCTCATTCCAGAAAATGTTTATGATGAATTATAATGTAATAAAAATTCCAAATTCAGTTAATACTATTCATAATATCTGGTTCATAATATTATAATTATATATCATTTTTTAGTGAAACTCGGTATTGTGTACAACGTAAGCTATCGAGGAATGTTGCTATTGCTTGTAACTCAAGCCAAGCAAATTTTGTGTGTAGTGAAAGATTCATTTGGTGTTGCATATAATATTAGTCAATAATAGATATATATATATATATATATATATCATAAAATCTCAGGGTTTTACACTAATGAAAATAAATTAAGTTTTGAAATTCATTACAACTAGGGAACATTCATGCCAAATCCCTTTGGATGAAATAATTACATTTAAAACATAATACATACTAAATATTGAATAGTTAATGATATTACAAGTAATATGGATATCATATACAAAACATATTTTAAATTAGGTGAATGACATTTGAATATGACTCAATGCATTGAAATTTAGATGAAGTTCCTTATTAATTTGGCAATATCTATTGAAAACAACATGAATAGAAGAACCTCATATGGATTTTTAAATCCAAATAAAATAAATTAAATTAATAATAAAATAAATTATTCATAATTTTATAAGCCACAAAATAAAAATAAGTGGTAAATATGTCACTTTTATCTTATAATAAAAAGCGAGTTGACCAACTCGTGCCTCCAATATGACTTCATTCGTACATGTTAGAACCTCCACTATCATAAATATATATTAACTATTTGATTATATAATATCATTTTCTAGTTTTAGTACCGAATAGTAAAATGAATTATTTCATTTCTTTTTAATATAATATTTATATAATTAATCAGTTAAGTCCACATCAGGGGTTTTGAGGATGTTGGGTACATTGTTTCAAAAAGGCATCATTGTGTTGATCGTGGTCAAAGAGTTCATAATTTTAAATCCTGTAAATTAATAATAAAAAAAGAAATATTTTTCAATAAGTCATTTATACTTTAAAAATCATTCAATAATGATGGTAATGAAAAATTAAATTCGTTAGGATCATGGAAACTCTATGTCATACATATGCATGAGTACCATTTTAAATTTTCAACGATCATTATAGACCGAAGATATGTAATAAATTATCATTATTGATTTATCGTGATATTATATAAAATATATATGATCAAAAATATATTAATATATATCATCCAATTTGATTTTTTTATTAAAAAAATAGTCACATAGCTTCGAAGAGGCGGTAGTCCAAACATACGCACGAACATCATTATCTTTTTTCAATGTACTAATAAAAATCATATATTGTCTTTTTAGAATTAAATATATGAAATTCGTATTATAGTTATGTCATTTTTACCACATATATTAATTAAATTTATCATTGTTCCCTTCCATGTAAACTATTATTAACAAACGAATCACATTTCCTCATGAGGCGGTAGTCTAGGGTACACACGAATAACATCTTTTATCCCACATAAAATGGAAATAAAGAAGGTATATGTGATAAAATAACTAAATAATTATAACAATTTTAAAAAATATCATATATATAATATAAATCTACCATTATAAAAATCATTTAGATGTGATGATGGATAATTAATGCCATCGATTCACTATATGGTTACTCATCACACATATGAATGATAGTTATGTATCCCACTTTATAGAAGAGGAGATTTATTTATTGTATTACAATAACATTATAAAATCACATTATATTAGAGATTTTTTGAATTATAAAATAATAATTTAATATTATTTGATTATTTTATGAGTACTTAAAATAAAAATACTCGATTATGATTGAGACCTCGGTTTCTGAAAACATTCATAGATAATCATGAAAAGAAATCATATGATGGATTTATGACCAAATAATAGATCAAGTTATTCAGGGGAAATAATTAACATATATTTGGCAATTATTCCATTATTTAAATCTATTTGATGGTGTTAAGAGTGGAGGACTGTGGGTGTCCATCTATGGATGAGAAGAGTGACAATATTATTATTGTTTAAAACAAGAAGGAATACCTATGTTTTTCAAATAAAAAATAACTCAATAAGGTTCCATTTTATATCATTAGATTTTATAATATCTATATATGGCTTTATAATATATTTTAGATACGTTTATGTTTGTTTTATCCCTTATCATTCTATATTATCTCAACGGTAAATCTGTTTTTACCATAACAATGTTTATTAGTTTTTAGAATTATAATTATTAATTATGTTATAATATTATGTTTACCATACCAGATAATTTAAATTATTCTGATTCCAAATAAGGATTTTATATTACCGAATTATATTGATTTAATTATAAAATTTTAATTTAAAATTATACTAGCAGACATGATGAAAATGTGGGTTCTCAAAAACACTACTTTCCATGAAAAATATGACTTTATGTTAACTCTATAACTAGTAATGATCTCTATATAAATTTAGATTAATATTTATAGATATATAATAAATAAATTCCATCTAAATCATTCGTCATTAAAATTTGATTTAATTAATTATAATGGAGAAACATTATACAATTTAAAACTATTTTTAGAAACATCCCATTTGTAAAACCAAATATAAGAATATACTAAAATTAAAAATGATGATGATTGATAAGAAATTATTTTGATTAAATAAAACGAAAGAAAAATTATATCACTTTAAATCATATTCAAAATGTAATATTAATTTAAAATTTAATAATTTATCAATAATATAAAACATCATTAAAAATATGTATTTTTAATTATTCATCAAAAAACAATATTTTCATAAAAATATAAATTTTTAAAAAACCCAGATTAATAAAACCTAGTGAAATTTTTATATTATAAATTATAAAATAAAGGCCACTTTTTAAAATTAAATTTTTAAACATGTAAGAAATATATTTTATTGTTTGTTCATAGAGAATGTTGAAGCCATATCTTAGGAAAACATATTTTTTTCAGATATATTTTTCTTCTATCAAAATATTATTATTTAATTTTATAACCATTTATTTTAGTATAAAAAATTATTAACCGTAAAATTTTAATAATTTATCGTATTTTATTCAAACATGATAACTAGAAATGTAACTTATCTTCTTATCATAAACCATCGGAATATCAACTATGAAATAACATTATTTTCAGTTCATAATGTTGGTAACCACAGACAATCAAAAATTGGTGTGCATAAAACATTATGTACTGCATAAAAATTCTCCTGAAGTGAAACCTCAATAGTTTCCATCATCACACTCAAGCTACTCCTTCTTATCCACAATCACACAATACATCAAACCTTTTAAAATTAACTTTCCCCCAACCCTCATCATCTCAAACCCCTATAAGAACCATTTATAAAAAATTAACTATGTCAATCATGGTCAACACAATGATCGTACAACCATGTACCATGTAGTCCAATAGCCCAATCAATACTCCCATGATACGTATCAAAATGAAACTTGGCTCATACTTTTAAACCATTAGAAAAACCAACTTCTAAAAAATACATTTTCATATGAACACTTAGCGAATAAATTTTGATATGCTAGAACAAAAAGATTCAAACCCTACCATCAAATTTATCATATGTTGCACTAAGTGTTAATAGGGTTAGGTACCCGAATATTCCTAACCATCGAAGTTAGTCTCAACCCCAGTATAATAACTTCCTCATGTGATTCCAATGGAAAACTTACACCTCATTATCCAATCCATTCTACAAACCCACTCCCTCCCAATAGAAGGTAAGTATCACATTGTAATCCCCATTTAAAAGGATAAAAACCCCAACTCATTGACAAACCCCACCAATAATATTATTCTCAAGTCATCTGAATTTCTATACCATATTTGTTATCTTCCGGCATGAAATGTTCACAATTAGAAGCACTGATATGTGATTTCCATCAGTAGGAAAATCTTATGACTAGGGATACCCTCTTATTAGGTTTCATCAGACTATACCATAAATTGAACCACTAATTAAAAAATAAATTCAAAAAACATTCTCTAACTCCACCTATAATAAAAATTTCATCATGTAATCGTCTACAATTCTATGACATCATAAATGTTTTTTCTAGAAAAACATAATATCTAATGTTCCAAAACACCCTTTATATAATAGTAGATATATCCCATTTATCATAATCCCTAAATAACTACCATCTCAAGGGATCATTTTTATCACGTCCAATAGAGTCATCTTCTAGTACACTAGATGATGCAAATAAAAACAAAATAGCTTGGTTAATTTTTTAAATTTTTTTTCTAATATATACTAGAAAACATGATATATATTTTCACTGGAACATTAAAAAATTTTAAATAAATAAAAATAACTACTAGGGGTTTTCATGTAATGATTGTTGTTCTTTACAAACATATTAGGGTTGCATATCCTCTAGTGCACATGGATAATGTAATCATTGATAATTCTACCAATAATCCAAAATATATGTAATCATAAGAATTTTCACATCCACATCATCCCAACTATGTATATTATCATTATATATTTATTTAAAATAAATTTGTAAGAGTAGTTTTTAACACTATTCATTATGATAGAATAATCTATGATATAAATAACATGCCAAAAATTCTACATGTCATATGAATTCCAATGTTACAGGAGTAATTCAAACAAACATTCATCTTGCCTCTATAAACTAAGAGGAAAATTAAAATATATATCATAAAAAACAAAAAACAAGAAGTGGATAAATTAATTTTAAACCATTAATGACCATTTTAATGAAAACTAATAACAACACTCATTTTCCCCTGCTATCCCAATTATCTAATTGGAATAGGTTTTTATGTAGAACCAATGTATTATTCACAAAAAGATAAAAAAATCCATTATCATCGAGATAAAATTTTTGAAATTTTAATTTTGAATTAATGTACCCAATAATTGCATTTTATAATTTCCTAACCTGGATTACTCAAAATAGTATCCAGAATATACCATAACATTGGATCATGCACACCTCTATGTATTTTAGAGGTTTCCAAATTTTGGGTGTCTAGGTAGGTATCAAGGAGAGTTATTAAACAATGTAATTGAGTGAAAATAACAATAAAAATATCATTAAATCTTCCATAGAAGTGTATATTTAGTGCAATCATGAATAAAAAATATATAGTAGTAGTAATATGCATTGATGGGACATAATTATTATTGTTAAAACTCAACCACTAATTACAATGATCCAAACCAAAAAATGCAGAAAAAATGATTACTGTCAAATATTTTATACCCCCAATAGGTAGGATACATTCTCTATATTAAGATAGGGTGAGTGTTACATACTAAATCACTCAGGATGAATGAAACAAGGAGCTCAAAATATTATCACCTATACAGTATCTATAGTGGATAAGACGCATTCCCTAAATTTTGATAGAGTGAATTTCTATACTACATCACTTAGGATGACGAGTGGGCCACTTCGAAACAATAGGAATGGAACAAGGTACTCTAAATCCCATTGCATGTATCGTATTATGAGGAATAATCATTTATGATATTAAATGATTTCAATTTTATCAAATGTAGTCGAACATATGTAGATGGTAAAATAAAACAATACCTATATATTATCGTTATTGGTTTGGGCTATTATTTAATTACATTTTCTTTTAATGGTCCATAAATTTTCTTGAATATTTGGTTTTCATGACACAATATTGAAATATTCTGTAGAAATATTTTAGAATTGTAAAATTTTCCCACAATATCTCCATTTATAAATGAATTAATAAATTCATTAAATAATTTTTGTGATTACACATATTCATGTAACATGTGGTAATATCATATATAAAAGATACCAAAATATAATTATGGTTGTCACTAAAGAATATATTAAAAAATCCATGAACAAAAAGAATGTATTTATAAATTCAAAAAAAATTAATATTATATAACAACATTCACATCTTATATGAATGGAAATATTTAGTCTATCCTCTCTTTTCAACTATAATTGATGATATATAAAAACAAGGTCCTATTATTTTTATCTATTTAGAACCTCTAAATTTACAAAACATGTCATCAATAAAGGTGAAGGATTCTTCCTTATCATTATGAGTTTGTTATTATCATTTTCATCAATGAGAAGATGTATTAATAAATCCTTCATATTAAAAAATTGACTTGATTAATCCATGGTAAAAAAAGTGGAATATAAAACCAATTTCCAAATTCACTTATATATTTTTATTTAATTACACCAATTCAGTATAAAAAATTCTATAAAAAAGTCTCTGATATTATACTAACACTATTAATGTGTCAAATTTAAAAATATAATTTATGATATAGGGAGGACTAGAAATCTCTTTAATGATCACCTAAAAATATTCCCATACATTGAAATATCATTAATATTCTGTTTTTATAAAATAATTTGAGACAAATTCCCATTATTGTTATGTATCAAGACCCATATAAGAGAGGCAATTTCTTTTGGGAATTCACAATCATCAATACAATGATATAGGATCACAGGATGACATGGTCTGAGGAAATTGATTTTCTATGTCATAAATTGATATGGGATCTAAGTATAGAGTAAAAATGAAATCTAAAAATTACATAAAATTTAACCTAATTTTGATTAATTAGATTTAGAAGAATAATAATTCCACAGACCTCACTCTATAGAGTTTAAAACATGGGAAAAAATAAACCCATAATAATTTTATTAAGATATAAATCAATAGATAATTACATGGGTGGAAATTTAATGATTTATGAAAAATATATTGATACGATGGATTTGGATGGACTCAAATAAAATTACACCTTTATAGTTATTGTGTTGATTATATGTGTACCTTTAACAACATTATTATTCAAAACCATATTAAATTTTTTGATTTCATAATATTATAATTTATCCCTTATAATTCGAGGGTTCTTACATTCGATTTCATCATAAACACAAAGGATAGTGCATTAGTTTTCATATAAACCAAATTCATTCCTATGGATGTACTGGAGTGTGAATGGGGTATTTGGTGGGACCACCATAACATCTATTGTATTGGTCAACATATTCATATGATTTCATAATTCAACAATTTTTTGGCATTATTTTCCACAACTAGAACACTATTATATTATATATAGGTCATTTCACACAAGATTATTCACATAGTTTTTGAATGTATGGTAATGGAACATAAATCCTACATAATCTTAGTAACTAAAATAGTACATTTTTCTCTTATATCAAACCATCCATAAAAATATTATTATTCTCCTAATTATATTATTCACTTATGAAAAATAAAAAAATATAATTATAGCGACTAATGGAAATTAACACCAACTCTTTTCCATTATTGGGCATTATAACACTTCAAATAATAAGAACAATTAGGTGTAATGATAAAAATATATTATAACATGTATATTTTTTTGAATATTTATTTATAGGTGCTAATGAATTCATCCCACTTTTTATTTGTTTCAACGAATTATAAATCAATTTTAATTAGAATGTTTGTGGGAAAATAGTTCATTAATATTATTTTTTATACTCCTTCTATAATAGGTATTCTATTTCCTATGTTTTCAATATGTTATTATTTAGATTTCAATAATGAACTACATAACAATCCAAATTATAAAAAACCAAAAAAATATTTTTATATTCTGAGTAAAATTAGAACTCAATTATATTTTCAATAATGTTGATCCATTCATGTAACGTCCTAGGTCCGGGTGCCATGCAACGGGTTCCCCGAACCCAGTTCGCCACATGACCCCTAGAACATTTCCTGAAACGCCGGAGGCTGCCGACTAGCAGCGAGGGACCAGGTCTGATTGCTGGGAAACTATGCCCTCCTCTGTCAATGTGTAGCGCAACGGAATAAGAAATAAAACATAGAACGACAATGAAAGCTGTAAACCATACACAACTGAAATAAACAACAGTAGTGGATATAACCAACAATATATAGAAAATGATGCAACATGTCTCAGGATCTATGAAAACAGCCAGAACCTGTTATATATCAGTACAGTACATAAAAAAGCAGAGTATAGAAAAACAATGCAAACAGCTGGCAGCGGTATCGCGACCATAGGCTCGGTCCCATGACCTCATACGCCACAGAAACAGTCATGTACCTTTATAGGGACCCTTTCCCTTATCCACACCAGCACAAATGTAATCTGTTTGGGCCGAAAAGCATGACCCAAACATGGTGTGAGAAATATATCTTAGTAGGCACCCACCGAAGGCCCGTGCCCAACTGCGTGTAAGCATGCAACAATAGTGTGCATTAGTAAAATGCAATAAAGTAATCAGTACTCAAAAGTAACTAATTACCAGTTATATTTCCATTTTATTATCCATTTAATTTATTTAATTTAAAATACCACCATCGTGAATATTCTAAATAACCAGCTAATGTCCTCGGACATGTAAACCCCAACCCTCAGGTAAAGAGTATCCAACACAAGAATCTTCCCTCAGGCATAATAGAGTTTTTACTCAGGTGTAGGTAGTGTCTCCCACAGGCATAGAGTCAGCTGCCCACAGGCACGGAAGAAGTTGCCCTCAGGCAGAAATAACTACTTCCCACAGGCTAAATAGTGCAGTGCCCACAGGTTAATCATAACAATGCCCTCAGGCAAAACAGGTAACCAGGCCATGCCCAACAAGTAAATAATAAGTGAACAAGCAATTCCTCTAAAGTAAATTATTCAATTACTACTTTGAAGGCATACCCTCGGGTATCCTGGCAAAAAGGCTAAACAGTGGAACACACCCCTGGGGTGGTTCTGGATCCAAGAAACGATCCCAACCACCATTTTAATATCATATTTAATTTACCTATTCAATTATAGGTGTTTAATATAGCAACGGCCTCAGCCACACGACACCCCAACATGGGTTCGTGGCACAAAAACGCACAAACACACGACAGTTGGAAAAACAAACAACAAGCCACCTACATTATACGCCAACGAGCGCTATACACGATCATCGATCCCAAAAGCGCCCAAGAACGGCATAGATATGAGGTAAGAAAACTTTCATTCAACCTTAAATAACACCCATTATGGATAGAATTTGGCAGCAACACGCTAGGAGAATAGAGTTCTTACCCGCGTAGTTCTAACGTGATCGACGGAAGCGAGATCGGATTCCCTGTGCTCAATCGGTTGATCCACGAAGATCTGGCCTTCTTATCGAGCTCCTCCCTATGGCTTTAAGCTAATCCTGTGAACAGGGTTGGCTACTGCCTGTTTTATGTGAAAAAAACATAGTACATGGCGTTTACTTCTAAGTACACAGTGTGTACTTCCAAGTACCTGTCATGTACTCCCTTCATTTAACTGTTCCTCTGGCGGCACAGCCACACTGTTCATCCGTCGACAGGATTACATTCCATGTACTCCTAAGTACATGGCGTGTACTATCACCTAGCTGGCGGCTGCTCCACCGCCTTACTGTTTCGGCCCGCCGACTGACAACATGGCGAGTAAAGGACCACTATATGGCGTGTAGTCGGTTCCTACACTCTTCATTGCTGACATGGCTACACTCCTCGTGTACTCATCCCCACACGGAGAAACGTACATGGCTTGTGGAAAAAGTACACGGCCTATAGTTCCAAATATTAGTATTTTTCTTCATTTTCCATATTTTTTCAAAAACGCTTAAGTAAAAGGGAAAAGAAGAATCTCGTACCCCAAAACTAAGAAACGTGTTCTTACAAACTTCCCCCCTTATAGCAATTCGTCCTAGAATTTCCCTTCCAAGGGTGGTGAGGATATAGTCGTGAACAACTCTAGCCACTGATCACGTATGTCGGTCTCCCACTTTCAAGGTTTCATCTTGCACTCGGCTATGCTGCCATAGCACCCGTATGAGAGGAACTGACCGGTTTCGAAGAACCATCATGCTCCTGTCAATAATACAAATAAGATGCTCCTCAAAGGACGCATCCACCTGAAGCTCAACCTCCTCTGTCTGAAATGTGTGAGACGGGTCTGAATGATAGCGGCGTAACTAAGTTACATGGATGACGTTGTGCATGGCTCGGTACCACTACGGTAACTACAACCAATAGGTAACCGGACCGACACTCTCCAGAATCTCAAATGGCCCCACATTCCTCGGTGAAAGTCTACCCTATCTCATGATCCGCTTGTGTCCCAGCCTCGGTGAAACATGGAAGAATACCTGATCCCAACCACGAACTCCAAAAGTCAACTGCAGTGATCAGCATCAGACTTTTGGCGTGACTGCGTGGTAGCCATCCGCTTTTAAATCACCTGGACCTGCTCAGAAGTCTCATGCATGAGACGTGGTCCCATTAATGCTGCCTCACCTGCCTCTAACCAGCACAAGGGTGATCGGCATGGCCTACCATATAAAGCCTCGTAATGTTCCATCTCAATAGTATCCTGAAAACTATTGTTATAAAAAAACTCGACTAGGGGTATGTGCCTCTCCCAAGATCCCCCAATGTCTAGGACGCATACACGCAGTATGTCCTCAAGCACCTGTGTCGTACGCTCTAACTGGCTATCGGTCTGAGGGTGGTATGTTGTATTCAGAAGCACCTGTGTACCCAGTGCCCTCTAAAAACTCTGCCAGAAACGAGATGTAAAGCGAGTGTAGCTATCGGAAATGATAGAACAAGGGACCCCATGAATACGTATGAACTCTCAGATATACAACCGTCCATGCTCGTCAACACCGAAGGTCTCTTGGATCAGCAATAACTGATTTGTCTTCATGAGTCTGTCCACAACAACCCATACAACAGTATTTCCTCTAGGTGACCTCGGCAACCCAGTCACGAAATCCATCATGACATTATCCCATTTACACTCTGGAATGGGTAACTATTGTAATATCCCGGACGGTCTCTGGTGCTCCGCCTTCAACTGCTGATAGGTGGAACACCTCGTAACAAAACCAGTTGTCTCTCTCTTCAAACCCGGCCACCAGTACTGACGCCTCAAGTCACGGTACATCTTGGTAACCATGGGATGAACTGCCCAACCTGAATAATTAAACTCCTGCATCATCTCCTCGCGTATATCCCATGGAACACACAATCGTCCATGGAAATGGAAAACCTCATCATCACCTATCGTCCACCATGGAGAAGGGTCCCCACTTACCACCAACTCCCATAGAACTATGCCTTATGAATATGATAGCTCTCTTATCCTCACTCTGTCTAGGAGGGTAGAAGTCATAGCTAAGGAGGAAAGATAAGTCTGCCCTTGACTGGCGTGCACCTATAGATGCATCTCATATAACAAGGCCATATGCTTCTACTCACCACTGGCCTCCCTCAACGCCTCTATCTGAGTCTTCTTGCTCAGTGCATCAGCTACTGCATTACCATTACTATGTGTGTAGGAAAGCTCAAAATCGAAGTACTGTAGGTAATCTACCCACCTCCACTGCCTCAGATTCAGGCCACACTGAGTAAAGATATACTTGAGGATTTTGTGGTCTGTGCAAACCACAAAATGCTCTCCCAAAAGATAATGTCTCCAACAGCGCAACACATGAACAACTGCAGCTTACTCGAGATCATGCGTCGGGTAATTCCTCTCATGTGGCCTCAACAGTTGAGACCCGTACGCAACGACTCGATTGCCCAGCATCTACACTGCTCCAAGCCCAATCCCTGATGCATCATTGTAAACTATATAGCTCTTTCCCTGCTCTGGGAGTATCAGGATCGGTGTTGATGTCAACCTTCCCTTCAGGTCTGGGAAAGCTGTCTCGCAAGCTTCTGACCAAACAAACTTCACATCCTTCTTAGTCAGACATGTAAATGGTGCTTCTAAGTAGTAGAAGTCATGTATGAAGCGTCTATAGTAACCAGCGAGCCCTAAGAAACTCTTTATCTAAAACACATTCTTAGGCTACTTCCAGGAAACTACTGCTAACACCTTCTCTATGTCTACTGCTACTCCTGCCTCTAAGATAATGTGACCGAGGAAGTGAATATGGTCCATCCAAAAGTTTCACTTTGAGAGCTTAGAATATAGTCGATGCTCTCTTAGTGTACTTAATATGATCTCAAGATGGGTGGCATAGTCGTGTCGATTGAAAGAGTACACCAAGATGTCTTCCACGAATACTACCACAAACGAATCAAGATACGGATGAAATACACGATTCATTAGATCCATGACAAATGTTGGCACGTTCGTGAGTCCGAATGGCATAATCGTATACTCGTATAGACCATACCTACTCCTAAAAGTTGTGAGATGTATATCATACTTTCTAACGCAAAACTGATGATATCCAGACCTCAAGTCTATATTTGAGAACACTCGTGCTCCACGAAGCTGATCAAAAAGATCATCAATCCTCAGCAAAGGATATTGGTACTTAATCATTAACTAGTTCAGTTTCCAATTATCCACACAGAGTGTGAGGGTAGCGTCTGTCTTCTTCGAAAAAAGGAACAGATAACCCCAACGATAAGTACTGGGTCAGATAAAACCCATTGCATGTAACTCCTCTAACTGCCTCTTGAGCTTTACAACTCAGGCGTAGCCATCCTATAAGGAGAAATGGACACCGGTGCTGCTTCTGGCACAAGCTCGATAGAGAAATCCACCTCACACTCTGATGGTAGACCTGAAAAGTCATTTGGGAAGACACCACTGAAAATATCAACCATTGGAGGAAAATCCATCTGACAAGTCCATTGATCATCCAGATATAAGCACGTGATCTGGGTCGTGACTCCACCTCGCCCATGATGCTCAAGTCTAGCTCGACTCGCCTCAACATCCCACTCACTCTTCTATAGAAACTATCCTCCCTCTCATGACGTGAAACGCACCCTGCGACGATAGCAGTCTACAAAGGCTCGGAAGGGAACCAACCAGTCCATCGCGAGAATGATGTCATAAGCTGTCATTTCTAAGAAATAGAGGTCACATAGAAAGTGACACCCACCAACCTCAAGGGGGGAATCCTTGCACCGATGTACACCATTCGTTCTAGTCCCCAACAGAGTGTCTAGCATCATGATACCAGAAGAAGAAGAAACACAGAGCCCAAGGCTCTCCACAACGGGCACAGATATGAAACTTTGCGTAGCATCCGTATCAAAAAGAAATGAAGATATGATATAAGCTACTAGAATAGTACCTCTGACTGTAGAAGGTCTGGGATCCTGCTCATGCTGGGTCTGTTGCACAACATATGCATGCCCAGTGTCGCGACCTTGTGACAAAGCCTGGCTACCCTGAGTTGTCCCGCCCTGCTGCCTCTGAGATCCTGATGTCTGGATACCACGGCCACAACCACCATCTCTTCATGCATGCCCTGTCGTATTCCAGTTCCCCGACAGGTAAGAAGCCACTGGTCCTTCTCCCGTACGTGGAGTCAGCACAGACCCCCTCTCACTAGTCACTGGTGGAAACACCCTGCAAAAGTGTTGTAGATGACCCATCTTGCCGCAAGCTCGGCACTCCACTAGGTCTCGTGGACACTGAGGTCTCTTGTGCCCCTCTCTACCAAACTGGTAGCACATAACCTGGCCAACTGAAACATTTTTATGACTGGTACTGCCACCTTGAGAGAATTCCATCTGTCTCTTCCTCTTGCCGGCAGAAATAATACCAGTAACTGGTGCTGAACCACCCTGGCCCACACCACTAGATTCCTACAGGTTCCTCTCTGTAATCAGCGCCTGATTCATAATAGCGTGTACTGAAGTCAACCTGAAAACATTCACAACTGCTCAGATTTCATACCAAAGACCATCTTCAAAACATCTGGCTCTCAGCGTCTCATCACCCACCAGCACGGGTGCAATATGTTGAAGCTCAGTGAAATGAGCAGAATAGTCCATCACCGACATAGCACCCTGCTGCATATTCATGAACTCCTGAGCTCTATCTGCTCTCAGCATCTCTGGGAAGAAAAATTCATCGAAGACTGCCTAAAAATCTTCCCACACCATGTCCCTGTGATGCTCTTACTGGGTGGTGACATCCCACCACCTCTTGGCAGAATAACGTATCATGTAAGTCGTGAGCTTGACCCTCCACCCTGGAGGCTTCTCAAGATGCTCGAAAATAGTCTGCACCAACCCCAGCCAAGACTCCACAGTCTATGGTCCTCCATCCCCGTAGAATGTAGGCAGATGCTGCTGCTTGAAGATACATGTCAGCTCGGCCATAGATGTGGCAGGTTGCGGTGCTCCTTGAAAGGTCTGCATGAACTGCATAAAGCCCTCACAGAACTGCACCTCCGCGCCTTTGCCCGGTATAGCAGCTGGTGTCGCACCTAGCTCTGTTGGTGGATCAAATGGTAGCCCTTGGCCCACCATCTCTGGAGTACAGTCATTGCCACTCTCCTGGCGAACAATGCGCGGTCGTCTAGGTGGCATGACACTACAAGGTCAAAGGCTGGCCTTAGATTCAAGATTATTAAGACTGAAATCAAAGGAACCACAAAGGGAACAAATGGAAGAAGGCATTTCAAAATTTGCAAAACAAGACTACACGGCATGTATACTGTCTACACGGTGTGTACTTGACTTCTCTTCCCCTGCCCGGGACCTTACACGTGGATAAGAGACACGACATCCATTCAGCAAAAACTACACGGCGTGTATAATATCTACACATCGTGTATGGTGTTATTTTCCAACTACCCATGTCATCTGTGACATGGCCGACTACTCGGCTTACAACTATATAGCGTGTTACACCCGCACACGGCTTGTACACCACATGGTTTCTCTGCCACACGACTAACACCACACAGTCTATCCTCGAAAATGACAACACGACGTTTCCTAAAGGTACACGACGTGTTCAATGAGAAGTGACACTGACTCGTATTATTAGTTACACGGTCGGGTCCCCAGGTCACACTACACGACGTGTTCATCATTGACACTGCGTGTTCTATACAGTAGTTCACTGACCCATGTTGTTAGTTACACAGCTGGATTCTGGGTCAACACTACACGGCGTGTAAAAAAGCTACATGTCGTGTTTTCCCCAAGCTCTTCCCTTCCCCGTGTCATCGCCCACATGGTTTTTGACACAGGAAGAGACTACACGGCGTGTACTCAAAAAGTTTATTTTTCTTCCTGAACAGAAGAACATACACAGCGTGTATAATGTACTACACGGCGTGTATACTGGGTTTCTGGACAGTATGCCTCAAAAACTTTACCAGAACCCAGAAAATACTATAAACCAACACCTAAGTACCAAATTCAGATCTGTGAGGGCCCATACCCCCAACGAATCAATGTTTGACATTTTATCTGTGTTATAACAAATATACAGTCAATGATCCACCAAATTTCGGTCAATGGGGGCCCATACTCCCCAAAAACCAAAGCTTGGCGTCCATTCTATAAATAGGCTCAAATAAAAGTACCATATCACAAGCAAGAATTTATCTAGCAGTTATCACAACAGCATGCTTTTCTAGCACAACAACTATCACAACAACATGCAATTTCTAAAGCACCTACATGGCATGGAAACTATGCATGGAATGTGATATCTAGCATGGTCCTATATGATGAATGAGATGGAAGACCCTCATCTCATCGGGTTTCAACTAAATAGAACACACAAATAAATTATAACAGAACAATATCAAGTGTGTCACCCAACGGTGAAAACATATAAACCATAATTTGCAAAATCAGTAAAATTGAAACACGCGGTAAATTGGATTTTCCCTATACACGGGTTAGCTACGCCCGGGAACAGCTTATTACCAACTACTATTCGTCTTATCTTTGACTACAGCTCCAAATAGTATGTCAAAGAAAAGAACCGCCTCTGATACCACATTGTAACGTCTTAGGTTTGGGTGCCACGCAACAGGTTCCCCGAACCCGGTTCGCCACGTGACGTCAAGCACATTTCCCCAAATGCCAGAGGCTGTTGACTAGCAGCGAGGGCCCAGATCTGATAGTGGGAAAACTATGCCCTCCTTTGTCAAAGTGTAGTGCAACAGAATACGAAATAAGACATACAATGACAACGGAAGTAGTAAACCATACAAAACTGAAATAAAAAACAGTAGTGGATATAAGCAACAGTTTATACAAAATGATGCAACATGTCTGACGTTCTAAGAAAACAGCCAGAACATGTTATACATCAGTATAGTATAGAAAAAATCAGAGTACAACAAAATAAAGCAAACACCTGGCAGTGGTATCGCGAGCCTAGGCTTGGTCTCATGCCCTCCTACTCCACAACAACAGTCATGTACCATTATAGGGACTCTTTCCCCTATCCACACCTGTAGAAACATAATATGTTTGGGCCGAAAAGAATGACCCAAATAGGGTATGAGAAATATATCTCAGTAGGCACCCACCAAAGGCCTGTGCCCAACTGCCTATAAGCATGCAACCGTAGTGTGCAGTAGTAAAACGCAACAAAGTAAGTAGTACTCAAAAGTAACTAATTACCAGTTATATTGCCATTTTATTATCCATTTAATTCATTTAATTTAATATACCACCACAATGAATATTATAAATAACCAGCTAATGTCCACGGACATGTAAACCCCTACCCTCAGGTAAAGAGTATCCAACACAAGAATCTTCCCTCAAGCATAACAGAGTTTACCCTCAGGTGTAGGTAGTGTCACCAACATGCACAGAGTCAGCTGCCCATTGGTATGGAAGTAGTTTCCCTCAGTCTGAAATAACTACTGCCCACATGCTAAATAGTGCAATGCCCACAGGCTAATCATAACAATGCCCTCAAGCTAAATAGGTAATCGGTCGATGCCCAATAAGAAAATAAGTATTAAACAAGCAATTACTCTCAAGGAAATTCTACAATTACTACTTTAAATGCATAAACTCGGGTATCCTGGCCAAACGGCTAAACAGTGGAACACACCCTTGGGGTGGTTCTAGATCCAAGAAACGATCCCAACCAGTACTTTATTATCATATTTAATTTACCTATTCAATTCTAGGTGTTTAATATAGCAATGGCATCGGCCACATGACACCACAACATGGGTTCATGTCACAAAAACAAACAAACACACGACAGCTGGAAAAACAAACACCAAGACACCTACCTTATACACCAACAAGCGCTTTACAAGATCGTCGATCCCAGAAGCGCCCAAGAACAGTGTAGATTTGAGGTCAGAAAACATTAATTCAACCTCAAATAACTCCTGTTAGGTAAAGAATTGGTCAGAAACACGCTAGGGGAAGATAGAACTTACCCGCACGGTTCAAACGTGATCAACAGAAGCGAGATCGGATTCCCAGCGCTCGATCGGTTGATCCACAAAGATCCGACCTTCCTCCCGTGCTCCTTCCTCCGGTTCTAAGCCAATCCTGTGAACATGGTTGGCTACTGCCCGTTTTAAGCAAAAAAAAATACAAAGTACAGAGCATGTACTCCCTTCATTTAACTGTTCCTCTGGCGGCACCGCCACACTGTTCATCTGTCGACATGATTACACGGCACGTACTCCTGAGTACACGGCGTGTACTGTCGCCCAGCTGGCGGCTACTCCACCACCTTACTATTTCGGCGTGCTGACTGACTACATGGAATGTAAGGGACCACTACACGGCATGTAGTCGTTTCCTACACCTGTCGTTGCAGACATGGCTACACGCCTCGTGTACTCATCCCCACACGGCCAAAAGTACACAACGTGTTAAAAAAGTACACGGCGCGTAGTTCCAAAAATTACGATTTTTCCCATTTTCCATATTTTCTCAAAAACCCTTAAGGAAAAGGGAAAAGAAGAATCTTGTACCTCAAAAATAAGAACCTAGTTCCTATTATTCGTATGTAATTTGATGAATTAGAGACCATGTGAAGGAAAATGGTTATTAAAACATGAGGAATTAAATAGAGTTTCACCATTATTAGCAAAAATAGAGTTAAATATTCTTCATTTAATTATTTATAGATCGATATAGTTGATTGAGAATTGATATAAATTTTTTAATTTATGTTCTAATCCCAGTTGTTTTCTCATTGGAATATGAATTTCATTTTCCAGCACACTTGATGTTCAATCATTTCTTCCTGGTTCAATTTAATTACTAAAACCAAAATTATATTTTTTATATTAAATTATAATAACAATATTATGTATTTTATTATAATGAAAATAAACTCTATGATGCTATAACCTCAGACCCCTTCATTATAGTGTATGATTTTTTATTTTTTACCTATTCAATTTTTGAACAAAATATATTCATTTATGTGTTTTCCACTAATTAATAATTACTAAAACCCTTAATGTAAATGAACCTCGTCTAATACAAATTGAGAAGATAAAACCATAACATAAATACATATTTCATTATTATTCTTAATTATAATTTACAACTCAAAATAAAAAATACCCATATGACCAATAGGTTTACATTCATAAGGGATTTGATACATAATGATATTATTTTTAATTATTATTCATTGTATCCCATTAAATCCAATACACATGATGAAATAGATTTATGAAAATATGGGTCTAAAAAAATAAATCTTGTTAACGCAAAATAAAATTAGTTAACCATAGATTAAAAAACATGGATCATAAATCCTAAATAAGGACATAATAATTTTTCCATAAAATAAATAAAAATTAATATGAATCTAGAATGACATAGAGATTTGGATTGTTAATAAATGTATAAAATAATTTCATAAATCAAGGTTATCTTAAATGTTAATCAACACATAATGAAAGAATATTCTCTATAATAGAGTAGGGTTAGATGACCCACAATAAATTGTAAAATAATATATCATGAGATATAAATAGTTTTCAAATGAATTAAAGGTTTATATATTTCCTAACACACCCTTCAATTAATTGGAACCAATTCTTATGTATTCTAGGTGAACATGAAAAATTTACAAATTCATCATATTTTAATTAAAACATAAGAATAAAATGGGATTTAAATTAATCCTAAAAATAAAATGAAATAAATAATACATATAAATAAGATTTACTAATTTATTTCATCAAATCACTATTGAAATATAAAAAATATTAAATCATATATACATAGTTTAATAACCCAGGAGAATAATATTATAGTTTTTTTATTAAATAATAATAAATATCCATTTAATTATAAAAACATTTAATATTAAATAATTTATAAATATATAGATTTAGATTGAATTATAAATTTAAAAAAAATTATATTTATGATCATGATAATTTGTAAATGATGCTTCAAAATGAATTCCAAAAAATGATATTTTGGAAAATGATTGAGTGAGAGACGTTATAGAAGAGAGATAAGAAATATTCCTATCAATCCTTTTTGGTAATATAATGTCAATATAAAGAGGCCTTAATAAATCATTTATTTATATATATTTATATTTATGGATAAATATAAGGAGTACTGATATCCGAAAGAATGATTCCAAATTGAAAAGAATAAATATTGAAAATTTCACATACATGGACCATTTTGTGTGAATTAGGAATATATGATATTCCACATGGTTTGAAGACATGTAAAATCTGAACAAAGCCATATGAGAAGAAACAATTTGGATTATATGGAAATTTTATACATTTTATTACAAATGATTATTAAAAATTAGTAACTTGAGGTCAAAAAATTGCTTTTGAGAGAAAAAATTAACATTATAGAAGATTCCCAAGGATGAATGTCAGCCGAATATATAACAAACATTACCATCTTAAACAATTATTTCCTAACCTTATTCATATCAATTATCATTTATAAAATTGAATGATATTCCATAAAAAAATATATATATTGGCTATAGTTTATTTACATTAGTATATAATTAATAGTTTTTATTGTCCCATAGAATATTCAAAATAGATGTGTTAGTCCTACATCATCTATAAAGTTGTTTTTAATTTTATACATGTTTCTTTCATAAATTTATGAAACCGATTAAAAAGTTAAATTTCATTCAATTAAAATAATGTCTTTTTAAAATAAATTTATATTTGGATTTAGGAATCTTATTTCTTATAATTTGTGATTATTGGTATTTTTTTAAATAAATAGTAAAATATAATAAAAATAGTGACATACAAAATTTTGAATAGATAAAATTACAATTTTATGTGGTTAAATGTATTCATAGAAAATTTAATGGTTTCTTATACGAATAAAATATGAAATGGTTTTTATTGAAATAGGGTTATAGGTGTAGATTATGATTGATCATGATTAATAATCGATGTTTGAATGAAAAACTATTAAATACTTTATGTATAATTATTTCTATGATTTTGAATAATAAAAATGGGTAAATGATGGTCTGGATAAGGTTTTGGGATGAATATATAGGATCCAATAGTATGCTATGTGGTTAGGGATGTTGGATCGGTGATTTGAGTATATTAGTTGGGATATAGACTAATGATATTGGTGTCACTAATGTTTAGGCGTCTTTTTAGTTCATAGTTTATGCAATATGAACATAAAATACTTTTTCGTGATTTATGATCCTTGAAATGATGCTCTATGTTACCAATATTGAAATATTATATGAAAAATATTATTTTAGATATAGTACAAACTAGACTATGATTTTTGGATCATACAACGTCCATGGGCCTAAGAAAGTTAGGTTATGTCGGGTGTCCCATTAGAACACGAGGTCCAAAATATTTATTAATAAGTAATTATTTTTTCAAACCATTATTTATTTATTAGATTTTATACTCTTCCAATGTATATTTTCAAGTAGTATTGATATAATGAGTATTAAATCATAAACTATTTGGGGTCCCCTAATGGCTGTTACCCAGAATTGCTTTGGCTACCATTATTATAAGGTATGGCATCAAGCATTCATGATAAGATATGGGAAAATTACACATGATTGAAGGATGATTAATGAATTTATGGGATTGATCATTGATGAGGTTATTGGACTATATTTTGGAATGTATATTTCGAATTGTTAGTTTATTTCATTCTTTTGGTTCCCAATTTGAATATGAGAATGTTATGACATGTAATGATTATTTTATTTTCTTCTGTGAAATTACCCTGATTTGGAATTTTTTATATGAGGAGTGTTTTAATAATTTTTATTAATTATTATTATTAATGATTTTATTATAAATAAAAAAAATATTGTATCATCCAACCACATTTCTTAATATATCATCATTATTATTTCGTAGACAATAGTATATAGAGAGGTGCACCAAAAGTTTTATGGGGATCTAATTTGACTACAATTTATTGCAATCACAACCAATAAGTTATAATTATCTATCAGAGAGGATTATTTATGTTCCTTAAATATCATATTATGGTAGATAAGAAAATAGGATGTTAAGGGATATGTAATGAGCTTGTATATGGTTTTTTCTTGCACATGAGGGGGTAGATGGGATGTTTCTTATTATCTGATTGGTATTATTGAGCTATGTTTTTTTTTAATTATGATTTTATTTATCTTTTTGGGACATAGTTGATATGTGTTGTCATTTTTCTATGTTGTTTTACACATTTTGATATATGAAATTATAATCTATATGAATGAATCATTTTATGAACTAATGTGTTAATGTTAAATGTGTTATATTAGGATCCAAATAAGAAGTATGTTATGATCTACTTAAATATAAATATATAAATTGTTGTGGGGTAAAAATGTATCTCTATTTAAATTTATGTTTTAAATTAATATTTTATAATAAATATATTTAAGCAATTTTAAATTTCATAATGTTAAATATGTTTGTTAAAAAGTTGCTAAATTATAATTTTATAAATTAGAAAATTATGTTTACCTTGCTATATCCAATAAAACATAATAGTGATGGTTTTGGTATTATAATAGTGTGGTAGTAATATTTATTTTGTTAGTGTATATGTAGTGTATATTTTAAGTATTTTTCTCCCTTATTAGGTGTTACCATATAAATTATATGTTATGTTCCCTAAAACTTGTGTTTCGAATTATATAGGGATACCCCCAGTTTGATATTTGAAGGTGGAGTGAAAAGAAAGAAAATTTGAGATAAAACCAATGGTAGTGGAAGAAGAGTCCATGTTGGATCAATTTGATATAGAATAATGGAATTTTCATGATAATTGTATCCACTTTATGCAGTTTATAGAGAGGGATCCAGTGTGTGATGCATTGAATATGTTTTTTGTAAATAGATATATCATTATAAATTATCCCTTTATGTTTTCTGGAGATATAGGTCCAAAGGTGTATTATTTCATGTTGTAGCTAATCCAAATGATCCTTGAAAAACTAGAGACTCATTTGGAAAGAAGGGTTACGTGATTGACTTACATAATGCTTTGATCAGTATAGCACTGGTGTGGTTTTTAGGTCCATGTTTAGTCGATAGAGGGAATGGATTAGATGGAATTAGAGTAGAATATCATATACAATATCTACCTAGATACATTGATATTGGATTGAGAAATAGATTTTATTCTTTCGTCCAAGGTAATATTTAATGAGGGATTTTTCTAGTTACATCACTGAGCTATTGTGTTTTTCTCTGATAGAGGAAGGATCTGAGGCATCTAGGGAAGACCATTGTAAGGATGAAATTATCTGTGAGATCTGGATGCATGAAAATATTTTACACTTTTATAAATTTACTATGGTTGTGAATTTATAATTCATTTCCATGGGGAAATTAAAGGTGCATAATTGAGGTTGGAAGATAGTAATATCTTGCTGATATGTTAGTAAGTCATCCAGAAGTATGAATTGATGTTATGAGAACATCCTCTTAGATAGTGGAAAGTAGAGAATCCAAGGAATATGATAAACCTATTAGTGGAGTGGATGAGGGATTTTATACATGTTTGGTAGAATTGGACAAATACGAGTTCAGTTTCCTGTAACCCCAATAGAGTTTATAGTAATTTTATAATTGGGAACATATTGATTTTCCATTGAAACATTCTATAGACCAAATGTGACTATGGGACAAGACATCATAGATCACCTAGAGACAATATAATACCCCTCATCTTTTTTTGACTGAGTTTTATACCATGCAACAATGTCTTGAAAGATGATGTGGTTGTTCATGAAAAGGTTGTAAATATCATAAGAATAGTTTAAGGAATGAGACTATAATATGTGGGGGTGGTTGTGTAGATGGGTGGGTCAGCTACCTACTACTCAGCCTTCCTTAGTGGGAATGTGGTCGGGCCAATGAATTTCTATGTTATGAATATTATGGATTATATGATTTCTAGTGTTTTATTTGATATTTTATCTACTCGATAACTGTTATCAACACAGTTTCTAAATTGATTATGAATTTTTTAGAAATATTTAATGGGATTTAGTTGATCAATATGTATTTATAGGTGTGATCGAATTGAATTCTTCATGATAAGGAATTTTCCCTTGATATTGGTGGAAACAATTTTCATTGGGATTTGTTCAAACATGGACATTTAGGATATGAAATGATTTTCTTGTTATGTAATGGATAGTTTATTAAAAGGATTTCATTAAATCCTACAACCATATAGTGAAATTCATGTTCCATGATGATAAACAAATATCTCCATCATAGTGAATGGTATATCCATGCAGCCCATTCAGGGCACGTCTGTTAGCTATTCGATGAGCTCACATCATTGGTTGGTTTTCCTATGTGTGATAATTCAGGAGATGACCATGTTGTTTCTATTATTTTAGTGCATCATTTCCAATATGTGTTTCATGATAAGATTTTTAGGTTTCCACTAAGGAGAAATATTGAGTTTTCCTTCGATATGGTGCCTAGAGGCAAGAGAATTTTAATTAATTATATTAAAATGGATCCAATGATGATTTGAGATCTAGAGAATCAGATGGAGGATTTGGAGGATAAAGGGTTCATTTGGTCGATTATGTTTCCTTGGGGTTCTCTAATTCAGTTTTCTATGATGTAATATGTAAAGTTGTGACTATGTGATGATTATTGGATGTTTAACTAGATGAAAATAATGTACTAAATTACTCAGGATGAACATTTTGAGCTCCACATGTATGATACATGCACTACATGGGGATAGAGTGAGAGTTCCCTAATATATCACTCTGGATGAAGAGAAAATGGGGCTCAAAATATTATCACTTATATAGTATATTTGGTGGATATGACACATTACTTAAATCCCGATAGAGTGATATTGACATACTATTTCACTCGGGATGGTTAGTGGGCCACTAAGAAGCACTATGAAAGTAAAAAGTTTCTCCAAATCCCATCATCCATATCTAATTAAGAGAAATTATCATTTATGATATAAAATAAATGATTTATTAACCTTTCATTCATCTCATTACACCTTTTCATTTTCATAAATATGCATGTTCCCAATTATACTTAAGTCAACACATATTCATTATTTAAATTAAGTATTATCATAGGAATGGTCACATTCCATTCATTGCATGATGTAAGGAAATCTTATGCATTTCATTATTCACATTAAATTCCATATCAAGTAATCCATTTAATTAAATAAAATTATTCAAGGAATTCCATTTGGTGTGTGCCATCTTACCCAATGTAATCTCACTAAAGTTTCATAAACATTAAATATTAATTTAAGGTAAATGTTCAAAATTAAGGGATAATGTTAATTACCCTTAATTATTCTTTAAATCTTACATAATTCAACAACCCATTTAGTTAACTTTAAACTAATAATTAGCTCTATAATAACATGGAAGTACCACAAATAAATCCCAAGGGTTATGTTCAAGAAACTGGTCATGGTAAAAATTCACCTACCCACATGGGTAATTCTTGTTCTAAGTGGACCAAACACCCTTGGGTTGTCCTATCATCATTGAAGCACACATGAGACAAGGTATAATTTATTTAAAATAAATTCCATGGTCTTCAATTACATAGTACGTTGATTCCAGGTACATTTAAATTTTAAAAGTGTAAAATCTTTTTATAACTTCAACAAAGGCCAGGATCTGACTTTTTATTTACCAAACCATAACCAAAAGGAATAAAATAAGAATAAATGCCTTAAAATATTAAAGATATAAATTTTTATTCCATAATTTTTAGATTGATGAATGTGCAACTTTGTTGGAGGTTTTTGTTTTAAAATCATGTTATTTCTTATCAACAATACTTTATCACATTAAATAATTAATTTAGGATTTAGATTCAATTAAATTTTAATATTAATTTAATTTAATGACCAAAATACATTAATTAAAATATAGTAATGGTTCATAACTAAATTCATTAATGATTTATATAAATTAAAGAGCTAAGGAATGTGAATCTACCTCAAAGAGAAACCATGATGAACACTCGGCATATGATGAATTTGATTATAGATTCTTGAATCCATCACAGTGATTCCAAGCCACTTATGAAAAAACAATAGGAGCTCATAAAAAACCAAACATCAAATTATTAAAGGATAAACAAAAAGAAACTGTGGAAACCCTTAATTTAATATCTCTTCAGTGATCCAAATCAAGCTCGTTTGTGTCACCATTGGTGGTTAATTTTACAACACACATACAGAAGTCCTAAGGGACCCTTCTCCTAATATAACATAAAAAATAGAAAAATCAAGGATAACCCATACCTCTAGTTCTACCGCAAAAAAATAGTGAATCAGGAGATGAAAATATGCCAAAATGAATGGCAAGGATTAGGGAGAGAGTCTTACCATGGAGTTTCAAGTGATAATCATGATGAAATAAAGTGAAAATATGGATCTAATGAGAAGGCAGAGGTGGGGGTTGCATAACGCAGCCAAAGGCGGGACCTAAGGGATGATGTATTTCCAAAACATGAGTGTAGAGGGGTAGGTTATTGTTTAAATTTTTTTTCATTTTAGATTCATATAAATTAATTCAATTTATGAAGCAGGGTATCTCTCAAGGTTTGGGCTTCATGGTTTGGATAATCATCTTCCAACCATACAACATCAACATTGAAACCTTCATGATTTTTCCATAATGGTTTTCCATAACATGTGAAAACTGTGTGCTGAGTAGTGCTTTGGTACTACATATTCCAACAAATTGTGTGGGATAGATGAAAGGTTTGGAAAACCATATGTATCCCATTCCACAACCTCTATAAAACTACATTGTGATGCATGATATTTTTTTGGTGGGGCACAATGTTTTAGACAAACAATGTTCTATCTTTAGGTTTTCCATAATGTGATTTTCTAGTGCGGGGGCTTCTAAAACTCATTGAGACACTCGAGAAACTTCTCAGAGCTTCACCAAAGTCCTAAAACATCACCGAGTGGTCTATTAACATTCCAAATTAAATTCTAATGTTTGGTATTACAAATGGACTTTCCAAAAAATTCAAATTGATATTCCTTATCAATTTTTTTCTAGTTCAAAAGTAGAAGTCGTTACATTAAAAATTATTGAATTTATATTTGAGTAAGTTACAATCGAAATGACTTATAAAAGTTATCATGCTCTATCCAGTTTAAACCCCAAATTTTTTAAGGTTTCTATTAATATCCACCATAATTACCTCCCCCATATTTTTTTCAAAATTCATTCCTATGTTACCACTAGGGATTCCTAAACAATTATTTTAACAGAATCCCATTTTTATAATGATTGGATCCAATAAAAGTAAGCACCATATACGACCCTAGATTTTTGTATTTTTTTAAATATAATAATTAAAAACATCATTACATACATTAATTACATTCTATTAACAAAATCATGTTCAATAAAAATTATCTTACCCTAATATGACTATATATACTTACTCAATCATTATTGCAACATGTTATTATAAAACGTATCATTTTATCTCACATCTAGTAAATTTCATGATCAATTATTTTCTCAAATTTTTATCATCTTTTGTCAATAATAATAATAATTTTAATTATTTATTGATTCATTAATGTTAGTTTTATTCATATACTAATTATTTTTAAAAGTATTTATTTATTCTTGGGTTTTTTTATAAATTATTCTAAATATATGTGATATTTCATCGCATTTTTTGAAAAAAATTATACTACTATTTCTAATTTTTTTCATATACGTGAATATCATTTAATGTTTATTATATTTCACTGGGGATATAATCTTATGAAATTGTATATATTCATTCCATAAATGATTAATTTTAAAATAATTTTATGATGTTTTTAAAACCAATTCCATTCTTATGGGTTATATATGATATGATGAATTTAGGATTTTTTTCTTGTTCCTGTAGAACACATATGAGTATCTCATCATTATATAAAAGGATAACCAAGAAATATATAACTCTCCAATACTTTTAAATAATTATATCTCATGAGATGTTATGTTTTGGAAACATGGAAAATATCTTATTTCATTATGTTATGAGACATATTTTATACTATTTGATGGTGATATATATAGATATCATTGAAAAAATATATGAATTTATATTCATATGAATGAACTGTATTTTTATTAATACTAAATATCATATTCCTTATTTAAGGATTCATCTATTTCCACCCATGTTAAAACAAATTCCTAATTTAATAATCTGGGATTTATAATCCATGTTTTATTTGATATCTTTCATTAAGTTATAAACTAATACATTGATTATGTTCTAAAAAAATGTTATCATTTTATCCTCACATGTGGTCTTAAATATTTTATCTCATATTTTTTATTTTTATATATATTATTTGATACTCATTACTATGTTTTTTATCTCACCATTTTTAATGATTCCATTCTCTCAAGGTATTTATGAAAATTATTTTTTATGAAATGTATAAAAGTGTACAGTATGTGGATAATGTTTTGTGATATTTTAATGAATTGTGACAAAATAACATATATGTGTATAATATACATAAAGAGTCTAATACTTTAGGTTTATTGGTTTTATTTATACTATTTTTAATTTATAATGATATATAATAATGAAATATGTTTTTAAGTTATGGTTAGGCCATCTCAAAAGTGATGGGTGTTTACATGGATATCCCAAAAAACACTCTCTATCGCCTAGAAAAAATCATTCCATGCCAAACAAGACCCATTGAGCTATTAAAATTTCTAATTTGATCCAGCAGCAATATTAGAAACCCATATAGATAGACAATATTTAATTATATTAAACAATATAGTTATAACAAACATTTATACATATGATAACTTCATCAATATAAGAAATCAACAAAAATTGGGTTTCTTTATTTCTAGAAATATTTTTTTGTATCCACATTATGAATCATATAATTTTCCCACCATTGGGATTGATGGAGTGTAACATGTTTACATTTATAAATGTTTATATGGAGTATGTGATCAACATTAAAAGGGAATTATATTTTTATCTCATACAAAAATTCATTATGTACAATACCTTTTTGAGGAATGTCCAAACATCTATTAAAAAGGATGCCTTTGATAGAATTTTATTAAACAATAATAGTGGTTTGTGTTTTAAATAAGAAATAATATTCAATCCACCACTTAGGATGTGATTATATTATATTTCCCAAATCCAAAAACATTTATAAATTGAAATATATTACCAAATACCCGTATTCCAATCATAATTCCATAAATTCTAAGACAGTGAATTCATTGCATTTCCAACACAAATGTTATTAACTAATACATTAATAGGTAGTATAAGGAGGGACTATGGTATTATTGGTGTACATATAAGAAATTAGAGGATATGAGGATGTATCAGCATAAATGTGAGTTTATTGTCTGTTGGGAAACCCTTTTAATCAGTAATGTCTAGTTTCTGAAATCCATACATGGTTTTTTCAAGGATAATGTAAATATTTATTTCCAAATAGGAATGTAGGAGGGAAGAGATGAAAATTATTTTATTAAAAATGAATATTTTATTATTTTGTATCATCAATGGAAATTTTTCTTTTAACATGTCGGTAATAGAGATATGAGTTTACTAGAATTTCATATAATTATTTCTTTACTAGCTTGTCACTAGTAGGGATATATGTTTACTGGATCATAACCGATGGATTTTTCCATTGTATTTCCTCAAATATGGATATGGCTTTACAATCTCATAACCATTTATTTTTTCTATGAGATCAATAATAATAGTGTTGTTGGTTTTCTACTTGATCTCTAAATGATTGATCTACAATCTCATAAAAAATTTGGAAATACGATTATAAGATAATAACCAATGTATTTTCTATATTTGATCCTTATGAATATAAATTTTGGAAAAATAAATCATCACATTTGGATTTGTTCTATTTGATCCTAATAGCCAATATTATGGGTTTACTAGCCCTTCACTGTTATTCCAATATAAATTTTATTAACTAAGAAGGGGAGTAGTGAATTAGTGATCACATTTTCTTTTCTAATTTATTCCCTTTTATTCAAACCACATAACAATTTTAACATTCTCTATCTAATCCATAGTTTATTATAAACACACCAATGTGTATAGTACTTCTAGGAATGATAATCGTAAAAAATTACATGTTTCATCTATATTTCCTATTCCAATACATATTTTCCATTACCCAAAATATTGATTCCCCAATGACATTATTAAGTCTATAAATTAGAGTATGTTGTTACCTCTAACACATAAATGATCCACTAGAAGATAAAATGATTTCACAATAACAGATCAAATAAAAATAACATTGGGTACCTCCTCATTTTATTTGTGCTATAGGATTGTTTTATTCTTATATGTCTAGATGGGTCAAAAGATTCACAAGATCACTACTTAGAGATCATAAGAAATAGTGTTAGTGTTAAGATATCTTTTATATCATTAGTGTTATTGATCTTCCACATCCTTCCTAAATTCAAGGTTTCACCATATATAAAATTTCTCATTAATGGTTCCCTACATTCCATAGTATATTTTTATACAATATAGTAAAGATCTCTCAGAATTCCTATATGTGGTTAGTTTGTTCTCAATTGTCTGTACAACAATTCTCTTCTCCTATATATATCTATATATTTATATTCACAAGAAATATCTTCTAAATATTATTCACCTTAATAAAAATATGTAAAATCCATCATATTTTGATTGATGTGTTTTCTATATAATTAAATTGGTCAATAATATCCCTAAATTTATTTCAAATTCATAATAACATGAATTTCATTCAAGAATCCTGATTTACAAAATTAAAGAGTTTTCTATTTCATTTTTGTAGAACCTCTTCCAAATTCACTTCATTAAAACTATTTGATATCAATATGTGCTTGTGGTCAGGGATTACTACCATGTATAACTCATGATTATGGTGTTAAACTCACATATAAAATTTATCCATCTATACCAAAATACAATAATTATTTAATTCTATATGGATTTCACTGAAATTTATTATTTTATTTAGTTTTATAATCTAGATCAATGTATTTCGGGAATAAGTACTGGATTATTCTCATAAAATTTCCAATTTTCTACCTCAGCCAATTTATTTATATTGTTTAGGCTAATATACTTTGAAAATGGCATAAATTTGAACTTAATGTCGTATTGTTATGGAAGTTCCTATGATTAAATTTTAAAATGTCATTTGTTTTTAAGAAATATTCCATAAAGACATCTTTTCCTATTTAAAGGGTTATTACCCTATATTAAATACACATGTTCAACATCCTCCATGACTAAAACTTCTTATGTCTCAAATCGTTACCTCCTATTGAATTATTTGATTATTTTTACCTTGGATAATGATCAACTCGAGTGAACATGATTTTTTATTCTATAAATACCTGACATCAACAAATTATAATTTAATTGTATTATAATTATAATTAATAAACTATATGTATGAAAATACCCAACCATCACAATCGGAAATGTGAATAAGTTGAGATAAACCAGGAATTTTTTAAACTACCACACATACATTACACATCATCCAAGAATTTTTTTGATTAACCAAATTTAAAACTCATACCAATTAAGACATTACTCATAAACTATATATAAAAACTACTATAGATAATGTAAATACCACATGAGTAATGTTACAATCACAATAAGTTGTCGATATAGACATCACATAAATATTTTCAACAAATATTCAAATAGTATTTTCAAATACTCATTCATTCAACATATATTCTTATATGTTATAGATAGTTTTACTATATCCACCAAAAACATTTCATTGATCTAATTTAGTATTATCCCTTCCATCATTATGTTTTGATCTCCATATCATCTTAATCCAATCTACTTTATTTCTTATTGTTATTGCCTCAAATACCTTTCCGTAACACATAGAAGAATATCACCATATATATAGACTTGGAATCATTATCGTTTCGAAAAAAAATTACAAAAAAATAATCCATATAACTCCTCCATGTAAAATAGAATCCAACACCAAACAAGAATCATATTATTAATATGAAAACGATCAAAATACTTTGGGTACTATGAAATCACCCATTTTGTTATTTTTCAATACCTCCTAAAACCCATGTTATCCTATGATGTTAGTCAACTTATTGATAATAAATGAAATAAAACTATATGGAATATTAATCTCATCTATCCCAATTAACATATTCTCATCCAATAAAAAAATATCCCAATACACATATAGTGAAAGAATGAAGAATTTGTATTTCCTTTAAAATATCAATTAGTTGGTCCACTCTATGTCTACATGGGATAAGGTGATGTTAAAATAATAGGGATTTATCAATGTTTTTAAATACATAACATAATCATCCAAACATTTCCTATCATATCTTAAATAAATTATTTGGGGATAATGTAAATGATTAATTAATAAAAGGTTATAACCAACATACCTATAAACAAACACTTTAATAAAAATTAGTATAAAGCAGAAAACTCCCCATTTTTCTCATATTTTTTACCAACAGATTGTACATCATCAAAACTATTTTAAAACAATTCATAACAAAATGATGAATGTTTTATTTTCAGACACCATAATTCGGATTACATGGGTATTTCCAAATTTTATTTAATAAACACACTCAAAAATCATTTGATATATTGGTAATTACAGAAAAAATTTGTGCTTGTAAATTGATGTGTTCATTGACCTATTTCATTGATGTTGCAAAAGCATAGAATCACGCTTCTCTATTTCCCATATAGTATAGTAATCATTTGAATATTTCAAATCCCATAAAGTTATCATTGATATACATGGATTACAAGGGATGAAGAGTAGAATAAAAATGTATGCTAATAGGTTTCTCTCAGACCAATCTATTCATTTAATTCACTCCCAAGACTTACCTTCTGATCAAAAATTACAATTGTTTTTATTAAATAACATACTTTTTCATGTGATGTAGTTTTCTTTACCTTTGATGTGAAGGAAAAGTCATTCGTTGATGCTTTTATTCAATTCATCAAAACATATTCATGAGATAGTAATATTTTTATGCAATTAATTTAAACTTGCATAGATTAACCAAACAATTCACATGATTTATCATGAAACATTATTTTTATTTTTTTATGTATATTATGTCAAATATTCACCTCATCATCAATAAGTACATGGTTTCCTTTTATTATAGTAAAAAAAATTTGTCTATGTTTCTCTTACTTTAGATTATTGGTCAAGAAACATTATAAAAACACTATATTAACATTCTATGTTTCATTAAGATATTAATTTTTCTTCTTCATATACATAGTAGTATATAAAATAACATAATACCATGTACAACATTTTTAATTAGTCTATTCATGTATACCGCATTATTATGTCCTTGATTCCTACAACTTCCACACATCTCTTACAAATATCCCAATCAGCATCTGAGTGGATTTATTTTATGATGTTTTAATCACAATTTTTAAATTTTTGATTAATTTATATTATTCCATAAAATCTCCCATGGTTGTTTTCTCAATCATAGAAATGATATATTTTACCAAAAATAATGGGTTTTGTTTTTATAGATTTCGTATAATGGTTAGAACCCTATAATGATTGATCATTTATATTGACACTAGCTCTCTTTGTAAATATATTGATATTTTCCTACAGCAATATAAGACATAATTTTATTAGGTTTCAATGGTCTCCTAAAAATAATATTCCTTATCATAGATGATTCATAATTATTATCATTTATATTCTTCCACATAGGTTTAACATTATTAATTTCAGCTTTATTTCATGAACAATCAGGCTTATATTCAAATAGATTTGGTGAAAACAATACTATTTAACATGATTTTATAATCACTAAAATATTGTGATATTTTTTTAACATCAAAGTATTTTATGTCTTTTATAGTACATATTCTCATGAAGAAAGCTTCTCATTATAATTAAATGCCATATTTTAATTTCTAGTTGTCATTAATTTGTATCACTTAATCTTTATAACATAGGAGGCTTCCCTATTAATCAAATCATATTTTTATAAAGCCATCATTTTTTCCAATACAATCATATTCTTTTTACCTCTGATTTTTGGTGTTTTCAAAATAAAATATTACAACATTTATTTTAATCCATCATCATTATTTCATGATAACTCAAATAAATTATTTGTATTATAATTATGATATATATCATTATTTATGATTTTATATGAGTCATATATTTATTTCTATCTTATAAAACATATTAATATACTAACAAATGATTATGGTTTTTCTTTTTTTTTATTTTGTCTTCTTTCTCATCAAATTCATATCATTCATCCAATATCTTTTTTAAATATTTTCCAATTTTACCAATATCATCAAAATTAAATCATATAAGTAACTAATTGATTTTTTATATTTTATTTTCCATTATTGAAATACTTGATTTTATATTAACAATTGTGTTTATGTATTCATCATCCCCTGTATCTGAATTAGTGGATATAATATCTTCATCTTATCTACCATATCATTTTCTCATTACATTAATTGGTAACTGATATTTCGCATTCTATTTGAACATTGGAGGGTTACACAATTCATATGAAATAATATTATTATTAATTATATAAAAGGATTTATCTTAAATTTCATATAATTTTGAATAATTTGAATCGAATCATCCTAGAATTTTTCTTATTAACTTATTATGTATGACTCAATCTTTCATTTTCTCACTAAATCCAAAAAAATTATCATTTTTTATTTTGAACTGCTATCATATATTCTAAATATAAGTAATTTTAATAGCATAAATTTTCCTCATCCATTAATTTATCTTACATTCCTTCACTTTGATAAACCCTTTAAATTTTTTTCTCATAGTTTACATTATCACCATTTTCTATATCCCATTACATCCATGTATATGTTTTTTTGATCGAGATATCAATATGAAATTTGGATTCTTGACATCAAACACCATATTCCTATTATATTATTATCTTAAAAATAACCTTCAGAAATAAGTGGGAAACACATTATATTAGTATATAAATATTATTTCCCACGTTAATGTATTTATGGTGGTAATATATTCCTCAAGCTATGGTAGTTTGTAGCATTTATGGTCATAATTCCTTGACTATTAGTAGAAGTTAGTGTTCTATTTTTCTCCATATATTATATTATATATATAGGGATATTTACTTTTATGTAACATTATATCCCCAAAATGGATTTGATCATTGATAGTGGATTGGGTGATTTAGACTAAAATTTAGTTTTTTGATTTATTCAATTTTAACTGATCCTCTTGAAATTTTTAAGGTTCTCAGTCCACTAACTGTTTTTTTCTATACACTCTACATGTATATTTATAGTGAAAAATAGAACATCACATATTATTTAAATGTTTCACCTAAAATCAATAATCCATTCAATGTTGGTCCTACCCCCAACCCAACATGTATTATCTATTGACATCAACAATCCTCAAGAAAAATATTCCATTAAACATTCCATTACTTTTATAATACATTTGATTATTTACTAATCCTTCTATAACATTTATATTAATACTCGCTTTATTCATCCACGTCATATTCTCTATAACCATAAATTTTGTTCTTCCTCCTAGAGTTGAGGTATCATGTATACATCCTTGTGGCCTTTTTTAGTATTTTTTGTATTAGAACTTATTAAAGATCATAATTGAATGTTTTCGACATTATACTTCCAAAATTATATAATGAATAGAACATATCTTTCCACGTCCATATCACATATTATAATTTCATTTTTATACTTGATAATATAGAGTATTGATCCATCAAAATTTACGAATAATGTATGCATGTTCTCAATTATATTTATAGCACTAATAATCACCTTCCATAATATATATTGAAAATATTAATTTAAAAATTAATCTCTAAATTCAATATATTTAAAGAAAATGTTCATCAGTTGTAGGTTTGATATCCATATTTAAAATTTTTCTCAATATCCCCATTTATTTTTCTATTAAAGTAAATTTGAATATTTATCAAACCCCATCATATAAACCACCAAATGGATTTATTATTTCCTTATATAGAATATTTTAGAATTATTTGTTCATTTAAATCATTCAAAATCTATATGAGCATGGATTCATGCTTTTCTACAATGTAACCTCCTTTTTCTAAGGTGATAAACCCATCGAAACATTCTTCATCTCTATATAGAGAATATATTTTTCTAATTTATGTCGTATTTTATTAAAAAAATTATAATTGAATGTATTTTTATCCAACCGAGAGATATATGTATAGAATTAAACACATATTCTATGTAATTCTCCAATATTTGGCCTCAGTTGATAGATTTATGTCTACCGTATTATGTACACATTCAAAGTCTTGATTTTTCCATAAAAGAATTATGATTTTCATAATACATATACATAACATCTTTAAAGTGGTAAATTTCTAACACATATTCTTAGAATACATTTGTTCTGTATAAAAGTATTATGGTATGTCTTTAAATAATTTCATTCGAATTCCTACATAATTAAAAATCCTTTATTCTCATGGTTGATCTTCTGATTTCATTGTTTCTCAGAAACAAGTATCAATATGATATCATGTTATAATGATTAGTAATCTCATTCAAAAATACATCAACATTTTATGATAAAATGTTTTCATAATATTATATGATCGAATACACATTTGAACTATCTTTTGAACCTTTATTGATCATCTGAAAAATAATGGAAGTGACTTGTGATTATTAATTGAATTCACATTAAACTATAATTGGATAAATCAATTTCTATTATCCATAGAAACAACTATAGTTGAATCCAAATTTACAAATCAACCACCCATAAATTATTTTATGGTCATTACATTGATTTCATGGGTATTGTAACCACACCATTTTTTCTATGGTCAATGCTTCAATAAAATCACATCAATTCTTCTTTAACACATCTCCATAGCTTCTCAACCACACATATTATCTTCCAAAATATTTACATAGTGTACATATACCCACTAAAATATTTCCCTGATTCACATATGGAAAATCAGATAAATTATCAAATATATATTTCCATATTATCTTGAACCTCTCAATTTGAGCTCATCACATTGTACCTTCAAATAATATTCCTTAAAACGTGGCTTCTTGTCACTAACTTAATAGTCGGAAATTATTTTTAGTCATGGCCTATAATTTTGACTCATGAATCCTTGAAAATCCTCTAATAAGTATCATCTGCATAACCAAACACAAATCTAAAAATAGACATCAAATAATATCATATAATTTATGGAAAACAACCACAAGTAGATTGTTCTACTGTCTTGTCACCCAAAAATATTAACATTTTTATTTATTCAGTATGACAACATTTAGTGACATAATACTAGAGTTTCATTTTATTTGAGATATCATAATGTTTATTCCAGGATTTATGGTCATCATAGAATAATTAACATTACACTATATTCTTATAAAATCCAAAAAATACTAAGAGGGTACACTAGGACATAAATTAACCTAAAATAATATATATTTATGTTGAATTTTTTTCAATCGTGGAAGGTTTATACAATATATTTAATCTTATGGTGTCTGTGTATGATTGATAAATAAATTACATTTCATACAGGATATTTTGATTAATTTATAAAGGTAATAAGGTGAGGTGATATGGGGAATAATTCTATGAATGGGATTAATATGTACCTCTATAAAGTGAATCATACAAACGTATTTTGATTTCACCATTTTTGGATATATGATAAAGAACATTATACCATTTAATCTCAAATAATGAGTACAACTTCTTCTGTAGTACAAAAGATCCTTTATTTATTTGAATTTCGTATCATATTACTATGACCATTAATAAATTTTAGTTTAAGTTAAAATGAATATTTTTTTAATAAAAATATTACTTATAGTGTTTCATATATAACATAGAAATATGTTTCCAATTGTAGTTTATACTTGACAATAATTTATGTTATATAGTGAATGATTAGACTAGGTTGGTGGCATTAAAGTCCTGATTTCATAAGTAAATTATAAAAATATATAAATAGATTACTTTAATATGGTATCCTATCTGTAATCATACTTAGATTTTTAGTAGATAAATTGGGGTTGGATTATTGGACCCATGAGAGGAAGAGAGTAGTTGGATAAATGGTCATCATAAAAAATTGATTTCTATAAGACAGAGGATATTATGAAGGTTCGTAGGTTTAAAATTTTGTTGTCATTACTAAGAAATGTAATTAAAGATGTGAATCATTGAAAATAACATGAGTATGAACAAATAAATGGTAGGGGATTAGGTTATATCCACATACTTGTAAAACAAATTAACCACAGACCAATTCTAGATTATATATTAATAAGGCATCCCATGGGATTTCCTGATGATGGATCATTATAAAATAGAAGTTATGAGAACATCCATAACATGATATATAATAAAATTTCATTAACACATTGAGGGGATTTTGTAATATGTAAAATATTTATTTTCAAATGGGTACATTATCTAGTTTTCCTTTTAAGTGATTTTAGTTTCACCTATTCAATGATGGATTAGAAAAAATACATGTGAATTTATAGTGTAACTCCAATAGTTTTAAAAATATTCTAGGGATAAATATAACATTTGGTGGAATTAATTGAATCATGACAGTTGAGATACTCAAAATAGTAAATACAGTTATAGATGACCTCGTTGTTGGATGCACAATCATGGATGGTCCCACTCTGTGTGGTAAATCATAAATTTTCAATTAATTGGTTCATAATCAAATAATATTATATTTATTATGATTTTTCATGTAAAAAATTCAGAAGTATGAAATTCATTAGGAAAATTTTAATTTCTTTCAAGAAGGGGGATTACATAGTTCTTATATCAAAATGTATTTTCACTTATCAATATGTGTTACAAGTCATCATCATAAGGCCCATACATACATTTACGGACGAGGTATGTCGAATTTAAAATTATTGGGTTACTTTAAACTTATAATAACCTCCATAACATCTTGTCCAACGGACTTACCTTTAGGATGTTATAAAATTCCCCAAGGGGTTACAAAAATTATGTTTTCTGTGGGTCAATTTAGTATGCTATATAATCATTTATATCCTATAAATGACATCTAAATTCAATTATTTGTATTAAAAATGTTTTTTAGGTCCATGAATGTAGTTTCATGTACATTTAGATTTATTATGGGGGTCCATAGTAATATGAGAAAATAAATTAAGATAATTGACAATCCATGATATGATTTATGAATTTTTCTTCATCAGAAAATTTTCATTAAATATAATATGGTTGTAAATTTTTATTTTAGTGTTTCTTTTCAGCTATATAATTCCAAATCAAATCAAATAAAATTAATTTTTCCCCTATATATGAGGTTTTACTATGGATAGTGTCTTTTATGGGTGAGAGTAGTCCACAAAATCTATGAAAATGATTTCAATTAATTTATCAATCTTTCTTTAATATTGGATACAATCCATGTATTTTTTGATATAGGTGGTTATTGATATTCTTTAATGGATCATGAAATAATAATTAGGAGGGTGAATAAGGGATGACCATATCAAAAATATAATCTTTAAATTAAACACTTCATTTACATTGACCAATCCAATAATTTTTTTAGATGTATGGATCTCTAGAAACATTCCCCACCCCTTATGTTTTATGTTTATCAATTAATATAGATTAAATATCACAATATGATTTTTTAAAGGTTTGGCATCAATATGATAACATTTATAATATTATTTCGACTCTTATTGAGTTATTTATTCTAACACAAATATATCATTCATGTAGTGTATGTGTTGTGGGATGTAATCAACCTTAACCCAATTACATTAGAATATTAAAAAAGTGAAATAATATTACACTACATTAGATTTCTTGTGTTATATCCTAGAAAGATCTTGCAATATACTAAATGAAAATGTGGGTTTATTTATTTTTGAACCACTAGTACTCAAATTGCATTCATGAAATTCCTTAGGGATGTAATATCATCTCTCATGTGATATAATGTTATTAATTCACACATGTCTTCCCAATCCTTCTTCAAATGGAACATTCATCGAAGTAGTAACTATCTCGAACAGATTTTTAAGGTATGTGGAGTTTGGGGATCCTAACTTTGATGCACAATCTGTCTTGTATATCTTGGCTAGATGAACCACACTATGATGTTCCTATAACTAATGAACTCATTTCAAGTTTAACTCTATCAAGAATATCTTCATCTGGACCCCTTCAACTAGTTCTTATTTTAAAATTTATTTTCTTGGTCTTCAACATAAATTTAATTTATAATAATAATTCATCATGTAATAATTTATTATTAAAAAATTTCAAACGAAATTAAAATATTTATATAGGTATGATTCCATTGATAATTCCATAAAATGTGAAAACATCATATTTACTCAATTCTTGAAATTATCACCATCAATATCAATAATAACATTTTCGATATTATTTCAAATGATTTCATATAAATCTCGTTGTCTTATATCATCAAACCTTCCTCAAATCACTATGAAAATCATGATTTTTTATCATGAATATTGAATTATTTTTTATCCTTATCATAATCATCATAATAGTTTAATTTATAAGGATATTATAATCATAAACTACCTTTCATATGGAAATTCATCATACATACTCCTTCCACCAGTAATGATTCATCCAAAATAAAAATTTTATCATCGTTATTTTTGGTATCATTATTCAGAACAAATCAATTTTATAACCTATGTTTGATGAATTTTGGATAGTTCATATGTTAATATTGATATTTCTCAATATTAAGGACATCAATTTTTTTATTACTATTACTTATATATGCTTACTTGATATTTCATCCATGAATATCAGTCTGGTGATTTCACATTTTACTATTTAGTTATAAAATTATATTTCCTCTATTTCTTTTCATTCAAATAATAGATAAAATGATGTTTACCTAGTAAATTAAAATTATTTATTCTATATGATCTGCATTCTATAATGGAATAATGAATTTTGATATAGTAAATTGATATGATTTCCTTCATGGAATCACTCTTCATCCTGTAATAAGATTATAAATAATGGGATTTAATATCTAATAGAGACAACTATCTGATTTCATTAATTCAACTTTATATAGATTACTTAATCACTTCATGCATTGAACAAAAAATTCCCTTACCATTAATTTTACATTCTTATAAAATAATATGGTAATTAATATATATTATCCTTATGTAATATTTCATCCTTATGTTTCACTTCCAACCAAGTATTTATTTGGTGAATATCGTAACTCAATCAATAATATACCTATAAAGTCTCCATTAAATGGTGTTATACCACATTCCATTCCTACAATTACTGAAGAAATTGTATTTGTAACATTATCCAATTTTCATACCTAATATAATAATCATCAGATCATTATCAATTCATCAATATTTTTTTCCTTCGAACTATCCCATATTTTTCAACCCGACTATTGTTCTTTCATTTATTTAACCATGGGGTAAAAAAATAAATAGATAATTATAATATTTATTTTAGTATATCTAATTCCAAAACATAATTAATATCAACAATTTCCCCATCTATTGGTTTCACTAATCATTGTAACTATAGTTTGTTTGCATCTAATGGTTCTTCTATCTGAAGTTTGTTCTTACGAGGTAATGTTATTTAAAATAATTTATAGGATGTCTTAAAATAATCTCATCTTATAAATAAATATTCTCAAAATATTTTGGTTGGTTCTTCTTTCAGATAATGTTATTCCAGAAGATTTCTTCCAAAAAATTCAGAAGAATCGTTTCCTTATTTGAAAACATTATTTCAATATTTATTCACAATAAGAATATTCATTAACATTACTTAAATATATTGATAACAAATATAATATATCATCATCATCATTTTATGTGAACCTTAACACCAACCACATCAATTTTTTGGTGGACACAAATGTTTTTTAATATCAATGTGTTTTTTATCACCCATACAAAAAGACAAGTCAATGTCCCTTTTATCTCCCGCTTAATTATCTAAATTTAAAATCCCCTTAATAATATCATCGGTTGAAATTGGGAATTTATTCAATGATTTTAAACTGCCCTATTCTTCTATTATTAAACATTATTTCATTATTAGAAAGATAACATCCCTTTTCATGATGAAATATGTCACAAATCAACCAAATAAAATACTATAGTATATATTATCTCTGTAGAAAAAAAGTTTAATTAAAATGGAAATTAATTCAATCAATATAATTTACCATGTGATGTCAACATTTATATGGCCATATGTTATGTATATTTTCATCAAGGTTTCATAAATTATGCATTCCTACATCAATTTCAAAAAATAGATAAAAAATAGACAATCGTAAAAAAATCACCAACAATTTGAAAGATAATTCTTAATCATTTATCATTATATAATGATAACCATATTCATTTAAACATTAGTTCTGTATGAAGGTGTGAGAGTTTATATAGTGTACCTCAAAGATAATGACACATCATTTCTCGTGATTTTCGTATCAATCACTTCAGTATCATCTAGATGCATATTCATTAAGAAACATCAATTTTCACATCAAATATTACTCTAAATTACATCACCATTAATTCACTTTTCCCATTAGTTCTTTTGAAATTATAGGATAATAATGTGTATATTATGTTGTAATCAATTAGTTACATAAGGGTAAAAAAATATTCCACCCCATTAAAACTCTTTTCAATTTAGCTTTAGAATTCACTATGTCATCACCCCTAACATTCCAAGAATTGACCTTCTTTACCTATAAAGACGTCTCCTTCACACCATTTTATCCAATATTGAGTTTTGGTTTGTTATTAACATCACCTACCTAGTAACATTACCTTTTATTGTTATATTATACCAATTACATAATTCCTTCCTCTAATATATTCATCCATACTAGAATAAAAACAATCATAAAATGCTCACATATTTTTTTTATAATGATTAATTTCAAAAACCAGAAGTTTCTTCTAATGATTTTTTTCTTTTATTTAGTATATTTTAATATCCTGGAAAAGTTTTCATAAACTTTTAGGATTATGAATGAACATCATTAACCTTAAATATATTTTCTTATCATTCGGTGTTGTACTTTTCTTATGTATCTTCTGGCGAACTTTAATTAATTCATTAGATAAGTCTTTTAATATTTAAAGTAACCACTATTATTCTCAGATTGATGGACATTCATTTTTAATATTACTTCTATTAACATGAATATTTTTGATGATTTTATATTTTTTCTGTGAAGTGGCCTTTTCTTTAATAGAATTATCTTATTTTATTTATTATAAAATCATCAAAAAGATTATTCTTTGGGGTTTCCTTTCTTATAAGTTATGGTGGATTTCACATAAAGGTTAACATAGTACCAATATTATTTTTATATTCATATAGATTTTTTGGCCTCCATACAATAGTTTTTATTCAATTTTTCTATAAAGATATACATTGGTACTCACCACTACGGAATATACCAGAACATAAGAAAACCATTTATGGTATTTAAATCTGATAAATATCAACTATTTTTCTTCTCATATAGATTTTGGGGATACATAGTCATGTTTCTCAGTATTCTAAATTTTCGCTTACATACTTTTTTCAATATTTATTCATACTACCTTGAGATATTATGGAAATCATCAATATCCATACATCTAAAAATTTCAAATCACCAATAATATCCACAAATATTTAGCTTCTTATATTATATTATATATTTTCAATAATATACTTCTTCTAAAACATATTTTTTATGAATACTATATTTGATCTTCTAGAAATCATTGAGATAAATACATTATTTTTATTTATTACATCTATTTTTACAGAATTGTAGAATTTCAAACAAATAGTAATGAATATTTTTAGGGAACACTAACCTACAGTAAAAATAATATAGATAGTGGTAATTGATTCAACAGAACATGTGGTTATATATTTCATTATCTAATCAAATAATTATGTTTTTTATTCTTTCATAATCTTCATTTCATTGGACTGGGTCTTTCCATATGTAATTATATATTTTTAATCATCCTCAATGGATCTTTTAACATATTTGTTTGAAGATTTAACTTGATTATTTTCCATATATTTCAATCTTAACAACTTCTCAAGGCACATTATACTTAATTAGTTATTTTATTTCTAAAATAACATTAGATTCAATTAAAATCATAATTTAATATTTATAAAAATTTCTTCATGGATCAACCTATCATTTTTAGAGAGTTATCAAGGTCTTTTATTCTTCTTCCCTTAAATTATAATTTAGTTTTACTAATTTTTATTTTTTACTTTCAACGCATGGAATAAATAATCAATTAAATAATTTAAATAAAACATAACAAAATATAATTAGAAGATGAAATATAATTTATTACATACCATTAGTGCGTTCAGTATGAATTCTATACTCTCAAACCTTCATTACTAATAAATAATATGACTTATTGTGTTAAATTTTACTAGCGTACTTCCTTATATTGTCACCTAAAATATGTAGGTATGTGAGTAATAAATTTAGTAGGGTAATGTTACATGTTTATCAGAATTTCATATTATAGGATACCAAATATTCCACCTGAATCATTATCATCAAATATAGATATTGATTTTTTGGAGGATAAACTTTATTGTATATATTTGAATTTTAAAAGAACACATTAATTTCAAATTTTAATTTTAAGAGGATATATATGATTTCATTATAGCTTATTTATGTCGGGTTATTAAATGTTTTTCCCAAGACCTTCCTGTTTCAATATTTCTTGGTGAATTATATTTCACCATATTTGGATTAAAATTATTATCAGAAAGAGGAATATTTTCATTGACCTATAAATAATTAATTTTCATAAAATAGTTGAAATCAACTGTGAACAAATGTATTTGGATCCAAATAGATGTTTTTTTCTATGTTACCGATTAATATAACAAAATGAATCATTCAGTAACCCTGAGAGATAGACATAATGATGTATAAAAACCATATAGAAAATTTTCAACATAAAATAAATATTTCCATAGTTAATTAATTTATTTATATTGCTTTTTATATATAAAAAAAATGTAAACCCAAACTCTCTTATTTTATCTCAAATTATTTAGATAATATAAATTAAATAGAATGCAATGATTCTTATATAGTTTGAGAGAAATTAAAAAAATATTGTTTTCCATGTCAACCCACATCAATTCAAGGATTCCCACTTTCAAATATAAATAAATAATTACATGTGGAGTTGGAAGGAATCACCATTATAACAATTACATCACTATTTCTTAAAATTTATGGATCATTATACTATGTCTCATAGTTTAGTTTTCTCGTAAAATGATCATATTTCCCCTGAGAGTATTGTTGAAATTTTTTATTCTAGAACCACTAGCCTTAAAAAGTTCTTCATTAACATCCTCAATGATGGAAATACTACATCCACATGGGCATTCACTGTACTCAGTATGACATCTGTTTTATCCACCTACTGATATAATTTTATTATGAATCACTAACTATTGGTGATGGTCCTATCTGTTACTTCATCTTGAATATATTTGTTTCCATCACCCCTATGATTGAATCAACTTTTTTATAATATCGCATATTGATGCACATCTTCTTGGTGCAATTATATCCAAGATACCTCTAACAATTTTATGTCTATCAAGAAATTATTCATCTAAAACTCTTCTACATAATTTTTTATATTCATATAATATTTTGGATATTTGAAAATGAAATTTTTTAATGAAAATAATAACCTAAAAATTGAACATCACACAACATTCACTCTCTACGACTAGTCGATTAGGATTGATCAATCTAATGAACATGTAAATGTTTTTCAATTGAAATCAAAAATATATTTTATCTGATCATCCGAACTAAGTAACAACAAGGACTAGTCTTTGAATATACACAAATCTAAGACATCATTACTTAAATTTTTTAAGTTGATACTTTATTGCTTAAAACTTTGTAAATAAATAAAAAAATTACATTGAAACATATACAACAACAATATCACCACATGATTCATCTCTATTATTCTTCCATAAAAACTAATCAATACTACATAATTACTGAAATATTTTTCTTTTTTGAACATCATAATACTTTCATATAAAATATCACTCCCTGTATATATTTGTTGGTCCCTCAATTGATTCCTTTTATAAATTTTTTGTTTAAATACATTATAAATATGATCTTATCATACATTCTTCCAGAATAAATAATAGTGAATTTGATAATTCATTGTTATTATTTCATATGATCATTTTTCAATTTCACCATTATTATTTCTGTTGTTATACCTATGAGCATACATCCCTTAATAGGGCTCTAAAATCATATATTCATCATGTTTCCTTCAAATCGGTTATTAATATCATCAATCATTCCATCGATTGGCCTCAAGAATATTTTTATCTCATGGGTTTCTACATTGGATGGTTCCTTAGTATCAATTTTGAGTAGTGTTAATAAGGATTCCATATAAATTTTCAATTCCTTTATGTTTTTAAAATCACATACAATCTATATCAAGGAAAATTTTATTTCACCGAATATTTATCTTAATAAGGAAATTTTCCATTCCGAAAAAGAATTTCTACTTACCTTCGTTTTCATTTTTCATGTTATAGGTTCTATAATTATAAAAGTTTTTATTTCTATGTGTAAAATTAAGTTTCATATACAAGACCTCGGATTTCTTAAAATACTATGATATAGAGTATCATTATTTTCAGGTTCTAAATTTAGATTTTGAATTATTTGAAATTCATATTTTGAATTCTCTGAAATCCAGATTCGGAATTCTTTGAATTCAGTTTTTGAATTCTCGTAATTAAGATTCCAAATTCTCTGAATTTAAATTCCGAATTCTCTAAAATTCAAATTCAAAATTCTATAAAATTTATAGTTATAATTCCACAATATTTAGGTTCCGAAATCATCATAATTTCTGTTTTGAATTCCTCAGAATTTAGGTCTTGAATTCCACAGAAATCTTGTTTAGAATTCCTTAGAGTTCTGGTTCTGAATTAATCAGTATTCTGGTTCTGAATTCCTCAGAATTTAGGTTCTAAATTCCTCTGAATTCCCGTTTTGAATTCCTCAGAATTCATGTTCTGAATCACTCAGAATTCAGACTCCGATTTCCATAAAATTTAGACTTCAATGTATATTGATTTCTGATTCTAAATTCCTTGAAAAACTGAATCTGATTATCTATATAATATAGACTCCAAATGTTTTTTTTTCATAGAGTCTAATCATTATTTTTTCCTAGACTCTAAAAATTGGATTCGTTTATTCAACCATTATTTTTATACCCTTGTTTTAATTATGAAATGTTTTCGTTCATTCAATTCTTAATTAACTGTAGTTTAAGTGACAAGTGTATAGGTCCCTTTAAGAATTGAGGATAAATATGATCATTGGAGGAGGGAGCTAACCCTTGGAAAATTCTTATAAATAGGATATCATTTGAACGAGCTCACGTCCCACACACTAGTTGATCATTCTAGAGACATCATGTTGTCTATGTGATTTTTAGAGAGAGACTCTCATGCTTTCTGCGCAATTAGCATCTTGTGCAGCTTGCTTTGTGCGACTCCGATTATTGATGTGTACAATCGATGGCTTTCGAGGACAGGAAGATATAGGTGCCTACTACCATAAAGTTCGAGGACGTACTTGTTTTGGAAGATAGAGGTACTGTCTACTATGATGTTTGAGGGCTTTCGGGGATGCAAGATAGATTCTGATATTTCTATTGAGAGCTTAACCTGGTGTGGGTAAGACAGACTTTCTTGAAAGTATAAATCTAGGGACCTTTACCCAAAGTTGTTAGATACACAACTCTTTGGGTAAATAGATTTCATACTTATTAGTTTTATTATCTCAAGTTTATATTCCACTGTATATTGATTAATAACTAATGTATAACATTTTTATACTTTTTGTGGAAGGATGGTTTCTTTTAGATGGTAGGAATGAATGTTGGTTCGATTGAAAAACTTAATCCTACCAGACCTGCAATATTTTATGGGAGTGATTATAAATATTGGATGGATCATATGAAGACTTTAGTTATTAATACCAGATTGGACAACTTTGTTATTCTTATTGGAGATTACAAGAGTTTTTATAAGGTGGTCATAACTTTTAGTAGTCAAGAAAAGTTAGAATATCTACTAAACTATAAGGCACCGAATACATTTTTGTGTTACATGACCATGAATGTATGTATATATATATATATATATATTCATATTTCTTCTTATGAAGCTGCAAATTGTATTTGGATTAAATTAAAGGTCACTCATTTTGGTACATCCAAGGTTATAGAAACTCGAAGAGCTAGGCTTAGAAAAGAATATCATGGATTTCTATTTCTTTATGGAGAACCAGTGTGCATGGTAAAACCATGATTAATGACTATTGTCAATAGATTATAATAAATGGGTGGGAAAAGTTTATATGATGAGGAACCTGTGGACAAGATTATAGATATCATTCCTAATGATGAACAAGATAGTTAGGATGAAATACTTTCAGTATAGAGATAAGAAAAAAATAAAGGATAAGAAAGTCTCTAAATTTACTTTTTATGAATGAAAAAGAGCACAGCATATAACGACAGAATGTTCAATGCTTAATGGATAGGATAGAAAGGAAAATCATTCAAAGAAGAATAGAAAGAAGTATTACAAAGCTAAAGCATAGAATGTCTTCAAAGTTAATGACACTTAGAGTGCCAGTGGTGGAGACTCTTTTGATGAATACCTAGAATATGAATCTTCATATAAGAAGAATCTTGGTCTAAAAGCTAGATTACCCATTGAAAACCACTGTCTAATTGCTAAGGTACACAATTCTGAATCTATAAGCAATGTATCCTTGAATGAAAATTATATGGATAATTATTATTATGAATCCTCGAATGAAGAATAATATTTTAATAATGATAATACTTTTCCTACTTATGAAGACGTTTCTAGGATTCCTAAGCTTCTTGAGAATGAAAATTATAAAGTGAATAAAAAGATTGATAAGTAAATTCCTAGAAATTCATGTTCTTACTAAATAAGTATATGATTTTTCAGAAGTTCTTGTTAATAAAATTTTGGATTCTGAAAGTTTAAAAAAAACCTTTTGGATGTTAATTCTAGGAAGGATAAATATTATAAGGATCTAGAAAAATTAATTTCTATGGAAAATGATTTAAAGGCTAACTGTAGTGCAAAAAATAGAAGTTTTTAAGGATAAAAACTTTTTTATTAAACTAAAGTTAGAAATATTATCCCTGATGAAGTGTTTGTAAAACATTACCTTAGGAATAGAAAACTTTGATAAGATGTATTCTCAAATTCGAACTCAGTGGAATAACTGTAGTTTTGTTCATACTCATTCTAAGCTAGTTTTTTCGAATAATTATTTTGTTCCTCAAAGTGATCCATTCTGTACTAAATGATTATATTGTGGGAATTGGGGGAAAATTGTTCTTTAAACAAAACTCAGTATTTAGGTTTTCATAAAGCTTGTTTTTTTAAGAAATTGTGGATTCCTAAAATTTTTCTTTATGAAGATTCCAGATCCAAGAATGTTTGGGTTCTGAAAATATAACCGTCATTCCTTTCAGGAAAATAAAGATAGTACGAAGTGCAATACATGGTACATGGATAGTGGATGTTTTGGCACATGACTTGAATCAAAAACTTCTTTGAAAAAATTATCAAGACGAATGGAGGAAAAGTAACATTCTGAGATAATGGTCAGGGAGAAATTATTTTTATAGGTAACATTGTTCTTCTTGAAAAAAACATATATTTCAAATGTTTTATTTGTTAAGGTCCTTAAGGACAAGCTTGTTTTCATATGTAAATTATGTTATGAGGGTTACAGTGTAAATTTCATGAATGATATGTTCTTAGTAATCAATTAAATAGAAGAGTTTATTCGTTCTACCGATAGGAAAAAGAATAGATACACATTAATCATATAATACCTTAGGAGCCACGACCTACAATGACTTAGTACAATGGATGATCATTATTGGTTATGGTATTGAAGTTTAAGAAATTGTAACCTTAAGAACCTATGTAAACTCTCCATGAAAATACTTTTTAATGATCTACTAGAGCATAGATTTGATTCTTCAAAAGTATATGATTCTTGTCAATATGGAAAGAAACATAAATCATGTTTTAAATCTATCATTGAAGTCTCAACCACTAATGCATTATAGTTGTTTCATATAGATCTTTTTGGTCCAACACAAACTGGAAGCAATGGAGGAAAATATTAGGTATTTTTCTTAGTTGATGATTACAATAGATTTACATGAGATTATTTTCTAGCAAAGAAATCTGAAGAGTTTTCTTATTTCAAAATTTTTAGAGCCCATGTTAGAAATGAGAAAAAACTTCCACTGACAACTATTCATTGTGATCCTGGAAGATAATTTGAAAATTTTTATTTTGAAACTTTTTGTAGTAGAAAAGGCATTTCTCATAATTTCTCAGCACCAGGAACTCCTCAACAAGATGGTTTTATTGAATAAAGAAACTAAATTCTTCAAGAAATAACAAGAACCATGTTGTGTGAATTTTCAATAGATAAACACATTTAGGTTGAAGCAGTATATATGGCTTGTTATAATATAAATTGAGTTTTGATTAGACCTTTGCTTTTTAAAACCCCTTTTGAGTTATAGAATGGTAGAAAACCTAGACTTTTTTACAACAAGGTATTTGGATGAAAAGTATTTGTTCTGAATATTAAAGATAATCTACATAAGTTCGCACCCAAATCTGATGATGGAATTTTTTTGGTTACTCCACAACATCTAAGGATTATAGAGTTTTTAATAAAAACACTTGTACTATTGAAGAAACCGTACATGTTTAATTTGTTGAAACCAATCCCCTTGTTTTGAAACACCCTCAACCTACATCTATGGATGTGTTTTAAAAAAATGATTATCTATCCTTGATAGAAGATCCTTCTGATTAGGAAAATGTTAAGAGAATAATTTTAAACCATTTACCCCATATGATTTCCTACTATATGTTGATAAACAAGTCTTACCAAACCCAAATCAGTTGTTTCTAAAGAATCGTCCCAGTGATAGTATCATTGGTGATGTAAATCAACCTATATGGACTAGAAGATTCTTAAGGAATGAAGTTGGACATCTATAATTCCTTTATCAATTAGAACCAAAAACCACTTAAGATGCATTATGTGATTATGATTAGATAAAATCAAAGCAAGATTATCTAAATGAATTCAAAAGGTATAATGTCAGGACCTTGGTTGAGAGTCCTAAGGAAACTGATGTTATTGTAGTAAAATGGGTCTTCAGAAATAAGTGTGATGAAAATGGAATAATAGTATGAAATAAAGAATGATTAGTTGCTAAAGGATATAATCAACAAGAAGGAATAGACTATGAATAATCATATGATCTAGTATCTAGACTAGAATGTATTCATATTTTACTTTCCTTTGCAGCATTTGTTAATTTCATACTTTTTCAAATGGATATTGAATGTGATTTCTTTAATGGTTGTGTTTATGAGGATTTTTTTGTTAAACAACCTCTTAGTTTTGATGATAAATAACATCTTGAACATCTTTTCAAACATAACAAATCATTATATAGACTCAAACATGCCCCTTGATTCGGGTACGATAGAATTATATGATTTTGGAATCTTAACAATTATGTTATGGGAAATGTTGAGCCAACCCTTTTTAGAAATAAAGAAAAGTAAAATGTTTTGATAGTTCAAATTTATTTTGATGAAATTTTATTGGGTTCAACTCAACCATCTTTAACAGATTTGTTTGCGAATCTAATGAAATCTGAGTTTGAAATTAGTTTTATGGGTGAGTTAACATTTTACCTTGGTTTTAAAATTTCTCAAAAACTATAAGGAATATATATATCCCAACATAAGTATATTAAAAACATTATTAAAAAGTATGAATATTAAAACACTAAAGGTATTAGTACTCCCATCGGTACTTCAAATTCACTTGATCCTAATGAAGCTGGAAAACTAGTGGTTCAAACATTATTTAGAGGTATGATAGAAAGTTTACTATACATTACAGCTAGTCATCCCTGATAGATGTTTTTAGTATGATTATGTGCAACATATAAATCCAATATTAAGAAATCTCATTTAAAGGCAGTGAAAAGGATTTTTCACAACTTAATGAGAACCATGAATTTAAGACTCTTTTATACTACTGAAAATGATTTTTTACTAAAAATATTTTCAGATACTGACATTGGTGGATGTAGAATAGATAAGAAATGTATATACAGAACATGTCGTTTATTAGGTGATTAAATAGTTTCTTGGTTATGAAAAAGGTAACAATCCGTAGAACTTTCCACTGCTGAAGCTAAATCTGTAGCAGCTGGAAGTTGTTGTGATCATGTATTGTGGATGCAACAGACACTCACAGACTATGGTATGAGTTTAAAAAAACATAAAATAATGTGTGATAATTCTTGTGCCATTTCCTTATGTAAAAACCCATCACATCACTCTATTGCAAAGCACATAGATATTAGGCATCACTTTCTTTGGGATCACAAAAAAAAAAGAGATATCATTCTTCAAATTATCGGAAAGCAAGATCAAATTGCTGATATTTTCACAAAATCCTCAACCTCCAATAGATTTAAATTCATTAAAATAATGTTCGTAAATGATAATCTTAAGGTAATTTCTCCATATTAACTTCTTATTAAAACCTATCTCTTTATAGTAAGAACCTCATTTTCATAGGGGGTACATTTACTTGTTAGTCAAAAAATTTCATACTGAATGTTTATTCATTATCTAAATTTTCTGCAGTCATAATGTTCATATTCCAAATTTTTTAGAATCTAAATTTTTCATAATTAGATTTTCGTAATCAAAATTTTCATTAAATCTGTTTTAATTTTTTTTTTCAGAATCTAATGTTCTTCAAGAAGAATTTCCCTCATTATGAATAATCCTCTAAGAAATCTAGAAGGTATGTTCCTATTCTGATGTTTTTGTAATCATCTTCTTACATGTTGGATTTTTTTCATTCTGTAGTATACTTTTTAGATTCATTCTTTTACTTAAATATGAATGTTTTTTTCAAATCCTCAAAAGATTAGAAATTATCAAAATCATTCTTCAGTTATCATCTCAACTGTCAAGTTTGATCCAATGTTTTTTCATCCATTAGATCAACCAGGGAAGTTCAACTATTGCCTCAATTTCCTATTTAAATCCCCTCAAATAGTTGTCCCACATCGCTTTTTCATGCTTTCACGTGCTAATGCTCTGCCTCTTTACTTAAGGCCATTCTGAATCTCTAAAGTTTCCATATTTCCAAATATCTGCTGAAGCTTCTCCTCAGAAATATATGTCTACTATTAAGGAAATCTCTGAGTGGCATATATATATGGAAGGGATGATTGATCTGAATTTTTATACCAAATATTATTATATCATACCAAATAATGTTATGTTGAATGGTTGGGAGATCCTTTTTGTTTCTAAGCTGAAGGCATGTGATTCGGTGTATCCAGACTTATTGATTAACTTCTATGAGATATAATGTTTCTTCAAGGAAGATGGAAATGACGTGTCCACATTCAAGTGTTATTGAAAGATCTACTATCATTATTTTTTCAAGTTAGTAAGTCTGATTGGAATTCCATATGAAGGTGAAGCAGAATTTTATACACACAAGTTATCAAATTTATGATGGACTTTTGATAAGAAAAAGGCTATAGAGTGTCTTGGCCTGAATGGAGTGAAGACTCCGAAGATTGTTCGTCTATCAATGAAAATACGGATTCAGTAATTATGGGTTTATGGATTTTTAATTCCAAGAAATAATGATAAGGATATTTTGAAAGAGAGTGATATCTATATTTTGGATTTCTTGGTGAACCTCAATAAGATTAACTTGGTCAAGTATATCTAGATTGTGATTGTGAACATTAAGAATTTAAATCTGAAATCTCAAATCATGATGTATCCAACTATTTTTTTAATTATTATAGTTCTTTGTTTTGAATATTTCAAAATTCTTTGCAGTTTCAAGCTGAGAAATTACCATATAATGTTGTTGAGTGGTGTTACCTTAAGGAGGATGGAGGGTGGACTCTCTAATGAATCTAGAGATTTTTATTATTTATCTGAAGAAGAAGTTGAAGCTTTTTTAAAGAATCTAGAAGTGGATGACACCACTATGATAGGGGGAAGTAATAGAAAGGCTAAGAAACCGGAAGAGAAAAGAAAAACACTTGTAGCTATAGAAACACATTCAGCACCCCTGAAGCCAATGAAGCAAAAATATTATCCTGATCAGGTAGTGGCCAAGTGGATAGAGGATAAGAAAAATAGGAAGGAATGGGAGCATGGGATTGTCTTGGACCCTCCCAAGGTGAAATCCTTAAAAATAAATGTGGCTGAAGACCTTGAGAAGCAACAGAAATAGAAGAATCAAAATAAAAATATGTCTGATGTTGAGATAGTACAATCTCTTCTTAGGGATGATGAAAAATCCTCTGAGCAAATTCCGGTACTAGGGTCCTTTCTACAAGAATCACTAAAAGAGGCTTCGAGAAATTAGTTAGTGATTCTGGAATGAGATCAAGAAGAAGAAATATTTCAAGAAAAATAAGTGGAAGAAGATGAAGAAGACGAAGAAGAACTTAGTGGTGGTACTAAGGATGTGATAAGGAAAGTAAAGGATTATCATGAGAAGGAATGTATTTCTCAGAAATTATCAATCTGAATATCTGAAGCAGATTCATCAAAACTGGATACTCTAGGAAAATATGTGAAGTGTGAGGAATAATTAAATAAATTGTTTGAAGAGGAAAGTGGATATCATGATTTTAACCACCATAAGCATGTTGAGTTAGGAGCTGAGAAAGAATAATTATATAAAGATAAGATTGTTCAACTATCAGATAGTGAACATGAATCTCTCAAATCTCAAGACATCATTATAAGAACTGATAAGGGAAAAAATGTGGAAGTAGATACACCTAATAAAATTTTGGTGAACAAGAAATGTGATGGGGCTTCAACCAAGAGGAAAGTTGAAGACAATGAAGAATAATCCCTGCCAATCAAACAGTTGGATTTAGAATCATCTTCCCTTGGACATGATTTTTTCATTTAGACATTGAAAAGGCTGGTTGGTACTATTCTTTTATTCCAAAGCATAGGCTCATGTTGCCAAATGCTTCGGCAAATGATTAATCGTAAATCAGATTTAGTTTCCATGGTTATGGAAAAATGTGTCAAACTTGGGGAATGTTTTAAATCCATATTCATTGGAAATGAGGCTTCTAAAAGATATTGTAAGAAGTTAAAAACCAGTTCAATGAAGAAAACATAAGAGATGAGAATCTTTGATGAATTTCATGATAATTTCAAAGATGAATTTGACACAGACGATGGAAAAATCAGCGATCTTTCAAATAGTTTAGAGGAAATGATAATCCTAGAAAAGACTAGTAGGATGTAGGAAATTAAGGATCTGAATGGAATGCTTAATTATGTGGCCATGAATTGGAAGATGGAAAGGAATCTTAGAATTGAGATTGAAGAGAAACTTGTTATGCTAGATAAAATGTTGAAAGCTGAAACAGAATGTCTTAAGGATCTGGACGAATACATTACATCCTTAGAGAATAAAATTAAAGAACATGATAAGTTCCTTAAGCATGTAGAAGAGGATCACAAGGAGCTCAAGAAGCTAAAAACCATTGTGAAGAAGCTGATGCTGAAGGAGAAAGAATGAATATTTCTTTCCATTCTGATCATTTGGTGTACTTTTCCTTGTCCAAATTATTTCAACATTAATGAAATGCAGGTTGTTCTTTATATATTTTTTTCTAGTTTTTTAGTACTAATATTTCAGGATCCAATTTCATTTTCCTTCCATTACCTCTATTTCATTTTGAAAATCACAAAGAGAGAGAATGGAATGGTAAAATGAATACAAAGTAAAGAAGATACTTCCCTAAGTAAGGGGGAGTTTATCTAGAGGAATGATCTTATCAATAAAGATTTTTTAATACAAGTTAATGTAAAATATAATTCAATAAATTGTGGATATGAAGCTTAGTGATTCCAAAGACTATAATGCAGTTAGTCGTATTTACATTGATCTATTAGTAATGGGAGATAAGTTTTTATTTTTATGTTCATAATATTTCTATGTCTTTAGATTATTTTTAGTAAGGGTTTTTGTGAATTCTAAAAAGGGGGATATTGTTGAGTCAATAATGTTTCCTTTTAAATTTTCCATTCCATTATGTATTTAAAATCACAAACACTCTATCGGAAGGAATATTTTATTTCCTTGAAGATTTATCTTAATAAGAAAATTTTCCATTCCTAAGGAAATTTTCACCTTACCTTCATTTTCATTGTTCATGTTATAGTTTCTCTAAATATAAATCTTTTTATTTATATCTGTAATATTCAGTTTCATATCTAAAACTTCGAAATCCTATAAATAATGCAATATAGAGTATTCTTGTTTTCATGTTCTAAATTCAGATTCCAAAGTCTATTAATTCATGTTCAAAATTCAATGAATCCAGATATAGAATTCTATGAAATTCTAACATTAAATTCCCTAAAATTCAGATTTTGAATTCCTAAGAATTCAAGTTGCGAATTCCTCAGAATTCAGGTTCCAAATTCCTCAGAATTCTAGTTCTAAATTCCAGAGAACTCAGGTTTTGAATTCCTTAGAATTCAGTTAAGAATTTCTCAGAATTTGGATTCTGAATTAATTAGATGTATGGTTCCAAATTCTTCGGAATTCATGTTCTTAATCCCCCAGAATTCAGACTAATAATTCGTTAGAATTCAGACTCAGAATTCCATATAATTCTAATTCTAAATTCCGTGAAAAATAGAATCTGATTTCTATATAATATAAACTCTGAATATTTATTTTCTTAGAATCTGAAAATTATTTTTCTTGGTCTCAAAAAAATGGATTGGGTTAAGAAAAATTATTTTTAGTACCTTTGTTTTAATCATGAAATTTTTTCATCCATTCTATTTCTAATTAACCATTGCTTGAGTGACACGTGTATAGGTCCCTCCGAGATTCAAGGAAAAATATGACTGTTGGAGTAAGGAGCCAACCATTGGAAAAATGATGATAAATAGTAGATCATTTGAACGTGCTCATGACACACACTAGTTTATCATTCTAGAGACCATATGTTGTTGATGTGATTTCTAGATAGAGAGACTCTCATGCTTTGTGTGTAATGAACATCTTTCTCAGCTTTCTTCGTTGGACTTATATTGTTGCTATATACAATCAAGGGCTTCCAGAGATAGGAAGACAGATGTTCCGACTACCTTAAAGTTTGAGGACATCCTTTTTTAAGAAGATAGAGGTGCCGATTACCTTGAATCTCAAAGGAATATGAGGATAACAATACATATTTTGATATTCATATTGAGGGAATACACTGGTGTTGGTAAGACAAAATTTTATGAAAGTATAAACCAAGGGACCTTTATCCAAGGTTAATGGATAACCATCTCTTTGGGTTAAAAGATTTCATACTTTTTACTTGTATTGTTACATGTTTATTTTCCACTACATTTTTATTAATAAGAAAAGAATAAATTCCATATACATTATGTGGAAAGATAGTTTCTTTTAGATGATAGGAATGAATGTTGGATCGATTGGCCATCATAGTCCTACCAGACCACCTATATTTGATGGGAAGGATTATGAATATTGGAGGGATCATATGATGACCTTTGTTATTAATACTAGAGTGGAAAACTTTATTATGTATATTGGGGAATACAGGATCCCTGATAAAGAAGTCAAAACTTTTAATTGTCCGGAAATGTCATAATATCAACTAAATTATAAGGTATGTAATACTTTTTTGTTTTCCATGACCAAGAATATATATATTCATATTTATTCTTGTGAAGCTGCAAATTATATTTGGAAAAATTGGAGGTTACTAATTTTGGTACATCCATGGTTATAGAAATTGCAATAGTTATGCTTAGAGCAGAATAAAATGGATTTCTATTTCTTTATGGGGGACCAGTGTGCAAGGTACAAAATTGATTTATGAATATTGTCAATAGATTACAATATATGGGTGAGAAAGGCTTAGATGGTGAGGAACTAGTGGACAAGATTATATATATCATGCCTAATAAGTGGGAATCTAATAGAACAACAATTGACGATAATAGGAAAGTATCTCATATTACTCTTGATGAGTATTTTTGAACACTTCTTCAATATGAGACAAGAATGAAAATAGATGTCGATTTGAAGAAGAAGAAGTTGAATGGAAATGGAATTGTAGCCTTTACTACTACAATATAAAAGACTCCTGGAAGGGTTACAAGAACCAAGTCAAAGAAAGTCATTGTTTTATCTGAATCACATGGAAGTGAACATTTTGAGAATGAGCTAAGTAATCTTTCTCGAAGGATGAACATGATACTTGGGAAGAAATAATTTCAGTATAGATATTAGAAGAAAGAATGAAAGGAAAAGAAAGACTCTGATGTTACATGTTATGAATGAAAAAGAATAGGGCATATAATGCCGGATTGTCCTATGCATAAGAGAAATGATAGAATGGAAAAGAATTCTGAGAAGAATACAACAAAATTACTATAATGCTAAAGATAAGAATATTTTTAAAGCTAATGACACCTGGAGTGCTAGTGGTAGAGACTCTTCTAATAAATCCTCACAATATGATTCTTCAGATTAGATGAATCATGGTATACAATCCGGATTACCCATTGAAAATCATTGTTTAATGGATAAGGTACACAATTCTCAATCTATAGCCAATGTATCCTTGAATAAAAATATAGTGATAATAAATATTATGAATCCTCAGATAAAGAATATTCTTCAGATGAAGAAAATACTTTACCTACTTTTGATGAAGTTTCTAGGATTCCTAAACATCTAAAGAATGAAAATTCTAATGTAAAGAAAAAGCATGATAAGGAAAATCCTAGAATTACTCTTTTTAATAAAAAATTTTCAAATCTTTCTAAAGATCTTAATAAGAAAATTTCTTATTTTGAGAGTATTTAAAAAACCTTTATGGAAGTAAATTCTAAGAAGGACAAACGTTATAAAGATATAGAAAAAGAAATTTCTATGAAAAATGTATTAGATACTAATACTATTTCTAAAACTGTAGTTTTTGAGGTTAAAATCATAGTTAATAAACTGAAGTCAGAAATATTTTCCTTGAGGAAGATTTTTTCAACCATGACCATAGGTAAGGAAACATTGATAAGATGTAATCTCAAATTTGACCCCTAAAGAATAATTCTGGTTTTGGTTATACTCATTCTAAACTAGTTTTTAAGAATAATTATTTTTCTCCTCAAACGCGTCTATTCTGTACTAAATGTTAGTGTGGTGGGCATTGGGAAAATAATTATTCCTTAAACAAAACACAGTCCTCAGGTTTTCATAATGATTATTTTTCTATGAAAATATGGATTCTTAAAATTTTATTTTTTGATGTTTCTGGATCCAAGAATGTTTGGGATCCCAAAATCTAACACTCATTTTTCATGAAAATAAACATAGTACCAACAGAAATACATGGTACATGGATAGTTGATGTTCCCATCACATGATTGATAACAAAAACATCTTTTAAATGATTATAATGATAAATAGAGGAAAAGTAACATTTAGAGATAATGCTCAATGAGAAATTATCGGTATAGGTAACACTTTTCTTCTTGGAAAAACTTTGATTTCAATGTTTTGTTGATAAAGGGCCTTATGCACGACCTTATTTTCATATTTCAATTATGTGATAAAGGTTTCCTTGTGAATTTTAGGAATGATATGTTCTTATTACACAATTCCAAGGAATATTACAATTTTTCTTCCCATAGGTAAGAGAATGTATACACACTAATCTTAGAAGACCAAAGCATCCAAGACATAACATGACATAGTGCAATGGAAGACCATCATGGTTATGGCATAGAAGGTTAGACACTATAACCTTAGGAACCTATGTAAACTCTCAAAAAAAGGATAGTTAAGGATCTAATGGGGAATAGATTTTATTCTTCAAAAGTTTGTGATCCTTGTCAATATGGATAGCAACATAAATTATGTTTTAAATTAGTCGGTGAAGTCTCATCCCCTTATGCATTATAGTTAGTTCATATAGATTTTTTTTGTACAACACAAATTGGAAGCATTGGAGGAAAATATTATGGATTTTTCCTAGTTGATGATTATACTATATTTACATCGGTCTTTTTTCTAGAAAAGAAATCTGAAGCTTATTCTTATTTGGAAAATTTTAGATCCCAAGTTAAAAATGGGAAAAAAATCCATTGATAACTATTCATAGTGATCATGTTGGAGAATTTCAAAATTCAGATTTACAATCAATTTTTTACCAGAAAAGGCATAACTCATAACTTTTTAGCACCAAGAACTCCTAAAAAAAGGTGTTGTTGAAAGAACAAACCAAATTCGACAAGAATTAACAAGAACCATGTGGAGTGAATATTCGATAGCTAAACACTTTTGGGATGAATGTATAAGTATTACTTGACATACAATAAATCGATTTTTGATTATAGCTTTTCATAATAAAACTTCTTATGAGTTATGGAATGGTTGAAAAACTAGACTTTCCTACATCAAGGTATTTGGATGAAAATTATTTATTATGAATACTAAAGATAATCTACATAAGTTTGTACCCAAATCGGATGAAGTAATATTCAAATGATACTCCAAAACTTCTAAATATTATAGTTTTTCTAATAAAAACCCATGTACTATTGATGAAACTGTACATATTAAATTTGATGAAATCAATCCCTCTTTTTCAAACACCCTTACCCTATATCTATGGATGTGTTTTTAAAAACCGATTATCAATTATTGATAAGAGATCTTTCTAATATTGAAAATGTTCAAGAAAATATTTCTAAATCATTTACCCCAGAATACTTCCTACCATATATTGATGAATAGGTCTTACAAAACCCAAATTAGTTATTTCTAAATAATCATCCTAGTGATAGTTTCATTGGTGATGTAAATAAACATGTAAGGACAAGATGTTCTTTATATAATGAAGTGTGATAATAATGGAATCATTGTAAGAAATAAAGCTAGAGTTGTTTCTGAACGCTATAATCAACAAGAAGAAATAGACTATGATGAATCCTATACTCCAGTAGATAGACTTTAATCTATTTGTATTTTGCATGACTTTGCAACAATCTTTAATTTCATACATTTTCTAATGGATGCTAAATTTTCATTCCTTAATGGTTATGTTCATGAGTAAGTTTTTGTTGAACAAAATCCAAGTGTTGAAGATACAAAACATGTTGAACATGTATTCAAACATACTAATGCTTTATATGGACATAAACATTCCCCTAGTGCCTGGTATGATGGACTTAAAGGAGTTTTTATACATAACAATTATGTTAATGGAAATTTTGATCCAGCACTTTTTATAAAGAAAGATAAAAAATGTTTTGATTATTTAAATTTATGTTTATGACATTATATTGGGTTTAACTCAGGAGTCTTTAATAGATTCATTTGCAAATCTAATGGAATCTGAGTTTGAAACGGGTATGATGGGTGAGTTAACATTTTTCCTGGCGTTTTTTGAATTTCTCAAAAACCAGAAGGTACCAATATATCCCAACATAATTATATAATTATCATATTAAAAAGTATGGATATTACAACACTAAATGTATTAGTACTCCTATTGGTACCTCAAATTCACTTGATCTGGATGAAGCTGGGAAACCAGTGGACCAATTATTGTTTAGAGGTATGATAGGTAGTTTACCATAATTGACAGTTATTCATCATGACATGATGTTTTTAGTATGCTTATTTGCAATATATCAATCCTATCTTAAGGAATATCATTTAAAGACAGTGAGATGGTTTTTTCACTACATAAAGGGAACCATCAATTTAGGAATCTTTTATACTTCTGTAAATGATTTTTTCCAAAAATGATTTTCGGATGTGTGCTTTGGTGGATGTATAATGGATATAAAAAGTCAATCAGGAACTTCTCATTTCATTAGAGAATCAATAGTTTCTTGGTCATGCAGAAATCAACACTCAGTAGCACGTTCCTCCACTGAAAGTAGAATATGTAGTAGTTGGAAGTTGTTGTGCTCATGTATTGTGGATGCAACACACACTCACAGACTATGGTATGAGTTTTACCAAAACAGAAATTTTGTGTGATAATACTAGTGCCATTACTTAAAGTAAAAAACCATTCACATCACTCTCGTGCAAAAAACACATAGATATTAGGAACCACTTTCTTAGAGATCACACACAAAATGGAGATATCATTCTATAATTTATCGGAACACTTGATCAAATTGGTGATATTTCCATAAAATCATTACCCTTTGATAGATTTGAATTCATTAAATAGATGTCTAGAATGATAACTGTAAGATAATTGTTTCATATTACCTTCATATTGAAACCTATCTTCTTACTGTAAACACACTTTTTCATAGGGGGAGTATATTTAATTGATAGTAAAAAAAATTCATGGAAAAATTTTATTCGTAATCTAAATTTTCCATAGTCAAAATATTAGTATTCTAAATTTTTCAGAATGTAAATTTTTCATAATCAGAATTTAATAATACAAATTTTCCTTAAATTTGTTTAATTTTTTTAGAATCTAATGTTCTTCAAGAAGAATATTTCATATTAAAAATAATCTTCCTAGAAATCTGGAAGGTATGTTTCATTTCCTATGTTTTTGTAAGCATATTTTTAAATGTTGGTTTTTTTCATTCTCTTTTAAATTTTTCAAATTATTTCTTTAACTAAAATATAAATGTTTTTTTAAAAACCTCTAAAGATCGGAATTTATGAAAATCCTTCTTTGGTTATCTTGTCAACCATCAGATTTGATCAGATGATTTTTAAACTATTGGATCAACTAAGGAAGTTGAACTGTCACGCCAATTGCATATATAATTTCCCTCAAATGGTTATCCTACATAAGGTTTTTAACCTTTCTCTTACTAATGATCTGCCTCTATACATATGACCATTAAGAATCTCGAAGGATTACCAAGTTTCGAATTTCTGTTGAAGCTTCTCCTTATAGAGATATGTTTACTATTAAAGAAATATCTGAGTGGTAGATATATAGGGAAAGGCTGGTCGATCTAAAGTTTTATTCCAAATATGATTCTATAATATCAAAGAATGTATAGTTGAATAGCTAGGAGAGCCTTTGAGTTTCTAAGCTGAAGGCATAAGATCCGGTGTATCTGGACTTACTGATTAACTTCTATGAGACAACAAGTTTCATCAGTGAAAAAGGTAGATACATGTTCTTGTTCAAGTGTTATGTAAGGATATACTCTTTCTCCTTCAGAAAGGAAACAAGTCTGATAGAAATTCTTTATAAAGGTGATGTTGAATTTTGTACTCACAAATTACCTATTGTATCAGGATATTTTGATAAGGAAAAGGCTATTGAGTGTCCTAGACTGAATGGAGTGAAGACTCCAAATATTGTTCATCTATCTAAAAACTTATGAATTCTTGAATTATGAGTTTGTGGCATTATAATTCCGAGAAAATAAGATAAGGACACACTGAAAGAGAGTGATATCAATATTTTGGATTTCATGGTGAACCTCAGTAAGGTTAACTTGGTCAGGTATATATTTACTACGATTGAGAACATGAGGAAAAGTAATCTAAAATCTCAAGTCATTATGTATCCATCTATTCTCTCAATCATTATATTTCATTATTTAGAATCTTTAAAAATTCAATGTTGTTCCATGCTGTAAAATTAAAAGGAAATTTTGATGATGTATGATATCATAATGAATATGAAGGCTTTATTCTCTAATGAATCCATAGAATTTTTTTGATTTATCTGAAAAATAAGTTGAATCTTTGTCAAAGGAGTTGGAAGTGGCTGAAAGTTCTATGAATGTAGGAAGGATGAGAAAGGCTAACGAACTGAATAAGAAAAGAAAAGCCCTTGTAGCTAAGGGAAATCAGGCACCACCACTGAATCCAACGAAGAAAAAAGCTTATCCTGATGAGGTAATGTCCATGTAGAGAGAGGAAAATAAAAATAGGAAGGAAGGGGAGCCTATGTTTGGATTGGAACCTACTGATGTGAAATCCTTAAATATAAAGGTGGATGAATATATTGAGAAAAAACATAAAGAATAAAAGAAAACGAAGAAGATGTCTAAGGATGAGATAGTATAATCACTTTTTAAGGCTACTGAAAAATCCTCTGGGAAATTTCTAGTAAAAAAATATTTTCTTTAAGAATAAAAAATAGAGACTATGGGAAAGAAGTTAGTGATTTTTGAATGATATCAAGAAGAAGAAGTAGTGAAAGAAGAAGAAATGGAAGAAGAAGAACAAGAAGAAGCTTGTGGTGATACTGATGATGTGATAAGGAAAGTCAAGTATTATCATGATAAAGAACATATTTGTAAGGAATTATAAATCTGAAATTCTGATGTTGAGTCATCAAAACTTGCTACTCCATGAAAAGATGAGAAGGGTGAGGAAGAAGTGAATAAATTGCCTGGAGAGGATTGTAGAAATATTTCTTTTATCCACCTAGTGGGTGTTGAGATAGGAGCTAATAAAGAAGAAGTATATGAAGATAATATTGTCCAGCTATCATATAGTGAACAAGAATCTCCCAAATATCAAGACATCATTCCGAGAACTAATAATGTAATTTTGGTGGCAATATATACACCTAGTAAATCTGTGGTGAAGAAGACAGATGTTGGTGCTTCATCGAAGAGGAAAGCTGAAGACACTATAAAAGAATCCTCATCAACCAAACACTCCAATTCATAATCATCTTCCCCTGGACATTATTCTGTTGTTCAGTCCATGAAAAAGATGGTTGGAACTATTCCCTTATTCCCAAGAAATGATTCATGATGCCTGATGCTTCAGCACACGATTAATCAGAAATCAGATTAAATTTCCATGGTTAAGGAAAAATATGTCGAACTCGAGGCAGATTTGAAAACCTTCATCATTGGTCTTGAGGCTCATAAAGGATCTGGAAAGATGATATCAAGCTGGTAAAATAAGACAATAGAAGAGATGAGAATCATCAATGAATTTCAGGAAAATGTCACTAATTCCTATGACATCGAAGATGGAAATATCAAGGATCTTTCAAATAGTTTTAAATAAATTTTAAGCCCAGAAGACACTACTCGGAAGCAGAAAATTAAGGATTCGAATGGAATTCTTAATTCTGTGGACATAAATTTGATGATGGAATGGAATCTCAGAATTGATATTTAAGCGAAGCTTGTTAATCAAGATGAGATGTTGAAAGCTCAAGAATAATGTAAGGATCATGAAGAAATAATTACATTTGTAGAGAAGAAAGGTGAAGAACATGATCAGTTGCTTATGTATATTGAAGAGGATCACAAGGAGATCAAGATGCTAAAAACTATTGTGATGAAGCTGATGATGAAGTAGAAAGAAGGATAATTTCATTGCATTCTGATCTTTTGTTGTAAATTTCTATGTACAAATTCATTCAACATTAATGAAATATTGGATTTTCTTTTTATATATCTTTTTTGGTTTTCTAGTATTAATCTTTTAGGTGACAATTTCTTTTTCTATCCATACCCTATATTTCTTTTTAAAAATAACAATGGGGGAGAAAGAAATGATAAAAATAATATAAATTAATGAAGATATTTCCATATGATATGGGGAGTTCATCATGACGAAAGTTCACATCAATGAATATTTTCATATCCAATATAATGTAAAATCTCATTTAGGCAATCAAAATAAGATTCTTAGTGATTCTGAATCCAAAGGGGGATTTAGTCGTATTCACTTTGATCAAAAAGTAATGGGAGATATGATTTTTTTTCAGTTTATGAAATTTCTATGTCTTTAGATTCTTTTTATTAAGGATGTTCGTCCATTCAATAAATGGGGATATTTTTTAATATATAGGGTTTTTATGACTCTTCCATTCTTTTATGTTAGTAAAATCACAAACACGATCTCTCATGGAATATTTTATGTCCCTGATGATTTATCTTAATATGAAAATATTCTTTTCCCTAGGAGATTTTCTACATACCTTTATTGTCATTGTTCATTTTATAGTTTCTCTAAATCTAACCCTTTTTATTTCTTTGTGTAAAATTAGGTTTCATATCTAAAACCTCGTAATCCTATAAATACATAGATTTTGATTATTCTTGTTTTCATGTTTATATTCAAATTCTACATTCTTTAAAATACAGATTCTGAATTCTATGAAATTCAAATTCTAAATTCTCTGAATTTGGACTCTGAATTCTCTTAATTCAGATTCCAAATTATCTGAATTTAGATTTATAATTATCTAAAATTCAGATTCTAATTTTCTGAATTTTAGATTCTGAATTATCTAGAATTCATGTTCTGAATTCCTTAAAATTCAGGTTATGAATCCCTCAAAATTCTAGTTCCGAATTCCTCAGAATTCCGGTTCCGATTTCCTTAGAATTTCGGTTCCAAATCCTCAAAAATCAGGTTCTGAATTCCTCATATTCATGTTATGAATTCCTCAATATCCATCATCTAAATCCCCCATAATTCAAACTCTGAATTCATTATTATTCAGAATCTGATGTCTATATAATTCTGATTCCAAATTCCTTGAAATACAGAATCCGATTATCTATGTAATATATTCTCAGAATGTTTATTTTCATAGAATCGGAACATTATTCTTCCTAGACTACGAAAAATGGATTTTTTTAAGCAACCATATTTTCTTTAAATTTGTTTAATTATGAAACAGTTTTGTTCATTCTTTTTTTAATTAACCATCGTTTGAGTAAACCCTTTACAGGTCCCACAAAGTTTCAATGAAAATTGGATCATTGGAGGATAGAGTCGACCATTAGAAATTTACCTATAAATAAGATCTCATTTGAATGAGATAATGACACACACAGACTAGTTGATCATTCTAGGAACCACATGCTATTGAAGTGATTTAAAGAGAGATAGACTATCATCCCTTGTGCCTATTGAACATCTTGTTCAGCTTGTTTTGTGAAACTCCAATTGTTGCTTTGTACAATCGAGGGCTTCCGGGGATAAGAAGATAGAGGTGATTACTAACATAAAGTTCCCGGACTTCCTTATTTAGGAAGATTGTAGTACCGACTACCTTGACATTCAAGGTCTTGCAGGGATAGGAAAATAGATTCTGGTATTCTTATTGAAGGATTTACCTATTGTGGCTATAACATACATTCTTGAAAGTATAAACCGAAATACCTTTATCCATGGTTGTTAGACACCCTTCTCTTTGGGTTAAAAGATTTCGTACTTGTTACATGTATTGTTTCATGTTTATTTATTTTCTACATTTAAATTAATGAGGAGAGAATAACTATCTTATACTTTCTTATATTTGTATACTCCGATTAGTACGATTCTAAATGCTTTAAGGTAGAATATTTTTCCTTATAAACATTATTAAGTTTCATTTCTGGAACCATTTGTTTTCCAGAACATAGCATGAATATAGAACTAAGAGGTCTTGTGAATTTACCTTGTTTATCCTTTTTAAACATATTTTTCCATATGTTTAAAAACAAAATTTTTACACAAACTTTAAAGGTTCCAATGGAATTTTTAAAGGATACAATTCACCTTCCCTCTTGTATATTGAGCATCTACACCATATTTTGATCATAAATATGGTTCTTCTAGTTTAATATTTTATATAGACATAAATAAATAATATTTACCTACATTACATATTTCATCTAATGGTGTTCCAAATTTTGGAAGGATTATCATTCAAAAATTTGTTATTCGGAGAAAATTCTTCAAGAACTGCAAGAAGAACCATTTCCTTTATTGATAACATCCATATAAATATTTTTATCCTTCAAATATGTCAATCATTTTCTACAAAATATCTAAAATAAAAAAAATTATAATAATAATCATGTAATGGGATCAATAGTTATCAGCACTATGTTTCTGGATTGGGTATTGTTTCCAATAGCATTTATTCCTAGATGTGTTAACAAAATTACTAAAATGCACTGAGAAATCATTTATATCTTTTCTATGTGTTGTGTAACTTCTTCATCCTCATTTCATCAAAATATGGATCTTGTCATAGTATTCTCATAAAAATTATTCACATATTTTTGGGTTCTATGAATTTTAACCCATCATTATGGTATTTATTTTTAATGATAAGAATTAGATGCTAATTAGAATAAAAAAATATTGATGTGATATTTTGGTCCAAGTTAGGTCATTATATATATATTTATATGATATGTATTTCTAAGAAGAATATATTTAAATAATTATTTCACCTATATGAAATCACATACCCATATGAATGTGGGTTCAATGGTGAGGATTCATCATATACTCTATAATATAAATCTTCAACAAATCCATTTTCCATAACAAGGTAAATAATATTATCTAAACAAATGAATTCATTATATTTTCTTATAGAAGGTGTATATATTGAAACCATATATATAATAAAATCTTATATAATGATGATTAAATGGTGTTCTAAAGTGTATGGTGGGAGTTAGAGGTTAATAATATTCCAAATTTTACACTCATATAGGTATAAAAATGCTATATATAGGTATTTTTTACCAAAATTTATGGTATGTGTGGGCCTATTTGGAAAAGGATGTGTTTTTATTTCCTCAAATATATGATATAAAAATTTAATAAATATGTCTCATAATTATTTACAGGTACTCTCTTCTCCATTTTATGTAATTTTTTATTTTGTTTTATATTGGAACTGGTTGGGATAAAATTTGAGAATTTTGGAAGGAAGAGGGGTTCTGTAGAGTTGTCTTATGGTTTTCACAAAACATGTGTGTATCCCTAAATTCTTTGAAAACCAAAGCATATAATATTTTCATGGTTGTTGAAGAGTTTTCCAGAACCATGTTCTCTATTAGGTGTAGCAATGAGACAAGACTAGTTGAGGCACACCGTTAGGGGATGCATGAGACCCCTACTGGAAGAAATTCATTCCAGGTTTAAATCCCCTATAAATTATATTATTAATACACTAACACTTTTAAATCAACCTAAATTGTACATAACTAAGACCTAAATGATTTGTATCATTTTTTAAGATCTTGGATGGACTCTATGACGTTTTAAACTCTTTTATTGATGATTTGATACCCAAATTAAATATTTTCACCTCTTTGGGAATATATTTTATTGATTATTTTATATAACTCTCTCCCCTTCCACATTGAAGAGAAAGAATTATTTTTAATCTATTTTTGTAAATATTTTAGATATAGTTTTTATATATTTTGTCTATGTTGACAATGAATATAGGTTTCCAATCAATATCTTGGTCTCCATCAATTTATTGATCATTCCACTTAATTATGTAATTATTTTGGTGTGTGATTAAAAGAACACATGAGGTAGGTGGTCCAAATTAAATTCTAAAACTCTCAAATTCAAATTATGTTTTTCTATTGGGAATTTTCAATTATAAGAATTGAAAAGTGAAACATTAAATGAGAAACATAATCAGCTAATTAATTTATAAAATAAGGGAATTATTTTAATAAATATACATGGGAAAAGGAAAAAAGTAAAATTTTAGATAGTGGAATTAATTTAATTGTATTTATTTGGATAAATTAATTTGTTAAATAATTAAATGAAATTGTTTTAATTTTTAAATTAAAGTTTGAGTTATTTAATTTGAGAATTAATTAATGAAAACTATTGTTATTATGAATTTGGAATTTGATTAATTAATTTTTGAATTTATTAAATGGATTTTTGGATTATGGAAGTTGGTTAATTTTTTATTCAATTAATTAATAAATTGTTGTGATGGTGGAATTGATTGAATAATTGAATTTTTATTTGATTAATCTACTATATATACTAATCTTGGAATTTTCCTCTAACACGTGTCACTCTAATATACTTCCACATCATTTTTATATTCGTTTCACTCTATTAATGTTCCAAGTCGCTCCTCCATGAGAGAAGTTTTTGTCTTTCTGCATATCCATCCCGATCCCACTTAGGTATTCATGTGGCACAACATACACAACCCTCAAATCAAGTCTTCCATTGTGATGTCGTTCCCAATCAATCTGTAGTCACTCATGCTCGGTCTCAAATGTGTTTCTTCTCCAGGTTGTTAGTATATTCTCTACAATTTTCCTTCTCCTGGTTCCAAATATAATCTCTGCACAGTATCTTCTACCGCTCGTGATTGGGATTTATCACTTCGTGTGCTAGGGTTCCCATAATTTCTCGACGTCGGCGTCATCTTCCTCCCGGTCTCCTTAGGTTAGGTCGTACTCTTACTCTATCATTTTCCATTTCCATGTTTTACTTTACCACTTCTTCATGTTCAATATCACAGTTTCAAATTCTTCTAGATCTATTCGAGCTCTTGATTCCCTTCCTAATCGACCCCACTTCATTAGACTATTCATCAACAAGACTCCTTCCATACGATTCACTAACAGTTAGTCCCTTCCACGTTTCATTATTCTGTTGTAACTCTCTCACTTCGGACACCCTACTTATTTAAATTTCTAGTGGCTGTTCACGGGATTATTGGGTTTGAAATTTCAAGATATTCAATCTTCCCTTCTCTCAAGCTTCAGGTATCTTTTATTCCCTCCTGCGTCATCTTTACATTTCAGGAATGACATAAAATGCCTACTGGAAAAAATAAATGCTTTCCATTGCATTGATGGTATCACCTAAATTCTATATACGTCTGTATCATTAGCTGTTGTTTGAATTTTATCTATCTCTTTTGTCTAAAAAAATTTATCTACTGTAGTTTGTTGTACAATTTCCCTTGAAACATTGTTAGAATTCAAATCGGTATCGCATTTTCATATCCAACTACAAATTTGGTTGTCTAATTTCATATTACCTGTTTTCAAAAAAATCCTCTTATGGGAACTAATGTTGAAATTTCCTATCAATTTATTCCGACTACAATTTGGTTATGCATTCTTATAACCAAACAGATATTCTATGGTTAGATTAGTCAATTTCTGAATACAATAAATCAACCCCTACTCTGTTCTATTTACCCTTTTAGAAATTTTCTTTTTTAATGTAAATTACATTCACTTTTCCATGTCCACTGTGTATTGTATGTTCTCAATGCAAACCATGACAAAAAGATATAATAAAAAAATCAAGCAAGAGTTTCCCGTTGAAATCTATAGATTCAAGGTTACTGTAAAGACCCGTAAAATTCAAGGGAAATTTTTTCTTAATTTTCTTTGGAATTTTACAAGAGCGCGGTTTCTGACGGCACTTGATTCTGAGGCCCGGTGTGCCCGGAATTAATTTCCGAAGTTTGGCTCGGGTACGTTCATTGAACGAACGAGTGAGAATTTCTAACTTTTGAACCGGTGCCCAGAATTGAATTCCGAGGGAACCGATGGAACCGCAGCGCCAGTAATTGCTTAGGAACTCCTGTTCTGTAGTTGCGTTTACATGAGTGTTGATAATAAAAATTGTGGAAGTTTATTTTATAATTACACTAAAATATTTATTATTTTACTCAAATTGTTAGTTCTTGATGGAATTTGGGTAACCACCCAACCTCCCTTGGGAGGTTATGAGGGTGGTGGGGCCCATACGAACCCCACCCCTTCATATCCTCTAAAACCCCCTCAACTCCCACTTTTTTTGTTAACTTAAGTTATAACTTATGACTTAAATGTAATAAGTTTAATGAGGTGAGTTGTGTGTGTTTATTGAATTTCAAACTTTTGAAATTCAAATGGTAGGTTGTGTTAATAAAATAAGACTTAGTCTTATTTTATTATGTTAGAGTTTTGCAACCCCCGAGAGGATTGGGGAAACATCTTTTTCTTCTTCTACCTCGACGAAGAACGTGAAGAACACCATTCTTCAACGAAGAACTTCTCCGCCGAAGAACACGGTTCTTCTGTGACGCCGTATCCACGACGCGACGTTCTTCTTCTGCGTCGTCTTTTCCGCGACGGAATCGCCGTCAACGACTGCGAATCCTCGCTTTGTGATGTCGACGTTCTCCTGCGACGCCCGACCTCTGCGACGCTCGACTTCCGCGGCTCGTTGAAGAACAATGTTCCTGAACCGAGGTAGGGGATTATTTTATTTACTTATTTCCGTTCATGATTATATTTTATCGATTATCGTGGATTTTCGACTAGATGATATCGATTAAAGAGAGGGGGGTCGGACCGCACAAACACGGCCGCACCCCCCTCCTATGTTCATGTTTGATTTCTTTGTGGATGGAACAGGATGGTGTGGTGCTGTTGCACCATGAGGGAATCACACGGAAAGTATTGTGCGGCACCATCACGCTGCGCCTAGGAAAGAAGTTTAAGAACGTGACGCTGTCGCGCCGCGTCGAAGTAAATCGAAGGCGCAGCGGCCGGAGCGGGGTCGCGGCAAAGGGGCGCGGTGTCGTCGCACCGCGCCGGACAACAATGGTCGCGGCCGGTTTTGGGCTGCGGCGGAGCAAGGTGACCGGCGGCCGGACAAGGCCGCCGGCGACGGAGCTGGAAGGGGACCGGCCACCGCCGGTCCCGTTGAGAAGGAGTCGGCCGGCCAGGTCGGGCCGGCTGGAAAGGGAAGCGGCCGGGGGAATTAAATTCCCCCGGCCGGTTCAAACGGCCCCCCATAATTTGGGGGGGGGGCGTGGTTACACAGGGGGGCAGCCCCACCCCCCCCCCCCCCCTTTTGCCGAACGGCTTGGCCAAAGCCGAGCCAGACAGCGCGCTGGGCGCGCTGTCCGCAGCCGGACTGGCGCCCAGCCGGTCGGCCATGCCGGACCGGCGCCCAGCCGGTCGGCAATGCCGGACCGCGCCTGGCCAGGCCGCGCAGGGCCGAGCCGAGCCGGGACGGCCCGCGCTGGGCCGGGCCGTGCCGTTTCGGGCCGGGTCGACCCTGTCTGGGGTGGTTCGGCCCGTTTCGTGCCAACCGGGGGGTCTCGGGCCGGGTCGGTACGGGCCCGAAACCACCATTTTCGGACCGTTTGGGTTCAATTACCCATAACTCGGGCTACGGACCTCCGAACGACCTGCCGTCAGCGGCGGTGCGATCCTTGGATTGAGACGGTCGTTTTGGTATATCGCACACAAGGTTTCAGAATACGTTGGGTTTGGCTGAGATGGTTCGTACACGAAACCAACCGGGCCCTCGGAGTGGAAATGCTCATGTCTTGAGTTCCGAACGTCTGATTGATGTGCCGTCGACTTTGTTGAATTCCTCTAAGTGGGATAGATCTTTTGGCTTACGCCGCACTAGGTTTGGATGCAGGTGTAGTATAGTCGGGTTGGTTTTGCCTTAAAAACCAACCGGGCCCCTGGGACGAAAAATCCAATAACTCTCAGACCGGGCGTCCGATTGACGTGTCGTCTGCGATGTTGAGTTCCTGTTGGCGATACAGAACTTTTGGATACATCAACTCTGGACTAGGTGGCAATTTATGTATCAGCCTCTTAGCTCGTGGAGTGGACCCTCCCGGAACGAGCATGTTGTGTGCGGAAACCCTAAAGCCAGTTGAGATTTGACGACTGCTGATCGAACGACTCGGTGTGTTACGGATAGCCCAGTGGGGAGCGCTTGGTTGTAGCAGCAGAGCCACAGTAGAGGTGCGCTTAGTTGTAGCGGCATAGGGGAGCGCTTGGTTGTAGCGGCAGAACCACAGCGGAGGTGCACTTGGTTGTAGCGGCACAGGGGAGCGCTTGGTTGTAGCAGTAGACCCACAGCGGAGGTGCGCTTGGTTGTAGCGGCACAGGGGAGCGCTTGGTTGTAGCGGCAGACCCACGACAAAGGTGCGCTTGGTTGTAGCAGCACATGGGAGCGCATGGTTGTAGCGGCAGACCCACGACGGAGGAGCGCTTGGTTGTAGCGGTAAGGGGGAGCGCTTGGTTGTAGCAGCAGGCCCACTTCACCCGAGGAGCAGTGGAGCTATCTGTACCCACCCTTCAGGTGGGATTTCCAGTGGACAGCTCGGCGTAGCGGCTTTTACCTTTCAGTTGTTGTTTTCCCTTTCAAGTTGTACTTTACTTTCAGTTTGGGTTTGTATTCTAGCCCACTTATTTTCCACACCTGCACTTGTACTCTGTTTTTACTTACTGTTTACTTTTTCCGCTTGCTTACTCTAAGGTGCTTGTTTACTTTACAAAAGCAATGCCTTCCCTTTTTACCGGGATTTACTCCTTGGTGCTAGTCGCCAGCCCCTGGCCTATGGAAGGCGGGCTTTGGGTAGTAACGGGACGGGCCCCGAGGACGGGTCGTGACAAATTTGTATCAGAGGAGTTCGGTTCTACCGCAAACTCTGATCTTTCATCTATGTGAAGCAATAGTGTATAGTGTATTGGGTGTGGTTATCAGTCCAGGGAGTCTAGTGTTGGTGCGGCGGCCAACGTATCCATACACCAGGACCCTAACTTCTGATTTCCAACTTAATGCACGAAAACATTTATTGTGTGTGTGTTTCAAGTTTTCTTTTTGATTACTTGTGTCAGCTCACCAGGTATACTGTTCTGACCGTGGCCCACCTGTTTACTTTTCAGGATGGCCCCACGACGGCAACCAGCTAGGGTTCCGAGCATTGTGCGTGGCGAGATCCCACTGAGCGACGAGGACTCGGTACAGGGCCCTTTGACAGCTGAGGCACTGGTAGTACCTATACCTGCCGAGCCACCGATGCTACCAGCCCCAGCCGCTGACGATGCACGTCGCCTTAGTGCACTGAATGAGTTCCAGCGCTAGAGCCGCCCAGGTTCCGCGGGGAGACGAACCCTCAGGCCGCTGAGGACTGGATAGAGGCAGTTGTACGGTTTTTCAGATTAGTGAGGACACCAGCAGACCTCATGGTGATCCTCGCAGCGAGCCTCCTGCACGTGGCAGCAAGCAGATGGTGGAGCTTGATGCTCCGGGTGCACGACGAGACATATCTTCTCTGGACGGATTTTGAGAGCATCTTCCGCTCTGAGTTCGTCCCAGCCACCCTCCGAGCAGTGCGCATCCAGGAGCAACTACAGCTGCGGAAGGGCAGCATGACAGTGTCCCAGTACTCGACGAGATTTACTGATCTCTCACGCTACTCCACAGATATGGTACGAGACCCGTTCTTCTAGGCCCGGACCTTCGAGCAGGGACAGAGGCACGAGATCAGGGTTTCGATGATCTCCCTCAACATTCCGACTCAGACAGGAGTATTGGAGTGAGCCCTCTTAGTGGAGAGTTTCCTTGCTGAGCAGTCTCCAGTAGCAGGACCCACCACTTGCCGGCATGCGGAAGAGTCTTCTGTAGAGGGCGGTAGACAGATGACACAGGGGTCCAAGAGGAATAGACCTACAGGTGGTCGACATCATGACTCCAGATCGTTTGTGCGAGGCACTCGTGGTGGACAACAACTTTCCATGAGAGGGCAGTGTTACTCCTGCGGTGGGATTGGTCACATGGCTTGTGACTGTCCGACCCGCCATACGGATGACCAGCAGATGAACGAAGGACCCCCTAGGCAGAGGTAGAGGTTCGATCAGGGCGGGCCGCAAGGAGCAGGGGGCCATGGCAGGGGAGTTGGTCGTGCAGTTGGAGGTGGATGACGCTTCGGGGTGTTACCACCACCACCACCAGGAGGTCCACCCCGACCATAGGGGACAGAAGGACATGGGAGATCTCAGCATCAGGCAGCTGAGGCCGACGATCATGGAGTTTCGGGAGCAGATGGACAGGAGCATAACTAGTGGATACGTCTATTGTACTTCTAGTTCCTTGTTTCTATGGTGTAGTGTCTTTGTATTATGAGCTGAAATAATAAAAGATGAATACCCTTGTGATGTTTTTATTCTTGTCCTCTTTTCTGTTGTTACTAAGAGGTTCTGGTTTAGACTGTTGACTTGACCCTCACTTGTGAGACATCTACTGGAGGAGACCCAGTTACCACACACTGATGCCTACAGTGTGACTCAACCCTTGGAGGCGAGAGTAAGGTTGGATATCTTGGTAGTAGCGTTGAGGCCTTACGACGTCATCCTTGGTATGGATTAGTACCATCCATGTCGGAATTGACTGTATTAGGCAAAGGAAGTGGTTCACACATGGGATTAGACCAGATATCTTTTATCGGCAAAGAAGAAATCTTAGCAGCTCTTGTGGGACCGGAGATGGTCCAGGCCACGACAAAGAAGGTCCAGGTCATCCAGGAGTGGATGAGGACAGCTCAGAGCCGGCAGAAGTCTTTTGCTAATAGGAGGCGGAGGCCACTTGAGTTCGAGGATAGCGATCACGTATTCTTGCGTGTCTCACCTCGACGTGGATTACGGAGATTTTGCCAAGGCGGCAAGTTATCTCCACACTTCATCGGACTATTCCAGGTCCTCAGCAGGATTGGCGAGGTGGCTTATCGTCTGGCTCTACCACCTCAGTTGCACCGGGTGCACGGCGTCTTCCACGTATCTCAGCTGAGGAGATACGTGCACGACCCGAAACACATCATTGACCATGGGGAGCTTGACGCTGACGATGGGGCGACTTTTACAGAGGTCCCGGTGGAGATCGAGGATCGACAGGAGCGGGTCCTACGTGGATGGTCGATTCCTCTAGTGCGCATCATATGGTAGCACGGGAACCTCCACAAGAGCACTTGGGAGCGGGGGGCTCAGATGCGTGCTCAATACCCTCTTTTGGTTCTCTAGTATTGAGGTATCTTTACGGGGACGTAAAGCCTTGAGGTGGGAGTAATGTAAAGACCTGTAAAATTCAAGAGAAATTTTTTCTTAATTTTCTTTGAAATTTTAAAAGATCGCGGTTTCTTACGGCACCTGATTCCGAGGCCCAGTGTGCCCAGAATTAATTTCTGAAGTTTGGCTCGGGTACGTTCATTGATCGAACGAGCGGGTATTTCTAACTTTTGAATCGGTGCCCAAGATCGAATTCCGAGGGCACCGATGGAACTACAGCACCGGTAATTGCTTAGGAACTCCTGTTCCGGAGTTTCGTTTACACGAGTGTTGATAATAAAAATTGTGGAAGTTTATTTTATAATTACACTACAATTTTTATTATTTTACTCTAAGTGTTAGTTCCTGATGGAAGTTGGGTAACCACCCAACCTCCCTTGTGAGGTTACGAGGGTGGTGGGGCCCACACGAACCCCACTGCTTAATATCCCTTTAAACCCCCTCAACTCCCACTTTTTTTGTTACCTTAAGTTATAACTTATGACTTAAATGTAATAAGTTTAATGAGGTGGGTTGTGTGTGTTTATTGAATTTCAAACTTTTGAAATTCAAATGTTAGGTTGTGTTAATAAAATAAGACTTAGTCTTATTTTATTATGTTAGAGTTTTGCAACCTTGAGAGGATTGGGGAAGGATCTTCTTCTTCTTCTACCTTAACAAAGAACGCGAAGAACACCATTCTTAAACGAAGAACTTCTCCGCCGAAGAACACGGTTCTTCCGCGATGTCGTATCCGTGACGCGACATTCTTCTTCCGCGTCGTCTTTTCTGCGACGGAATCTCCGTCAACGACTTCGAATCCTCGCTTCGCGACGTCGACGTTCTCTCGTGACGCCCGACCTCCGCGACGCTCGTCATCCACGGCTCGTTGACGAACACTGTTTCTAAACCGAGGTAGGGGATTATTTTATTTACTTATTTCCGTTCATGATTCTAGTTTATCGATTATCTTGGACTTTCGACTAGATGATATCGATTAACGAGAGGGGGGCCAGACCGAACAAACACGGCCGAACCCCCCTCCAATGTTCATGTTTGATTTCTTTGCGGATGTAACGGGATGGCGTGGTGCTGTCGCACCACGCGGGAATCACACGGCATGTATTGCGCGGCGTGGTCGCGCTGCGCCGTGGAAAGAAGTTTCCGAACGCGACGTCGTCGCGCCGCGTCGAAGGAAATCGAAGGAGCCGCAGCCGGAGCGGGGCCGCGGCGAAGGGGCATGGTGTTGTCGCACCGCGCCGGACGACAAGGGTCGCGGCCGGTTCTGGGCCGCGGCGGAGCAAGGTGACCGGCGGCCGGACCGGGCCGCCGGCGACGGAGCTGGAAGGGGACCGGCCACCGCTGGTCCCGTTGAGAAGGAGCCGGCCGGCCAGGTCAGGCCGGCCGGAAAGGGAAGGGGCCGGGGGAATTAAATTCCCCCGGCCGGTTCAAACGGCCCCCCATAATTGGGGGGCATGGTTACACAGGGGGGCAGCCCCCCCCCCCCCCCCTTTGCCGAACGGCTCGGACAAAGCCGAGCCAGACAGCGCGCTGGGCGTGTTGTCCCCAGCCGGACAGGCGCCCGACCGGTCTGCTAGGCCGGACCGTGCCAGGCCGGGCTGGGCGGGGCCGGGTCGTGCCGGGCCGGTCCGACCCTGTTCAGGGCGGGTCGACCCGGTTCAGGCCAACCGGGGGGGTCTCGGGCCGGGTCGGTCCGGGCCCGAAACCCCCGTTTTCAGACTGTTTGGGTTCAATTGCCCATAACTCGAGCTACGGACCTCCGAACGACCCGCCGTCAGCGGCGGTGCAATCCTTGGATCGAGATGGTAGTTTCGGTATATCGCACTCAAGGTGTCGTAATACTTTGGGTTCGTCCGGGATGATTCGTACACGAAACCAACCGGGCCCTCGGAGTGGAAACGCTCATATCTTGAGTTCCGGACGTCCGATTGACGTGTCGTTGACTTTGTTGAATTCCTCTAAGTGGGACGGATATTTTGGCTTACTCCGCCCGAGGTTTGGACGCAGGTGGAGTACGGTCGGGTTGGTTTTTCCTTAAAAACCAACCAGGCCCCTAGGACGAAAAAGCCAATAACTCTCAGACCGAGCGTCTGATTGACGTGTCGTCTGAGACTTTGAGTTCCTGTTGGCGATACGGATCTTTTGGATACATCAACTCTGGACTAGGTGGCAGTTGATGTATCAGCCTCTTAGCTCGTGGAGTGGACCCTCCCAGAATGAGCATGTTGTGTGCGGAAACCCTAGAGCCGGTTGAGATTTGACGACTACTGATCGAACGACTCGGTGTGTTACGGATAGCCCAGTGGGAAGCGCTTGGTTGTAGCGGAAGATCCACAGCGGAGGTGCGCTTGGTTGTAGCGGCACAGGGTAGTGCTTGGTTGTAGCGGCAGACCCACAACGGATGTGCGCTTGGTTGTAGCGGCATAGGGGAGCACTTGGTTGTAGCGGCAGACCCACAGCGGAGGTGCGCTTGGTTGTAGCGGCATAGGGGAGCTCTTGGTTGTAGCGGCAGACCCACGACAAAGGTGTGCTTAGTTGTAGCGGCACATGGGAGCGCTTGGTTGTAGCGGCAGACCCACGACGGAGGAGCGCTTGGTTGTAGCGGCACGGGGGAGCGCTTGGTTGTAGCAGCAGGCCCACGGCACCCGAGGAGCAGTGGAGCTATCTGTACCCACCCTTCAGGTGGGATTTCCAGTGGACAGCTAGGCATAGCAGCTTTTACCTTTCAGTTGTTGTTTTCCCTTTCGATTTTTACTTTACTTTCAGTTTGGGTTTGTATTCTGGCCCACTTACTTTCCGCACCTGCAGTTGTACTCTGTTTTTACTTAGTGTTTGCTTTTTCCTCTTTCTTACTCTGAGGTGCTTGTTCACTTTACAAAGGCAATGCCTTCCCTTTTTACCGGGATTTACGCCTTGGTTCTAGTCGCTAGCCCCTAGCCTATGGAAGGCGGGCTTGGGGTAGTCACAGCATGGGCCCCGAGGACGGGTCGCGACAGTTACAGTAGAGGCTACATATGAAGGAACGACATGGATTTTGTGAGTTCTCTTTTAACTACTGTTGTAAATGATATGCTTAATATACTCTGTTTAATATTTTCACTCATTATAATTTCCACATGTTCAGTGCCAACAACTACTTGAAACTATTTAGTGAAATCTACCAACCAATCAGTTACTCCACCAAGTGAAGCAGTATCAACAGGTGACATCCCAGGTGGAGTCACATGCATGCCATTATCATCTATATTTATCAATGGTTATTTCTATATGCAGACTGCTATTGAATGAATGTCATAAATATGGTTTGTTTTCTAATATTCTCACTGTAAATTTTTTATGAAAATTAACGTCTTCCAGTGTTTGTATTCATTGACATTTCCAAAATATTAGTGGTGACATGTAATGGAAGATATTTCCACCAATAGCATCTTTAGTATGTATATTGAATGCATTTCAAACTAACCAACATCAGTAAAAATACACTAGTTTTATTGTAGTGGCTGAATAGTTGTATGCTCAGTAAAATACAAACATTTATTGCACATCAAATTGTATTGATGCAAGGGTACAATGCTAACTGCTAATGAAGGAATGAACTAAAGATGGTTTGTTTTCTAATATTTTCACTGTAAATTTCTCATGTCAATTGACAACTTCTAGTGTTTGTATTCATTGACATTACCACAATATTAATGGCGACATATACTAGAAAAAGTTCAGTTGCATCTAGTAGTATGTTTGGAACTATAAACACTAAACCTCTACCAGCAAATATATTGAAAAATGGTGTTCATATATTTAGTGACACTATCTGTGCAAATGGTATTCCATCCTCATTTCATGAAAAAATATACATTATATTCATATGTTAATATATCCATTACTATTTGATTCATTTCCTTTTTTTTCTCTGTGTATGTGAGTACATAAACAATAATTGTATATAGGTTTTATTACCATCATTCCAGTACATTCCATTACAAATTTCTTTAAACTCTCACCTTAGCCATTTTTTTGGCATGACTACCTAAATTCGAAGTTAATTGGGAGTCATATGTAAACTGGTTAAACATACATTCCATCATACAACTACCATTTTAAATTTCACCAAATAATTGTAAATTATTAATTTAATTGTATTGTTATTGTACATGTCAGTAGTCACTAAATGTATCATTTCACATTAACATTATTGACTTCTTTATGATTTTACTGGACATAATCACTGAAATTTTCAGAGAGAATTAATGAGAGATTCTTTAGAGACTACCAAGGAAATAGTTACAAAAAAGCATTTAGATACTTATTAATATTTACATGATTTTTTTGTTTATTTCATTATATTGTTAAACCCTAAATTACATGATAGTATTTTATAAATATAACATATCATGTTAATATTGTTGACTTATTTACGATTTTCCCAGAATTTTGTTTGCTGAAAATTTCCCTATAAATAGATAAGAGTATAGACTACTAAGGAAAAAAATACAAACCGGTTTTCAGATATGTATTAATCATTATATGATTTTGTTTTGTAAATTATTATACATTCAGTAACTTCTAATTGGGTTCTACATGAAGGAAATAATCTGTGCTGGCCATCACAAATCCTGATTATTCCCTTCCTAAGGTTGAAACAACATTTATTAACATATTCACTTGGGCTGCAATAGATGGAATTCAGCAGAGAGGTATTGTTTCCATAACACTGGTTTTATACCTTTGTGATTTATTCTTATTTTATTTTGATATTTCATGGATTTCAGAAGGGTGATATTCTGGTTATTTTTATGAAATATCATCTGTTAATTAATGACCATTATTGAGATTTGTACTAATTTCTCCACTATAAATCCGGTTCTTTTTAAGAATTGAATTTGAAATTTTTTTAATTTACAAATATAAATAATTTAATATGAAATTTTATGTGTTATAAATGAAATACTACACATTTTACTCATGTCATTAAACATTTATGAAGAATAGTGAAGGTGTTTAATTCATTGGTTTTTTATTTTTTTTATTTAAATTTCTAATCCTATTAATCATTAAATTCATTTCATGATTGGCATGTGCATTTTTTAGTGATGGAGGTATCATTGAAAAATGGAACATGTCAACCTTTCTAAGCAGGAATACTGTGTTTTTTTATCTTAACATTAGTAGAATTTGTTCCCTCAACTATATAATTTAACTGAGAAATAGACTTAATAATATCTACTAGACAAGAAGAAGGATCCCTCATCAGAGATATGATCAAACCATTTGTGGGTTTTCACCTGGAATAGGCAATCATGTGAAGAAATACAAACATGTACAAATCTTATCATGTATAATTCTCACTCATTTCCCTAATATAAAGATATCATTGAGTTATCATGAAATAATGATGATGGATTTATTGTAATATATGTTGTAATATATTATAGAGAAAATCCAAAAAAATGAGAAGGAAAAGAATAAAATGATTATATTGGAAAAAATGGTGGTTGTATAAAAGAGAATTTTATTAATTGGGAATCCTTCTATGTTATAGAGATTAATGTGTACAAACTAAAGATATCAGGAAAATAAAATATGACATTTGATCATAATGTGAAGATATGTTCATGATAATAAGTACTATAAAAGACATACAACTCATTGATACTAATGTGAAATATCTCATTGTTGGTAAGATTATGGATTCAAAGAAAATAGTGTGTTTTTCACCAAATATTTATCCATATATGTTTTATATATCAAATATGAAGGTGAAATTATTAATTATAGTCCTATGTTGAAGAATAAAAATGAAAATAATTAGAAATCATCTATGATATGGAATATTATATTTAGGGGTTAATTTAATCCTATGAATAAAAAACCTTACATTGTTGTAATTCAATATCAATATATTTCCAATGAGATTTCGAGTCAATAAAATTGATCAATCATTATCGGGTTATAATCATGATACGGAAGTTATAAAAACAAATCCAATAAATTTTTGTAAAATTTATCATTGCCATGAACACGAAAATAATGATGGGGGGATTTTATGGAAAAATATAAAACATTCTAAAAGGAAAAAATAATTATTAAAACAACACAAAATAAATCCACTCAGAAAATGATTGGAATATTTGTAAGATATGTGTTGATGTTGTGGAAAAAAGGTGCTTATAATTTGGTATACATGACTAGGCTCATGGAAAATGTTCTACATGATATTAATGGTATTTCATATACTACTATGTATAATAATAATAAATATTATATACTTAATTAATCATAGAATGTTATCATGTATTTATTTATATTGTTTCTTAACCAAATATCCAATGTAAGAGAAACATGGAAGGAAAAAAAATTATAATGGAAAAGGGGTTATTGTGTAATTTTTCATGATGAGGAGAATATTTGTTATAAGATGCCTAAAAAATAATGGTTCTCGACAAATCATGTGAAATATGAGGTTACACTGGGAATGATTAAAAATAAACCCTAAAAATATTACCATCTAATGAATATTTTTGGATGAAGTGAACACAAGCTTCAGTGAATGATGTTTCCTTCACATCAGAGGTGAATGAAACTGCATTACATGAAATTTTATTTTAATTAATAAATAAAATACTGTAATATTTGATCATAAGAGAAGTTATGGTTGTGAATTAAATTAATACATTGGTCTGAGAGGAATCTATTAACATTCATTTTTATTCTACACTATATCCAATGATATCCATGTATATATATGATAATAGTATGGGATTTGATATATTCAAATTAGTACTAAACTCTATTGAAAATAGAGAATCTTCATTCAATGACCTTACAACATTAATGAAATATGTCAGTGAATACATAAATTTACATGGATAAATTTTTTATAGAGTTACCAATATATTAAATGATTTGTGAAGATATTAATTAATGAAAATTTGGACATACCCAAGTAATCGAAATTATGGGGTTTGAACATAAAACGTGCATCATTTTTATATATATTGTTCTAACATAGTTATATTGGTGGACAATCCGTTGGTGAAAATATGAGACAAAGGGGGAGTATTATGCATTGTACTATTTCATAAAGTGTAAGTTAATACGTCTGTGGGTTATAATGTTTTTAAATTAATCATTTGGATTATACCCAAAGAAAAGTATTTAATGTACAATATAAAATGGTTGGTTGTTTTTTTTATGTATTGAAAAACATTGTTAAATCATTATTGTTTTTAATATTAGCTTATCACACGTAGACATAGAGTGGACCTACTAATTAATATTTTATAGGAAGCACATATTTTGTAATCCTTCCACCATAAGTGGATTTGCCTTTTATTTATGGGGTGGAATATGTTTATAGGGATAGATGAAATTTGGATTCCATGTAGTTCAATTTCATTTATTATCATTAAGGGTGAAAGCATCATATATTAACATGGGTTTTAGGAGGTAATGAAGAAAATAAAAATGGGTGATTTTGTAGAGCCCAATGTATTTGATTATTTTCAATATGAATAAGATAATAAATGTTTGTTGTTGGATTCGATTATACATGTATGAATTATATTGATTATTTATTCAAAATTGGATTTTAAAAAGATAATGATTTGAAGTCTGTATATATAGTGAGATTCTTCTATATGTTATGGTACTGTATTTGAGGCTACAACAATAAGAACTAATGTAGAGTGGATTATGATAATTTGGAGACCAAACATGATGATTTAAGGGAAAGTACAAAATAATTTCAAAGAAATGTATTGGTGGGTATGGTGAAAATATGTATAACATATTAGAATATAAGTTTCGTGAATTATTATTTGAAAATATAATTTGAATATGTTTTGAAACTATTTATGTGATGGATAGATCAATAATTTATTGTATTTTAATCAAAACTCATGTGATATTTCCAATATCAATAATATTTTTTATTTATATTTGATCTATAAATTCATGATTTATAATAGTTTTACTTTTGGTTAATAAAAAAAATTCTTGGTCGTTGTGAACTATATGTCTGGTAGTTCAAAAATAGTACGGTTTATATAGACTTCATCACATGTCTGATCAAGATGGTACAATCTTTCCATACATATAGTTTATTAATTATAATTATTATGCAAATAAATTATAATATGTTGATGCCATTGTTTTATTTACTAAAAATATTTATCACTTGATTTGATCATTATCCAACATAGAAATTATCAAATTATCCAATAGGAGATGATTCCTTGAGATGTACGGAGTTTTAGTCAAGGAGGATTAGGAACATATGTATTTAATGTCGGATAATAATCCTTTTAATAAGAAAAGATGGCTTTGAGAATATTTCTCAAAATCAAATGACTTTAACATTTAATCATAGAAATTTCTATAATGGTAAATAAATAATTTCAAATTCATTAAATTTTCAATGTTTATAAGACTAATGAATGTAAATATTTTGACAGAGGTAGAAAATTAGAAATGTTATGAGATTTATTCGATACATATCCATGAAATACATTGATCCAGATTATAGAACTAAATAACATAATATATTTCAGTGATATCCATATATAATTAGATAAATCGGGGATGTTTGTATATATTGTGAAATTTTATAGGTGAGTTTGACACCACAACCATGAGGTCTACTTGGTTGCAAAACCTGACCACAAACACATGTAGATATAAAATAATTTAAATGAAGTAAATTTGAAAGAGGTTTTACAAAAAGGAAACACATAATAACTGATTTTTTTTTAATTAGGATTCATGAATGAAATTCAAATTAGTTAGAATTTGAAAAAACAAATTAGTGGATATTATTGAAAAATTTAATGATAGAGATCACACAATAATCAAACTGTAATAGATTTTACATATTTTAGTTAGGTGAATAATATTTACAGGATATTTATTATCAATATATATATATATGTATGTATGTGTATGGGAAGAAAATTTGTTTAATGATAATTGAGAATAAACTAACCCCATGTGGGAATACTGAGATATCATTACTATATTGTATTGAAATATACGACGGAATGTCGGGAACCATTAATCAAGAATGTTATAAATGTTGAAACCATGTATTGAGGAAGGATGTTGAAGATACATATCATAGATGATATGAATCATATCACAACACCATCACTACCTCTGATGTTATTTATGGAGTGCTCCTATGAAACTATTGATCTATCTAGACATATAGGAATAAAAAACCCAATAACAAATAGAAAATGAGTAGAAAACCAATTCACTTTTTATTGGATCGGTTATTAAAGAATCATTTTATCTTCTACTGGATCATTTAAGTGTTGTATGGAACAATAGGCTCAATTTTATAGATTATTAATATTGACAGTAGGGAATCCATATTTCGGGTTATGGAAAATATGTATTGGAGTATAAAATTTAGCTGAACCATTTAATTTTATTACTATAATCTTTTATTGTTGTACAACACTCATTATTGAGGTTTTAAGAAACCATTGAACCGATAGAGAAGGATAAAATGTTCAAGTGGTTGGAATGAAATGGAAAAAATTAAAAATTAAAATGTGATCACTAATTCACTAATGCGACTATTGGTTAATAATATTTATATGGGAATAAGAGTGATGGGTTAGTAAACCCATAATTTTGTTTTTTATGATCCAATAGAACAAATCCACTTGTGATGATTTATTATTCAAAATTTTATATTCATAAGGATCCAATATAGAAAATTCACCAGTGATTGTGTTATTATTGCATATCCAAATATTTAATGAGATAGTAGATCAATCATTTGGTGATAATGTAGGAAACCAATAACATTATTATTATTGATCCAATAGAAAAAATCCTACGGTTATAATGTTTTTAACCCATATCCATATTTGTGGTAGGACAATTGAAAAATCCATGGGTGATGATCCAGTAAATTTATATCCCTATTGGTTATAGGATAATAATGAAATAATCATATGAAATTCTAGTAAACTCATACATCTATTAGTGATATGTTAATTCAAAACATTACTACAGATGATAATAAATGCTAGAATATTCCTTATTAGTAAAATCATGTTCATTAGATCCCTCATGCCATCCCATTTGGAATTAAATTTTGACATTCTCTTTGAAAAAACCGTGTATAGATTTTACAAACATGATATTAGTCAATAAAAGGGTTTCCCAATAGCCAAAAAACTCACTTTTAAGATGATACATCCTTATATCCTCTAATTTATTATGTGAACACCAATAAATGCATTGTCCCACCTTATACTCCCCTTTAAAGTATCAACAAAAAACAATGATGCTGGAAATGATATGAATCATTGGTATTGGAATTTATGGAATCAAGACTTGAATATGGGACATTGGTAACATATTTCATTTATAAATGTTTTTTACATTGGAAAATATAATATAATCACATCATAAGTGCTGGATTGAATATTATTTCTTATTTAAACATATATCACAATTATTGTTTAAAACATTCTATCAAAGGATTATTTTTTAGGAGATGTTTGGAGATTCCTAAAAAAAGAAAATGTAAATAATGAAATTTTCTACATGATAAGAATAGAAATCCCCTATAATGTTGATCACGTACTCTATATAAACATTTATAAATTCCAACATGAGACACTCCATTAATCCAAATAGTGGGATAATTATTTCATTAATAATATAGATACAAAAGAATCTTTCAACGAATCATGAAACCCAATTTGTGTTGATTTCATATAATGATAAAATTAGCATATGTATAAATTCTTGTAATCTATACATTATTGAATAAAAATAAATATTGGATGTCTATGTGGGTTTCTATAATTAGTAGTGGAATAAATTATCTATTTTAATGGATAAAAGGGTCTTGGTTTTTATGGAATGTTTTTTTCTGGGTAATAGAGAGTGTTCTCAGGGATATCCATTTAAACACCCATTACTTTTGAGATGACCTAACCATAACCTAAAAAAATATTTCATATTTATATATCATTACCCATTAAAAATAGAGTACATAACACCAATAACCCTATATTATTAGACTAGTTATGTATATTATACACATCTATATGATTTTATAATAATTCCATAAAATCTCACTAAAAATTATCCTTCCATTGTACAAATTTATACATGACATAAATATTAATATTCTTCATTACATTAAGAATGAAATCATTCAAAATGGGTGTGATAAAAAACATAGTAATGAGTATAAAATAATAAATATATAAAAATACAATATAAGATAAAATAATGAATACCATATGTGAGGATAATATGATCACATTTGTTTGAGAATGAAATCAAGGTATTAGTTTATATCTTAAGAATACAATATCAAATAAAACATGGATCATAAATAAAAAATAATTAAATAAGTAATTTATTGTATCATGTGTCGTAAAAGATAAATCATAATATAACGAATATGAATCTGTTATAAATAAAAATAGAGATCATTCATGTGAATATAAAATCATAACTTATGTCTAGGCTCTCGGCTGATACCATCATCAGATATTATAAAATATTTCTTATAAAAAAATGGACTCGATAATCTATCATTTTCAAAAACAAAACATCTCATGAGACATAGTGGTTTAAAAATAATAAAGAATTATATATTTTTTGGCCTCCTTTTTTGTATTTATACGATATTCATATGTGTTCCATGGGAACGTGAAAACATCATAAATTCATCATATCACATATTAACCATGATAATGGAATGGGATTTAAAAATATCATCAAAATATATTTAATCAAATCATTCAAGGAATGAAAATATATGATTTCATCAGATTATATCCCCAGTGAAAAATAAGAAATATTAAATGATATTGAAATTTATGAAATCAATATTTAGAAATAGGACTGTGAAATTGTTCATAAGATGAGAAGAAATATCACATATATATGGACTAATTTATAAAAAAACTAAAGTGTAAATAATTTGTTTTAAAATTAAAGTGAATGTAAATAAAACTAACATTAATGAATCATGGAAACATTAAAATTATTACAATTAAATATAAATGATAACAAAAATATGAGGAAATAATTGAGAATGAATTATAATGGATGTGAGATAAAAATATTCATATTCTAAGAACATGTTGCACTAATATATGAGTAATTATATATAGTTATATTAGGGTAAGATCATTTTTATTAAAAAATTATTTTGTTAATATAATGTAATTAATGTATGTGATGATATTTGTAATGATTATATTTGAAAAGAAAACTAAAAAATAGAATTTAGTATATTATTCATAATTTTAATGGATCGAATCTTTTTCAAAATGGGATCCTTTTAAAAGAATGGCTCATGAATCCTTATTGGTTACACAGGAATGCAATGTGAAAAAATATTAGAGAGGTAATTAGGGTACATATTAAAAATACACCTTGAAAAACGTTTGGTTTAATGTTCATTGAGTAGGAAGACTTTTATATATCAGTTGGATTGGAACTACAACAAATAAAATTTCCATAATGTTTAATGTAATGACTTCTGCATTTGAACTAGAAAAAAATGAAAAGGTACTTGAATTTGAATTAATTGGAAAGGTAATTTTTACAACCAAATATAAGAATTTCATTTTGAATGTTAATGGACTCCAATGCGTTGTTTTAGGACTCTGGTGAAGGGCCGAGAAGTTTCTTAGGTGTCTCAATGAGATTTATGAGCACTAGACCCAGAAAATCACATTTTGGAAAACCTAAAGAGGGAACATGGTTTGTCTAAAACTTTGTAGCCCCCTCCCCAAATGATTCAATGCAGCACAATGTATTTAGATAGAGATTGTGGAATGTGTTACATAAGGTTTTCCAAACCATTCACCTCTCCCACACAATTAGTGGAATGAGATAGTACCAAAGCACTATTCAGCTCACAGTTTGTAGTTGTAGTTTCAAACCATTATGGACAAATCATGAAGGTTGAAATGTTGAGGTTTCATGGTTGGAATATGTTTTTACAAACCATGCATCCCAAACCATTAAAGATACACTACTTGAAAAAAGAATTAATTTATTTGAATCTAAAATGAAATTAAAATTAAAACCATAACCTACCCCTATACACTCTTTTTTGAAATATGTCACCCCCTAGGTCACCCCTTGATTGTGTCAGCTAACCCCCACCTCTTCCTACTCCTTAGATCCATATTTTCACATAATTTCATAATTATTATCACTTTAGACTCAATGGTAAGACTCTCTCCCTCATCCTCCTCGTTCTCTATGACTGATTTTCATCTTCTGATTCACTATTTATGTGTGGTAGACATAGAGGATTGTGTTAACCTGGATTTTTCTGTTTCAATTTGATGTTATATTAGGAGAAGGGTCCCTTAGGACCCATGTGTGTGTATTTCAAAATTCTCCACCAAAGACGAGGCATATGAGTTTTTTATCACCGAAAAGGAATTAAGGTGCGGTTTTACATACTTTCCTTTTGTTTCTCCTTTTAAAATAGTGGGTTTTGTTATTTATGAGTTCTGAGTGTTTTTTCATATGTAGTTTGGGTTTACTATGATGGTTTCAAGCCTCTATAATCAATTTTATCATGTGAAGAGTGTTCATCATGGTTCATCTTTGAGGTAGATTCCCATTCCATGGCCATTCAATTTATATAAATCATTAATCAATTTTTTATTGAACCATTACTATATTTTAATTAATGTTGTAATGTCTTTATATTAAATTCATATTTAATATGAATGGAATAGGATTACTAAATTAATAATTTAATGTGATAAATTATTTTTGATAAAAAACATGATTTTATAATAAAACCCTCCAATAGAGGTGCACAATCATCAAATATAAAATGCCGGATTAGAAATTTATATCACTGTTATTTTATGGAATTGTTTCTTATTTTATTCCTTGATGTTGTGTTTTGGTAAATTGAAAGTTGGATCCTAGCCTTTAATGATGTTATAAAGTGAGTTTCCACTTTTAAAATATAAATGTTCATGGTATCACCAAACCATATATGTTAATAGCATGGAATTTCATTCAAATAAAATGTCCCTTTTCTCATTTGTGCTTCAATAACCCTAAGTCAACCCAAGGGTGTTTGGTCCACTTAGACATGGAATTACCCATGTGGGTAGTTGAATTGTCACCGTGCCCAGTTTCATGAACACGACCCTTTGGGTTTATTGGTGGTATTTCCATGTCATGAGTGAGGTAATGATTATGATAAAGTAAACTAAAGGGATTATTGAAATATGTATATTATTAAAATTATTTAAGGGTAATTAACATGATCCCTTATTTTAGAACTTGTACCATAAATTAATTATCAATGTTTAGGAAAATTGAGATAGATTACCTTGGGTAGAATGGCACACACAAAAAGGAAATCCTCGATTATTTTTTTTAAATGAAATTGATTAATATATATTTGATTTAATGTAGATAATGACATGCATGAGATGTCCTTACATCATGTAATGAATTTAATTTGACCAAGCCTATGATAATACATAATTTAAATAATTATGATGTGTTGGCATATGTATAATTAGGAACATGCCAACATTTATGAAAATGAAATGGGGTGATGAGATGAATGAGAGGGTAATGGACTATTTATTTTACATCAAAAAATGATTATTTTTCTTAATAATATATGGGAAATGGGATGTTGAGAACCTTTTTCAATTCGAAGTATTTTCTGGTGGCCCACTCGCTATCCCGAGAGACGTAGTATGCTATCTCGCTCTCTCAAGATTTAGGGAATGTTACCTATCCACCAGTAATACTATATTGAGCTCCACATTCCATTCATCCTGAGTGATTTAGTATGGAACTCTCACTCTATCAACATATAGGGCATGTATCCTACCTATGGAGCTCGAAATATTCATCCTGACTGGTTTCGTGCATTATTTTCATCTAGTTCAACATCTAATAATCATTGCATTGTCACATAATTAAATATTACATCATGGAAAATAGATTGGTGTACCCCAACGAAACATAATCCACTAAATGAACCCTTTAGCCTCCAAATATTCCAAGTGATTCTTAATATCTCATAGCATAATTAAATCCTTTTTAATATGATTAATTGAAATTTTCTTGCCTCTATGAACCATCTCAATTGTAATCTCAATATTTCTTCTAGGTGGAAACCTGATTATATAATCATGAAACACATCACAAAAATGATTAAATTAAATAGTAGAAACAACATGCTCTTCTCCCCAATTATCAGACCCAAGACTCATAACCAAGGATGTGATTTCGACAAATAGCTATCTAACATGCCTTGAATGTACTATATAGATATAAAATTCCCCAGAATGAACATATTTTTTATCTCCATGACTCATGAATGTCAACCTGTGATTGTAGGATTTAATGCAATCCCTTTTATAAACTATCCATTCCATTCCAAAAAAATCAATTTAAATCCTAATTCTCCATGTTTGAACCAATCCCAAAGGAAATGATATCCAACAATATCACAGGAAAAATCCTTACAATGAAGAATACCCATTGATCACCCATAACTACATATCAATCAACTAAACACCATTTAAAATATCTAAAAACTCATAAGCTATTCCGAAACCGTTTAGATATTAATGATAGAGAAGCTCCAATATCAAATAAAACACTTGAATTCATAGAATCCTTAATAATAATACCTTAGAAATTCAATGGCCCAACCAAATTACCACTAAAGAAGACTGAGATGTATATACCTGACCAACCCCTATTCCCATCCACTGACCTCATACTAGAATCTCATTCCATGCACTACTCGGATGATATTTACAATTTATTCCTGATGTACCACATCATCCAAAAAACAAGTATGCATGGTATAACACCCACTCAAAAACATATGAAGGTTATTATATTATCTCTAGGGGATATATATTGCCATAGTTCCTCATTCAAATTTGGTCTAGAGAATGATTCAATAGAAAATATATATGTTCCCTATCGTAAAATTACATAAAACTCTATTGGGGTTACAAGAAACCGACCTCACATGTGTCCAATTCTAACAAACATGTATAAAATCACTCAATCACTTCACTAAGAGGTGGATCATTGTCCTTAAATTCTCTACCATCCACCTCCTTAGAGGATATTCTCATAACATTCTTTTTTACTTCTGGTGGACTTACTAACATATCACCTAGATAAAACTATCTTCCCACATCTATTATCCACCATTAATTTCCCCATGGAAATGATTGATAAATTTACAACCATAATAAATTTATAATAGTGGAAAATATTTTCATGCAACATGTTCTCACATATAATTATATCTGAAAAATTATTTTCCCTAGATGCCTCAGATTCTAACTCCATCAGAGAAAAACACTATAGGTCAGTCAAGTAACCATCAAAATTCATCACTAGAATATTACCTTGGACAAAATCATCAACACTACTTCCCAATCCAATATCAAGGTATCTAGGTAGATGTGGTCTATGATATTCTCCTTTAATTCCATTTAATCCATTCCCTCTAGCTACTCAATATGGACCTAAATATCCCAGCAGTGCAATACTAGTCTAAGAGTTATGTATGTCAATCGCAAAACTCTTCCCTCCAGATGAGTCTCAAGTTTATGAAGGATCATTTTGATTGGATACAACAGGATATAATCCTCCTTAGGACCACCCTCTCTAGAAAACATAATGGGATGATATATAAATATCTCTCTATTTAGAAAAAAACATATTCAATGCGTCTCGCACTGGATCACTCTCTATAATCTTTATAAATACGATAAAATAATCATGCAAATTCCCTTATTTTATATCAATCTGATCCAACAGGGACTCTTCTTCCACTAACAATGGTTTGACCTCATATGTTTATCATTTAAATAGTCCATCAAATATAATAATGAAAGTATCCCTATATATTTCCAAAAAAATATTTTTAGAGAACATAAAATATAATTTATATGGTAACAATGAATAAAGCACAAAAAATCCTTAATATGTACACTACAAATACACTGACTAACTAAATATGACTATAACACTATTATTACACCAGAACCATCACTATTAATTTTAATGAGATATATCAAGGTAAAAGTAATTTTCTAATTCATAATATTTTAATTTAACAACTTTTTAAAAAAAGATTGAACATTTCATAAGTTATAATAGATTAAACATATTAATTATCAAATATTAATTTAAAACAAAAAATTAAATAGAAATAAATTTTATTTCCCACAACACTATTCCTTTATTTAGATTTAAATTGACCATAACATACTTCTTTATTTGTGCCTAATATGATTCTTGTCCCATTAACACATTAGTTATAAAAATGATTTATTCATATATATTATCATTCCATACATGATCTTGAGTAAAACATCATAAAACAATAATAAAACATGTAATTTGGGGCCTCAAAAGTTAAATAAAATATTAACTATTAAAACATATCTGGAGAATACAAATCAGATACCTAGAAACACCCCCCCCCATAAGGGTATGAAAACCCCATATACAAGCTCATTACATATCCCTTCACATCATATTTTATTGTTTATATTACCATGATATTGAAGTAACATAAAATAACCCCCTATGATTGATCATTGTAACTTATTGGTCTGGATCACAATTAATTATAGTCAAATAAGATCCTCACATGACCTTGTGGGAACCTATTTATATACTAGTGTCTAGAGAATATTGATGATGATATATTAAGAAATGTGGTTAGACGATACCATATTTTTATATTTCTAATAAAATAATAAATAATAATAATTAACACAAATAATTTAAACCCTCGTCATATAAAAATTTCGAAAACTAGGTAATTTCACACAAGATAATAAAATAAACATTCAATAATTAATTAATCGCATATTCAAATTGGGACCCTAAAGAATGATATTAACTTCAAATTCCCAAAATAAGTTCAAAAATATAGTCCAATAACCTCATCCATGATCAACAACATTAATGCTTCAATCAACATTCTATAATGGGGAATTTTCCCTAATCGTGACATGAATGCTTTATGTCATACTAGATATTAATGGTGGGCAAAACAATGTTTGAGTACATCCTAGTAGGGTACCCCAAATAGTTTATGATTTAATACTAATTCGTTCAATAATATCTAAAAATATATAATGCAAGAGTACAAAATTAAATAAATAAATGACCTTTAAAAAAAATAGTTAGTAATAAATATTTTGGACCTCGTATTCTAATGGGAAACCCGACCCAACATATCTTGCTTTGGCCCATTCTGGTTATATGAACAAAAAATCATAGTCTGGTTTGTACTTTTTCTAAAATAATATAGTTCATTACATATTTCAATATAGGTAACTTGAATCGTCATTTTGAAGTTACTACATTGCGATTAAGTATTTTCTCTTCTTGTGGAATCTATTAAGCACCACAAACGTGAATAAATATTAGTGGCTCCTAGAGCATCGGTCTATATCCCAACCATTATATTCAAAGCATCAGTCTAACATCCTGAAAAACATATCATACTATAGGCTCCTATATAGTCATCCCGACACCATATCCAGGCCATCATTTACCCATTTCTATTTTTCAAAAACATAGAAATTATAATACATAAATAATTTAACAGTTTTTCATTCAAACATTGATTATTAATCTTGATCAATAATAATATACACCTTTAACCCTATTTCAAAATTAAACCATTTCATACTTCACTCATATATAAAAACCATTTTATTTTCAATAATTAATTTAAACAACATAAATTTGTATTTAAAATATTTAATATTCTATATTTCACTATTTTTATTATATTCAAAAATTTATTAAAAAAATACCCAAAATCTCCCACTATAAGAAATATGATTCTTAAATCCAAATATAAATTTATTTTATAATTATTATATTTTAATTGTATTCAATTTAACATTTTAATTTTTTTTCGTAAATTTAATAAATAAATATGTATACAGTTAAACACAATTTTATAGATGAATGACGACTAACACTTCTATTTTGGAACTTCAATAAGACAATAAATACTAATAACATATAATAATGAAAATAAACTATAGATTATATATATATGTGTGTGTGTGTGTGTGTAATATCATTCAATTGTATAAATTATAATGGATATGAATAAGGTTAGAAAATAATTATTTAATATGGTTATGTTTGTTATATATTTGGCTAACATTCTTTCTTGGGTTTCATCTTATATGTTAATTTTTTCTCTCAGAATCATTTTTGTGACTTCAAGTTGCTTATTTTTAATCTTACATTGTAATAATATCCATGAACATTACATATAATCGAAATTCTTTCATCAAATATGTCTTTGTTTGGATTTTACATGTCTTCATACCATGTCAAATATCTTATATTCCTAATTCAAATAAAATGGTACTAGTATGTGAAATTTTTAGTATTTCATATTTTCAATTTAGAATCATTCTTTCCAATATAAATATTCATTATATTTATCCATAAGTATATTTCAATATAAATAAATGATTGATTAAGGCCTCTTTATATTGACATAGTTTTACATAAAAATGAGTGATATGAATATTTTTTATTTCTGTTCTGCAATGTTTATCTCTCAATCATTTTACACAATTTCATTTTTTAGAATTCATTTTGAAGAATCCTTTTCAAATTATAATGATTATAAATTTTATTTTTAGTAAATTTTTATTAAATCTAAATCTATATGTTTATAAATTATTTAATGTTAATTTTTTTGAGAAATTAATGTATATTTCTTCATATATTATAAAACATTGTAATATTATTCTAATGGGGTTTTAAGCTATGTTTTATGATTTAATATTTTTTTCAATGTAGATGGGATAAAACAAATAGTTAAATATTATTTATATGTATTACATATTTCATTTTATTTTGAGGTTTAATGTCAATCCCATTTTATTTTTATTTTTTAAATTATACTATGATCAATCTGTAATATTTTCATGTACATCTTGAATAAATAAGAATTGGTTACCATTAATTTATGGGTGTGTAAAGAAATATATATACCTATAATTTATTCTAAAACTAAATATATTTCATGTGATGTTATTTTACAAGTCATTGTAGGTCATCTAACTCGGGTCTGTTATAGGGAATTATTTTCATTATGTTTTAATGGTATTTTATGTTAAATTTTATTTAAGAAATTATATTATACACTAATGAATAATCTAAATCTCTATGTAATTCCAGATTAATATTCCTTATTTATTATGTTATGGGATAATAATTATGTCTGTATTCAGGATTTATGTTCCATGTTTTGTAATCTATGATTTACTTATTTTATTTCAATGTACCAAGATTTATTTTTTTAGAACCACATGTTTATAAATATATACTATCATGTGTGTTGTATTTAACAAGGTATAATGAATAATAATGGGAATATAATATCATTATGTATCAAATCTCTTATTAACTAAACCAAATTGTCCTATGGTTATTATTTATTTTGAGTTGTAAAGCATAATCATGCATAATAATGAAATATGTATGTATGTTATGGTTTGATCTTATAAATTTGTATTACAAAAGGATCATTAACATTAAGAGATTTAGTTATTAAAAAAAGTGGATAACACATCAATGAATATGATTTGTAAAAAATTGATATAGGTCAAAAATGAAATGTCATACACTAAAATGAAGGGGTCTGAGGGTAGAAAATATTAGGTTTTATTTTAATTATAATAAACTGATAAATATGGTTATTATTATTTAGTATGAAAACTATCCTTTTGGTTTTAGTAAATACATGGAACCAGGAAGAAATGATTGAACATAAAGTGTGATTGAAAATGAAATTATTGTCCCAATGAGAAAACAAATGCGATTAGATCATGAATAAAAAAATAGTATGACAATTCACAATCAACAATATCAATCTATAAATAATAACATGAATAAATTTAAACTATAAATGTGATAATAAATTTGAAACTCTCTATTGATTTTTTCATGTTTCAATAACAATTTTCCTTAACTTGGTATCAAATTATTCTAATTACATATAAATGGATCAACATTATTAAAAATATATTTTACATTTTATTTTACTAAGAATATGAAATTTTTGTTTTGGTTTTTTATTCTATGGATTATTATGTAGTTCACTATTGGACTCTACATAATAACATAAATAAAATATTGGAAATATAATGCATATAATAGTATAAGTATAAAAAAAATATTTTTCAGGAACTATTTTCTCAAAACCATTTTAATTAAAACCGATAGATAATTCGTTGAACCAAATAAAAAGTGGGATAAATCCATTATAACCTATAAATAAAAATTAATGAAAATTGACATGTAAGAATCTAATTTTATCATTACACCCGAAACGAAAATTTATCATTTTGAGTGTTATAAAATCCATTAATGGAAAATAGTTGGCTATAATGGCCTTTGGTGTCTATGATTAAATTTTTTATTTTTTATAAGAGTAAATATTAATTGGGAGAGTAATAATATAATTAAGGTTGTAGTGTTATATGAGTAAAAACTATTTTTTATAAACTAAAATTATGTTGGAAAGAAAATTCATCACCATACATTCTAAAACTATGGGAATAAGCTTGTGAGAAACTGCCTTAATATAATTTCAAAGTATACCAAGTGTGGAAAATATTTACACAAAATAGTTTAATTATGAAAAAATATTATTATGCTAACCATCACAATTAATGTTATGATGGCCCCACAAAATACACCACTCACACTCCAGTACATCCCTAAGAAGGAATTTTGATATTATGAAAACTAATGTACTAAATATTGTGTTAATGATGTAATTCAATGTAAAAACCTTCAAATTATAAGGGATAAATTATAATATTATAAAATCAACACCATTAATTTGGACTTTGAAAACAATGTGGTAAAATGTACACATATAATCTGAAAAATAACTATAAAGGTGTAATTTTATTTTAGTCCATCCAACTCTCTCATATCAATATATTTTTCTAAAATCATTAAATTACCACCCATGTAATTAGCTAATTATTTATAACTTAATAATATTATGAGGTTTTGATTTTTTTCCCATGTAATAATATCTTTTGATTGGGGTTTATAGAAATTTTATTCTTCGAAATCTAATTATTCTTAATTTGGATGAATTTTATGTGTTTTTTAGATTTCATTTTTACTCTATATATAGATCCCATATCAATTTATGACATAGAGTATAAATTTTCATACACAATGTCTTCATGTTATATTTTATCATTGTATTGATGATTGAGAATTCCCAAAAGAAATTGCTTACATTATATGGGTCTTGATACATGACAATAATTGGTATTTCTCTCAAATTATTTTATAGAAACACGATATTAATGACATTTTAGTGTATGGGAATATTTTTATATGGTCGCCAAGGAGATTTCTAGTATTCTGCATATCATGAAGTAAATTTTTAAATTTTAAACAATTATAGTGTTACCATAATATCACAGACTTTTTTATAGAATAATTCATACTGAATTGGTGGAGTTAATAAAAAATCTATAAGAGAATTTGGAAAAGGGTATTATATTCCAATTTTTTTACCACGGATTAATCAATTAATTGTTTTATATGAATTATTTATTAATACATCATCTAATTAATTTAAATGAATATAAAAAAACTCATAATGAAGAAGAAGAATCCTTCACCTCTATTAATGACATGTTTTTTCAATTGAGAGGTTCTCAAAAGGTAAAAATGATAGGACCTTGTTTTCTATGTCATCATTTATGTTTGAAAAGAAAGGATAGACTAAATATTACATTTCATATAAGATATGAATGTTGTGATTTCATATTAATTTATTTTTTATTTATAAATACACCCTCATTATTCAAGGATTTATTAATATATTTGTTAGTGACAACCTTATTTAGATTTTGGTATCTTTTATATATGATATTAAAACATATTCCACGAATAATTCAAATAATGAAAATTATTTATTTATTTTATTGAAGAACATATAAATGTATAAATTGTTTAAAAATTTTACAATTTTGAAATATTTCTACCGAATATTTCATTATTGTGTCGTGTAAACCAAATATAAAGAATATTTATGGACCATTAAAAGCAATGTTAATTGATGAATAGACCATACCCACCACTATAAAATATATCTATAGTTTTATTTTATCACTTACTTACTTTCGACTCCTTTTTATAAACATATAATCATTTTCAATTACACTAACAATTTTAAATCAGATTTTAGTGAAGTTCCATTGGACAAATGAATCTGAAGATGATATAGATGTGATTAATGCATGTTTGGTAACTCCACTTATACTCATAGTTTCCTATAGTAGATAAGGGTTTTTTTGATATATAGGGACACGTAAAAACGTTTTTTAGGTGTTTCATATTCCATAATTATAATGTAGTAGCTTATACATAAATTAAATTAAGGGGCCTTTAGAAAAATTACCATGTAAATGTTTTAAAGCTATCATCTATAATGTTTAAATAAAATATATAGTATAATTATGTCAGTAGATAAATATTTGATATTTATATGAGTATATATAATGATAAAATGATAGTATAGAATATATTAACACAAATGGAGTTTAACATGAAAAATAATCGATTATTGGAGTTCATAGAGTACAAAAACTGATCAATATTTCATCTTTATGAATATTAGGGAGGAATAGAAGGATGATATAGATAAATTTAAAAATGATATGAAATATTTTGATATTAAACCATCAAAATAATGGAATTAAGATATTTAATAAATAAATAAGTTTCTCATTAAATCTAGAATTGATGAATGGGTTTTTAAATGATGTATATAGCTCATTGTTCACTATAATTTTTTATAGCATAAATATTTATTGACATAATACGGAATATTTTTTGTTTGAGAAAATTATCAAGGTTGTTTAATTATAGAATTAATGATGCTTGGTATTCCGACATGGTAAGAATCAACATTTGCAGTTTAATGGACTGATGTATCCATTATATAAACCCATATAAAATTTGGATAAGATAATCATGTATGTAAATCTTGGTCTCCCAAATACCAATTAAATAAATTCTACTAATTTGGATACAGTTTGATTAAATTAATAAATGAATTTATTTCATTTATATTAGTGATTATTTATCATTGAGTTAGAATAATATGGTATAAATAAAGGAATTGGTAATTTTGATCACCATATTAGTTTCATCTTGATGTTCTGGACAAGTTTTAAACCATCACTAAATATTGAACAATTTATTAGGACAAAATATCATTATAAAATTTTTATTCAATCTATGGGGATCATTAAATAGTTAGAATATATATATTCATAACCTATTAAACAGATTCAATAAGATTTTGGGATAATCCTGTTCCCTTTGTAGAGTTCTAACAACCCAGTAGATTATATTATAGTATTCCAAGGGAACTATATTACACTTTTTTTGGGAAATATATGCCAAAAAATACCAAGTTACGATATTGATTGAGAGAATAATCTATTGGGAATAAATATTATTCATGAAATTGTTTAAAATATTTAAACTATTCGGTTGAATATTAATGAATCAATTATTATATAGGTGATCCATGTGGATAATCATTAGTGGGATTTATGTTTTTATGCAAGAGATGTTCTATTCCATTAAATATCAGCATTGAAGATGTTTATGAGCCTTATGAAGAAATGAATTTTAACCCCAAGATATAGTGTCTAATTTTAAATCTATGATCATATAGGGATGATTTCTTATTATCTTTAACATCATAATTTCTTCAAATTAGTTCAATATATGTTCCATTTATATCATTAAATACTTTACATACTTAATTCATCACGTATACTAGATGTTAAGGTTGTAAAATAATATCATTATCTCTATTATGTGTGAAAACCACTGGATATCCAGGATCACAATGATAAAATACTACAATCCAAAATAAAAATCAGGTTAATTTTCTCTTCAAGAATCATCAATTTTCTAAAACCATTATTTCATCACTTATGTAATTAAACAATTATTCTTTATTTATGTCACATAATGTTGTGACAATTCAATCCAATGAATATTTCCTTTATTCAATTGAGGCTTGAGGGAATTTTATTCCTATAAACGTTATTATTCTCTATATGGATGAAGTTTATTTGATTTTGGGAATGCATAATATCTTAATACATAGATACCATATCAATTTATGGGATATGAAATAAATCTTCATACCCCATGTCAACATATAATCATATATCATTACAAGGACAAATATGATCAACCTAATGAACTTTTTACCCTTATACGAGTTGTCATACATATAAAAAAGGGTATATGTCTAAAAATTTTGGTGATAAACAAAATGCTGAAAATTTATCGATGAATGATAATATGAATAACTATTTTCTAAATACATTTCAAATCTACAACCATAAAAATAAGTTGAAAATTTAATTTAACTCATATATGTTGTTATACAAATATCAAATACTCTTTATAGAACCTCCCATATTACCATAGTGTAATTAAAGAGTAAACTTTAACTTAATTTTTATATGCATTCAACACACCCATGTTCTTTCCTATGGGGTACACCAATTCTCTTAAAAATTAAAAGGATAGATTAATGTGTCTTATTATTGATTATAGGTAACTTACCAAAATCATGATCAAAAGTATTTAGCCTTTACTCTGTATAGATAGCCTTTTCGACTAACATTGAGAGTCTTAATAATTTGGAATGATAGAATTTTGATCTTTATGTCAGTAATTAAGGGTTAAAATAGAGGTTATACACAATACAGTCATTCATACTAGATAAAGTCATGAAAAAATCATATAAAAGTTTTTAGATATAAACATATTCTCTCTATCTTAATGTCTGTGATAAATATATTCTATAAATATTTCATTGATCAATTTGTGGAAGTTTTTATATATGATATTCAAATTAATTCAAAGAGTTATGAAGAACATAAAAATATTTTGATGATTATCTAGAAGATGTCATGAGTGGAGAAAAATTATTTCAAATTTTGTTAATATGGATTCTTTTATATAACGTATCATTGTTGGGTCATGAAAAAAAATAAAGAGTATATAAATGGTTTATTTAATGAAAAATATACTTGATGAATAGAATTTACAAACCACTGTAAAATAAATAAATAGTATTCGTGGATTTTCATGATATTGTTAGTGTATTGTGAGAAATTATTCATGATTATCAAAACAATTATCTGAGTTATCTAGAATTGGAGTCAAGTTCCTCTATATAAATGAATGGGTAGATAATTTCAAAAAGCAAAAGATAATAATTTCCACTACACAAATACTCATAGAACACTATAGTAGATAGTGGTTTATTATATATAGTTCATCTTATATGGTTTTGAGTTGTCCCATTATTGAAAATAAAAAAATGGAATCATATGACACATGTTAATTAAAGGTCCTAGTGAAAAATTACCCAACATGTGATTTAGATCAACCATCATAAATATCTGAATTCATCATATATTATGATTATATATGTGTATAAATGTGTGATATATATACTGATAATTATATATTAAAATATATATTAAAATATAAGTTGTTGAAAATGCATAATAATAGATGGTTGTAGTTGATCATGGATAACAAATACTCAATAATATATCCATGTAATGATAAAAGATCAATATAATATTATATATAACTATATAAAAAGATAAGAATCTTTATTTAGTTAAACTTTTAAGATAATAGAATTATATGATATAATAAATGAATATGTGTCCCAAAAAATTGATAAATTTAAATGCAGTTATTGGATGATAAACATAACTACTCATTAAATATTAATCATTGAAATTAATATATATATATTTAGATATAAATTAGTATTATTAGTTTTAAAAAAAAGAGAGGTATTTCATTATATATATCTTGATCCTTTTTATTTCCATATGTTAAGGATAAATAGAAGAGGTCTAAGGGTATGATATAACCATTACCTATAGCCATATTAAAATAAGAGAACATCTCCATGTATTTTATTATTGGTATCTCAAATACATATAAAAAAATGAAATTTTGGATATATATGATCACTATAAAATTTAAAAAATTATTTCTATTTGAGAATAATTATCACTCAATCAAATTTAAATGATACATTTATATATATATATATGTAATTATATGGTTGTTTACTATCATAGTTTGAAGTCAATATTTTTTTAAATTCCCTTAATAGTCATTGAATAGTGTGCTCCATTTTTTTACTACATGTTATCTTAAAATTGATATTCATTCTAAGAGGACAATTCAAACATTTTAATATATTTTGAGATTATACTAAATATATCTTTGAAATGTTTTGAATAATAATTTTCTTTTTATATATTTTTCAATCATGGTGATAATGTAGTAAAAAACAAGACCACTAACCAAGTTAATGTTCTATGGTGGAATAATATGTTGAGGGAAGGGATAATGGAAATAGAATATTTAATGAGGCAAAACCACTATAATTTTTATCATATGTGTAATGAAATTTTGAGGGTTAAAATTTTAATTGCTAAGGGAGAATATAACACCCCATTTTGTAAGTCTAAGAATATTGTTAACAAATTGTTTCAGAAAAAATATTGAATAATAAATTATTAAAAAAATATTAAAATATAATATAATTATAAATACCTAATGGCATAGAAATATGAGACATTATTATAAAATTTACAAGATTTTTATAACAACAAGAAAATAAGAAATCACTCATAATAAATCTTCACCATAATTATTTTCCATAAACGTCATTCAACTAAATATATCTACTAAAATAAAAAAAACATTAGAGACATAACATATCTATTATAATGTAAATAATGTTATATTATTACCAAATTTTATTTAATGATGTATGTTCATATATAAGATTGTAATGTGACCACAATATTTGTGGTATTTGGTTATATGGTTATTTGACACGTAGTGGTTTTCATACTTATTTAAAATTTTTATATTAACTATTTAATGAAAATGTTTCTGATGACTAATGTTTTATTAAAAAATATTATTTGGTATTGACAAAATTCTTTTTGTGTGTAATGATTTTCGGTTAAAATTATTAATTTTAATGAATCATAAATGAAATGATAACATTTATAAAATGATTATAAAAATAAATAAATAATGTTCACAAAAAAACTAATGAGTTATATGGAATATAAATTTTATTATTCATGGAAAATGAAAAGTGATTTCATTAAAACATTATTTTTATTATATATATGTGTATATATAATTTTATTTAAAAGTTAATATAATCATATTAAGATTATAAAATTTAATTAAATTTATCTTTTATGAACATAAAAAAATAGGATTATCATATAATTGTAATTATTTATAATGGAGTATGATTAAAATATCATTTATTCTTTAATAGAATATATATATTTTTTAAATGTTATTTTTTGTTTTTTATTTAAAAATCATTTTAATAACTTTGCTAAATTGAATTTTCTAAAATATATTTTCATCAAATTAGTGAAAGATTTTTTAAGGGGTAATTTTTTATTGTCATGGAAAAAGGTACAATCGTTGGAAGGCGAGTCATCATAGTAAGTGGTAAAATGTGTTAAAATTGTTAACATTAAATTATAATGATGAAAATTAACTCTAATATTGAATAAAAATTATGTGTATTATGGTACATATGACCCATATACATTAATATCTAACATTATGTCCAATTTCTAGGTAAAATAAAAGCCTATATATATTATCAAATTGATTTTTGTGCAAAAAAAATCTCAAACTCATCTTCTAATGTACCCACACCCTACCCAATTGAAACCATGATTTTTATTTGGGATTCCCTTTAAAATAAACACTAATTTCCTCTAATAATTGTTTTTCTCACATTCAGTATCATATTATTTTATTAATGGGAACTAAATATTCCATTTTGAATGAACCATTTTGTAGAAGGAGTGGATTCTATAATAGTAATCATTATTTACATAACTACCATTTCCAATTATATTTTCTTCTTCCAATCTTATAAATAACATTAATAACTTTAGTTTTACTCTATTTATATCATCATTCTTAAAATAAAAATTATATTACGATAATATAACATTGTAATCTATGTCATCTATTAGTATAACATGTTCTTATAAAAGGAAGATCCATATCTTTATTCCATTTTATTTCACATTTTATCATTATCATCTACTTTTTTCCTCAATTATCATTAAGAAGAACCCTTTTCATTGTTTTCAAATTTCATCAACATAATTTTTCAGAACATTGTCAATATTTTTAGAACAATTATTTATAAATTAATTTTTTATTTTTTAATAATTAAACATATATTTGTTCTTATTTCCTAAACAATTTTCAGATATTTTATAAATAATCATTTTACAACTATCATAAAAAAAATTTAATTTTTTTTTATCTTTTGCTGGGGATTTCATATAATAAAATCATACACATTAATTATTCTGATGGTTTATTTCAATTTATTTTGATCATTTTTTAATCTCATTTCATTCTAATGGTATAATTATTCCTTGGAAAATTTATGTTGTTTTCTTGTTCGTGTGGAAGACATATGTATGGTTTATCATTATTTGAAATTTAGGCCCAAATTTATATTGCTCTTCAATTAACTATTAAAATAATTATACCTCATGATATGTTACGTAAAAGTAAATTGGATGTTATCGTTTTCCATTATGTTCTAAGAAATGTATTTCTACAGTGTGATGTTGGCCTTGAAGGTGATCCTCAATGGATGATGTTATTTTATTTTCCAATGAAAGCACTGCATTTATATTCACATAAGATTCTAATACATCATCTCTAATGTTATTCCAAAATTCTTATTTTATGATTCCTGATTTATGATCCATGTTTAATTGGGTTTGGTTTCCATATTATATTGTTATATAGAATCATTATGTTCTCAAAAAAATAATTTCTTCAATTACTCATATATTAAATTCATTGTTGTATCTTAATTGTCTTGGTTAATATAAATTATTTTTTACTCCTTGATATGTTTTTTATATCACCATTTTATTATGACTCCATTCTCATGGTAATGAACAATTTTAATATGTATGATGAGCCTATAATGATATAATTTTTTGAAAATTTCGTGGGAGATGATAATGAATTATTATAAAATAATACGATTTTGAATATGGTATATAAAAACATTAAACATATAGATTTTAAGTATGTGATTTATTATATGTTGTAAGGGATACTTATATCCTATACTGATATATATATATAGTTAGGTCATCTCCAATGATATGTGAGTCCAATGTGATATCCCAAGGAATACTAAACCCACCCCTAAAAAAATCTATTTTATTCCGACCAATCATTTTTAATACTAACAAATATGTTGAATGCTCTAAAAATAGATTTCCAACTAATAACCCTACAAATGTTTATGAAAATCCTCCAATGTATATCCTAAAAACAGCTATATCATTTATAATTTATTTGAAGGCACAAATAAATAATCATTGGATGTCGTTTTTTGTTTAAATATGGTTATTACACACATATTTATTCATATAGTTTAAACACCATTTGGATTGGTGGAGGATATGAAATTAAAATTTCAACATATTTACATGAAGTATGTGATTAAAGTTATATATGAATCATGTTATGATATCACGATGAATTTTATGAAATCACATCAATTTATTAAGGGACATTAATATTTTATCATAAAAAAGAAGGGATTGGAAGGAAACATAATAAAAATGAAATCTCTTTATGGGAAATACATAAAATTAATTTTCATCAGATTCACTTATGATATGATTATATTATATCAACCAGAGGTGAAAACATTTAAAAATATGAAATCTATTAATATATGAAATTATTCAAATATTAATAGAATAATTATCAGGATATTTAATTCATATAATTTCTACCCCCAACCAGTTTTATGTTTACCATTCATTGGGAGTATATTGTATGATTTTTGGTGTATTGGTGTGAACATAAATTTTTTTACTGGATGTGAGTTTTAATAAGATAAAAATGTTATTTTAAATTATGAGGCACATTTATAGATTAATCTCATGTTCATAAAATCTTTATTAGATGGTGTGAAATAGAATTTCATAATTTTTATCTATTTAGAAAGTAATGAGTGTTTAAATGTGCGTGATTGTTAGAAACACAAATCATTTAGTATACAATATTTTTAATTGAATATTTATATATTATATCATCCATATCATTTATTTGTGTTTAATGTATTATAACTTTTATTTTTTTAATTATCCAATCACCAATATTTATATTATTTTACTATCCAATTACCACTATTTTTTTGTTATCCAACCACCAATATTGATATGGTTTTTTTCTCGTCAGTGATGCTTTTACTATTAGATCATCACTAACAAGTTTATTAGTTTACTAGATTGTAATTAAAGGATTCATTAATTGGATCATCACAAAATTAGGTATGGGTTTACAACATCCATTATGATGTATTAGTTTTATGGGATCATTATCAACTAATGTATGGTTTATTTTACTCATCACAATTGGATTTGTTCTCTTATATTATAACCAATAGAATTATGTATTTAATGAATCATAATTATTGTTCTATGTCATGATTTCATCACTATATTGCGAGGGATGAATTTGTGGTATCTTTTATTTTCATTATATATTATATATTAACCCAACCATGGGTTCATGGTATGGTACTTGATCTACACTCTAATTTATCATGGCCTCTCCAATGTGTGTAGTAACAGTTTGATGTTGACAAATACATTATTTTTATATGTTTTGGTAGGATGGCCTACACCTTAAAACATTTGTTATACCCTCTAAAATTAATTCTTCACTATACTAATAAACTTAATGAAACACGGTATATATTGTTCCTTTCATCAATTTAGGACTCCACTTAAATATATAATGATCTCAAATAACAAATAAAAAAAGAAACACCCCCATCAAATCCCATATGTTATTTCTACCAGAGGATGTTAGACTTCCTCCATGACCTGATGGATCAATAATTTATTATGTATACTCTCTAATTAAATTTAGTTGCAATGTTGTTTTGGATACATCCTTCAGTTCATGACTAATCTAAATCTTCATCATCCTTCTCAAATATTGGGGTTCATATAAGATCACTTTTTCATCGATGTATACCAACTTTATCTCTTCTCTCTTTAATACTATGGAGTACGGAGTACTAATAATACTCCCATGGTGTATATGGGTACTCAAATATAATCACACTATACCTATACTCTTAAGTACATATATTTATAATCACAAAAACTGATTGACTATTATTATTTTTATATGAAATATGGAGGCACCATGATCTTCAAATACTAGTTTGATTACTCACTTAAAAGAGTAAACAATAACACTAATTTATTTCATATTCAATAATACAAAACTCATTATCAGGTCTCCTCATATAAATCACACATATAATTTAATTATTTCTTACCTTAAAATATTATTCAAAATACAGTTCTTTATATCAAATAAAAATCACTATTTGTATGAATTTATTATTGACTTCCATTTAGAGCTCATGTATGTTTTATATAAATCACATCAACACATTACCCATATATGAAAGCATATCATAAATGATTAGGTTATGAATTTTTATAGGATAAGGACATTTGATCTGAATCAAAGTCATGTTTGTAAACAAAATGTAATATGATCATGTATGTTCAAATTTCTTTCTCAACTGAAGGACATAAATTTTGAAGGAATATATTATTAAATAAACTCATTTTATTAGCCTCAAATTCATACGCTTTAAGAAATATGTACTCATAGATTTTTTAAAGGAATGTGTTTAAAATAATATTTCTTAAAAGATCTACCTTATGCATCAGAATATTTCATTTTTTATTCAGAGATATTCATTCATCTTTTTCCTTGACTAAAACACCTTTTGTATCAAAGCGTTACTCTAGTTTAATGACATGATTCTCAAATGATTGGATCATAATCATATCATGTGATATTAAAGCATACTCCAATATATAACATAGAATCTATATCATATAGCTGAATTTCGTAATATTTTTACAAGATTGACTGAACAACTAGATCAATCTCACTACATAGATTGAAAATGTGTTCCATTATTGATCTAACACATATTTGTATATTGACCATGGATAAAAGGGCATTCTACTACACATATTCATTTTGATGGAATGTATATTACATATCAATCAAATGTTTCAATATTTACTGTACCTATTATGATCATTGAGATGACCACACGAGTAAAGTAATATTTTAGTGTAATGACTACAAGGGAAAGGTATCATTTTACAATATAAAATTTCTATTCTATATATTTTTTGTTTTAAAAATTGAAATAAAAAATATAATTTAAATGACTTTTTATTGAAAAATTATGTTCTATAGTTTTCATAATATTATTTATCTTGATCACCATAATCCAAAATTGGGTAATACAATTGTTATGTAACAATTCATGTTACCAATGATTCTTTTCAATTAAAAAAGTGTATTCAACTGAAATAAAATTATTCAATTACATACCCAGAAGGAAGGAAAGAACACACTAGACTTTGAGGCAGAAAACATAGTCTGGTTTTTTTTGTCCACATTTCCCAGTATGATCCTTTATTTCCACTTCTCCTAGTATAAATCTCTTTCTGAATACAATAGTAATGAATCAGCACCACTTCAATAACTAAGTATGATAAACATGGAATTATTCTTATTACTATGTCCATAAATTCTTAGTACAGTGAAACCCAATATAAAAATCATGATGTCAATTAATCAACACCGATACAACTATAATCCAAATACAATGTGGGAAAATAGAATACAATGATCTGATAAGTTCGATGAATAATAAGTATAATGTTAAACTGAATACAATGATACCATCTTGTCTTCTTCCCCATCAAAATTTCTTATACAAAAAACAAAATGGTATCGCATTATCTCACTAAAACCTCGGAGATTCTCCCTCTACTACGGTGAACAATATTAGTCATAAAAATGATAAAATTACATATCCTATTATAGGTGATCCTTAGATAGATTGGATATGAATTCAAAAATAGGATTCTGCTCAACTAAATAACCAACATTTCAATTTCCCTTTAAATCTCAAAAGCATTTTGACTTCATCATCACTTATCTTTACATATTGATTCTTATTCCACGATCATCTCCTTCTGTCATTCATTTGAATGATATACATGATTTCAATACATGAGACCAATTTTTCTCAATCTGATGTTTTCAATAAAATCAATAAATCAATTGAAAACAAATGTTTTATGAATTATATTAAATTGTGATTTTCTAAATGAAATTCTTTGAAAAGATTTGAATCCAAATTGTATATTTGAATGTACCGATCCACTAGTGATAATTCATTCAGAAATCTCATTATCATTTCTTTTCTCTTAAAACCCTTGAAATAAAAAACATCATTCACAATATGGTTCTTAAATCATGACTTCACAACATTAAATTCATTTGATAACAACATTAGCATCATTAGACGTGTATTAGAATGTATCATAATTTTCTATTCGTTCCATATTTTCCCTTTTCCCCCCAACACAAGTATTATCTTTTCTAAACAAAATTATTCAGGATACAATCATCCTAGGTATGATAATTTTGGATATGACTGGCCTAGATATGATTTTATAGAATACAATCTTCTTTGGGAATGACCATTCATGGTATAATAATTCTGGATACGATTGGCCTGGAAATTATTTTCTAGAATACATTCATTATGAAAGACAATCAGCACCATTTTTTAGTCTTCTATAAGTACTGCATCCTCAATCAGCACCACCACTTCAGTCGATTCCATTTTTCAATCAGCACCACTTTTTCAATTAGCACCAATTTTTCAATTAGAAACAACTTTTAAAACTACATCACCTTTATAATAACATTATATTTTAAAATAAAACTTCCTCTTCAATCTCTATTTTCTCTTACTTTTATTTCAACGAGATACAATTGTTTTGAAAAAAAAATTGGAATCAATTCATTCTATTGTAAACCATGATACGATAAATTTGTTTACGATCCTTTTCTGATTGGAAGAATACCTTCCACTACCCTTTCTTCAGAAAATATTTCATCTCATGTTCTCAATTCACCTTATTATATATATATATAACAAAAAATTTCCAATGATTCGTCATAAATGATTCATTGTAGTCATAGATAACCCAATTCGAAACAATCAATTCAATCACATTGGTTCTAGAGTCAATATATTCACATTGACTTCTAGAAAGATGTAATCACTTTTATTTGGAACCTAATTCAAGCCCAATAATAACATTTTCATCCAAAATAGGTTCTTCTCATTATTATGGGAATTTATAGTGAGTATTATTATTTTTAAATCATGAGTCCAATTATTTTCAAAACATTGATTTGATTCTTTTGAAAAGTTGGATCTGATTATTTGGAAAATAATACTCATTTAAATTTTTTCATTAAAAAGGGAGGGGAATTCCAAATACATTCATTGACTACAAAATGAAACTCATGTATATAAAACACCTTCATTATCATCTTAGTTCCGAAAATCCACCACCCCCTGTGGATTTTTTTTCAAACATGTTTAAAAAATAACTGAACACTGCATCATTACAAAATGGAACAATTTTCAACAATTATAAGACTACATGTGCTAACTAATTATAGGAATCAAGAATCATTATAAAAAAACAATTTTGATAGAAATAAGTTATTATGACAACATATTCATATTTATTTCTAATCTCTTATTCATACTCCCTGGAATATATATGATATTATTTCATACAACCAATCTAACAAAAATTTAGAATAGTTTTCTCACAAAACAATGCTGAATTCACAGCTTTCCCACAATACTCGCTTTTAGACAACCTATTTATGAAACAATAGAATTATGCCCCTTCAAAATAAAATCCAAATGTAATACATGTGAGGGGACATATGCACATACCTAGGTTTTCAAAATTAGAAGGTTGTACACCAATGTTCAAGCTCAGTTTTGAGAATGATTTCATCAAAAAAGGTTTTGAAAAAATTTCATCCACATCATATGATGTTGGAACATACTACAAATTTAATTAATTATTATCCACATGTTATTTTATGAAATGATACTTGATATCAATATTTTTTAAATTAGAATGTTGAACTGGATTCTTGTTGAGATTGATTATGCTTTGATTGTCACAGCCCAAGAGAAAGGGTAATATCACATCAACACATAAATCATCTAATTGTGTTTTCATCCACTTAGGTTTAGTAGCGGTTTGAGTGACAACAAAATACTCATCTTTAGATGTACTAAAATTTACATGATTCTTTTTCATTGAATTCCAACTAATAAAATTATTTCCCATAATTAATTATCCACTACATGTGGATCTTCAATTGTCATCAATTTCTACCCAGTCGGCATAATATTACGCAAAAATTTCAATACTATATGAGTTGAAATTTTAGATTCATAATTCAATAATGCCTTTTATGTATCTAATAATTCTTTTTTTGGAAATATGAAGTGATAATTTTGGAGCACTGTATAATCACGCACAAAAGGTAACAAGATAAATTAAATCGGGTCTTATGCTAGTCAAATACAATAGACTACCAATTATCTACTAGTATTTTTTGTGATCAACTTCTTTTCCTTAACCAACATTACTCAACATGGTTCCCACCATAATATGTGTTGAAATATGTTTGGAGATTTTAATTCAGAACCTACAGAGAAGTGCTTTTGTATAATTTTCTTGGGATTGAAAAATTTATTTTTTTTGCAAGATTTGTAATCCCATAAGGTATTTCATTTTCCCCAACATAGATATTTCAAATAACTTATTCATGTCTACAATAATTTCTTCAGAACATCTTTCATCACACCCAACAAATATTATATCATCAATATAAAGAATCACAATGAGGGAATACACTTGAAATTCTCTTATATAAATATTTTTATCCACACTTTCTTTCTTGAAATTCATTTTCCTTAAAAAAAGTATTAAATTTGAAATACCATTCCCTCGTAGATTATTTTTTCCCATACACAGATGTCTTCAATATGCATATGTAGTATTCCTCCATTCCAATAAAAAATACACATGTTTGTTCAGTATAAACCTCTACTTCTAGTTTACTATTCATGAATGTAGAATTAACAAACATTGAAAAGATCATATAGCCATGTTGTCCAGAAAGACCAAGACAGATTCTAATTTCATCCAATATATATAGTAGAGCAATGGTTTCATCGAAGTCAATTTCATCAATCTGTGAATATCATTTTAAAACAATATATCATTTTTTCATATAACTGCACCTTCTTCGTTCATCCTGTTTTGAAAAACCCATTTTGTGATAATTAATTTATTGTTTTCCGAATTGGGTATGTGTTCCCATGTATATTTCTTTTCAATATGATTGAATTCTTCATTAATGTCTTGAACCAATTTTGGATGCTCAAAATATTCATTCTTATTATTTGGTTCAATTATTGAATACATAGAAATATGTTTGATAGTATTTGTTTCCTTCATGTTTGAACAATTTATTATTGATCACCAATAATATTCTGAGCTTCCAATTATTTCCTCATCCCAGGACGGGACTTCCAAGAATCAACTTCATCACATGGAATAACTGAGTCTATTTCTTCATCATTATTAGGAATACAATTGTGTTAATCCTTATAAAAACTTCTATTTGACTTAATGAACTCCCTTTTCTACTTCATTAGGTTTTTCATTTATACATATTTCAAAAACCATCACATCAATATAATCAAAAATATTTTTTTTCTTGTTGAAGCATCTATATCCTCTTCCTTCCAAAGCATATCCAAGAAATGTTCTATCGTCACCTTTATTCTCATATTTTCAATAGTTTTAACCTTTTTTTGATATAACAGAAGAACTCCAAAAAAATTATGTGCTTCAAAAATGGATTTTCCATAAAACAATTCGTATGGAGTCATATCTAATTTATTCCTATAGTGATAATTGTTCTTAATATTAATATATGTACTCATGGATTTCCCCCAAAATTAATGATAATGATATTGATCATGTAATATAGTTCTTCCCACTTCCACCACCATTCTATTAATTCATTCATGATGCAAATTTTATTGAGAACTATTTTGGGAGCTATACTCTTGAAAAATTCCCATAATTTCAAGATAGTTTCCAAAGTATTCACTTCTATATTCACTGCCATTGTTTGTTCTCCACTTATTAACTAAATATTTGAATTATTTCTCAGTTTTCTATATGATACATTTAAACATTTTCAAAGCCTATGATTTGTGTGTTATATACATAACATTTGTAATGCAATAAAATTCATCAATGAAAGTGATGAAGTTCATATCTATATTTATTGATTACATTCTCATTGACCCACATATATCATAATGTATCACATCGAATAGTTTTTTTTTTAAAAATCTCTATCTTCAGGTGAATAAAATTTTAATATTTCATTTCTCACAGATAAGGAAAAACAAATCTCTTCTTTATGAAAAAACATGAATGTCCCAAACACTATTATTATTACATAACATTCTGAATTTTTTCCTTCCCCCTGTATCTAATTATTGTATGCAATAACTGTTTCAGTCCCACCAAGATCGTGTAACAAGATTTTTTTATTTCACCAATCTGAAACAATATTACTCTTTTACATTGGACTCTTTGAACAATATTCACATATTCTTCATTAATCACAACAAACACAACATTCTAGAAGATAATTTTGTTACCCTCATCACACATTTTTGAAAAACATAGAAAATTATGCTTCATCCCATAAACATACAATTTCTTCTTAGATTTCATTATTTCCTTTAAAATGATGGCTGATAAAACACCTTTCATATTCATCAATTCATCATTTCAAAATGTCATTATGACCTACTAAAAATAATTTACAATATTCTATAATTTCCTGTCTCCTCTCATTTTTGAATAACACCTGATATCTTGTTTTCATAGTAGATTTCCTTTTGTGTCATTCAATGAAGTTTCAACAACAAGATACTCTATTATACATTTACCTTACAAACCTATTGCTTTTGAGATTTAAAAATAATTTTTCAAGGTAATATGAAAATAATATTTCTTTTTATAAGGATTAAATATTATTAGAATCATTCAAAAAAAATTTCTATTGGCTGGAACCTATTTTTAATCTTTACTTCAACCATAGCAAATTTCATCATGGTAACATTTTTTGTCTTCATTCATTGGTAGATTGAGTCCCCCTTAATACTTTCCTTTCATAACAGGTGGTTCAATACAAATGTTACTAGTTAAAACAACACATATATATCATGTGTCAAAATCCCCCACAATACCAGTAATAACCAGATTATTATTATTTTCCATTGGAATGTCCAAATTGATTATCATTATCAATACATTTTTCCACAATATTCTCATCTCTATCTCTTGAGACAGTAAAATTATTTCAATTAATCATATTCTTTTTCTTATTTATAACCTTTCTAGATCTATATTGTATCAAAATATTTTCGAATTTAGGTTTCATTGAAACATCAGAATTACCAAAATTGTTGGTTTTGACCATATACAAGACTTTCCCAAATTTATACTTTTTAGAAACAATTCCTTCTTTATTCTCACCATTTCGAGGTTACTTTTTTTTTAAACTTATCCAATTTATCATTTCAGGAACATTCACTAACCTCAGTTATACAATTTTGAAAAAAAGTGTTTCTTAATTAATCCTTTGAGATATTTTATTGGACAATCCCCGACACTTCTTCTTTTTCCTTCATCATAACCTCTAGATGCTCATTACTATTCTTTTCTTCCTCAATATATTTAATTAAATCATCAATATCTTTCCCCAAATTTTCCCTCTCATCATTAAAACATTCGTGGATGTTTGAGTATTCATCTTCCAGCTCTCTATTTTGTCTTTCATGTGCTCTATTCTTTCATAAAATTCTTTTAACTCTTCTTACAAATGTATTTGAAGTTGCATTTCTTCTTCTTCAAAAATGTTTCTTCTATATTATTCATCATTCATTGTTTCAATGGATGTATTTTCAATACCATACTAAGTTGACTTTTTTGGTTCATCATCACATTTTTCTTCTTCAACATCTTTATATAATATTCTTCTTATTTTGGATTTGGAGATTTTACTTTCTTTTTCTATGGAAAAATATTATTTTATCACCTTATTTCTTTTATTATCTTCATGTATTTCATTATTCTTCACCACTGTCTACTCTATTCTTACTTTGAGGAAGGTTAGCAGCAAACTTACCAACTCCTCAACATTCAAAACTTTTCAAGGGATGTTTCCATTTGTATTTTTTATACCTATTTTCAATTTTTTAGAATACCAAGATATCATATCATTGAGATTTTTACATACCTCTTTTTTATATTCAGATCCACAATATTATTTTTTATTAAGAATATTCTATAAATTTTCATTCTTCATAACATTTAAAGACATTTCTCTATTAGTATTTTTTAACCTCATAGTTTTCATTATTCACATTTCATAAGTGATAATTGTGTTATCTTAGTCATAAAGAGATAGTATCTAAAGATATTTGTATTCTAATGAACTAAATATTTCATTGAATTCATCAAGTATGACTCTAAAACTCTTTTAAATAATGATAGTGGCCTCCAGTATTTCACCAAGACTTCTGATATTACTCACAATATTATTCACCCTAGTAATGAAATATCTAATAGATTCTCTCTCACTTTATTCAAGTCTTAAAACTTCAATATTCATATTTTTCGTTTTGTATTCTTAAATATTGTATTTCCATCACATATGTTTTTCCATTTCTCTAATATACATCTGGTTGTGGAATCACCTTTAACTATCAAGAAGTCACTTTATCGACGTGATAATAATATATCATTCTTCACTCTTCTATAATTCCAATGATTCTCTTTCCCATCACATGTAACTGGCGATTTATCATCAGTGGGAGGAAAATAAACTATTTCAGATAAAATAACATCCTAAATGGTAGATATATGATAAGGGAGAATTATATCATTCCAAATAAGATAATTCTTTCAATCAATGACCATAATACCATTACTATTCACTTAGATCAAATTATCCATAAACAAATTGTATAGGGAACCATCTACAATGATACCACTTTTAAATTCCCAATCAATGTATTTTATAATTTAGACGGGAGGGGGTAAATAAGTCATAATATTTTTAATTTATGTTTCCATTTAATTTAAACCTCCTTTTCCTCATTTTAAAGACTCAATCCGATATTGAAAATAAAACAAACACACCTGCACTTGAACACAAGTATTTACATGGTTCACTAGTAAATTTGATTAACTACATCCATGGTATGGTTTTCAATCTATCTAGTACTCTACAATCCCCTAGCAGTCAATCATTGTATTACAACGAGTATGATATTTCCTTTCACTCATGTATCACTTTGAAGACGATCCAAGTGTGTGCATGCACACTCATAGCACAACTAGGGTAAAAAAATTTATGTAACAATATATTTTAACTGTAAATATTTTCGATTCAAAAAGTATATTAAATTTAAATAAAATTCATCATTTTTATACCTAGAATAATGTTAAGAAATATATTGTCTTTGTTTCATAAAACTCAATTTGATTTTTCTAGGTATGATTTTTCCAGTCCAACTCTCCATATCTGATTCTACCAGTATGATTGTCTTTATGAATAAAATAGTAATGAATAAGCACCACATAAATCTATAATTATGATAAACTCTATATGATTCTTCTTCTATATTCAAGAAATTCTCAGCACGGTAAGACACCATACAGTAATCCCAACGCTCATTAATCTGGCATGATACCATGATCAGCTGAATATAATGTTGACAAATCAAATATGATGATCCATTGTGTACGTTTAATACTTAGCATGATGATCTTCCAAATAAAAAATTATGATATTTTTCTCCTTCCCTATAGAAACGTATTCAATTAAAATAAATGGAATCACTTTGTCTCACTAAAAACTTAGAGATTCTCACTCTACCACTGTGAACAATACTAACTGTCAGAAAGTAAATGGTATATATACATTTTTAAGATAACTTCAAGAGGGTTGGGTGGGAATCACAAAAAAAAATTACCCACTCGCATAAATTCTCCCACATTTTAATTCACATAAAATCTAGAATGCATTTTGTCTTCATCAGCTCTTCTCAAAACACTTTGATTCCTCTTCAAACATTATCTTCTTATTTAGAAATACATTAGAATAATAAGTATGATTTCTATACAAGATATTTATTTATCTCAATCTTATTTCTTCAACACAAATATCCTTATCAATAGAAAACAAATTTATGATGAAATGAATATAATTATGAATTTTTTAATATGATTCTCAAAGCCAATTTTTGTCAAAATATTTCATTTCATTATACAACCCCCCCTGATAATTTATTCCGAAATATCATATCATTTATATTCTCTTGACCCATATCAGGTGGAAATATTCATTTATAATCTAGTGCATGTATCATGACCTTAAAACATTAAATTCATTTGAGAGTAGTTTTAGAATTATCAAAATATGATTGGAAATTATATTAACTTTCCTTTCATTCCATCTTATTTATATTCTTCCCAACCCAAGTATGATCTATTCTGAATACAATTCATCTACGTATGATCATATTGGGTTTAATTATTCTAGATGTGATTGGCTTGGACAAAATTTTCTAGATTACAATATTTTATGGGTACGGTCATTATGGCTCTAATGATTCACAATATGATTGGCGTTGATATGATTTTCTTGAATATGATCTTTCTGAAAGACAATCATCACCATCACATAATCTTTTATTACCTCTAGTTCTTCAATTGGCACCACTACTTTAATCGGCACCACCTTTTCAACTAGTGCCACTATTTATGTTGGCAAAACTTTTTCGACTGGGATCACCTTTTCAATTGGTACCACCATTTAAAACAACATCACCTTTTAGAACAAAAACACCTCTCCAAATCTATAAAATCTCTTACATTTTATTCACTCAAATATGATTGTTTTGAAAAAATTAGTATCACTCCTTTACCACTATTATATGTATAAGATTTATCTGGATATGATCCTTTCCAAATTACATGAATCTCTTCCATTTCCCTTTTCATCCATTAAGATTTCACCACAGGTTCCCAATTCAACATATGATTTATATAAAATAATAATTGGAAAATCATTGTCACAATAAATTCATTGTATTCACATAAACTCTTATTCAAAACATTCTTTTCATTCAAATTATTTCAAGAGTGAATGTGATGGCGTTTAAATCTAGAAAGTTTTTTTCACATTCATTCTAGAACTGAGACAATACTAATCAAAACCTTTTCATAGAAAGCAACTTCTTCACATTATGATGGACTTTCATTTTTTTATGACTATTAAAAACATGAGTCTGATTATTTTCAGAACATTGATCTGATTCATTTGAAAAAAATATATGAAACTCTTTTGAAAACAATATTCAATACAATTGTTTATAGTAAAAACATGTAGGGATTACTAAAATCATTCATTAACAACAAATGATAACACCTGAATGAAAAAAACCTTCCCGATTAGGTTGGTCCCAACAATAAGATAGTTTTTCAACCTGATCATGGATATTTAAGGGAAAAATATAGTTGGGGATCAATATCCCATTAGACATAAATATTTAAACATAATTCTAAGGAGATATCATATGGAACACCTTATCACGGACATCAGAATCTATGTCTCATTAATGATTATATAAATAAATCTTCTATCAAACTTTTGTTTTTTTCATATTTAGTTGAATTATATGAACCTTATCCATTATTTATTTTTCAATGTTAGGACCTATCATCTTTCTCTCTCATACATTATCCCTACAAGTTGGATTAATTTTTTTTATCTTTTACATGTCCTAATTTGATTCCATATGAATACTATAATGGAAATATTTTTTATTTGATAACACTATCAGTGGAAGTTGTTAATAAAAAATCATTGTAAATGAATCGAAAAATATTTCTATTTATTCTCATGAGTTTGAATAGTTCTTTCATATTGACCAACCATCAGAGAGGTATAAGTCATGATAAAGGTTTTATTTATCTCCAACAAATATTAAATAATAATATAAGATATCCAGGGTAACTTTGAATCATCATCAAAGATAATGTCACCTTAGGCATCTAATTGGTCATTTTTCTGATTCCTGTCAGGTTCTCGCCCATTTCTCCCAAGAATAGGGTTTTACAGGTTTAAACATTTTTTGTATTCATTTTTTTTCCTTGGCCTTGCTTTCCATTTTTTGTTTTATTTTTAATTATTGTATGAAGGTGTGTGTTTTAGGGTTGTAATGCTACCACACATGGTTGGAGAACATTTTGGAGTAACTATGACCCTTATCCTAGGTAACTGTGTTGTGGGTCTACTCTCTAATAGAAGTACCTACACAGCTTCTACATAGTTAGACAGACCATGTGGCTTTCCCATGCGGTAGGTGCAATCCTTAGCATAGATGTTCTCATGATTACCGCACAGTTTTTCAAACTCTGTATACTAACCATACATCCTTATAGAACATTAAATTTTAGGGTTATAATTTTCCTTTTCCCCTGATTTTAACAATCTCACTCCTCTCTCTTGTCCCCCTAGGACTCATCCACCCTAGGCAACCCTCTGAAGTCTATATATCCTCTGGATCTCCTCTCATTTGGTTATTTGGATATAGATTCTTAGAGGAAACAATGGTTAAATTACTTCCTCCTTGTTTTCTATCTATATTCCAAGTTTTTACCTCATTTACTTTTCAGGTTCCTCTCCCTCATGATTAGGGATTCAATTTACTGTATTAATCATGGGATTTAGGGATTCATCTTATTTATTAGGGTTTTTTCTTGACTCCTTGGGTTGCGGATGAGCTAAAGGTTGAATTTCACAACATTTTCTAGATGTTTCTCCATGATATGTAGACGACACCATGCACTAAAATTATATTATTGGTATAATATATTTGATTGAGTTTATAACTGTGTTCTTTGGTTTGATTATGTGGTGTGAATAGTTTTTTATGTGATTAGTATGTTTATAGGTTTTAAATCAAAAATAAAAAAGTAAATGACTATGTTTTGTTTATGTTATAATGAAATGCTTCTAAAAAGGAATTTATGGGTTGCTTAGAAGGTACCAAATGTATTATTTGTAGAAATTGATGTGTAAGTATATTTAAATGGATATTCTTAAGGGAAAATAGATAATTTTGGAAAATTTATTCTTGTTATTTATTTTTCGTATAGAATGAGAAATTTTTCAAAGATGAAAATATTATTTTAAAAATGGTTTTAGAGTGCGAGTGGGTTTATAATGGGGATTGTACCAATGAATTGGTTGGTTTAAAATGTGTCTTTTTCTTGTGTTATGGAAGGCAAATATGGAAATTATTTTAGAAATGATAAAGGAATTGAATGTAAGATTTTGTTTTGTGTATTTAAAATGGTAAATGTTTTGTTTTTTGAATAAGGGTTATCACACTGAAATTTTTGTAATTTGTTATGAGAGTGGTGGTACGTGTGACATGTGAATATTAATTTTACCATCAATGAATCCAATGTATAATGGTTGGTGGACTAGAAATAGTGTGGTAGTGTTCTAAATGTGGCTTGTCTCGGTTTCAAAAAGATGGATTGATGTTTACAACACAAACACAAATTTTTTTATGGATGATCACAACTATAAAATTGGATGTTTCTCATATATAGTGGTTGATGAATGAGGATGCTGATGGTTGTAGTTATTATACAACCTTTCAATTTGGTATGGGGTTATGGGGTCCCACTCGAGCTATATTAACCCTAGGTTATTTACCCATGGTGCTCGGCTATATATGATGTGGTTCCATCCATAGTCATATAGAGGAACCCTTGAATGTTTGTGTTTTTTATAAAATCCATTTCTCATTTACACTAGTGTTTTTGAAATGGGTTTCCATTAAAGAGTTCATTTTTAACTATTTATCTAATAAATGTTTTTCAAAGAAGTGTTTTTAAAATATTATGTTTGGATGGGAATTTTAGATTATCTTTTTAATGTTGTATCATGGAATCCCCTTCTTGGGTGGCATCCTACTGGGCTTTGGATCACACCCTACACACACACATTGATGTATGTATATCATAGTATATTTTTATTTGAGGTATATGCAAGACGTTTGGTGATCACGGTGTGGGTATTTAGTGTTCGTCCCATCTGGCTTTGGTGGTAGTGGATTGAGGACATGGTTTCTCATGTGGTATGAAGGATTGGGTTAGAGTTTTTAGTTTTCTTTGTTGAAGTCATTTTTCAGATTTTGTTTAAATTGTAAAATTGAATTCTATAAGTTGTTAATGGAATTTTTTTTTGTGTAATTTTAGTTTCTTGTATATTAATTTTATTCGTTGATATGTATGAAATTGGGTAAAAGCGTTCCCAATGAATGATATTGATAACCAGACACTAGTTTCTAGCCAGTAGGGTTCATGAAGACCCCAAGGGTCATACTATAGACTAGGCCAGGTACTGGATGGGATGGATACCTACCTTGGGTCATGAAAAAAATGTATTGGAGTAGGTCAAATCATCTGGGTCATGTTCCATGAGGATGAGTCCGGGATGAAAAGAGTTAGGATGGTAGGGACTTTACAGATTGATTTTGAGTAGGGTGTCAGGCCAGCACACCATGTGACAAGACTCAAGTTTCAAAGGGGTTTCGTGTTTCAGCTGATTCATTTGATTATTGGGGTTATTCATTTTCTGTGAAATGATTTAGGGGTTGGTTCAACTATCTCAATGACATCACATGGCCAATAAAACCATGTGAAGTAGGGTACGTTTCCCCAAAACACATTCTATAATTGTAGAGTGGTTGGGGTATGTCCGCCAACCATATTTCCATTTCACCTGTCGACATTAATTTCCTTTAGAATTGTATTGTGTCCATTTTAGTTTAGAGTGTAAAAGTGTATTTTGAAACATAATTGGATTGATTTTCAAAACGATGGAATTGTTTTTTCATGTAGTTTTAAATAATAATTTAGAAAATTTTAATTTATTGAAATGGTTTTGAGTGAATGGGTTTGAGTTCATCATGATTGGTTTTTCATAACATAAATGTGTGGATTATTAAAATTAATTGTTTGGAAAGTATGAGTTATGTTAAGAGTAATTTTCAATAAAATAACATTTGTTCTAAATGGTATTTTCCATACTATAGAATAGTTTTCTAAAAAATAAAATGTTTTGGAATTTATGTGGGGGAACATAAAATGGACTTTGGTTTGGAAATTAGTGAACTTTAGAAATTATTTTTAAATTAGTGGAATCTTGTTTTGAAAGAAATTAATGAGATTAGATTGAATGGGTGAAATCATTTGGAATGTGTGTGTGGATTTTGAAATATTTTTTTAAAGGTTTTTTTTCTAGTGGGAATTGAATTTTGGAAATCATGGATATATTTTGAAATGATTTCTATTTTATGGGTTAATGCTTTTCCAAAGTGGGGTTTTTTTAATTTGGAATGGGTTAAATTTTGGGGCAAGTGATTTAGAGAGGAAGGGGTGTGGGTCGACTATTTTTTTAACCATTGGTACATCCATGATTAAACACTTACGTAGTATTTGTGTGTTAATTGGATTTGTTATCGGTTAGTCACAAGGAAAGGAATGTTTGATAATTAATGAGGATCCTTTGGTCAATTAGAACCCCTCTTTTGTTTTATTTGAGATGGTGTTTTGAAAAGAAATGATGTGATGTTTGATAATCTATGGATGTGTGGCATAATTCATTATGATTTTCTATTTTTTTTCTCACAAGGTGTTTTGAGATTGAAAACCCTTTTGGTTTGAAAGATATTCCATGTTTCATTTTGAAGGTGAATCGTTTTGGAATGATGGTTATGGCTTCTTTTGAATATTATTTTAGGAATCCTTTGGGGAGTTCCTCCTTAGGTTCTTGTTTCTAATTTGTGGTATGTATTGAAAAATATACGAGTTTGATTGGATATTTGGTATTCTCATGTGGCATGTTAACACCCCAAAAAAGAGTTAACATATGATTAATGTTCAACCATAGTAAATTCTCTATTAGATGGGACATTAGTTTTTTAAAGCATGGAATTACCTTTTTGATTGGTAATGATGAGTCTATCCATTTTTCATTCTCAGGTAAGCGGATCCTATCATACATTGATAGTGGATTTGAGAGGGCTTTAATGAAAAATTGGTTTCTTTTAGTCGTTTTATGGTAAAAGTTGATTTTTTTATCGTTTTGTGTAATGATCTTACAAAGAAGCGGTGTGAATCATTCAGTATTGGGTACTCTTTCAAAGGACTATTGGGTCATTCGTCAGTCTCATCTATGTAAGATATCATGTTAATATACCAGTTTAGAAAATCGGGTTATAATAGGATATTACAGCCCCATGTGATATTGTTGTTTTTTTGGGGAAAATTTATGTCCCATCATCTTCCAATGTTTTTAATGGTGTCAAGGATCATGTTCGGTTATGTCCTGTAGTGTGGTTTACCTTTTATATAAAAGGGTAAATCTCATGAAATATTTGAAAAGTTATATCTTAATAAAATCATGTTCCTTTTTTGGGAATCTAGAATCGATTTATTTTGAAATACGATATCCTTTGGGAGTCATAACTTTAGATATTTTCATTCAATGTTAAAAAGGGGTGGTGCATTTACATTTTCTAAGAACCCATTTTAGTAAAGTGTGGTGTTATAGTAAGTGTGCCCAGTGTGTGTTGTGTTCTAGTAGTTTCATATGTGATGTATTGCAGTTGCTTGTGGTACCCAAAAAAGAAAATTCATTCTAGGGTTGTGACACCTAACTGCTTGGTAGGATATCCTTCCATCACTAGTGAACCTACCATATGATCCACTGTGAAGATGGCATGTAGTCAGGAGCCCCATGAGTGTAAGAGATACATGTCTAATCTCATTCATCGGTATTTAAAATAAAGGTAAGTCAAATAACAATATATATTTATTTCATTTATTGGGGTCCTTCATGGTGAAATGGTACATGAGGACTCTGTTCATCAATGTTGTTATTTGTGTTAGTGGGAGAGTCCATACATGGATGTAAATAGTTGGGTTAATTTTTCATCTTTAACCATAGTACTTATGACCTCGACGGTGTGGTACATTGTGTTTTTGTTCATATCAGGACAACCTTGGGGGTCGATATAAATTTTGGTTCGATTTCATCCTAGAATGGTAATACCCTGCAAGATAAGTAGATTAGGTAATGTTTCCCATTTGGATTGGAGTTTATTTTGTCAGCCCCATGGCGGTTGGGGTTGGGTCTGTGTTGGGGTCTTTGCATATGTGTGTGGTGATCATGTATGATCAATAGTTCTTATGGCGGTGACACCCGCATTTTAAAGACCCGTAAATTTCAAGGAAATTTTTTTCTTAATTTTTTTTGGAATTTTACCAGAACACAGTTTCTGACGGCACCTGATTCCGTGGCCCGGTGTGCCCGGAATCATTTTTCGAAGTTTGGCTCGGGTACGTTCAGTGAACGAACGAGCGGGTTTTTATAACTTTTGAACCAGTGCTTCGAATTGAATTCTGAGGGCACCGATAGAATCACAGCACCGGTATTTGCTTAGAAACGCCTCTTCCGGAGTTGCGTTTGCTCGGGTGTGGTTTTTAAATTTTTTGGTTAAGTTAAGAAATAAAATAAAGTGTGCGACAACCTTATTTTTATTTCACCTAAAGCCACTTGAAAGCCACTTAAAGCTGCTTAAGCCGAGTTGATGCGGATAGGGTGTTATCCAAAAATATCCTACCAAGTGGGTAGGATATTTGTGAGGTGGGGCCCGCACGAGCCCCACCGTTTCTTTTCCGCTAAGTAACGCACCCGCGAAAACCCCTATTAAATGAAAGTCAACTGGGGCGTTTCCTTAAACAATTAAACGCTCCTATTAAATTGGGCAGTTTATTCGTTGAAATTAATTCTATGAATTAATGGGTTGTTACTTAAGTTGTTTTTCGTTTGTTGGCATGTAATAAAATAAGACAAACATTTTTCTTCTTGAGTGTTGAGAGGATTTGACAGAAACTTTAAGTCCTTCATCCTCCTTCGCAAAGAACGCGAAGAACGCAAAGAACGCGAAGAACGCGAAGAACGCCAGCCTTCGACGAAAGGCGACGAAGAACACCGAACCCTCAGAGATCGATGACATGACGTCGTGTTCCGCGACGCCAACAATTCTCCCCCTGCAACATTCTTCTGCGACGTTCCTTCTTCCGCGACAAATCTTCAAACATTTGTTTGAGGTAGGAGTTTATGAATATTTTAAATTCCTTTGTGGATTTTATACTTGACAGAGATTTAATTCGTGTAAATTAAATCCTTGTGTTTTCTCCACTCCTCGGAGTTCGTCGACGCAACGATGTATACCGCGATGACGCGACGCCCTTCCGCGACGCGACGATCCTCTTCTTCCGCGACGATCATTTCCACATAGAACCCTCGTCCGAAGACTACGACGAAGTAGGGGTTTGATTCTTAAAAATCTTTGTGATTTATACCCGTGATGTTTGTTAAACTTTTGTTGTGTAATTTTTTTAAAACCGCTAACGCGGTGGGTGCGGACTAACGAACAAGTCTGAACCCACCGCACTTTTTCGTTCTTAGTGCGCGAAATGGCAGACGATGACAAATGGGGCCGCAATGGCGATATGAGGGCCTGGCAGTGAAGAATGGGACCCGGGAGGAGCTACGGCGCAGACGGAAAGGGAATCGGACCACCAGAGCAACTCCGGTGGCCCGCGGAATCCTCCGGCGGCGCCGGCGGCCGACCAGACACGCGACCGTGCAGGTCCGGTGAGACACGGGACATGGCATAGCCGCGTCCGCTGACCAAGAATGGCCCCACGCAGGGGCCGCGGCTCCTCTTCCCGCCAGGACAGCCGCCCCGCGGCTCCCTTTGTTCGGCCGCTCGGCCGAGCTGAGCCAAGCCGAGCCGACCCGCCGGCCGGGTTGCGCCCAGGCCGGGCTGGGTCGCGCCAAACCGGGTCGAACCCGGACCCGGGTCGGGTTGACCCAGGGGGGTTCGGGCCGGGTCGACCCTGTTCAGGCCGACCCAGGGGGGTCGGGCTGGGTCGGTCCGGGCCCAGACCCCCCGTTTCCGGACCTTTTCGGCCATTTGCTCATAACTTGAGCTACTAGCCTCCGAACGATGCGCTGTCAGCGGCGATGCGATCCATGGATCGAGACAATCATTTTGGTATTTCGCACTCAAGGTTTCAGAATACTTTGGGTTCAGCCGGGTTTGTTCGTACACGAAACCAACCGGGCCCTCGGAACGGAAACACTCATATCTTGAGCTTCGGACGTCCGATTGACATGCCGTCGACTTTGTTGAATTTCCCTAAGTGAGACGGATCTTTTGGCTTACTCCTCCTAAGGTTTGGATGCAGGTGGAGTACGGTCGGGTTGGTTTTTCCTTAAAAACCAACCGGTCCCTTGGGACGAAAAAGCCAATAACTCTCAGACCGGGCGTCTGATTGACGCGCCGTCTGCGACGTTGAAATCCTATTGACGATATGGAACTTTTGGATATATCAACTCTGGACTATGTGTCAGTTGATGTATCAGCCTCTCGGATCGTGGAGCGGACCCTCCCGAACGAGCTTGCTGTGTGCGGGGACCCTAGAGCTGGATTCGGCTGCTACTGTGACGACGACGACTGTACAGAGATCCTTAGTGGATTCGATTGCGACGATGATGAAAACAGTACGGGGATCCTCCGTGTTTTCAGCAGTGACCACTACGGTACATCTTTGGATACGTCAACTATGGACTACATGTCAGTTGATACATCGAGCCTCTTAGCTTGTGGAGTGGACCCTCCCAGAACGAGCATGCTGTGTGCGGAAACCCTAGAGCCGGTTGAGACTTGATGACTGTTGATCGGACGACTCGGTGTGTTACAGATAGCCTAGTGGGGAGCGCCTGGTTGTAGCGGCAGACCCACGGCGGAGGAGCGCTTGGTTGTGGCGGCAGACCCGCAGTACTCAACAGAAGGAGTACCTCTGGAGGCTATGAGGGGGAGCGCTTGGTTGTAGCGGCAGAGCCGCGATGGAGGAGCGCATGGTTGTAGCAGCACCGGGGAGCGCTTGGTTGTAGCGGCAGACCCACGACGGAGGAGCGCTTGGTTGTAGCGGCTGACCCATTGTACTCAACAGAAGGATTACCTCTAGAGTCTATGAGGGGGAGCGCTTGGTTGTAGCGGCAGATCCATGGTGGGAAGTGCTTGGTTGTAGCAGCAGGCCCACGGTACTCGATAGGTGGAATAATACAGCATTCCAAGGTGAGAGGGAAGCGCTTGTTTGTAGTGGCATAACCACTGTACTTGATGGAGAAGGAGTTTCCCAATAGCTTTGGGTTAAACTTCATGATAGATCCTGTGTGGGTCATTGCAGGGGTTAGTACCTACAGATCCGTTGTGGGTCCGATGGCTTAGATGAATCAGTGGCTACATCTGGTCATCTTTATCGTCATACAGAGAAGTACCTGTGTGAGCTGATTTCTGTTTTACATTCCTATGTGGATTGTTTTGAGCTATCCTCTATGGATTTACGTTTCACTTTCCTGTGTGGACTGGGTTGTACTTGGGCTCGAATGTTGGAGCCGAACAAGAATTGATGACTTAGGTATATCTATGGGCATATACCTAAGCAGTGTCGGATGTTAATTTGTGAATGTATCATCCCTTTGTGGTTTATCCTTTGTGGATTCTAGGAGACCTTCGGGGATCTCGGGGTCCCTACTGAGTAGCTTATACTCACCCCTACACGGGCTATGCCCGCACTACGTTGTGTTGGTTGCAGACGACGGACAGCGCTGATCGTGGTTGAGGCTTGCGGAGCACGACAGTACCTGGAGGTGGACCACTGGGCGGGACGTACTCAGAGCGGTCGGCTGGACCCGAGGAGCAGTGGAGGCTATCTGTACCCACCCTTCAGGTGGGACTTCCAGTGGACAGCTCGACGTTGCAGCTTTACTTTTTAGTTTTTGTTTTCCCTTTCGAGTTGTACTTTACTTTCAGTTTGGGTTTGTATTCTGGCCCACTTACTTTTCCGTACTTACTGTTGTACCAGTTTTTACTTAGTGTTTACTTTTTCCGCTTGCTTACTCTGTGGTGCTTGTTTATTTTACAAAGGCAATTCCTTCCCTTTACCGGGATTTACGCCTTGGTGCTAGTCGCCAGCCCCTGGCCTATGGAAGGCAGGCTTGGGGTAGTCACGGCACGGGCCCTGAGAACGGGTCGTGACACACATTGGGTCTTTTTAGGTAACATCTGATGTAATCTAGTATTATCCCTTTCCATATTGTGATATATCAGTTCAGGGCTCCCTGCCGGTGCTGGGATGATTCTTTTGGTGGGGAGTCTGTTAGGGAATCCCTATTCCTATAATTTGGTTCCATTCCAATGGATGACTTGGAGTTAGGTTGTCTCATTTGGATCTATCTACCACGACATAATCAATTATGAAAATGTTAGGAATGGAGCATGCCCAATGGTTTGTAGAATTAAGGTTGTGGGAGTGTTTTGTGGATGCGATTTGATGTTTCTCAATTATTTTAGATAGGTGGTATGGGTTCCATTTAATAGTGCGTAAAGGATTTAGGATTGAGAGGTTGGATAATTTGGGTATGAATGTTCCATTCCAGGATCCATAAATTGGTGGCATTCTAGCCTTTAGGGAATGGGAAACTTATTGAGGAGTCCTTTTGGGGTCTCTATAGTTATCTTTCATGTCACAATATTTGAGTGTAGTGTTATGTCCTCCTATTTTTGGTTGTTCATAAAGAATCTCCTTATGCTAAGAAGGACTATCAGGTCTTGTTTAGAAAACATCCTTGGGATGGTTTTTCGATGGTGGAAAGCATTATGGTGGGCAGAATTTTCACACTTGTGTTTTGAACATACCTTTTACGGTTCTAGTTGTGTTCTCGACCATTTATCTCAAGAACCGGGTGTGATGGGATAAAAATTTTAGAGGAATACAATCCATTTATCCTTGGCCTAGATTTACCCATTGGGTTTCCTTCTGAATTATTAGAGGAAGGGGTTTGTTTTTGGGTTGGTAGTATATAGTGCACAATTGGTTCCTGGTATAGTGTAAAGGTCCACCTTGGCCGTGGTAATCATGTAGTGGGTCTGATCTAAAAAACGACCATACGGCTATCGCATGGTCAATCAGACCATGTGGTAGGTTTCCTCCTTGGAATAGATAGTTTCATGGTCATTGCATGGTTGGAAAAAACTGTGGGGACTAACCATGAGACATGTGATATCATTAAAAATTAGTGTATCAATATAATTTTTCCCTCAATTATTAATACTCTCTCTCATCACTCTTAGTTCTCTCTGCCTCAAACACCCATGAAACCCCCTCCCCCATTAGTTGATCCCCAAGATCCACAATCCTTTTGTGATTTCAGCCTGCATTCAATGAGGAGACATTACGTGAGTGTCTTCCTCCTTGTTCTCATTTCCTATTCTAATATTTTAGCTCTTCTCCATTGGGGTTTCCTCTCTCCCAGGTTTATATATTCAATTTAGTTTTTGGATCATGTGATTTTGATCTTGATCTTCATGATTAGGATTTATTATTTCCTCCTGCTGGTGAGGTTGTTATATGGATGTGATTTTTCCACATTTTCTAAAAGGTTCATCATGAGAGGTAGGTGGTTCCATGCCCAAACAATTTTATATGGATTTCATATGTTTGTTTGAGTTTATGAATGTGTTCTCTGGTTTGATTATGTGGTTAAAACTATGTTTTTCAATTTAATGGTTTGATTATAGGTTCCAAATGAACTCTATAAAATGAAAGGGCTTTGATTTTTGTGTATTATAATTTAATTATTCTCCAAATGGTTTTAGGGGTTATTAATTTGGTGTGAAATGTATTTTTTAAGTCACTTGAGGTGTTTGAATGTTTAAATTGGTATTTTCAATGGAAAATAGATCATTTTGAAGATTTTATCCTTGTTATGCATTTTGAGTTTAAATTTTTGAATGATTGAATGATGAAAATATTTTTTTAAATGTGGTTTTACAGTACGAGTGGGATTATGTTAGGGCTTGTCCAATTGACATGGTAGATTATATTTTTGTGTTTTTATGTATATAAAAGTAAAATTTTGGAATTATGTAAGTATTGGTGATGTTATTGAATTTTAGTTTTTCATTGGTGTATTTAAATTAATAAATAGGTTGTTTTAGGAAAAAGGTGGCCCCATTGAAATGTTTTTCAATTCTTTTGATTGTGGTGGTATGTGTGACATGTGAATTTTAACTCAAGAACAATGGAATTTTAGGTATCTGGATGGGAAGAACATAACTAGTGCACTAGAAATTAGGATGTGGATGATCCTAGTTTAATATAGATTTATGAATGTTTAGAAGACTAAAAAACTATGATGATAGATAGTCACTACTAGAACATTTTACATTTCTCCGCTCTAGTGTATTTTTCATGAGTAAATTGACGGTTGGGATTAATAATCCACCATTCACTGATGTATGATGGTCTAGGGTTCCACTCGATCTAGATTAACCAATCAGGATTTACCAATGGTGCTCGAACATATATGATGTGGTGTCATCTATTGGAATATGGAAGAACAACTTGATTGTGTGTTCGATTTAAAAAATACCATTCTCCATTATGCTAGTGTTTGTGAAATGGTTTTTCTTCAAAGTGATTTTTTACTGTATACCTAATAAATTTTTTTCATAGAAGTGTTTTAAAAATCATAAATTTTGATGGGAATGTTAGATTCTCTTTTTAATTTTTTATCATGGATCCTTTTTCATGGGTGGAATCCTACTACACATTGGCTCACACCCTACATACAGCATTGGGTATATGTAGATCTTGTTTAATTTTAATTACATGTAAAGACAAGATGATTGGTGATCATGGTTTGAGTTGTTAGTGGTGTCTTATTGTGGGTTTTGTGGTGGTGTCTTTAGGATATGGGTTTTCATGTATCGTGATGGTTTGGGTTAAGGTTTTTAACTTTCGTTATTGTAGTCCACTTTAGGGGGGTTCTACTGTAAACTTAAATTATTTAATTTTTTAAGGGCATGTTTGATTGAGTAATTTCATTTTTGGAATATTAAAAGAAAATTTTATATGTATGGAATTTATTAAAATAGTTCCCAAACCAGGTTATTGATACCCAGACACTTTTTGCTAGCCTGTGGGGATCTGGAATGCCCCTTGGTCCATTCCATGGATTACTTCAGATGCTGGGTCGGATGGTGACCCATCTAGGTTTGTGACATACAATATAATGTGGTACACTATGTGTCTTTACTACCTATCATATTTATTTCTAGGAATGATGTTCATGTAGGAAATATTCTGTGATATAATTAATATGTGTTGACTTTGTCAAGTTATTGACTACAAAAAATAGAACTACATACATTATATTTCAATAATTTTCCAAGGAATAAATGTGTCATCATGATTTCCCATATCTATACTACTGTTTTTACCGGTTACATCACCCCCATCAACATCTATCATTTATGCATAACTTTTTTAAATACTAAGAATCAAGATCCAAATTCCACAATATCCCTCCCCAGGTTTTCCAACAAATAGTCCATCATTATATCTCTATAAATCATCATGCATCCATGAAAAATAGTGAATTATGAGATAGTTGCATCATCCAAACATTCCATCTTTATTTTTAATTACAATTAAAAACATATTTGAGTTCCAAATCATATAGCTTTATACATACCAATAGTGACCTCTAAAATATTCATTTCCTTTTTCAACCACATAATTTTATCATTTGATGACTATTTAATCATCATGTTGATGGATGTTTATGAAATAATTTATAAAATATAAGATTTATCAAATTGTTGTATGATTTTAAGATTCATACATTATACATCCTTTATTATTCGGAATTTTTAACCTCTAATCCTATATAGAGTATCATGATCTTTCTTCCATAGATCATTAGACACCCTATTTTCCATCCCCTTGTGGTATTGTTCTGAGTATAAAAAGAAATGGATCAATTAAAATTATCTCATTCAGAACATGTTTAAATCTTTAGGTATTGGTATATATTTTATAATCTTATGCTCTATATATATAAATATATATTCATCATTTATGTAATGGTGAAATATAAATATTTTAGAGGACATTACTATTAGTTCAAAATCACACATTCAATAATTTGTTCGGTGATATTATTAATCATCATTAGGAATGTGAAAGTACATTATTATTCTACCCAATGATGTATCAAAATAATTTTAATGAATCATATTTTTATATTAATAAACATTACCCTCTATATATTCTTATAAGTACATGTACAATGATGAACCTCATCATTAGTTATTTGGGAGATTCTTCACATTGACCTATCCAAAGGAATATCACTCATATACCTATTTAATTCATTAGTGGGTTTCATAGAATAGATTTGTTTCTCAAAAAGCACCAATATTATCCATAAAACCTATAAAACAGGAGATCATAGTTATTATAGTTTCTTTGTCCTATTGTTCATTAACATCAACAATTAATGTCTTTGTAAATATTCCATTTCATATGATTACATGACCAAATAGTGATACATTTTATAGGAATAATGTACACTCTACGATCGATGAACAATGGTTTTCATTTCAAAAGGTTTTCACAAAAATCCATAAAATGATAATCATATACATTATTTCTCTTATAATATATTATAAATTGTTTTATGAATACAACCACAAAATTATCGAGTTATTTGTTGAAAACTACATTAAATCAATAAATGGGGATTGTGGGGGAATTTATAAGACCAAATGGAATAATTATAATTTTATATCATTGGTAAATAATTTGGAATGATTTCATGAATATATAATCTCATTTCAACATTAACTATTGATATTCAGTTGGTATCTCTATATTTGTGATATATTGAACTCCTCTAAGTTGATAAACCAAATCTACGATATAGAATATAGGATACATGTACTTTATCAGGATATTATTAATTTCATAATAATCAATTCAAGGAAATATTTATCCATATTTACTTTTGAAAAACAAGGAATGGTTTCTCATATGATGAAGTATTACAGAAGATAATAACCTTGTCCATATTCACTTGTAGATACGTCAATAATCCTACGAACTTAATGGGGTAATTCTATAAAAAAACATTCAGATCAGAATGAATATAGGTATGATTTCAATAAAAAAGTTGTAGTCATGTTCAAGGGGTATAATTAGTAGTTCATCTCGAAATACAACTGTATATTCTAATAAAACATCTATGATGGAAATATTTAATTTCTTCTTAATAATTTGAGTTATATTTCCCTCATTTCAAGGTATAATAACCAAATTATTTGAATTATCTTCCAAATGTATTTCATGATCATTTTTATATTCATATCCCTTATATGATATATTATTTAATTCCATAGTAAAATAATAAAATCATAGTTCTAGAGTATATAATGATTTTTATTTTCAACACTTAATTATCATGATCCACATCAGTGCATGTAATGTCAAACAAAATTCATTTCTCCATTTTTTAATATTTTCCTACGTATAATTAACTTTATTAGCTCTAGGCTATGTGAAATTATTTTCATAATACCTAATCACAATTAATATCAAGTATTTGAGTGTAGGTTTAACATCAATTTCCACATCGTTTTCTATAATCCATTGACAAAACTCTCCATCAACTTATGAATATCATAATCCTTGTGGAAAATTATACCTTATGAAAAATTCCATTCTCCTATGATGCAATAACTAGACTGATTACTCCAAAAAATAATTTAATATAGGTTGTTGAATAGTGTTTAAAAAAAGTTTACATATCAACACAACTTCCATGATACACTAATTTAACTTTTATCTCTCTATAATAATGATATTATCCAATTTTAATCTCCACTTTTGGTATACATCAGAAAATTCCTTCATATCATCAAGAGTATCATATGGATATGCCCTTTTGAATACATGGTTTTATGAGTAATAAAAACTGGTTTATCCCCATAATCCATCTTGATGGTAATCTTATTGTTTGTCTCATATAGAATAATAAAAATTCACTATGAAACACATTCTGGAACTGAAAAACAGAAATAGGGAATACATCATTCTCTTCTCCCCCATCATCTCCCACGTGACTCAAAACGATAATTGTGAGCTCAACCAAAAGCTAACTAATAGGCCCTAAATGGCCTTTTTGGATATATCATTCACCATGATAAACATATTTATAATCTTAAGGATACATGAAATTCACCATATGATTGTATAAGTAATTGTGGTCCTTATAAGAAAATATACTTTCCATTCCAAAAATCAATTCAAATACAGAAATTTCATGTATGAACATATTACAAAGGAAATTATATCCACCAATCTCAATGATAAACTTTCTACTATAGAGAACAACCATTGATCACACCCATAACTAAATAACGATCTTCATGACCCATAAAAATTTTCAACGCATTGTCCAAACACTTCAAAAACTGTATTGTTAAAAATAAGTGAGAATATATGTTACCAAATAGAACACTAGAAAGCATAGAATCCTTAATAATCATACCAAAAAAATCAATTTCCAAAATTCGTTCCTATTTGATAATTCTACATTATATGTAGTTGATGGTCCCCTCTACCAAAAACTCTAGACTATGTTTCAAGCCCTCTATCACTCTTCGGTTATTTAAAATATTATCATGAACTACCACGTCCTCCACCCAAACATGTAAGGCTAGTAGAATGCTAACTTTTAAAAAAATATTGGTTATTATATCCTCATTAGGTGTTATGTGATGGAAATTTACCTCCATAACATTCCATCTTGTTAGGGTTTCAGTATTACCTCCTTATGTTTCATATCGTACCATAATTAGGCACTCCATTGGGGGTCATGTAAACTGATCTCGCATGTGTCCAAATCAACCGTACTTATACCAAATCTCTCAATAACTTAACCAAGAGGTTTATCCACTTCCATATCATATTTTCAATCTCCAAACATGTAGTATGTTTTCATAATAACAATATATACTTTTTTAGGACATACTATCGTTTCACCCAGTTGAAACCATCTTCGTGGTTCTAGTTTACTCTTTCAGGTTCCCCATGGAAATTAAAAATTAATTTACCACATCAATAAATTTATATAAGTGTAAAATAGTTACAAACAAGTTGGTCTCACATTTAATTTCATCTTAAAAAATATTTTACTTCATATCATATTCTCCTACCGACATCATAGAAAAAAATTGTTGTCCAATGAAGCGACAATAATATTCCATCTTTGAAATTTCCCCCTATTAAAGATCGTAATCTCAATATTTATTTTCAATATTGCATTCACTAGGTTTATATATTGGATGAACATATCACTAAATTACATATACATCATTCCGTCTAGATACACTTCATTGACGTGAATATCCCACTTTATCATTACTGGTTCACACATCAAGTATGTCACCATCATAACCATAATCTCTTGTGGAGTCTCTAAGTGTTCACGGATCGTCTCAATGGACTAGATCCATTACTATTCCAAATCAAGACCTCCCACTCTAGTGAATATTAGAGGATAATTCTTGATGATATAATTAATTAGATAATATATATTTAATTCATCCCACAGAGGATTCCCCTCCATAAAATGAATAAAGAGGAAGAAATTATCATGAAACATCTCTTACTCCATATCACTCTAATCCAATAGGGACTCTGGTTCCACTACCAAATGATTATTCTTAAGATTTTCTTCCATTAACTCTACCATCAGACCTAATAATGTGGGAATACCTCTTCAATTCGAAACCCATGTTTTTGGGAACATAAAATATAATTTACATGGTAAAATTTCAGAGGGGTCACAAAAATCTACAGTCAATATATTCCACAAACACTGACTCACTAGATATGAACGCAACACTATCATCGCATCCAAATCATCACTATTAATTTCTACAAGTTATATCAAGATATGAATAATTGTTAATGTCACAATATTTGTAATTAACCACTTTTTCATTAATAGATTTAGCATTATTAAATTTAAAATTTCAAAAATATATTTATTATAAACTATTTATTTAAGACTAAAACAAAAACAATGAATCCTCTTATTACAAACAACTCTATTTCTATATTTTAATATAAACATATCGTAAGATAATTTTCCTATAGTGCCTAATTTTATTCATGTCACTGTAGAGGCCCGAATCTTGATGTACATAGACATTACATTACTTTTGCAGAATACTTAATACATAACAAAAACAGACACACAAGGATCGTAATAGCTTAGTGTCTTTAGAAACATGGAATATAAACTTCTAATCATGTTGAAAGATCCTCAAAAACTCCCATAACGATCTTCCCATTTTCATTTCCTTACCAAAAACCTTTATTTATTTCCTGGGGGAAAAATAAAACATAAAAAGGGTGAGCTCAAATGCTCAGTAAGGGTAAACATAGAGAACATAAAACAATCCATAAACATTTGAAAGAAAAAAACTTGAACATGAAATTTAAACATCAAAATCTTGAGCAAAGACATAAATCATGGAAGTACGTAAGGAATATATCATAATGGAATATAAACCACGATAAAATATAATGGAAATAAAACATGTAATTGTGGAAACCATTCAGCACATCTTATGATTTCCATATTAGCCAAGGCATTGCTGCCAAGACCATCTTAGTGGAAAAAGTCCCTTTCTGAATCGAGTTCACTACTCGTTTTAGTCCTGTAACACTGAACCGGATTAACTTACCATTCCAGCCCTCTCTATCTCATGAGATATAAATTTTTACCCAATGCATTGGAGGGAGATATTGGTCCCACCAATCTCATAATGAAATCATTCTTACTAGTGCCACAAAATAAACATACATCATTCATAATAACCCAACGAATAAAATGGGTTTCATAAACATCATCCCATCATCACATAATCCATATAAAAGAAATAGATATCATTTCATAATAAGAAAAGTTAAACCATGTAAATCATAGAGACTTTATACTTGAACCATACACATATGAAATAATTTCATCATAAATGGAAAATGGTATTGATAAAACACTTGAAATGAATTCTTGAGGAAAATATCCTTTCTTCTTCAAAATAAATTTATTTTCACAAAACATCATGCAATTTTAAAATAAAAAGATTTTGTTAAAAATAGTCATGAAATATTTTGGAGGATTCTTCATGAAAATAAGGCTTTATAAAACCGTAAAAATCCTTTCATTCCGTATAAGTTAAAAAAACATTCTCCTCATACTTTTGTCTGAAAAGTCAAAAAGTACCTCGTAACGTAAACAAAAGAAAGATTCCTTACATACCATGTTGTAAAAGTCAAAATGGGTTAAAATTAAATTAAACATATACAAAAACACTTTTATAAAACATGGACATGGATGATAACAATAACCCCAGAAAATACTTACGTATAAGCAATCTCGGATAAAAATGAGATTTGCAAAATTATCCTTTACCTTAGCTCTGATATGCTTCATAAGGATCCGAACCTCCTGTATAATAATTTAAATAATGTCATTTACTTATTACATAATGATATTAATAGTTATGATATCATATATGTTTCACTTATGACTTTATATTACCGGTTCTTTTGTAAATTCCATGTTAAAGAAGCGTTTTGGGTAAAATCCTTTCATTTATCGTTTGTGTTTCGACTTGTCGTTCTTGATATAATTACTTATATCCTGATTTAAATAATTCACTAATGTAAAACATTATTTATATATAATATATATTCATCATATACATATATATTATAGATCGATAAGAGGAATAAAAAACACCATTCATGGAGACGGCATGTCGTAAGTACGCATGAACGCTGTTTTCGTTTCCTTATTGAATTGAATGAAACTAAATAGATGACATACATATATATATACATAAATCCATTAGAATTATTATTTCATATATTTCATTATTATTCATTATATAAACTTTATGATTATTCATTTATGGTTATCATGGAGAATGAATCTCATCGCATCGGGGAGACGGTAGTCCGTACTTATGCACGAGTGATGATATCGTTCCCATAATTATTGAATATAATTGGAGTGGATGGTATAATATATCAGAATCAGTATGATGTTATAATAACCATATTTAGTTATTATTTACACCATTATACCCATCCATGTAAGGTGTTGGTGGAAAAACAGATTACACCACGGCGTGGAGACGGTATTCCGTACTTACGCACGCGCGGTGATTTTGTTTTCCGTAGGATGGATAGAAGGGGAAATAGGGTTGTTTCATATTTATAATAACATATCAGTATATTAGGGATACTAATGTTATTAATTCATAAGGAAACAACTAGTAAAGAGGGAATAGAATAATAATGGAACTTGAAGAAAACGGTAGAAGGTATTACCTCTTTCTCGAAGTGCCTCCTTTAAACTTTCTCTTAGGGCACTAGAGTTGGTCTTTTGAGAAGACCAGTACCTCAAGTAGGTTTTTATGGAAGTGGGGAAGTGAAATGGTCAGGTTTTTGCCGAGCTTGAAGGCTCAACATGGTGTAAGGAGGAGAGGGAGGAGGTTCCATTTTATAAGGGAGGAGAGGGGCACCTTTGGAATCCTCAAAAATATTAGTTTAATAAAACTTCAAACCCCACATAAAAACCAACAAAAATGACTCAATTCAAAGAATAGATGAGATAGGGTTGTAATCTCATCAACCAATCAAATTTATACATGTTTTTATCTTATTCAAATTCTTATCATTTTGATTTATCCTTATTTAATCTATTTAAGTTTATTTGTGGTAATAAAATTCTAAATTTTAAATGCTTATAAATAATCACTTGTTTGTTGTTAATTTTCCATAATTGGATACTTTATTACATTATAGACTATATATATTTAATTTTATAATTTTTAAATATTTTTGTTATTTTTAAACAATTTAAGAATATGTTATTTTTATAAAATAACAATTTTGACAATTTTGACACTATTAATTTATTTGAATTTAAATAAAATATACACATAGGTTATATTCAAAATAAAATAATTAATAGGTTCATAACATGTCCAATTGGTCTAGAAAATTCGTGGAGCACATAAAACAGTTCATATAATATTTATTTTAATATTTTTAAAACCATTTATTTTGTATATCTCTTAATAAAAAAATTTGTACAACATTTTTGTATAATTATTTAATATAATTATTTGTTGCATAAAAATTAAAAATAAAACCCTTTGATGAAGAAAAATTTCAAGCCTTTTCTAATAATAATTTTACTAGAATTTATCATCTTAAAATAACAACATGTAAATTGTTATCTTTAATAAATTATGTAAGTGACAACTTTGGAATCATTTAAAATAAAATATTATAAGTGTCATAATCGCCTTAATAAGGATCAAAATGGTCAACAATTCGGTCAGTGGATGATTAGGCTTTATATATACACTAATAATAAGTTTTTATCAGATTTTGGGGCCATTTTATATGTATTAATATTTCAATAAAAACTATATTATTGATTTTTCACTAAGTAAATATTTTATGCATCATTAATGTATAAGATAATAAGGTAATTAAATAACTCTTACAAATTATAAATAAATTACCATGACAAAGAAAAACATTTTATATTTCAAATGGGTATTTATATACGAATTTATATTCTGTATAAATTTAGTTTAAAATACTTTAATTATTAAAGTTGAGTGAGACATATTTCACTTTCCTTTAAATAAAATAAACTAAATGTCTTAATCACCTCCAAGTGGGTTCCAATGGATTCCATTTCGACCCAAATATGCCTTAGGACAAAATATAAGCATCCAATTATATTAAGACAAGTGTTAGGGTAATTTTATAATATTATATTTACCCTTAATTACTTGATTTACCTTTTTCTATGGTAAATAATATTTTTTCAGTTACTATTCATAATGCCCAATAATAAAAATTAGCTTATTAACACAATTTCGACCAAGTTATTCCAAATATGGAGTCAAGTTTTCTAAATTCAATACAAAAATGTTTTAGAAATTAATTTAAAATCAATCCCGTTGTTAATAAAATGTGTTTTAAAAGTTATAACATTACAAAAGATTGAAATGTTTTTATCTATGAATTCAATGTAAATTTATTGTTAATGAAATACATTATATTAAATGGTTAAAATATATTCTATTTATACATTAAAACCATTAAATATTATAATTTAACCATATAAATTATTGTGATGAAAAAAGTTGTTTTTAATTAAAATATAGCGTGTTCTTACTATTCATCAAAATATGAAAGTTGCCAGAATAATATGAAAAATTTATCCAAAGTGAATTTTTATTTCTTGAATCCAAATAAGAATTTTATTTTGTAAAATTGAACTTATAAACATGTCAAAAACTAGATTTAATGTGGGTGTGCCATCAAAAAGTAGCAAAACTGCATTTTTTTAAAAATACTTACTTTACCAGAAAAAATTAATTTTGTTCTTATACCATGTTCTAGAAAATGTGTAAGATGAATAATAATGTTATAAAATTCAAAATATAGTTAATAATATTTATAACGGCTAGTTCATAATAATATTATAACAATATATCATTGTTCAGTAAAACCCGGTATTGCGTACAACACACGCTATCGAGGAAGGTCGTGATTGTGTGTAATGCAAGCCATGTCAGGGTTACGTTTAGTGCACGAATACCTTGTTGTTTCGTATAACAAAATAAAACAATATTTCATTAATACATTGAATATATATATATATAATCAATGTTGTGTAGAATAACTACGATCAAACAAACTTTAAATTGTGTGTAACATGATCCAAGATTAGTGTTGCATATACTACAAGCTAATATGGTGTCGCATATAGCGCAAGATAATCTCAGTGTAGCGTATAGTAGAAGATATTAAAGAGATTAAAAAGAATATATCTTATAAAATCCTGAGTTGTTACATTCTACCCCCTTAAAATGAATTTCTCCCTTGATATTCGTCGGGGTTATAAACCATTTACTATTCATAGAAACCCACATCGTAAAAAGGAATACAAAAACATAATTTTAAAAACTAAATTATGAAACATAACGATTACCCAAAGTAACTCATCACTGGTTTTTTATATAGGTGGAAATTGGTTAAAATATGGATATGGAAGAAAAATCTAACTGTCAAGTTCTGATGGATAGTGGTAGAGAAAATGGCTATGAAAAAACCATCAATCACAAAGACATAAATTTGTGATGATCTAAGGTACCATATGATTCATCAGATATAAGACCACTAAGAAAACATTTTTAGTTTTCAATATCATTTTCCTAAAGTTGAAAATTTTGAATTAGAAGAAATACATACTTGATTTTGGTACAATATCACTGTTGTTCGTTCTTTGAACAATTTCCACTTCATCTCTTAAAAAAATGATGTTGAATTTGTTATTCGTGTAGTGTTAACAGATCATGTGATAGAATGATGGGTCATTCCATTTGTTTCAAACAAAAGGTTAGAAAAATTTATCAAATATACATAATTCGATCTATGGTGAGGTTAATCATATACGATTCCAAAAATGAACTATACTTCATCTATCATGCCGCTTAATAAAATAAATCTACTTTCTACTAACCAGGGACTATCTGTAGGCCATTGGAATGCGATAAAGGCTACTCGCACTTCAGTTGTGGGTTCGATTCCCACAGCCTTGTCCGACATGATGGGATGTCATCGTCCTGCAGGTTTTCCTTTTTTTAAAACTACATTACTATAACATACCGTCAATAATATCGAAAAAAGTTCTATCATTAAACAATACTAACTTATGTCCAACGTAATCCATTCCAATCTTTAGGCTTATCTAAAATACTTCGGTCTAATCTCATAATATAAATAAAACAATTACTAGAAAGGTTATCTACCAAGAATATGAATACAAGCATTTATCCCACATATAACATAAGATATATCTTGTTGGTTGTATTCCAAACACATGAATACCTTAGTCATATATTCTCTTGAAACATAAATTGTCATAGAACCATAGTGAAAACATGAATACTATCAAAAGTTAACTCTTTACACATACCAAAATCCCAAAAAAATCTATATAATCAATCTATAATATCACTTAGTCCTCATATCAGTCATGAGATCATGAATACAATCAAACATCTCATTATCTTCTTATCCCTTCATTATGCGCATATCATCTACTTTCCAAAAATATCTGAATAACCTTCCATGGTTACTGGTACCATTCAATATATACTTTCAAATACTTTAGGAAAAACAATAGTGTAACAATCCTTAGATGATTATTTATTCCATAGTACCATACATTATTCTTTATAAACATACAATCATTCCACTAACGTCTTAAACCACTGACTGAGCTTCATCATTTCTTTCATCTCATATTTCATTTGTAGTCTCTTCATCATCATCCACATAAATACTACTCATATGACCATGCTGATTCTCTTCATGAAATTTTCCCTTAGGGCATTGGTTTGCATAATGCCCATACATTCCACATTTAAGACATCTAATCATTGTTGATGTTGTAGAAATACCACTATCCTTGTCAATGGTGTTAACTGAACGTTTTCCTTTTCACTTACTAGCTTTGTGTCCTTTTCCACACCCAAAGAATCTTCTAGTTCCATTGAAACAATCTCCCCAATGCCTCTTCCCACATGATTTACAAGAGGGAAATTGAACTTTCTTTCCTCTATAATCATCATGAAACTCCATCTTTCTCTTATTATCTAGGTCAGGAAACTTACCAAAGTTGAGATTATTGATCATATTATGAGATTGATGATAGGCATAATAACAATGTTTGGACTTCCAAATCCTGTTTCATTTGGTTTCTCATGAAGAATACCATTCCATTGTCTAGCATATCCTCCATTATCGTGAATCTTCCTGTTTCCAGCCATTTTCTAAAACCAAAAAAATTAGTGTGAGAGGAAAAAATCATGCTAGGGAAAACAACATAGTAAAGGGGGGGGGGTACCCTCAATATCTAACATCTTAGGTTAAATTCTAAGATCGTTACCATAGTTCTAGTACAATATCTTATATGTATACGTATCCTTAGGGACATCCCTAGACATACCATGGAAATATCTCTAGGGATCTCACTAATGTTTTCGCATCTTAGTTTCCAAAGGTTAACTAAACCATTCCACTGATACCAACTGTAGAGGCCCGAATATTGATGTACATGGACATTACATTACTTATGCGTAATACTTAATATATAACAAAAACATACCCAAAATGATCATAATAGTTTAGTGTCTTTGGAAACTAGGAATATAAACTTCTAATCATGTTGAAAGATCTTCCATAACTCCCATAATGATCTTCACCTTTTTGTTTCCTTCCCTAAAACCATTCTTTATTTACAGGGGAAAAATAAACCATAAAAAGGGTGAGATCAAATGATCAGTAAGGGCAAACATAGAGAACATAAAACAATCCATAAACATTTTAAAGCAAAATCATGAACATGAAATTTAAACATCAAAATCTTGAGCAAAGACATAAATCATGGATGTACGTAAGGAATATATCATAATGGAACACCAAACATGATAAAATATAATGGAAATAAAACATGTAATTATGGCAACCATTCAGCACATGTTATTATTTCCATAGTAGCCAAGGCATTGCTTCCAAGACCATCTTAGTGGACAAAGTCCTTTCTTAATTGAGTTCACTCCTAGTTTCAGTCCTGTAACAATGATCCAGATTAACTTACTATTCCAGCCATGTCTATATCATGAGATATAAATATTTACCCAATGAATTGGAGGGATATATAGGTCTCACCCATCTCATAATGAAATCATTCTTACTTGTGCCACATAATAAACATACATCATTCATAACAACCCAACGAATAAAATGGGTTTCATAAACATCATCCCATCATCACATAATCCATATAAAAGGAATGGATATCATTTAATAATATGAAAAGTGAAACCATGTAAATCATAGAGACTTTATACTTGAACAATACACATATGAAATAATTTCATCTTAGATGGAAAATGGTTTTGATAAAACACTTGAAATGAATTCTTGAGGAAAATATCCTTCCTTCTTCAAAATCGATTTCTTTTCAAAAAACATCATGAAATTTTAAAAGAAAACGATTTTGTTGAAAATAGTCATGAAATATTTTTGAGGATGCTTCATGAAAATAAGGCTTTATAAATCTGTAAAAATCCTTTCATTCCTTATAAGTTAAAAAAACATTCTCCTCGTACTTTTTTTGGAAAAGTCAAAAAGTACCTCGTAACGTAAACAAAAAAAATATTCCTTACATACCTAGTAGTAAAAGTCAAAATGGGTAAAACTGATAATAAAAATACATAAAAACACTTCTATAAAACATGGACATGGATGATAACAATTACCCCAGTAAATACTTAGCTATAAGCAGTCTCGGATAAAAATGTGATTTGCAAAATTATCCCTTACCTTAGGCCCGATATGATTCGTATGGATCTGAACCTCTATTATAATGATTAAAATAATGTCATTGACATATTAAATAATCATTTTCGTTGTTATTATATCTTATATGTTTCACTTATGACTTTATATTACCCGTTCTTTTGTAAATTCCATGTTAAAGCAGCATTTTGGGTAAAATCATTTCATTTGTCGTATGTGTTTCGACTTGTCATTCTTGATATTATTACTTATATCCGGATTTAGATAATTACATAATTTAAAAAATGATTTATATATGATATATATTCATCATATAAATATATATTATAGATCGTTAAAATAAATGAAATACACTGTTCAAGGAGACGGTAGGTCGTATGTAAGCATGAACGTTGTTTTCGTTTCCTTATTGAATTGAATGAAACTAAATAGATGACATACATATATATATATACATAAATCCAGTAGCATTATTATTTCATATATTTCATTATTATTCATTATATAAACTTTATCATCATTCATGTATGGTTAACATGGAGATTGAATCTCATCGCGTCGTGGAGACGGTAGTCAGTATGTACGCACGAGCGATGATATCGTTCCCATAATTATTGAATAGAATTGGAGTGGATGGTATAATATATAAGAATCATTATGATGTTATAATAACCATATATAGTTATTCTTTACACCATTATACCCATCCATGTAAGGTTTTGGTGGAAAACAGATTACACCACGGCGTGGAGATGGTATTCCGTACGTACGCACGGGCGGTGATTTTGTTTTCCGTAGGATGGATAGATGGTGAAATAGGGTTGTTTTATATTTATAATAACATATCAGTATATGAAGGATTCTGATTTTATTACTTTATAATGAAACAACTAAATAAGATGGAGTAGAAGAAGACTGGAACTTGAAGAAAACTGTAGAAGGTATTACCTCTTTCTCGAAGTGCCTCCTTTAAACTTTCTCTTAGGGCACTAGAGTTGGTCTTTTGAGAAGACCAGTACCTATAGTTGGTTTCTAAGAAAGTGGGGAAGTGAAATGGTCAGGGTTTGGCCGAGCTTGAAGGCTCAATGTGGTGTAAGAAGGAGAGGGAGGAGGTGCCCTTTTAAAAGGGAGGAGAGGGGAACCTTTGGAATCCTCAAAAATATTAGTTTAATAAAAAATCAAAACCCACATAAAAACCTCCAAAAATGACTCAATTTGAATATTAGATCAGATAGGGTTGTAATCTCTTCAACCAATCAAATTTAGACATGTTTGGATCTTATTTTAATCCTTATCATTTTGATTTATCCTTATTTAATCTTTTTAAGTTTATTTGTGGTAATAAAATTCTAAATTTTAAATGGTTATAAGTAATCCCTCATGTATTGTTAATTTTCCATAATTGGATACATTATTCAATTTTAGACTATATAAATTTCAATTTATAATTTTTAAATATTTTTGTGATTTTTAAACAATTTAATAATGTGTTATTTTTATAAAATAACAATAGTGTCAATTTTGACACTATTCATTTATTTGAATTTAAAAAAAAATATACACAAATGATATATTTGAAATAAAATATTTAATCGATTCATAACATGTCAAATTTGTCTATGAAATTCGGTCATCACATTAAACAGTTTATATAATATTTATTTTAATATTTTTAAAACCATTTATTTGGTATATCTCTTAATAAAATAATTAGCACAACATTTTATTATAATTATTTAATATACATATTTTTTGAATAAAAATTAAAAATAAAATCCTTTAATGAAGATAAATATCAAATATTTTATAATAATAATTTTACTAGAATTTATCATCTTAAAATAACAACATGAAAATTGTTATCTTTACTAAATTATGTATGTGACAACTTTGGAATCATTTACAATAAAAATATTATAAGTGTCATAATCACCTTAATAAGGATACAAATGGTTAAAAATTTGTCCATTGGATGATTAGGGTTTATATATACACTAATAATAAGTTTTGTGCAGATTTTTGGGCCTTTTGATATGTAATAACATTTTAATATAAACTATATTATTGATTTTTCACTAAATAAATAATTTTTGCATCATTAATGTATAATATAATAAGGTAATTAAATAACTCTTAAAAATTATAAATAAATTACCATGATAAAGAAAAACATTTTATATTTCAAATTGGTATTTATAACCTAATTTATATTCTGTATAAATTTATATTAAAAATACTTTAATTATTAAAGTTGAGTGAGACATATTTCACTTTCCTTTTAATAAAATAAACTAAAGGTCTTAATCACCTCCAAATTGGTTCCAATGGATTACATTTCGGCCCAAATATGCCTTAGGACAAAATATAAGCATAAAATTATATTATGACAAGTGTTAGGGTAATTTTATAATATTATATTTACCCATGATTACCCGATTTACCTTTTACTATGGTAAATAAAATTTACTGTAGTTACTATTTATAATTCCCAAAAATAAAAAATAGCTTATTCACACCATTTTGACCCACTGATTCCAAATATGGAATCCATTTTTTTAAATTCAATACAAAAAAGATGCAGAAATTAATTTAAAATTAATCTCGTTGTTAAGAAAACGTGTTTTCAAAGTTATAACATTGCAAAAGATTGAAATGTTTTTACTTATGAATTCAATGTAAAATTAATGTTAATGACATACATTATATTAAATGGTAAAAATATATTCTATTTATACTTTAAAACCATTAAATATTATAATTTAACCATATAAATTATTGTGATGAAAAAAGTTTTTTTAATTAAAATATAGCGTGTTTTTACTATTCATCAAAATATAAAAGTTACCAGAATAATATGAAAATTTTATCAAAAGTAAATTTTTATTTCTTGATTACAAAGAAGAATTTTATTTTTTCAAATTGAACTTATTTATATTTCAAAAACTAGATTTAATGTGGGTGCGCCATCAAAAGGCGACAAAACTGCATTTTTTGGAAAAATACTTATTTTACCCGAAAATTTTATTTTATTATTATACCATGTTATAGAATATGTGTAAGATGAATAATAATGTTATAAAATTAAAAAGATAGTTAATACTGTTTATAACGGCTAGTTCATAATAATATTATAACAATATATCATTGTTTAGTAAAACATGATATTGCGTACAACACACACTATCGAGGAAGGTCGTGATTGTGTGTAATGCAAGCCAAGTCAGGGTTGCGTTTAGTGCACGAATCCATTATTGTTGTGTATAAAAAAATCAAACAATATTTCATTAATACATTGAATATATATATATACACTCAATGTTGCGTAGAATAACTACTATCAAACAAACTTGAAATTGTGTGTAACACGATCCAAGATTAGTATTGCATATACTGCAAACTAATACGGTGTCGCATATAGAGCAAGATAATCTTGGTGTAGCGTATAGTAGAAGATATGAAAGAGATTAAAAAGAATATATATTATAAAATCCAGGGTTGTTACAGTCACATTAAAAAAATATGTTCATAAAATGATTTATTCATACACATCATCATTCCATAAAGAATCATGAGTAAAATATCATAAAATAGTAACACCACATAAAAATTGTATCACCAAAAGTGAAATAAAATTTCCACATTAATAAAAATACTTCAGGAATATAAATATCATACCTAAATCAAGGGATTCACCCTCACATGGGTCATCTCATTCAACGAACAAGCTCAATAATAGACTCTATATAGTTCTTGTTTCTAGAAGACATTCCCATCATATTAAATGAAAATAACATAACCCCCTTTTATACAACATTATGACTTCATATGAACATTCTAAATTGTAGTTGAATCAGTTCACTACATTATCTCAAGCACAACTCTATAAATGGATGAGGCTACTGAATAATTACAGTGGTATATTATGAAATGTTGTGAGGTGAGACAATATTTTTATGATTATAATAAAATTTTAAATAAAAAAATATTATTAGCCATATGGTAAACACTAATCATATAAAAATTACCATAACTGGGTATGTTCACACATGTTAATAAAAGAAACTCTCCATTTTATAATTTTTTCATATTCCAATGGGAACCAAAAACGAATAAAATTAACAAACAATACTGAAATAGGACCCAAAATATATCCCAATACCCTAATCCATTTTGTATCCCAAAAATTAAATATTCATCCATCTATAACTGAGAATTTATCCTTATCTCGATATGAAACCATAATGTCTTACCAGGTACCAAATAATGCTTGATCTAGGAGTGAGTATAAATAAATTGGTAAACACAAATAGTGATTGAACCTATAAAAATTCTATCAATAATGTATAAAACTACAGCATGGAATAGCAGTAAATGTAATGAATGAGAGAATGCCTTGTTAACTTAATATTTATTAATTAATCATGTGGACCTCGAATTCTAATGTGACCCCTAGAGTAACCAAACATACTTCGGACCTTACTATATGTATGAACCAAAAATCATAGTGTGTTCATTAATTAACCTAATAGGATGTATTTTAATAAATAATTCCATCTATTTTCCATCGGAAATCATTAAAATATTCCTATAACATAATTATATATTATATGTTCGCAATGAATTAGTTTTGCACCTCAATCATAATAAAACAATAATTGTTCCTATTGAATTATTATATAATCCCAACCCATAGTATCAAAGAATCTATCCCACATCCCAATCCATATAACATACTATCAGTTCATATATCATTGGGCCAACACCTTACTCATTCCATCATTTAAAAATTTCCATGATTCAATATTGATTAACAAATTTTTTATTTCATTCATGTAGTAAACCAATTATATTTCTATTAAAAACTATTACCCACATAAAATTTATATTTCAACCATTTATCATTTTATATTTGACCATTATTTGTCATATTTTACTATATATACTAAAAAATACAAAATTTCACCAATTATCAAAAATCTGTTTCCTAAATAAAAATATATAATTCATTTTATCAAATTTATAATTTTATTATATTAAATTTAACATTTAAATTAATTTCATAAATATAATAAAATTATATATATCAAATTAAATAATATTTTTTCATGAACATGGTTTAATACTTCCATATTGTAACTTCTATAAGACATCAAATACTACTAACATCTAGTGATGATAATAAAATTTAAAAAATATATCTATATAATAATTGAATATATTTTAATTGAAACAAAGATAATGCATGTGAAAAAAGGTTAATAAATAATTAATTAAGATTTTTATGATTCTTAAATATGATGTTAACATGATTCCTTTGGATTTGTTTGTAATGTTAATTTTTTCTCTCCCAATCATTGTTTTAAATAAAGGTTAATAAATTATAATAATATGTTGGAAAGATATGTAAAAGCATTCAATCTAATCCATATATTTTTTTATAATTTTTATATGTTAGGGTTTTAAATCTCTACATAACATTTCTGATCTCATAGATTCATAATTCACATAAAATGGTTCTTTTAAGTGAAATTTTCAATATTTTTTATTTTCTATTTAGAATCATTCTTCCCCAAATAAATATTGATTATATTGCACCATAAATTTCATTATATGTTATAAAATTATTTCTTATGCCCTCTTTATATTGGATTTATATTACTTATAATAGTGTAATATTAATATTTTAATCTTTATGCTATCATGTTTCTCAGTTAATCATTTCCAAAAAAAATTACTCAGTATTATTTAGGAAGCATCATTTTTAATTATTCATTATTCATCAATGTGAATTTTATTCAGTTTATCTTTTAATTTAAAACAATATATTTATAACTAATTTGTTCTATAACATTATTATAATGTAATGTATATTTATTCGTATATTATAAATAATTTTTTAATATTATTCTGAATTGATTTTTTCATCTTTGACTATCACTACAGGAAAACTGAATATTTGAGACGGGCGATTTGCGACGGGGCTCCGTCGCAAATCGCCAGTTGCCAAAAACGGCGTCGTAAATAGGTGTTTTTGCGGCGGTGTCGTCACAAAAAGTTTATTTTCGATGGTATTTTTCCGCCGTCGCAAATGAGTTTTCGTTTATGTATAAAAAAGTTATTTGCGACGGGTCGTCGCAGATATATTAGTTGAAACGGGTCAGAATCCCGTCGCAAATGCGAAATTTAAAAAAATACTTACGAAGAAGATATTTGCGACGGACCGTCGCAGAAAGGTTTTCCTGACGGGTATTCGTCCCATCGCAAATGGTACAGCAAAAAACATTTACGATGGGAATTACCGTCGTAAATGTTCCCGTCGCAAATATTTAAAAAAATAAAATAAAATAATTATTACAAACTGTGTAATATTATATAAAAATAGTAATAATATTAATAATATTAAAAATTTATATATTTATAATATAAATAAAAAAATATATAAAATATAATTATGAAATATTAATATAAAATAATAATAATATGAATATAAATAATATAATATAATATAATATTACTAATATTAATAATATAAAAAATTAATATAATATTATTATTATTAAACTATCTATATAATAGTAATATTAATATTAATAATATAAATAAATTATATTATTATAGTATTAATAATAAAAAATATATATAATATAATTATGAAATATTAATATAAAAAAAATAATAGTACTAATATTATAAATATAAACAATTAATATAATAATATTATTATTTAAATAAATATACATATTTATGAAAAAATAATATTAATAATATTAATATTAATAAAATTATAAACTTCCCAATATTAAAAACAAATTTAAAATATTAAAAGTAATATTACTAAAATAAGCAGACATTAAAAATAATACTAATTAGTAATAATATATTAAAAAAATTAAAAACAAATTAAATCACGTAATATTCGTACCAATATGAAAGAAGAATTTTAAATAGTTAATATGACAATAAACTACGAACTCAAATGTTTATTACATCTAAAAAAATCACTGGGGGTGGATAATCTAGAGGACCTGGAGGACCTGGAGGAGGTGGTGGAGGAAACTCCATTCCTAAACTATGAATCAGATGATTCATATACTCCATATACTCCTGATGTTGCTCCTCATATCGACGTCTCTCCTCATCCTACTGCGGACGCATCTACTCCTGCCATCGACGCATCTCCTCATCGTGCTGCTGACACATCTGCTCCTGCCCCTAACGCAAATCCTCTATAAGATGACTCTGAGCACGCAGTTGCTCCTGATACTGTGAGGCAGAAGATGATGTCTCTCCAAGATCTCCTCTTGAGCTGGACGCCGACATCGGAGCAGTACCATTATATGCTGCAGGAGTCAAATGAGAGATGATACCAACTACTCGGCCCTTTTTGAAGCCATATTGGGTCGCCTGCATCCACGTCGTCTCATCAAAATGGTGGGCACTAGTCTGATCACTCGTCTCGTCTTGACTCTCAGCCTGTATCTGAGAGGTCGCGACCTCATATGACTCCTTAAGTTTCAATTAGAAATTAAAAAAATTAAAAGATTATATGCATTTAATTTTCAAACTGAAATGAAAATAATACTGACCAAAATCTGACACTGGCGGTCACCTCTAATATCTCTTGTAGCCGGGTCAGTGTACATCCTCCGATAAACGCCGTACGTCAAAATATCGGGCTTCTCAGCTTCCTATATGAATATGAAATAAACTGTTTATATTTAAAGTTGTATAAAATATTAAAAAAAGTACTTACCAGATGCTCTCTATGCGCACTGAATGTACGACTACCGGCTCGATGTGTCACCTCTTGTCTCCCCCGATTCTGTCGACCCAATGCAGATCTCCTCTGAAACCCACCACCCAACCACTGTGTACATAATCCATCCCAAACGTGAGATGAAATGTACTCTTCTCGGTGGGATCTACAGGACTCATCAAATTCTGTCACTCCGGCTTTCTTCACAGCCGTCTTTCTCAAATTATGCAAAAACGGACGGAAACGGTCACACATAGACACCACCTATGCCACGTTGATAGTGGCATGCATTCTCTCGTCTATGGGATACCATAAACCCTAATATAAAGTTACTAATGAATTAAATTTCAAAATAAATAATATTTAATTACGTACCAGCCAATGATCGAACATGGCGGCCTGCACATCAGCGGGAATCTGATCCCATGTGAGCCAGGGCTGAGAAAAATAATTGTGCAAGATAGCGCTCCCCTATCTAATAGCTATATTCATAAAACTGTGGAAAAAGAACAAATAATCAAATAATTAGAATATTAATAAATTATAATGAAAGATAACTAAAATACATAGGTTACCATACCACCGCGTGTGCGCATCGAATCCAAGAGGTGGACGTCACTCCGGGGTAGGATCTAGAATCATCAGTCTGGTATGACCACACCCTCTCTGAGTGCTCCATGTAGTGCCAACAGCCTGAGGGTCAGATGACTCAAAAACCTCATCATCCATAGGTAGATCAGCCTCCAGCAACTAACGATATATTTCCGAGTCCATCTGAAACATGAAATGATTGTTCTTAGCAAACAGTTGAAAATAACTATTATGTACAGATATATATTTGTTATGATTCTAACCATCATTTTACTGTGTCAATGTTCTTATTTATCATCATCTTCATAGTTGTCAATGTCATTGTCTTTATCTTCCTCATCAACATTATCAATTTCCATATTAGTTTCACTTTCATCATCTCTTATCATTTCAAATTCAGTTGTAACATCATTGACAACATCGTCACCATCGACCCTTAATTGTGGGGTGTCATCCTCGATATTCATGTCTCTTTGTGAAAAAGAGGTATTTTGAAGAGTGTCCTGAAAAATTTCATTTCCTTGCACTTCAGTGGAACCACATTCAGTTTGAGTAAACTGATTTTCTCGAGATTTAACTTTTATTATACTCCACCAATCATCAAACTATTTTGCAGTAGCACAGTATTTTGCATAATAAATTTGATATGCATGATGATCCAATAAAAATGGTTCATTTACTTCAAGAAGACTTTTATGTTTAATATCAAAAATTCCATGAGTCGGATGAATACACAAGCCTCTCTCTGTATCTAGCCATCGATTTTTAAGCATTGTTACATAATTCTGTCATAAATAACACAGTTCAATAATTTCTTCAAGCATGCTATAAAAGTCAACTTCAATATCTCTATGATGTGATCCCTTCAAACAAACACCATTATTCATTGTTTTCTTTGATTCCCCATATGCACGTGTATGAAAGTGATAACCATTCATCACATATGCATTATAGGATTTAACCATTTTGGATGGTGGGATACTCAATAAACACAAGCGACTATCAATCTTATCAGCATGTACAGATACCTGAAAATTTGTAAAACATTTATCACTATTACAAGTAATAAATTGATGTTATATGTAAAACCAAAAAAGAATGTATGTTACCTGTTTTTGAAACCAGTAGTAAATTTTTTTTTGCCGACATTCTTCTAAGCCATCTGTTGTAATTTGGGGAAATTATTTCTTGATATGATCATCATATAACCTACAAAAACAATATGATTAATTTAATGTAACAAAATCTATAGAATAAGGGATAAGAACACTCACTGTACAATTGGTGACATTTCTTCATAGTTGAGTAGAACATATGTATAAGCTCTATGATGTTCATCATCTGAAAGCCATCTATCATTAAATCCACCGAAGCCATGTTCGGGCTGATTGTCAACTGATAATTGATTGTTCATATCATCATCAACATTCCTCTCGTTCTGGCCCATTAGGTTAAATTTTGAGGGATATTCAAAATCAAAATAATGAGAGCAGAATAAAGCAATTTCTTCTTGAAAATAAGCTTCAGTAATTGAGCCTTCAACTGATGCTTTGTTATGGACTTTTTTCATCAATTTCTGCATGCATCTCTCAAATGGGTACACTCATCGAAACTGAAACGGACCTCCACATTTTGCTTCATGTGGCAAATGTAATATCAAATGTTCCGTCGAGTCAGAGAAAGCCGGTGGAATTATTTTTTCCAATTTGCATATAATTACAACAACAGCTTCTTCCAGTTTTCTTAGTGTATCGTAGTCTGTTGTCGCCACACACATGTCTTAGAAAAAATATGATATATCTTTTATCGAATCCCAAATATTAGAATTCCAAAAACCTCTTAATCTAATAGGCATAAGTCTTTCCATTATAACATGACATTCAAGACTTTTGAATCCTGTAATATGGCCATTTTTAACACATCTGCCCAAGTTGGAAGCATATCCATCTGGAAGTCTCAAATCTTCAATCCACTGACAAAATAATAAGTGACTCTCTTTGGTCAGTGTATAAGCTGCTTTTGGCTTCATTAATCTCTGTGATCTGACATTTTCAAACAATTCAAGTTCTGGTCGCCTGCAAATTTGGGCGAGATCTAATTGTGCCTTTACATTATCTTTGGTTTTACCCGGTGTATCCAAAACTGTATGAAATAAATTATCAAAATAGTTCTTCTCAATATGCATGACATCCAACATGTGTCGGACCAACAAATCATACCAATATGGAAGATTCCAAAAAATGCTTCATTTTGTCCAATTATGTTCTTTCCCAAAACCATGAATTTTTTGTTGGTTTATTGTTGGTCCAAAAGTGATGGAAGGTAATGAAAATACAACTGATTGTAACTCTGTACCTGAGATCATTTTTGGAGGTTCATTTCTTTCAATTCTTCCTTTTCTGAAATGATATTTATTCCTCCGAAAAGGATGATCGATTGGAAGAAATATGCGATGATAGTCGAAATAACAAGGTTATTTTTCATTCACGAGCATAAATGCTTTGTTGTCTCCCATACAGCAAGGACATGATTTTGGACTATGTGTACTCCAGCCAGATAACATACCATATGCCGGGAAGTCACTAATTGTCCACTTCAAAGTAGCTTTCATTACAAAATTCTGTTTCGCAGCAGCATCATATATACCAACACCATGACTCCACAATAAATTTAACTCATCAATCAGTAGTTTCAAATAAACATCAATATTCTTTTTGCGGATTTCCTGGGATTAATAATGTCAAAAAGGTATAAGGCTCTTACATCAACATCCATGGAGGCAAATTGTACAGAGTTATAAAGACAGTCCAATAGGAATACTGACTACCAAAAATCCAAATGGACAAAAACCTTCAGTAGAAATACCCAATCACACGTTCCGGGATTCTAAAGCAAAAGATGGATGCACATGATCATAAAATTTTCCATGAATCACTATAAGATGGATGAATCAAGCTTTTACCATTTGAAATATTGGTTTTGTTCCATGAAATCATTGTCACTGTGTTCTGAGACATAAATAAACTTTGCAACCTGGGTGTAAGCCGGAAATATCTCAATTGTTTTACAGGAATCAATCCAGACTTCCCTGATTGAGCTTCTTTATACCTTGATTGTCCACATGTGGGACAACTATCCAACGACTCATTTTCACCAGAATATAAGATGCAATCATTTGAACATGCATGGATCTTCTGATAACTAAGGCCTAGATTACGAACGTGTCTTTTTCTCTCATAATAATTAGCAGGCAGCACATTTACTTCAGGTAATAATGCTTTAACCAAAGAAAATATCTGATCAAAATAGTTATGTGACATTCCATTATCTAATTTAATAGCCATAAATTTTTCAACTGCTTCTAATTTTCTTATCTTGCAACCAGGATATAATGCATCCTCAGCAGACCTGAACAACTCAGCAAATTCAGATGGTGCCAACTTGGGAGGTAAATCAACATCATCCTCAATTTCTGTTTGTTGAAGGGATGACCCTGCAACATCATGTACTAAATTCTGAAACCGTGATGGATCCGAAATGAAATTATTAGTATCTTCTCTGGAATTGCGTTCACCGTGATGATACCAAAAAATATAATCTGATTGAAAACCATAATGCAAGATGTGTTTCCCAACGATGTCAAATGTCTCAAACATTCTCAGAGCAAATTTTTTACAAGGACACTTAATTGTCCATTCTGAAACAAATTCTGGGTTTGATGATGTAAATGATAAGAAAGCTTCAACACCATCAACATATACAGGATTTAAACTACAACCGTTTGGATTTCAGCGCTGATTTATCCAAGCACGATTATCTAATAATGATTGATGTCAATTTCTTTGTTCCATATTCATATATATGTTTCTACAAAATTTAAAACCATTACTATTGTTAAATAATTTGATATAAGAAACAATATCCAAAAATAGAAGATACATAATTATAGTTATTTATTAGTAATTACCAATAATTATAGGCGACACAGTTAGTTTGTAATCATACCAACTAATTATTATTAATTAAGCAATACTTAGAAATACATGGAAAAATGAAATATTCTTGAAGAATGAAATAAAATTTTGTAATCATCACTGTGAAGAATAAATTAATAATTATTCTGATTTTTCAGACGGCTCATCTCTTTATAACTTTCTCCCGACTAAAATCAGTATGAAAAACTTGCTCTGACATACGTTAGAGCACATTTTTCATACTGATTTTAGTGGGAGAAAGTATCAAAGATATGAGATGTTGAACAAAATGTATCCATCAATCCGCTGGAAATTGTACCAATTTATAACCATGTACTTGAATTTATTTGATTTTTGATTAATTTTATTAGTAATTATTACTAATTATTACAAATCTGAATATTTCCAAGATATTTTTCTCTATTCTTAACATGTTCAAATCTTAAAGAGTCGTTAATTTTCAGTTCATGCCCAATAAAAAGTTTGCGTCAACCTTGTTCAATTTAAACTCTATAATTGTCCTTCCATGGTTGATCATCTCGCAAGTAGTGTTGCAATAAGACGACACAAGTAATGAGAAAGACATGACTTGGGTTGTCCTATTGAAACGCTACTTGTGAGGTGATCAACCAAGAAAGAAAAATATAGAGTTTACATTAGACACAGTTGACGCAAACTTTTTATTGGGGAAGACCTGAAAATTGGTGACCCTTTATGATTTGATCTCTTAAGAATAAAGCAAAACTTGTCAAAAATATTGATAATTGTAATATTTTGTAAATTTTTTATAATTTAAATAATATTAATATTTTTTTTATAAATATTAAACATATAATAATAAAATAATTATATTATAAGTATTATTTAACTATTAATATTAGAGTAATATAATATTTTATATTATGTTACTATTTATGTTACTATTTATGTTACTATTATATTACTAATTATGTTACTAATTATGTAACTAATTAGAAATGTGAAGATATGCATATAGGTCGGGTGGTTAATCAATCAATGAATAGAAAAAAAAACGTAATTGACCGCTCATCTACATCAATTTTATTTTCATTTGTGTGTTGAGGTTGATAGGAAACTTCTCCCTCCACATCTAATATGTGCTTTTACTGTCAAAATTATAAACCTCCTCACCTCTATATTGGCGAGGAGGTTGATAATTTTGACAGTAAAAGCAGATATTACATGTGGAGGCAGAAGTTTCCTGTCAAGCCTCAACACAAAAATAAAAACAATTTTAGGTAAATGAGCGGTCAATCACGTTTCCTAATTAAATATAATTGTTTCCTAATTAAATCTAATTGTTTCCTAATTAAATCTAATTGTTTCCTATTTAAATCTAATTGTTCTCTAATTAAATCTACTAATTAAATCTAATTGTTTCCTAATTAAATCTAATTGTTTCCTAATTAAATTCAATTATTTCATAATTAAATATAATTTTTTCCTAATGAAATCTAATTGTTTCCTAATTAAATCTAATTGTTTCTTAATTAAATCTACTAATTAAATCTAATTGTTTCCTAATTAAATATAATTGTTTCCTATTTAAATATAATTGTTTGCTAATTAAATCTAACTATTTCCTAATTAAATCTAATTGTTTCCTAATTAAATCTAATTGTTTCCTAACTAAATATAATTGTTTCCTAACTAAATCTAATTGTTTCCTAATTAAATCTAATTGTTTCCTAATTAAATCAAATTATTTCCTAATTATTTTAATTGTTTTCTAATTATTTCTAATCAATTAAATCTAATTATTTCCTAATTATTTGAATATTATTTTAATTAAATATAATTATTTCATAATTATTTGATAATTATATATTTATTTTTAATTATTACCAAAACATCCCCAGGGAGTGTCGAACCAAGAGTGCAGCATGGCCCGTTGTCATGTACCAGGTTACCCCGAGTCAAGCTCGAAACACCTTATCAGAGTTTTCACTCCTAGGTACATCTGTTCCAGAGCTGCCTCTACTTGTTCTTATCCAGACAAGGATTATTCGGTACAAGAACATAAAGTAATTATACTATATAGCTAAACATTCTATTAAAAAATAAAATTAACAATTAAAAATAAAACTAACAATTAAAAATAATTTAACAATTAAAAAAATATAAATACATTTAATAATCTGCACCTTCAAACTCCTTCCTTCCTCTTCTCGAATTAAAAAATTAAAACAAAAAAAAATTCTGCTCAGAACTGAAAATGAGAGAGAGAGAAGAATGGAGAACTGAATGTTATGGAAAACAATGGATGGGGTGTATATATATGTTAGATTATTTGCGATGGTCATATTTGAGACGGGAGACCGTCTCAAATACTAGGTATTGCGACGAGATACCGTCGCAAATGCCTTCGCCCGCATTAAATACAGGCGGCGGGTAAAATTACTTTTGCGATGGGCCCGTCGCAAATAGCCACCATTAGCGACGAGCGGATATCCCCGTCGAAAATTTCTATTTACCGCCGCCGGTATTGTCGATGGGGCTCATCACAAATAAAATCGCCCACATTAATTTCGAGCGGCGGGTAAAAGGGTTGTTGCGACGGGCCCGTCGCAAATGCCACACCATTAGCGACAGGCAGATATCCCCGTCGCAAATTACTATTTACCGCCACCAGTATTTGCGACAGGAAGATATCCCCATCACAAATTCTGATTTACCGTCGTCGGTATTTGCGACGGGTCCTGTCGTAAATACCCCCCGTTGGGTTATTTGTTGCGACGGGTAAATAGTCCCGTCACAAAAACGTATTTACCACCGCCGGGTATTTACAACGGGTTGAAGGTGACCATCGCAAATAGGCATTACAGTGGCTAGTATTGGCCACGGGGCCCATCGCAAATAACACGGGGTGAATAATTGTTTGCGACGGGGAAATTTCCCCGTCGCAAATACTATTTACCACCGCCGGGTACTTGTGACGGGTAGCCTTCTACCCGTCGCAAATAGCCTTCCCTCATTTTGGCGCACAAAGCGCGCCATTGCAATTGCAACAGGACCTGTATTTCCGTCGCAAATAACTAACCATTTGCGACGGGAATATATTCCCGTCGCAAAAACTATTCTCATCGGAGTTTTTGCGATGGAAATAAGGCCCGTCGCAAATACCCCATCGCAATAATCATTTTTTCCATAGTGTATATCCTTAAATTTTTCTTATATTCCACTTGCGATAGGAATAAATAAATCTATACATTTTCCTTCTCATCTCAATTAATATCATTTTATTTTGATGATTAATGCCAATAATATTTTATTGTTATCTTTTAATTATTATATTAATAATTTAAATTGTATTAATTTTCATGTGTAACACATATGTATGCTTTAAAACATATTAATAGGTAGTTACCAAATTATGATTACCTCTAATTAGTTTGGAATGTCCTTATATATCAAGTGATCTTATTTTACAATAAATATTATGTTATCTTACTATACTATGTTATATGATATACTGGTCCATTATGTGCTGATTGTCTTTGAATAGAGACATGATTTAGGAAACAATTTTTTACACGTATGAATGAGAAAATTTTAACTGTCATGATATGTTCATGTTATTTATTTCTTATATTATGATAAAATATTTCGGTCCATATTCATGATTTGGGATCTATGTTTTATTTTATAGGATATCCTTATGTTATTTTTCTGTACCTTGATTTATGTTCACATAACCACATGTTAAAAAATATATTGTATCTTGTGTGTATAATTTATTTGGAGATCATGAGGAAAAATTATATACAAATATGGTTATTTAAAAAAAATTTAATCAAACTAATAATATTATTCATTTGGGAACAATTTATTTTCATATTTAAAAAATAATCATTTGAAATAATGAAATATTTATATATGTTATGCTCGTATAATTCAAATTTGTATTAGATTATGTTCAGTAATATTTTGTTTATTTTTTATTAAAATAAAGTCAATAACAATTAGATAAACCTATTTTGAAACAAGAATTATATAGGTAAAACATGAAATATAATGAGATGAAATAAAGTGTACTGATGTATGAAAATTTATGGATTTATTTTCATTATTATATGAATACAAATTCTAGTTATTATCAATTAATAAAAAAATATTCATTTTAGTTTTATTCAACTGTTGGAATAATGAATATTTGATTAAACTACATTTTTGGTGGAAAATAAAATTAGTTCCATAATGATAATCAAAATGTGATTATAGCATTTAGAAAATATTTTATATTAATGATCAAATAATTATTTAAATCTATCAATAATAACATGAACCATATTATACTCTAAAATTTTTAATGGAAGGATAAACTCTCTATTGATTCTGTAGTGTTTCAATAACCATATTCCTTTAATAGGTCCTTATTTCATCTAATTACGTTGAAAACCCCCAATAAAACAGTATATATATTATGTTAATTAATACTAAGAATATGGAAACTTTGGTTTGGTTGTTTTTTATTTTTTTGTTAAGAAGATCCTAGTGGGGTTATGCTTAAAGAAAATATGGAAGGTATATGAAATAGACAACATAGAATGGGAGAATAATGTGAAATATTTTTTAATAAATATTTTCCCAAAATGATCAAAGAATAATTAATAGATAATTACTTAACTAAATAAAAATAAGGATGGTTCCATTTGAACCAATAAATACAAATACACTAAAATTGACATGTAATCTTTTTTTAATCACTTATTGTCAATGATAAATCAATAATTTAATGTTTTATAAATGAAAATATTATTTAAGAGTTAGTGATAAGGTACAGTGATAACTATAAAGAAAATTATCATTTTGTAATGAAAAAATATAATGGGGGGAATCTTAATATTTTAATGTTTTAGGGTTTTATATGTAAAACAAAATTTAGAGGCTCAAATTATAGATTATTGAATATCTATCCCCACACATGCCAAAACTGTAGGATGAATCACGGCCTAAATTTCCTTAATAGAATATATTAGTATTCTGATAATGGAAAAAATGTCAACCAAAAACATCAATGATATAATGATATAAATAGCCAACCACCAAAATAGATGATATGACGGTCCTAAGAAATAAACCATTCACTCCCAATCACATAAAGGGGAATTAATTTTTACATTATGCAAAATTATTCACTAATAGAAGTTCTAATGATGTATATCTATATAAAATAATCCAATTCCAAGGGGAAAATTTAAATGTTTTGTGATTATGACTATTGATGTGTGTCTTGGAAACAATGTGGGGAATAGTACACATATCATCCACTGAATACCTAGAAGGGTATTATTTTATTTTATTTCAACCCAGTATTTAATATCTATGTATATTTATAAAATTATAAAACCACAACCCAAGAAACTAGATATTTATTTACTACTAAAAAAAATTGATTTGTTTATTTCTTTCCATGAATTCAACTCTTTATTGATTGAGGCTTGTGGAATTATTTTTCTATAACATATTATTATCAATTTTTTAATTTTTTTGATTTCTGGAATGTATTGGTACTCTATAATTAGATAGAATATCACTTTATTGGTTAGAGAAATAAAATTCTGTACCCCTTGTAAAACCACGATTATATATCATTTTGTGGATACTTTTTAATTACATATTAATATCCCATCCCTTGAATGGATATTTATACATTATAATGATTTATTTTTGTCTCAAATTATTTGTTAGGGACACAATATTTTAGATATTCTATTGTATGGGAAAATTTTTATGTTTTTAATCAATAGTTTTCTTTTATTTTCTATATCCCGATGTGGAGTTATAAATTGGAATAATATATGGTGGTATGATAACATTAGAGACTGTTAAATAATAAACCATATTTAATTCATGGAACTGATGAAAAATATACTAGTGAATTTGTTAAAGGGTACTATATTTCCAATTGCGATAATATTTGTCAAAATGGTCCACCTTATTAATAAAGAGTTTGGATCTAAACATCTTTTTTTATTATAGGTAAATTAAAAAATCACAATGAAGAAGAGATATAATTTCCACATATTTATGACATTTTGAATCAAATTATAAGGTCTCAATACAACACAAATATTGTAATCTGTTCCAGATATCATCATTTCTTGGTGAATATAGAGGATGTACAAAAGATGCCCTTTTTTAAAATATATGGATGTTGTAATTTCATAATAACTACTTTTGAAATTACAAATACTCCATCTATGATCATTTATGATCATCAAATTTTTATTATATTCATTATATCCAGCCTTGATTAATTTTTCGTAGTATTTATAGATTATATTACCATGCCATAGATGTCCTAAAGGATTTCTTTTTATTTTATTATTGATAATATCCCTTTTACGGGTTGAAGGGGAACATGTACATGGCCTGTATGCTAAAGGAACAATACCCAACTAACCTACAATACATGACCCAAAGGCCCAGAGGCATACCATACCAATTACATGACCTATAGTCCCAACCCAATATAACTGCCCCTCCCCAAATTCTGCATCATTGATCACCTAACTCCCCACCTTGCAATGTTGATTGGTTAGTATAGGCCCATAAAGAGCTGGTGTTATCATTTATTCTAAGATTAATGAAGAAAATTAAATGTATTTCATGATTCTCTTGATGAAATTATAAATGGAGAAATTATGTTCCAAATTTAACAACATTGAATTACTTCTATAGAATATATCACTATTGGGTATTGTGAACCAAATGGAGTATATATTTATAGATACTTTTATGAAAATGTCATAAAAATATATCCTTAAAAACCACTCTAAAAAGGATATATTATTTGTTATCTACATACTTTCAACTCCTTGTGAGAAACATCGTGTGATTTTCAAAACCAAAAACCATTTTATCTTATAAGGACATCAAGTTTGGGTAAATAAATGAATATAAATATTATTTCAATGAGATTATAGAATGGTTGGTCACTAAATTTTTACCCACACCACCCTATATTAGAGAAGGGTTATTAATATATGAGGCTTAATCAAAAACGTTTTTATGTGTATCGTTATTGAAAATAAACAAGTTGTATCTTAATCCTCATATAAATTAATGTGTCTTGAGAGAAATTACAATACACCTGATTTAGAGAAATCAAAACTAATATTTGGATGAAATATATTGTATAATTATCTCCATGGAAAGATTTTTTTATATTTACATATATATTAATTAATGGAAAAAAAATTATACATTTAAACAAAAATGATATTAACATGAACAATAGGAGGTTGTTGGAGTTGATCAGTGAATATGACTGCTGAACAATTCATACAGGTAAATATAATAGTTGAATAGAGTGATGATATAAATAAATATATAAAGGATAATTAATATTTTTCAATTCAATATTGAAAATGATGAAATTATATGATTCGATAAATGAATAAATGTCCCGTCAAAGAAAGAAATGAATAAGGTTTTATTGGATTATGCATATAGCTCATCATTCACAATCATTAATTATAACATAAATATTTATGTAGATAAATTGGGTTGTTTTTCGTTTGAAAATATTAGTTGGGATATTTCATTATATTGATTGGGATATTTGGTCATCCTACATGTCAGGACTCAACCTTTTATATTTATGGTTATGATATATCCATAATTAAACTTATATAGAAATTGGATGAAATCATTATGGATATCATTTTTGGTTTTCAAAATACCTATAAAAGAAATTACTCCAATTAGAATATACCCGATAAAATTAATAAACACAAGTATTTATTTTTTATTAATGATTTTTTATCAATATATTATCTTTATATGGTATAAATAAATAAATAATTAAGGTGGATCAATATATGTTGTGTATCTCAATGTTTTGGAGAAGTACATGAAAAGAATTGAATATCGAGCTAATAATTATAACTACATTACATCATAATATTATTGTTCTATCAAATTGGATCATTCAAGAATTAGATTATATTTTCAGATCCAATTTAATGGATTTAAATGAGTTATAAATTAACATCATCCTTTGGTAGAGTTATCACATACTAGTAGTTTGTAAATTTGTATTTAAATATAACAATATGAGACTTTTTCTGGTGAATAGGTTCCAAACATCAGTATAATGTGATAATGTTGGAGAGAAAACATTATTTGGAATAGATAATGATAAAAAAAAGTCATATTCTTTAAACTATTTGGGATATTACATATGAATCATAAATTATATAGAATATATTTTATGACAATAACTAGAGGCATTTTGATTTTTATGTAATTGGTTGCGTATTCAATTAAATATCAACAAGAAATATTATTTTGATATTTATGAAAAATGGAATTTTGAGCCCTAGATATGGTGTCCAATTTGAAATCCTTCATCATCTAGGGAAGACTTATTATCATCATACACAATTAAGAATCCTATTATGTGTTCAAGATGTGTCCCGCATTTAAATTAAATCAATTTCCATACTTAATACATCATATATACCAATTTTTTTTTAAGAACATGAGAATGATCTCTCCTATGTGTTACAACTAATAGAGATAAAGGATCATAGAGATAATTTACTAAAAATCATGACAAATCACCATGTTAATGTAATCATGATGAATAATATGTTTTCTAAAATAAATAAATCAATACCCATGTAATTATATATGTATTCACTAGTTTGAACACATAATGGTGTAATTATTTCACCCTAGGTCTCTATTCTTACTTCAATGGAGGTTTTTTTATAATTTTATTACTATAAATATTACTATTCAATATTTGGATGAATTTAATGTGATATTGGAAATGGATCAGCTCTAAATACATACATCCAATATGAATTTATGGGATGGGGAAATCAAATCACATACCCCATTTAATCCAATTATCATATATCATTAAAAAAATAAAAATGATCTACCTAATGAATTAATTCCATTTTATGGGTCTTCCGAAATATAGTAAAACATATTTTTCTTAAATTATTAGGAATAAACACAATATTTATGATATGTCAATAAAGGATTATATGCTTATCTATTTACTAAAGTGTTTTTAAGCCTTACAACATTAACATAGTTTAATTATTCAGTTTAACACATATATGATGTTATGTCAATATCAAAGACTCCATATAGAATAAAAAATATTAAATTAATATAAATAATGAATATACAATTTGATAATTTTTTATATGGTTTCAAAGAACCCAAGTGATTTTCCATTGTTTACACAAATACACATTTCTTATAAGATATATATATCAATAAATCATAATACAGATTATAGAGAACATAACAAAACCGTGATAAAGAAGACATGCCATTAACCCTATATTGATTACAAGTTTTATAAACATAAACCGTCTTAATACTAATGACTGATAGACCATAGATCAATATATCATCAATTATTTGTGAAAATACTAGATATACACAATATGGACATTCATACTAGATACAGACATTAAAATATCATACTAATTTCCATTGTGTAGACAAATATTCCCTATATCGTTTTGGATGTGTTACACATATAATTTAATGATTACATTGATCAATTTCAGGTGGTTTTTATAGATGATATTACAATGAATTCAACTTTTATGTAATAACATAAAATTTATTTGGTGATTTCCCAAAAGGACCCCTAAGAGAATAAATTCTCTTTCAAATTTAGATATTGGGAATTCTTGATATATAAAATATAATTATTTTGTCACGTAATCATAAAAGAGGGTATATCTATAGATGATTTATAGATAATGGTAAATAATGAATAAAATGTTGAAACCTATATAAGTATATCAACATAGTTATTTTATTTTCTTGATATTATCAATTAGTTGAGAGAAATTAATAATGATTTTCATATCAATTAAACATGATTACTAAAAATGGAGTCAGGTTCATTTAGATAGATAAATTTAGAGATAATTTCATGAATCATAATTGAATGTTGGCCACGACACCAGTACACATTGTATACTATAGTATACATAAGTTTATTATATAAATTGTATCATAGAAAGTTTGGAGTTTTTACCATATCTAAAATAACAATGTGTCATCATATACCACTTTTATATTAATATTCCTTGAGAAAAATAACCGAACACGTGATTTAGATACAGAATAAAAATATATATGTTGCTATTATATAGTATAATAATATATGTGTATAAAATTATCATATATTTATACTGATCAAAATATATTAAAATATATATTCAAACATAAGATGTTGAATATGAAAAATTAGATATGGTTATAGTGGATCATTTAAAAAACTACTTAATAATCTATCCATTTATATATTAAAGTGGAATAACATATGGTATATAACCTTATAAAAAATATAATTAATATTTTTTGGAAATTCCTTGAAAATAATTGAATTATAAAAATTAGTAAATGAATAATAATCCATTAAAAACAATAATTTATGATGGTGTTATTGGATGATAAAAAAATATCATCATTCAGTATAAATCAATGAATCAAAAAGATATATGTAGATAGAATAGAATATTTTGATGTAATAAATGAGGGGGATATTTAATTATATATATATATATATCATTTCTATCTATCTCAATTTGTAGAGGATAAATGTCAGAATAGTAAATGTGTGATGTAACGAGTACTTCTACCCATATCGACGGATGATCACATCTCAATTGATTTTTTTGTACGCCAACCAAATAAAAATAATGGAAAATGAAATGTGGGATATTGTTGATAAACATTTGAATTGAAAAATATTTCATTCCTACTATAGACTAATTCTCATAGAATAAACATTAAATGATATATATAATGTTAATACTATGGTTGCTTGAGATCTAGGTTTACATCAATGTTTTGTTGGGAAATTAACAATCATCAAATATTAAACTAATATTTTCACTACATGGAATCCTAAAATTTATGTTCAATCTATGAGTACTATTCAAACATTGGAATATATTTTGAGATCATATTCATTAGATTTATGAATTTATTAGGATAAAAAAATTTCTTTTTTAGATTTTTTAGATACAAATTGTTTCTATTATAGTACTATAATGGAATAATATGAGTATTTTTTGAGAAGGAGATAATGACAGCATGTTGGAATAATTTGTTGGAAGAAGCTATTTGGACCATATATTGTTCATTAAATTTGATAGATTCAGACTATTTAATTGTATATTATTTAATCCCAATGTATATAGAAGATCAATATTCATGATCAATTGTGAGATTTGGAGTTTAAATCATTATATATATAATTATTTTAATATCTCCATTGAAGAGGGCTCTGAGATTTATAATGTAATGGAATTATAGGCCTTGATATATTGACCAATTTGAAATCATTGATATTTTCAAGTTGAATTTTTTTTATGATCCACATCATGTAAACCTCTTAAAAGATCATATTCTATTCCATTTATCACAATTGATGATATGTATACCTATTCCATCACACGTAATAAACTCACATGTCATAGAAATGGAATTTGTTTTTCTTTTAAGAGAGATTAACAATGAGGTATCCAATAATAGAGATAATTTACTACAAAACATGACCACTAACCAGGTTAATGTTCTCTAGTAGAATAATATTTTAATTAATGAAAAAATGGAAGTGGAAGATTCAATGAGGTAAAATCGCACTCATTTTTATTAACTGGGTAATTAAATTATGATGGTGAAGTTGCCTTAAGAGGAGGTAAAATGTCTCACCCCTTGTTTTTAATCACAGAATATGATTAATAACTTTTATCACATGAAACAATAAATATTAAAAAAAACATTAGAAATTATATAAATATAAGATAACTATAAATACCTTAAGATATACATATATGTAACATTGTTATAAAATTTACTGATGATATAAAACAATAATGAAAAAAAATATCATGAAAATGAAATCTTTATCCTTATGATTTTTTATGAACATAATTCTAGTACTTATTGCTTGGGAAATATATAAAAACATTTGACATATAATTTTAATTTCATTAGAGAAATAAATGAATATAATAAATTAATTTCATTTAAATAAGTACATTAATATATATGATTTTAATATGACAACTATATTTCTGGATGTTAGTTATATGTTTATTGGACATTTTATAGTTAAAAATACATGTATATAATAGGTATAATGATTATTTTATAATAAGAATACAAATGTTTCAAATTTAATTTAAAAATCATATATGGTATTTAATTTAAAAATTAATTTTAACTCATTAGTGAAACTATATTTTGTTTTGAAAAATTATATTTGTGAGTTATGATATTATATTAAAATTATTATATATAAAAATTCATAAAATGGATTTTTAAATTTTTTTTAATTACTATATAGATAAATATATACATTCCATGAAACAATTAAGGAGTTATAAGGAATAATAATTAAATGATTCATCAAAAATGAAAAATGATTTCTTTATAGAATTATTTTTGTTGTATATAATATAATTTTATATAATATAGAAATATTATAATATTAATCTTATGGAATTTAATTAGATGTAATTTATTATTTAAAAAATAAAATAATGTTAATAAATTTGTAATTATTTTCAATTGAATAATAAAAAAACATTTCTTTTTAAATAATAATATTTCTAAAAACAATTTGTTGTGAATTTAATATTTTAAATTAATTTTAAAAACTATTGTAAATTAACTTTTTTCAAATATTAATTATTTTTTAAATTAATGCAAGGAAATTTAGTAATACGATCAATTTTTTTTTGTGAAAAATTAATAGTTGTTGGAATGTGAGTCACCATAGAACCATGTATAATTTTATTGGGGTTATAAAATTACATGACTAAGTTGAAAATTATCTCTAATATTATGTACAGATTATGTGTATTGTGTTATATATACCCCATATCCATTAATATTCCACTTTGGACCCAAGTTTCATGTAAAATCACAGTCTATTGTGATTAAATAATATTTAATTCTCAAAAACATACTCAATATAACCTATAAATAAACCCCACCATTTCCACTTAAAACTAATATTTTCTTATTTTCACCCCTTTAATATACACCCTAATTTCCTCTCATAAGGTTTTTTCCTCACATTTGGTATACTATTTTTCCAATACTGATTACTAAATCATTCATTTTCAATAAACCCTTTTTAGAGGGAGTGAATTCAATAAATGTAGCAACTTGTTCATAACTACCATTTTCATATACCTTTTTATTCAATCATTTTAAAACACATTAACTACTATTGTTATATTCTATTAATAAAATAATGTTTCTAAACCAAAATTTCTGTAAGATAACTGTATAGTGTTGTTCTTTCATTAGTATAGTGTGTTCTTCTAATTGGATCCTTCATATCAATATTCTATTAAATTTTTCATTTGTTCATTATCAACCACAATTTTCATCACATCCATTTTTGATGTCTCATTTTCATTATATTGATAAATCATAAATGTTATATATATTAGCATTCTAATTATTTTTTAAAAATTAATATATATAATTTTTTTTAAATGTAATTAATATTTCATATTATTTATTAAAAAAAATCTAATTGTTCTTATCAATTTATTTTTCATCTATATTAATATATTTTTATTTTTATTATTTTTCACTAATGGTGTGATCTAATGAAATAATCCATATTAATTTTATAGATGATTTATTTATATCTATTGTGGTTAATTTTTAAAATTCATTTCGTTCTAGTGGTATAATTAGTATTTGATGAATTTATGGTGTTGTCTTATTCGTGTGGTAGATATATGAGTGGCTGATCATAATGTGAAATCATGGCCCAAAATTTTATTTCTGTTAAATAAATTTGGTAATTCATTATAACTCATGAGATGACCTATTTTGGGAAATTATAGGTTATCCTAGTGGATTATTTTTTTTAATGTATGTCCACGATGTGATTACTGTCTTTGAAGTAAGCCATAATAGATATTGTGATTTTATACTCTTATAAAAGTCCTGCATTTCTATTTGAGAAAAATTCAAACTTTAAATCTCTAATGTTATATAAGAATCATTATTTCTAGATTCTTTATTTGTGATAAAATTTTTACTGTGTATAATTTCCACAATTTATAGATATATACCTTCATTTTTGTCTCATAAAAAGTATTCTTTTCAAATACTTACATATGATCTTCATTGTGGAATCTTATGTTGTATCGATTGATATATATTATGTTCTACCCCTTGATGGGGGTTTTCTCACACCCATTTATTTTTATTCCATTCTCATGGTAATGAAGAATTTTTTTATGTATGACATATCTTGAATGATATCATTAGTGGTGAATTTAATTTTTTATGTTAATGGGTTATTATAAAATGAGTTGATTTTGTATCTAATATATTAGAACACTAAACCTATAGCTTCAGAGTGTTTGATTTATTGCGTTTTTTTTGGGATAATAATTTATTTTATATATATATATATTTAATGTCATCTCAAATGATATGGGAGTCCAGCTTGGTATTCCATACAATACTCAACTCAACCCAAGTAAAAAACCCAAGTTATTCTAACAAAATCTCACTTTGACTGATTAATATCTTGGATGATCTAATACATACATTACTAACCCACAAAACCATCCATTATTTATAAAAATTAACCAATTTTTAACTTACAAACAACTATACCATCACTAATTTCGTATAATAAACAAATCAACATAAATTAGATGTCATATTTCATTGAATGATGGTTTGTATCCACACATTGAATCATAAATTTTTACAGCAATAGGATTGGGAGAGTCTATGATATTATAATACACACATATTTACATGGATTTTGTGATTAATATAATAGAGGACTCATATTATGTTCCATTGATTAATTTAATGAATTTTCATCAATTTAGAATGGGGATAAAAAAATTTAGATAAAAAATAATCCCTCAGGAGAAATCTTTAAAAAATTATATCCATTTAGGTGTTATACAAAAAATAATTTCTCAGGCCACCAACTTATGATACGATTACAATATATCCACCAAAGGAGAAAAAAGTTAAAAAAATTTAAATCTATTACTAGGGAAAAGTATTCCAATTATAATTCCATGAAGACCAAGATCTATCATTATGATAATTTCCACAGTAAAAAAGATTTAATTTCCATTTCCATTGGAGAGTAAAGTGGGACTATGAGAGTGTTGGTGTGAACATTCCAAAAAATAAAGTATTCAATGATGAATAATATAAAAAAATTATTGTAAAAAATGAGATACATTTCTAAGATTTAATTATTTTACATGAAATCCTTCATGGATGGCATGAAATATAATTTAATTATTTAAATCTATATATGAAGGCATGATGGTTTAATTTTTTTGGATTTCCATGAACACATATAATTTAGTATACTATATTTTAACTAAAATAATGGTCTTTAATCTCATCCCCAACAAAGTTATATTGGTTAACTAGCTTATCACTAAAGGATTGGATTCACAAATAGGTTTATGATTTTTCTATTTTATTACAACTATGGGTTTTCTATTGACTTACCACCAGTAAGGATATGTGTTTAATTGCTCATCACATGTTTATTTTTATGTCGTATAGTCAACAACATGGTTATCGATTTAGTGTCATGTAATGAAAGGATTCATTTATTTGATCATCACAATTTGAGATGTCATTTTATAAGTTCTTTAATGGTCTATTAGGATGTCAATATCATTATCCTATATAATATGGGTTTATTGACTCATCACTAGGGGATTTGGTCTCTTGGATCACAACAAATAGAATTAGGGATTCAATGGCTCACCACTATTATTCTACGATCTGATTATATCAGTGATGTTGTGTTCAATGAATTAGTGATCACATTTAATTTTATGATATATTCCATTTTAGCCCAACCATATGTACTTGTTATAGTACATAATTCCATTTTTTATTTCTCATGTCCTCCCTAATTTGTGAAAAATAGTAAGAGATAGAAAAATAAATATTTTTAATATGGTCTAGATGAAGGACTACTCCTTTACATGTAGGTTATACCCTCCAACATGTTTAATAGTCATCTACAACAAAATATATGTTTTTACCTTCAACACTTTAAGACTCCATTGAAATATATAATGATGTTCAATAAAAAATCCAACAATAAATACGTTCATCGTTGAGCTTATGTTGTTGGCCCCAAAGGATGTCATTATTCCTCTATGAGAGTATGGATCAATTATTCATTGTGAGTAATCCCTCTTGAAAATTGCATGTAGTACTAATTTATATAAATCCAATAGGTCATGGGTGATATGGATCTTATGTGTCCTTATCAAATACATGGGTTCATAGTATATCACTTTCTTCTTCAATAGATCTAAGCATTAGCTCCCTATATTTGTCAAAATGGAGAACGAAGATCTCGTATTCCCGATACAGTGTATATGAGGTCTAAAAACTCCTCCAAAAACATCTAGACTCCAAAAAATATATATTTATATTTACAAAAAATGGTTTAATTATTATTATTATTATTTGAAATATCAATACACCATGATCATCAAATATAGTTTTGATTTATTTTTGAATTAGTTTAAATAACCCCAATTTATTTTTCATTCAAGATTACATGACATTGGGTCATGTATCCTTATTTAAATCACCCAAATAATCTATTTCTTACATCATTATAATATTCTAAACAAACCATATCTTTATATCGATTAAAATCTTCATATTAATGGATAAATTACTCACTTCAAATTCGACCACCATTATATGATATGGAACACACATCAACACATTATCCATCATTGGAAACATATCATATTTCTCTAAAAAAATAGATGATTATGCTTTGAAGGCTTACGATGTAAGGACTTATAATCTGAATCATGGTTTTCTTTATTGGAAAAATATAATACTATCATTCCTTCGCTAATTTTTGGCCTCAAATTCTTACATTTTTGGAAATACTTATTCTTATATAATATAAATACAAGTGTTTATAAAATTATTTCAAAGAAAAATCCTTTTACTTCAAAGGAATTAATATTTTCATCATAGATATCTATTCACCTTTTTCCTCAACTAACACTCCTTTAGTCTAAAATTATTACTCTAGTATGATTATTTGATTCTCATATGCATGGACCATTATTATATAATGTGATAATGATGCATAATATCATATTGAACAATGAATCAATACCATCTAATTTAATTTCAAATAAATTTTACATAATCAACCGCACATTCGGATTGATCAAACAATATGGATTGAAAATAGGAATAATTGTTGACCATAATTAAATTTTCAAATTTATCACACATACATTTCCAATAGATAATGATTTTTTTAACTGATCACAGGTATAATATCAATCAATCATACCATTCTTCTTTGACTATAAGTATTATGATTAGTGGAATTACCAAATTAGAAAAGAATAAAACATTATAGTCCATTCATATAGCCATAACTAAAATATTTTTAGAATATCTTCACCTAATACATAGAGATCCTCAAATACTCAATATCTCATCCATGATATTATAAATATTGTCTCTATATCATATAATTATTTGTTGTGATTTCTATTAGTAATAACACATAAATCATCCCATTTAGGATTCTACATTTCATTTAACTTATCCTCTTGAGTTTTCAAGTTGAAGCTTCAAATATGATTTCAAAAAAAGGAATTAGATTACTCAACTTAGAATATAGATTCATTATCAATAGTTACATCCAATGTTGACTCATGAATCCATAAAAATATTATAAGAATCACTACCTCCACCACTATATATATTGCTGTATATTAAAAAAATAATTCTAAAACATTGGGCTCAAAAATAATCATATTGGTTTTTGATTTCAATGTATTTAAAAAATTATGTCATTATCCGATATTTTATTTATTCATATTATTGGAAATTAAAAATTAGGATTTGTGGGGTATCCTCATATCATCTATCACTTTTTACAGCTTCTCATCCTTTAATGGAAACCACATTCCACTTTTGGAGAAAGGATGACAATACATGCATTTATATAGAATAGTTAATTTTATACATCTAAGAGTTTTCTATTTGTTCTGACAAAGGATAAAAAAATAAGATATTTTCAACTAAGGAAATCAATCCCTTCCACAAAAATCCAACTATGTGATATCATTTTCAAAATAAAATTTTGGGGCTTCTTAGAAAGATTTATGAGGGAAAATTTTATAGTTTGAAAAAATATTAACAAGAAATATAAAATATTGAGGGAGAAGTATAATAATTGACCTTTTACTCATATTTTCATCAATTAAAACTCCCTATAAATAAATATATGGAACAAAATTCATTATAAAGTGTTAAATTATTGATACTCATACCTCAGACTCATAATTTAATGGGGATGTCTAGATTTTATTGATTTTATAGATTCACATAGCCTTTGATATATTGATAGCACAATCATCATTTTCCCCCCACATTGGATGCGTAAGATCACTTATTTGATGGTCGTTGAAACACCATAAATCCAACCTTATATTTTCAAAAGTGTATATCACTCATTAAAATCATTTAATTATATTGTGATTTGAAAAGATAATAATAATTATATTTTATAAGGAGGTCAATACATCATCTTTCGAAGCACTAATCTCTCATAGTGTTTCTTACCTCTATTGGCCACTATTTTCATCCATACTCAAGACTTTTGTTCCTATCAAAAACTATAGTATTTTTTTATTTAATAATTTTTTGAGATAGTTTTTTCATTTGAATGTGTTTCATGAACTAATATTTATTGGAATCACCATTACCAAATGCTTTGGTTATCAGTATTTATAACTCCTCCCGAGATAGTAATATTTTCATGAAATTTTTTTAAATAGTTCTAAGATTAACTAGTTATTTCAAAACATTTTTATTAAAAAATAAAATAGGTATTGATGGGTTTATTCTCATCAACCATGATGTTATCCACAAAATACATTATATTTTATTTTTCTGAAGTATCGAGTTGTTCTTCCTCCATTACTATAGCCTTGTCATGTTGGTCAGGCTACCATATCCAACACTCCTTAACATTCTTAGTTATTTTATGATACTCATTTTTCATCATGATATACCTAGAGGTGTACGATATCATTCAACATCATATGAAACATTTCTATGTTTTCTTGTCATGTATACCGAAATATAGTTTCATCATTTTCCACACCATCCAGACAACTCCTAAAAATATACAAATTTATTTTGAGTGGATAGATTCGGTGAAATGTTAGTCAATGATATTTTGTTTTGTGAATTGTCTATCACATATCCATAAACTATCCCCCATTGTTCTTATATCATTTTTGGAAATTAAATATTACCCCAACAAGTAGATACTTTATATCGACACAATTCACAATATGAATAAAACCACTGAAGCATTGATCATTAAAATTTATTCTAGATCTATCCAACATTATGACATTATTTTCCTATTTTGCTATAATACATTATATTTTATGTATTATCTATCTCAAATGAATATTTTATCCTTTAACAAAAATGAAAAAGTCAGCATTTATCTGATGTTCCATAAAGGTCTATAATTATTTAATTTATTGACACTCTATGAAATTTGAAATGGATATTGAGATAGATTCTATGAAAAAATTCCCTTTTTAATGGAACCCATCTTCTCAACAACTTTTAAATATTCACAATTAATATCATTGTAAGACCTAATGGGTTATATGGATTTTATCAACCCAATTTAATTGATAGTAATTGTTTTGTGTTCCTCTCTTTCTTCTACATGTCTTTGATGAAACAAACCATAAAGATAAAAAAAATATTTTCTCGTTTAGATATTGTAAATTATCGATTGTTAATCTCATCAACATAAGAGTATTATTTTTTCACTGGATCCTATTTTTCATTATACACATTTTTTCTACTTCAATAACGTATTCATTCCCTTCTTGATTGTTTTGATCTCATTATATTCTTCTAAATTAGACTGTTTGATTTTATTCATAATGAAATGATTTATAATATTACCAATATAATAATATCTGTATCATATAAGTAATTTATTATATTTGACATTACATTTTACCTTCAGAAATATCATTGATAGAAGTTATTTTTCATATTTTAATTCCACATCATACACATCATCTTCATTATTGGATTCAATAGTCACTTCTTCTGAAACATACAAATTTTTGATTAATTATAATTATATATCTTATTATAACTTTTTGGAAAGAATTAACCAATATTTATTCATATGATATGAAAATATTTTAGGTTTTTCCAAGGAGGGGTCATTATTTTCTTCTAATGTTTTTTATTTATAATACAATCACTCAAAAAAGTTTCTCATGAACTTATTAACTATGAGGGAACCCTCCATCTTCTCAGCAAATACTATAATTTTATGAAATTTTAATTAACTCATGTGATATAATCATTTGTATTCAAATCATTCACTATGTTAATAACCTCAAATTTACTCCTTCATACGTGTAGCTTGGATTCCATATCATTGATATTTCTACCATATTTCCTTTTAATTATTCCCAATTTCACTATTTCTTTATTACGAATCGTAAAATTTTTATATATGTCTTATTATTGAGATATAATAATATAAGTTTGATCCTTTTCGTTTTACATTGTTTTACACATATCAACTTCTGAAGTAGTAGAAGCTTAAAAAATAGGTGGAAATCCCATTATATGGGATTCTACGACATCAAATCCACATGATAGGAAGAAGGGATTAATCATATTCTTAACACTACAGTAGTTTGTACAATCAAAGGTATGGAATTCTAGACTATTAATAGTATTTATGTAGTTTATTTTTCAAAAACATTATTTAGATCTTTTGAGGGAACTGTTCTTAGGGAAAATTTATTTTTAGATATTATTGGATCATTGAGAGAGGGTGGGGTAAATTAGTGGTCAACATTAATTTTATGAGTTATTACCTTTTTTCAAACTTATTTTACTTGTTATTGTTCTCTATACACTCTATGATTTCTTATATCCTCACCAACATGTGTAGTAATAACTACAAAGAGAACATCACATATTATTTACAATTTTTAGCTATAATTCAACCTCTTTTATATGTTTATTATACCCCCAATATAGATTTTTGATTATCTTTAACAATAAACTACAAAAATGTGCCTATTTTTTCATCCACCCCATCCAAATTCCAGTTGAAAGAATAATGAAACTTTATTATTTGTTCTATTCAAAATTTATTTCAGTCTTATCCTAGAGATTTATGAACCTATGGATATTGGTCTTCCCCCATGAGTAGAAGGATTGGACTATATATATGTGTACTCCCTTATGAATATCTACAATATTGATTGTTATGAAACATCATCTAGAACATGTGTGATCTATATAATCCTTAACCATCATGAATACTAAGGAAATGAAAATTTACTTCTTCTTCAACAGATAATATCTCCAAATCCTCTCTCCTTAATGGCATGGTGTTTCATGCTCTAAAAATTATTTCACATATTAGGAATGTAGAGACCCGAATCCTGACGTACATGGACATTACATTACATTTGCGGAATACTTAGTACATAACAAAAACACACACTAAAGGATCGTAATAGTTCAGTGTCTTTGGAAACTCGGAACGTAATCTTCTAATCGTGGTGAAAGTTCTTCAATATCTCCCATAAAGGTCATCCCTTTTTTCTACCTAAAACCTTTCTTTATATCCTGGGGAAAAGAAAACATAAAAGGGTGAGCTCAAATGCTCAGTAAGGGTAAACAAAAGAAAAATCAATCACATCATATACATAGCTTTTGGAAATATTAACCTGCAAAAGAGCTCATAATATCATAACATGGGATATATCATAGAAGTGAAATGTAATCCCAATAATCATAACTTAAAACATGAAACTTTGTGGCATACACACATAATCATAGAGAATCATTTCTTGTTAGTCAAGACTCATTTCCAAGACTATCTTAGTGGACAAAGTCCCTTTCTGAATCGAGTAACCCTCGTTTCAGTCCTGTTTCACTGAACCGGTATAACCTACCATTTCAGCCATGTCTATCTCATGAGATATAAAATCTTTACCCAATGCATTGGAGGGAGATATAGGTCCCACCCATCTCATAATGATACCATTCTTATGTGTGCCACAAAATCATAAACCATACATCATAGAATAACCCATGTAATAAAAATGGGATTCTTAAACATCGTGACATCATAAAACAAGTCATGTAAGATAAAGGAATTCATAAAAATATTTCCATCACAACATAATCAAATCCATGTAATAATAGAGATAAAAACATAACCCTTTTATTATCTTAGATGGAAAATAATTTTGATAAAATACTTGAACTCCATTCTTGAGGAAAATATCCTTTCTACTTCAAAAACATTTTTCCTTTCATAACATGTCATACGACTTTAAAATAAAAGAAGTTGATTAAAAATAAACTTGAAAACTTTTAAAGGAAGCTTCTTGGAAATAATGTTTTAAAAATCCATTCATGCCGTATAAGTTAAAAAAAACATTCTTCGTACTTTTGTCGGAAAAGTCAAAAAGTACCTCGTACGAAAAAGCGACAAAAGATTCCTTTCATATTCTTTACTAAAAACTCACCGAAGGGTAAAAATGGATTTAAACAATTGTAGGTGGATGGAAATAATATTACATATTGATGAAACATGGATGTGGATGATAAAATACACCCCAGTAAATACTTACGAATAAACAATCTCGGATAAAAATGAGATTGTGATATTTCCCTTACCTTAGGTCTAATTTGCTTCGTATGTGTCCGAACCTCCTGTATAATAATTTAAATAATGTCATTGACTTATTACAAAATCATATTCATTGTTATGATATCATATATGGTTCACTTATGACATTATATTACCCGTTCTTTTGTAAATCACATGTTAAAGAAGCGTTTTGGGTAAAATCGTTTCTTTTATCGTAGGTGTTTTGACTTGTTGTTCTTGACATTATTTTTACTTATATCATGATTTACTTACTTCCAGAATATAAAATATGATTTATATATCATATATATTCAGTATATATATATATATAATAGATAGATAAATGAAATGAAAAACACCGTTCATGGAGACGGTAGTCCATACGTACGCATGAACGCTGTTTTCCTTTCCCTATTGTCTTGAATGGAAGTAAGTAGATGACATACATATATATATATACATAAATCCAGTAGCTTTATAATGTCATATATTTCATTATTATTTCTTATATATACTTTATAATCATTCTTAAATGGTTAACATGGAGAATGAATCTCATCGCGTCGTGGAGACGGTAGTCCGTACGTACGCACGAGCGATGATATCATTTCCATAAATATTGAATTGAATTGGAGTGGATTATACAATATATCAGAATCAATATGATGTTTTAATAACTATGTATAGTTATTCTTTACACCATTATACCCATCCATGTAAGGTGGTGGTGGAAAAAAGATTACACCACGGCGTGGAGACGGTATTCTGTACGTACGCACGCGCGGTGATTTCTTTTTCCGTAGGATAGATAGATGGTGAAATAGGGTTGTTTCATACTTATAATAACATATCAGTATATGAGTGATACTGATGTTATTACTTCATAATGAAACAACCTAATAAGAAGAAGTGGAAGAAGAAATAAAGATGAAAGAATTGGTAACGGTAATTACCTCTTCTTTGAAGCGCCTTTTGGAGACCTCCTCTTAGGGAACTAAAATTGGTCTTTGAGGAAGACCAGAACCTCTAGGATGTTGCTAGGGAAGTGGAGAAGAGAGTTTGGCAGGGGTTGGCCGAGCTTGAGTGCTCAAATTGGTGTGAGGAGGATGGGGAGGAGGTGTCCTTTTATAAGGGAGGAGAGGGGCACCTTAGGAATATCTCAAAATATTATTTTATATTAAAGTCAAAATCGGTTTATAATGGTTCCAAAGGGTCTTATTTCGAAGCTAAAGTGGGGATGGGTCGAAATCCTATCAACCAATAGGATTTAGACAAGTTTAGGTTCTTATTTTAACCTTATCAATTAGATTTAACTCTAAGTTAAATAATTTAACTTTTACCGTGTCTTTTTGTTTTCTTTCACTATATGGTTAATACACTTACTATAACATGCCAAACGAACCCCAAATTGTTTATTATTAATATATATATCTTTATCTAAGTCATTTGGCCGAACCTTAGATTTTTAGGAATAAAATAACAATTAATAATATAATATTTGATTTAAAAACTATTTTGTGTCAATTTTGACACTATTTGATATATGATTTTTGTGAAAGTCATAACAGAATTATATGTTCGAAACAAGTTGATTAAATCAACACTAATATATCATAGTAACCTAGAAAATTAGTGGTATTCATAAAAAGTCTCAAATTACATTCATTTGAGCATTTATAACATCAATTATGTTAATATTTCCTTAAAAGGTTAATTACTGCATCATCGTTGTGTCATCAATAAATTAATTTATTTAAAGTCTAAAAATTATAAATAAAATATCATTATGTAGGAAATCTTTTTATATTTCTAATGAATATTTATAGTCGAATTTATCTTATGTATAACCCCATATTAAAAATGGTTTAGTAAATAAACTTTGATTTTAACTCTTTTAACTCTTCTTTGAATTAAATAATAATAAATGTCCTAATCTAATCCAAGTGGACCTAAATGGTCATATTATATTCATAAGGTTGTTTTTGGTCGAATTACACTTATACAATAGAATTAGGACATGTGTTAGGGTAATAGTAATATCATATTTACCCTTAGTTACCCTATTTACTATTAACCGCGGTAAAAAAAAGTAAAAAGTTACTATTCACCAAAAATTATTTTCATCTCATTGAACCACATTTTAGTCCTTGATATTAACCGTGTCTCTCGGATTTTTAAAATTCCATTCACAGAAGCGGTAAAATTATGTTTTATGAAAAATTCAGTTTTTAACCTACCACTTAGTGGTTTCACTATTCATCAAAAATTGAAAGTTTTCAGAAAAATACCAAAATTTCATCCTAAGCTATATTTCATATTCCGAACTCAAAAATGAAGTCTTTTTTACCAAATTCATAACATAGAAGTTTCATTAATTAATTTTATAATTAAATCCCGCTATTAAAAAAAATAGCGTGTTTTTAAGAAACAATATCTATCAAAAGATTGACACTTGATTATGTCTGGTTTAAATGTGAAATTACAACCAATGACCAACATTGTATTAATTTGTAAAAATATATTCTAAATATACTTTAAAACCACTCAAATTAATAATTTATCACTATTAATTATTTCGATTAAAAAAGTTGTTTTTAATTATAATTTAGTAATTTTCACTATTCATCAGAATATGAAAGTTATCCGAAAAGTACCAAAATTTCACCTTAGGCTAAATTCGATACTCCGAATCATTAAATGAAGTCCATTTTGAAAAATAAAATTTACAAAATTTCAAAAAGTGGTTATTACTATTCACAACAGCTAGTTTTAATAATAGCATATCGTTGTTTAGCGAAACTTGGTGTTGCGTACAACACACGCTATCGAGGAAGGTCGCGATTGCGTGTAATGCAAGGCAAGTCAAGGATGTGTGTTGTGCAAGCTCCTTTTGGTGTAGCGCACAACACCAGACAGAAATAAAATTAAAAGGAACATTTTTCATAAAATCTCGGGCTGTTACATTCTACCCCCCTTAAAATGAATTTCGCCCTCGAAATTCGTCGGGGTTATAAATGGTTTACTATTCGAAAGTTTCTTTAATAGAAACCCACATCGTAAAAAGGAATACCAAAACTTGGCTTTAAAAACTAAAGTATGAAATGTAACGATTACCCAAATAAACTAATCACTGGGTTTCCACATAGGTTAAAATATGGATATGGAAGAGAAATCTAACCATCATGTTCTGATGGAGAGTGGTAGAGAACATGGCTATGGAAAAGCCAGTAATCACAAATCCATAAATTTGTGACGATCTAAGGTACCATCTGATTCATCAGGTATAAGATCACTAGGACAACATTTTTGGTTTTCAAGATCATTTCCCTAAAGTTGAAAATTTGAATTAGAATAAATACTTACTTTATTTTGGTACAATCTCACTGTTGTTCGTGCCTTGAACAATTTCCACTTCATCTCTTAAATAAATGAAGTTGAATTTGTTATTCGTGAAGTGTTAGCAGATCATGTGATAGAATGACTGTTCATTCCATCTGTCTCAAACAAAAGGTTAGCAAAAGTTATTAAATATACATAAGTCATTCTATAGTGAGATTAATCATATATGGTTCCTAAAATGGACTTATACTTCATATATCATACTGCTTAATATAATAAAACTAGTTTCTACTAAACAGGGACTTCCTGTAGGCCAGTGGTAGGCGATAAAGGCCAGTCGCACTTCGGTTGTGGGTTCGATTCCTACAGCCTTGTCCGACGCGATGGGCTGTCGCCCGTCCTGCAGGTTGTCCTTTTTATAAAACTATATTACTATAACATCCCATCAATAATATCGAAAACACTTCTATCCTTAAACAATACTAACTTATGTCCAACATAATTCATTCCAATCTTTAGGCTTATCCATAATACTGCAGTCCATTCTCATAACATAGTGAAAACGATTACCAGAGATTTAATACCATCGTTGATCCCCATATATCATAAGATATATCTTGTTGGTCACATTCCAAACATTCAAAGGCCTTAATCGTGTATTCTCTTGAATACCTTAGTGAAAACATGAATGCAGTTAAAAGTTAACACCTTCCACATACTAAAATCCTCAAAATTCTATATACTCAAACCATGATATCACTTAGTCCTTATATCAATCATGAGCTCATGAATACTATCAAACATATTAGATTCTCTTTATCCCTTCATTATGCGCATATCATCCACTTTCCAAAAAAAAATATCTGAATAACCTTTCATTGTTACTCATACCATTCATCATAAACTTTCAAAACTTAAGAAAAGACAGCAGTGTAACAATCCTTAGATGTCTTTTTATTCTATAGTACAACATTACACTTGATAAACATGTAATCATTCCACTACCTTCTTAAACCATTGACCGAGCTTCAATAATTCTTTCATCTCACATATCATTTGTAGTCTCTTCATCGTCATCAACATAAATACTACCCATATGACCATACTGATTCTCTTCATGAGTCTTTCCCTTAGGGCATTTGTTTTCATAATGCCCATACATTCCACATTTAAAACACTTAACCATTTTTGATGTCGTAGCAATACCATTATCCTCATCCATGGTGTTAACCGACCATTTTCCTTTGCACTTACTTGCTTTGTGTCCTTCTTTTCCACACCCAAAGCATCTTCCAGTTCCCTTGAAACATTCTCCTTGATGCCTCTTCCCACATGATTTACATAGGGGAAATTGAACTTTCTTTCCTCTATGATCATCATGGAACTCCATCTTTCTCTTATTAGTCGAGTCAGGAAACTTACCAAATTTTACTTTATTGATCATATTATGAGATTGCTGATTCGGCATAATAATGATGTTTGGACTTCCAAATCCCATTTCATTTGGTTGCTCATGAAGAATATCATTCCATTGTCCATCATATCCTCCATTATCGTGAATCACCTTGTTTCCAACCATTTTCTAAAACCCAAAAAGAATAGTGTTAGATGAAAAAATCATAATAAAGGGGGAGTAACTTAAATATCTATCATCTTTGGTTTAATCTAATATCGTTACCATAGTTCTAGGACTATATCCTATACGTATACTTATCCTTAGGGGCATCCCTAGACATACCTTAGAAATATCTCTAGGGATCTCACTAACGTTTTCGCATCCTAGTTTCCAAAGGTTGACTAAACCTTTCCTCTGATACCAACTGTAGAGACCCGAATCCTGACGTACATGGATATTACATTACATTTGCGGAATACTTAGTACATAACAAAAACACACACTAAAGGATCGTAATAGTTTAGTGTCTTTGGAAACTCAGAACGTAATCTTCTAATCGTGGTGAAAGTTCTTCAATATATCCCATAAAGGTCATCCCTTTTTTCTACCTAAAACCTTTCTTTATATCCTGGGGAAAAGAAAACATAAAAGGGTGAGCTCAAATGCTCAGTAAGGGTAAACAAAAGAAAAATCAATCACATCATATACATAACTTTTGGAAATCTTAACCTGCAAAAGAGCTCATAATATCATAACATGGGATATATCATAGAAGTGAAATGTAATCCCAATAATCATAACTTAAAACATGAAACTTTGTGGCATACACACATAATCATAGAGAATCATTTCTTGTTAGTCAAGACTCATTGCCAAGACTATCTTAGTGGACAAAGTCCCTTTCTGAATCGAGTAACCCTCGTTTCAGTCCTGTTTCACTGAACCGGTATAACCTACCATTTCAGCCATGTCTATCTCATGAGATATAAAATCTTTACCCAATGCATTAGAGGGAGATATAGGTCCCACCCATCTCATAATGATACCATTCTTATGTGTGCCACAAAATCATAAACCATACATCATAGCATAACCCATGTAATAAAAATGGGATTCTTAAACATCGTGACATCATAAAACAAGTCATGTAAGATAAAGGAATTCATAAAAATATTTCCATCACAACATAATCAAATCCATGTAATAATAGAGATAAAAACAGAACCCTTTTATTATCTTAGATGGAAAATAATTTTGATAAAATACTTGAACTCCATTCTTGAGGAAAATATCCTTTCTACTTCAAAAACATTTTTTCTTTCATAACATGTCATACGACTTTAAAATAAAAGAAGTTGATTAAAAATAAACTTGAAAACTTGTAAAGGAAGCTTCTTGGAAATAATGTTTTAAAAATCCATTCATGCCGTATAAGTTAAAATAAAACATTCTTCGTACTTTTGTCGGAAAAGTCAAAAAGTACCTCGTACGAAAAAGTGACAAAAGATTCCTTTCATATTCTTTACTAAAAACTCACCGAAGGGTAAAAATGGATTTAAACAATTGTAGGTGGATGGAAATAATATTACATATTGATGAAACATGGATGTGGATGATAAAATACACCCCAGTAAATACTTACGAATAAACAATCTCGGATAAAAATGAGATTGTGATATTTCCCTTACCTTAGGTCCAATTTGCTTCGTATGTGTCCGAACCTCCTGTATAATGATTTAAATAATGTCATTGACTTATTACAGAATCATATTCATTGTTATGATATCATATATGGTTCACTTATGACATTATATTACCCGTTCTTTTGTAAATTCCATGTTAAAGAAGCGTTTTGGGTAAAATCGTTTCTTTTATCGTAGGTGTTTTGACTTGTTGTTCTTGACATTATTATTACTTATATCATGATTTACTTACTTCCAGAATATAAAATATGATTTATATATCATATATATTCAGTATATATATATATAATAGATAGATAAATGAAATGAAAAACACCGTTCATGGAGACGGTAGTCCGTACGTACGCATGAACGCTGTTTTCCTTTCCCTATTGTCTTGAATGGAAGTAAGTAGATGACATACATATATATATATATACATAAATCCAGTAGCTTTATAATGTCATATATTTCATTATTATTTCTTATATATACTTTATAATCATTCTTAAATGGTTAACATGGAGAATGAATCTCATCGCGTCGTGGAGACGGTAGTCCGTACGTACGCACGAGCGATGATATCATTTCCATAAATATTGAATTGAATTGGAGTGGATTATACAATATATCAGAATCAATATGATGTTTTAATAACTATGTATAGTTATTCTTTACACCATTATACCCATCCATGTAAGGTGGTGGTGGAAAATAGATTACACCACGGCGTGGAGACGGTATTCCGTACGTACGCACGCGCGGTGATTTCTTTTTCCGTAGGATAGATAGATGGTGAAATAGGGTTGTTTCATACTTATAATAACATATCAGTATATGAGTGATACTGATGTTATTACTTCATAATGAAACAACCTAAGAAGAAGAAGTGGAAGAAGAAATAAAGATGAAAGAATTGGTAACGGTAATTACCTCTTCTTTGAAGCGCCTTTTGGAGACCTCCTCTTAGGGAACTAATATTGGTCTTTGAGGAAGACCAGAACCTCTAGGATGTTTCTAGGGAAGTGGAGAAGAGATTTTGGCAGGGGTTGGCCGAGCTTGAGTGCTCAAATTGGTGTGAGGAGGAGGGGGAGGAGGTGTCCTTTTATAAGGGAGGAGAGGGGCACCTTAGGAATATCTCAAAATATTATTTTATATTAAAGTCAAAATCGGTTTATAATGGTTCCAAAGGGTCTTATTTCGAAGCTAAAGTGGGGATGGGTCGAAATCCTATCAACCAATAGGATTTAGACAAGTTTAGGTTCTTATTTTAACCTTATCAATTAGATTTAACTCTAAGTTAAATAATTTAACTTTTACCGTGTCTTTTTGTTTTCTTTCACTATATGGTTAATACACTTACTATAACATGCCAAACGAACCCCAAATTGTTTATTATTAATATATATATCCTTATCTAAGTCATTTGGCCGAACCTTAGTTTTTTAGGAACAAAATAACAATTAATAATATAATATTTGATTTAAAAACTATTTTGTGTAAATTTTGACACTATTTGATATATGATTTTTGTGAAAGTCATAACAGAATTATATGTTCGAACCAAGTTGATTAAATCAACACTAATATATCATAGTAACCTAGAAAATTAGTGGTATTCATAAAAAGTCTCAAATTACATTCATTTGAGCATTTATAACATCAATTATGTTAATATTTCCTTAAAAGGGTAATTACTGCATCATCGTTGTGTCATCAATAAATTAATTTATTTAAAGTCTAAAATATATAAATAAAATATCATTATGTAGGAAATCTTTTTAGATTTCTAATGAATATTTATAGTCGAATTTATCTTATGTATAACCCCATATTAAAAATGGTTTAGTAAATAAACTTTGATTTTAACTCTTTTAACTCTTCTTTGAATTAAATAATAATAAATGTCCTAATCTAATCCAAGTGGACCTAAATGGTCATATTATATTCATAAGGTTGCTTTTGGTCGAATTACACTTATCCAATAGAATTAGGACATGTGTTAGGGTAATAGTAATATCATATTTACCCTTAGTTACCCTATTTACTATTAACCACGGTAAAAAAAAGTAAAAAGTTACTATTCACCAAAAATTATTTTCATCTCATTGAACCACATTTTAGTCCTTGATATTAACCGTGTCTCTCGGATTTTTAAAATTCCATTCACAGAAGCGGTAAAATTATGTTTTATGAAAAATTCAGTTTTTAACCTACCACTTAGTGGTTTCACTATTCATCAAAAATTGAAAGTTTTCAGAAAAATACCAAACTTTCATCCTAAGCTATATTTCATATTCCGAACTCAAAAATGAAGTCTTTTTTACCAAATTCATAACATAGAAGTTTCATTAATTAATTTTATAATTAAATCCCGCTATTAAAAAAAATAGCGTGTTTTTAAGAAACAATATCTATCAAAAGATTGACACTTGATTATGTCTGGTTTAAATGTGAAATTACAACCAATGACCAACATTGTATTAATTTGTAAAAATATATTCTAAATATACTTTAAAACCACTCAAATTAATAATTTATCACTATTAATTATTTCGATTAAAAAAGTTGTTTTTAATTATAATTTAGTAATTTTCACTATTCATCAGAATATGAAAGTTATCCGAAAAGTACCAAAATTTCACCTTAGGCTAAATTCGATACTCCGAATCCATAAATGAAGTCCATTTTGAAAAATAAAATTTACAAAATTTCAAAAAGTGGTTATTACTATTCACAACAGCTAGTTTTAATAATAGCATATCGTTGTTTAGCGAAACTTGGCGTTGCGTACAACACACGCTATCGAGGAAGGTCGCGATTGCGTGTAATGCAAGGCAAGTCAAGGATGTGTGTTGTGCAAGCTCCTTTTGGTGTAGCGCACAACACCAGACAGAAATAAAATTAAAAGGAACATTTTTCATAAAATCTCGGGCTGTTACATTCTACCCCCCTTAAAATGAATTTCGCCCTCGAAATTTGTCAGGGTTATAAATGGTTTACTATTCGAAAGTTTCTTTAATAGAAACCCACATCGTAAAAAGGAATACCAAAACGTGGCTTTAAAAACTAAAGTATGAAATGTAACGATTACCCAAATAAACTAATCACTGGGTTTCCACATAGGTGAAAATATGGATATGGAAGAGAAATCTAACCATCATGTTCTGATGGAGATTGGTAGAGAACATGGCTATGGAAAAGCCAGTAATCACAAATCCATAAATTTGTGACGATCTAAGGTACCATCTGATTCATCAGGTATAAGATCACTAGGACAACATTTTTGGTTTTCAAGATCATTTCCCTAAAGTTGAAATTTTGAATTAGAATAAATACTTACTTTATTTTGGTACAATCTCACTGTTGTTCGTGCCTTGAACAATTTCCACTTCATCTCTTAAATAAATGAAGTTGAATTTGTTATTCGTGAAGTGTTAGCAGATCATGTGATAGAATGACTGTTCATTCCATCTGTCTCAAACAAAAGTTTAGCAAAGGTTATTAAATATACATAAGTCATTCTATAGTGAGATTAATCATATATGGTTCCTAAAATGGACTTATACTTCATATATCATACTGCTTAATATAATAAAACTAGTTTCTACTAAACAGGGACTTCCTGTAGGCCAGTGGTAGGCGATAAAGGCCAGTCGCACTTCGGTTGTGGGTTCGATTCCTACAGCCTTGTCCGACGCGATGGGTTGTCGCCCGTCCTGCAGGTTGTCCTTTTTATAAAACTATATTACTATAACATCCCATCAATAATATCGAAAACACTTCTATCCTTAAACAATACTAACTTATGTCCAACATAATTCATTCCAATCTTTAGGCTTATCCATAATACTGCAGTCCATTCTCATAACATAGTGAAAACGATTACCAGAGATTTAATACCATCGTTGATCCCCATATATCATAAGATATATCTTGTTGGTCACATTCCAAACATTCAAAGGCCTTAATCGTGTATTCTCTTGAATACCTTAGTGAAAACATGAATGCAGTTAAAAGTTAACACCTTCCACATACTAAAATCCTCAAAATTCTATATACTCAAACCATGATATCACTTAGTCCTTATATCAATCATGAGCTCATGAATACTATCAAACATATTAGATTCTCTTTATCCCTTCATTATGCGCATATCATCCACTTTCCAAAAAAAATATCTGAATAACCTTTCATTGTTACTCATACCATTCATCATAAACTTTCAAAACTTAAGAAAAGACAACAGTGTAACAATCCTTAGATGTCTTTTTATTCTATAGTACAACATTACACTTGATAAACATGTAATCATTCCACTACCTTCTTAAACCATTGACCGAGCTTCAATAATTCTTTCATCTCACATATCATTTGTAGTCTCTTCATCGTCATCAACATAAATACTACCCATATGACCATACTGATTCTCTTCATGAGTCTTTCCCTTAGGGCATTTGTTTGCATAATGCCCATACATTCCACATTTAAAACACTTAACCATTTTTGATGTCGTAGCAATACCATTATCCTCATCCATGGTGTTAACCGACCCTTTTCTTTTGCACTTACTTGCTTTGTGTCCTTCTTTTCCACACCCAAAGCATCTTCCAGTTCCCTTGAAACATTCTCCTTGATGCCTCTTCCCACATGATTTACATAGGGGAAATTGAACTTTCTTTCCTCTATGATCATCATGGAACTCCAACTTTCTCTTATTAGTCGAGTCAGGAAACTTACCAAATTTCACTTTATTGATCATATTATGAGATTGCTGATTCGGCATAATAATGATGTTTGGACTTCCAAATCCCATTTCATTTGGTTGCTCATGAAGAATATCATTCCATTGTCCATCATATCCTCCATTATCGTGAATCACCTTGTTTCCAACCATTTTCTAAAACCCAAAAAGAATAGTGTTAGATGAAAAAATCATAATAAAGGGGGAGTAACTTAAATATCTATCATCTTTGGTTTAATCTAATATCGTTACCATAGTTCTAGGACTATATCCTATACGTATACTTATCCTTAGGGGCATCCCTAGACATACCTTAGAAATATCTCTAGGGATCTCACTAACGTTTTCGCATCCTAGTTTCCAAAGGTTGACTAAACCTTTCCTCTGATACCAACTGTAGAGACCCGAATCCTGACGTACATGGACATTACATTACATTTGCGGAATACTTAGTACATAACAAAAACACACACTAAAGGATCGTAATAGTTTAGTGTCTTTGGAAACTCGGAACGTAATCTTCTAATCGTGGTGAAAGTTCTTCAATATCTCCCATAAAGGTCATCCCTTTTTTCTACCTAAAACCTTTCTTTATATCCTGGGGAAAAGAAAACATAAAAGTGTGAGCTCAAATGCTCAGTAAGGGTAAACAAAAGAAAAATCAATCACATCATATACATAGCTTTTGGAAATCTTAACCTGTAAAAGAGCTCATAATATCATAACATGGGATATATCATAGAAGTGAAATGTAATCCCAATAATCATAACATAAAACATGAAACTTTGTGGCATACACACATAATCATAGAGAATCATTTCTTGTTAGTCAAGACTCATTGCCAAGACTATCTTAGTGGACAAATTCCCTTTCTGAATCGAGTAACCCTCGTTTCAGTCCTGTTTCACTGAACCGGTATAACCTACCATTTCAGCCATGTCTATCTCATGAGATATAAAATCATTACCCAATGCATTGGAGGGAGATATAGGTCCCACCCATCTCATAATGATACCATTCTTATGTGTGCCACAAAATCATAAACCATACATCATAGCATAACCCATGTAATAAAAATGGGATTCTTAAACATCGTGACATCATAAAACAAGTCATGTAAGATAAAAGAATTCATAAAAATATTTCCATCACAACATAATCAAATCCATGTAATAATAGAGATAAAAACAGAACCCTTTTATTATCTTAGATGGAAAATAATTTTGATAAAATACTTGAACTCCATTCTTGAGGAAAATATCCTTTCTACTTCAAAAACATTTTTCCTTTCATAACTTGTCATACGACTTTAAAATAAAAGAAGTTTATTAAAAATAAACTTGAAAACTTGTAAAGGAAGCTTCTTGGAAATAATGTTTTAAAAATCCATTCATGCCGTATAAGTTAAAAAAACATTCTTGGTACTTTTGTCGGAAAAGTCAAAAAGTACCTCGTACGAAAAAGCGACAAAAGATTCCTTTCATATTCTTTACTAAAAACTCACCGAAGGGTAAAAATGGATTTAAACAATTGTAGTTGGATGGAAATAATATTACATATTGATGAAACATGGATGTGGATGATAAAATACACCCCAGTAAATACTTACGAATAAACAATCTCGGATAAAAATGAGATTGTGATATTTCCCTTACCTTAGGTCCAATTTGCTTCGTATGTGTCCAAACCTCCTGTATAATGATTTAAATAATGTCATTGACTTATTACAGAATCATATTCATTGTTATGATATCATATATGGTTCACTTATGACATTATATTACCCGTTCTTTTGTAAATTCCATGTTAAAGAAGCGTTTTGGGTAAAATCGTTTCTTTTATCGTAGGTGTTTTGACTTGTTGTTCTTGACATTATTATTACTTATATCATGATTTACTTACTTCCAGAATATAAAATATGATTTATATATCATATATATTCAGTATATATATATATATAATAGATAGATAAATGAAATGAAAAACACCGTTCATGGAGACGGTAGTCCGTACGTACGCATGAACGGTGTTTTCCTTTCCCTATTGTCTTGAATGGAAGTAAGTAGATGACATACATATATATATATACATAAATCCAGTAGCTTTATAATGTCATATATTTCATTATTATTTCTTATATATACTTTATAATCATTCTTAAATGGTTAACATGGAGAATGAATCTCATCGCGTCGTGGAGACGGTAGTCCGTACATACGCACGAGCGATGATATCATTTCCATAAATATTGAATTGAATTGGAGTGGATTATACAATATATCAGAATCAATATGATGTTGTAATAACTATGTATAGTTATTCTTTACACCATTATACCCATCCATGTAAGGTGGTGGTGGAAAATAGATTACACCACGGCGTGGAGACGGTATTCCGTACGTACGCACGCGCGGTGATTTCTTTTTCCGTAGGATAGATAGATGGTGAAATAGGGTTGTTTCATACTTATAATAACATATCAGTATATGAGTGATACTGATGTTATTACTTCATAATGAAACAACCTAAGAAGAAGAAGTGGAAGAAGAAATAAAGATGAAAGAATTGGTAACGGTAATTACCTCTTCTTTGAAGCGCCTTTTGGAGACCTCCTCTTAGGGAACTAAAATTGGTCTTTGAGGAAGACCAGAACCTCTAGGATGTTGCTAGGGAAGTGGAGAAGAGATTTTGGCAGGGTTTGTCCGAGCTTGAGTGCTCAAATTGGTGTGAGGAGGAGGGGGAGGAGGTGTCCTTTTATAAGGGAGGAGAGGGGCACCTTAGGAATATCTCAAAATATTATTTTATATTAAAGTCAAAATCGGTTTATAATGGTTCCAAAGGGTCTTATTTCGAAGATAAAGTGGGGATGGGTCGAAATCATATCAACCAATAGGATTTAGACAAGTTTAGGTTCTTATTTTAACCTTATCAATTAGATTTAACTCTAAGTTAAATAATTTAACTTTTACCGTGTCTTTTTGTTTTCTTTCACTATATGGTTAATACACTTACTATAACATGCCAAACGAACCCCAAATTGTTTATTATTAATATATATATCCTTATCTAAGTCATTTGGCCGAACCTTAGATTTTTAGGAATAAAATAACAATTAATAATATAATATTTGATTTAAAAACTATTTTGTGTCAATTTTGACACTATTTGATATATGATTTTTGTGAAAGTCATAACAGAATTATATGTTCGAACCAAGTTGATTAAATCAACACTAATATATCATAGTAACCTATAAAATTAGTGGGATTCATAAAAAGTCTCAAATTACATTCATTTGAGCATTTATAACATCAATTATGTTAATATTTCCTTAAAAGGGTAATTACTGCATCATCGTTGTGTCATCAATAAATTAATTTATTTAAAGTCTAAAAATTATAAATAAAATATCATTATGTAGGAAATCTTTTTAGCTTTCTAATGAATATTTATAGTCTAATTTATATTATGTATAACCCCATATTAAAAATGGTTTAGTAAATAAACTTTGATTTTAACTCTTTTAACTCTTCTTTAAATTAAATAATAATAAATGTCCTAATCTAATCCAAGTGGACCTAAATGGTCATATTATATTCATAAGGTTGTTTTTGGTCGAATTACACTTATCCAATAGAATTAGGACATTTGTTAGGGTAATAGTAATATCATATTTACCCTTAGTTACCCTATTTACTATTAACCGCGGTAAAAAAAAGTAAAAAGATACTATTCACCAAAAATTATTTTCATCTCATTGAACCACATTTTAGTCCTTGATATTAACCGTGTCTCTCGGATTTTTAAAATTCCATTCACAGAAGCAGTAAAATTATGTTTTATGAAAAATTCAGTTTTTAACCTACCACTTAGTGGTTTCACTATTCATCAAAAATTGAAAGTTTTCAGAAAAATACCAAAATTTCATCCTAAGCTATATTTCATATTCCGAACTCAAAAATGAAGTCTTTTTTACCAAATTCATAACATAGAAGTTTCATTAATTAATTTTATAATTAAATCCCGTTATTAAAAAAAATAGCGTGTTTTTAAGAAACAATATCTACCAAAAGATTGACACTTGATTATGTCTGGTTTAAATGTGAAATTACAACCAATGACCAACATTGTATTAATTTGTAAAAATATATTCTAAATATACTTTAAAACCACTCAAATTAATAATTTATCACTATTAATTATTTCGATTAAAAAAGTTGTTTTTAATTATAATTTAGTAATTTTCACTATTCATCAGAATATGAAAGTTATCCGAAAAGTACCAAAATTTCACCTTAGGCTAAATTCGATACTCCGAATCCATAAATGAAGTCCATTTTGAAAAATAAAATTTACAAAATTTCAAAAAGTGGTTATTACTATTCACAACAGCTAGTTTTAATAATAGCATATCGTTGTTTAGCGAAACTTGGCGTTGCGTACAACACACGCTATCGAGGAAGGTCGCGATTGCGTGTAATGCAAGGCAAGTCAAGGATGTGTGTTGTGCAAGCTCCATTTGGTGTAGCGCACAACACCAGACAGAAATAAAATTAAAAGGAACATTTTTCATAAAATCTCGGGTTGTTACAAGGAATGAACTAAATTTGTATCCCACCATGTTTCTTATTATTTTTTATAACATAATATTCTGAGAAAACCCCCATCTAAATAACCTTCTCTAATTTGAAAATATACGCACCCCATGATCTCTAAATGTATGAATGATCTCGAAATATAAATCATTCCAAAATATCAAGAATGTTTATCAAATTCATAAATACATTATTTTTAGTTAGGTATACTAAATAAAATAATCCAATTAATATAGTACCACCTTCATTGAAATCCTCCATAGAAATTACTTAATTAAAATCATTATAAATATCCAAATGTCGGTCTTTATAATTCACTTACACACAGACCAACTTTTTGTGGTATGAAACTCCCCTAACATATTTATCTATCTATATAAAAATATTATATTTATCAATGTCATATTGTCTTACATTTTGAATTCTTATGATGATAAGTCTTCTGATTCGACTCATTGGTTTATATATAGTGTTTGAGAATTATGCTTGGGACTTTTTAAATTTTTTATCATGGATGAAAAACTTAAATTCATTAATATTATATTTTTTCCCAAATTCTTTTTATTACATAAAAAATAATTATTCACTTATATAATTTATTATGTTTATTATACATTAATCTAAATAAAATAAATTATAGATCAATGGTTTTTCTAAACTATTCATATAATTTTATTCATCTTCATCCTTAACTAAATTTCCTTCAGTATTAATGAATTACTTATGGTTTTATGATTTGATTTTATTTATCTTGGATATTGGTTATCTTGAGTGATAATTTTTCATAATCATGTACATAAACCATTATTAGGATCATCAAATTTTATATATTCACAATTTTTAATGATCGACTACATGTCTAGATTGACTGCACCTTATAGATCGATCGGGTGATGAATTAAGGATTGGCTTTATAATTTAAAAATGACTTCACATACATCTCCATTCTTCTATCCCTTTTTGGATTAAATTTAGAAAAACTACAATTTAGTACAACATTCTGGTTTCACATAACCTATAAGTCTTTACATCCAATAAATTGACCACATGAGTAATGTATTTATAACATGAGTCCCTTTATCCAACACTCACTAAAATATTAAATAATTTGAACAAATCATCTACAATACTTCTCAAACAATCAATGTCTCATCCCTTATATTTTAGACATTTTCATTAAATACAATAACATTTTTACATGATTTCTTAGGGGAAAATAGAAATCATCAAATTTAGGACTCCACTTTTTCAAATGCATATACACTGGAGTTCATCATGATATATCATCAAATACATTTAAATATAAATTCATTGCATCTCACTCAATTTATAGTTGGGGATTCTTTACATTATCATAGAATATATTTATGACTAATCAATCAATTAAAATCCTTTAATAATCATCACATCTTTCACAAGGAAAAAAATTGAAATACTGAAAAAAAAATGAACACTTTAGGATCAATAATCACTAGTTTATTTGCTCTATTAGATCATGAAAAAAATTAATGAGGATGAATCTGTTCATTTGGACCACTTTGGTGGTCATATGTTATAGTTTCATATGGTGTAGGAATGATTTATGTTTATAATGGGATTTGTGGTCTCCCAAGAAGTCTTTAGGATATTATAGGGTTTATTTCCAACCATGTAGGAAAAATAGATATATTTAGATTTAAGATCAATAATTAATCAATAATTTTACACTACAATGTTTTTAGTATTAAATGTATTAATAGTTTTTGAAATATAAAAATGTGAGTTTATATTAGGATTTGTACAATGAAGGTGAATTTAATGTTCCCATGTGAGGAGATTTAAAAATCATATGGTTAGTGGTCATATTTCATTTAAATATGATAACAAATGTCATACCTTATACCTTCATGTGATGAGGGCCATCAGTGTATAATTTTTGGTTGTGAAGCAAGTACTCATCATTCCTTTATTTTAATATCATATGAATATGAAAAGTTTTTAAATTTATGTTCACATGGTAAGGAAATTTGGAAATCATATTCCTAAAAATGGTTTTTTGTAGAACATATGAATGAAAAACATGTTATTATTTATAATTAAAAATAATATTGGTTATTATTTAGTGAATTACACTAGTTTTGAGTCATTAAATACTAAATTCCTAGTATAAAATCATAATATATTTCAATAGATTACTTTAAAATGGTAATTAATCAATAATATCCCCTATACTTTTGATGGAAAACATGTTCTAGAAGACTAATTCCATTGGATTTGGAATTTAGTGAAAGAAATAGTATTCATATAGTAAAAAATATTCTTGATTTAGGATATCGTGATGGTGAAATAGATTTATCTTTTAGTTGAATGACTATGAATGATACACTAACATTTGAATAACTGAAATGTGCATGATTAAGAAGTGAGAAAATATGATGGATTATTACAGATTGGATTCCATAAAATGAAAAACAACACCTCAGAATCAATTCTATGTTTTATTATAGTGAGACATTCCATCCATTCATAGGATGTAGGGTCATTATTATCAAGGAACCCTAAAATCCACCTTACCTTTAGATATAATGAATTTAATGAGAATTCATTGTGATTATTTTACATGAATTCAAATCTCTTTTACCATAGGATAATATAATATTATATTAATTTTATATGATTTCAGATTCATATACTCAAGGATAGATTGGAATTAGAATATAAGAGTTCAATGTGGAATTATAACTGGGGTGATTATTTTTTACGTCTTGATATATCTTTAGGATTATAAAATGGATGTCTATACCTAGAGGTACGCCATATAGGGTGTACAGTCATGGATGATCTCCATTATTGATTCATAGTAATGGATTATCCGACAATTAAATGGTTGATCATGGATGGTCCCATAATTTTTTGAACAATAATAAATGGATCCATATTTATATATAATATCAAATGGTCACTATAGCATCCCACCTTTTTATAACACTAACTTTCATTAAATTATACAAAATTAGGGATCATTAAGGTTTACTGTCTTGGAAACCAGGAACTTAAAATATGAAAACATAAAACATTATTATTAAACACTTCAAAAGCTACTCCTTATGTTCATCCTAGGTTCATTACTGCATCTCATAACCTGGGGACTAACATCAAATGAATGGTTGAGCAAAAGTCCCAGTAAAGGGAAACAAGGGGAAACATTTAACATGTGAACCTGAGATACATCAATAAAGTCATGAAAAATGACTTTAAGGCATGAGAAATAAATCATGAGGTGTATCATAATTAAAATAACTTATTTCATAACTTGAAGATGTGGCTAAAAAATTTTACATAGACAATCATGAACAAATCAACAAGGTCCATCCCCAAGGAGTCATTTGAAAATTATCAAGGTTATTCACCAAGATATCGTGAAAATTGTAATCTCTAGTGGTTACAATGTTACCCAATGCATTGGAGTGCTATCTGGGAGCACCCTTAAATTTTTCATTATCATATTGTGAGCCACATATATCATCATCAATCATTTCATAAACAACCCATATAGCATAAAATAAATGTGTTTCATTTTATAGTCATAACATTACAAAAAATGCTTTAAAGACGTGATCATTATGTCACTTTAAACCCACGAAAAAGGAAAGAGGGTCTCATTTGTGTAAATCCAAGAATTTAAAATAGAAAATTTTGATACATAAGTGAATACCCTTATAAAATAAAGTGTTTTGAGTATTCACTTAATAAAATAAAAGTCTTTGATAAAAAGAGAGAGACGTTTTGAGACGAAAAGTCGGTAGCATAACGTCTATGTTGCAGGGCTTTAGAAAACATTGAAAAGAGAGAGGACATGGGTAAACCACTAATAAATGTTCCATAAAATAGTATAGGGACATAATAAAAAGTATATATGAACATGGTAATGAAATTTTAAGGACATACCATTTGAAATGAAAAACATGGAAGGAAGACAAAAATAAGATTTCCCTTATGAAAATTCAGCAGCCTAACGGCGTCACTTAAAACATCAAAAAAATGAAGTGATGAGATAAAATAAGGTCTCCCATAAATTGAACATAAAATATCATTATGTTAAATATAGAGATAATACCCCAACAAAAATAAAAAAGAACATGAAATACATGACATGAAAATAGATCTTGAAAACGAGAAAGGTGAAAGAACCCCTTAAAAATTCGACAGCCTAACAACGCCACTTAAAACATCAAAAAATGAATTCAGGAGATAAAATAGGGTCTCTCATCATATGAACATAAAATATAATTATGATAGATATATAGATCATACCCCAACAAAAAAAAAGATAACTTGAAAGACTTGACATGAAAATAGATCTTGAAAACGAGAAGGGTGAAAGAATCCGTCAGAAATATTTTGGCAGCCTAACGGTGCCACATAAACATTCATAAAAAGAAATGATGAGAGTAAGAGGGGATAATTCATCATATGAACATGAAAATGGAAGTAAGATTAATATAAAAGAAAATCCTCCAACATAAGAACATGGAGCATAAAATAAATGACTTAAAAGAGAGTATTTGAAAAGAAAGGGTGTGGTTGGATCCCTTACCTTAAAACGTAACTCTTAAAACTCAAAGGTTAGGACCTTGAGGGATTGAGGGAAACATGGGGGGACTCCATGGGTGGTAATGAGACCAGAGCTTCTTTTGAGGAGTGTTGGGTGTGAAAATTAAAGGAAGAAAGGGTGGGTATTTATAGGTAATGTGAGGGGAAAAGGCATTAATGGCCAAGGGACACCTCAATGGTGGTTTTGGAAAAACCATGGGCTTTCCCATGGTACATGCCCATGGTGTTAGCCACATGGGACCCCTCATACAATAATTCATCCCCTTTAGTCTTCCATACCTTAAAATATCTCATTACATCATCATGATGTAGTCATGATGTCATTAAACATACCGAAACCCTAAAACTGTATTTTTACTATTCACCAAAAATTCAACATTTTCAGAAAACTCCCAAAAATTTATCTTAACATAATATCAATGATCTTAATTCAAAAATAAAAACCATTTTATAAAAATAAATTTCTAAATATTTTTAATTTATTTTTTAAATAAAAAACACTATTCATCAAAAATTAATTTTTTTCAGAAATATCCCCAAAAATTACCTTAACATAAAATCGATGCTCTGAGTTCAAAAATAAAGTCCATTTTATAAAAATAATATTCTAAATATTTCTAAATTAATTTTTTATTAAAAAACACTATTCACCCGAAAAAACTAATACTTGACTAATAATTAATGAAACAGTTATTTACCTATTTTATTGAATCACACTACTTAATCAAGGTGACTAAATTATATTAATAATTTCTTTAAGTGAGATTACTAATCCATTTGGTCACATTACAAATCTTAAGCATAAAATCACTATTCATTATTTACTATTCATCAAAAATCATGTTGATCTTATTAGACTCTAAATTTCTTACTGAACACATTTTTAGAAGAACATTTTTTGAAAATAATTACACACCATTAATTATTTAAGGATTACAAAAATGTTTTAAAATATCCTCTTTCTAGAATTCATAAAAAATATGCATACTATATTTATCTGGACATTTGAAAACTCACAAAAATTACCATAAGATGAAAACAATATTTTATTTATCTCAAAAGATTACACAATGTAGTAACGTTCTCCTTACATAGCCTCTTATAACCCCAACATAGGACCTAAGTGTAAGGTGTGCTAAGGTGAGAGAATCTGAGGGTGGCTCGGCCAACATTGCACGAGTAGTAATCTCTATTAGTTTGAACTTATCGTGAAGGTGATTCCGTTCTACCTTCACACAATGAAGTTCTGCATGGGATTGGTCTAGAGCAAATCCCAGTGGTGCTACCTCCTTCCCAAGTTCTGTTAGATGGGCTTTGATTTGCCCGAGAATACTGGATGAGGCCGTCAAATCTTCGTTCTATATTAATTAACCAAGATCGCTTGTATTTAGAGACAATAAACGTGACATTTAGTTTCCAAAGGTCATACTGATTAATGGTCATATAATAGTCAAAACCCAATAGTCTCATTTAAATTATACTCATTATATTAAATGAAAATTTCTTGTTGAGTATAAGAATAAAATAACAAACGAAATTAGGAAACAAGATTTATTCAAAACATCGGGTCGTTACATTCTTCTCCCCTTACGAAATTGCGTCCTCGCAATTTTTAAAATTGGGCTTCGAAATTTCATTGATATTCCCCCATCGGAAATGGAGTCAGTAAAACTATTACTTAAAAAGAATGAAAAGGAAGTAAAAAGGTCACCCGAGTTAACCCATACGAGGATTCCATGTAAGAAAACATGGACTTGGAAGAGAAAACAAAGGGTCACATTCTGAGGGAGAGTGATAGAAAACATGATGAGGATAAAGTTAATGATTAGAAAAACACAAACATAGGATGGGTTAAACAGTATTTGATTTCCCATTACGAAACTTCAACAGAAAACTTTTTTGTTTTATGTTCCTTTTCATAGTAATGAGGAATTCATTTACTACATAGAATAAAAACATAAGGAAATATATTTACCCTAATGTAGAGTTTCATCCCTTAATAAGTTTCTACCAAAACTAATTTTTTCTCCAAACGATGAGCATTCAAAAACACATTGTCTCATCAAAAGCACAAGAATAATCTTCTTGAGAATCACATAATCCAAAAAATAAAAAATATATATCTTTAAACATTTATCCCAAAAATAGATAGGGTAAGATAAAACAACTCTTGAAAAAGAAAGAACCCCAGAGGAAGGGAAACTAATTTAAATCTTCAAAGTTCCACGGTAATACCCAAAGTTCATCATAGACCATTCTATAAATAACTATCCTTAAATTTCCTCAAAATAAACCAAACTAAGATTGAAAGCCAAATACAAGAAGGATTTGATAGCATAGTCTTCCAAAATAAACTTCATCATTCATCTCCAAACAACATCGACCACTGCTAACATCATATAACAAAATTGGCTAACCTAAACATATTTTCCCCAAGATAGGTTTATCATTTCCTTGAGTAACCTATATTACCATAATTTCACCTTAAATTCATCAATTCTTCAAAATATAAGTCAACCATTATTCCACAAAGAAAATGACGTAGTAATATATTTACCTCGATCATATAGGGTTCCCAAAATAGTGAACGTTTTCGAAAATAATAATCATCTTTTAATCCCCTAATCATTTTTTTAAGAAGAACATATTCACAACATCAACATGTGGTACATAACAATATATGTTTTTCTTAATGATATAAAACCATCTTAGGTAGTGACTCGATGTTCTTATAAAACATTAAATATATGCTCATTGGGCATGAACTAAAAACAACATGACAGAGACAATTATTGCGAAGAAGTCACATGTACTTTAGTCATCAAGATCCCTCTCAATATAAGACTTTCATTGTTCCCTTGTCCTTGAAGATTGTTGATGCTCATAATGCTTCTCATCCCTTCCAAGAGAGCATTTCCTTGGATAATGTATAACTTCTCCACATTTAGGAAATTTAAAAGTATAAGGTACATTAGATCAAACGTTATCTCTATTCATCAAATTATCCATTTTTGAAAGTAATTGGCTACATTATGCCCCGTAACACCCCACACTTAAAACATCTTCCGGTTTAATTGTGACATTCTCCTTGGTTACCCTTTCCACACTTTTTGCACAAAGGGAATTGGGTCTTCTTTCCCTTATCATCTTTATCAGATGAAAATCCTTGAGACTCCATCTTCTTCTTCCTTGATGAATTTGGGCCTTAGACTAAGTACCAATTATTAATTATGATTTTTGATAGATAGTTTGGCATAATCACAATATGTCCAACTAGATATCTCATCATCTCTATCACATTAATAGGTAAATAGTCACATTTCCTATCACTTTGGTTGTTGGGACATGTTCTTCCATTTCCTGCCATTAACTAAGAAAAGAAAGTATAATTAGGGGGCTTAATTACATAGCCAATAATCATGAAAAGAAAACTTAAAGAATAGAAGGATAAACTTGTTGAAGAAAAGTATATCCTAACTTGTGATCCCCTAGGTTCCAATCTAGGATATACATGATCATATATTCTTATGTGAATTTTTATTTTATTTTATCTTTGTTCCTTTAATAATGGTTCATACTATGATTATTAATTTACCAAAGCATATCCCCAGGGAGTGTCATAACCAATAGTGCAGCAAGGCCCATTGTCGTGTACCAATTCACGTTCGAGCCTATCTCAAAGTGGTGTTTTCAGGTTTTACCCCTATGTACATCTGTGCCAGATCTACCTCTACCTGCTCGTATCCAGATAGGGATGTATTTTCTTCATAAACCACTTCATAAATACCCACCAAAATACTAGGAATATTTCCTACATTTAAAATTTTTTATAGGCTTCTTCCTAAAGTTTTAATATCCTAATTTCCACAAATAAATAAACCATCCTCTGATACCAACTACTGCATCCCCCATTTTTATAACATTAACTTTCATAACATTATACAAAACTGAGGATCATTAAGGTTTAGTGTCTTGGAAACCAGAAACTTAAAACATGAAAATATATAAAATTCTTCTTAAACAATTGAAAAGATTCTCCTTATGTTCATCCTAGGATCATTACTGCAACTCATAACCTGGGGACATACATCAAAAGAAAGGGTGAGCAGAAGGCCCAGTAAGGGAAACAAGGGGAAACATTTAACATGTGAACCTGAGATACATCAATAAAGTCATGAAAAGGACTTTAAGGCATGAGAAAGAAATCATGAGGTGTATCATAATAAAAATAACGTATTTCATAACATGAAGATGTGGCTATAACATTTATCATAGCAAATCATTAACATATCACCAAGGTCCATCCCCAAGGTGTCATTTAAAAACTACCATGGTTATTCACCAAGATATCGTGAAAATTGTAATCACTAGTGGTTACATCATTACCCAATGCATTGGAGCGCTATCAGGGAACACCATTAAATTTTTCTTTATCATCATATGAACCACATATATCATCATCAATAATTTAATAAACAACCCATATAGAATAAAATAAATGGGTTTTATTTCATAGTCATAACATTTCAAAAAAAATTTTAATGACGTGATCTTTATGTCACTTTAAACCCATAAAAAAGGAAAGTGGGTCTCATGTGTGTAAGTACCATAATTTAAAATAGAAAATTTTGATAAATATGTGAATATAGCTATAAAATAAAGAGTTTTGAGTATTCACTTAATAAAATAAAAGCCTTTTAGAAGAAGAAAAAGATATTTTGAGACGAAATTTCAGCAACATAACGACTATGTTGCAGGGCTTTAGAAAACATTGAAAAGAGAGGGGACATGGGTCACCCACTCATAAATGACACATAAAATAGTATAGGGAAAAAATATAAAGGATATATGAATATTGTAATGAAATTTTAAGGACATACCATTTGAAATGAAAAACATGGAAGGAAGACAAAAATAAGATTTCTCTTATGAAAACTAGGCAGCCTAACGGCGGCACTTAAAACTTCAAAAAAAATGAATTGACGAGATAAAATAGGTTATCTCATCATATGAACATATAATATCAGTATGAAAAATATAGATATAATACCCCAAAAAAATAAAAAGAAACCTGAAATACTTGACATGAAAATAGATCTTGAAAACAAGAAGGGTGAAAGAACCCCTTAAAAATTCAGCAGCCTAACAGCGCCACTTAAATCATAAAAAAATGAATTGACGAGATCAAATAGGGTCTCTCATCATATGATCATAAAAGATCAGTATTATATATATATAGATCATACTCGAACAAAATAAAATGGAACTTTTATGACTTGACATGAAAAAAGATCTTGAAAACAAGAAGGGTCAAAGAATCCGTTACAAAAATTTTGGCAGCCTAACGACGACACTTAAACATTCATAAAACAAAATGATGAGAGTAATAGGGGAAATATCATCATTTGAAAATAAAAAGGGAAGTAAGAGGAATATAATAGAACATCCTACAACATAAGAACATCGAACATAAATTAAATTACTTAAAAGAGAGTATCTGAAAAGAAAGAGTGAGGTTGGATCCCTTACCTTAAAATGTAACTCTTGAAACTCAATGGTTGGGGCCTTGAGGGCTTGAGGGCACATTGGGAGGACTCCTATGGTGGTAATGATACCAGAGATTCATTGGGGGAGAGTTGGTAGTGAAAACTAAATGAGTAAAGGGTGCGTATTTATAGGGAATGTGAGGGGACAAAGCATTAATGGGCAAAGGACACCTCATTGGTGGTTTTGGCAAAACTGTGGGCTTGCCCATGGTATTTGCCCATGGTTTTAGCAACATGGGACCCCTTATACAATAATCCGTACCCTTTAGTCGGCCATCCCTTAAAACATCTCATTACATCATCATGATGCAATCATGATGACATTAAACATACTGAAACCATAAAACTGTATTTTAACTATTCACTTAAAATTCAACGTTTTCAGAAAACTCCCAAAAATTTATATTAACATAATATCTATGATATGAATTGATAAATAAACTCAATTTTATAAAAATAAATTTCTAAATATTTTAATTTTATTTTTTGAATAAAAAACACTATACACCGAAATTTCATTTTTATCAGAAAAATCCCCAAAAATTACCTTAACATAATATCGATTCTCTGAGTTCAAAAATAATGTCCATTTTATAAAAATAATTTTCTAAATATTTTTAATTTAATTTTTAATTAAAAAACACTATTCACCTGAGAAAACTAATACTTGGCTAATAATTAATGAAAGAGTTATTTACCTATTTTATTGAATCACACTACTTAATCAAGTTGCCTATATTATATTAATACTTTTTTAAGTGATATTACTAATCCATTTGGTCAGATTACTAATCTTAAGCATAAAATCACTATTCATAATTTACTATTCATCAATAATCAAGTTGATCTTATTAGACTCTAAATTTCATACTGAACACATTTTTAGAAGACCATTTTTTGAAAATCATTACACATAATTAATTATTTAAGGTTTACAAAAATATTTTAAAATATCATTTTTCTAGAAATCATTAAAAATATGCATATTATATTTATCTAGACATTTCAAAACTCACAAACATCACCATAAGAAGAAAATACAATTTTATTTATCTCATAGGATTACACAAATTAGTTATGGTCCCCTTAAATAGCCCCTAATAACCACAGCATAGGACCTAAATGTAAGGTGTGCTAAGGTGAGAGAATATGAGGGCGGCTCGGCCAACATTGCACGAGTAGTAATCCTTATTAGTTTGAACTTCTCGCGAAGGTGATTCCGTTCTAGTTTCACACAATGATGTTAGCTTGGTTTTGGTCTAGAGCAAAGCCCTATGGTGCTACCTCCTTCCCAAGTTCTGTTAGATGGGCTTCGATTGGCCCGAGACTACTGGATGAGGCCATCAAATCTTTTTTCTATATTAATTAACCAAGATCACTTGTATTTAGAGACAATAAACATGACATTTAGTTTCCAAAGGTCATACTGACAAACGGTCATATAATAGTCAAAAACCAATAGTCTCATTTAAATTATACTCAATTTATTAAATGAAAAAGTTTTGTTGAGTATAAAAATAAAATAACACCCAAAATTAGGAAACAAGAGTTATTCAAACTTTCGGGTTGTTACAGTCACATCATAAGGAATAACTACTATTGAAAATATTTCCATTATTCTATAATGGTGTGTTAGATGTTTTTTATACCATAAGGTTTGATCTTTAATCACAAGGTATTATTCGTACTCAACATAAGGCCAATAAATAGTTCCATGGATCCATGATGATGGATAGAAAATAATTTGGTTAGATGAAACATGTGAAAAATCTTAATCCTTTTTTAAATATTGATATACCTACTGGATGACATAAAAATTCCTAATTAACTTCATATATAATTTTATAGATCCTTAAAATAAGCTGTGACTTTGAGTATTTATTGGAAAACATGTTTTTGGATTTCCCTTAAAGGATTTTCATGGCCATGAAACTTGAAAATGGAGGATCCATGAATTTATTAAATAATATATATACATATTTGACCTAAAATAGTTGGATCTTCCAAAATATTATTCATACCTGAAAATGTTTCAAAAAACTTATGGTCATAACATTTTATTTGAGTGTAATTTCATCTCTATATAAATCTAAATAAAGTTCAAAAAATTTATTTATTACCCTATATATTTGGTCAATCCATGAAATATGTTTTATTGGTTTTAGATTTGTCTAAGAATTTTTAAAAATTTATTTTAAATATTTTAAGATATTTTTCTTTAATAATTTTTGAAAAAATTCCTTCCATAGATATATTGGTCTCCTAATGATGTATTTATATTAGAGAGTGCTTTAAAATGGTCATTAATGTATGATGTGTTAAAAAATATTCAATTCTGGTGGTACTTATATGTGTCTTCTACATGGAGTGAGGTGCTCCATCGTCTTCATGTCAACTATGTATGGATCATATCATGGCGATGATATAAAATCTCTCACCAAATATTTTAGTTATATCAAATGATCTCATTCTTAAAGTGATCAATTTAGATAAAAAGGTTTAGAATCGAATAATAATTATAAAACAAATTTTTATGGACATTTTGTATCATTTATGTGTGTGTATGTATCTCTATTTGAAAAGTCTCTCCATGAATTATGTATCAATTTTAGTATATATATATATATATAGTTAAATTTTATACCCATAGTTGGGATGGTGAAAGATTGTGGATTGATCATATTCTATGTTCAATAATACATCACGAATATGATTTATCATAATGATGAAGTGATTCATGACTAAATAATCTAATTCATCCAGTTTTCTTCCCATACATGTTTATTGAGAGGATTTAAGGATAATTAAATACCACTTAAAGTTCAAAATATATGGATTTAATTGGGATCAAATTTATTTGAGTTAAGAGGAATGTTATCTTAAGAGGATAATAATATTCCAAATGTTTGATCTCATATAGGTATATATAGGCTATAAGGAAGGTATTTTCATCTACTATAGTATGATGAGGTTGATCTATCAAAAAATGGTCTATGTTTTGATTTCCTCTGACATATGTACAAGTTGATGGCTATATGATATTCATATATAAAGAATTTTTTCCAATATTATAATCCATGATTGGTCTTTTTGGATATGAATTGGGATATGTTCCCCTTGGATATGTAAAATTTTTTAGTGTAGGTGGGCTATTATGGGTAACAAGTTCCATAAAAATTAGAAAAACAAACCCACTGGATAAAAAGTGTTTGAATAATAAATATGATCGATATAATTAGATTCATTTAGGGAAAGATAATATTTTTTCATGGGGGTTTGAGGGCACATTCATTATACTGATGTTTCTTCTTCAGGATCTCAGGATGAATATATGTTCTAAATAAAAAATTTCGATAACATTTTCTTATATCAATACACCTAGAAAGCATTACTCAATTATTAATGGTTCTAAATTCCTATACCACTAACACTGTTTCTTTTATTAATACTTTTTTATTTGATCCCTTAATTTTTTTTATGTTTATAATAAATTTTTCATAGTAGAAATTAGAAAATATTTTGATCTGAAAACCCTTTGTGGGATTTTATATAGAAACTAATTTTACCTCTTAATTTCAAAGGTACTTAACTTTATAAAAAAATGTTACATGGTGTTTAGGGTTTCATAAAATTGGCCATTTTTAGCTTCTCTATTTAGGGGTACTATACTTCAAACTAAAATGAGTATTCATTTAATATTCATATATATTAGACTAAGTGTGGATCCTTTTTTAAGGTCATAGATTTAGGTTCATAATGTTGATGTGTTTTATAGTCATATAACTTTTACCATGGTTGAATAATATTTTAAGGTCATATAGATAATACTAAATTGTGTGCATTCATTATCCATAAAACCATATTAATTCCATAGATTAATGATGGATAAAACCCTAGTGATGGTAGCATTGGTATGTATTAAAATTCTAGGGCATAAATTCCCAATTTTATGTCCATACTACTTAAACATATTAATATATTTTCAATGAGTGATTGTCAATATCTATAAATTTTTACTTGAGTTTTATGTTAAAATGTATTGGACCAATTAAATGAACTGGGATTATGGTCAATGATCACGAATCAATAATGTAATTTAATTTAATCTCTTATAACCAAGAAAAATTGCAAATAAAAAGCTCAACCAACTGTAATTAGTTGAATTAATCTGACATGACTATATTAATGAATCAATCACCAAGGTTAACAATAGAAATTGGACAACCCTACTTAAAATAGGATATAATTATTATATATATCAAATAAATAAAGTTATTGTAGATTAACTTTACAATGGGGAAAGGATCAACCTCATGAGATCTGTATATCATTCTTTTTTCTATAAATTTTATATATTATATTATATAGATTTATAAAGGCTATAAATTACTTGGTATTTATTGATGCCACCAATTACGGTTATTTGACTTAATAATGATCACATATTTTTTAAAGTTTACGGTAGTTTTTCAAAATAATATTCAATATGAAAAGTCTATGGTCAGTAGTATATGAGTATGTGTGGAAAAATTTCAATGTAATATATATTTGAGTGAATTCAGTTATAATTTTTATGTTCATATAACATGGAAAAAATGAAAGGTCACGTTACCCACTAAAAGGTTTGAAATGACCCAAATAGTATCATGTATTTAATTATAGAATATGAATCCTCAAGTGTATGAATCATTATTTCATTTTAGAAAGACACATGTAGCACCCATATCTACAATCTCATATCAACTGATAAAAAAACACATAAACCATTTGATATAAATTTTAGTGATATAAAAAATAATAAATTTATCTTTTCTTATCATCACTTCCATTTGATAAATATTACATATTAAAAAAATTCAAAATCGTAAGAGTGGAAGGATTAGTGTCATTAAGAACTAGCTATATATGAAACATAATATATTATTCACAAAAAATAGTTCTCCGAAATTGGATTATGATATAATCCCTTGTTTAATAATAATATGTTATACTCATCTTGAAAACCTGGGAATAGAAACATAAAAAATCATTGAGCTCAAAAGATTAATAAGGTAAAACTAATCAATATGTAATCGATGGATATATTATTATTATATAATAAAAAATTTGTATGGGAGAAATACCCTATTTAATGAAAATTGGGGAATAATAGTTCTCAATAATTTATTGTAGTAGGACATGTAATATCAATTGAACATATATACACTATCAAAAAAGAATTAATAATCAAGATATAACAAACAAGATCCAGGGCCAATCATCATCATCATATAGAAAAGAAATGTAACATTACCTTGAAACATAGAGTAAAAATGACCTTTTGCAAAAATAAATGCCCATGATATCATCATATTTTGATAATATCCAATAAGGTCCAGCCCTTTGTTAGTGATAATATCCATAGAAGGATCACCCATTAATATGTGAGCTTATCCAAGATGGCACAAACTCTGCTAACTTGTGAGATATAAAACCATAACTAATACATTAGATGGTTATATAGTATCAACAATATCAATATACATTCATATTTTCTATTCAAATAAATAATTAATTGTTTTATAATAGACACAATAAATAAAATATGGTATATATAATTTCAAAATTCTATTAAATAAACGAAAATCAAGGATTATAGAGATTTTTACCAAAATTAAACCATATAAAATATTTATTACATGAATGAATTTTCCACACACATGTTCTTCATTTAAGGTACTTATATTTCAAATATTTTTATCCTTACATCCCCCCCCCCACCAAAGTCCCCCTGATCAACCAAAAATTTTGTTGGAGTTTTAAGTTATTTTGATGGGAGAAAGGAGGGGGCACAATTTAGTAGCACTGTTTGCTAAACTGTGCACACAAACCATCCCCCTATATCCCGGTCATAAGTAAATGTAATATGACTCCTTTTCTTTCCAGGTATTTATCTAAACATGGACCTTTATTCTCCAATTCTACCATTTCAGCCATGGAAGCCTCCCAAGCTCTTCAAACCTTCATTTGAACCCCATTTTGAAGGGGGTTTGGTGGAGGAACTTTACACGACCTCAAGTAAGTGTATCTCCCTCTTAGTTCCTTCCATTTCCATTAAATTCATTCATTTTTTATTGAATTCCTAAATGAACATAGGATAGGGTTTTGGACCTAGGGTTTAACATTGGGTTTTTAATGATCAATCATCTATTTTTAGGCTTTATCTAACCTCCTTGAGGTACGATGGTGGTACAATTGAGTTTTATCCCAAATGATTCAATGTATTAAAAAATTAAGAAGGTGATTACATTGTGAATTAAATCCTTGTGACAATCATGATATGTTAATGGTATTTTAGTTTTTATTTGTTTTTATTTTTGGTGAGAAAAAATATTAAAGGTGTTATTAAAGCCAATAAATATTTAGTGAGATTTTTTTGTGAAATCGGGGGCTCTTCACAAAAATCATCTATAGATTCAATTGGGGCCACCCTATAATTACATGGTAGATTTTATTGATGTTTTTTACAGATTAAAATAATGTTTTCTATGTTTATCTCCATTTATATTTGGTACAAAAACATGTTTTAATGGTGTTTCTGAAAAACATGAATTTGTACGTGCCATGTTTGTGTGAAATTGGAGTTTTTATAAAGTTATCACATCATTGGTTAAAATGGGGTTGTCCATAAACTTATTTTATTATTTCATTGGAAGGAAATTGGCTTCCACTTCTGTTTTTATGACTTATATTTATGCACATATTGTCCTATGTGGATAATACGATGAGTATGGGGTGAAAACAATGCTGGATTTTGAGAAGTTGTTTTATTGAAAATCAATTTTTTTTGTTTGTTATAAGTGGTATAAAGAGAGTGTGGCTACTTTATTATATTTATGTGCCCAATGGGGGTGTTTTATATGGAAAGGGAAGTTTTTTACATGCTAAATTTTTTTTAGAACAATGGGGGAATCTTGGGTACCTAGGTGGGTGGATATGTACTTGTACGACTAGTGATCCTGATGGGTTGTGTCCTTGTTTCCCTGAGAAAATGGATATCAAAAAATCTATCTAAACAATATGGATGATTTTTTGGGACCACTAGTTTTTGTGTATGTTCCATACTAGTGTCTAGTGCATGGGAAAGGATTTGCGACATGGTTATTTTACACCGGTGTACGAGGTACATAGGGCCCGAGACTATCTAGTGTCCTAGGGGTGTTCCCGGTTTTGGTGATTATTTTATTTGTGATATTTACCCTTTCCTTAGGGTTTATTTACATGTGATTTATATTATTTAATATTTCATATTTAAATTTGTTAAGATTCTAAAAACTTTATTGTTTAAACGGTTTCCATTGAATGTTGCATTTCATGGAATTTTCAACATTTTTCTTTATATATTAAAATTTCTTTCATTTTCACCATATATTGAATAATCATTGAAATTTTTGGGAGGTATATTATTGGTATTAGGCTCAAAACATTGTTACACTTGTTGGGTGTATGTGTACTAGATTTTTTTATACTTAGGTAAAGGAAAAGTCTCGTGTGAAGACGGTCCAGTTGTTAGTTCCCTCCTATGATGTGGTGTTGTGGAGACGGCTCAGGGGTGATGACCCCTTGTCATGTTGAGTCTGTTTGGATGTCTTCCTACTATTATTTATTTATGTTTGGACCTCATGTACCTTATCTATAACCATGTATTCAGTTCTTGGTTTTTCATGAGTCTTGAATCACATTGAAATTTTAGATTCTTATTATTGACTATTTTAATGTTTTATGCATTCATAGTCGGGTAAATTATTCCCAAGCCTAATATATTGATAACTGATAACTTCTGTCAGCAAGTGGTGATTGGTAATTCCCTTTGGTCCTTGTCATGAGTTTTATTTGGTGCAGTTATTTTTGGCGACCAGATTCTATTTGTGGGAAAATGGTATCAACGGTGGCCAATGTTTTTTGGGTGTATTACTATTTTGGGATGAGTCACGATAGACAAGAGTTATGACTGTTGAGGGTCGGGGTTTTAGACATGAGTAGGGTGCCTTGATACCACTTCTCATGGAAGTCCTTGGGTCACCATGGTACATTGGAATTTTCATATTGACTTCACTTCTAGTTGAGACGTGTGGGCTGCAGACTAGACATGGACATCAGGTGGGGTGGAGTAGTTGTTTCTTTAATTATTGTAATGCATTTATATTATTTATACATAATGAATTTTATTAAAATTTTCAGAATTGTGGTATTGAATATTATTTTTGTTAATGTTTCATTTTCTAACAACATGCCTCCCCGGAAATCTCTCATGCACCTATGAAAGGAAGCCATAGAGAGTTCTCCAACACCAATTGATCAGAGGCTAGTCATGGTCTGTTACAAACCAGGCTGGGTCATCATCCATCTCGACAACCAACCCAGTCTGTGGCATGGCCCAAAGGGTGTTCCCGATCCCCATGGGTTGGCACAACTGCCCGCGTATCAAAACTAACACATGGGAATGATTTACCCAAAATAGTAAACACAAAACAATTGACAAGATAAATAAACTAAAACTGAAAACATAAAACCAAACTAGACCATAAACTAAAATCAAATTTAAGTCTAAATTTCAAATTAAAACACAAAGAGAACAACTACAAGGATAGAGAACTAAACTCCAATACCAACCTCCAAGCGACCTGAGAAGACACATCCCCAAGCTACCAATGCCAACCTACATGCGAAGACCAACATCATCCATAACCACCATCAATAATCACGATGCCTCAAACTGGAATACACAAAGGACAAAGTCTACATACACCAAAACGTGTATGTAGGGTGTGAGCAAAGAACCCAGAAGGATGTCTCCGAACAAAAAAGTTTCACGACACAACATCAAAAAGATAATTTAACATGCTTATTTAAAACTACACTTTAAAAAAGTCTTTTGAGAAAACATTTAAAGGCTGAAAGTAAAAATGAAAAGTGAACTGGTAGAAAAACCATTTCACAAATACTACTTTAAAATGGAAGAAAGATTTTATAAAATAAAATGTACATACTCAATTAGTCCTCTTTATGCCGACGGAAGGCACCACACCATGAATTGTAGAGTACTGCGGGTAAACCCCCTATGGTAGCTAGTATGCATGGTGCACTAGAGACATCATACCTCGGTGTAAATGTGGCATATGAACCACAATAACCAATGCTCTTGTGCACAAGCCAGTAGTAGGGAAACACATTCATAACCTAGTGGTCCCCAATCGTCACAAAAGTTTTCTTAGTGTTGTAATGTCAATCCTGCCAGATGAAACCTCGACAAACCACTCACGTTCCATCTAGCATACTAGTCATAATCTACCCACCTTGGTACCCGACATTTTCCCTTTTTGTGCTCAAACCAATTCCACATTCACATAGCATATCGCTTTCTCATATCACATACCAAATAATATGTTACACCCAAAATCCACCACTTGAATACCAACACACTATTAAAAAAACATGCACGCCAAAACCATTTCACACCATAATTCAAATTACATTCATGACTTAATAAATTATTTAAATAACTTAAAGAACATTTCAAAATAGCACCACAATGTTTTACACGTTAAATACGCCCAGTTTCACATATAAGGGTTCCTTTAAAAACTTAATACACATTAAATCTATCAAAAAAACTCCCACAGTCCACATATAATTTTATATTTCCAGTTAAACATTTTATGAAAACTCTTAAAATTAGAATGAAAAAAATTACAGAAGAAAAAAAAACCCTATTTCCATTTTATAAAAAAATAAATTTCTAATCCATTAACATAACGAAACCATTTAAAAGAGGGTTTCTCAGCACCCAAACATTTTATTAAATACATTCAAGGAATAAAACACAAAGGTGCAGGTGAAAAACCTAATAAATATTACCCACATTCTCAAAGGGTCCATTTCTAAGCACCAAACCACTTTAAATATTTTCTAAACTCAAATTGCACCATACAAATGACTCACACAACCCTTTTTTTAAGAATAGTACTTTATAACACACACACACAACATAGAATTTTTTTGTACAAAATCCAAACTCAACAGTTAATTACACCAATCCTTCAAAAACATATTTTTCACCATTCAAAATAATTTAATAATCTAATATAACAGTTTATAAAGAAACCCCACTAAACACACCAGTATTTCCCATCAATGGATTACCTGAAATCCCTCTTTAAAATCTGTCAGCACATCATCACCATATAAAATTGTGCATCACACCATCAATGCAATTTAAATAATCCATTGCATAATTTATAAAACACCCCAAAACTATTAACAAAATTATGTAAACTATGTTCTTAAAAGGAACGAGTTTCAAACCAAATCCACATCATCCTTTTTAAACTACTCTTGCACCATGTTACTAAATCATAGACCATGTTAATTCTTACCAAAGAAAAAAAATTAAGTTATCTATGATATGTGAGGTCATGGAACCACCTACCTCGAGGTTGAAAAATTCCAAACATTGGGGTCGAACTCCAACCCACCCTTTTTTCACCGCATCCAACTCGATTAAAACCATAAAATAAAGATGTTGAACAATATAAAATCAATATATATCCCTAAAACAAATACCCCACCCACTGAACAACCAGAAACTAAATAGAATTAATGAAGAAAAAAGAAGAATCAACTGTAAGAGGGTGTCTTCGATGACGTCGTGTGTGCCAGAGGAAGACCAGCCAGAGGTCGTGAGTCGGGGGAAGGGCGCGGGCCGGGACTTTTCGGATGGAGGCTAGTTGGTTGGACGACGGGGTGGTGCATGTAGACTACCGGATAGAGCAGGATGTAAAATCCATGATGGTGCAAGCGGCCTAGCCGGCCGGGAGGGAGGCTGGTCCGGTGGTGGGCGTAGAGAAACTAGGAGAGGAGTTGACCGAGGAAGAGGTGCGGCTGTGTGACGACCAGCGGAGCGATAAGGTTCCATGGGAGGTGGGAAGCCATGTTGGAGGGGCTGACTGAGGGGTGTGCGACATCACCAGTAGGCCAGTAGGGTGGCGCAGCGAAGGAGAAGGTATGGTGTAGGGGTGTAATGCGGCACAAAAAAAATATGAGGGTGACGAGGGAGAGAGAGAAATGGAGAGGAGATAAGAAAAAAAGAAAAAAGGAATGATAGAAAAGGAAAGAAAATAAGAAGAAAAGTAAAAAGAAAAAAGAGGGAAATATAATGAAAAAAAATTAAAAATTAAAAATAAAAATTAAATGAAACCTAAAAATAATAATAAGAAAAACAATAATAATATAGTTGATAAAATGTGGATAATTTTATTATAATCATATCATAATTAGCAATTATAACCTAATTAAAATATTATTGAAAATAATAATAATAATTTCCATTTTTTATTAAAATAATCCCATAAACTTTTACCTCATTTTTATTCATTTCACATTATTTATTTTCCCTGAACGTTAGACAGTTCCTACGGAGAATCGTGTGAGGTTTTGTGGTGACCTGGGTATGGTGGCGTGGCTTCGACCATTCCCCACTCGTGCGACAGACACTGCCACACCCAAAATATTCATTTATCAGTATATTGTAAAATTTTGATTGAGCTCATACCATTCTTTGACAAAGATCTGAAAAATAGAATAAAAAATAGTAATAGTAATAATAATAATAATAATAATAATATTATTATTATTATCATCAAAAAATCATTAAATTTTACAACTCATATTATATTTTTTATTATATTATTTCTTACATTTTATTTATCAGCCTTGAACAGCAAGCAGGCCATGCGATGAACCAGGCAAGGCCACACAGTGACCTAGATGAGGCCACGCGGCTTCGACAGAGGCGCGCTAAATGATGTCGAGGCCAAAACATTCATTTTTTAGACAAGAACTTAAAAATTATTCCATGCTTCAACCTGAAATACCTAACGCTAATAAACATTAATTAATTAATTAATCTTTAAAATGGTGAGTGTGACAATTCTCACCACCATAATGCTTTTCGTCCCTGGAAATCCTCAACTAAGTCTGAGAGCCAAAGTAGGAAATGACACCTCATTAAGGTTGAAGAGGATCCCTATGAAATAAAGCCTAGAGAGGTAATCACATCGTGCTCAGAGAAGGTGACTAAAATAAAAATCTCAAGAAATTCATAAAAATACATTTAAATATGTGTCGCCCGCCCCAAAGAGCTAGGACACCTCTAGTTGATTAATAAAGGATAGGAACTCTCGCAACCAAGGAAACCAACATCACAAACCAAAACACCTCAAGCACCAATGAATGAAAACCATGTCATTTGATTTAAGTGAAAAAAAGGCCAACCATATCCAAGGAGCACTCTTATCACCTAATAAAGAGGCTCGAACAAACTCCCCACCTTAAGAATAGGGTAATATTAGTTTTTTTATGAGAATTTAAGTGATTCCCCCAATGGGTCTCATACCACCAACGAAAACACACAAACTCGGCGGCTTCCCATAACTGACCCAACACCCCACCAAAGGACTAGGGGAGAGGGGCCCAACCATTGGGCTTAAAACCATAGCCAAAGAAAAACCAACATCTCAACATCCCTGGATGAGCACCATTCATCTTTGTGACCAATTTACCCGACAAACCCCATAATGAGCACTAAAAGTGATTACATCCAGTGGGACGCAACTCCTAAGACATTATGGTGAAAAGACGACCACACCTCCACATAGAAATGAGAAATCCCATTAACCCAAATGGTTCATTTAGAACAGAATAACTACATTAAGTGATTTTACCTGCTTTTACCTCCAACACTGATGATAGAAACAATGTCAGGGTCTCATACACTCTCGGAGTTCCTGACCACATGACAACTTTACTCAAAGGCCTATGGCTGGAGCCTTGATTTTTGAGGCATCTCCTACCTCGCAGTCAAGCATGGAAGACTCCCAAAAGGAGCTTCTCTCTTTGGTTTCACACACATCTAAACCGCAACTGAAACAACACCAACAAACACAACACACCACAACATAGAACTACTCTCTCATGACACATCAACCAGAACAGAGGTTTATATGATGCACACGAATCACCTCTTAAACTTCACCATGAAACATAAGAATGACCGATGCACGATAAGAACTCCCTAAGAGGAGGACAAACTCTAATGAAAACAAGGATTCTCGAAGGGTCCCACGAAATCCACCTTTTCTCTTCAATAGAACTCACGATGCAGACATCACCAAACACAACCCTTACAACCGATGGAAGTACAACAAAACTTACAAGACATCGCTCAGTAGAGATAATTGCGAACTACCTTCACCCTTCCACACAATAATTCCATTCATTGTTTCTATGGGAATCTTTGAACACAACAATGTCAAACTTTGTACCTGAAAACTCCCACAAATTAAAACAACCAAAACTTCTATCAACTTCCCTCTCATATGCCATTATTCTTTGAGATGATCCACTTAACTAGAAAGGAAAAAAGGATAGACTTAGCATGATCACTGAAAGGGGGGAGTCCTTCAATCAACATGAGGGCCGACCAACGGCGAATTGCCTGTGATCACAATCCAATCGCATGTTAACGCTTAATGGGGGCGTTCACTAGTCAGTAAAGAAAACCATGAACCCAATCAAACTGGTCCAATGGCCAATACATACCACAAAATAATACTCAACGTGTAGGGGGGATCTACTAATGGGGCTTCTGAAGCACATTTTAAAGAAGCTACTCACCACACGCTTTCACACCAACATAGCAATTAGAATTCAAACTCAAAACAGGAATCTGTATTAAATGACCCTCAGTTTTAAATGTTTCCCATTTTACATTTCCAAAATACAAGGACACACCACACAATCACCGATTATTAACACACCTAATTCTCATTTAACAAAACATTTGAAGAAAAAAAAAAGAAAAGCTAGTGGGTTGCACAAACAGCAATGGCATCCCATGGGCCTCACACATGCATGTTCTTGTGCCACACTGTCACCCACCTCATAGCCACCCATGAATTCATTCTCTCGTGTCATTGAACATTTCTTTTTCATATACACTCATGCATTTGGTTTCCCACGAGAACACTAAGGATCAAAACCAAACAATTTCCATTTTTAAACCAAATCATTCAACCCACGCTTTTCAAACCTTACACACCATTTTCTTTTTGAAGCGCTTCATTTCAAAACATTCATAAAGACCAAATCTTTTTTTCCACAAAACAAAACTAGATTTCTCTGAATCCAAAACAAATAGACAAGGCCCGATGAAAGAGGAGACGAGTGTCGGCTGGTGACTGAGACATATGGTTGGCGGGCATATGCCAATCATTCCACCAGCAAAGAGAGTATTATAGGACAGCTTATCTCGCTCTACATGGCATGCCAGACCCTGCGAGCTCACTGGGACCACTGACCCTACTCCATTTTCATTTACCCTAGACAAGATTAACTGTAAGGACCAAAGACTCAAACAAACCTCAACTTACTCTTGTAACTCATGTCCCGCCACAAGGTGTGCTGGACAGGCAGCTTGCTCGTAGCCAGAACATCAAGTTTCGACACACTTAACCTTGGTATACCATGACTCTATCCCAAAGGAACACGACCCAAGGGAGAACATGCCTCTGATAACATCTTGTCATGAACTAGGATGGGTCTCCATCCGACTCGGTGCCCGACCCAGTCCGTGGCATGGCCCTAAGGGCGTTCCCGATGCCCACGGGCTGGCACAAGTGCCCGTGTATCAAAACTAACGCATGAGAATGATTTACCCAAAACAGCAAACAAAAAACTACTAACAAGATAAATAAACTAAAACTAAAAACAGAAAACCAAACTAGACCTTAAACTAAAATAAAACTTAAACCTACAATTCATCTAAAAACCAAAAGTGAACAACAAAAAGGATAGAGAACTAAACTCCAATACAAACCTCTAAGGGGCATGAGAAACCACCACCCCAATTTCCCAATGCCAACCTGCACGTGAAGACCAACATCATCTTGAACCCCAATCACTAAACACGATGCATCAACCTGAAATACACAAAGGACATAGTCTACATACACCGAAAGGTGTATGTAGGGTGTGAGCCAAGAGCCCAGTAGGACGTCACCCAACACAAAGTTTCCATTCCACAACATAAAAATGATAATTTATCATGCTTATTTAAAACCAAAATTTTATAAAAAATGCTTTTGATAAAACATTTAAAGGCTGAGAGTAAAAAATAAAAGAGCACAGGAAGAAAATCCATTTCACAAATACTACTTTAAAATGGAAGTGAAAATTTATAAAATAAGATTTACATACTCAAGTGGTCCTCTGTATACCGATGGAAGGCACCACGCCATGGATAGTTGATCACTACTGGTAAAACCCCTATGGAAGCTAGTATGCATTGTGCGCTAGAGACATAGTACCTCAGTGTAAACGTGGAATATGAACCACAATAATCAACGCTCTCCTACATGAGCCACTAGTAGGAAAAAACGTCCACAACCTAGTGGTCTTCAATCATCACAAAAGTGTAGTCAGTGTTGTAACGCCAATCCTCCCAGATGATACCGGGACGAACTACTTATGTGTCATTAAGCGTACTAGTCCTAATCCACCCACCTAGGTACCTGGGGCTTTCCCTTTTTGTGCTCAAACCAGTTCCACATTCACATAGCATATCGAATTCTCATATCACAGACCAAACAAGACATTACACACAAAATCAACCACATGCATACCCAAAAACTATTAAAAATAACACGCACTCCAAAACCATTCCACACCATAATTCACATTACTTACACGACTTAATAAAGTATTTAAATAACTTAAAGAACATTTCTATATAGAACCACATTGTTTTTCACAAGAAATACACCCAGTTTCACATATAAGGGTTCCATTAAAAACATAATTCACATTAACTCTATCAAAACAACTCCCGCACTCCACATATAATTTAATAAGTCCAGTTAAACAATTTACAAAAACTCTTAAAATTAGAAAGAAAATATTTAAACAAGAAAAACACACCCTATTTTCATTTTTGAAAAAAAAATACCTTTCTAAGCCATTAACATAACGAAACCATTTAAAAGAGGGTTTTTCACAACCCACAAATTTTATTAGATAAATTCAAGGCATAAAACACAAAGGCGCAGTTGCAAAACCTAATGAATATTACTCACTTTCAGAAAGGGTCCATTTCTCAACACCAAAACACTTTAAATATTTTCCAAACTCAAATATCGCCTTATAAACAACTCACACAACCCTTTTTTTTAAGAGCACCACTTTAAAACACACACACAACATAGACATTTTTTGTAACAAATCCAAACTCAACACGTAAGTACACCAATCCTTCAAAAAAATTCACCTTTCAAAATAATTTAATAATCTGTTGTAATATTTTATAAAGAAACCCCAATAAATACACTAGTCTTTTACATCAAAGGTACACATGAAAACCATCATTAAAATCCATCTGCCCATCCTCACCATATAAAATTTTGCATCACACCATCAACACAATTTAAATAAGTTGTTTCTTAATTTATAAAACAACCCAAAACCATTTAAGGAATTAACTAAACTAAGGTCATGAAACAAACTAGTTTAAAACCAAATTCACGTTATTTTTTTAAACTACATTCGCACCATGTAACTAAAAAATATAACATATTAAAGATTAACAAACAATAAAATTAAATTATCTTTGAAATGTAAGGGAAAGTAACTACCTACCTCGATTTCGAAAACATCCCAGCATTGGTCCATAACTCCAATCACACCCAATTTTCACCATAACCAACTCGATTTAAACCGTAAAATAATGATGTCGATCAAACTAAAATCAGGATCGAACCCTAAAACAAATACCCCACCAGCTGAACAACCAGGAAAAAAATAGAATTAAATAAGAAAAATAGGAATCAACTGTAAAAGGGTGTCTTCGAAGATGTCATGTGTGCCGGAGAAAGACCACATGGAGGCCGCGAGCTGGGGGAAGGTGCCGACCGAGATTGGTCAGAAGGAGGCTAGGTGGTAGGACATGGGGTTGGCACGCATAGATTGTCAGATAGAGAATGCTGTGAAATCGACGATGGTGCAAGCGGCCTGGCCGGTCGGGAGGGAGGCTGGTCTGGTGGTAGTGGCCATGAAACTAAGAGTGGATTGGTCGAATGGGGAAGAGGTGTGGCTGTATGATTGCTATAAGCACAACTGAGTTCCATGGTAGGTGGCGAGCTGGGTAGGAGGGGCAGGCCAGGGGAGGGCGGCGTCGACAATAGGCCAACAGGGAGGCGCAGTGAAGGAGAAGGTAGGGTTTGGGGGAGTAATGCGGCACGACAAAAAAACCAGGGGGGTGACGAGAGAGAGAGAGAGAAAGAGATATCAAAGAAGAAAAAAAGGAAAATGAAAATATAGAAAAGGAAAAAAAATAAGATGAAAAATAAAATAAAAAAAGTGGGAAAGAGAATGAAAAAAAATTAAAAATTAAAAAAAAAAAAAAATGAAAAAATAAAATTATTATTAAGGAAAAAAATTAATACTGTTTATAACGTGTGAGTAATTTTTTTATAATCATAATTTAATTAACAATTATAAACTAATTAGATTATTAGTTAAAATAATAAAAATAATAGAAATAACCATTTTTATTAAAATAATCCCTTAGGATTTTACCTCAATTATATTAATTACATTTTATTTATTTTCCCTCAACGTCAGGCAGGTCCTACGGAGAACCTTGCGAGGATTCGTGGTGACCCGGGTAAGGTTGCGCGGATTCGACTGTCCCCCGCCCATGCGTTAGAGGCTGCGACTCTAAAAATATTCATTTATCAGTAAAATGTAAAATTTTGACCGAGCTCAGCCCATGCTTTGACAATGATCTGAAAATGAGAATAAAGAAATAATATTATTATTAATTATTATTATTATTATTATAACGTCATTAAATAATAATATTATTATTATAATCAAAACAACTCATTAAATTTTACAACTCATCTTATTTTATAAAATTTTTTAATTCTATTATTCGTTAAATTTTATTCATCTACCTTGAACATCGAGTAGACCATGCGATGAACCATGAAATGCCGCATGGTGACCTTGGCGGGGCCATTTGGCTTCGACAACAGTCTGCTGAACGATGTCAATGCCAAAATGTGCATTTTTTAAACAAGAACTCAAAAATTAAGTCAGGATTCGTCCAGAACTACGTGAAGCTAATAAAAATTAATAAAATAAATAAACTTTAAAATGGTGGGTGTGACACTGTTAAGGATCTCCATGATCTACGATATGGTATGGATCTTCTTCCAGATTTATTATAGAGGATGAGGCTAGTAATAGAAAGGAAAAGGCCTAGGCCTTCATGAAAAATAAGCCTCCCACCTTTCGAGGTAGCATAGAACCCAACGATGAAGAGGAATGCTTCGAGAAGATCGAGTACATGTTCAAGTTCATGGATACACCTGAGGAAGTCGGGGAAAAGTGTGCCTCCTTTTGGTTCAAGGGTTCTAGCCACAGGTGGTGGGAATCCATTTTTCATATTTGGAAGAATGATTAGATGTGCTGGGGGAATTTCAAGGTAGTCTTCCTTGAGAATTACTCCCACAAGGACTTGGCATAAGCTAGGTCCTGAAATTTCATATATCTTGTTTGGGGGAATCTTTATGTCATGGCGTATGTCAATCGTTTCACTGATTTTGTTCAGTTTCCTCCTAAAATTGTCTCCAAATAACAAAAGAATACCCATAGGTTTGAGAAAGGCTTACGCCCAGAGATATACTACTAGGATTTCTTGTTCAAGCTAAGGACCTATGTTGAGGTCGTTCACAAAGTGTGTATGGTGGGGAATGACCGTAAGGGTTGGGATGGTTTCTCTGGGTCAGTATCTGTAGTGGGTAGTGGCATCTTTTTAGAGAAGAATAAAAATTATGAAAAATAATTGAAGAAATGAGGATGTAGTTTAGGCCACTCCTCCATTGTGTTTTCATTCATGGAATCTTGCATGACATTGGTCGTGTTCCACCAGTGTGGGAAGTCAGTGAATATATGACAAGTGTGCCCACTTCCTTCGAAGACTTTTTACCAGTGTGGAGGTATGCATAATTTGAAGCTCTAATGCGGGGTGGCACGTCCACTTTCAAGTGGACCAAGGTCACTGGCTTCAAGAAGAGCGCCTGCACTATTTGAGTCATCGAGGACTAGGGGGATCTTTATTTGGGGGTCATTTTGGTAGGGTTGGGTCTTCTTTTCAGAAAATCCAGTTCAGGGAAAATCCCTAGACTTGTGATTATCCTCAGGTAGAGACTGAACATCTCTATGAAGTAGATCAGGCACCAGTAGGATCAGTGGAAAGACCATCGACAGTTTGATGTACCATTTGATCGCATCTTATATAGCTACTTCACTTTTTTATATAGGTGCCTATGTTTCTATAAGTTCTTCCCGATTTGTGGGGATGCTTAATTTTTCAGCATAGTTTTTTGTCTTTTCCAATATAGTTAGTGATGCCGCTGGAAAAGATGAAGGATCAATTTTTTAGGTTCCCGTCTTGTGCGATTTCCATGTCAGGGGTTGAGATGGAGTGGGACCTCTTGGTCATATATATAGAACTTTTGGACAAAATACTTGAAATGGATTTCATAATACAATTACATGCACATACCTATTGTTATAGGGAGTGAGTGAGTTTCAAAACATCTGATGGGATTTGTTAGGTTTTCTGTGGAGAATGGGATCATCGGTCATCTCAAAACGGACCTCTACTCCCAGAGATGGGAAGTATTATCTTCCAATAATCATCTCTCATGCTAGATGACAAGGATATTTCCCCTTAAGATGCACAACAAGATGTGGTGAATGAGTTTCTGGAGGTATTTCCTGATGATTTTCAGGTTTTCCCCCAATGCCAGATGTGGATTTCTCGATTGATATGGCACTGGGAACATAACTAATATCGCATCCCTCATATCGCATGGCCCCTACCTAGATGAGAGAATTAATGGTATAGATGAATGTCTTGGAATCCAAAGGATTCATTTTCTCGAGCATCTCTCTTTGGTTTGTGCATATGTTGTTCATGAAAATGTCTGATGGATCTCTTCAATTGGGCATTGACTACCCAAATCTGAAAAAAGTAACCATTAAGAACAAATACCCTTTGCCCGAAATAGATGATTTTTTCTATTAGTTGAAGGGGGAAAGTGGTTCTCAAAGATATACATGTGTTCAAGATACCATCAACTCATGGTGAATGAGGCAGATATCTGAAAGATAGCCTTCTGAAGCGAGTATGACTACTTTAAGTATTTGTTCATTCCCTTCAAATTGAAAAATGCACCAGTTGTTTTTGTGGAACTCATTAACATGTTGTTCCACCAGTATCTCGATTCCTTCATTGTGGTGTTCATGGATGAAATTATAGTATAATATAGCTTCAAAGAGGAACAGGATCATCCCTTGATGATCGTCTAGGGCACATTGTGGGATCACCGCCTCTATAGAAAGTTGTCAGTGTTTATTTTCTGGATCCGGGAGGTGAAATTTATGGGGAATGTGATCTCGGAGTAGGCAATTTTAGTTGACCTCGAGAAGATCAGTTGTTCATGTCCTGGGTGCAACCGTAAAACGTGTTTGCGATCATTAGTTTCCTTGGCCATGCTGGATATTACAGGTGGGTTTTTCAATAATTATCATGGATTTTTTCACCGACGACCACGCTCACCCAAAATGGGTGATGTTTGAATAGGTCCCAGAATGTTAGGGACTATTTGGGGAGCTGAAGAGGTGGTCGACTACCAACCCCATTATGATATTTTCAGACGATGGAATGGTTATATAGTGTATTGTGACTCTTTATGTGTGTGTATTGGGTTGGTGATTATGTAGGATGATCATGTGGTGGCATATGGCTCTCTCCATCTCTGACTACACGAAATAAATTACCCATCCCATGACTTGTAATTATTAGTGATGATGAATGCATTCATGACTTGGTGTCAAAATCCTCTTGTGGAGAAGTTTATGTTCTAATCTAATGACAAAAGAATGGCCTATATCTTCTCGTAAAAGGACCTCAAATTGAGGTAGTTTCACTGGATCATTTACTTGTAAGGGTTCAACATTGACATTTTCTATAGAATTCAAGGGTAATGTGGTGTCAGACTCCATGAGAAAATTAATTCCACTGCTATATTTTAGGAAGTCCAGTGATTAATGGACTTTAATGGGACACTATTCTTAGGTGCATGTAGAGACGATGAAGCAAAATGGGGGGGACTCTTGGAAAGCGTTAAGTTGACTCCTTACCCCTTTGAGTTGATTCAGCGGGAACATCATAGTGATGAGCTTTGTCAGCAGTCAATGTCGTTTCATCTAGGCGGGGAGACTTCCTCTAATTGGTCATCATCTCCCAATGGAATATAGTGATTCAAGGGCCATTCAGTAGTTCTGTTATCTCTATGGAAGGTGGTGATGCAGGATAGCCACCAGTCTTAGTGGGATGTCCATAAGGGTTCAACCAAGATGTATTAGTTTGATAAACCACTGTTCTGGTGTCCATTTATGTGATGGGACATAACTAATATTGTGTCTTGATGCTACAAGATGTGATCTAGTGAAAGCAGACCATCAAAGGCCCTCTAGTTTGCTCCAGCCCTTACCGATTCCTATTAGAATGTAGGACAAGGTCACCATGGTCCTTATTGATGGATTTCCTTGTACTCCTTGGGGTAAGAATTCTATTTGGATGTTGTTTTATTGTCTTACAAAATCATCCCTCTTCCTTCTGATCAAAGATATAACTGATGTGGATGATCTGGGCCGTTTATATCTTTAGGAGGTGTTAAGGCTCCATGGTGCGCCGTTAGCATTTGACTCTGATAGAGACACTCGTTTCACTTCTCGCTTTTGGGAAGTCATTTATAATGCATTGGGGTTTCATATTATATTGATCATGACATACCATCCTCCAAAGGATGGTCAGATAGAGTGGGCGAATTAGATTTTGGAGGATAGGCTCCATGCATGTGTTCTGGACGTTGGAGGTCCCTCAGATAGCAATTTCGGATTGGTTTAATTTTCCTTTAATAATATTTACCAATCCATGATTCTAATGTTACATTTTTACGTGATCTATGGTCGGGCGTGTTGTTCCCTCCTATTTTGGGATAAGGTAGGTCAGACTTCATTGTTGGGGTCGAGCCTTGTGTAGGACACGTCTAAGATGGACGAGTTGATCTGGAATTGCATAATGATTGTTCAAAGTCTTGATAAATCATATGCTAACCAGAGGTATCAAGAGGTATAGTTTTCTATTGGTGAGAGGGTATTCATGAAAACGACCACTCGTCTGGGCCATAGACAATTATGAATTCATGGGAAGCTAACGTCACGGTATGTCAGATATTTTGAGATCATCGAGCATATTGGGAAGGCAGAATATAGGTGTTGTTTACCTTCTGAGTTTGAATCCATCCATGATACCTTCAATGTATTCCATTTGAATAAATTAAACCCAGATCTATCCCATGTTCTATGTTGTGAATATTTGGAGATAGAGCCTAACATGTCAGTTCTTGAGCAACCAGTGCAAATAGTGGACTCCCAAGAACTGGTGCTTCGAGGGAAGTCTTTTACACTAGTCTAAGTTATTTTTTAGTATGGTATTGATACAAATGAATCCTGGGAGCATAATTCATGGGTTGAGGATGAGTACTGATTATTATTTTTTCTAATCAATCCTCTAGGTGACTAACTGGGACGAAAAGTTGTCATGGTGGGGAGAATGTTTACACCAAATTTCTTCATTAAAGGTAATTTTATTTCATATATTATTATCCAATGATCCTCCCCTAAGTCCCCCTTATTCCCCAACATAATTTGGTGTATTTTGAATATGTTTTTAGGGGTGAAAAAATGGTGCACGGTTTAGGTGAACTGTTTTCTAAACAGTGCACACTAATCATGCACCTATGTTTGGGTCATAAAAAATGTTAAATGACTCATTTTTCCTCCACAATTAATCCATAAACAACCCCTTCATCATCCATTTGACCATTTGAGCCACAGAATCCTCTCATTATTTTTCAACCATCATTAGAAGTCCATTTTGAAGGGGGGGTTTGGTGGAGTAACTTCACACAACCTCAAGTAAGTGTCTATCTGTCTTAGTTCCTCCACATTCCATTAAGTTTCCTCATTTTTTCTGATGTTCTAAATGAACAGAGGTTATGTATTTGATCCTAGAGTTTATCATTGGGTTTTATTTGTCCAATATTCTGTTATTAGTCTTTATCTATACACCATGTGGTGTGGTGGTGGTGCGATTGGGTTTTCACATAAAGGATTCAAGGTTTTAACAAATTTTAAAGGTGATTCTATTGTGTATGAAATACATGGAACATGTATGTTGTGTTTATGGTATTTTAATATTTATTTTATATTATTATTGGAGAAAAAATTGTTTTTGGATGTGTTTTTAATGCAAATGAATTTTCAATTCCATATTTATGTGAAATCGGGCGTTTTTCAATGAAATCTTTTATTGGTTCATTTGGGAATGCCCTATAATTACATAGTTAATTTTATTAAAGTGTGTTACAGGTGAATATAATCTTTTAAACGTTTATCTCCTTTGGTTTTTTCCATGAGAACTAGTTTTAATGGTATTTGTAAAACTCGTGACTTTTTGAGTGCCATGTTTGTCTGAAAATGGATGTTTTATAAAGATATCACACCATGGTTCATATGGATCTTCCTAGGAACTAATTTTATGGATTAATTGGAAGGTAATGGGAATACATTTCTCTTCTGGTGACTTATAATTATGCTCACAGTGTGAAATATGGATATTTCGATGAGTTTTGGGTGAAAAACAATGCGGGATTTTGAGAAGTTGTTTTATTGAATATCAAAATGTGTTGTTTTGTGTTTTATGTGGTATAAAGAGTGTATTGATACTTTATTGTTTACATGTGACCGGTAGTGGTGTACTATATTCAAAGGGATATTTGTTGCATGTTGAAATTTTTTGAGCACAAACGGTGATGCCCTGGTACCTAGGTGGGAAGATATTTACTAGTTCAACTAGTGTTCTGGATGTGCTTCGTCCCTGTTTCACTAAAAATGTATAATGAAAAATATATCTAAACTATTTGTATGATATTTGGGAACCACTAGTTTATGGTTATATTACCTACTGGTGTCTCATACAATGGAAAAGATTTGTGACATGGTTAATTTACAGTGAGGTACGAGGTACATTGGGCCCGAGACAATCAAGTTGCATAAGGGTGTTCATAGTTTTGGTGGTCATTTTGTAGTGGTATTTAACCATGCCTTAGGGTGTGTTGGGATTTAATTTAATGTAGAAAATATGTATTAATTAAATGTGTTAATATTCTTAAAATGTTAGTTTCAAAACTATATTCAATTGAATGTTTCATTTCATGGAATTTATCACTATTTTTCATTACATATTAAAACTGCAAGCTTTTTCCCCTTGTATTGCATACTCTTTAGAATCTATTTGTGGTACAATATTGGGAATAGGATCACACCATACATAAACCCCTTTCGTGTAAGTAGACATTATTATGTTTGATTTGGTAATGGAAATACCTTGGTTAAAGGTGGATTGGGTAATTAGTTGCCTCCGACAATGCGGTGTTGTGGAGACAACTCGAGAGTGATGACCTCTTGTCATGTGATGTCTTTATGGTTCATTTTCAGATGTTTTTTATATATGTTAGGCCTTCTTTTAACTTATTTAAACCATGTATTATGTTCTGTATTTTTCTTATGACTTGTTTGGAATTGAAATATGTGATTTATATTATTGATTGTTTTAATGTTTTACGATTTCAAACTCAGGTAAATTGTTCAAAAAAATAATATATTGATAACTAGGCACTTGTTCTAGCCCATGGGGGTAAGGAACACCCTTAGGGCCTCGCCATGTGATATTTTCAGTGTCAGTATTAGAGGTGACCAGATTTGGTTCGTGACAGAATTTGTAATATCATTCATAAAATATAACTCCACAGGAGTTATATATTCTATAGATAAAATGTAAATGAATATATGCATAAGATGTCTTTTTAAAAAACAAATAGTTTTATCTATAGTTTTGGAAATTAAGAATCACATTCAAAAAAAATCAATATGGTAAAATGAAACCTATTTGATAAGATCCTTTTAAATTTAATATAAATAACATATCCTTAAAGAAAATATAATTGGTTTTTATATAAAATGTGTAGTGGAAAATAGAAAAACGAAATTTAAGGGGAAATACTTTTTATTGATTATGAAATGACAGCATTAAAACCTGAAACATAAATAAATTGATAAATACATTATTCAAAAAAGGTAATGACAAAATTAAATAATTATAATAAATATAGAACTTTTAAATTTCAAAAATAAGAAAGCTAAACATTATTAGAATAGTAAATATGGATACAAAAGAGAATTTGATCATTTATAAATGATGAGAATTATTCATTACATCACGAACATTTATGATAAAATAAATTCATACATTTTATTACCTAAAAGTATATATGAAATGAACTATAGTATCCCCAATGAATAAAATAAATAAATCTTCTAAATTCATAGTCAAATTATAATAATTATGACATAAGAAAACAATTTGATCAAATAAAACCCCTACCCTTTAATATTTGTTCATTGAATTATATCTAAACTATTGTATGAAAATAATAAGCATCATAATCCCCTATTTGAAAAACTAATTCATCATTATATACATTTATAAACATAATTCAATTTAATTTATTAAAAATATATTAATTAGTTATGTTTTATATTCACTATCAAATGTTATTAGATTTAATAGTTTATTGGGTGTGAATTTAGAAATAGAGGTTCCAATTATTATTATAGATTAAATGTTAATATTTAAAACATCCTTATAGGTAATATATTTTATTTTCAATATTTATTTTTAATGTTCTAATTTTATTTTATATCTATTTTTTATTCATGTATATTTTGTTAGGGGAGAACATGCTTTAGTTATTTGTAATGAACAAAAATATTGTAAATAATAATAAGATATCGTTCATAATAAAACATAAGAAAATAGTAAACCACACATTATTTTATAATTTATTACCAATAACACCATTTTGTATTTTTCCATAGTCATATATAATAGTAATTTATATCATTGATCGTGTTTCTGGGAAAACCAACCAAAACTAGAATAATCTATAATCTAAGGGTGAGTGTTTTTATGAAAGTAATTTTTTCACATAATATATTTATTAAAAATTATTTTTTATAATATTAATATTTTTTATGTCCTATAATCATTTTTTAGAAATTTTTATTAATATTTAAAGTCGATATCAAAAATTAAATATAACACTTTTGTGGAGGAGAAAATATGCATGTAAACACGATGATTATTCTCATTTTCCATAGAATTTTTTTTAAGAATTGGTTTATATTTTATGAATCATAATAATTATTTACATATCATATTAATTACATAATGAAATCATTTTCACAATGCATAATGAAAATTATTAAAAGTGAGTGTGGTCCATTCTGTATGTAACACAAGAAATATATATTTTTGGAATGGTTAGGATGAGGGTGGATAATTATTATATCATAATCATAATAACGGTTTAAAATAGTTATTATAATGATATATTATGTCAACCCTGGTATGTTAGATTTATAAGTGGAAGAATTATATTGACAGAAAAAATAATGGAAAACACTAATTTAAAATTTTACCTTACTCATAAGAATAGAACATTAAAAAATGTATTAATTTATCGAGAGGTCATCTTATTAGATTTAAAAAACGTTTATCAAGATAATAGAAGTATTAGAAATCAATTTATGATTATTTTGTTTTAATCTAAAAGTATTTGGTCATAATGATAAATGGGGTACTGGTAGATCCTTTTATAAGGGGGATTAATAATATTTTTCTAAAATATAACATGTAATGTCACCAATAAAAGTTTAAGTGGATCTAATACTAAATAATAATGGTGTGGGGGAAGAGGTAAAATAATGGAAATCTCAAAAATGCATTTTTAAACATGTACTATATATTTTTTAAAAATTTTACTCAAATTTTTTTAATTTTTCCATTTTTTTATCACTATAACTATTTTCTATCTAAATAATTAATATTTAATTTATAAAAATAAAATTATCCATACTGAAAATTTTTCACCTAATAGTAAAAATAAATAATTCATTGGGGTATACAACTAATTTTATGGATGATAAAATTAATTTTAGGTGTAGTACATAGAACATGTTATTTACAATAAGATGGATTATTTTTATACCAAAAAATTATGATTAACAAAAAATATCAATATAATTTATTTCAATGGAACTAGTAATATTATTATAAATAATAAGTGTTATTTGGATTTTAATTATATTTAATATCATATTTTGGAATGAGAATAATTTCATTAATGAAGTGATCGAATAATAATTTTTATTTGAATAAAGTATTACTTCTGTTCCCAAATGATTTATATCAGTTTCTTAAATTAAACCTAATATTTTAATGTTATAAAATAATATATTAAAAACATATTTGATTATTAAAAATGTTTCATGTTTTTTTAAATATTATGTTATTCTTATGATTCCATGAACATCCTCAAATTTGGGAAATTATATTTTATACAATTTACCTAAACAATAATTTCAAGAAAAATAGAAAATAATCATAATATCACACTTAGAAATATTAAATTATAAAATTATGATCATTTTATAATATTACTTTACTAATAGTTATAAAAATATTTTTCAAAGGAAAATACAAAATATAATTTAAAAAATTATTAAGAAATAATGTTCTAAATTTATCATAATATTATTTATTATCATTTTATAATTTAAATACTATTAATATATTGTTTGAAATAAAATAAAATTTTAAATAATGTTAAATTTAATTTATTAGGATAAAATATACACTATTTCTAAACAATAATCACTTATGAAGGGATAATCCATTTTAATATCAAATTATATTTGTTATTTATTAGCTAAATATATTAAATTTGAGTCGAGTAATATATTTTGTATTACTAGAGAGTTATTGTTCATATAATTTTCATAATTACAACTATCTATAATATTTTAGCTCATTTTTTATTGTTTTTATTTTGTATGATTCTATTATACATATTATTTTTTATTTAATGGGATTATATAATGTAAAATATTTTGGTTTTACATTATATTCCACTTTAAATTAATTTCATCGCTAAAAGAAAACCATTATTAAAACAAATGGAAATATTTTTTTCCATTTCATTCTATAAATCCCATAGTTCTTCCTCAATATTATGATTCTTATTTAAAACATTGACCATGTGGGTGGTCTTTTTCTTATCACTTTTCGAATTAGTCTTGATTCTCTATCCATTTTTACTCATAAAATAGATAATATTCTATTTCCATAGTTTTTGAGTTCAATATATGTTAGGGGTTTGGTGTGTACTTCTATAATAGTGATACAAGAAAAACACAATGTACATGGTAGAGGATAGTGGGTGCATTTATAATAAAAAATGGAATCATTATAAATTCATAGTGTTGGTAACTCGTTTGGAATTATTTCATGAACATATACTTAAATTTCACCATTATCTAATGATATTAGGATCATAGCTTAATATCTATGACATATGGATCTTCTATGAGTTGATTAAACAAACAATTTATTTGGTTTACAGGATTAGTATTCTTGATCTTAATATTATTAATCTCAAAATAATCCATGAAATGACATATTTATTGATATTTATTTTTTACAAATAGAAATGGTTCACCCCATGAAGAAGTGTTAGACAATATAAACACATTGTCCATATTCACATGTACAGTCTTCTATATTTCATTAAAACCAACGGGGTCATTCTATAAGGACTCATTGTGATAAAAATGAATCCAAATATGATTTCAATCAAAAACTCATACACATGTTTGAGGTGAATAGTAGTATGTTATTTTAAAAATATATATTTATACTCCAATACAATATATATGTAACCAATGTTTACTTTCTCCTTGATCATTTGATCTATATATCGGACATTGTATGTTATAATGACTTATTTTGTTTTATTTTCATCCTAATGGATTTTATGGTCATTTTTACATTTATATTTATTAACCAGATGATTTATACGTTAAAATGATATTTCCAAATCTTGAAATTTGAATTTTTTTTGGTAATTCTAATATATGACCAATATTATATCAAATTGAACAAATCTATTAAGAACAAGATCTTTTGGAAGTATCTCCCCCAAAAAAGTCATCTGATAAAATTTATATATCATCTGTGTGGTCATAATTCTACAAGGTATATTCAGTGATAGATCAACATCCAATGCTTACTCTAGTTAATAAATAATCCTTAAAAACATTCATGACATAATATAATATTTAGTGCCTCAATCAAATAACCCATTCATAGTTCAAGTGTAGATAATATGTGTTTTTTCATCATTTTACTATCGCAATATAGCTCATTGATTGCGGTATCATACAATATTCTATTGTATTTTCATTTAATATGATTATAGGTATAATTACCTTCTTTTGATCTAGGATTAGAGATAATATTTTTATATTTCCCAAACTCCATTAATAATAAAAATAATTAGTATGGGTTGAACCATAGTTTTCACATTATTTAACTATGTTTCATTAAATTGACTATTCATCCCCTTATGAAAATCATTATCCCTATGGAAAATCATATCACAAATAAAATACTTCCTTATCTCTATAAATAAATTACCAAAATGACTCCCCCTACACATTTTACATGTTCCCAAGTGAATATATGTTTCTCAAATATAACATATCATCACAGCTTACATGATACTCTACCTTCTATATTCTATCACTGTAACAATGAGATTCTACATTTTCTATCACTACATTCAGAAGAAATCCTAAAATATATTCATATCATAAAAGGTATCTTATGTATATATAATATTTAATGCATGGTTTTATTAAACTACCTAAAATAAAGAATCTGTTCTCAATTATATATATAAAACTAGAGAAATACCTTGTCTGCCTTGCGAATTTTACATTATATATACAAATTGATTCATCCTCATTTTTCTCATCCTCAAGTATTATATATCATTATTTTTGTAAGGAATTATTATAAAATACATTTTCAATAATTCATACTTGAACATAACTCATTCTATATAATCTAAATCCTCATTTTTTTTGTATTACTGAGGGCATTTCACAATTGGTAAGTCAAAACTTTTATATAATAAAATGAAAGGAAAAACATTTCATTTATTGATAAATATATATTTGATAATATATTTTCCATTAAATTGATCAATTTCATTAAAATCAATGAAATTTTTAGAGACATAAATGAGTAGTGGACATTATCATATGAAAGGTTTGATTTCAAAAGGATGTTTCCTTTGTTTTTTAAGAGCTCAAAATGGTTTGTTATTTTTCTTATCATGAGAGAGTGAAATGATGTTATCTAAAATATTTTTTCCACTAGATACCATCACATATGGTAACCTATTAGGATAATCATACCAATTTTAGTCACACCCATTTTCACCCAATTTCTCCTTGAACCAATCATTTAACCCATTATGAAAATTTAGATATAAGAATAGATAATCTAATTATATAAAAATAGAAATATAAAGTGGATAAATAATAAATGGAAAATATTTATATGATTCAATAAATTTTATTCATTATCTATCATATAATAAGTTCTCTATCCATACCTTCAATTTTTTCTCAAATCCTTCATACTGTCTCATAAAGTGAATATGAATCAAAAAATCATATTCCCTATGAGTGTCTTTCTTGGTGTGATGTGATATACCTATTCATTCTTCACCAAGTGGGGAAAGATTTTATAATCAACCATCCTTTTAGTTTTATATTATCCTAGGAGATATTTGTAGTGTATTAAAATCCATATAGCAGTAACCATATATTTATTTCACTTTATTAACCTATAAATAGGCACATCCCTGGGGTTTTGAAAAAGAAAATTATTTCCTCCAAATTCCAAATACTACATACTGAAAATAACTATAAAATCATTCGTTGAATCCATCTGATGCTCCCAACTCCCACGCATCAAAATCCAGCGAAAAAAACAAAAAAAATTACATATAGAATTTAATACCAATTAATATGGTTGATGAAAATAATTTCATTGTTTCATACCATTTATATATGTCAAAAATTACATAACTAAATTATTTGTAAATATAATGAACCAATTATTTAATGTTATTATAAACTATATTCATATGTAACTTATTTTACAACACGTATGAACATTTATAAATAATATATTCAAACAAAAATTCCTTTTTTATTCATTATTTAGAATCACATTCATAACCATTGGAATGGAATAAAAATATTACAGTTATGTCAAAATCATATTAAGGGAAAAAATATCATCATATCATCAAGGGTTATATCTTAATAATTTTAGATAACATAATACTAAGAGAAATATATTATAAAATGAACATGGAACAATATGGTTTTGCTCTAATTCAAGACATAATAACATGTAATTTTAAATGAAACAATGTAGATGATAGAAAAAGTATATGGAATCATGAGAAAATAAAAATGATCTATATAGAATAATCAAAGGCATAAGGATGTTCAATGTAATATTCCCTTCATATTTAGCATAACAATGAACATTCAAAAAATCATAAGCATTGGGAGTCTTCACACTCTGACCATATCAATAAAATACAACCCATTGTTATTTATCATATCTTAGAAGTCTCATGCTTTAATTTTCTATCTAATCAAATAATGAAAATGATACATTATCTCATGAGATATATAGCCATAGAAAAATCATTATAGGGTTATATAGTATCTACCTCATCAATATTCATACAGATATCTTACTTTTAATTCAGCCATCATCAGATAATAATGTACCCAGACAAAGAATATGGGTATGATTTTATTTCTAAGTGGTATCACAAAAACTAAAATAATAATTAGATTAATTTATTATACATTTAAATCCCATAATATGAGTATTTAATAAATGAATTTATAGGACAATTCATATAAAAAAACTCAATAAAAGTTATATATTCAAAATTGGAAGAGATATGAAACAATGAAAAATATATAATTTGGAAAACACTTATTAAAATTATCCATAGACAATAGATTTCAAATCACTTTTTGAAACCATTTTTAATAAGATTGAATGAAATAATTTTTAAAAATATTAATGAAATAAATCTAATTGATTCTTCAATAAAGCAAACAATTTTATCAATATGAAATGTAGAGTAAAAAATAAAAAATCCAAATTCAATGGGAAATCCATTTTAATTTTTTCAAAATAATTTATTTGAAACCCAAAACATAAACTGTATGGTGTGTCATTCATTTAAAAAGTGGTAATTATAAATTTTAAAAATAATAAGATTCCAAAATTTTTTTATTCCAAAAATAAGATTGTAGAATACATGTAGGATAATTCACTATTAAATATATGGGTTATACCATTGGTTATATACCAACTATTGGAAAAAATTGGAATAGGTACGGTTTTTTGAACATTGACAAATGGTTTGGGACAAACCATTTGTATAGGTATGGTATATGGAACATATATGAAAGGTTTGGGAAAAATATTTGTATAGGTATGTTATATAGCCACATATTACAATAGTTTGGGAAAAATTATTTGTATTTGTATAGTTTATGGCCACCAATACAAATGTTTTTTTCCAAACCAATGGTATAGGTATTATTTTTCTCCACCCATAAAAATGGTTTGGTCAAACAATTGTTATAGGTTTTCCTTACTGGAACCAATACCAATATATTACACAAAAAGTTATAATATATGACATGATCCAATGGTTTAACCAAAAAATTTGTATACATGGTTAAATTATTTAATAATAATAATAATAAATATATATATATATATATATATATACAGACAAATATACCTACATATATATATATAATTAGTATTATTATAGTGGAAATGTAATTGGAATATATGTATATGGTTGAAAGATCAATACCCAGTCCAATAATTTTATTTCAATTAAGGACCTACAATAATAGTTAGTAAAAATAGTTTCAATATTTCATTACATGGAAATTACATAACCCAATGTTTTTTTGAACAACTTGTATATGTTATCTATACAAATAGTTTTTCCAAACCATTAGTATAGGTCTGTAGTTATAAAAATGACCAAACAAACACTAAAACTATTAGAATATGTTATACCAATAGTTATAGGGGTTATTCCAATGTTTCAAAACAATGGGTGTATAATTTTTAATCAGTAAATGAACACTGATATATAATATAACGTTATCATTTGGATATGAAGGAAATTAATATTTATATCATCAGCTTTTCTAGATATAGAAATTAATAATTATAATTGAGTACAAATAGAGGATTAATTGAATTGTAATATAATAAATGAATTTAATAAATAATTATTATGAGTCGATAGTCCATATAAATAATTATGACAGATGAAAAACTGTTGAGTCAAGAAAATTAGTTGAGAAAAGACAATAAGTCAAGTCAAGAAGAACACATAACTTTAATCCCTCTAATTATATTCTATAAACATATTAAAAAAAATAACAATAATTATCACATATTCCATAAACATACTCATATCTATAAAAATTTATAAAAATAATTTATATTCCTATTTTAAAAATCTATTAGTTAGTTTTATTTTATTTTCACAATGGTATACATTTTGTTTCAATTTTTTTAATCAATATTTTTAATGACTATAACGAACGTTATTTATAGATTAATATTTAATCATTACAGGATCACTTATGATATTGGAAGATATTTATTATAATGATATATAATTTTCTATTATTATTTCGTAGTATTTTGTTAAGGTTTTATGATGATGAATTCAGTAATGAGATTATTTCTATAATTTATAAGGAAACAAAATGTGGAACAATTACAATAAGTTAAATTTTATTATAATATATATATTCCACAAAAAACCAGAAATTATTTTCGCATTAATGTATAATGATGTAATTATTTATAATCCTATAGTCATCAATGATATAAATTTATACCATTTTACATGTATTGGTCAATCCAATATAAACTAGAACAAATACATTTTATATATTACTAAGGTTTTAAAAGTGAATCTTTTGGAATTATATCATTAGGACTGAAGTTGAATGATATTTTTTTATTTTTACCATGATTTGAATAGTATTTTAAGATAATTTTATAACAAAAAAATTTCAATAAAAATGAAATTTGAAACCTTTTTGGAGGTAATAGTCTACATGTATAGATGGAAATCATTCTTATTTTATAAATAATATAAGGAAGGTATAAATTTTATTATATTTAATGAATCATTATAATTTTTTACATGTCAAATTTATTAATTAAATACCAAATTTTATCCATCCTTGTAACACGGTTATATAAAATAGATCATGGCTCTTATGGGGTTAGTTTCCAAAATGAAACACAATCAAAATTTTTGTAATTCAAATTTTTGGAATGGGGTTAAAAATTGTTTTCCGGAAAAAATAATGACATTTTATTTTACATCTCATAATAATATGTTTATTCCAACATAATTATATATGATTTTATGGTGTTTGATTAATAATTAGTGAAAAATTGTGAATTGATAATTTTACTTGAAACTATTGAAGTGGACCTTTTCAAAATGGATTTTTTCATTGATATGTGGCCTTTGGAGAATAACATAATGTCTCATAAGTGTATAAGAGAGTTGGGGAGTAATTTAGGATTATTTTTGTTAAATTTATCTGGTGTTTGAGGTGAAAATATTTGGGGTGATAAAGGATCTATTTGTTTGGGAGATTAGTTTTATTCCTATAATATATAAATTTTAAATCCATTATTCAAAGTTCATGTAGAAGCAATAATGTTCAATAATTTTTTGGGGGAAAATGTAAGTGTGAAAAAACCTAAACCATAAATTTTCCCACTTCTTTTTTCTAACTCTTCGTGTTTATTTGGGTTTATAAATTCTTATGGATTTTGTCTCATCAATTTAATGGATGGTTCTTTTGGCGAACTAGGACATGAAAAAGTTATTTTGGATTTTACATCTACAAAGGATTTATCTTTACATTTATTAAGTCATAGATGGTGATTAGGATTTTCAATTGGTTTTTGATGATTTATGGGACGATATAGGATGCTAAAATTTAGTAATAAAGGCCAGTGACTAGTCTGTATGGCTTGAGCCTTAAACATTTCTTAATCATGAATGAAGTTAATAATTAACATTGAGTATATTTTCAGGTTTAGATATTTGGATAATTTAACATAAATTATACATAACAACCTGAATATTATAATTATACAATTCTACTCACTATCAATTGTTTATAAAACAAAAAATCGTAAAAACAGAAACATGTCTAGATCCATGTTTTAGACCTCATCACCTTTCCTTGAACTCATCATTGACCCTATTCATATTTATGTCCTGTAAATGAAATTTCATAACATGTAATGAGAATAAAAACCATAGTAAGGGATATATGAAGAAGGAAAACTGTATGTTTCTCAATAAAAAATGTAAACCATGAATACATTAGCATAATTTCATACTTTTCTCCTTAAAGAAGTAGAAAAACACATCACTGAATATAAGCACATTTCATACTCATTTTTTATAACCAAAATATTACCATAAAGACCATAGGAAACAACATACAGTTTATAATGGTAACTTAGGATATAAACATACATAAATGGAATAACCATAAGGTCAAAATCCACACATATCACTGAAAGGAATAGCCATATGGCCAACTTCTATACCCAATGAATTAGAGGATATAATCTAACCACATTTACTTGGTTTAAAACATAACCACCCATCATTTGGTTTATCAGGTAACTTCCCATCATTGGTTTATCTTGTAACCACCCTTCCAATGTCCAAGTACCATTACATAATTATAACACATAAGATATTTCAAATATCAAAATATCAGTAATAACATTTAATTTGAAATTAAAACATATCATTTCAAGATATTTAAATAAAAAATCCAGTTGAAAAAAAAATTAAGTTCAAAAACACCAATAAGGGAATAACTTAAATTTTTTCCTTTAAAATACATTAAGGCATATAGAGGAATCCAAATATCAAATAATGATTATGACGGTAGAGAAGACATTGTCACTGCAAACATTAAAAACATTCCTTTTTCATTTAGTACAACTCTTTGTAGATAAAATATTCTTGTTGAATGAAATTAAAAGCAAATGGGGTTTATTATACACTGTGTAGAACAAGGAGGATAATGTTATCAAAACATGCCACAATGATAGGAGACTGGGATGATGTCCTTACCTTGTGTCTGAATTGTTCTATTTGTTATTTATCTCCCTAAATAATTAACATAAGTTAATTTATACTTGATTCAGATACATTTTCATGTTTATTATTCCTTTTATATCACTTATTACCTTTCTATAACAATTTTTCAGTTATTGAAGTTCATATTAGTCATTTTGTTGATGTTTGGTACATGAGTAAAAAATAAACAAGTTATAATTACTAATTGTCCATGTGGATAAAATTCCATTATGTACAAATTAATATTAATGATTTTCGTATCATATTTATCATATATATCCAGTATATATGTATTTATAATAGTACATATCATTTTGAAATATTAAATGATATGTACCGTTCATGGAGATGGTATGTCGTATGTAAACATGAATGCTACATTCATTTTTATTTCATATTTAAAGGAATGAAAGCATAATTATGAAAACGTATATTATAATTCCATTATAATATCATTTTTTTATATATATTACATATGTTCATTAATTCTATATTTTATACATTTCGTGTATAGCATGAACGAGCCCAGTCATTTTGAGGGGGCGGTAGTCTGCACATCCTCAAATGGAATTATCGTATTTATACAACTTGCAAAGAATATAGTTATGTTATAAATGATAATTATAGAAGAATAGAGATAAAATAAATATCATTTATAGAATATATAAATTTAGTTCCATTATAATGAACACCATAGGATGAGGTAGGAGAAGATAGAACAATCACTGTTTCGTGAGCCAGTAGTTCATCGTCCACAGAAACATTATGTTCTATACCCAATAAATGAAGGTGTGTGTAAATTTTGATAGAATAATTATCATAAAAAACATATAATATTGAGTATAATGGTGTTTTGTTTGTAAAAAAATAAGAAGAAGATCATAGGGAGTGGAGAAATAAAATAGCCGAAAGGAACTTGAGATAAGACATTATCTCAAATCTGGTAAATCCTGTTTATTTTACCAAAAATGCCATCTTTAATTTACTTATTCAAGAGTTAAGGCATCTTGGAGGAAGATAGTGGTTTGGGAGCTTATTTTTGTAGAATTTGGATGGTCCAATGTGGCTTGAGATTTGTGAGTAAGGGTTTGAGGTGGTGGCATCTTATAAGAGGGAGGATGGGAACTTTAAGATTGTCTAGAAAGATTATTTTATTATAAAGTGAATTTAAATATTAAAAAGTTCCAAAAATCATTTAATTAGAAGATAATATGAGTATTTTTATAAATCCATCAAATAAATATTTTTTATGCATGTTTTGATTTTAAATTTATCATTATCATTTATCATTAACCCTTTTTTAACTAATTTAACTATTATCATGACTTCTTGTATGTTCATAATATATTCTTGATATAGTTATCATAAAATGCCAATATAATATAAATTGATTCATTAATTTCATTTAAAACATTATCTGGGACATTTTTCCAAATTTTTGACTTTTAAGACTATTATATCATGTAATAAAATAGTATTTGTTTTAAAAAATCATTTATGTCAATTTTTATGGTATCCATATTAGGATTTTTTATGAACCCATAAAAACATGATTATTTCAATGAAACATCATAAATTAAAATTTCACAAGTCATAATGATCACTATAATTAGTGGATGGCATAAAAGGGTTCAAAATAAATTTATATTAATATTTATAATCCCATTTATTTAAATTTTTTATAAATATGATAGTCATGACATCATCATTGTGTCATAAATATATTTAAATATTTACTGTCAAAAAATTATAAATAAAATACCACGATGCAGAAAATAATTTTGACTTTTAATTACTATATATATTTGAAAAATATTACTTATATAACTCTATAATAAAATTGTTTTACAAAAAGATACATGATTAGGTTATATTTTTTATAACATTAAATAGAATGTAATTAAATGTCTTTTTCACACACTAGTGTCTCCATGGGGTCCTAAAAGCATTTCACGGATGACCATGATCAGAAATATCTCATCTATTTCGTTTAAGAAAAGTGTTAGGATAATTTAATATTGTCAGAATATGATTTTTTTACACTTAGTTACAGAATTAACCTTTTAATCATGGTAAATAATATATTTACTGATGTTACTATTTATAACGTATAAAAAAAGATACCTATTAACAATATTTGAACCTATTTATTCCAAATATGGAATCCATTTTTCTAAATTCAAAACACATAATTGGTGGAAATTAATTTACAATTAATTCTTATTGACAAAACGAGAATGTGTGTTTTTAAAAAGTAAAAACTATAAAAATATTGACATGATTTTCTGTCCAATTTCAAAGTAAAATTACTTCCAAAGACCCAAATTTGATTAAATGGTAATAATATAATCCAATTATACTTAAAAACCAAGTAAAAGAATAATATAACTATAGAAATAAATTATATTAAAGGGATTTTTTGAATAAAAATGAATTATTTTTACTATTCATTTAAAAATGAACTTTAGTAGAAAAATACAAAATTTTCATCCAAAGTAAATTTGGATATTCAGATTCAAATAAAGAATTTTATTTTGTCAAATAAAACCTATAATGGTTTCAAAAACATTATTTAAAATGGTTTCTCCATCAAAATGGTGTAAAATTGTATTTTTTGAAGAATACTTCTTTTATCTGAAAAAAATTAATTTATTCTTATATCATATTAAGAAAACATATAAGATGAATTTCAATCATTAAATTGAATAAAAATCATATATTTTTCATTAAATAAAAATAAATAATGAGTGATATAAAAATACAATTATTCACTTTCAAAATAGGTTTTCATAAAAAAAAATTATTATATTCAATTGATTTTATATTTCCATTTGTAATAAATTTGTTAATCAATGAATCATCATTTAAACATGTGAAAATTCGATTTCAAAATTCATTGGATACTATTAATTATCGTCATTCAAACGGCTAGGTGTTAAATACCATTTAAAATAATATTATTATTATTGTATTATATTTTAGTATAACTCAATGTCCTATGCAATGTAAGATTTCGGAGAAGCCCATTGTTGTGTATCAGGTACTCTATCAGAAAAAGAATACCATTTAACATAAAATTAATATATTATTCAAATGTATTAATAGAAATAAAAAATAATTATTCTATAAATACATGTGTTATTACATCATTCCCTCTTTTGGAAATTGTGTCCACACAATTATAAAATTTGGCCCAAAAACTTCATTGAAAGCCCCACATTAGAAAAAAAAAGATTCAATAATACTATCACTTTAACAGAAAGAAAGAGAAGTAAAAAAGTTATCCCGAGATAATAGATACTAGGATTTCATGAAAACATGGATATGGAAGAGAAAACTAACCATCAAGTTTAGATGGAGAGTGCTAGAAAAAATGATTAGGAGAAAGTTAACCACCAGAAAACCAAACAATTATGATAGGTTAAATGGTATTTGATTCCCTAGTTAGAAAAGTAAACAGAAATTTTTTTTGTTTTTTGATCCCTTTCATAAATTTATTGAATTTATTTATGAGATTGACTATGAACATAAGGAAATATGGTTACTTTCCTTGTAGAGATTCAACTATTAATAAATTTCTACCAAAACTCATTTTTTTCCAAACAATGAGTATTCAAGATGACTTGGTCAAACCCGATGTGCTATAATCATATTATAGAGATTAACATGATCAAAAAAGATAAACCATATATTCCACCTATCATTAGACATTAACCAAAACCAAAATGGTTAGTATAGGATCAAATTATCCCCCAAAAGGATAATATTTTATAAAAAGAAATACAACTCTTAATCTCCAAAATTGAACAAAAAGATTACTAATGCTCAATAAAGGCCATCAACACATAGTTTTCCTTAAAATTATTGAATATAATCAAAACTACGATTGACACCCAAAACTCATAATAATTTAATCACATAGTATTCCATAGTACATCATATCATTTATCTCTAAAAAACATCAACTACTCTTTATGTTTTATACTAAGGTATAATTAACATAATAATATATTATCTAAGATAGGATAATAATTTCCATAAATAACCCAAATCGCTATAAGTATACAATAAAAGCATAGATTCTTACAAAACAAAATTCCAGCATTACTCCTCAATTAAAATCCCAAAGTACTTTATTTTCTATAGTCCTATAGTGTTCCCAAAAGAAAAAACATCTTCCAAAATAACTATTATCACTTAATCTGAAAATCATTTTCCAATACTAAGAATATCCATTTGATAAAACATAAGACCCCAAATTAAATTATTCCAGATCAACAAAATCATTTAACAAAAAAGAATAAGTCATACTAACTTGGGACTTCTCATAGGCCTTTGGTAGGTGATGCACACTTATCGTCCATCGGTTTTGGGTTCGATTCCCATTGCCTTGCAGGACGTGATTGGTTGTCACCCATCCTACTAGTTCCCCTTTTTATAAAACCATGTTATCCAAATAAAATTATCAAAAGTATGATAATTTCATCCAAAATAAAGATAATCAATTTTATCCTCAATGTATATGTAATTCCATTCATTTTTCAACCCAAAATGGAATAACCAATTCTAATCTCAAATAAAAAAAATCATTTGAACCCCTAAGGTTATCCATTATGTTCACAAATGAAAAGATAATTATTTCTTGAAAAAAATTTTCACATATCAAACTTTATGTTTAAACATACTATAAAAAGTAATCCAATGTAACCCCATCAAAAAAGAGCAATAATACATTAAAACATTTCATCTTCCTAAAATCAACTATGAATCTTGAATCCATTATCTGTATAAATCTTATGCATTCAATTTTATTTCATGATCCATTGACCATTATTTTACAAATTATTCTGTAATAATTCATTTCTACGAACAAAATCATAAATCAAATCCCAAGATTCAATAATTTAAAAACATGAGCTAAGAAATAATTCATACCTTTCATTGGTCGTTTTTAGTTTTCTCATAATCAATTAGAATAAAACTAGGTATTGGGAAACTTATATTTTTACAATCCTGCTAATCCCATTCCCACAACTTCATCATAAATATCTATTGGTATAATGACCATGCACACCACATTTAAAACATTTAATTGTTCTCTCAGAAATAAGGTTTTCCCTTTCTTGGAGTTAACTGGATGCTTCCTTTTTCCATGAACGATTCATGACTTATGACCTTAATTACCACATACATAGTATCTTCTCATCCCTTTGAATAATATTCATAGGTGTTTCTTTCCACACCGATTACACATAGGTTATTAAATATACTAGCCTTTATAATTATTACCTGAACGTCTGTAGGGGTTTTTTATCACATTTATGATGACTTTTAAAAATCATTGGGGTTCAGGTGGTCAATAATTACTCTAGATAGTAGGTTGAGATTAACCACAAGAGTTCTCATTTCATCTTCCATTTAATTTTTTTGCTTTTTCAAAAAATTGCCACAGTTTTCTTCACATACATTGTTACTTTGGATTCTGCTAGATCCATCTATTAAGTGAATCCAAAAAGTTTGGTGTGAGTATATCAAAAAAATCATCATGTAATATCTTATGAGGATGGTAAATACTAAGATATACTTATTCATGTTATCTTAAAATCAATCAATTATCTAACATAAATATATATCTTTCTAATATGATAACCATTATAGATATGTTAATTACGCTTAATTAACACCCCAACCTCTAAAGTTATCTAACACTAGTACAAAAAACATTTTTTACATCATCATTTTCTTGGTTATTAATAATTGCATGAAAATCCATATAATTGATTTATAACATCGGTTATAATATATTCGATGTTATAAATTCATTATATTTATTTCTAAAGTGTGTTATTTTATAACCGACATGATAAATCAAATATATCACTTTCTCACATCGTTAATAAAATAACCAAGGTGATAAATCCATTATCTTTCTTTATCACATCGGTTATAAAATAACTGACCTGATAAATCCAATTTATTACTCTGGTTATATAATAACCAACATAATAAATGAGTTTATCATGTCGGTTATAAAAAAACCAATGTGATATTTATAATTTCGAATCGTGCCAATAATGAGATCAATTTTATTACAACACGGTGTTGAAATTTTCAATTTCTTCCTAATATTTTGTATACTACGAATTTATTTTCAAGCGATTTTTGCTGATTTTTTACATCGGTTATTATATTACCGATGTGAAAATATATTCTTATGACTTTTTCACGTCGGTTATATAAGAACCGATGTGAAAATACATTTTTATTTCTTTTTCATGTATGTTATTAAATAATCAATGTGAAATATCGATAACAAACATGTATTTAATTTCCTAATATTATAGTTGACAAGTCCCGAAGCTCAAACGGAGTTACATATCAAAAGTTATAGCCATCAAAATTTTATCACCTCTAAATGAAGACATGAATAATGTCAACTTCAGATGGCCATAACTTCTGATCCGTAACTCTGTTTGAACTTCGCGACCAGTAAAAATGAAGCTCGCAAAATTATATACATGTTTGTAAACATTTTTCACATCCGTTATTAAATAACCATCGTGAAAAATGACTTTTAATGTCAGTTATTTAATAACTGACTTGCAAAATGTTTACTAACAAGTAGAAAATTTTTCAATCTTCGTTTTGAGTGGTCGCGAATCTCAAAGGGAGTTACGGATCAAAAGTTATGGCCATAAGAAGTTGAAATTCATTAAGACTTAGTTTAGAGGTAATAAAATTTTTATGGCTATAGCTTCTGATATGTAACTCCTTTGATCTCTGGGACTGGTGAACTAGAAGATTAGGAAATTAACAGCATTTTTGTTATTGATTTTTCACATCGGTTATTTAATAACCCACTTGAAAAGTCATAAAAATATAATATTCACGTTGGTTCTTATATAACCGATGGGAAAAAGTCATATGAATTTACTTTTCACATCGGTTATATAATAACCGACGTGAAAAATCAATGAAAATCACTTCAAATTAAATTCACAGAATAAGAAATATTAGGCGGCAATTGTAAATTTCAATGTCGCGTTGTAAAACAAATGATCTCATTATTGGTGCGATTCGAAATTTTAACTCTCACGTCTGTTTTTTTATAACCAACATGAATGATAAGTTTTTCATCTAATCAACATGGAATTTCAATTTTTTACAGTTCAAAATCAAAATTTTTTATTGCAGCCTAAAACATTTAATTCCACGTTTTTTTTACCATATCATTGATATGTTTTCATTATGCATATATGGTTAACATCTTTTATGATCATTTATTTCAACCATCACCATCCAACCATGTCGACTTGTTTGATCTTCAACATTAATCCATTATTTCTTCTTTTTGCAATCTTATCAAGGTATTTGTTATTATTTTTTCATTATTTATATTTTTTTATAATTAGTTTTGTTAATTATTATACCATTTAATGATTCTTATTTTATTATAATAAAAAATAATTTTTCCAATATTGGTAAAACTACAATTCATCCTTTGGATTCAAAAAATTATTTTAAGATGAAGTTCTTCACTCCGCGATCTCGTCAAGGCAATCGTTATTATTTTCCCATGATTTATGTTTTTTATGATTAGTTTTATTAATTCATATACGATTTAATGATTAGTGTTTTATTATAATGAATAATAATTTTTTTTATCAAGGTAAAACTACAATTCCAATTTTGGATTCAAAAAATATTTTTAAGAAGAAGCTTTTGTTGGCTCATTCGTTGTTTCCTCGAAAAAAATATGAATATTATGATAGTCATAACTTTTGAAACATAACTCTGTTTTAGCTCTACGACCTATCAAATCAAAGATTGAAAAATTATCTAAAATATTCTTAACATTTTTCACATCGATTATTAAAAACCCGATGTAACAATTTTCTTTTAATGATGGTTGTCTAAAAACCTATGTGAAAATTATAGTTCAGCCATCATTTTTTTTAAAAAGAATGGTCTTTCCCATCAGTTTTTAAATAAAAGAATTCAAAAATAAGAAAATAGTTATTTCACGTCGGTTGTTAAAGAACCGATTTGAAAAAGATTTTTTTTATTTTTTTCACTTTGATTATTTAAAAAACGTTGTGAAATATAGAGTTTCAACGTCAATTTTTTTGAAAATTGGACAGTCATTCAGGTCGGTTTTTAAATAACCGACGTCAAAAATCATGAAAAAAATATTTATAACATTTGTTAACAAATAACCGACGTTAAAAAAAATTAATGTCGCTCTCAAACACATTGATTCAAAACCAATGTGAAAAATCAAAAATAACCGACGTAAAAAAAAGTTTGTGTACTTGTGTAAACTGACCATTAATATCAACTATAAGGATCCATCCATAAACATTACATAATCATGAATTAATTTCATAAGTAACATTGAGGATATTCTTAGGTTCATAGATTTAGATAATTAGGTCATAACTTACACATAACAAGCTGAATATTACTTGTAGACAATTATACTCACTATTTGTTTTCATTCATAAAACAAAAACTCTTAAAAATAGAAACATGTCTAGTTATATCTTTTTTACTATATTACTTTTCCTTGATCCTATCCTTGACCTTATTCATCATTAAGTCATGTAAAAAAAATTTCAAAATATCGGATGAGCCTAAAAATCTCAATAAGGGATGCATAAAGAAGGGAAATTGTTTTTTTTTTCAAAACAACATGTAAAATATGAATACTTAATCATAAATTAATAATTTTCACCTCTAAAAAGTAGAAATAAACGATAACTAAATATAAGCTCATTGCTTACGATTTTGTAACAAAAATATTAACATAATTCCAATTGGAAACAACAAATATCATATAATGGTATCTTGGTACATAAACATATATAAATGGAATAACCATATGGTCAACTGCCACACATATGACTAAATGGAATAGCCATATGGCCGACTTCCATACCCAATGGATTGGAAGTTACAACATAACCACCAATTGTTGGTTTATCACGAAACCATGTATCATATGGTTTATCACATAACCACCCATTATTTTTTTTATCATGTAACCACCTTTCAAATTTCCATGTACCAATACATAATCCAAACACATAAAATATTTTAAATATTAACATTTCAGTAATAACATTTAATTTGAAATCAAATTATATTAATTCATGATATATAAATACTCAATTCATTTTAAAAACCATTTTCAATGCCAAAAAACCAAAATAATTAAATAAGGTATTTATTTTTCTTTTAAAACATTAAGACTTATAGATAAATCCAAATATGAACTAAAGATTGCAGTGGTGGAGAGGTCATTATAACCACATATGTTGAAAATATTTCATTTTTGTTTTGTAAAACACTTCATAGATAAAGGATTTCATTTTAATGAAATTAAAATAATGGGGGTTTATTATACACCATGTAAAATAAGGAGGTGTATATTATCAAATCATTCCTTAATGAACGGAGACTGAGACGAAGTCCCTTACTTTGTGTCCGACTTGTCTAGTTCGTTCCTTATCTCCCAGAATAATAAACATAAATTAATTTATAATTTATTCAGAATCTTTTTCATGTTTATTATTACTTTTATATCACTTATTAACTTACCATAAAAATAATATAATTATTCAAATTCATATCGGTCATTTGGTTGATTTTTGATACTTGAGTCAAAAATGAACTTGTTGTAATTACAAATTGTCCATGTGGTCAAAAGTCCATTATCTTGAAAATGATATTAATTATTAAAATATCAAATATATCAGAAATATATATAATTTATATATCTATTTATAATATTACATATCAATTTTAAATAATAAATGAATTGTACCGGTCATGGAGATGATAAGCTGTACCAACGCATAAACGCGAATTTCATTTCAATTTCATTTTTAAAGGAATGAAAATATAATGATAGATAGGAATATTATAAATAAAATATAATATAATTTTATATATATGTTACATATGTTCATTAATTCCATTATTTATACATTCCATTTATATCTTGAATGAGTCATATCACATTGATTGGGCGGTAGTCCGCACTTCCGCAAATGAAATTGTAAAATTTGTACTACATGAAAAGCCTAAAGGTTTGTTCTAAATGATAATTAAATAATCAAAGAGATAAAATAAATATCATAAATATCATATATAATTATATTTCCTTTATAATGTCCACCATAAGAGGTGGTAGGAGAATATTGAACAACCATCCTTTCGTGGGGTAGTAGTTCACCATCCACAAAAATAGAATATTCTATACCTATTAGATGGAGGTGTGTGTAAGTTTAGTTCTAATACTTCATATAAAACTAGCCTATTATATTGAGGATAATTTTCTTTACGTAACCAATTAAAAAGATGGTCATAGTGAGTGGAGAAGGAATATGATGTAAAGTAACTTGAGAGAATACATTACATAAAATCGGGTAGCTGTTTTTTATTTTAGCTAAAAAGGCCTTCATGAATTGACTCATGTCCAATAAAAGTATTCTAGGAAGAAGATAAGTATTTTTGGAGCATATTTGGGCAGAGTTTGGATGAGAAGGTGGGGCATTAGTGGCGTTAGAAATAGTTTGAGTTGGTGGCCTTTTATAAGAGGGACAAGGGGTACTTTAGGAATGTATTGAATGATTATATTATAATAAACTGAATTTGGATTTTCAAAAGGTCCAAAAATCATTTAATTCGAACATAAGATGATTATTGTTCGAAATAATCTTAAACATAAGGTTTTGGTCATGTTTTTGTTTCAAATATAACCTTATCATTTAGTTTTAACCCTTAGTTAACTAATTTTACTATTACCAAGTCTTCTTTATATTCATACTATATGGTTAATAAAGTTACCATATAATTTTAATTGATCCAAAAGTGGTTCATTAATGACATTTACCACACATTATAAGTCATTTGGACATGTCTTATATTTTAGGACTATTATATTTTTAAAAAAAATAGTATTTGTTTTAAAAACCCTTTTAGGTCAATTTTTAAACTATTCATATCCAGACTATTTAAAATTACATAACAACTAGATTCTTTCGAAAAAAAATTCATAAATTAAAATATAACAAGACATAATAATCCATAAAAATCATGTATTTCATAAAAAGTATCAAAATAAATTTATTTTAACATTTATAATATCATTTATTTAAAACAATCACTAATAAGGTAATCACTATATCATCTTTGAATCAAATATATATATATATATGATCTTTAAAAATTATAAATAAAATTCAATGATGTTGGAAGTTGATTTGGATTTGTAATTACTATTTATAGTGGAAAAAATTACTTATAGAACCACATAAAAAATTGTTTTACTAAAAGATAAATGTTTAGGTTATATATTTATTAACTAAAAATTAAAAGTAATTAAATATCATTTTCAAACTAAATTGTCTCCATTGTGTCCGAAAATCAACCAAATGATGCCCATGGTTGTAAATGTCTCATAAAATAGGGTTAGGACTTCTGTTAGCGTAATTTAATTTTATTATAAAATTATTTTTTTATCCTTATTTTCTGGATTTACCCTTTAAACATGGTAAATATAATATTTAGTGAAGTTACTATTCAAAATGTATAAAATTAAAATGAACCTATTTACAAAATTTGAAGCTCTGGATTCAAAATATGGAATTAATTATTTCAAATTTCAAAACATATAATAGGAAAAAATTAATTTAAAACTATTTCATGTTGTGAAAACCAAAAAACATGTTTTAAAGAAGAAGAAAATACCAAATGATTTACATGAGTTTATATCCAATTTAAATGTGAAATTACAAAAATGAAAAAAATTGATTAAATGATACAAAATATAGTCCAATTACACTTTATGAAAACTTGATGTAAAGTAAAACTATATATATAAATTAGATTAAATGGCAGTTTTGAATTAAAATGTAGAATTTTCACTATTCATTATAAAATGATCTTTAGCATGAAAATAAAAAAAACAACCAAAGTAAATTTTGTTTACTGCTTCAAAATAATAGACTATTTTGTAAAATAAAACATATAAAGTCATAAAAACTAGATTTATAAAGGGTTAACCATCAAATGGTGGTAAAACTGCATTTTTTGAAAAATACTTCTTTTATCTGAATAAATGAATTTATTCTTATATCATTTATAGAAAAATTAAAAGATAAACATAAAAAAATAAATTTAATATATATCATATATTTTTCATTAAATAAAAATCTATAGATAGTGATATTAAAACACAGTTATTCTATTTTAAAAAGGTTTTCATAAAAACACATCCATTATATTCAATTGGTTTTTTTATGATTTCTTAAAAATTTGGTAATCAATAAATCATCATTTTAACATGTGAAAATAATATTTAATTTTTTTATAATATTCATTATCATCATTCCAACAGTTAGGCATCAACTACCATTTAAAATAAAAATATTATTATTGTATTATTTTTCTATATAACTCATTATTATGTGCAATGTAAAATTTCAGAGAAGCTCATTGCTGTGTGTCGAGTACGCTATAAAAAAACATCCCATTTAACTAAAAATTAATATCTTATTCATAATTATTAATAGAAATAAAAATGAATAATTCTATAAATACCTGGTTCATTACAAAGTTAGTGGGTTAAGAAGTAGTCCAAGAGACTACCTCTTCCCACTAACCAACAAGTGTCCTACTACTGACCAGGTAGTGATCCACTGGCTCACCTATGAGAGCCAGAAATTAGAAATTTGGTAGGGATTTGAAATTTTATATAATTGGTTCTTTGATATTTGTTTTTCATTTCCCCTCAATATTTACCATCCAGGGGCTACATTAGATGGTCCTTTGAGCCTAATCCTTTGCCCCTCCCTTTTTTCTCCCCTGGATTTACAAGTGATCTCATGTCTGATATAATAGAATATTCAAGGTATAATAATTTCTTTCATTGTGTTATTGATCAATCTTTTATAACCTTTAATTTTATGTTTTTTATTTTAGTAATAAATATATGGTTTCACTTAATCATGGGAAAAAAGAAAATATTGATAAAGATTTACCATGACTTTCATAAAGGACTCCTCGAGGTGATTAATTTCCACCATTAGAAGTTTTTTTAGAGGATACATCATGACCTATCAATTTTACTAGAAATATTAATAAAATTAAATTAAATTGTTGATTAAATTAGTTTTAGATGTATAATTTTTCCCAAGAATGATGTCGGGAGTTTTATGTTGACCACCCATCTAATTTTAGTCTTATACTCAGTGTGAAAAAAGAACATAGTAATTTTTAATATCATTTTACCAATTCAAAATAATTATGAAACAAATTTAAATTTACAGAATTAATTAATGTGATTTCATGGACTATATTTCTGGGTGTTATAGGAGCAGACTACACCATATTGATCTTTATATTGGTTAGTGGTTGGGACTTCGTAAAATTTTTGTTACATTTTCAATATTGAATAAAATATGATTTTTATTATAAACGATTAATTAATTTTTATTTGGTTGTGAATTAATTTTGTGTATGATATTACGTGGGTTAGGGTATTATGAAATTACAAAACATTCAAGAGGAATTTGTTAATTATTTTCACATATGTTAAGTCCTTAAATTAATTTAGGAGAAAACATTAAATAAGGAAGGATGTCCATATGAATATTTCTACGGTGTTTTTTGTTTTGTTTTATTCTGTATTGCTTTGATATTTATTATAAAAACAAAATTTAATGTACTAATTCAATTGAATGATCCATTAAAAAATTAGCTAATGGATAACTTACATTTAAATTTAATCTCTATGAAATATATGACTAAGATGTTAGAGACCCCAATGGGCCCTTGAGAACTGACTGGACATACCGAATACAGATGGTCAAGAATATAATTCTAACAATGTATCTTTTGATAGATGAATGCTAGGGGAGTTGTGTATTAAATTATTATGTGAATGTAGTGGACCAAATAAGCTTCAAATAACCCTTACGTAGGGATGTGTTATGATTTTGGATAATTTCCTCATTTTGGTCGTATTGAATTTTGAGATTTCATAATGCCTTCGTGGTATATGTGACAAGCATGGTATTATTGATCATGGGGTACCTTGACAAGTGTCGTAGGATTTTTCATGTGTTCATAATGATGTAATTCTAGTATTTTTTTATCTTAATCTATCACCATAGACCTAAGGATTATGTTTGGTGAGACTTTAGAGATCAGAGGAGACAATATGTGGTTCGATCAAGGCCATTGAATATGTTTCCAATGACTAATGAAAGTTTCCTAATGCTCAAGTGTTTGGAAGTGATTAATTTAATTTCTATAGTTGTCTTGGAAAAATATCAAAAATATATACTTTAGATAAATGTTAAATAATTAATTAATTAAATTGGTTGAATGTGTGATTATTTATATATGGTTGAAGGACCGTGGATGTAATCCCATAGATTTGGTTTTCCCATTAATCATATACAATTGGGAAATTACTTGTTTATTATACCTGGTTCTATGATTTCAAGATCATGTTATCACATATACATACAAATATATATATTTTTATTCCGTGGAAACTGTTATTGGATCTAGGTTGTGCGTTAGCATGGGTGTTAATCTATGGAAATGGGATACCTTGATATTTCCTTGGGTCTCGTGTGAGAATTATATATAGATGTTGATAGATTTTTAGTGTATGCCTCATAATATATTCCTGGATCTAGGATTTATATTTTCTGTCCCTATATATATGTATATAAATCTACATATTTGTGGATAGCATGGAATTGGTATTTGAATGATAGAATTTTGGTAACCATTTCTTTTATCCTCAATGTCCTATGGATTTCTATTTTGGTATTCAATAAATTTAGAGCCAGGGTGATTTGTGGTTGGTATGGTCATGATACATGGTCAGAAACAATTGGAACTGGAAAAGGAAGGTATAGTGAAAGAATCATTTATCATCATCGAACCAAATGTTCCATTATGGATGTTTATTTATTTAAGTTCCAGTAGTAGTTTGTTAATTCAATTGAGCATTCCACATAAAAATATCACAAAATATAATGGTTATAAATTGGACTAGGTTTTGGATTCCACAATAAATTATATACTCACACCGATCCTAGATGGAAATTTTACTTTGGTACACAAATAGATTTTACTATTCATAGGATGGGGTATGAAGAGGGTTAATGATTTTTGATTTAACTGGATAGATCATATAGGAACGTGGACTATAATGAGGTGAGTTTTGTTGATAAGATAAAGATTAGGATTATTTTTATTCCATATTTATTATTCTGTTGGATATTCCTAGTGGGAGATCAGATGTTGTATTGATATATATTGTATTTAATATATTAATCATGGATTCAATTTAATAATTTATTTTACATAATAAATTTTTTATTACTATTTATTATATTTTATTTTTTTCAAATGGTTTTTTTCTCTAATATGAATGTATAGTATTATAACTATCACATAACTGACACTTGGTGGTAGTTAGTAGCCTTTTCTATATGGCTAGGCATGTTAGAGGCCATGTGGAAACGTAATCCTATTATTGTACAATGAACTATTGCAGGGTTGTTACATAGTTGTGTGAGGGAATTCATTATTGGGTATTACTATTTGGGGAGTTATTATATAGATATTATAGAAATGAGTTTAATAATTTGATTGAAATCAAACTAATCTATCTAAAATACCTCTTCTATTAAAGAGTTTAGGTTATCATGGAATTAAGGTTGTTTTTCATTGTGTTCAATGTGATGGTTGTATGATTTCACCTCATGTGATGAACATTGATTTCTTATTTTATGATATATTATAGATTTTTCTCTTTGACCACTATGTAATCGGTAATTCATGATTTATTCATGGAACCTAGGATTCCTATGAAATGTTCATGTTTGTGTTAAATGGTTTAACTAAATATAAATTTTTTCTATTTTAGGTGACAATGATAACATACAAGGACCGTTCTTTATAAATTTATTGTGTAATTTTATATAGTTGGACCTTGAAGGGTTTTTCACATATGTGGTTTCAGAATGAGAATTATGTTCATGAGTAGGTATATTTCATCAGATGTGTTCCAAATACATTTAGATTACAACAAGACATATAGTGTGAGTATTGTTCAATAGTTTTCATGTAATGTTTGAGATGAGAAAAGATTAGTTTTACCCAAGAGTTTTAATATATGTGAGATGTGACTAATGGGTCATGTGTGAGACACTAGTGTTTTGAGTATAGTCATTGGGAATATCTGTGTCAAATCTTATAATAGGTATTTATGACCATTATCTAAATAGTTGTGGAGAAAAGTTTTACTATGTGAGTATAACCAGAAGGTGGGGATTTCTCTAGGCATGGAAATTACTAATATTCTAGATGAACATAAAAATGATTCATCGTCTATGAATTATTCAAGTGGGGTGTAACCCAGTATATAGTATAGGTATGGGGATTCCTAGGGAATTTTCAACGATGAGAAAATTGAGTTGTTGTGCTTTTGGTATCAAAGATACAATTCGGTGGTTGGATCAGTAGGATACCATGCACTATGGTTTATATATTCTAATTGGGAATATATTTAGACTATGGATAAACACTTTTTATTATATAGAAATTCTCAAATTGATGGGTGGTTGTGTGATTGAAACGGAATAAGTGAAAAGTATTATTTTAAATAAGAGTTCCAATGATACATTTTTCTTAAAGACATTTTCATGTTGTGATCATGGTTAGTGGTTCAAGGATGTGATCCACGTTATAACAATGTTAGGATGATTGTAACTTGTTGTGTTTGATTTGTGGGTTATACGGGATCATAAAACGTTGATCTATATTGAGTTCATTTTGGACATTAAATTTTAACTATGGAGTAATTGTTTTGGGATAACTACATATGTGTGGTGATACTAAATTTGGCCTTAGATAAGGTCATGTTATGAGAATGGATGGTGTATTTAACTTCATGATTATTGTAATTAGGGATCTAGAACTTCACGTTTACATCTTGATGTTTTTTGTCAATGAAACATGGTTCACAATGTGAATGTTGAGGTGATTGGAATAAGAGGTGTTGCGTATATGGTGGATGAAGACAATGTGAATGGAATAATTTATTGATGGTAATAGTGAGGGATAGTCATTATGTTCTATGATGGATGGTGATTTTTTCATGAAGATAAAATTTCAAAACATTAGATATTGGGAGGGGAGTATTTTTCCTAAAGGTTGGACATAATGTAAGTAGATCCAAAAATACAATGATTCCAAATAGTGGATGGTCGATAAGTCATTTGAATTTTTGGGTAACAATGAATCTAATTTCATTTGGATTCATTTGTTAATTCTGAATGTGAACACAAATAATGTTTTATAGGGTCTAAATGTTAGAATTTGTCTCTTGATGTATTTTAATTTATCCAATTATTATTTACATTGTGTATGTGTATTAGTGTTCACATAAAGACCCGATAGTGGAATTGATTAGTTTAGAATTCATTCATTTTTTTATAACAATGAGTTAGTTATAGACATTAGTTGGAATGTATGGATTATCATGGGGCATAACATCAACATTAAATGTGTTTTGAACTAGTGACTTAATATCATCTAGGAATGTTAACCCACACAATTTTATGAAAGGAAAACTAGAGGATGACCTATTATTGTTTTCATAACTAATTTGATGCAAAGATAAAAAAAATATGATTCATTCATCATATAAGTTATGTTTTATGTGTTTCATTAATTATTTAGGTCTATTTTAAATATAAAAAATATTGTATGTTAGGTTTATTCTTGGACTATGGAGGACGATCCACACCATTAGAAGTTGATACGGGGAGAAATAATAACTTTTGACTGGTGGATTACTTATAAATAGGTGTGTTATGTTGTGAGTCACACAGAGTGGGTTGGTGGACCATTAAGAATTTTTTTTCATAGGTGATTCTAATGGTGGGTCGCATCAGGGATCATAATAAAACATTCTAAATGGAATATTTTGTTAGGGAATACTGTAAACATGTTGGTAAATAGGATTGAGGACACCTTGGTATGTTTTCATAAAAAATTATGTGAAATCATTTTCTTCATATGTTTATGATGATAATGTGTTGGGAAAAATAACTCAAGTTATCATTGAATCATTTTTGAGGTGATTGTGTTTGTTGACAAAGTGGACATCTGTATTGTGATTGTTGACAAAGAACACCATGACATACAAATTTGTTGATAAAGGGGATTTCATGGTGGAAAGTCGAGTTCAATGGATGTGGTTAACAATCCATGTTTGATTCAAGAATGTCAACAAAGGAATGGAAGATCTGGAGGTGGTACAAAAAGAGCAGATACAAGGTGGTGTCGTTTTCTAGTGTTTTCCAAATTGTTAGGCCTAAAAATCGACAAATGGAGAAAAACTGTTCTGGAAATGGGAATTACATGCCATAGTCTTGACGTAAAGGAAACGTGCAGGCCATATGTTTTGAAATATCATAACATCAAAACAAGTCAAAGGGAAAAGGGACGCCCAAACTTTAGGGTTTGTCACGCAAGTGACTTGCGCACTGAAACTTGTGTTGTCGTCGAGCAGGGTGTCCAAATTCTTATAAATAGAGGTCGACCCCGCCTCATTCGGCACAAGTTCAATACTTAGAGAAAATCAGAGCTCCCGTCATGTAGGTGTGGTGGTCGCATAGGTGGTGTGTGATCGCGCAAGTAGAAGTTGTGGGACAATTTATTTTTGCTCATCCAGAGTGGTTTGGGTGAGAAAGGAAGTGAGTCGCCCAAGTTTCGAGTAGAAGGAGGGGGTGTCGCACAAGTGGTTTGGTGACAATTGCGCGCCAGATTTTGAAGAAGCGCGACAGTTGGTGGTTGCATGCCAATATTGGTTTGGGCATAAAAGGGTGTGAGTCGCGCATGTTTGGAGTTGCAGAAGCTTGTGTTGCACAAGTGGTTGAGGTGGACTTGCACGCCAGTTATAACTTGCACACCGAGATTTGTGTGCCGGCTTGGAGAAGGGTGCTAGGTTTGGATGAAGCATGGCAGTCATTTTAGGGCTGCGTGAAAGCTGCAATATTTTCTAATACCTTCGGTGGAAAGTGATATTCATCTACGGGTGAAAGTTGGACTTCAACAGAGCATCTACATAAAACAGAGGATGAATTCATTAGTGATAATGAAGAGACCTATATGTCTATTAAATGTGTGTGGATCCTTTCCAGAGTAGTGAGCAAAGGAAGAGGAAGAAGTTCATCCTCTCCAATGGTAGTGAGCCAAAGAGACAGAAAGTGGGAGTGACTATTGGGAAAGAAGTGAGTTGACCCTAAACATTGTAAAGGCAGTGATCCTGGGAATAGAAGTGATCTATCTCAAACCTTGTAAAAAGTAGTGTTCTTATAGTGGATTTGTTACATCAATACATTGTCGGTGAATGCTCCTTGGACGTAGTCCAGTAAGGGTGAACCAAGTAAAATTTATGTGTCTTGTGAATGCTTTACTTTCTTTTTATATTGGGAAATGGGAAAGAGAGAGAAGAGTGTTCTGCTTAACAGTGAAACTAGATCATAAGGGGATTTAATTTTAAATTTTCCATACCCTGATTCACCCCCTCTCTTAGGGTATTCAGCCTAGTTGACCTAATATAATGAATGGACACATAGGTTTCAGTGATTGATAACATAACAGTTAGAGTTCCATAGTAAAATAATATTCATAATTTTGAGGTGGTACATGGACTAAGGTTTTGAATTTTATAACCTCGATATGTTGGAATATATTGTTTAATGACCATTGAGTCTTTTTAAGGATGATAATATTTTTGGTCAGGATATTTTAATTCCCCTTCTCTGGATAGGTCAATAAATTTAAGATGATTTTAAATTATCAATTTAGAATATGGCTATTTGGGAGAACTAGTACATAGAATTATGATTTGATAGTGCAAACATTTTTGAAGAATTTTTTAAATTTTTATTAAAGATGAACTTGTGAAACTCTTTATTATAATGAATCCAAACAACATTGTAGTGTTAAATGATACTAAAATTGTGTAGTCGAGGCAACTGGAAATATTTTCATCACCCAATAGATAATATAATGTATTTTTATGTAGAAGGCGATACTACATGGGCCAAACTGTTGTCCAGTAACCCAATAACTGATGGCCAGTGGGGCACCAAATAGCCAGTGAGACTATGTTTCTAGATGATAGGGTTGGATGGTTTTTTAGAAGTGTATATTATTTCCATTTTAGTGTCACTCCCCAGAGTATTTACTATGAAATGGACATATGGGGAAAGACTTTTGGCCAACTCCACCGCGATCCTCCCTCCATTATCTCCTGTTGATCCAGGGGTCATATCAGGTGATTTTCATATTAGATTCAATAAATTATATCTATATATCTTCATTTTATTAAGCCTCATTTAAAAACCAATGATTTTTAGTGATTTTATTTAATAATTTTGTTTTTATTTCACTGGACTATAGTGTAATCATCTGATATTGAAAGGTCCATCACTTGGATTGTGTAAATGATTCTCCAAAATGATGTGTTCACACCATTGGAATCATTATTTGTGGAGTTTTTATGACCTGTAAATTTTTCAATATGTTATAATTTAATGAAATTTTATGGGGAGATTAAATTTTCTCTTTTTTTGGGATTCCTTCCACTAAATGATTTTTGGAGTATGATGCAGACATCCCACGTGGGTTTAATCTCAATTCAAATATGGTGAGACCACCTAGTGACTTTTCATGTGTTATTTATAATCTGATTAATAATAATATCACATAACATTGAATAAAATAATTTATAGAATATCATGGATAATTATTAAGGGTGAAGTGGGAGTAGATCGTACATTGTAGCAATAGGTTATTCCATGAATTTTTAGCTCTATGTATTTTAGAACATTTTTAGAATTATTTAAACATTATTTTTAATTATAAATTTAAAATTTCATACATATTGATCACGATTAAATAAATTGGTTTTTTCCATCAGATATGGTCTTAATATGATGGTAAATTGATGATTTGTCATGTATGGGTCTTAGAAAGGATGAATTGGTGGCGAAATAAAAATAGAAAAAGATTTAAATGAGGTCAGTGGTCCCTAAAAATTTCCATGCTGTATGAATGTTTTTATATATTCCTTCTATATGGAATGTAACATTTGGTATCTACAGCTATGGATAATTAATATCTTCAACAAAAAATGATTTATTAAATATTAAATGAAATGTATAAGAATTATATGAGAAATATTTCATGGATCTCGCTGGGCCCCTGAACACTGATTGGATATCACAGCCATTAGTGGTTATAATATAATTATAATTCTGTTCCTTATAATATGTGAACCCCATAAGAGGTCCTTGATAAATAATAATGTGACTTTTGTGTTCTTATTATATTCTAGTAAACCCCATGGATTGGGATTACATATTATTTTTATATTTGGCATCAGTTGGCATTATAGAATTATGATATGCCTTTAAGCCATACGTATGGATGAGATGAGTTTGTGAAAAATGATCATATTGGAATTAGACAGGTTCCATAGTATATTATAAGGGTTCCTTGTGATAAAATACTATTTAGGGTTATCCTGGGGTGTAACATACAGATTTTTAGGAAATAAACTGCATGTTCAATAGCAAAAAATATACGCTACATCGAGCTTAAACGAACAACAAAATATTATTATTTAAATGTTACCATTATGACCTAGTTATTGGAATACTTGGAATGAATGTTATTAATTTAATTATAAAAATATGTCTTACAGAGGTATAAATAATAATTCATTGGTAACAAATTTTATAATAAATACAAATAAAAATCAATTGAGTTTAAAGGATTGGTTTTTATGAAAACCTATTAATAAGAGAATAATTCAATTTATAAAATCCTATAACAATTTATGGTTTTTATTTAATGAGAAATATAGTTTTTATAATCAATGTAATTTATTCAATTAGTCTTATATTTTTTCAACAAATGATATATGAACAAATTCAATATTTCAGATAAAAGATATACTTTTCTAAAAATGCAGTTTTAAAACCTATTATTGGAAAATCCATTTAAATTTAGGTTTTTACACCTATATAGATTATATTTGAAGAAATAATATAATTATTTATAAGAGGGACATAAAAAATTACTTTATATTTTTTTGATATATTTCGAATAACTATCATGTTTTGATGAATAGTAAAAATACTCTAAATTTATTATTGAAAACAACTTTTCCTATTGAGTTAATTTATACACATATATAATATTATTTAATGGATGTAAAGTATATAAGGAATATATTTTTATCATTTAATGAAATTTTCGTCATTTAATGTAATTTCAAATTGAAATTGGACATCAACACGTGTTAATCTTTTGATAGTTTTTTCTTCTTAAAAACATTGTTTCTGGTTTTGACAACTGGAATTAATTTTTTATTAATTACTACAACTATTGTTTTTTGAATTTGGAAAAGTAGATTTCATATTTTGAATTATAATATCTAAATTATTTAAATAGGTGCCCTTTATTATTTAACATTATGAATAGTAAATTCAGAAATTATTTTTATTTACCATTATAAACGGGTAAATCAGGAAAATAAGGGTAAAAAATTATTATAAAAATAATATAAAACTGCCCTAAAGTTATCCTAATCAAATTTTATGAGTTATTTCTGACCATGATCAACCTTAGGGAAATCAATTTCTATTTTGATGCCACTGGGGTGTGAAAATGACATTTCCAAAATTTAAATTTAAATATAAGGGAAATATGACATAAACAAGTATATTTTAATAAAAAAATAATATAGGGATATATAGATTGTATCTCATAAAATAAATTGTAATTATATAGATAAGAATATTTTCTTTCTTCATGATATTTTATTTTCTAATTTATAGACATATAATAAATAAATTCAATTATGGAAAAATAACGATGTAGTGATTGAATCATTGTTAAAGGATTAAAATAAATGATATTAAAAATATTATAATAAATATTATTTGGAATAATTAACGTCATCCATGAAATCTATATGTGAATATGGCATGGTATGAAATATTAAATGTTTTTTCGATGGAATCAAATTTTTATTAAATTGTAAAAAAGTCAATTCTAAATAGTTTCCAAAAATGACATATTTCAGGACATTCAAAAAGTGCCCCTCCTCCCTCTTATAAAAGGCCACCAACTATACCAACTTACTCTCACCCCTTAAGCCCCTTTTATCTTCCAATTTCTACTAGAATAAGATCCCAACATCCCTCCTTTATTCCAATAATCCTTACCTTGTGCATAATGAAATTCAAGAAATCCTTTTGGGTTCAAATCAAAATATTTTTCCTAATTTATAGGTAATGTCTTCTCTTAGGACCATTTCTTTTATGTTCTTTCTCCACTCTATATTTTATTATTATTCATTTATTACCTAAAAATAGGTATCCTCAATATTCAATGATTTTTTTATCATAATTATTCGAACATCACTTACACAAACCTCCATATAATGGATACGAACATATTGTTTTTGTGTGTGGTGAACTACTACCTCACGAAACGATGATTGTTAAATTTTCAACTACATGCTCTAATGGTTCCAATTATGATGAGACTGTATTTATAAAAAATATATATATTATCTATATTGACTCTATCCATATGTAATTTTTTTCAACATACCCATTATGGTTTCCATGATGTGTAAATATGAAAATTTCATTTGAGGAAATCTGGACTACCGCCCCCTCAAAGTGATATTACTCATTCATGATATACATGGAACATATAAATTATAGTTTTTTAAAACCTTTGAGATAGAAATAACATAAATATAATATTTGTTTTATAATATACATTTATATCATTTGATTATTTTTCTATTAATATGAAAAATAAATGACAGTTGCCTTCATGCGTACGTACAGCCTACCGTCTCCATGAACGGTGAATTTCATTTATTCTTTCCAAATGTTATAGACAATTATATGTACTTATTTAATGGATATATATGATACTAAAATAATTAATAATATTATGGAGATGATTTAATTTTTTCCAAAATTACAATTTACGTCAATCAATATCATTTCAACTCATGTAATGAATATCAACAAAATGACCAATATGAACTTAAATAATTATGTAATTTATATATCAGGGAAATAATTGATATAAAACGAATATTAAAATTGAAAAAGGATGTTAATAACAATTAAATTAACCTATGTTTACTATTCTGGAATATAAATAATGAACAAGACAAGTCAGATTCCACGTAAGCACACTTTTTAACCCAATTTACTTGCTTTCGGTTAGTCTTCTACATCTTCATTATGCCATTCAATGATTTTGGGAGAAATTATTTTTGATAGATTATCATTATATTATTATGTGAGAAATAAATATTGATTCCTTTTCTAGTATTTAATTTTCTTTAGGTGAATTTATAGTGAATAAACGTAGTCAATATAATTAATAAACAAAATAATCTTTGTAATGGAATTTCTATTCTCAATTTAAAATAACTGGGTTTTATGCATACATCGTTGATTATATAATGCCAGTATTATGTTTGGAATCTCAGATTATTTATTTATTTTGTAATTTCTTCATTATATTATGTGGCTATACTGTTACTACACATTATCACCCCATTGATAAATTCTTACATCATTATTCGTACATTATAAGGAAAATCTTATCTCAATCTCCAATCATTGAGGTAAATATCCATGACATTGGTTTCTTCCATGGATATATGTGAATCCCCTCTGATAATTTTAAACTGAATATTCAATTATATATGGTTTATTTATATTTTTCACACATAATTATTTCATTCATTTATCCTTGACCTAATGATATGATCACTGTAAGGGACTTAGTTAAAATTTCCTTTCATTGAGGCATGTCTCGATATTTTTCACCTTTAATATATTATAAGGTGTATATTAAACCATTTTGACATATTATATCATTAATCCTCTTATTCTATTGATATTATCGGTTTTTATTAATGTTATTACATAATTATTTTTATTCATTTATTTTTATAATTGGTAAGGGACTCGTTAACTAAAACATCAATTAAATTTTTTTAAAGATTAATTTTCTAAATATTTCTCATTAAATTTCATGTTTTCAAAATATCTTAAAAAATATATTTATATGAAAATGAGTTTTTTATAAGGTAAATTCCTTTCCAAAAGTTTTAAAGTGGTGTGGGACACTTTGATACAAAACTCATCTTTTTGAATTTTTTAAATGAATTGATTATATCACTATCTTAATATGATATATTGTGATTTCAATGAGGAAATGTTATTTTTTCATTTATTATTATTTTATGTGTTATAAATATGTTATGATACATGGTAATTTCTTATATATAGATGTGGTTTCATGATAATCTGAGGGCAAGTGATCCCAAGATAGCTCTTCAATTCATTGGCCAACGTGACGAAGGTAAATGATAATGTTTCTCCTAAGAGATATTTGGAATATAATCTGATTGTTATTCCAAATGTAACATTGATAGTTACTCCCTATATAGTTGTGAAAGCTACAATGTATGTATGACATGAATTACACTAGTTACCTTATGATTTATATTATGTTTTTAATAATCATATGATTACATGATATAAGCTAAGTAGTTTGTATTTTATGGTTGAAAAGTATGCTTTTGTGAAAATGATTTCATGGGTTTTAAATATTAACATACAAATGTTTTTATTATTTATTTTATATTCCTTATTGATCTTATTATACTCATCCCAGGTTATTGAAATTTTTTTCAATGGGTATAAGGATGGATAATAGAAAGGAACAATTCAAGATGTTTTTATCATGAAATAAAATTCTTGTTTTATTTAAGGATTTTTATTATTGTTAAAAAAGTTAGATAGAGTAGAATTGTCTACTTTTTAATTATTGAGATTTAATGCAATAGTTGTGGCCTAATTATCTAAAAATATATACATGAAAAGATCCACAATGTGAATTAAAGTCAAATTAGTGAATTCTCTCATGATTATGTAGCATTTAATGATTAGGAATATATTTGGTTTCAAAGAAAAGGATTAGACATCATTAGGGATTATAAGTTTCTAATAAAAACATTGTTTGACTCTATGTCAATTCATTTTGTTAAATCCTTCTTTTGTAAATTTTTTAGACCAAGGAAAGATAGTTATAGTTGGAAGGAGGAGAATCTCAACCAATATTCCTATCTTTTTTTGATTAATTTCAGGCCATAAGTATTGCAAAGTCATGTTTGGGTGATTGTGAAACGTTTTCTAAAATACAACTCACTTATAAGAAATTTTTTTTGATATCAAACACTGCCACAATACCCTGATATCATCATAGATCCTGGGTTATATTTAATCACATATTTTTTAATATTCTCATATTTTCATTAAAGGTAAATATTATCCATGCATTTTCATATGTTTTACCTTTTCACAAGATTTTGTAGCGTATTATGATTTTGTAAAAGGTGATGAATATGGATAACCTTTCACAAGCAATTTATATTTTCATTTAAAATATAGTCTTTCAGGACATACTTATTGTATTTTAAAATGACCATTGATAGATTGTTTCAACTAAAAATGGGCCTGAATATTTTATAAAAATAATTTTCTATCAGTTGATTTGAAATTATATGTCACACATGATTATTTTCATAAACTATTTTTCTGTGAACAACCTTATGCCTTGTGTTATACAAGTTTTATTTGTGTAAATGAAGAAAATAATTATGAAGGATCTTTAAATTATTATTTAAATTCATGTACCTTCTATTAATTTGGGCAATATAATGATGAATCCAAGTGGACACGATGATCATGGTATGATGTTCTTTCTTTTGGGAATAGTATTATTACATAATATAGAGGTGAGATAAAAAATCACCATATATATAATAAATTATTAATAAAGATGTTCAGGACATTATAAGATGGGATGAAAATGGAAAGTATAAGACAACCATTGAGATTAAAACATGTTTGGGTTGTTTTTGAGTTTTATAAAAGTGACATCATCCAATATGGGTAGCGACCTTTCACATCTGACAAGGACACCGAAATCGAAGAATAACTTTTTATTTTTAGATAAATTATTTTATGGATCATCAATAAGTTGATTTTTTGAACTTATGTTTTTTCATATAGATATAGATACTATATGAAAATTATATTGTGATTAAGTGATTAATGTCAATTTAAAAGAAATTATCCCTTTTTTGAACACTATTTTTCTATATAAAATATAATAATATAGGACATTATTTGAGGAGTAATAGTTTAATTCTATTTTGGAAGAATCTATGGTTTAATTGTGGACATATGGTGATTTGGGATATTTATGGAAATGATTACCCTATCATGGAGAACACGGGATATGGTTAATTACATTTAAGAATGATACTTTATTAGTAGATGATGTTATTTAAGATAAATTTTAAGATATATCGTGGAAGACTATGTGATCAAATCCTACTGAATTTTGGGTTTCAATTATAGTTTGGATTATTCTTTTCTTATAATTATATGGACAATTATCTTTTGATTGGTGATTATATAACATTGGGGTATTGTTTAGATATTTAGAGTAGTATTTATATATATAAAAAAAATTATTCTATTTGAGGCATAATCTGATATTTTACTAAACATTTTGTTTTTATAATATCTAAATACAAGGGAAATATATTTTTCATCTTTTGTAGATTAGGTGATTCTTTAGAAGTTGATTCTAATACTTCATGTGTGACCAAGACATCATGAATACTCAATGTTTAGAGAAAAATATGATTTTGTGGTAGATATTTATTAAAGGATAAAACTCTACATGACAAGTAAAAATTTTCTTATGTTATTATTCTTTGTATTAAATATATTCCTATACTTTTTGAATAGGACCTTAAAACAAAATCATTTTCCATTTACATTCCATAATGTGAAATTAAATATAGTTTAACCCATCACAAGTTTGTGGTTTTTTAGTTGTCAACATTCTCCTGATCTTGTTTTATGTCACTCTCTATCAGAACATTATGGTTATTTTTCAATTCCATATCCATATTTTGGTACATGGAACACTTTTATGTGTTATCTCGGGTGGCCCTTATAATTCTCTTTCTTTCTTTTAAAGTGGTAGTATTATTAACCCTTTTTCAAATGTGGGTTTTATAATGATGTTACATATCCAAGTTTTAAGATTCAGAGGATACAAATTCTATAAGGGGGAATGATGTAACATCTTGAGTTTTAAGAAAGAAACACTATGTTCTGTTACATTCATGACATGCTACATCAAGCTTAAATGAACAAAGAAAATATAATTATTAAAATGTTCTCATTTAAACCTAGACGTTGGAATTGTTGGAATTAATAGTACTAATTGAATTATGACAATATGGTTTACACATGTTTACATAATGATATATTGGTTACCAAATTTGTTAGAAATAGAAATAAAAACCATTTGAATATAAAGGATTATTTTTTGAAAAACTATTTGAGAAGACAATAATTATGTTTATAAAATCCTATCAATTATTATATTTTTTTAATGAATAAAATATGTTATATGTTAAATGTAATGTTTTAAATTCATCTTATAGTTTTTATAGATATGATATAAGAAGAATCAAATTTTTTAGATAAAAGATATATTTTTCTAAAAATGTAGTATTAATGATTTTTTATAGAGAACCTTTTTTTTAATTTTTTTAAGACTCCTTTATAGGTTATTTTTGAGAAAATAAACTTCTTATTTATATGTGGGAGATCAAAATTAACTTCAATTATTTTTTGACATTTTCTGATAACTATCATGTTTTGATGAATAGTAAAAATATGCTAAAATTTTTATTGGAAAAAACTTTTTTCAATCGAAATAATTTATATGGTTAAATCATGTTCTTTAATGGTTTTAATGTCTAAATGTAACATTTTTATCATAAATCCATTTTCAGTCATTTGATATAATTTCACATTGAAATTGGACATAAACACATGCCAATATTTGGTAGTTTTTTCTTTCTATAAACACGCTTTTTGGTTTTGGCAGTGAGAATTAATTTTAAATTAAATAATACAATTTTTTTGTTTTGAATTTGGACAAATGTGTTCCTTATTTGGAATCAAAAAGTTAAAATTAGTTTAAATAGTTATCTTTTTGGACATTATAAATAGTAACTTCAATAATTATTTTTATTTACTATGGTTAAAAGGTAATTCAGGTAAATAATTGTAAAAAATTATATTATAATCATATAAAAAACCCTAAAACGTCTACTAATACTATTGGATTTGAGATTTATAACTATTAGTATCATTAGGCCATCATTTTGGCGTTTGGGAGCCACTTGGGTCTGAAAATGACAGTTTATAATTTTTAATTTAAAGAAAAGCTAAATATAACATAAACATGTATCTTTTAATAACACAATTTTAAAATAGGATTATATAAGTGATGTCAATTATTATTATCAGTCATAGAAAGATAAAAATATTTCCTACCTCATTATATATTATTTATTATTTTTATACTTTTAATAAAAATTAATTAATTATGAAACAATGGTAATGTAATGGTTTCTTCACTAATAAAGGATAAAAATAAATTATATTATAAATATTAAAATATATATTATTTAACATAATTAATTTCATCCAATAATTATTTAGGTGAATATAAAATTTTGGTATGTATTCAATGTTTTTTGTTCTAAAGATTCAAATTGTTATGAATTTGTAAAAAATTCAAGTATGAATATTTTCCAAAAATGACATAATTCATAAGAAAAAATACAAAAGAGTTTAATAAATGATATTTAATACCTAAAAATCTATGATTTGGAAAACTGGTTTTGATATTTCCAATTACTTCATAAATGTATTTTTTGGGTCATTTTTTAGGATATGGTAATTAAATTAACCAACTATGTGTAAATAACATGACATCATTTTATGATTAAGAATGTTAAAAAATAATAAACAAAAAAGATAAAGATAATAATATATTTAAAACATGTGTAGTAATTATTGTATGATCGGTATTCAGACCAAAATCATCTTATCTTCTAATTAAAAGTCTTTTGGACCATTTATAATAGAAATAAAATTTATAATAAATTAATATTTCTAGACATTCAGAAATTGTCCCTCCTCTCTCTTTCAAAAGGCCAACACTGCTACCCAGTTCCTCACACATCTCACACATCTTAGATCATTCAAATTCTTCTCAAATAACCTCTAAACATCCATAAAATCTTACTATAATCCTTACCTTCAGCATTAGGAAATTCAAGATAGCCTTTCAGCTCATATCGAAAAAGATATCCTATTTAGAGGTAATTTATTCTCTCAAGTTCTGTTATTTTATTTTACTTATCCACACACTATGTATTTTTTTTATTTGATTAAATAAAAACCCCAGTATACTAAATATACTAGGATTTTTTAATCATAAGGATTCTAAATACACTTAAATACATCACTATCAAATGGATTTGAACATACTGTTGTTGTTCACGGCAAACTACTTCCTCGCGAAACGATGATTGTTCAATTTTCCACTACCACCTCTCTTGGTGGCCATTATGATAGAAATGTATTTATATATGATATATATTATATTTATGTTGTATCTATTCTTATTTAATTTTTATTTAAAACATAACTTAATATGTTATATGATGTGTAAATACTATAATTTCATTTGAGGAAGTGTGGACTGTCGCCCCCACAATGTGATATGATTCGATCATTCTATACATGGAACATATAAAGCATGGATTTATTAAATATATTAGTCATACATGAAATAAATATATTTCTAGTATTATAATATACATTTATATCATTTGATTATTATTTTAATATGATAATGAAATGAAGGTAGCATTCATTAATACGTACGACATGTCATCTCCATGAACGGTGCATTTTATTTCTTATACACAACTGGATTTGAAAACTATAAATAAATATATAGAGGATATATATGATATTTAAATCATGAATAATATTTTTGAGATTATACAATTTTTACCACATTAGAAATTTACGTCTAAAATTTTCATTTTCGACTCAAGTACAGATTATCAACCAAATGACCAATATTAACTTAAATAATATAGTAATTTTTAAAACATGGTAATAATTGATATAAAAGGAATAATAAACATAAAAATTTTATGAATATTTTTTAAAATAACCTATGTTTATGATTCATGAATATAAATAATGAACCTGAAAAGTCAGATTCAAGGTAAGGGATCTTCTTAACCCAATTTCCATTCATTGGGTTAATCATCTACATATTGATTATGTCTTTTTATGGTTATGTGAGAAGTGAATTTTGATATATTATATAGTATTTATAATTTCATTAGATGTATTTATAGTTAATACACATACTCAATCTATTAGATTAACAAAATTATCTTTGTAAGGGAATTTTTAATCTCAATTTCTGCTCATTGGGTTTTTTACATACTTCGTTAATTATATAATGACAATATTATATGTAGAATCAATGTAAAATTATTTATGTTCAAATTTTCACTTCACTTTGTAGGGATATACTATTTCTAAACATAATCACCCAATTTATAAATTCTTGCATCATTATATTATCATTGTAATGGAAATCTTAACTCAATCTACATTGATTGATTTAAATATCAATGACATTGGTTTTGATTTTCCTAGAATATGTGTGAAAGACCTATAATTGTTTAATAATTAATATTCACTTATATTTGGTGTTTTTCTATTTTTCATGCATAACTAGTTAATTGATTTAACCTAGAACTAATGATACGATCATTGTGAGGGACTTCGTCTCAATCTCCATTCATTGAGGCTTATCTTGAAATTTGAACTGTTAATGTCCTATAAGATGTATATAAAACCGTTTTGACATATAATATCATGAATCTACATAATCTCATGATATAATATGATTTTATAAATATTTTTCTCTAATTACATTTATTAATGTATTTTATCAATTGGTAAGGGACTCTAACTGAAAAATCATTTAAAATGTTTTAAGGATTTATTATTCTACATATTTCCCATTCATTCCCATGTTTTCTAAATGGTTTAAATGATTTAGTTATGTGGGAATGTGTGTTTTAAAGTTTAAATTCAATTCAAAGGCTTCAAAGTGGTATGGGACACTTTGATTCAAAACTCTTCTTTTTTAATTTATAAAATGAATTGATTATATCTCTACCTTGAAATGATATCAAGTGATTGAAATGTGGTGATGTTATTTTTCATTTAATCTTGTTTTCTTTTTGTTTTTATTAGTTTATGATTCATCGGAATTACAAACTTATATAGGTGGTTCCTTGATAAACTGATGGTAGGTGAGCCTGATATAGCTCTCAAATTCATTGGGTAACATAATGGAGGTAAACAATAATGTTTCTCTGAAAATATTTAAGGAATATACTATAATGGGTATTCCAAACATAACCATGAATGTTACTCACAATATAGCTGTGAAAGCTATAATGTATGTATTATATGAAATTTACATGTCCTCATTATGTTTTATGATTTTTCGGATGTTTTTTAGTAATATTAAGATTACATGATATAAGCTATGTAGTTTATGTTTTGTGGGTGAAATGTTTGATTTTGTGAAATTGTTTTCATGGGTTTAAAATATTCATTGACTAACAGTTGTATTCCATATTTAATATTTCTTACTGAACTTATTATTCTCATTCTATGTTTTGGAAATGTTTTTCCGAGGGTTTAAGGAAAGATAATATAAAGGAACAACTAAAGTCTTTTTTTACCAAGAAAGTAATTCTTGTTTTTTTAAATAGTTTTATTACTGTGAAAACACATGGATAGAATAGAATGGTGTACTTGGTAATTTTTGATATGTAATTTAATAGTTACGACCTAATTATCTAAAACTCTAAACCTGAAAAGATACTCAATGTGAAATAAAGTCAAATTAATGACTTATCTACATATTATTTAATGTTTAAGGTTGGGGCCTTATATTGGGTGTATCCTAAAACCCATGGATTAAACTGATGAGACTTAATAGATTGGAGAAACTAGATTTTATTAGGCTCGATACCAAGGAATTTATTACATGTTGGTGATTTTTTTCCCTATGATAGATTTCGTCAGAAATTAATAGATTTTTTAGGGATGTTTTGGACTAATCTTATGATATTAAACATGAGTTATATGTTTCACTCATAATTAATGAATTTTTCTAAATGTGGGATTATTTATATATGGTTGTAATACCATAGATTTTGTTCCATTTAACGGCCTTTTCCATTATGCAAATATGGTTGGGGAAACCATAAACCTTGTCCTTGGATTTAGGATTACATGTTAGGTTAATTGTGTGTGTCTGTGTGTGTGTCTATATATATATATATGATGACATCTATGGATATGAGATGACTAGGACATAGTTCATTATTCTAGGTGTTCATATTCATATATTTCTATCTATTGATGTAGGATTCCATGAACTAGTCCTTGAGTATACGGTGAAGATTGTGCATAGATGTTCATATATCGTAGGGAGATTCAGATGATTATGTCTCTATATCTCTAATTACCCTTTTTAAATACCCCATATATATATATATGCTCATATTTTGTTGGTGATTCCATGTATTTGGTGATTAGATGATACAGTTGTTACTAGAATGGATTTATCCCTAGAATAATGTGAATTTCTATTTCAAGGTACTATATGTTTGGAGACTACACGATTTCGACATAAAATCATAATTCTATGTTCTCATAGACATATAACGCTGTCTGAAGTGGGTATATTAGAACTCGGGTATTAAATTATAACATGGGGATAAATAATTTTCAATGTATTTTTCTTATATATCTAGTTGTTTTGATTTATTTTTTTTTTTGGAATTTCAAATAAACATATCACAGCATTAACTACTTTTAAATGGGATAACATCATTTATGACCCACTCCGTTTCGTAGTCACACATTTTCTTTGTGGAAAATTCAATAGTTTTCCCAAGCCACAATAATTGTTTCGTAAATTAATGTAAGGAAGAGGCCCATAGTATATTGATCGAGTAGGATAAATTTGGAGGTACTAGAGACTACAATTATGTGATTCATTGGAATATAGTAAATTAATAGTTTATATTTATTCCTTATATATGTCTATATGTGACCTACCTTGTGGGATGTCAGATGATGTACCACTGTATTCTGAATTTCATTTATTATTTATAGATTATATTAATTTATTACATACCCATAATATGATGGTTTTTACTATTGTGAATGATTTTTAGTTGTTGTTCTATTATTTCAATCACTATGAATTGAGAGTATAATCTCCCAATTATCAAACATTAGACCCTCACTTCATGTCCCCATACTCTAGTGTATTGAGAGGTGCAAATGAGGCACTGTGGGGACCTATTTTAGTTTATTTATAGTTACAAAAGGTGTGGTTGTTACATTTTTACCATGTTTTTATATATTTTACTCATAGATTTTAATCATTTTCCATTATAGATTTTAATAGGTTGATTAATTTTTACCACTGATATTTAATTTTCATGAAAAAATATATTACAGATCTGATGATATTTTTTTTAAATAATGATTCAAAATTCAAAATTCATGTTTTAAAATAATATTTATAATGGTGATAAGAATTAATTTTAATATTATAGCACATATCCCATAAAAATAAATTTTTTAAAAACTGTTTTTATACATAAATATTATAATAATGAAAAAAAATTCAATGGTGTGGATTTATAAGAAATTAATTATTATATTTTATAATTAATAATTATAATGTGAAATTTAATGAAATCAATGAAAAAATTTCCCAATGTGAATATTTAATTAAAAAAGTCTAAAAGAAAGTTTTTATTGGAATGAAATATTAATTGACTTCCAAAATATAAAACAGTTATTTTATATATAAATAAATATATTTTTAATCTGTATATATGATTGTTAGAAACATCATTTTTTTGGAAAAAAGATTTAAAAATTCTTAAGATGTACTTATATGTTAATGTTGTAATGGAAGTCCTAATATTTTTAAATATAATATTCATACCTATATATCTAGAAATAATTCAACTTTGAAAAATAAGAAGAACTAATCATAAGATAAAACTAAAATGAAAAATTAAAATAAAATCATTTTCTAAAATTTAAAATTAAAAATGTATAAAAAAATTAAATGAAAATTTAAAATATAATAGAAATAATTTAATTGAAAAGTTATGTTTTTATGTATTCTAAAAATTATTTAATATTAATTTTGAAATTAAATATTGTAAATATATTTTTTTCATTTATAATAATATTTAAAAATTAATCAAATAAAATATTAAGATAAAATACAAAACACATAAAAATTGTATTTTGAGATTGAATAATCACTTTCAGTATAAAACTATATTATTTGTTTATCATACAAATGAAAAAAAATAGTTGAGTAATGTCATTTTATTTTAATTTTTTTACCATACATTTAATTATCTTAGTAATGATCATCAAATATGTCATAGATCATTTTTGTTTTGTTTTTCATGTAGAGAAAGATATCCAACACATTATCTTTATTTAATATAATGATATATAGTAAAATGTTGGGGCATGGAATTATTGTGCGGTCAATTATCAGCTACTCTATACATTTAAACATAACATGTGGGAAAAATGTTAACTTATGAGTTAGGGGGTAAAACATAATGTGAATATGTAGGGACCCAAAAAACATGACAAAAAAAGAAATAATTTATGGGGAAATGATTATGAGTAGACCTAAATTTTGAGAAATGATCATCTCTCATTATAAAATGGAAGTCTGAATCTAGACACACATAGTTCTCAAAATGCGAGGGAAAATATTATTGTGTATCTGATGAAGTAAACATGATTTAAATGATATAACCAAATGTTAGGATGATTTTAAGAGTTTAAATGGACTTGAAATAAATTAATAGTATGACTTATAAGAAGAAAATATTTTATAATTATGTATCATGTGAGAACATGAATCAATCCAAATATAAGTCTAGAAAATACACTTTGACATTTAAAAAGAATTAAAGTGTATAATATCAAAAGAAAAAAGATTAAGGTGGGGAGATAATACAATGTGGAGTGGTTCTCTAACATAATAGAAATAATTCAATTCAAATATTAATTGGTGAAATCGAAATACTGGGTCTGATGGGGGATTAAATAAGATGGAAACATATTATCAAAACCTTGATAAGAGATTTGGGAATCACTATGAATAGTATGGGACCATGAATCATTTCGCATTCAATTCCTTGAATGGGTAATTGTAACATCATAAGGTTTTAAAAAATATATAAAATGCATGAAACTCTTTTTATGTAGATATTTACAACTAGCCTTTAAACATAATTTTGCAACTTCTATGTTTTGAATTATGAAAAATAGTCATCTTTAATTGTGTCCAGTTGATTATTTAGAGTCTGATGGCAAAAATTTTTTTTGGTGAAAAGTAACATACCCTTATGAATAGTAATATGAACATAATGATTAAAAATTTGTATTTTTTTTTATTTTCTTAAGTATTTAAGATAATAAAATTTTGGTTATTTTTTCAGTGTGGTAAAATGGTGGTTATAGTTTTAAAATTGTTAATTTTTGAATTAAGTAATATTTTATTTAAAAATTAAATTAATATTAAATAGAAAATTATTTTCAAAAAATTTATATCATTTTTGAATTGTACACCTCAAAAAATGGTCTGGGTAAATTTTTGGGACTTTTCTGAAACACTTGATTTTTTTAGTGAATAGTAAAAAACACAGTTTTGAGATTTAGCGTGTTAATGACATCATTAATGATGTAATAATTATGTGATAATTCTGGTAGACTTGTGTATAGTAAAATTAGAAATTATTTTTCTCATGTGGCTAATACCTCGGGAAAATACCTTGGGCAATCCTTTGGATTTTCAAATACCACTAATGAGGTGTCCCTTGAAAATTATTTAAATATTCGCTCTGTTTTTCTATAAATAAAATCTCATTCTTTCATTAAATTCATTCCAAATTACTCATAAATGACGATGTGGCCTCCGTAACACCTTAGCTGTCTTATCGAGGTTTCCACAATCCACCAAGGTCCAAACAATTAGGTTCTAGGAGTTACTCTACAAGGTATGAAAATTCACTATTTCGTTCTTTTTTTATTCAAGTTCTCTTTTATGTGGTATAGGATTCAAGAATCCATACCATGATTTTATTTTCATCTAATTTTTTCTCTATTATATTTTATGATTTATATCTAGATGTAGGACCCTTTGTTACCTTTCTTTTAAATGTTTTTGAAAACCAAGTTACACAACCGTTAGGCTGCCAAATTTTTGTAAGATATTTCTCAACTATGATTTTATTTTGAGTTCCTTTCATTTCATATTATTTACCCAAATCCTCTTACCCCAGAGGCATGAAAGCTCCCAAAATCATGTATATTGTGAATTTTCTCATTTCAATGGAAAATTAATCATCATTTTTCTTCCTCTCTCCCACATATTCATGGAATAAAAACATTGTCTGTGATGTGTATAATTACTAATATCATGGACAATGTGATTTTATTCTATATTAATTTTTTCAACTATGGAAATGAAAGCATTTCTATGGTTGAACCAGATTATAATATAGGGATTATATCTAATCCATGTATCTGGAATTCTTTTGTACACATAGTTTTAATTTATAATAAAAAATAAAGTTGTTATTATCAAAGAACCAATAAATTGATCTAAATGAACTTTATTAATGTTTTAACATATTGTAACGTCCTGGATCCGAGTGCCACTCAAAGGGTTCCCCACACCCGGTAGGTCACATGACCTCAAGTGAATTTCCCAAAATTCTAGAGGCTGTCGACTAGCAGCGAGGGCCTAGGTCTGATAGTGGCGAAACAATGCCCTCATTTGTTAAAGTGTAGCACAGCGGAAAAAATAAAAACATAATAAAAACGGAAGAAGTAAAAAAACCAAGATGAAATAGACAATAGTACAGAAGAAAAAAATGGATAAATTCATATATATATATATATGAAGATGCAATATGTCCCTAAGTCTATGAAAGCAGACAAAACATGATACACTGCAATCTGAAACAATATAGTTTAAGGGAAAAATACAACAAAGCAAAACAAAACAGTGCAGCAGGAACTCAGCAGCATTGCCAGCCTATGTTCGGCCTTATTCTCTCCTACTTCTCTACGTCAATCATGTACCTGTATAGGAACTCTTTCCATTGTCAACAACTGCAGCGATATAATCTGTTTGGGCCCAGGACATGACCCAAATAGGGTGTGAGAAATAAATCACAGTAGGCCACCACCAAAGGCTTGTGCCCAACTATCAGTGAAAGGTGCAACAACACTATGCAATAATTAAATGCAGTAAAATAAGAAGTACTAAAATGTAGCTACTCCTACCAGTTGGATTTCCAATTAATTATAATTTAACAATTCAATTTAATTGATTTATAAGTTTCCGAGACTCACCCTCAGTCGACGATCTCTTATACAGTACCGCAGTAAAACTACAATAGTATATCTAACAAATAAAATGTTTAACAATATCAGCTTGTTCTTTAACTTGGCAGATATAACACAAGAAAACACCAAAGTGAATAATCATGATAACATCACCCTCCGTCTAAACAGTACCATGCCCTCAGGCTAAACAGATCCTTTCCCTCAGGCTAATCAAAACCTTTCCCTCGGGATAATGAGAACCTTCCCCTCATGCCAAATAGAAACGAAAACCTCAAGTGATTTCCCTCAGGCTAATAAGAAACATTCCCTCAGGCCTTTCCCTCAGGTAAGACAGAAACGAAACCCTTAGGTAATTTTTCTAAGGCATGAAAGCTAAAGCCCTCGAGCATATGAAACTTTTCCCTCAGGCGAAACAAACGCATGCCCTTAGGCTGAATAGAACATTGCCCTCAGGCTAAAGGTACCTTTCCCTTAGGCTAATTAAAACACTTACCTCAGGATAATCAAGTATCCGGGACAGGCCCATCACATAAACAAGAAATTTATATTCATTTTCTTTCAATAAAACTCAATGCATGTTATAATCACGACACACCCATAGTTATCTTGGCCAAGTGGCTAAACAAGGGAAACGCACCCATAGGGTGGACCCGGATCAATTTAGTGATCCCAAACAGCAGTTTATACACATACATTAAATTACCTATGCAATTCGAGGTATTTTATCAGTCAAGGCCTCATCCATATGACACCCCAATCATGGGTGTGTAGCACAACATTACACAAAAACAACATGACAATTAGAAATAAAAATCAGACCACCTACCTCGATCTGCACTGATCGGTATATGTGAATGGTGCCTCTTAGAAGAACTAAGGATGGGGTAGATCTGGGATGAACGATAACACATTCAAACGCAAATAACATCCCCTTGAGAAATAATTAGCAGGAAACAATTGAGAATAGAGGAGAACTCACTCGCGCTTTTCAAATGAGATTGTCTGCAAAGGAATCGGAGTCTCGGTGTGTGGTCAGGAGCTCTTCCAAGATCTGGCCGTCTCTCCAGTGCTCCAAATGAGTTCTAAGCTTCCTATGTCGAAAGAGGATACTACTGTACATTTTAAGCAAAAAAACTACATGGTGTGTACACTCAAGTACACGGTGTGTACTTTTCATTTTTTTTAATGTTCCACTGGTGTCCACCTTCCACCGCATCACTGTTAATCTTCCGACATGATGAAACAACGTATATTTCGGAGTAAACAGCATGTATTTTGTCTCCACTGGTAGCTACTCCCACTACCTTATTGTTCATCTGCCGACTGATTACACGGCATGTTAATACCAAGTACATGGCGTGTAGTCAGTTTTTACACCCTTCACGGCCGACAGGCCTAAAACCCTATGTACTCATCCCATGTGGCCAAAGTACATGGCATGTGGAAAAGAACACGATGTGTACCCACAAATTCTGGGATTTTCCCCCGTTTTTCTTATTGTCTCAAAAACACTTAAGGAAAACGGAATAGAATAAAATCATTCCTCAAGAATAAGAACCAAGTTCTTTCAAACCCCCCCCCCCCAAAGAAATTCTTGCCCGGATTTCCCTTCTAAGGGTGGTGAAGATAATGCTAAAAAAAATCCATCCCCTAAGCACGTATGTCGGTCTCCCACTCCCAGGTTTCGTCCTACACTCGACCATGCTTCCATAGCACCCATACAAGAGGACCTGACCGGCCCCGGAGAACCTTCGTGTTCATATAAATAATACGAATTGGATGCTCCTCAAAGGATGCATCGACATGAACTTCAACCTCCTCGGGCTGAGAGATGTGAGATGGGTCTGACTGATAACGACGTAGCTAAGATACATGGAATACATCATGCATGGCCCGATACATCTATGGTAACTAAAATCAGTATGCAACCAGACCGACCCACTCTAGAATCTCAAATGGCCCCACATACCTCGGTGAAAGTTTACCCTATCTCCTGATCCTCCTGTGAACCAACCTCGGTGAAACACGTAAGAAAACATGATCCCCGACCACGAACACCAAGGGTCGTCTTTGGTGATCAGCATAAGACTTCTCATGAGACTGTGTAGTAGCTATCTGCTTCCATATCAACTGGACCTGCTCTGAAGTCTCATGTACGAGATGTGGTCCCAGTAAAGCTGCATCACCTACCTCCAACCAACACTAGGGTGATCGGTATGTCCTACCATATAATGCTTTATAAGGTTCTATCTCAATTTTTTTCTGAAAACTACTATAGTAGGAAAACTCGACCAGGGGTATGTGCTTCTCCCAAGAGCCCCCAAAGACCAGGACATATGCACGCTACATGTCCTCTAGCACCTGTATAGTACGCTCTGACTGGCCATCGATCTGAGGGTGGTAAGCTGTGCTCATAAGCAACTATGTACCCAGTTCCCTCTAAAAACTCTTCTACAAACAAGATGTAAAGTGGGAGACCCTATGTGAAATGATAGAACGAGGGACCCAATGAGACGTATTACCTCTCGAATATATAGCTTCCTGAGATCATCCACAATGAAGGTCTCCTTCATCGGCAAAAAGTGACTTACCTTCATAATTCTATCCACAACAACCCATACGGCATCACTGCCTCAAGGTGACCTCAACAAAACAGTCACAATGTTCATCGCGACATCATCCCATTTCTATTCCATACTGGGTAACTATTTTAATAGTCCATCTAGCCTATGATGCTCCACCTTCACCTACTAAAAGGTGGAACATATCATAACAAAACCATCTGCATCTCATTTCATACCCATCCACCAATACTGACATATCATGTCACAGTTCATTTTGGTAACTCCAGGTTGCACTGCCCATGTTGAAGCATGGAATTCCTGCATCAACTCTTTTCTTATATAACCTGGAACCCACACTCATCCATGGATCTGCAGTACCTTATCATATCCTATCATCCAACCTGGAGGAGGGTCCTCACTTGCCACAGACTCCCATAGAACTAGGCCTTCTGAATCTGATAGTTATCTCATCTTCACTTTATTCACGAGGGTAGATGTCACAGCTAAGGATGAAAGGTAGGCTCGCCCCTAACAATCTTGCACCACCAAATGCATATCATAGAAAAAATCCATGAGTTTCCACTCACCCCAAGCCTCCTGCACTGCTTACATCTAAGTCCTCCTACTCAGTGCATCTGCTACTGCATTACCCTTACATGGTGTATAGGCAAGCTCAAATTCGAAGGACTGAAGGTATTCAACCACATTCGCTATCTCAAATTCATTTCAAGCTAGGTAACGATATATTTAAGACTTTTGTGGTCCGTAATCACCACAAAATGTTCTACCAAGAGAAAATGTCACTAACATTGTAACGTGTGCATAACTGCAGCCAACTCGAGATCATGTGTCGAGTAATTATGTGGCATCAACTACCGAGACACGTAAGAAACTACCTAATCCCCCTACATCAACACTGCTCCCATCCCAATTCCTGATGCATCACATAAAATTTTATAGCTCTTTCATTTCTCTATAAGTATCAGGACTGGTGGTGATTTCAATCTTCCCTTCACCTCCTGAAAGGAAATATCGCAAGCTTATCACCAAACAAACATCACACCATTCTTAGTCAAACCCATCAATGACACTGCTATGCAGGAGAAGACCTGAATAATTCACCAATAGTAACCAGCTAGCCCCAAGAAACTCCGTATCTAAAACATGTTCTTAGGATTCTCCCACGAAACTACTGCTCTCACTTTCCCTGGGTCTACTGCAACTCCTGCCTCTGAGATGATATGACCTAGTAAGTGTATCTGGTTCATCCCAAACTGGCACTTTGAGAGCTTATCATATAGTTGATGCTCTCTCAGTGTACTCAGTATGATCTCAATATGGGTGTTATGGTCATGTCGAGTGTGAGAGTACACCATGATTTCATCCATGAAGACTACCAAAAAATAATCAAGATAAGGATAGAACACACGATTCATTAGAGCCATGAAAACTTCTACTGCATTTGTGAGTCCGAACAGCATAACCATGTCCTCGTATAGACTGTATCTGCTCCAAAAAGTTGTATGTAGTATGTCTGATGGTCTAATGTAGAACTGATGATATCTGGATCTCATGTTAATCTTCGAGAACAATTGTTCTCCTCGAAGTTGATATAAAAGATCATCAATCCTCGGCAAGGGATATCGGTTCTTAACTTTCAACTGGTTCAGCTTCAAATAATCCAAACAGAGTCTGAGGGTACTGTATGCCTTCTTCCGAAACAAGACAGACCAAACCCAAGGAGAAGTACTGGTTCAGATGAAACCCTTTTCCTGCAACTCCTCCAATTGCCTTTTGAGCTCCCGCAACTCTGGTGTAGCCATCATAAAAGGAGAAATGGACACCAGTTCCACTCCTAGAAAAAGCTCAATAGAGAAATCAACCTCTCCCTCTAGAGGAAGATCTAAAATGTCATCCGGGAAGACATCCATGAAATGATCAACCACTGGAGGAAAATAATTCTTACATGTTCTATATTCATGAAAATATAATCCTCTAATCTAGGCAGTCACACCACCTTGCCCATGATTCTCGAGTTCAGCTCATCTCACCTAGACATCCCATTCACCCTTTTACAGAATCTCTCTACCATCTATTGACATGAAACTCTACCTGCGGTGATATCACTCTAAAAATGCTCGAAAGGGTACCAATTAATCCATCATGAGAATGAGTTCATAGCTCATAATATCTAAGACATAGAGGTCGCCCAGAAAGTGACACCCACCAACCTATAGGGAACTCCCTGTACTGACGCACACCATCCATTCTAGATCTCAATGGAGTGTCTAGCATCATGATATCAAAAAAAGGATAAACACAGAGCCCAAGGATCTCAATGAAATGCACAAATATAAATCTATATGTATCCCCAGTATCAAAAAGCTCTGAAGACAAAAGAAAAACAATTCAAATAGTACCTCTAACAGTGGAAGTTCTGAGATCCTGTTTTCATTGGGTCTGTTGCACTGCATATGCATTCCCAGTGTCGTGGCCATGTGCCATAGCTTGGCTACCCTATGCTGTACCGCCCTGTTATATCTGATATCCTGGTGTCTGGATACCATTGCCACGACCACCACCTAGGCCTAAGCGTCCGGATGTATTCCGATTCCAGGACTAGTAGGAAGCTTCTAGCTCGGCTCCTGTATGTGGAGTCTTCACAGAACCCCTCTCACAAGACACTGGTGGAAAAGCCCTACAAAAACGCTAGAGATGACCCATCTTTCCACAAGCTCGGCACTCCACTGGGTCACATGGACACTGAGGTCTCTTGTTCCCCTCCTTACCACACCGGTAACACATTATCAGGCCACATGAAAAATTCATCTAGCTAGTACTTCCACCATGAGAGAAATCAATCTGCTTCTTCCTCTAACAAGTATAAACAGTTCTAGAAACTGGTTCCAAACTACCCTAGCCTGCACCACCAGCATCCCACAGGTTCTTCTCAATAATCAGAGCCTGGTTCACAATAAAATGCACTGTAGGGAACCTAAAATCATTCACCAGTGCCCAGATGTCATGTCGAAGACCATCCTCAAATATTATATCCCTCAGTGTCTCATCTCCCACTAGAACAGGTGCACATCATTATAGCTTGGTAAAGCGGGCAGAATAGTCCATCACTGGGATGGCGCCCTGATGTGGATTCATGAAATCTCAAGCTCTATCTGCCTAAGCACCTCCAGAAAAAAAAAATCATAGAAGATTGCCTAGAAATCATCCCACACCATGTCTCGGTGATGCTCAGTCTGGGTAGTAACATCCCACCATCTCTTGGGGCAATCACGCAGCAAGTATATAGTGAGAATGACCCTCCACCCAGGAGGCATCTCTAGATGCTCGAAGAATATCTGCATAGAACCCATCCATGACTCCGCATCTTGTGGTCCACCATCTCCTTAAAATGTAGGCGGATTCTACTACTGGAATATATATGTCAGATCTGCCAAAGATGTGGCAGCCATTGGTGCTCCTTGGAAGGTCTATATAAACTACATTAAGTCTTCACGGAACTCCGCATCCACGCCTCTGTCCGGTATAACAGATGGCGTTGCATCTGGCACTGCTGGAGGATCCATTGGTAGCCTTTGACCTACCGTCTCTAGAGTATAATCGTTGCCGCTCTCTTAGCAAACAACACGTGGTTGTCTTGGAGGAATGATACTATATGGTCAAACACACACCATAGATTATGATAATCATGTGATAAAACAAGGAGTGTGAGAAGGGAACAAGAGAAATAAAACATTCAGGTTTACCATACAAGACTACACGGCATGTATAATAACTACAGGGCGTGTTCCCTCAAGTCTTTCACATGGGCGTGTACTTCTGCCAAAACTGGTCGTGTAACACCCCAAGCACACGACATGTTTTCCCCACACACGACGTGTACTTTAATTTTCTTCCCCATCACGAGTCCTTCTACACAGCTTAGTCACATGACTCCCTTTTGAATGAGACTACAATGTGTGTATAAGGTCCACATGGCATGTAATGGACGAGCTTCACCGAATCGTGTTGTCTGTGACACATCTGGGTACACAGCTCACTCAACATGGCGTGTTCCAGAAAGACATGGTGTGTACTGCGTAGATTCCAACTACCCATTTTATTAGTGACACGATAGGCTACTCAGCTGACACTACACGACGTGTTACACCCGCACACGGTGTGTACACCACCTCGTTCCCCCGTCCACAAGGCCATGTCTCCACGGTATTTCACCAGTCAAGACTACAAGGCGTGTCCCAGAGGTAGGCGACGTGTACATGAAAGGATAACACCAACCTGTGTTGTTCGTGATATGTCCAGATTCCTAAGTTACACTACACGATGTGTTCTTCATTGACTCGGCATTTAAAAACGAATATTCCACCATCCGTGTTGTTAGTTACACTGGCAGACATAGGGTCCACACGACATGGTGTGTACAACCGATACACTGCGTGTTCCCTCTAGAACTCCCATGTCCAGTGTCTCTTCCCACATGGCCTATGACACAGTTAGAGACTACACAACGTGTATGTAGGGTACATGGGATGTACTTAAAAAAAATTTGTTTCTTCCTGAACAGAAGAGTACATGGCATGTATTCATAGAACCACACTCTGTGTTGTGTGTTTGACTGGATAGTAGACCTCAAAAACTACTCTTGATCCCCTTTTTCCTAAATTTCAAGCGTCGGTTTTCCAAATTCTGATCCTTGGGGACCCATACTCCCAACAAGTCAATGTTTAGCACCCGACCTTCACAACAACAGGTTGGATCATGATCCTCTAAATTCTGATCCAAGAGACCCCATACATCTTAGGAACAAATGTTTAGAGTATATAAATATACCCATAACAAGTACCAATACCCTATCAATCTTAGGCATATCTATCAAGGAATCTATCACAACAATATTCATTTTCTAGCACAACATCTATCACAACAACATTCAATTTCTAATGCACCTACATGGCATGGAAACTATGCATGTCATGTGATTATAACATGTGCCTAAATGATGCATGATATGACATAACACATCTAATTAGGTTGCAACTAAATAGAACCCAATTATAAAATATATATAGCACACCACAATTGTGTCACCCAACGGTGAAAATATAATCAACTGTAAAATTGCAGAACCAGAAAAATTGCAATTAAACGAGGTAGATTGGATTTTCTATGTACATGGCTTAGCTACTCCCAGGAACATCTTAATACCAAATACCAATATTGTCATATCCTTGACTATATTCTCCAAATAGCAGGTCAATGAAAAGAAACCCTCTGATACTATTATGTAACATCCCGGATCTGGGTTCCACTCAATGGGTGCCCCGAACCCGGTTGGTCAAATAACCTCAAACGCATTTCCCAAAACGCCAAAGGCTGTAGACTAGCATCGAGGGCCTAGGGTTGATAGAGGGGAAAATATTCCCTCATTTTTCAAAGTGTAGCATAGCGAAGAAAATACAAACATACTAAAAATTGAAGTAGTAAAAAAACCAAGATGAAATGGACTATAGTACAAAAGGAAAAAAATGACAGCAGTCGTTTATATATATATGATGATGCAATATGATCCTAAGTCAAAGAAAGAATCCAAAACAGGATACATTGCAATCTGTAACAATATAGTACAAGGAACAAACACAACAAAGAAAAAAAACAGTGATGCGGGAACTCAGCAACATCGCAAGCCAAAGCTCGATCCCATGCTCTTCTACTCCTCTACAACAATCAAGTACCTGTATAGCGACTCTTTCCCTTATTAACACCTGCAGCAATATAATCTGTTTCGTCGCAGGACATGACCCAAATAGGGTGTCTGAAGTAAATCCCAATATGCAACCACTAAAGGCCCGATCCAAATAGTCAGCGAAATGTGAAAAAGTAGTGTGCAATAATGAAATGCAGTAAACTATGAAGTAATCAAAAGCATATACTCCTTCCAGTTCCATTTTCATTTAATTATTATTTAACAATTCAACATAATTGAATTAAAAGTTTCTATGACTCAACCTCAGCCAACAATCTCATATATAGCACTACAGCAAAACTACAACAGCCTATCTAACAAATAGAAGGTTTAACTATGTCAGTCTATGCTTTAGCTTGGTAGAAATAAAACAAGAAAAAACCATAGTGAATAATTAGATAAAAATTTCCCTCATGATAAACAGTACCTTAACCTCAGGAAAATCAGAACCTTTCCCTCTGTCTAATAAGAACCTTTCCATTAGGATTATCAGAACCTTGCCCTCAGGCCAAATAGAAATTAAACCCTCAGTTGATTTCACTCTGGAAAATCAGATCCTTTCTCTCAAGCTAATCAAAACCATGCCCTCCGGAATTTCCCTCAGGCCAAATAGAAATGAAACCCTTAGTTGTTTTCCCTCAATCATGGAAGCTACAGACCACAGGCATATGAAACATTGCCCTTCGGATAAAAATCATGTTCCCTCAGGCTGAATAGAACCTTGCCCTCAGGCTGAATGGTGCCTTACCCTTAGTCTAATCAATACACTTCCCTCAGGCTAAGAAGGAAACTGGGCCAAGACCAACACATATGCAAGAAATTTATATACATTTTCTCAAATGAAAACTCAAAGAATATTATAATCATAGAATACCCTCGGGTATACTGGCCAAACAGTTAAATAAGGGAAACGCACCCACGGGGTGGCCCTAGATCAATGCAGTGATCTCAAATGGTAGTTTATACATATTAATTAAATTACCTATTCAATTCTAGATATTTTATTAGTCAAGACCTCAGCCATACTACACCCCAAACCTGGGCACGTAGCACAGTGGTACACAAAAAAAGCTTGATAGTTTGAAATAAACACCAGACCACCTACCTCGATCTCTACTGATCAGTATGCATGAAAGGCACCTCTATGAACAACTGAGAACATGGTAGATCTGGGAAGAACAATTACACATTCAATCCTAAATAACTTCCCCTCAAGAAATAATTCACATGAATTGCTCATGAAGAGAGAAGCAATCACCCGCGTGGTTCAAACGAGACCAACGGCGAAGGAATCAGAGTCTCGGTGTGTGGTCAGGAGCTCTTCCAAGATCTGGCCGTCTCTCCCACACTCTAAACGATTTCTAAACATCCTTTGTTGAAAGAGGATGCTATTGCCAGTTTTAAGAAAAAAAACACAACTACACGGTGTGTACTCTCATTTACATGGTGTGTACTTTTCATTTTTTAACCATTCCACTGACAGCCAATTTCCACCACCACATTGTTCATCTATCGACATAATTACACGATGTGTATTTCTGAGTACACACCATGTATTGTCACTCTACTAGTGGCTACTCCCTCTGCCTTACTGTTCACCGGTCGACTGATTACATGGCGTGTAAATACCAAGTACACAACGTGTAGTCAGTTTTTACACCCTTCACTACCGACAGGCCTGCACGCCCTATGTACTCATACGACACGGTAGAAGTACACGGCGTGTGGAAAATTATAAGGCATGTACCCACAAGTTTTGGTATTTTTCCCCATTTTCCTTATTTTCTCAAAAACACGTATGGAAGAAAGGAAAAGAACAAACTCGTACCTCAAGAATAAGAACTCGGTTATTACAATTATGAATAATCCTCCAGTAAAATTTAAAACTCGATAAATGGTAAAAATTATGGTAATGGAAATATGAAAATACCTTTCCATTCGAATTATGGAGTTTTACTTCCAATCAACAAAAATATCCATTAGGAACCAATCATGGAAATCATGTACAGAAACGCACCAAAATAAATGCATGGAACAAAATACTGACAATTAAAGTGTGAAATGAGGTAATGAAATGATCATATAATATATTAAAAATGTGGATATTTTTCATTAAGATATTAACACAACTATTTTAACCATTATATAAGAGTTTTAAACATGTTTGAAGTAAGAAAACCTGAGTTAAGGGAATTCTTAACCCGATTTTCATTCTTTGGATTAACATTCTTCATTTTTCATAATGTGGTAATAAGATTATTGGTGTGAGGAGTTTATGTTTATATTATGTTTCCATATGTTTATTTATAATTAATACACATATCCAATCCATTTTATTAATTCTCAATCAATTTATAGTATAAGGGACTTTCCTTTAAAAATCCTTTTAAAACTCCCTTTAATATATTTCATAAGGATTGTTTTTTATGTCTATGGAATGAGGGGTTTCATCATTTTTCATGATAATTTATTACAATGATATGTTCTTTCTATATTATTTATGTTCGGTTGATCCCATTATAGATTATGATATTATGGGTTTAGCCCGTTATTGCTCATGAAATAATTTGTGTCCCCATTACTTCTCTTAAATGCATTGGGTAATCAAAGGATAGATGTTTTCCAAAAGGTTATCCCATGTGAAAGGGTAAATTTAAGAGTGATATGGTAAATAATTCCCAATGAAACTACATTATGATTTTATTCATATGAGGTTTAATTGTTATGAGTTTTATTTGGTTTTATGTTATCACCTGACTAAAGCTTTCTTTTATTATACCCCTTACTACGTTGTATACTGATCCCAAGGTTGTAGAATGTTTTTCCCAAGATATATAGATGGGTAAGATAAAGAAGGGGGTCGTGATGTTTGATATGGATTTTTGTTAATGAAGTCATGTTTTAAGTTTTTATGTTTTATATTTTGAGAAAAATTTATATTGTTTTATTAGTATTCTATTTTATGAATGAGGTATGTCATCTTTGTATGATATCCTAATAATTTAAAATTATAAACCCTATAATATCCTCAATATGAAATAATATATTATCTTATTTAAAATTAAATATTATGTAATATTTTATGGTTGGGTCCCTATAGTTCGTATCAGAGGATTGTTTAGATAACATTAGTGGTTTGGATGATATTTATGAATACCATAATTGATTTTACTCTATGGTAAATTGAAATGATATATAATTTATGGATTACTATGATGCTTCATATATGTCATGTTTGTTCAGAATGGTTGTCCGTATGAGAAACAAGGAAGCTAAAGTATGAAGGCACCAAGAGGCTGATTTTGGTCCGAATCTGCTGCCCAAAATTGTCAGAATCATAACCGAGATATTTGAGACCGCAATGGCATAGCAGACTCATGAAATAAATGGAGGATGTATCCATTCTAGATAGGAACATGATCTACCATGAAGAAACATGTTATTTGTAGTGCATTTTATGAGGAAACATCATCCAGAATTAAGTGGAACCGTAGATCCGGTGGTAGCTGAAGGATGGATCGAAGCTCTAGAAAATATATTTGATGTCATGGTATGGTCAAAACCTCAAAAATTTAATAATATCCATTTATAATTTGGATGTTGAAGCTGATAAATGGTGTTCTTTGGTTAAGAATATGATATAATGTGGTGATCATGACAGTCTGAAATGGGATTATTTTAAGAGTCTTTTTCTAGAAAAATAATTTCCCAAAACTGTTCGACTCGGAATGGAGAAAATTTTTTTGGAAATGGAGCATAAAGATGAGGATTCTATTGAAGAAAATGATTCCAATATTACAAGACTATCTAGGTATGTAATAGATTTTACTCAGTATTTTGAATGTATAATTAATAAATTTTACTCTAGCTTGAAATCATTTTTCAAAGAGATTTCCCTCCCGACAGCATAAAAGCAATGAGAATATAGTTTATTGTGCTAAAAGTTTTGATATGGACTTTTTTGACACATATGTGCCTCGTTAAGACAAGAATAAGAAGCAAATATGTTGGTAGGAAATTGGGAAGACCACGTCAATGATGTCTAGAGGTAAGAAAATGAATCTTCCTTCTTATAGAAAGTGTGGTAAAATGTATCCTGGTGAATGAATTGTATATTCTAGTAAATTCTATTGATGTTGGAAGTTTGTACACATGTCTAATGACTGTAAAGAAAAAATAACTGAATACTAATTAGAATCTAATAAAGAGATGCTTTATCTGTAAGGAATTGGGTTGTTTTTCTAATTACTGTCTCAAGCTAGTTACTCGATCAAGGAATAAGAAATATAGAAAGAAGAAGGGTTTGGCATTTGCAATAACATCAGGAGATTTTGATCCATCAACTGAGGTGGTATTAGGTACATTTCATATTTTAACAGACTTTAAAAATGTGTTTTTTGATTGACGGTCTTCACATTCATTCATTTCAGAGAAATTTTCAAAAAATATTGGGAATTCAACCTCATGAAATAAAAACAGATGTCATGGTAAAAAAAACTGAATAAAAAATGCAGCAAAAAATAAATATAATAATCATACTATCATTGTATTCATAATGATTTTACCTAAAAACCTTGTTGTTTTCCATATTTTAGAGTTTGATGTTATTCTGGGTATGGACTAGGTTTTTTTTATCATGCCGAGATAGATTACAGTGACAAAGAAGTTTTTTTTCAAAATGATTTTTATTTTGTTTACAAGAATGAACCCATAACATTTATAACATATCAAGAAGATAAGAAACTGATAAAAGATAGAAATGAAGGTTATATTGCATATATTTTTGAAGATAAGGGAACTATCCAAATTAATGATCTACCATTGGTAAATGAATACATGGATGTTTTCTTGATGATTTGTATTGTGTTATTCCAAACGAGAGGTTGAGTTTACTATTGACTTATATTCTGATTCTAAGCCAATTTACAAATATCCTTATCAAATGGCCCAAATGGAACTTCTGGAATTAAAAAATCATTTTCAAGAATTAATAGATAAAGGCTTCATCTAACCCATCACTTCGCCATGGGGTGCTCTTGTCTTTTTTTGTATGAAAAAATATTTTTCAATGAGACTTTTCATCGATTATAGAGCCTTGGATAACATTACTATTAAATAATGTTTCCTTTGCCTCATATTGAGGATTTTTTTATCATCTCCTAGGAGAAAAGTATTTTTCGAAGGTTGACCTGAGGTCAGGGTACCATCAGTTGAAAGTAAAGGATGAAGATATCCCAAAGACTTCGTTCCTTACTAGATATTGTCATTATGAATTTGTATTTATGTCTTTACGGTTAACTAATGCACCTACTGTATTCATGGATCTTATGAATATGACATTTCATGACTTATTGGATTAGTTTTTGGTTTTATTTTTTGATGATATTCTGGTATATTCTAAAAGTAAAGTGAAGAATTAAAACATCTAACAGTTGTTTTTCAAGCCTTGAAATAAATGAACCTATATAGAAAATTTAGTAACTAGGATTTTTGGTTGAATGAGATTTATTTTCATGTGCATATTGTTAATAAGGATGGAATAACAGTTGATCCTGCCAAACAAAAGTTGTTGATGAATGGCCAAGACAAACTAATGATACAGAGATTCCTAGTTTTCATGGATTATCAGGTTATTACCAATGGTTTGTTAAAAACATTGAATTGTAATCTAGCTCGCTTACTATGTTAAAAAGAAAAGGGGTTAAATTTGTTTGGATATAATAATGTGATTTTTGTTTTTTGGAACTAAAGAAGAGATTGGTGAATTCTCTAGTTTTGGCCTTTCCTTCCCAAAATGGTGAGTTTTTCATTTGCAATGATGCTTCATTGAGGGGACTTAGTTTTTTTTCTGATGTATAATGATATGTTAATCACTTATGCATAAAGACAACCAAAAACTCATGAGTGAAATTATCCCACACATGATTTGTAATTGGAAGATGTGGTTTTTTCTTGGAAAATTTGAGCCACCATTTATATTGAAGAAAATGCCAAATATATACTAACCATTAAAGTCAAAAGTATATATTCACTCATAAGGAATTAAACATGAGGAAGACAAGATTTATTGATCTGATAAAGTAATTTGATCTCGTGATCAATTATCATCTAGGAAAATAAAACAATGTGGAAGATGCCTTACGCCAAAAACATCATTCATCATTAACCTTGTTACATTTGGTACACGATCCCTTGATTAATGATTTGATGAATTTTGGCTTATATGATGTTTTTGGATGGAATTACTTTGTTTTTATTGAAGTTTAAGTGAATTCATCCTTATCAGATAGAATTATGCGAGCACATAAGGAAGGCTTTGAGCTACAGAAAAATATAAAATTGGTTAAAATAGGTAAGGTTCTAGAATTTATCCTTGAAAAAGACTATGATTTATGATTTGGAAAAAAGTTATGTGTTCCTTGTGATTTCCTATTGAAGAAATATTTGTTGTTTGAAGCTCATAGCTCTCCATTTTCAGTCCAACATGAAAGTACTAAGATGTAAAGTGGCCTTCAAGAATATTTCTAGTGGGATAGAATGAAACAAGTTATTGAATAATTTAAAATGAAATGATATACATGAAAATAGGTTATAACAGAACCGTAGTTACCAAAGATAATGATTCAGCATTTGTTAGTGCCAGATTAGAAATTGGAGAATATATCCATAGACATCATGGTGGGACTATATAAGACTTCTCAAGGAAACAATGTGATTTGGGTTATTATTGATCGGCTGAAAAAATATGAACATCTCATTTATATTTGATATAGTATATAATTATATTAGCTTTCTCAATTGTACCACAATGATATTTTTAGGATACTTGGAGTTCTTATTTCCATTGTATCAAATTTGGATCCCAGGTTCACTTCTATTTTTTGGAAGGGTATTCAGAAGTTATTGGTCACATAATTGAATTTTAGTACAACATTTCATCCCCAATCATATGGGAAGTCAGAACATATGATTCATATATTGGAGGATATGGTATGAGCTAGTACAAAATACTTCTAGGGACGTTGGGATCATCATCTTTCATCAATTGAGTATTCCTATAATAACAGTTTTCATTCCGGTATTCAGATGGCACCTTGTTAGGCTTTGTATGTGAAGCAGTGTCGAACTCTAACTTTTTTATGAATCTGTGGAAAAGAGGATGATGGGAACAGAATTAGTAGAGGATGTGGCTAAGGGAGTGAATATAATACTATAACCCACGACCACAGCTCAGAGCTAGCAGAAAAAATATGTAGATAATAGAAATAAGTATTTCCCATTCGAGGTAGGAGACCATGTTTTCTTTAAAATCTATCCTTGGAAAAGTTTGAAGCATTTTGGTAAGAAAGGGAAGATAAGCTCACTGTTCATCAATACTTTTGAAATCCTAGAGAAAGTTGGACTAGTTTCATGCCACGTAGCATTGCCTCTGAGTTTATCTCAGGTACATAATGTTTTTCATGTTTTGATGTTGAGAATGTATGTGACATATTCATTAGATGTCTTTAAAATATAAGCAGTTCATCTGGAAAAGATCATTTCCTAGGTAGAGAAACCATTATATATTATTGATCGAAAGGAATAGGTATTGTGGAATAAGGTAATCCTCCAGTTGAAGGTTTTGTGGATAAACCACATGGTTGAAGAACCTACAGGGGAATCTGAAAATGCTATGATGGAAAGTTAATCTCCCTTATTTGATGAGTAAATAAAATTCCGGGGACACAATTTCTATAAGGTGGGAATAATGTAACACCCCATGGTTATATAAAATGAAATGCATGAAACTTTTTTTATGTAGATCTTTATAACCCTCCATTAAACATAATTTTGCAGCTTCTAGGTTTTGAATTTAAAAAAACAGTCATCTACAATTTTGTTCACTAGGTTATTTAGAGTCTACATGAACCAACTAGTTTTTTGGTGAATAGTAACATAACCTTATGAATTTTAATATAAATAGTAATATTACCCTAATGAATTGTAAATTGTATTATTATTTTATTTTCTTAATGCATTAAGAAAATAGCATTTTGGTTAACTTTTCAATATGATATAAAAGCATTAATTTTTTTAAAAGTGTTAATTTATGAATTGTTTATGATTTAATTTAAATATTCAATTAAAAATATTTAGAAAAATAATTTCAAAAATTTGATTTCATTTTTGAAATCTACGCATTGATAAATGGTTAGAATGAATTTTTTGGACTTTTCAGAAATAGTTAATTTTTCAGTGAATAGTAAAAAAATATAGTTCTCAGTTTCAGTGTGCCAATGACATCATTATTGATGTAATAATGACGTAATAATTTTTGTTGACTTTATTATAGAAAAATAATATGTGAGGTTTCCCATGTGGCTAATACCTTGGTCAAATACCCTAGGTAGTCACATGGTATTGCAAATACCACTAATGAGGTGTCCCTTGAAAATTATTAAAATATTCCCTCATTGTTGCTATAAATACCACCTCATTCCTTCATTAAATTAATTACAAAATCCTCTTCAACAATTATTTAGCCTCCTTACCTCCCTAGTAGTCCTCCCAAGGTCTCTTTAAGCCTCCAAAGTCCCAAACATCATGTTCTAGTAGTTACTCTACAAGGTAAGAAAATTCTCAACTTCATTCTTTTTCAATTTTAGTTTTCTTTTATGATGTATAGAATTAAACAATCAATACTATGTTCGTATTTTCATCAAATTTATTTTCTATTCTGTTTTATGATTCATTTATGGTTGGGTGATCCTTGTTCCTATCTTTTTAATGTTTTCTAAAAACACGTGTCATATTAATTAGGCTGCTGAATATTTGTAATGGATTTCTCAACTATTCTTTTATTTGAGTTCCTTTATTTTCTTATTCTTTCTTCAAATATTCATACCCAAGAAGAATGAAAGATATAGAAATCATATATATTCTGGATGTTCTCATGTTCATGGTAAATTCATCATCATTATTCTTCTCCTCTCCCACTTATTCAATGAATAAAAATAATGTCTGTGATGTGTCAAATTACCTACATCGTGGAAGATGTGATTTCTATTTACATGAATTGTTTAAATTCTGGTAATGAAACCATTATTATGGTTGAACCGGGTTATAATATATGAATTATTTCTCATACATGGTTATGGAATTCTTTTTAACACAAGTATTTAATCTATAAAACAAAATGATGTTGTTATTATCAAATAAAAACTAAAATGATCAAAATGAACATCATTAATGTTTTATCTTATGAATCATTTTCATATCAAAAATCAAAATGATAAACGATTTAAATTATGGTATAGTAAATATTTGAGTACCTTTCCATTTACATTATTGTGTTTCAATTCCAATCGAAAATAATATCCATAATGAACCCATCCTGGAAATCATGTAATGAAACACACCCAAAATAATTCAAGAAACAAAATACTAACAATTAGAGGGTGAGATGATGAAATTAAATGATCATATATGATATTATGAAGATTTAAATGTCTCTTTAATATATTAATAACACACTTTTAGAGATTATACAGGAGGTTTAACCAAGTTTGAAGTATAACAAACCCGAGTTAAGGGAATTCCTAACCTAATTTCCAATCTTTGGGTTAACCATCTTCTTTATTAATTATCTGGTATTAATATTATTGGTGTGATGAATTTATGTTTATATTATGTTTACCTATGTGTATTAATAATCTATACACATTTCCATTTCATTCTAGTAATTCTAATTCCATTTATATTTTAAGGGACTTTTCTATAAAAATCCTTTTAAAACTCTGTTTAATAAATTTCAAAAGGATTGTTTTTTATGGGTACGGCCTGAGAGGTAACTACTTATTTCATGCTACTTTATTTCCAACATATATTCCTTGGACAATATTTATGATCGGTTGAGCCCAATATATCTCATGATATGTTTTGTTTATCCCATTATAGCACAAGATTTGACAGGTGAGCCCAATTACAGATCTCCAATGCATTTGGTACTCCCGAGATGGAAGTTGACCAAAATGTTATTCCATGTGCAAGGGTGAATGTAAGAGTGATATGGTAAATATGTCCAAAGGAATCTACATGATGTTTCTAGGCATATGAGATTTCATGATTATGAGTTTTATTGGTTTTTATGTTATCTTCTGACTAACTCTTTCTTTATATACCTTACTGAGTTTTATTCTAATCCCATGTTTTTAAAATTTCATCCAAAGGATATATGGAAGAGTAATAGAAATAAGGAAGTTTTTATGTTTGATATAGATTGTTTTTAACGAAATATTGTTTTAACATTGAATTTTTTTTATTTTGTAAAATATGGATATTGTTTAAGTAGTATCCTCTTGTATGAACGTGGTATGTCATGTATGTAAGACATCATAATTCCTCAAAACTATAAACCAAAAAAGATCATCAATGTGTAATAATGTTTGGCCTTTTGGAAAATTCAAGATTAAATAACATTTTTAGGTTATGACTTTATAGTAATATTTTTCATATATTATAAAAACCATTACATTATAGAGATAAAATTCCATTATTATTATTAATTCTATCAAAATGGGGTTATTAAATAGATCATGTTCTTGCATTTGTAAGATTTCGTATATTTGGGCCAGGTGATTTAGATCATGATTCAGGCAATTTATGGGTATATGACAAGGGCACAATACTATATATTTTAAATACATGTGATAAGAACAATGGTGCCTTATAGTTTTGGGTCAGGAAAGGATTATCAGTTATCAAACATATAATGATCTTGTTGTAAGGACTATGAACCATATAGTTTAAATTATTAATATAAAGGTTATATTTAATGATGTTTAGGGTTGTGATATATAGAATTACTATGATATAATTTAACATATTTTCTTATAGATTACATGTTAATAAATTTAGAATTTTTTGAAAATGACCTCATTGTCTTTTGTGAAATTATCATTAAATGTATTTCTTGGGAAACCATTCATTAATTGGTTGAATAATGCTCCCATATTCTATTATGATTAGGGAATTTTCAACATTAGAGAATACCATATTTATAGTGTTTGATGTTTTCCATTTGGAGTCATGTTTCATATGATTTCTCCTTTTTATCAGTTGTTTCTTCAAATTTAACATCAATTATTCATAAAAAAATTATCAAAGTCACAACTTCTTATTGAATACAAAAGTCACCTTGTATAATTGAATTCTGGGTCATGAAACACTTAAAAACACCATTATTTGAATTGAAATTATTTATCATCGTTCAACTGGTTTTATATTTCCATTCTATGAAAATGATTTTGGATCTCAAAACGTGGCACCACATTCACTCCCCACAACAAACTATATATTGTTTCATGGGTGAGGGTTCTCACAATGGTACGATTAAAAAAATCATTGACATTCATTTTGATCTATAAATTTTTATCCTTTATTAAAATAATTTTTCTTTATATAAAATATGGACATTTCAGGGGCCTATACCTTTCAATATCATCCATGGGATGAAAATAAGAAATCGTGTGCTAAATATGATATTTATTGTACTTATTTGATGAATAATTTAATAGAAATGAATTCCATTAACACTTAAAATTGTATGATTTAGTCTAACTGTAATTTTTTGTCTTCTTTCATGAAATAATCTATATATTTCACCTCAAATCTCACTACATGAACTTATTTAGTCTATTTATAAAATAAATTTGTGGTTGTGTGAATAAATATGCATTTTCAAGCTATTTATGATGGGATGTTCCCATGTTATCAGTACAAAAAACAAAAAAAAATTAAAGAGTTCATATTAAATGTGGATGTGTCACAACCCCTTGATCATAACATCAATCCATATTCACATAAGGTTAATGTTTTGGATTATGCTGATGAACATCAGCTACCTTCGAAAGGGAAGGGACTGCTGGTGGATTTTTCACCTTTGAGAGCCAAATTGGTCCTCCAAATATTTGACAAAACTCTTCATCCCCGATGAGTGGTCCCTCTATTGCTCGGGTTGGTGTTTCCTAGGATATTACCCCATGGATTTTCATGATGTTACTCCCACTGGATTAGTTGGGACAAGAAAAAAATTCAAATATCTCTATTTCAAGGTCTCTTGCTTTCACTGAACCCTAAAACACAAGCACGAATGATAGTCTTGGTGAAGGTTTTCTGAGTGATGAGACTGCTAAGATAACTTTTAACATAGGTCAACAGGTTGATTATAATCATGAGATTTATAATCTCATGAATTCCTCTAGGATAATTGGGAGACATCTCTGAGGCGTAAGGGGTTGTAGTGGGTAGTGGTGGGCCTACTACATTCAATGATGCACTCGGGTTTGGTAAAGGAGATATAGAATGCACTCATACTCCCTCGAGGTGAAGGTCATAGAAGGACTACTCTAATACACCTCACACTATGTGTACTCGATCTTATAAGCTATCAAGAATGTTTAATTCTGATATTCCTAAAAACCTTAATCATGGAAAGTCCCACTCTGAATGGGAAACTGCTAATGACTCTGATTATGGGAATGATATGGCTTATTATGATCTTTAATTTTGTGCTTTGATGTATTAGGGAAAGTCCCTTTGTTTGACCTCGCATATGTCCTTTGTACTCTTTTCCTTTATTAATAAATAGTCAAAATCATTGCTTCTAGTTGGGCATGCTTGTATATACATAAAATGTAAGGAATTTCTTTGTAATCTCCAGAATTTCAATAATCATTAATAACTAAAAGTACCCATGATATTTTTCAAAGAACTTTGGGTCCTCAATCCTTCAATAAACCTAAGGATTAACCCTTTAGAATATCAATGGTAATTAATTTTCAATGATTCATTATTATCACATAGGAGAAGATTCAACAACCACAAAAAAAATTACTCTATTTATTCATGGTAATAAATTTTATTCATATGTTTTTATAGTCCTTTTTATGGAAATCAGTGTAACTATGGGATTCACTTGTATTGATGAGGTCTCTACCTAGGGTTGGGTGCCTTTTATCAAATCCAATTCTATAAATTAATTTGTGACAAAAGGTACCACTACTCTATGACTGACTATATAATACGTTATTTCATTATAATTTGGGTTAAAATGTGTGATGTTTAAATCATCTATTGTGGATTATTTGGAGTAATGTGATAATGATACATAAGAGATTAATATATCATTGGTAAATTCTTAAAATAATTGTTATGTAAGGTAATTTAAAGAAAACCTTTTTTATTTTTTGATAACATTTTCTGTAATAAATTTTTTTTGGACTAGCTCCAAAACACCCTCTATGTTGATTCTAGAGATCAATATTTTGATGTATAATTATATGGTTTTTATTATGTCTATGTATTGCAGATTTTAATTAGTTAAACCCACCCATTTGATAAATTAATATTTGTGGATATCCCTTGTATGGTAAATGAAGATGAACCGTGCTTGAACATTTTGAAAACTGAGTCCCCCGATATTTTTACTAATTATTATATAAGAAAAATCAAAAAAAATCATTTCATATTGTTAAATTGAATTTTTATAAAGTAATATTTAATTTTGAATATATTTATATCCAATGGTAATTACATTATAGTTTTGAAGTTATATTATATTGTTTGTGAAGAACAATACCATGAATTCCATTTTGGAGATAAACCTAATTTCAATACCTTTATCATGAAAAAAATTCGAACAAAGAAGTTCTTATTAGTTATTTTATATCTTCTCTTAAAATAAATCATCATTTGACTATTTTAATACATGCCAAAAACTATTCTAGTTCTATTTTCTATTTTTGGAGGTAATCTGTAAACTGGGCTAATGTTTTCGTACATAGGATATGTTGATTTCCCTTCATGGGGGTTATCAATAATAGAAGGTGAAATATAAATTAAAGTATGATATCTTATATATTCTGAAAATATACATCCCACTAGTATTTTTCTAAATTAATTATCAATTTTTAGAGTAAAATAATTTACCACTTATATTCATAATTATGTGTATGAGATATTATAGGTATAAATAGATCCCCCTCTACTATTTGAGGTTTATATGTAGAAAACGAATGTGGATTTTCATGATATTTTCTAGATTGATTTAAAATTTACGAAGGTATGCCAAAAATATATTAAAAACACACTGTAAATGTGAAGGCATATTTTATTGGTTTCATTTTGAGTCTATGCTGAAATAGATCTATAAACACTTCCTCAAAGAAAAATATAGTTAAAATGAAATTATTATAATTCCGCTATGTTATCTACATAGAAGTAAACTTTATTTATATTAAAGGGATTAAAATGTATTTCTAATCCAATTTATATATGGATTTATAATTTGTCAAACTAAAGGAATCAACTAATATAAACACAACACTAGTGGCACCTAGATGGCTTTGACATTGTCACATTCAAAGGAAATATAGAATTTACTTTATTTTTAGTATCCACAAATGATGGATATATATTAAAATCATAGTGTTGAATTTATCTTTGATTTCATTATTAGGTCAAAAATCTATTTTGTTGTGGTGGATGGGGTCTGATATATCGACATAGACTCAAATATTTTCACTCCACTTCTTAAGGACACCTATATTTGTTTTCCACATAGGATAATAAAACATTCAAATAAATCATCCAATGTTCATTTTACTGCATTAGCCTCTACTGTAGCACAATGGTACCTATTATTTCTTCTTATGGAATGTTTATAAATATAATTATATATTGGAATACTGATGGATTGAATAAAGACATTGTGGTTCAACCCTATTATTTCCATATATTACCATGTGAAAAATATATGATTTCATTTATAGAATATGATTTATTATTCATATTCCTCATGTTATATGGATATTATAATATGAATTATAAAAATATATTCATTATTTCCAAGTATCAATTCATATATCTTCTTAACTATGGTAGGAATTCCTTCTTCAAAAGATATTGGAACCCTAAAATGTTCGCCATATTTAAGATTTCAAAATATCGAGGTAAGATCTTCCTCATCCACATAAATAGAGTATAACAAAATATCAACCACTATAGTGGAAATATCATCATTGGTGAATGATATAATATTTTTTTAGTTCTATAAAAAATAATTCAATTCAATAAAATGATCCCAATCCCCACATATTATATGTGTGGTGTAGTATTATTTAATAAATATCCATGGGTTTTGTTTATTATGTGTTATTCATGATATTTTTCATGTTAACACATATCATATTTGACTCCACTTTTAATGAATTTATGGAATTAAACTTCATTATAACAGTTTTGGGTAATTCATCCACAACCTCATGTTATCTTATATTAGGGATTTTTTTTATGATGCTTTTACCACCACTAAAAGTACAAAATTAATTCCTAAATTAGTCTATATCGCTTAAATTTGAAATTTTGGGAGTGATAATCTATCATTAAATTGTTCTAAGGGATTGATATATAATCTTTGATCCCGTTATTCATGGACACTTACATATATTTTTTATGCATGTTGTTATTCAACATCCCATTTATAATACCAGTCATTCATGTTTGTGTTTTCAAATAATTAATTGTTTAATAGACTCAGTAATATTGTTCCAATTTTTCATTGATTTAATAATTATGAAATTGGGGGTAAGAGGATTCCATGACCTCTTGTGCATGAATATAGGGTCTACCGAGAAAGGAATTGAATATTATATCCTAGGTAACATCGATGAGTTTAGTTTTTGATATACGGTACAAAAATAGAATTCTCATCAATATTTTTCCAAAGTTATTTACATCATTATTAGGATAAATATAGATCATAATGTTTGATGGGGATAAAATAGAAACCCTGAATGTGATCAATCATATTTTCTATGAATGAAGAATGATGATTTGGGAACCATTTTCTTATAAAACCCCTTGAAAACACATATAATTAATCTATCCATGAACATAGAGTGGAAAAAATATCCTTGAAAAATTATTCACATTTCCTAATATTTTAAAATGTTATTTGTAAGAAACTATACATGTAATTATTATAATTGTATGGATTAGTGTCCACCAATTCAATCTCAAACACTTAAAGGGTTATTCAGTCCTCAAAAAACAAATCATTATGGTATTCATAGAAATAATGAGTATCAATAATTTGGAATCACCGTAATATAATGTAGATATATTTTACAATTCTATATTTTTGGGATATATTCCATGAGCAAATAAATAATATTAAATATTATTTTTAAGGAATATATAGTTCTAGATACTGTGAAGGTGAAATACATTACGCCTGATAGAACTTCATATTCATGCCGGGGTATTGGATGAAATATGTCTTATGTATGTATTGTATTTAGAATGTTATGGGTCCTCATCTAACATGTAACATAGAAAAAAATCTTGGGACAATTATTAGAGGTCCTTACATCTAGTCATTTCTCTTTTTTTGGTCTATTGATTCATTTTTTACCTAGATATGATGCATGGAAAATGGGATCTATATTAACACCCTAGATCATTCTCAAAACATATTTTAGTCTCCTCAAACTTGGTGTCATATTCTATAAATAATATTGGTCAAAAATGTATATAAATACTATCTCCCCTCAGAGAATTCAATTAGTTAAATTATATAGAAGGAAATATATTGTAATTATATGATAGAAGGTTTTTCTATTTCGTGGTGGGGTTCTATGCTCAAAATTAATGGGTATAAATACCATGGTAAAATATAATGGTTTAAGGACCTGTAGGGGTTCTTCCACAATATCCCTCATGCATCATTTTATGTTATTTTTACCTTTCGAACTATTTTTATACTAAGTATTTTTTTCACTAGGGCTGAAAAGGTAACTAAAATCATTAATGGTGTAGTCAAATGTGCCCAAATAATTGTATAAAGTAAAGAATTGAATTTTAGGAAATACATCAATCATACTTCAATACATTGTTTATTTTCACATTCATCCCCACTCCTTCTTTGATGTAGATTGTGGTAACCACATGGGTTATGTTTTTTTTGGGGATAAAATTACAATTTAGCTATCATCCACCATTTTATATAGAAAACCTAAAATGCGAAGGAAATAATTGATGATATGGCCCAATATATGATGATTAGAGAAGTATTTTTGATATTTATAAATAACTACAAGAATATCCTTTATAATCTATAGTAGGGAGGTTTGTTTTTTTCATGTGAACATAAATAGAATCCATATACCTTATGAATTTAAAATAAGAATCTTATTTCTTATATTTGCTCATGTAAATTTAAACTATTTTCCCCTGAAATAAATTATATGTATATATTTTATCATAAGTTTTATTGTTATCATAGAGACATTTGTGGTGGTAAAACATATTTCCAATTTCATTTAGGATTCAGGTTTGGTGTTGTTGGTATTTTTGGGGTAGAAAATATTATTTTCACATTATTGGATTATTGTATTATATTTCAAGTGTCTATTAGGATTTCGTATTGATTTAACGAATGTAATGCTATATGAATTTTGGAATTTGTATAATAATCCTAGTTTCTACTAAGAAATTTTTTTAGGATCATCATAGATGAAAATACATCATATAATTTTTCTTTCAAAATACATTTTATTCGTTTTTGTAGTAACAATGGCTCATGGGAGTTTTTTAACACATTCAATAACATAATAAATTTAATAACACCCACATTTTTAATTATATTTTTTATAAAGTGGTCATATATTCATTTTTTCTACAATATCAAAATGTACTAATATTTGAAATTTCAATAAATAACCATCCCTCTTAGGATTAACACAATGTAAGAACCTGGTTTTTTCTATAAAAGACTTTGGAATATTCTGGATGTTATTCCAGAGTAGCGCCTTCAGACGGCGTGAGATTCTGAGCCCTGGTGTGGCCGGAATTAAATTTTCAGTTCGTTCACACTGGGAATGCCAAATAAATGGGATACCTCCTAATAGGTGTTTTGGATCAGAGATCTGAGTGTACGGATGGGTCCGAAATTGGGTGTTTACCCTAGGAATGACATAAAACATGTCGGCACAGGACGTTTGGGCCCCTCGCTCACTATCGGAGCGTGGAACGGATAAATTAAATAATTAATTTATTCGTTTAATGGTTAAATTCAGTATCTCTTTAATGGTAGCTCGGATAGGGAAACCAAGGGCACCTTTGAGCTCAGAACATGTCGTCTACCATAGGAGGAGTATAAGTTTTGCGAAAGTGGGCCGTCAGTGAAAAATGGACCCAGGGGCATTTTCGTAATTTGGCGGCCTCAGGTGTTGAGTTTATTAACTTTTGAATGGGGCCTTGGATTAAAATTCTAAGACCTCCATTACACTTAGAATGTGGCGTTTACCCTATGGGAGGCTTAATCTCGACCTCGCAGGATATTCGGGTTCGGGCCGACGGGCGGGTGGTTAAGTGCTTTCTATTTAAACACTTAACCCACCCATATCTTCTCCCCCTTCTTCCCTGGTGGAAATAGCTCCCAATGACGTAGGAGGAAGCTCCTCCTCTCCTCCTCCCCTCCAGCGAGGCGTGAAAACTCCAGCTGTTCGACGGCGAACCGTCGGACGAAGCCCTACGAGGTAGGCGGTTGCGTTTTCAATTTTTAATTCATGCATCTCCTTTGAGCTCTATTTATAACTTAGATTTGCTGTCAAATCTGGAAACTATGCCCATGGTCGTGTAGAAAAAATTCTGGGCTTTCCAATGCACATTTCGGTTTTGCATTTGGAGTCCCGAGGCCTCCGCAATCGTTCGTCGACGTTTTCAGGTTTTGGAGGTCGTTTGGTGTCTTCTGGTGAGGGTCTGGCTGTCTAGGCGGTGGCGAGTGGTGGCTCCAGGCGGCGGGTGTCCCTCGGCAGTGGCGGTCCAGCTTCGGCGGCCTCCGGCGGTGCTCTTGGAAAGCGGCACGGGGGCTCCTCCGGGCGAGCTGGGGTGCCGAGCGGGAGGACCGACCGGGTGTGCCGACCTGTTGACGCGGCAGCCGGGGTCGTGGCGCGTGGCCCCGCTCGGGAGACAGAGACCCGCCAGCTGTGGGTCTCCGTGTGGAAAGAAGCCGGCTATCCAGCACCGGTTGGTGTAATCCTTAAAAAAAATTATGTTTATAATTAAATAATATTAATAATAATATTATTATTATTATTATGGAAATGATTTATAAATCATAAATAATCAGCAGGGTGGCCGATTTGGGCACCGTCTACGGTGATGCATACCTTAAATTGAGATGGAGATTTTGAGATGGTTTTGGGGGTTTTTAACCCCCGAAATGAGGGGCCTTGGAGGCGCGGCACGCCTTTAGGTGAATTGGCATTTTTCCGGGGGTTTTTTTTTGGGCCGCGCGGACACATCTGATTCCGTTTTGAGCGCCGTCAGTGGCGTTGAGAACCTGGTGCCAAGGTGGAGTTTTCCAGTGTGGTTTTGGACATTGAAACTGGAGTTGAGGCGTGGGGCTCACGGCCCATCTTTCGAGCTGCGTGTAGCGTTTTGTAACGTTTTCATCGGATGTCCGTTCGGGGCGTGCAATCAGCCATTTTTGGGTGTTTTTCTGAGGGCATTGCATTGGCGCAGTCCCCCAACTTTAATTCCGCACGCTGGTGCGGGCCCCATGAGAGTTGTTTTGGGAGTTGGCGGTGATTTCCAGCTTTATCATTGGGTGTCCGTTTTGGACAAGTGAATAGTCCATATTGTGTAATTTATTGAGAGGATCGCAACGGTGTGATCTATTCATTGTGTTTCGGGACCGGGATGTGGGTCACACGTAGCACCGCTCGTGTGCGGTGTGCTGGAATGCATATTTTTCTCTGGATATCTGTTCCTCTCAAGTGAGTAGTCCTTTTAACGTGTTATTCCGATGGGATCGCAATGGTGCGATGCGAACGACTGTTTTCGGGGCCGAGGCTCGGGATCACGGGATGTCGTTCTGGTGTAAAGCAGTGTTGGCGACTTTTCCATCGGATATCTGTTGGAGGCGAGTAAGTAGTCGATCTCGCATGTTTTTTCATGAGGATTACAACGTTGTAATCTGTTCAGGCATGCAGAGCCTTTTACTTGATCTTATTCAATGTGTAAATATGAAAGGTGTATTAGTGGTGGTTCTTCCTACGGTGTTTGTAGGGAACCATTGGCGTGTGATTGTGTTCACTCTTGGGAGAGTGAAGTTGGTGTACAAAGAGATGTGGTTTTCCGTGCCTCAGCCATTGAGGTGGCATGTTGGAGTTGTTATATTTATGCCTTCGCGTTGAAGATGGGTGGCGTGTGCACGTTAGCCTTTTGGCTAGAGATGTGGTATACTTTTGGAGTATACGGGAACATTGGGAGATACATGTGGATGTTGGTACCGGAGAATGTTTGTGTGCTTGGTTGGGGTTGACTTGGGGTCACACGTCCTATGGGCCCCATGTGTGTGTCGTGTTTTGTTTTACATACTTTTGACCTCTCGCGACGTAGAGGGTTCCTCGGTTCTCGACTATTGACCATTAGGATTGAGTCTTCCCCTGGTTCTATTCTCTTCTGTTGACCACCAAGGTTGAGTCTTCCCCTAGTTCTGTTCTCAATGGTTTGGCCGGCAGAGGTGCTTAGTGTTCCCTGTTAGAGTTCTTGTGGATTCGATGTGACCAACACATTACGGAAGCACTGATCCTCTACCCAGGTGGTTGTTTCCAAAAGGTTTGGCCAGGAGGTTGTTTCCAGTAGGGCTGGCTAGGAGGTTGTTTCCAGCAGGGCTGGCCAGTGGGGTACCATCCAGTAGGGATGGCCAGAGCAGTACCATCCAGTAGGGATCGCCAGTGGGTTACCATCCCGCAGGGATGGCCAGTACAATGGTGTTCACTAAGCAGTACCATCCGGTCGAGATGGCTAGAGTAGTACTAGGATTACCGCCAGTGTAGCTGGGAAGTGGTCCCTGATGCCAGGTTTACCTCCATCTGGGTTGGGAAGTGGTCCCTGATGCTGGGTTTACCTCCAGTGGGGCTGGGAAGTGGTCCCTGATGACGGTTCCGAGTCTCCCTCCAGTGGAGTACCGTTTTACGGGATTGGGAATTAGGACTCGTCGACGACTTTATCTGGGTCACCCTCTAGTGGGTTACCCTTTTACGGGACTGGGAAGTGTGGCACCCATTGACTCTTGTCGGGTCTCACTCCAGTTGGAACCCATCGACATCCAGGGATTACCCTCCAGCGGGGCTGGGCAAGGGGTCACCTATTGACTTTGAGGAGACCTCTCGACTGCGGGGAAGTAACGACGTGTGGCTTGACGTTCCCCCAGAACTCTCAAGTACGAGGGGTGATTTCCCAACCAAGACGCGTCCTTGTGATGCGACCATAAACCATGAGGGCGAGTCAGTGCCGCCCAAAGTGGATAGTTTAGAGGTGAGGTGATTTGAGCCCCTTGACATGCCGTTCGGGGAAGACGTGTAGGATGCTGGGCATCATTGGTGTTTACTTCTAGGACTGTCAGCTACTCACTTTCTTATGATGAGCTACGGGACAGAGATCCCCTTACGATCTTGTTCAGGTTTTTGGACAGATCCTATATATATGTATACCTTGTTCCAGTACATACTTCCTGGGTTTTGGTTACTATCCTTTCAAGAGAGGCGAAGACGCGTGGGGTATGCCACGTTATTTTCGTGTCTAGCTTCTCGTGGTTGTATGAGTTTACTCTCCTACTATAGGTGTCAAAGACTCGATGAGAAGTTCATCTTCTCACCGTTTCTAGCACCTTATGTTTGGACGAGTCTACTTACTTCCTCTTGTAGGGTTGTGTTGTACACCTAACTGCACTCTCGGTTGTACTCCTTTACTTTCCCCAGTTTGATCTACTGCTCACCCTTCGGTACCTCCTTTGTTGCTCCCACGAGCCTTCGGGGTATCCTACTGAGTATTTTTATACTCACCCCTGCTTGGGCTTTGCCCGAACTTGGTGTGCCCTTGCAGATGACAGACAGGTTGGTCATGAATTCAGCGGAGCTTAGGAGATCGGGAACTTGGACCGCGTGCGGTGGTCATAGTCGGGTTCCAAGTTTGGGACTCTCCCAGGTGTTTTTTTTGTTTTCCTGTTGTCGGTTTTTGGAACTTTTCTGGTTGGACGCGTGTTTTTTCCTTTTTCCTTTTTAGTTTACCTTCAACTTTTTCTTTGTACTGTTTAGAGGTTGATGCACTTATGGTTTATTTATAGTAGTTGGTAAATTTCTTTTCTTTTTACTCAGTACTTTGGCATTGAGTGTGCTGCGTGTGTGTGTACAGGTAATTAGGAAAAGGCCTCCCCGATTTGTTATGCCTTCAGCGCTGGTCGCCATCCCCTGGCCTATGGAGACGGTCTTGGGGTAGTTGCGGCTCGAGCCCGGGTAGGGTCGGGTCGAGACAATGTGGTATCAGAGGTGGTTCATTCCTTGGGAAGTTGTTCGGATTTCCATAAAAAGGACTTGGTTGGGATTTAGGGAAATGGTGTTAACGTGTCTCGAGAGAGGCTCTCAGGCCAGGGAGTCCAGTGATGGTGCGGCGGCCGACGTATTTATTCACCAGGACCTTGATAACCCGCTTGTCGACTCAGCATGCTGAGACACTTGATAAAGGGAAAATTGGTTTGTGCATCACATAGGATTGAGTCTTGAATGTCCTTCTTGAGTCAGCTCCCCATCATTGTTGTTGTTGTGATATACATATATGTGCATCCGACTGTGGCACTCCTTGATAATATTCAGGATGTCTCCGTGAAGACAGCCAGCCAGGATACCAACTTTGGTTCATAATGATGACCCTGTGAGCTTCGAGGCCTTAGTCCAGGACCCACCATGTGGGCCCCTTTTTTCGGGTGGGCCGGTAGCAGCACCCCCACCTGTTGAGTAGCAGATAGCTTCAACAGAGCAGACTGAGCCTGAGCACAAGTTGAGCGCGCTCCGCAAGTTCCAGCGGCAAGGACCGCTGAGGATCAGTGGTGAGCTAGACCCTCAGGCAGCAGAGGTTTGGCTAGAGACAGTGGTACACCTTTTCAGTCTTGTGCCAATGCTGGCAGATCTTATGGTGGCTTTGGCCACCAACCTTTCTTGCAGAGTAGCTTGGCGTTGGTGGAGTCTAGTGAATCGGTTTCGTGACGAGTCGTCGCATTCATGGGGCGAATTTCAGTTGTTGTTTCGTGAGGAGTTTTTTCTCTCCTACTTACACTCAGTTTGGATTCAAGAGCTCCTGCAGTTTCAGCAGGGAGGGATGAAGGTGGACAGGTACGCGGCTAGTTTCGCAGACCGTGCATGCTTTTACCCGAACTTGGTCCACGATGACAGCATCTGAGAACGGAAGTTTGAGCATTGTCTCTGCCGGGATATTCGTGCTATCATAGTACCCTTGGGAATTTCCACTTATGCTGGGGTGCCAAAGCAAGCGCTGGTGACAGAGATCTTCCTGTCACGTTCTAGAGTTGGTTGTGGCAGCAGGCACATTGGAGCCGAGACCTCTGCCGCAGCTAGTGGGCATCGGCAAGCAGAACCTCGACGCATGTGGCTTTCTGACAACCAGAATCTGGGGCGTGGTCGTACGCCACAGTGGCATCGGAGGGCACCAGTGCTTCCTGGAGAGAGTCGGTGCTATGCGTGTGATAGGCGAGGTCACCTGGCGCGGGACTGCCCGACCAGGCATGCGGAGAGCTTCGGGCAGGCAGCAGGTGCACCACCATGACAGAGGCAATGCCACGATCGGAGTAGTACCTAGAAAGGTGGTGCTAGCTAAGGAGAGGGAGAAAATTGTAGTGGGGAACGACTTTATGAGGTCTTCCCATCACCCCTAGGAGGTCCACGTCAGGCTCTGTGAGCTAACGGTTGGGACCCCGGACAGCTGCGAGCTTTGGATGTCTCTGATCTGCAGAGCATGAGGTGATAAGAGGTACACTCTACAACTCTTCTACTTTTTTCAGTAGAATTGTTAGACTCTGTGTGAAATGATTTTCTCCCTGCTCCTTGTTTCAGTTGTCACCATGGTGGCACAGGGTGTCGGTGTAACCCTGTGTTGGTAAGCTAAAAGAGTAGGACCTTTGTCTTTAGTCAATGGTGCCGACTCCTTCACTTCTCGAGCATGTAATAGAGTCTTGGTCGAGGGATTTCGACTGTGAAACCTTGTGTGACCAGATATCCTTGGGTGTTTTACCATATGGATATTCTGAAGGAGGGAATCATCGGGCCTTATTCCAGGTGTGGGTGGTGATTCCAGTCGTGGCATGCGACGTAGAGGTTCGATCGGAGATTTGAGCTACCCCCAAGGTCCTTCGGACCATTTGACAATGTACGAAGGGATGGTGAGGTTCCCTACCGCCTTTCTCTAACCCCAAAGGCTGGGATGGGTGCATGACGTCTCCCATGTGACTCACCCGAGAAGAAGTGTGTGTGATCCTATGCACGATATTGGCGAGGGAAGACCTCACATGAACAGAACAAACCCTTTGGTCTATGTGCAGTGACGCGGGACTATGCAAGAGTTCATCTGGGTATGGGAGAGCAAGGTGTGGGCTTAGTACTATGACTTGTTCCCTAGTTTTGATTTTTGGAGATGAAAATATAGAAGGATGGAATATTTTAATAACCTGGTTTTTGCTATAAAAGGCTTATGAATATTATTGATGTTATTCCAGAGCAGCTCCTTCAGAGGGCGTGCGATTCTGAGCCACGGTGTGGCGGGAATTAAATTTTCAGTGTGTTCACACTAGGAATTCCAAATAAATGGGATAACTCCTAAATGGTGTTTCAGATCAGATATCTGAGTGTACGGATGGGTCCTAAATGGGGTGTTTACCCTAGGAACTACATAAAACATGTCGGTGTGGGACGTTTGGGCCCCTCTCTTGCTATCGGAGCGTGGAACATATAAATTAAGTAATTAATTTATTCGTTTAATGGTTAAACTCAGTATCCCTTAAACGGTGGATCGAGTGGGGAACCTGAGGGAACCTTTGAGTTCGGAGTGTTTCGTTTACCCTAGGAGTATTATAAGATTTGTGGGCGCGGGCCGTCTGTGAAAAATGGCCCCAGGGGCGTTTTCGTAATTTGGAGGCCTGAGGCGTTGAGTTTAATAACTTTTTAACGGAGCCTTGGATTAAAATTTTGAGACCGCTATTGCACTCAGAACGTGGTGTTTACCCCAGGGGAGGCTTAATCTCGACCTCGCTAGAAGTTTGGGTTCGGGCCGACGGGCGGGTGGTTAAGTGTTTTCTATTTAAACACTTAACCCACCCCTCTCCTCTCCCCCTTCTTCCCTAGTGCCAACAGATCCCAAAGACGAAGGAGGAAGCTCCTCCTCTCCTCCTCCCCTCTGGCGAGGTGCGACAACTCCGGCGGTTCGACGGCGAAGCGTCGGGCGAAGCCCTGCGAGGTAGGCTGTTGTGTTTTCAATTTTTAATTCCCATATCTCCTTTGAGCTCGATTTACAACATTGATTTGTTGTCAAATCTACAAACAAAGCCCATGGTCGTGTATTATAAACTCTGGCCTTTCCAACGCACATTTCGGTTTCAAATTTGGAGTCTCGAGGCCTCCGCAATCGTTCATAGAATGTTTCGGGTTTTGGAGGTCGTTTGGTGTTTTCCGGCGAGGGTCCGGCGATCTCGGTGACAGTGCGTGTTGGCTCCAGGCAGCGGGGGTCCCTCAGCAGTGGCGGTCCAGCTTTGGCAGCCTCTGGCGGTGCTCTTGGTAGGCAGCAGGGGGGCTCCTCTGGGCGAGCTGGGGCGCGGAGAAGGAGGACTGGCCGGCACAGCCGGGGTCACGGCACGTGACCCCGCTCGGGAGATAGAGACCTGCCAGCGGCGGGTCTCCGCATGGGAAGCAGCTGACCGGCCATCACCGGTTGGTGGAATCCTTACAAAAAAATAAAAAAAAATAAGTTTATAATAATAATAATATTATTATTACTATTATTATTATGGAAATGATTTATAAATCATAAATCATCTACAGGGTGTCCGATTTTGGCACTGCCTATGGCGACGTGTCCCTTAAATTGAGATGAAGATTTTGAGATGGTTTCAATGGTTTTTTACTCCTAAAATGAGGGGCCTCAGAGGCTCAACACACCTTTAGGTGATTTGGCGTTTTTCCAGGGGTTTTGTTTTGGGCGGCGCGGACACATCTGATGTCCGTTTTGAGCACCGTCAGTGGCATTGCGACCCTAGTGCCGAGGAGGATTTTTCCAATGTGGTTTCAGGCATTGAAACAAGAGTTGATGTGTGGGCCTCATGGCCCATCTTTCGAGCTGTGTGAAGTGTTTTGTAACTTTTTCCTCAGACGTCTTTTCGGGGCGTGCAAGCAGTCGTTTTTGGGTGTTTTTCAGAGGGAATTGCATTGGCGCAGTATGCCTGCTTTAATTCCGCATGCTGGTGCGGGCCCCACGAGAGCCGTTTTGGGAGTTGATAGTGATTTACAGCTTTATCATCGGGTCTCTATTTTGGAAAAGCAAATAGTCCATCATGTGTACTTTTTTGAGAGGATCGCAACGGTGCGACCTGTTCGTTGTGTCTCGGGAGCAGGATGCGGGTCTGACGTAGCACTGCTCGTGTGCGGTGCGCCGGAATACATCCTTTTCTCTGGATATCTGTTCCACTCAAGTGAGCAGTCCTTTTGACATGTTTTTCCAAGGGGATCGCAGTGGTGCAATACGCACGACTATTTTCGGGGCCAAGGCTCGGGATCACGGGACGTCATTCGAGCGTAAAGCGGTGTTGGCGACTTTTCCGTCGGATATCTGTTGGAGACGAGTAAGTAGTCAATCTCGTATGTTTTTCAGTGGGGATTACAACGGTGTAATCTGTTCAGGCATGCGGAGCCTCTTACACAATCTTATTAAATGTGGAAATATGAAAGGTATACCTGTGGTGGTTCTTCTTGTGGTATTTGTAGGGAACCCTTGGTGTGTGATCGCATTCACTCCTGGGAGAGTGATGTTGGTGTTTAAAGATATGTGGTTGGTCGTGCCTCAGCCGTTGAGGTGGTAAGTTGGAGTTGTTACGTTTATGCCTTCGCGTTGACGATGGGTGATGTGTGCACGTTAGCCATTTTGCTAGAGACGTGGTATACTCTGGGAGTATACGATAACGCTGGGAGATACATGTGGATGTTGGTAGCCGAGAATGTTTGTGCGCTTGGTTGGGTTTGACTTGGGTTCACAGGTCGTGTGGGCCCCATGCGCGTGTCGTGTTCTGTTTTACGTACATTTGACCTCTCGCGATGTAGTGGGTTCCTCGATTCTCGACTATTGATCAGTAGGTTTTAGTCTTCCCCTGGTTCTATTCTCATTTTTTGACTAGCAGGGTTGAGTCTTCCTTTGGTTCATTCCTCGATGTTTTGGCCAGCAGAGGTGCTCTGTGTTCCCTAGTAGAGTTCTTGTGGATTCGGTTTGACCAACACACTATGCGGACACCGATCCTCTACCCAGGAGGTTGTTTCCAGTAGGGCTGGCCAGTGAGGTACCATCCATCATGGATGGACAGAGCAGTACCATCCAGCAGGTATGGCTAGTGGGTTACCATCCAGAAGGGATGGCCAGTACAGCAGTGTTCACCGAGCAGTACCATCCAGACAGGATGGCCAGAGTGGTTCCAAGATCACCTCCAGCGGGGCTGCGAAGTGGTCCCTGATGTCAGGTTTACCTCCAGCTGGGCTGGGAAGTGGTCCATGATGTCGGGTTTACCTCCAGCTGGGATGAAAAGTGGTCCCCGATGACAGTTCCGAGCCTCCCCCCCAGTGGAGTACCCTTTTATGGGACTGGGAATTGGGACTCGTCAATGAATTTATCCGGTTCTCCCTCCAGTGGATTACTCTTTTACGGGACTAGGCAGTGTGGCACCCGTCAACTCTTGTCGGGCCTCCCTCTAGTGGGAACCCATCGACTTCCAGGGATTACCCTCTAGCGGGGTTGGGCAGGGGGTCGCCTGTCGACTTTGAGGAGACCTCTCGACTATGGGGTAGTGACGAGGTGTGGCTTCAAATTCTCCCAGAACTCTCAAGTTAGAGGGGCACTTTCCCCACCGAGAGGCATCCTTGCGACGTGACCTAAAGCTATGCGGGTGAGTCAGTGCCGCCCAAAGCAGATAGTTTCTAGATACGGTGATTTGAGTCCCTTGACTTGCAGTTCGGGGCAGACGTGCAGGACGTTGGGCCTAGATGGGGTTTACTTCTGGGACTGTTGGCTACTCACTTTCTTGGGCTGAGATACGGGATAGAGATCCCCTTATGATCTTATTCTGGTTTCTTGACAGAGAATATATATATGTATACCTTGTTCTAGTACCCACTTCTTGGATTTTTGTTACTCTCCTTCCAGTAGAGGCGAAAACACGCGGGTTATTCCACGTTCTTTCCGTGTCTAGCATCTTATGGTTAGATTAGTCTACTCTTCTAATATAGGTAGTGAAGACTCAAAGAGAAGTTTATCTTCTCACCATTTCTATCTCCTTGTGTTTGGATGAGTCTACTTCCTTCCTCCTATTTGGTTGAGTTGTACTCCTTACTGCACTCTTGGTTGTACTCCTTTACTTTCCCCTGTTCGATCTACTACTCACCATTCGGTACCTCCTTTGTTGCTCCCTCGACCCTTCAGGGTATCCTACTGAGTATTTTTATACTCACCCCTACTTGGGATTTGCCCGCACTTGGTGTGACCTTGCAGATGACGGACAGGTTGGTCGTGATTTTAGTGGAGCTTAAGAGTTCGGGATCTTGGACCGCGTGTGGTGTTCGTAGTTGGGTTCCAGGTGTGGGACTCTCCCAGGTGTTTGTTTTTTTTACATGTTACCAGGTTGTGGTAATTTTCTAGCTGGGGGCGTGTTTTTCCCTTTTTTCCTTTTCAGTTTACCTTCATCTTTTGCTTTTTACTGTTTAGAGGTTGATACACTTGGGGTTTATTTATATCAGTTGGTACTTTTCTGTTATTTTTACTCTGCACTTTTTCATTGAGTGTGATGTGTGTGTGTGTGTACAGGTAATTAGGCAAAGGCCTCCACAAGTTTTTGTGCCTTCAACACTGGTCATCATCCCCTGGCCTATGGTGGCGGTCTTGGGCTAGTTGCGGCTCAAGCCTGGGTAGGGTCGGTACGTTCTTTTACCAAAATAATAAGGGTCCTTAAAATTTGTAAATAATGAAACTATGTTTTATACTAATGTATATATGGAGGCCCATATCCTCATACCACATCAGGGAGTGATGTGGGTGAGGTTATAATATATATCATTCTTTCAATTGATGAATGATATGTTTTGAGTGCCATAATTCTATGGTGTTGTGGTCATTTAATCACATTTAGGATATAAGGAATTTTAAGTATGCTATTGAAAACTTCTTATCTCTATTTCCTCAAGATTAAAAAATAATACCTATAATTTTTTAGCAAGTTATATTGATCCCCTCAAAAATGAATGTCCTAGATAGAGTTCATGAGTCTATAAAGGATTATAATTCTAGGGAGGATACTAATTCTATTACACAAGAAATGTTGTTAATTATTTATATTGATGATATAAAATGAATATTTTTTTGAATGTTTTATCATTAAAATTATAGTTTTCACATCATGATTAGTTAGTTAAATATAAAAACATTAATTTTGGATCTAACATCATCATCACGTGGTACTTTTCAAATACAAATATTGTTATAGAATTATCATTATGATTGATGTTCTTGTAAAAATTTGAAAATTTTGTTCTCTTATGAGTGAAGCTCAACACCATAAAATGTTAAAGGGACTAATTACATGGTGATTCCCTCAAAATGTTAATTATTAGTGACTGTCCATATTGACTTTAAGGGTAGATCAAGAAGATTTCATATGGCCTGATATTTGATTTTTAGTTGGGCTCACAAACCCTCTTCAAATATCTTATCTGTGGTGATATTTTCCATTCATTGACCACTCTAGTATGCTCACAATTCCTCATATGTGATGAGGTGACAAAAAATATCTGTTACAATTACATTTTTAAAAGTATATATTATAATTATCTCATCATCATCTATAATTATATAGAAAAATATCTCTAGAGATTAGTGTTACCCTCAATGACAGCATACTAATCAGAACTAATTTCAAAATTTATATAGCGTATTTTGAAATTATGCTGAATATTGGATTTTTCCATTCAATTTGGAGTTACTATTAATTATTAAGTAAAGGATTTTCCATCAAATTTGATTTTCAAGGATTAATCCTAGACATCCCCGATCATGGGTTTGTAAGAGATACTGCATAATTACTTTTTCTTAGGTATGCCCATGCCTTGAGAACATTCATCCCATTATAGAGGGAATCTTGATAACTGAAATGACATATGATATTTCTTGTGTTTATTTCAGGTGGTGATTGGGAGAAAAAATACTCTAACTATACATGTTGTGGTATACCCTAAAACGATATCATCTCCATGTAAGATAATTTCACTTATCAGTATTATATTTTCATATTCATTAGATAGAGGATGTTTACTAGGATTACCTTTATTAAAATTCATATCATTTTAGATGTAATAGTCAAAAGGGTTGTCCCATCCATAACAATCTAGACACATAAAATTTGGGGTTGTAAAGGGCTGAACAACTCATGCATATATATTATTTCATATTATATGAATATTCATTTCATCTTAAAAACACTCCTGAGGATAATAATTGTATTGGGTCCTTGTAAAAATAGATATATAAAAAATTGGTTAATATGTGAAATAAATAATATCCAGAAATGTTCTTACAAACAATAACCCTTCATAGACATATCATACATAAATTTCTTTCCCTAAAATGGGGCAAGGAAACATAATAAAGGGTGATTATATGTTCTTAGTAAGGGTCAACAAGGGAGATATAAAAGATCATATAACTATAAAATGATACTAATTATAAGATAGCGTGATCCTAACATTTTAAATCCAAACACTACATATCATTATCATAATCTTATGTGATGGAATAAATCTTAGTAGTTCTTAAAACATGATTTATTAAGGAGTCAAATAAAATAACCCATGAGAACATAACATTTCTATAGGATATAGATTTTCAAAATAAATATAAAAATTGAAAATCATTTCCCCAGTAGTAAATGCTTCACTACCAATATTTCCACATTGAATTGGTTTAACTCCCCAAACCATCATAGATGCAATGGTCTATTCCCTAGATTGTAATAGTTGATTAGGTTTAGTCCACAAACCAACATATGTATCAAGGATCACTCCAAACATTATCATATTTTTAAAAGTCCCACATTCATCAAGGTTCACTCTACATTACAATCGTATTTATCTCATGATATATCATTCTTCACCTAATTACATGGATGAAGATATAGGTCCCAACAATTTCAATTTAAAATTTAATCCTATATCCTAGGATATAATGTTACTGGTATACATTGTTATAAAATAACCACCATTCATAATATATATTGGAACCACATGTCATATTAAAAAAAATACATATACGTGTTTTAATATCAAAAAATAACAATCATATCTTAATATCATCACCCATGAAAGGGAAATTAGTTTCATATATATTTCAGCATTTCTTCATAGTGTAACACATGATATTAAATTGGTTTTATAAACATTTAATTATAATAATCATAAACCGTCCATATAAAGAACATGGATGGTACCCTTGTATCATATAACTAGTAAATACTATGTAACATTGAATGATTTCATCTTATATAGAAAATTATTTTGAATGACCACTTGAAACATTTCTTGAGGAAATTATCATTTCAATTTTGTTGTCACTTCATTAAAATATAAAATCACTCAAATATTAATGATAAAATTTTATAAAAAATAACCTCAAGAACTTTTTAGGACAGATTTAACTAATTTAGAATTTATGAAACTAATTAAAATTGTTCCTGCCATGCATTTTAAAAAGAATATTCCATTTACATTTATTTTAAAAGGTAAAAAAGTTCCTTCTTTCTAAAAATAAAAAAAATATTACATTTAAATATTTTTAAAAAAGAAAATAATTTTATCTATTAAAGTCAATAGTATTTTTATTATTTAATAATATAATTTAATGAAATTTTTAAAGACATAAAGATGTATAAGAAACATTTTCAATGATGAGATAAATAATGTGAATTTTTCAAAAATTTGATCTTTTAGACCATTGTCTAATTATAAAGATTATTTTTATAGAAAAAATGTAAACTATATAAATAATAATATGAGAATAAAAAATATGGATTTCTAGAGAGTTTGGTCATAAAATTTTATCATTGGAAACATATTCAAGAAAACACCTAATAAACAATAAAATTATAACATAAATATTTTACCACTATGTTGACTTCTAAATCATAATCCCCATGAAAGAAATTTTTATTAATGGATATGTTAATCCTAGTAATATTCATAATAAGAATAAAAAATGCATACACTGTAAGAACATACAACAAATTAAATAAATAATTGGTGAATATGATATGTGTCTCACTGAAATAAAAGTGAAAATAAAATATCTTACCACAAGTCCCAAATTTATTTGTACCTATTTGAAAGTATGGAATAATATATAAAGTTTTATTATAAATATAATATATAAATATTATTATACATTTCATACAATATATTTTTAACATATAATGTTTTATTATCCTTTTTTAACCATTCCAGGGTAAAATAATTTTCAGTGTAATAACTACTTCATTTTTAATATAGGTTTTTGATTGGTGTTTTTCATACTATTACATAGATCTTGGTCCCATCAACATAAAAAATTTACCATGATTAAATTATCATTTGTATTCCATATATATTTATTTATTGTAGTCTGTAAAAGTTATAGATAAAATATGAATTACACCATTGAAAAAAATATTAGTCGTATATGCACATGAATGATTTTCCCATTTTCATGGTGGATAGATCAAAAGGATACTAAATAATATATCACATTTACAGTTTAACTTATATTTAAAATATTTTTTATATATTCATTATATATATTCTTAGGACTTTTCATGTTAATATAAAATGAAAAACATATCACATCGCTTCATGGGGGAGATAGTCTACACAATGACATGGGAAATGTTATCGTTTTGAAATGGATTGTATGGAAAGAAGGTATATGTGATGTTAAAATTAAATAAGTTCTATTATTTCATAAATATCATATAAATATGTTAAATCAATCATTATGTCTTGTTGTGAGAGATGGTGATGGAACATGAAATACATCAGTTCGTGAAGTGGTAGTTCTCCACAAACATTATCGGTAGTTTTGTTTCCCTTTTGATGAAACATGCGTTGTATATGAGTAATTTAATTAACCTAAAAAAATATATTTATATTTAATAATCATATTTAATTATTTCGACATTGTTTTTTAAGATATAAAAGAGGTGGAAGAATAAATAAATGAAAATTTTCTATTTAAGAATGATACCTCTATATCAGAAAACCAAATTAGATTTTCACCAAAAGCCTTCATAAGAGGGCATAAAAATAAAACTAATTCCTTTGAGGCAAGAGAATGTATGTATGGATGATATTTTCTAGTTTATTTTCTGAAGAAAAAGTTTTTGGATGTGTGAGTATGAGAAAATAGTGGGTGCCCATTTAATACAAGGGGGAGGACACACTTGGAATTTTTTAAAATAAATAGTTAACGCTACATTTTGAAAATTAAAATGGATTAAAATGAATAATATTGAATTTTAAATGACATAAGTGTCACGACCAGTCCACCGGGGCCCTTTCCGTGACTACCCCTTGTCCACCTTCTATAGGCCAGGGGATGGAAACTTACACCGAAAGGTTTATCCCTTAAAACTGGGAAGGAATTTTATTTAAATGATGTGAACACACTCAACCAAGCACGCATCAGATATGAACACAAGTACGCTATATTCCAAAAAGAGTGCTGATTTTAAGAGGGGCTAGAATACAAGCCAAATAGTAAATGTAAAAGTACAGCTGGAAATATAATACAACTTATGAAAGAGAATGGAAACTAATGGTTCATCCTCCGAGGTTCCTACCTTAATGGTATGTACAGATTGCCTCCCCAGCACTCCATGTCTGCTCGTCTCCTCTGCGTACCGACATACCAAATGGTCCACCTCCGGGCACTGTCCAGTTCAGATACCCTCAACCCTAATCAACGTTGTCCATCGTCTACACCGAACACAATAATGTGCGGGTGAAGCCTATGCAGGGGTGAGTATAACAATATTCAGTAGGGACCCTGAGACCCTCAAGGTCTCACAAAATCAATAAGTATAACCCACCAAGCATGTAAACTAGTTACAACCCTACTAAGGTATATGCCCATACATATACCTATGTTATCAAATATTACCCATCTCATTCATGAGGAAACACGAGTCCCATCTACTTTTCCAAAGTATAACTATTTTGTGATGGAAAGACTACCATGAAGGTAAGTACCACACATGTATTCCACACAGAATAATACCACAATGGTAACACCACGAAGGTAAGTACCACACAGGTATGCCACACAGAAGAATACTACAAAGGTAAAGACCAAACTCACATGAGGTATAACTTCGGAAAAGTAGTAGAGATGATTAGATATATCTACTGAATAATCTTACTCTAATAAGGGGCAGACCCACATGGGATCCTACATCATCAGACCCACATAGGATCCTAGTACATCATCTAACCCACATAAGATCCTAGTATAGAAGACCCACACAGTATCTTAGTGCATTATCATACCTACACAGGATCCTAGTATAGCAGACCCATATAGGATCCTAGAAAATCATCAGACCCACATAGGATCCTAGTACTGAAGACTCACACATGATCCTAGAGTTGTCCCACATGGATTCCCAGAGTGGGTCCTTGTGGAATCCTCGAGAGCAGACCCATGAAGGATCATTTTCCCATGTTACAGATAGATACAGTGTTCCCGCACTAAACACGCTTGATTCTGGGAGGATCTGCTCCTAATACAACCGGTCGATACACCAACTTCCATAATTTCTAACAAAAAAGTATCTCAAAGGACCACTGATGAAGCTCACATTTTCATATATTTTATATTTTAAATCATTGTTTATAATCCGACAAATGTGTTATTGGATGGGTAATTGTCATGTTTTTACGTTTTAGTGTTATTTTGAGCCCAAATGTGAAAAACGCCTAATTCTGGATTTGAGACAGATTTTTACGTCAAGGGTATTTTGGTCATTTAGCATTAAATATATGTCCAAATTTTATGATTAAATTTTTTTAGAATAAATATTTAATTTCCTTCATATTTTTCTTCTGGAGCAGGGGCTGAATCGATCATCTAGTAGTCGTAAAAATTCAATGAAGTTGAAAAGTGTCCGGGCGGACAGAATGGGACCCACCAAAGTAACGGAAGCATAACTCGGGACACACACCTCCAAATGCATTTATTACAGCTGGAAAAGAAATATTATTCTACAAGGCGTGTCCATGAAAAATTTAAAGTTAAAATACCCTCATCAAGGCATTATGGGAATGCTCCCATTATGTGGATGACGAAACGTCTCACCTGGCAGAAACGGTTCAATTGGGTAATAAATTCATATAATATCGAAACGGCATCCAAAATGGCTCATATGTTTTGGAGAGACGCGAAATTACATGTGGAACAACGTTTGTTAAGTAAGAAACGTGTAAATCGGCGGTTTAGAGGGCAATAATGTCACGGGAAGTTGAAGAATTGAAAATTCGGAGAGTCAAATGGACAGATTAAATGTCTTGGATGGAATCGGTCATAACTCCTACATCCGATGACCAATAAAGCTGAAATTTTGGGAGCAAACGGAGGAGATATTATGGAACAACATTAATGAAGACACCAATTACAAATTCGGTCATTTTTTGGATGATTCACGTGGAAGATTTCGGATTAAATGTTTTGGGTGTGAATTCTTCACCTCTTCTTCCTATAAATATGTATCGTCCCCCCTTCTAAAAGCATTGGCAATTCTGTGTAACCATTTTTTGTATTGTTTTGTAGTTTATTTCCATTTTAATAGTATAATGCATTTTTAATATATTTTTCTCTTCTTCATCTCATTCTCATTTTTTTATCTTTTGTTCTTCCACCCCCTTCTTCTCCACCGTGATCTCTTCTACTTGTGATCATGAGTAGTTAACCCGTGGAACTTCCCGGGGGATCAATCCAGGTTTGAACCCAAGTCTTTTCACATTCATATTAATTGTTTCTTATTTAATTAGAGTTAGTTTTAGGGGGATCTTAGTGGGAAAGGAACCTTTGTGTCTCCATTTTCTACCCGAGACTCAACTTTCTCTTTTATAATATTTTCCCTCGATCGAGGAGGTGGATGTGCGGTCTCTCGGTGATCGTTGAGAGCACTGCACATTCAAAACCATATATAAAAGAGGATATTCACACATACGGTGGAGTGTGTTTATTAATTAAATTTGAAACTAATAATGAGACTATTAAGGTTTAATCTGGGTGATTCTCTCAGAAATATCTCCTATCTTTCTAACATCATTCTGTTTGCATTCATTCAGTTTGCATTGCATTGTATGTTTAATTTTATTATTTCATTTTCAATTCTCAATATTCATTTCTGAACATTTTATTATATATTTATATAAGTTAATTAGAAGTAGTGAGTTATTGACCACGACAGCTCCTCAAGAGAATGACCTAGGTCAGCCCCTGTGCTGCACTTAGCTATAAATATTTTTGAGAGCGTGCACGACAATGCTTCGTCAAATTAGTGTCGTTGCCGGGGAGCCAAGTGGTTTTCATTCACTATTTTATTCACTTTTTGTAAATTATTTTCCATTCATTTAAATAAATAAAAATAAAAAATTCATAAATTTCAAAAACAAAAAAAAATCTTCTTCATTCATGATGTATTCAAATTATGATTATTATGCATGGACTGACCAATCTCAAGTGCAAGAAAATGTTTACAATGAACTTTATGCTCAGTTTCATTGGATTAGCGATAAAGTGCAAAACCTGGAGAGCCAAATAGAATTGATTGCAGAATATGTACGCACATACCAGGAGAAACCTGAACCTAAGCCGGAACCTGAGCTAGAACCTAAACCAGAACAAGTGGTGGAAGAGATTTCACTGATCACATTTTATTTTAAAGAACCTGAGGCGGGTGAGAAAGAACATCTAAAGGAACTTATCACATCATCCCGCACTCAACCATTGCTCAAGGAGGTCCCAGAATTACACATTCCAACTGATGCACTAGTGGGAGGTCAACATTTTTTCGAAGAATCTTGGAATAACACTGTCGAAGATAACTTGAAACATGATCTTCCCATGCTTGATATTGAACAATCAGTACCTTTTGACCTCACTCTTGCTTTGGAAGATGAAGAAGAAGATGCACCTGCTGATATAGAGTTTCCAATGGTCCTGTCAGATGAAATCAATTTCCAAGATGACTTACTTGAAAGGGAAGATTTCTTTATTGATTCGTCATGTTTTAATTTTATTCAAACTGAATTGTTTTCTGACATATCCTTTCATGAAATTTCAGATACAACACAAATGTATCAGGCCTTGTATTTTGATGATGATACCACCAAAGTGGTGGTAATCGAGGAAGAAGAGCCAAAGAAGCTGGTAGTGGTGTGACTACCTCCTCAACAAAAAATTTCATACCATATGGAGGAGGAAACCGCCGAAGTTAACAGGGAGCATCCTTATCTTTTATTCCCTCCCACTTTGAACCTCAAATTTCTTCTTTATTATTTCTCGGTGGTTGAGAACATTCTTATCTTATTTGGGGTTATCTACTTTCAGTTTTTAATCATGGACATCGGGAAAACTCACATGTGGTGGTTCATCTCAAAGAAACCACACCCAACTTTTGATTGGGGATAATCTACTGAAACTGCCTGACTAGGGGTAGTAAAAACCTAGCACCCGGTTGGGGGTCTAAACCAAGCATTATCTCTTTTCTTTTTTCCTTTCTAATTCTTTTTATTTATTTATTTTTATGTATTTTAATTACTTTCTTGTAGTTTTAAAGTGGTTTCTTCTAGGAGCTTAACTCAAGGCATCCACATCTAAAATAATGTCAGGTTGTATCTTTCCTTTCCTTTGATTTTCTACCTTTATATTTATATTTTGTTGAGTTGAAATAAGGGGTAGTTAAATTTAAGTGTGGGGGAGGGTCAACCTTCTTAGTTCTTCTTGTGTGCATTTCATTTTTTTTATATTTTTAGGATTTTTGAGCTTTAATGAATATTCATATCACTTTTCACACATCAATTTATTTTGAAAGAGTTGAAATGATTTTTGAAATAATGGATTTTAAATGATTATTGATGTGAAAACATTTTTCTTGAATTGGATTATCAATTATTTTTATGAGTTTAACTGATTTTTGAAATCCATGACCATGAAACACTGACTCAAAATATTTTTCCAATCCTGTGAGGTATTCTAAACCACTTTTATATATTCTTCTTAATACCCACACTTTCTTGAGGGAAACGTGAATTTTGTGTGAGAACCAGAATTTGTGAATAATTCTCTTTTGAAGCTTTGGATTTCATGGAATGTATTTAAAATTATTGAGGCATCTCTTTGGCTAGCCAAATTTTATCTTGAGACCCACCTTTACATTTATCCTTTGTAAGCCCTTAGATTCCATGAACTGCCTTATAGGTTTTAAGCCACATTACAATCCAATTTTTCCTTAACTACCTGCACTTTTATTATTTTTGCATGGTTATTTCAAGTTTGAGTGTGGGGTAAGGGACTTTCATGTTCGTTCATTGGGATGTGTATCATTTATGGGTGGTGCGAGGTGTGTGTCAATACTTTGGGTAGTGGATAACAATAGAATTGGGCATGTGTCGTCATTTCATTGTGCTTTATTTGTTTCATCCATTTCTCCTTCAAAAAAAAATGGAGATAAGCTTGAATTCATAATTGTACATTCATTTATGACTCATGTCCCTCTCAAAAATCAAGGGCATGAATTGTCATTCATTCATTGTATTCAATTTTCAGCTCATCCTTCATGAAAAAATAAATAAAAAGAAAATAAAGATGTGCCTTTCTGGAACTTTGAAAAAAAAGGAAAAATTAGATGATATCATTCATTATAATCACTTCTTGGCTCATGTACCATGTCATAAAAGGGGGTGGTGAATTTTATTTCACATTTTCAAGTGGTATTGAGAGAGGAATTACCTGTGTTTTTCCTTGATTTAATCATGCATTGTACTTAAAAGTCCAACCTCCTCTTTCTAGCCTGTAACTTTTTTCAATAATTTTACCACCAACCCTAAGACACAGAATCATTTGAACAATTAATTAAATCCCTCATGATTAAATTCATTTTCATGTTTCACGCTGTAGAGAAATGAGATTTTTAACAAACCTATGGTGATACATGCGATTTTCAAGTATGAGTATAACTCTAGATTCAATTTCTCTTGAGTGAAGAGTGACAAAAAAATTCAATGTGAGGTAGGTTGTGATTGGGCCATGGATTGATTTATGAAGTTAAACAAATTGTAGTGATTGAAATGAAAATAATATAGAATTATTATTCATATATGAGACATGATGGAATTCTATTTTGCATAAAATCACTGATATTTTCTCATTTTTGTTTGTTGTGTGGATTTTGATTTGGATGTAAGATGATTGCCCAGGAGTGCAATGTTTAAGTGTGGGGGAGTGATGAAGATCACATTTTCATATATTTTATATTTTAAATCATTGTTTATAATCCCACAAATGTGTTATTGGATGGGTAATTGTCATGTTTTTACGTTTTAGTGTTATTTTGAGCCCAAATGTGAAAAACACCTAATTCTGGATTTTAGACAAGTTTTTACGTCAAGGGTATTTTAATCATTTAGCGTTAAATATATGTCCAAATTTTACGATTAAAATTCTGTTATAATAAATATTTAATTTCCTTCATATTTGTCTTCTGGAGCAGGGGCTGAATCGATCATCTAGTAGTTGTAAAAATTCAATGAAGTTGAAAAGTGTCTGGGCAGACAGAATGGGACCCACCAAAGTAATGGAAAATAACTCGGCACACACACCTCCAAATTCATTTATTCCAGCTGGAAAAGAAAGAGGATTCCACAAGGCGTGTCCATGATAAATTTAAAGTCAAAATACCCTCATTAAGGCATTATGGGAACACTCCCATTATGTGGATGACGAAACGTCCCACCTGGCAGAAACAGTTCAATTGGGTAATAAATACATATAATCTCGAAATGACATCCAAAATGGCTCATATGTTTCGTAGAGACGTGAAATTACATGTGGAACAACTTTTGTTAAGGAAGAAACGTGTAAATCGACGGTTTGGAGGGCAATAATGTCACAGGAAGTTGAAGAATTGAAAATTCGGAGAGTCAAATGGATAGATTAATTGTCTTGGTCATAACTCCTACATCCGATGGCCAATAAAGCTGAAATTTTGGGAGAAAACGGAGGAGATATTATGGCACAACATTTATGAAGACACCAATTACAAATTCGGTCATTTTGTGGAAGATTCATGTGGAAACGTTCGGATTAAATGTTTTGGGTGTGAATTCTTCACCTCTTCTTCCTATAAATATGTATCTTCACCACTTCTCAAAGCATTGGCACTTCTGTGTGGCCATTTTTTGTATTGTTTTGTAGTTTATATCCATTTTTATAGTATAATGCATTTTTAATATATTTTTCTCTTCTTCATCTTATTCTCATTTTTTTATCTTTTGTTCTTCCACCCCCTTCTTCTCCACCGTGATCTCTTCTACTTGTGATCATGAGTAGCTAACCCGTGGAACTTCCTGGGGGATCAATCCAGGTTTGAACCCAAGTCTTTTCACATTCATATTAATTGTTTCTTATTTAATTAGAGTTAGTTTTAGGGGGATCTTAGTGGGAAAGGCACCTTTGTGTCTCCACTTGCCACCCGAGACTCAACTTTCTCTTTTATAATATTTTCCCTCGATCGAGGAGGTGGATGTGCGGTCTCTCGGCAATCGTTGAGAGCACTGCATATTCACAACCATTTATAAAAGAGGATATTCACACATATTATGGAGTGTGTTTATTAATTAAATTTTAAACTGATAATGAGACTATGAAGGTTTAATCTGGGTGATTCTCTCGGGATTATCTCCTATCTTTCTAACATCATTCTGTTTGCATTCATTCAGTTTTCATTGCATTGTATGATAAATTTTATTATTTCATTTTCAATTCTCAATATTCATTTCTGAACATTTTATTATATATTTACATAAGTGAATTAGAAGTAGTGAGTGATTGACCACGACAGCTCCTCAAGAGAACGACCTAGGTCAGCCCCTGTGCTGCACTTAGCTATAAATATTTTTGAGAGCGTTCAAGACAACGCTTCGTCAACCGCCACACAAAAGGGGTCTCAGCATAATAGATGATTCGTCAATCGTACTCCCTGTCTGTATATTATTGGACTTTTAGTCCCGAGGGCCTGGTTGGATTCGTGCTCGATCCTACCCGACCATTTCCCAAATTTATCGAAATATCATGTGGGGTATACCAAAAGGACCGTCTCGCTCGAAGGTTTTCGGCGCTATAGACAAGACGTCAAACAGACAATCGGTGCCAATATTTTGGTCAGTAAGGTGATTCTGAGTCCAATTGGGCCAGGGCCCAATCCGACCCGACCTAGGTCAACCAAACCCAGTTCGGATCGACTCAGCCCAACTCAAGCCTAGCATGGTTGGGATGGGTTATAGTGGGCCCGACCCACTGGCCCATGGTCTAGCCAGCATAGGGCGGCCCGACCTGGCCACATACGAGGGGAGTCCCACGCTCTCTACTTTCAATCATAGAACGACTGAATCCCTTCAGTCACTAACAAGCACACAGGAGCTGCTGCGGATCCCGCTCAATACAGATCAGCTGGCTGGAATGGCCAGCCCCTTCTCCTCCCGACAGCACGTCATGCACCGCCCCTCCGTAGCTGGCTGAATGTCGGCCACCTTCCACCATCTGTCGCGGCTAGGTGGGCCGCGACCTCTTGCTCTGATGGCGGTGCACAATCATGACGACCATGCTTTCGTGGCTAGCCGAAGCACCAACCACCCTCATTGCACCACCGTGTCCGACAATAATTAGTCACCCTCCAGCCTCTATGTGGCATCTACTTCTACCGGTGGCATGGACGTGCACCGCCCCGGTTCCATGCGGCCATCCCAAGAGGCAGCCACCACCTTTCTCCTTAGCAAAGAATATGACAACCATTAAGAACAACAGAGGGATTGGGTCATGTTCGTTTGGTCAACACCCTCAACATTAGATTGGTAGCAGGTGGATCTAGATGATTAATTCAATGAAAACCATGAAAAACATCAAAACCCCTACCTCTAAGGATCATTTATGTGTTATGAGATGAAAATAGTAAAGGCGAAGGGGGTTCCAATGTTCGTTTCTTTCGCAACACGCTTCCAAGGATTGGCCCGTGTGTCGTCCTCTTACTTGATTCCAAAGAATGTTCTTCTATGTAGATGGTTTTCTTCATTTTGAAGGGAATTTCTTCATTGGTGGATGAGTTCCTCCAACGTTCTCCCAATTCTCCTCTTTTCAAACACTTCTCTAACCAATCCTCTAAAATGAAATGTGGTGCCAATATAAATTAAAATATATAGATTAATATATGTTGTCACAATTAAATGTTGACACATTTAATTATTTTTAGTTGGATCCAACAATTAAATGGGGAGTTGAAAGGTTTTCTCCCATTAAAGAGGGTTTGGGTGGTCCCCGCCTCCATAACATTATATGGGAGGTTTCAATAAAAAAATAAAATAAAAGTTTATTTTATTTTTATTTCCAGGAAGAAAACACTAAAACTAACCTTTTCCCTCGACCAACTACGGTCGAGATAATGGTATCCTTAAGAGAATACCAGCGCTATGTGTTCTACGATGTCCTAAAATTTAATTTCCAAGCACCTGTTCAAAAGTTACAAAAATCCACTCACACATTTACTGAACGTACCTAAAAAATATTCAGAAATTCATTCCAGGCACATCGGGCCTCAGAATCATGCGCTGCCAATTATCATCGACTAGTAAAATTCCCATATAATTAAAAAAATTACATAGAAATTTTTATGTCATTACATTCTCCCTACCAAAATAATTTGTTTCCCTGAAAGATACATCATAAAACTAGGAAAACAAGTGGGGGTACTGAGCATGTATCTGAGCCACCCTCTCCCATGTGCTCTACTAAAGGTTCTTGTGCTACCAACGTACATGCAACAAACGTATCGACCACCCATGAAGGACCCTCTCTTATCAATCCTCAATCTCCACTAGAACCTCTATAATCGTCTCCCCATCATCGATGTCCAGCTCGACGTGGTCGATGACATGAGATGGGTTGTGCACGTATCTCCTCGCCTCAGATTCATGAAAGAGGTTGTGCACCCGTGCAGCTGAGGTTGAATAGCTAAGCGGTATTCCACCTCGCCAACTCTACTGAGGACCTGGAAATGTCGGATGAACATTGGAGATAACTCATCACCACAACCAAATATCTTCAAACCTCGTCAATGTGTGACCTGTAGAAAAACGTGGTCACCATCCTCGAACTCTAGAGGTTTCCGTCTCTTATTAGAAGAAGACTTCTGCCTACTATGGGAAGTCTTCATCTTCTCCAGGATGATCTTCACCTTCTCTGTGGTGGCTCATAACATATCCAGTCCCATGAGTGCTGACTCCCCTAGGTCTTTCTTGCACATGGGTGATCTGCAAGTTTGGGTGTACAATGCCTCAAAAGGTTTCATCCCAATGGTGGAGTGATAGCTGTTGTTGTATGAAAAATCTACCAATGGAAAGTGATCCTCCCACCTGTGACCAAAGTTGAGGACGCAAGCTCGTATCATGCCCTCGAGGGTCTGAATGGTCCTCTCAGTCTAGCCATTTGTCTGAGGATGGAAGGCGGTGCTCAAACAAAGCTGTGTCCCGAAAGCCTCCTACAACCCCTTCCATAGATGCTAAGTGTAATGTGTATCATGATCGGAGATAATCATCGAGGTTACTCCATATATTCGCATAATCTTTTGCACATAGAGGCATCATAGGATCTCTACTAAACTCTGCTCTCTGATCGGTAGGAAGGGGGACGACTTGGTGAGTCGGTCGATGATCACCTAGATAGAACCTTGACCCCTGGATGTACATGGAATTATTGTCACAAATTTAATAGATATCTCGTCTCACTTCCACTCTGGTACATAGGAAGGCTGTACTAAGCTAGCTGGTTCCAGATTCTCCACCTTCACTTGCTGACAAGTGAAGCACTGAGAGACAAACTCTGCTACTTCATTCTTTATTCTCAGCCACCAGTGTTGTTGTACGAGATCCTGGTACATCTTCACCCCTCCTATATGTACCACTAGAGGGGATGTGTGGAACTACCTCAACACATCCTCTTGAAGTGACACTGGTACAATGGTACATCCTCTAAAAAGGATGATGTGCTCCCCACCTTCAGAAAATCCATCAGGTGCATGTCCTATGTAGATCAGAGCATGTCGAGCCTCGTAGTTAGTGTCCACATGTTGCGCCTCCCTGACTCGTTGATGATGAGGGGGAGTGACTCAAAGAGACTGAAGAAAAGCTGCTCCATCTCGATCCACAAAGGATATCTGCAAAGCGGCTAGCTACTCCATCTCCTTAGGAAGCAATCGTATACCAGAACTCCTACTGAGTGAATCTGCTACAACGTTCCCCTTCCTAGAAGTATAGACAATCTCGAAGTTATATTCTAGGAGGAACTCAAGGCAACATCACTATATCATGTTCAGGTCCTTCTGAGAGAAGATATACAAGAGACACTTCTGATCAGATTAAACCATAAAATGCTCTCCCATAAAGTAATGTCGCCACATTTTCAAGGAAAAGACCACTGATTCTAACTCTTGGTCATAGGTAGCGTAGTTCTGCTTATGTTTTCTCAACTGTTGAGAACCATACGTGATAACTTCACCGTCCTGCATTAGGACACATCTGAGTCTAGTCCCTGATGCATTTTAGTATACTATGTACCCAATGCCCTCCTATGGAAGCCTCAAGATGGGGCCACTAGTCAGCCTCTGCCTCATCTCCTGAAAACTCTGAAGGCATCTCTCCCACCACACAAAGGGTTCACCCTTTTTTATCAACACTGATAAAGGTTCCACAACTCTGGATAAATATGGCACAATCCTTAGGTAGTATCCAGTCAAAACCAGGAAATTTCGTGCCTCTATCACATTCCTGGGGGGATCCCAAGCAAGTAACACCTCAATATTCGCTTGATCCACTGCAAATGCAGCCTCTGAGATGACGTGTCCCATAAAGTGAACCTCACTAATCCCGAATTGGATCTTTTAGAGCTTACCATAAAGCTGGTGCTCTCGGAGTGTGTCCAGAGCTACTTACATGTGATAGGCATTATCCTCCTTGTTAACCTATTAGATCAGAATGTCTTCAATAAATACTACTATAATGTGATCAAGGTATGGCTGAAAGATCTTTTTTATGAGTCCCATGAACATTGAAAGAGTGTTGGTCATTCCGAATGGCATAACCAAGAACTCATAATGGTCATACTGACATCTAAAAGATGTCTTCTACACATCCTCATCTCGTACTATGAGATAGTGATAGCCTGACCTAAGGTATATCTTCAAAAACCATTGTGCTCCCATCATATGATCAAAGAGGTCATAAATCCCCAAGAGTGGGTACTTGTTCTTCACAGTCACCTAGTTTAGGCACCGATAGTCAATACAAAGCCAAAAGATGCCATCCTCCTTCTTGGGGAACAAAAACAGGGCTTCCCAAGGAGAAACACTGGGCTGAATGAATCACTTCCCCTATAAGTCCTACAACTATACTTGTAGCTCACAATGCTCCGCGGGAGCCATCTAATATGCTGATGTAGATATCGGTGTCATCCCAGTGTACAATTAAAAGAAAAATTCTACATATCTACATGGAGGTAGACCCTGAACATCATCAGGGAAGACATCCGCGTACTGATCCACCACTACAGGATATCTCAGACTCTCCACATAAACCACTATAAGGGTAAGGCTAGCCAACTGATGAGTGATCGGCTACACTCTTCTCCGGGTAATCCCATCCTGTGCTGCAAAGGTTCCCTTCTCACCGTTGATGGTAAACTTGGCCCCATCTTTACGGATGCACCGCACTATGTGCCTAATAAAGTTGATATCGTCATGGACTGTAGATAACCAATATATACCCATGATGACAACATAAGGCCTCGAAGTCACTACTTAGAGATCTCAACCGAAGCTCTCGACTCTTAGAGTAAGCTCACACTGCTGAAACCAGTGTGTAATTGTCAAATTTGCACCCGTAGGAGTCTCTAGCTATAAGGACCGACCCAACGGCTTCACCAGAATTTCCGAGCTCCGAATGAGGGCAGTGGAAATAAAATAATGACATGCACTTGTGTCTATAAGTACTGATCTAAGGAGCAGTAAACACATATCATACCTTGTATCATCTCTAGAGTGCCATGGTCATAGGCCTCAGCTACATGGAGTTGAGCTCACCCATGTCCACTTGCTCCCCATAGTCGGGGTGGACCACCTGTGGTGGTGGTGGTAACTTCTCGAATCGTTGCCTACCGCCAACTACATGGCCTGATCCACTGCCACGTCTGCCTGCTCCCAGCAAACCTCCTCTGCCGAACTTCTATATCTACCTAGGTGGTCCTTCAACCATATGTTGATAATTCATACAACGGGTCAGGCTGTCAGGAGCCATGTAACCCTTCCCTTCGCATGTCAAACACTTCTTTCTCCTCGCATGACTGGCTTTGTCTCTATTGCCCCGCACAACCAACCCTAAATCATGCGGTTTTCCACCAATAGGCATGATCCTCTTGGACCTCTATGGCATCAGTCTCCTGGCAGCTACTGAAGACTTTGCTACGTGACGCCCGGTGGTGGGTCTCACTGCTGGTGGCTGCTCAATGGGAAAACTCTCCACTAAGAGGGCTCGCTCTAGCACCCCCGCATGCATCAGGATGCTGAGGGAAATCATCAAAACCCTGATCTCGTGCCTGAGCCCATGGTCAAAGTTTATGGCTCTAACGAATGGGTCCCACACCATATTAGGGTATTAAAGTGAGAAGTCAGTGAGCCTCGCTAAGTACTGAGCCACAGTCATGTTTCCCTACTGCAGATGAAGAAGCTCCGGTATGTTCTCTACATGAAGGGTCGATGGGACCAACGCTTCCCAAAACAGGCTCTCAAAGTCTGCCGAGAGAAGTGTCACCTCGTCGTGAACCTAGAGCATCATGCTCCACTATCTACCCGCTGCTACCTATAGAAGACTAGCGCTAAGGATCACCAGGAGATCAGCAGGTGTCCCTACAAATCATAAGACTCCCACCACATCCTCTAGACAATCCTCAATTGCATGTAGGTCCGTCTATCTCCCAAACCAAGGTGGAATCTAGCACTGTAACTCATCCAACGTGCTTAAGCGTTGTGCACCCTCTTCTGTTGGGGATGGTGGAATTGGTGGTCCAGCGGGTAAAGGTACCGCTGGGGCCTCTAATGAAAGAGGGTCCCGCACTTAGGCCTCATCGCTCAGTGGGCTATCATCACATACTATAACTGGATCCCTAGATGACTGTCTCTATGGAGGCATCCTAAAAAGAAATAGGTGTTCCACGGTCAATAAGTTATATTGGGTGAGCTGACTCAAAAATATCACAAGGAAATATTTTCTGAGCACACACACAATCAGTGTTTTAATGCACAGAGTGAGAAATCAAAAGTCAGGTTCCTAGTGTATGGATACGTCAGCTTCCGCACAAACACGGTATTCTCTATGCTGATAACCACATTCACTGCATTTTACAGTATTTCCATTTCAAAAGATTATATTCCAATGTTCTATGGTAGAACTGACTCCTCTAATAACAATTTCTCCCGACCCGTCCCTCGGGGCTAGTGTTGTGACTACCCCAAGTCCGCCTTCCATAGGCTCGGGGCTGATGACTAGCACCGAAAGGCATATCACCTGAAACCAGGAAGGCATTGACTTTAAATCCTATACACACACTCAACCAAGCACACAACAGATACGAACACAAGTAAACTATATAGTAAAAAGAGTGATGAATGTGAAAGGGGCCTGAATACAAGCCCAATAGTAAGGGTACAAGTACAACTGGAAATACTATACAACAGAAGAAAGAGAAAGATAGCTACTAGTTCATCCTTCGAGGGTCATACATTAAGGGTGGGTACAGATCACCTCCTCAGCACTCCATGTCTGTATGTCTCCTCTGCGTACCGACATGCCTTATGGTCCACCTTTGGCCACCATCCAATCCCAAGACTCTCAACCCCGATCAGCATTGTCCGTTATCTACACCAAACAAAACAAGGTGTGGGTGAATCTCGTGTAGGGGTGAGTATAATGATACTTAGTAGGGACCTCGAGACCTTCAAGATCACAAAAAATCCACAAAGGATATACCACAAGTCATATAAACCAGTGACAACCCTACATAGGTATACGCCCATACATAAACCTAAGTTTTCAAATATTACCCATCTCATTCATGAGGAATCAAAAGGCCCAACTCCTTAGCCAAATACAACTATTCAATGAAGGAAAGATTACCACGAAGGTAAGTACCACACAGGTATGCCACATAGAAGAATACAACAAAGGTAACACCACGAAGGTAAGTACCACACTGGTACACCACACATAAGAATACCACAATGGTAAAGACTCATCTCACACCAGGTATAACTTAGGTACAGTAGTAGAGATGATTAGATGTAACTACTGAATCATCTTTCTCTTTTATGAGTAAAACCAACTTAGGATGCTAAATAATCAATCCCACACAGGATCCTAGTATATTATCAGACCCACATAGGAACCTATTAAAGTAGACCCACATAGGAACCTAGTACAGAATACGCACACAGGATCCAAGTACATCATCAGACCAGCATAGGATCCTATTACAGCAGACCCACACAGGATCCTAGGGTAGTCCCACATGTATTCCTAGAGTGGATTCATTTGTGATTCTCGATCACAGACCCACGATGGATCCTTCTCTCATGTTACACACTGCTATAGGGTTCCCGCACTAAGCTTTCTTGATTCCGGGAGGATCTTCTCCTCAAGCCACAGGTCAATACTCCAACTTCTATGATGTCCCACATAAATTTTTCCCAATGGACCACCATGTAAAAGGGTTTTCATCGCAATAGACAGTGTGTAAATCGGACGCCCGGTCTGTAAGTTATTGGCCATTTAGTCCTGAGGTCCTAGTTGGATTCATGCTCAATTCATACTGACTATATCCTGAGATTATCCAAATCTCATGTGGGATATACCAAAATGACCTTCTTGCTCCAAGGTTTCCGTCACATCAAACAGTACGTCAAACAGATGCCCAGTGCCAATGTTTTGGCCAATAAGGTGATTCAAGGTCCAGTTGGGCCCAGATCTGGTCCAACTCGGTCTGGGTTGACCCAACCCAGTTCAGAACCACCCTTCCCAACCTGGGTCCGACCTGGTTGGGCTGGGCTATGGTGGGCCAGGCCTGTTGGATCGTTGTTCGGCCCGCGCTGGGTGGCCTGGCCGAGCCGCATGCGGGGGGGGGGGGGGGGGGGGGCACCCCCACTTTCAATCACCAGACGGCCAAAGCCGTTCGGTCTCCATCCAGCATGCGGCACCTGCCATGGGTCTTGCTCTATATAGCTCGGTCAACTGGAATGGCAGGTGTCATGAACTAGTCTGGGTCGTTATCCGACCCTATGCCTGAACCGGTCCGCAAAAGGCCCGAAGGGCGTTCCCGATCCCCACGGGCTGGCACAAGTTCCCGGGAATCAAAAACAAAACCTGGGAATGATTTACCAGAATAAATAAATATAAATAAACAAAAAGGTGAACAAATTGAAACTAAAAAAATCTGACAACCAAACAGACCCCTATACCAAGTTCAAATTTATTGTTTACAACTTGAATTAAATACCAAAAGAAACTACATCAAAGGAAAACCAAAACTCAAACACAAACCTCCGTGCGACATGAGGAGTCACATCCCCAAGTCACCACCACAAAACTAACACGAGGATCCACTGACAATCCAAACTACCAATGCTATGCTTAATGCCTCAACCTGGAACAAGAAAAACAGAATCTACATACACCCAAAGGTGTATGTTGGGTGTGATCTAAAATCCCAGTAGGATGCCACCGAGAAAAGGTTCCACGCAGAATTATTAAATGGAAAATAAATTTGCAATTTTTATTAAGGAAATTATCTAAAACTTGAACAACATTACAGAAAATAGTTTTAAATAAATTAGTTTTAAAAAAAACATAAATTAAAACACACACACCCTTACTTTTTAAAATAACCCATGTGTCACAATGATGAGTGTAAAGTAACCAATGAACACTAATATGGGTGAGGCATCGTGGGTGTTAGCTAGGCTGGGCCCCTAGATCTTCGTGTCTCGGTGAAACATGGCTTAGAAAGCCACGACCTTCCAAATATGTGGCTTAGAAGGATACAACTTTCAGAAACCATGGCATTGAAGGCCACAACCCTCAGAAAACGCATATGTTTAGTTAGTGTTGCAATCGTCAATCCTGCCAGTGAAAACGGGTCAAGTCACCTCCCGAACACTAGCTCACTTGTCTAATCCACCCTCCTAGATACCCGGGTTTCCCGGTTTGTGCTCAAACATGTTTCAAGTTCATGTCACATGTTACACTAATGCATAAAATCCAAAAACGGTATTTACGTACTCAAAATCACAATTTTCACACCCAAACCCGCTTTTAAAACCATACACACACCAAAATTCATATCAAAACATATTCTTCATAGATTACATACTCAACTAAACCATCAGAACAATTTAAATGACACTCGCCACTAAACGAACCACCACAATATATGTAAACACCATTTTGAAATAAGGGGCACACTAAAAATATCTCAAAACTAAATCTGAATTACTCACAAAACCAAATAAAATAGTTTTTCAACCTTAATAACTATTTACTAAAACATTTGAGATTTTTAATAAACAATTTATTTGAATAGCAGAGCTTGAATTTACACACAAAACCAACCCTACCCTCATTCATAACCAAACACACCCAATGCCACATCAAGATTTCAACCTACACCACTTACACCAATTAAAGAATCTATTTGAGTAGTTTAAAACATGTGTTAACAAACGACACAATAATTTTTTCACAAAAGATACATTGGGTTTGTCACGACCCGTCCTCGGGGCCCGTTCTGTGACTACCCCAAGCCCGCCTTCCATAGTCCAGGGGCTGGTGACTAGCACCAAAGGCGTAAATCCCAATAACTGGGAAGACATTGCCTTTATAAAAGTTACAAAACACCACAGAGTACAAGCGGAAGTAAAACACTATGTACAAATAAAGTGATGAAAAGTAAATGGGCAAGAATACAATCCCAAATAGAAATATAGCTACAACTAAACAAAGACAACAGCTGGAAGAAAGGAAGCAGCTCCTGGGTTGTCCTCCTCGGATCCTACCTAAATGGTAGGTACAGATAGCGCAGCTCCTCAATGCTCTCACCCGTCAACCTCCTCCGTGTGTCGTCTCGTTGTGAAGTCCACCTCCGGATACTGACTCATCGTGTGGTCCACTTCCAGGTACCGTCCAGTCCTCGAACACTTGGCCTCCATCAGCAATGCCCGTCGTCTTCAACCAACACAACGAGGTTCGGGCATAGCCCGTTTATGGGTGAGTATAAGGATACTCAGTAGGGACCCCGAGACCCTCAAGGTCTCACTAAAACCAACAAGGATAACCAAAAAGAAGATCTCAACAGATAACCTCTACTTAGGTATATGCCCATACATATTCCCGTGTTATCAAGTAACCCATCTCAATCTTGAGGTAAACACAAAGGTCATAGACTCAGCTCAAACCAAGATTTTCATTATCGAAACCGTAACTGCTGAAGAGCTCTGTCTCTAGGAGTAAAATGATCCTGTCACGTCTCTGAGGTACTGCTCACTAACCTATGACTGCTGGGGTACTCCTCCTGTCGAGTACCTCAGGTCTGTCACCTCACACAATAGTGCTCCTCTACCATGGGTCTTCCACCTCACACAGTAGTGCTCCCCCTCATAGCCAACAGAGGTACTCCTCCTGTCGAGTACTGCGGGTCTGCCACCTCACATAGTAGCGCTCCTCCGCCATCGGTCTACCACCTCACAAAGTAGTGCTCCCCACTGGGCTATTCTAGTTACTCCGAATCAAATCGCACAAGCAGTCATCAGGTCACAGCCAGCTACACGGTCTCCGTACTCCGTACGCTCATCTCCGAGAGAGTCCGCTCCACGAGCTACTAGTAGATATTACAAGTATCTCAAAGTCCCATGAAGAAGTATCTCAATGAACCTCCTCGTCATAGGGGTCTCAACACGACAGACGGTGTGTCAATCGGAAACCCGGTCTGTGAGTTACTAGCCTTTTTCGTCCCTAGGGCCCAGTTGGTTTCGTGTGAGAACCAACACGGCCGTATCTCAACTGTACCTCGAACTCTCATAGGGTATACTCAAAAGTACTGTTTATCCATGTGATCACCAACGCCGCTGACGGTTCGTCAAACGGACGTCCGGTCTGAAAGATATCAGCTTTTCCGTTCCAGGGGCCCGGTTGGATTTCGGGTGCAATCCAACCCGGCCACTATCTAACTGCATCCAAAACTCAGGCGAAGTATGCCAAAAGTTCCGTCTCATCAAGAGGAGATCAACGAGACAGACGGCGCGTCAATCGGACGCCCAGTCTGTGTGTTATTGGCTTTTTCGTTCCAGGGGCCCGGTTGGTTTTGTGAGCGAACCAACCCGACCGCACACTGATGGCATCGAAACCACGAGCGGAGTAAGCCAAAAGTTCTGTCTCATCAAGAGGAATCCAACAAAGTCGACGGCACATCAATCGGACGTCCGGAGCTCAAGTTACGAGCATTTCCCCTCCGAGGGCCCGGTTGGTTTCGTGTACGAACCAACACGGGCGAACCCAAAGTATTCCGAAACCTTGGGTGTGATATGTCAAAACGACTGTCTCGGTCCAAGGATCACATCACCACTGATGGTGCATCGATCGGAGGTCCGTAGCCCGGGATATGGGAAAAATACCGAAAAGGTCTGAAAACGGGGGGTCTGGGCCAGTACCGACCCGGCCCAACCCCCTGGGTCGGCCCGAACCGGGTCGACCCGACTGGGCGTGACCCGGACAGGTCCGCCCATGCCGGCCCGGCTTGGCTGGGTGGCTCGCTCGCTCGGCCAGCGAGCCGGTGCTCCACGGATGCGGTGCGTGCCGCGTCCCCCTGGATCCTGCGTGGCTGCGGGATCCGCCAGCTCGCCGTCGTGGCTTCAGCCGCGACGGTTTCTCCAGGCGGCGCGCCGGGGCGCCGCTGGTGGTGTCCATGGGCCATCAGAGTTGCTCCGGTGGTCCGTTTTCAATTCCGCCTACGCCGATGCTCATCCTGGGTCTCATTCTTCACTGCGGAAACCTCAAATCGTCTCTACGACCCGATCCGTCAATGCCCGACGATCTGCACGTCAAAAGAAACAACTGCGGAGTCTTCCGTTCGCCTTTGCGGCCCCGACTACAACCACATCTTTGTTCGGCCTTGATGGCGCAGCGCGATGGCGCCGCGCATCCTTGCCGCATCACTCCGGGTTCCCGCGCGGTGTCGTCGCACCGTGCCGCCATCTTCCGAACCGCAACATAATCAACAACAAGGGGGAGGAGGGTCGGTCGTGTTTGTGCCGTCCGACCTCCTCCCATTATAATGATAGCAAGCGTCCATCAAATAGAAGTCAACATACGGCAAATAAATATTTCACGGCAAAATCAATAAACCTCAACATCAACCTGCATGAACGAACGATCCGCGGATCAACCTGGAAATGGTTGGTCTGCGCTCGTCGTTCTTTTCTCAAAAGATAAGAGAACACCAAATAAATTTCCCTACCTCGAAATTGACGTCGCACGTCGTTGAGTCGCGGAAGTCGAACGTCGCGGTAGTCGAACGTCGGGGTAGTTGGGTGTCGCAAAAGAAAGGTATCGCTTCTGTCAACGTCGGAAGAAGAAGGAGAACATTGTTGTTGGCATCGGTCTCCCCAGTCGGCGTCTCCTTCCTTGTCGTGGAAGAGGATGAAAAAGGATTGGAGAAAACGTAGAGCATTCTTCACCGAGTCGGAAGGTCGTTCTTCGTTTGGAGATGATGTCCTTCAGAAGAGGGAAGAGCTCTCTCCCAAATTCCCTCACACAACAAAACTCACAAAAATAAAATAAGGCCTCTCCTTATTTTATTATTTTTCCATGCATTCAAACTTTTTTAAAAATTCAAACACTTAGTTAAATTAATTGAATAGGTTTAAATCAATTAATTTAAGATGTGTTGGGCAAAATTAAAGAGGAGAGAGGGGAGAGTTACACAAGTTAAAGTGGAGTTACAAAATTTAAGAGGGAAGTGAGTTATGCGAGGTCAAGGAGGTTATGGGAAAATCAAGGGGGGTTAGGGTCTCGTGTGGGCCCCACCTCCCACATATACACACATGGGAAGTTGGGTGGTTGTGGGTCCCACCAACAACTTCCCATGGTAGAATTTAACTCCCTTGGTAAACAAAAATAAAATTGTTCTCAATTTTATTTATTTCTTCCTTAAACCCCAAAATTTAACTTCTCCTCCCAAGAAAAAGCACCTATGGTAAAATTCATCGTAAGAAAATACCGGCGCTGCAAATTCATCGGTGTCCTCAGATTTCAATTCCGAGTACCGGTTCAAAAGATAGAAAAACCTGCTCGTTCATTCACTGAACGTACCCGAGCTAAACTTCTGAAATTGATTTCGGACAGACCGTACCTCGGAATCAGGCGCCGTCAGAAACTGCGTTCTTGTAAAATTACAATGAAAATTAAGAAAAAATTTCCCTTTAATTTTACGGGTCTTTACATTACTCCCACCTCAGGGCTTTACATCCTTGTAAAGCTTTAACACAAACTAGGGATACAAAAGCGGTACTGAGCACGCATATGAGCCTCCTGCTCTCATGTGCTCACCTGGAGGTTCACGTACTGCCAGAGAAAGTGTACCCGAGGAATCGTCTGTCCTCGTAGGATTCGCTCTTATCAATCCTCGATCCCCACTGGAACCTCTGCGTATGTCGCCCTGTCATCGAAATCCAACTCCCTGAGGACGATGATATGTGAAGGATCACGCACATATCTCCTCAGTTGAGATATGTGGAAGTCTTCGTGCACCAGGTGCAAGTGAGGTTGATATATCAAGCGGTAAACCAATTCGCTTACCAAGCTGACGACCTAAGAAGGTCCACTGAACCTCCGAGATAACTTGCCGCCTTGGCCACATCTCCGTAAACCTCGTCGAGGTGAAACCCGTATAAGGACGTGATCGTCATCCTCGAACTCTAGAGGTATCCAATTTCTGTCAGCATAAGGCTTCTGTTGGCCCTATGATATCTTCATCCGCTCTTGGATGACCTGGACCATCTCTAGTCTCACAAGAGCTGCTATGATTTCTTCTTTTCCAATAAGAGAAATACGGTCTCATCCCCTGGATGAACCACATTCATTGCCTAATACAGTCAATCAGGACATGAATGATGTATTCATGCCATGGACGACGTCATAAGGCCTCGACGTTACTACCAAGAGATCCAAATGTCACTCTCACCTCCAAGGGTCGAGTCACACTGTCGGCATCAGTGTGAGGTCACTGGGTATCTTCTAGTAGAAAACTCGAAAGTGAGGGTCAAGTTAACAGTCTTAGTCGGGACCACTCAGTACCAAACAAACAAAAGGATGGGATGGAAAACTTTAAAAAGGTAAGTGTATTTATATTATTGAAGCTCGTGGTACAAAGACACAAATGTAACAACAAAGACAACTACATGGAACTAGATATACACCACTAGTTCTGCTCCTGTCCACTCGCTTCCGGAGCTCCGTAGTCGTAAGCTTCTGCTGCCTGAAGCTGAGCTCTCCCATGTCCACCTGTTCCCTGCGGTCAGGGTGGACCTCCTAGTGGTGGTGGTGGAAACACCTCGAAGCGTCATCCACCTCCAGCTGCACGACCAGCTCCTAGTGGTCTTCCTTGATCGAACCTCTGCCTCTGCCTGGGAGGTTCTTCATTTAACTGCTGGTCATCTGCATGGCGGGTCGGATAGTCACGTGCCATGTGACCAATCCCACCGTAGGAGTAACACTGCATGGCAAGTCTGGCTCTGTCATTCGCCTTGGTGCCTCACACTACCGGCCCTGAGTCACGTGGTCGACTACCTATAGGTCTGGCCCTCTTGGACCTCTGCGTCATCTGTCTACTGCCTGCTACTGAAGACTCTGCCGCATGCCGGCTAGTGGTGGGTCCTGCTGCTGAAGACTGCTCAGTAAGGAAACTCTACACTAAGAGGGCTCGCTCCAACACCCCTGTCTACATCGGAATGCTGTGAGAAACAACAGAAGCTCTAATCTCTCGCCTGAGGCCCTTCTTGAAGGTTTGGGCCCTGAAGAACGGGTCTCGTACCATATCTATGGAGTAGCGTGAGAGGTCTGTGAACCTCTTTGAATACTGCGCCACTATCATGCTGCAGCTGAAGTAGCTCCCGTATACGCACCGCTCGAAGGGTGGCTAGTACAAACACTGCCTGGAATAGGCTCTCGATGTCTGCCCATAGAAGTGTCGCCTCGTCATGCATCTAGAGCATCAGGCTCCACCATCTGCCTGCTGCTGCCTGAAGTACGATGGCAGCAAGGATCACCACGAAATCTGCCAGCGTCCCCACTAACCTGAAGACTCTCACCACAGCCTCCATCCAATCCTCAGCCGCCTGAGGGTCCGTCTCTCCCCTGAACCCGGGAGGCCTCTGGCGCTGGAACTCGTGTAGTGTGCACAAGCGACGTGCACCCTCTACTGCTGGGGCTGGTGGCATCGGTGGCCCAACAGGTAGTAGTACCGCTGGTGCCTCCGTTGGTGCCTCAACTGGGATAGGGCCCTGTACTGAGGCCACGTCGCTCGGCGGGCTGTCAGTACGTACAAATCTCGGGGCTCTAGTTGGTCGTCCGCGGGGAGGCATCCTGAAAGAAACAAACATGACACGGTTAAACGATTAATACCTGGTGAGCTGACCTGGTTTGAGATGACTTTTAAAAACTTCTGGAAACATACACGCAATCAGTGTTTTCGTGCACAAAGTTGGAAATCAGTTGTCAGGGTCCTGGTGTATGGATACGTCGGCCGCCCGCACCAACACTGGACTCCCTGAACTGAAGACCACACTTGGTACCCTTAACACTATTGCTTCACAGAAAGAAAATATCAGATTTATAAGTTCTGTGGTAGAACCGACTCCTTTGATACCAATTTGTCTCGACCCGTCCTCGGGGCCCATGCCGTGACTTCCCCAAGCCCGCCTTCCATAGGCCAGGGGCTGGTGATTAGAACCAAAGGCGTAAATCCCGATAACTGGGAAGGCATTGCCTTTATAAAAGTAACAAAACACCACAGAGTACAAGCGTAAGTAAAACACTATGTACAAAGAAAGTGCTGAAAAGTAAATGGGCCAGAATACAAACCCAACTAGAAATATAGCTACAACTGAACAAAGACAATAGCTGGAAGAAAGGAAGCATCTCATGGGTTGTCCTCCTCGGATCCTACCTGAAGGGTAGGTATAGATAGCGCAGCTCCTGAATGCTCTTGCCCGTCAACCTCCTCTGTGTGTTGTCTCGTCGTGAAGTCCACCTCCGGATACTGACTCATCGTGTGTTCCACCTCCGGGTACCGTCCAGTCCTCGAACGCTCGGCCTCCATCACCACTGCCCGTCGTCTGCAACCAACACAACGAGGTACAGGCATAGCCCGTACAGGGGTGAGTATAAGGATACTCAGTAGGGACCCCGAGACCCTCAAGGTCTCACTAAAACCAACAAGGATAACCACAAAGAATATCTCAACAGATAACCTCTACTTAGGTATATGCCCATACATATACCCAAGTTATCAAGTAACCCATCTCAATCTTAAGGTAAACACAAAGGTCATAGACTCAGATCAAACCAGGATTTTCATTATCGAAACTGTAACTGCTGAAGAGCTCCGTCTCTTGGAGTACAATGATCTTGTCACGTCTCTGAGGTACTGCTCACCAACCTATGACTGCTGAGGTACTCCTCCTGTCGAGTACCGCGGTTCTGCCACCTCACACAGTAGTGCTCCTCCGCCATGGGCCTGCCACCTCACACAGTAGTGCTCCCCCTCAGAGCCTATAGAGGTACTCCTCCTATCGAGTACCGCGGGTCTGCCACCTCACATAGTAGTGCTCCTCCGCCATGGGTCTGCCACTTCACAAAGTAGTGCTCCCCACTGGGCTATGCTAGTCACTCCGAATCGAATCGGACAAGTTGTCATCAGGTCACAGTCAGCTACATGGTCTCCGTACTCCATACGCTCGTCTCCGGGAGGGTCCGCTCCACGAGCTACTAGTAGATACTCCAAGAATCTCAAAGTCCCACGAAGAAGTATCTCAAAGAACCGCCTCGTCATTGGGGTCTCAATGCGACAGACGACTTGTCAATCGGACGCCCGGTCTGTGGGTTACTAGCATTTTCGTCCCCGGGGCCCGGTTGGTTTCATGTGCGAACCAACATGGCCGTATCTCAACAGTATCCCAAACTCTCATAGGGTATACTCAAAGGTACTGTTTCTCTACATGATCACCAACGCCGCTGGCGGTTCGTCAAACGGACGTCCGATATAAAAGATATCAGCTTTTCTGTTCCATGGGCCCGGTTGGATTTCAGGTGCAATCCAACCTGACCACTATCTAACTGCATCCAAAACTCAAGCGAAGTATGCCAAAATTTCCATCTCATCAAGAGGAGATCAACGAGACAGACGGCGCATCAATCGGACGCCCGGTCTGTGAGTAATTGGATTTTTCGTTCCAGGGGCCCGGTTGGTTTCGTGAGCGAACCAACCCGACCGCACTCCGACGACATCCAAACCTCGAGCGTAGTAAGCCAAAAGTTCTGTATCATCAAGGGGAATCCAACAAAGTCGACGGAACGTCAATCGGACGTCCGGAGCTCAAGTTACGAGCGTTTCCGCTCCGAGGGCCCGATTGGTTTCACGTACGAACCAACACGTCTGAACCCAAAGTATTACGAAACCTTAAGTGCGATATGTCAAAACGACCGCCTCGGTCCAAGGATCGCATCGCCGCTAACGGTGCATCGATCGGAGGTATGTAGCCCAGGATATGGGCAAAATACCGAAAAGGTCCGAAAACGGGGGGTCTGGGCCCGTACCGACCCGGCCCAACCCCCCTGAGTCGGCCCGAACCGGGTCGACCTGACTGGGCGCGACCCGGCCCGGTCCTCCCAAGCAGGCCCGGCTCGGCCGGGTGGCTCGCTGGCTCAGCCAACGAGCCGGTGCTCCGCGGACGCGGCGCGCGCCGCGTCCCCCCTGGATCTCGCGCGGCCGCGGGATCTGTCGGCTCGCCGCCGCGACTTCAGCCGCGACGGTTTCTCCTGGCGGCGTGCTAGGGCGCCGGCGACCCCCACCGCCGGTGGTGTCCGCGGGCCACCAAAGTTGATCCGGTGGTCCATTTTCAATTCTGTCTGCGCCGATGCTCATCCCGGGTCCCGTTCTTCACTGCGGAAACATCAAATCGTCTCTGCGGCCCGATCCGTCAATGCCCGACGATCTGCACGTCAAAAGAAACAAATGTGGAGTCTTCCGTTCGCCTTCGCAGCCTCGACTATGACCACACCTTTGTTCGGCCTTGACGGCGCGGCGCGACGGCGCCACGCATCCTTGCCGCATCCCTCCGGGTTCCCGCGCGGTGCCGTCGCACTGTGCCACCATCTTCCGAACCGCAACATAATCAACAACAAGGGGGATGAGGGTCGGCTGTGTTTGTGCGGTCCGACCTCCTCCTGTTATAATGATAGCAAGCGGCCATCAAATAGAAGTCGACGTACGGAAAAGAAATATTTAACGGCAAAATCAATAAACCTCAACATCAACCAGCATGAACGAACGATCCGCGGATCAACCTAGAAATGGTTGGTCCACGCTCCTCGTTCTTTTCTCAAAAGATAAGAGAACACCAAATAAATTTCCTTACCTCGAAATTGACGTCGCACGTCGTCAAGTCACGGAAGTCGAACGTCGCGGTAGTCGAACGTCGGGGTAGTCTGGTGTCGCGGAAGAAAGGTATCGCTTCCATCAACGTCGGAAGAAGAATGAGAACATTGTTGTTGGCGTCGGTCTCCACGGTCAGCGTCTCCTTCCTTGTCACGGAAGAGGAAGAAAAAGGATTGGAGAAAACGTAGAGCATTCTTCACCGAGTCGGAAGGTCGTTCTTCGTTTGGAGATGATGTTCTTCAGAAGAGGGAAGAGCTCTCTCCCAAATTCTCTCACACAACAAAACTCACAAAAATAAAATAAGGTCTCTCCTTATTTTATTATTTTTCCATGCATTCAAACTTTTTTAAAAATTCAAACAATTAGTTAAATTAATTGAAGAGGTTTAAATCAATTAATTTAAGATGTATTTGGAAGAATTAAAGAGGAGAGAGGGGAGAGTTACACAAGTTAAAGTAGAGTTACAAAATTTAAGAGGGAAGTGAGTTATGGGAGGTCAAGGGGGTTATGGGAAAATCAAGGGGGGTTAGGGTCTCGTGTGGGCCCCACCTCCCACATATCCACACATGGGAAGTTGGGTGGTTGTGGGTCCCACCAACAGCGTCCCATGGTAGAATTTAACTCCCTTGGTTAACAAAAATAAAATTGTTCTCAATTTTATTTATTTCTTCCTTAAACCCCAAAATTTAACTTCTCCTCCCAAGCAAACGCACCTATGGTAAAAGTCCTCTTAAGCAAATACTGGTGCTGCGAGTTCATCGGTGTCCTCAGATTTCAATTCCGAGTACCGGTTCAAAAGATAGAAAAACCCGCTCATTCGTTCACTGAATGTACCCGAGCTAAACTTCGGAGATTGATTTCGGGAACACCGGACCTCGGAATCAGGCGCCGTCAGAAACTGCGTTCTTGTAACACTACAATGAAAATTTAAAAAAAATTCCCTTGAATTTGACGGGTCTTTACAGGGTTTTATTTAAAATTACACTTTAGAACCAAACACACAATATAATCTTATCAAGAAAAGATTTTCACAAAAAATATTATTTAATAAAAAATTTTACAATTTATAAAAAAAACAATCCAATAAAGAACCACATGGTCTTATGTCATAAACACACCCAAAAACCATTTTTAGAACCAAACACACACAAATGTCATACTAAAATATAGTTTTCATCAATTGCATGATCTAATATGCCAAGTTCACTATTTATAAAACCCTAATAACTAGCTTGACATGGGTTTCCACAGAAAATCACACTAATATCGCATAAACATGTCACTAATAAATTAGTGACTAAGGGATCAAAAAAATATTTTTGCACCATGAAAACCAATTAAATAATACGAAAAATTAATTAAACACGCAAATGAATTCATCAAACAATAATTATAAGAGGAACCACCTACCTCGGTGTAGACTGACTTCATAGTTTGGCATGAAACTCCCCCGACATGACAATTGAACTACTAGAAACCTCAATTATATCCTAATTCAATAATTGAACCAAATATATCATAATTGGACCCCAAAAAACATGAAATCTTTACTCGCAAACTTTCATGGAAGAAAAAATCAACTAAAGTGAAATGCACCTGAGGGGAGGTTGTGAGAGGCTGCCCGAGCGAGACGGGGAGGGGCTGGAGGCATTCCATGATGGAAAAAAAGTCACGTCAAGATATGGAAGCAGCGCATGGTTGTGCAGAGGGATGAAAGGATATTCAGACCCTCATTTGAGGTAGTTTTGTTGTGCGGGCGGCTGAGGAGGGTGCATCGCGCCAGTTAGAGGGCCGCCAACTGGATTCATGTGCCAGAGAGGGGACACCAGCCAAAAAGGCATCTGAATAGGGTGATGGAAAAAAAAGGGGGACGTGCAAGAGATTTGGGTGCTGTGAGAGAGGGCATAGCGTGATGCTGGAAATGATTGACAGAAAAAAAAAGCTCCATATGGAGAGTGGCCGAATCGAGGGGAGATGGTGTGATATTGAAGAGAGCAGCGTGAGGTAGTGTGGCAGCGCAGGTCAGTACGAGGTGGATTGCTAGTTTGGTTCACTGGAGGATGAGGATAAAGGAGCTAGTCCGACAGAGGGGGCGGAGGCAGAATAGCAGGAGGAAGGGTGGTTTTGGCATGACAGAATAAGGAAATGGGGGAGATGGGCTGATGTGGGGTGGCACAAGGGGTGTGTGACGAATGTGGAGGTGGTGCATAGGATGAGGGAGGGGATGTGCGCCTACACCCATGAGAGATGGGGGTAGGGCTCGCACCGCCTGGAGGAGAGGGCGAGGGACTGTGCGGGTAGGGATTTCACCAAAGGTGGGGAGGTGACAGGAGAGAGAGAGGGAGGGAAGAAAAAAAGTGACAAAGAATAAAATAGAAAAGGAAAAAATGAATAATGGGAAAATAAAATAAAAAGAAAATACGAGGATAAAAAACCCCCAATAAATAATAATGAATTTATCCCTAATAATAAAATAATATAACCAACCATAATAATCATAAATTTATAAATTGAGGCCTCAAACCATAAAATTTTGTGTGCATGGTGGCGTGCATGGTTGTATTCCCATATAATAACAAATTTCATACTAGAACATTATCTTATTAAGGACGGGGACCGAGAACGGTCGTGTGCATGGCCATGCATCTATATAAAACCCATTTTTTTAAATTAAACCTAGTTCAAACTAAAGCCCAAAATCAAGACCCAAAATAATTAAAAAAATAAAGCACCGATCATGGTGTGACAATTCTCCCCACCATGACAATTTCTGCCCCAAAAAATTCCCAAAAGACTAGGTCAAACAACGGTTCCAAGTGAGACCAAAAAGACACATAAAACAAAACCTCAATCCCCCAATTACTGAGCTTTCTGAATGCCCATTACCCGAAATTCCAAGGATCTCAAATCCAGAATCACCAAGAAAAATAACCGATGGAAAGTAATTCATCACCAAACACAACTACAACACAGATCACCCTGACCACTAACTTAAGGATCAGAAGGGCTGATCGAGATCTCCAAGAACACTCGTCAAGTGACCCCCTACCTATGCTAACCAATTACTATGGTCAAGGTCTGGCGGGGAAGAAGTAATGAGTTTCTCCGTCAAGCGCACTTTCCAAATAGAGTCATCCACAAGCTCGACCTATGGTGGTCTCCCCACCATATTAGGAGTCATGTCAAACATTTGTTCTCCAAACCAAAATGACACACAAACCCAGAAAAGCCTATAACCCTTGATTGACACTTCAATATCCCTATGTTAAACCATACCAACACAAGAGGGGACGTCGGCTAGACCCGCACTGGGTCTCCCCACCATTTTTAAATTTTCTAACACCACAGAACCTGCGCAGGAATTCCCAGTTTACTTTGAGAAATACTGACTGAACCCTTCATCTCAAAACCCACTAACACAGGCCAAACTGCATTTATTTATCCTACAGGGGACAAAACTCACTTTCATGAGATGTTTTTGATAGCAGAAACCCCCAACCAAGAGGCGGACTGGACATGCGTGCGTCAATACCACAAGATAAAAGAATCTCCAAAACAGGTACAATTTGGATCCCTAACCGACCACAAGAAGGTTCACAGAGCACACCCATCAGCTTTACAAGACTACAGATCCTTCAGACCTCTTTAAGACCCAAGATGAACTCTCACAAACTAAGACTACAACAAGGATACACACCCTTCATACCCATAAAAAAATGAATCCATGAGAGGCGATACTGCAATAAGGAGATTTAAGTTGTCCCCATCTCGTCACGGTGGACTTAAGTCAGACTAAGATTGTCACATGCCTGATGAGTTTTAACTACGCACAAGCTTTACCCTGAGACCTATGACTGGGGTCCTGATGTATAAGGCATCTACTGCCTCGTAGTCATAAGCTGACCACTACCTAGAACTTCCTCTGATAGAAACGCTATCTACATACTTGTTCTCATGTCCCGAGCGGCCACTCCATCAATATACCCATTGATAATTGCAGTGAACAACATAGAGTGCCCGACTGACCACACTTGAGAAAGGAGATTGAGCGGTCTATCAAACGCACGATGCAAAATCATGGAAGGGGCACTCCAAGAACATGTCTCATTGGTTCACACTCTTCATTGGATGAGGAACCTACACTTACCACAACATGGATGAGACCAAAAACTATTATGATCTTTAAGCTGATTGTTCCACACAACCTATGGAGAACATGAAACCAGCTCATTAGAAAGGTAAACACACTGATTCGCCACATGTTGGCTGGTCGAGCACCTACGAGATCAACCAATTTCCCTCACCTTTGCTTCTTTAGGTGCAACCTCAAGATGAAGCTGGCATTGAGGATCACTCAAGACATCCTTATTCAGAGAGAAACGAGATGATCATCATTTACTTATCTAGTCCCGCTCCTCCAAACACACTAGAGACGACTTATACCGAAAAAAATTCAATGTTTTTCAAAAACCAAAGACACTTAAAACTTTCTTAAAGTGTTCAAAAATATCCAAATGACCTCGACATTTATGAATAATTGACCCCACCGATAACAACCCAACTCTACCACTCCACTGGGAGTCTGGGCTGAGCAAAGAACCAAGAGACAAGCTGGAATCCCATGGGGCATTTCTAGAGGGCATATCCCAAACCAAAAAAATATAGCCTTCCAAAAATCCAAACACATCACAAAACAAACATCCACACATCGGACACAAATCCAATAATTTCAATTTTAAAAATAAATTTATTCTTAAATAAAAACACCTGCTTGAAAAACCAAGCATTGTAAAATAAAACCCAACAACTCTTTTGAACCCATATCTTTCACTCTGGACGCGAAACCATTTTCCAATTCCAAATCCATTTAAGCCAATACCCATTTTAGAAAAAACCCAACTTTTTAGGAAATAAGAAGTAACATTAAAAATCAACCACTCACCATTTTTATTTCTATATGCCTCACAGATATGCAATTTTTTTGTTCCACTCATGCACCCATCAACATAATCCACCAACTATCCATTAATCACGTCCAGATGCACATGTGAGAACCCATAGAAATACCACTGGTCGAAATATGGCCCTTCCGCTTTCAAAACAAAACATTCCCACTATTCTGAATATACATTTTTTCCAAGACTACTTCAAAAACTCAAGAAAAATATCCAAAAACAATGTCTAGGAGAAACGCACCCCAAAAATCATGGCAACCAGACACAAAAATAAAATAAGACGAACACCAAGTTCACTTGTCTTTTTAAAGGAAACAAATTTTGCGCTAATCCCAAAACTGAAGCATGAAATCACAAACATTAAAGAACCTATACAGAGGACTATTGGTCATGTCTAACCCGGCTACGTGGATTAGTAGACCATGCCCTAGGCAATAACCAACCACCAGGAGTGTCCAACCGTACTCTCAGGCATCACATGGGTCGCTACTCCATGTGAGACCATGCACAGTACCAGTTTACTCTTATTGTCATCCCCTATCCACATAGAGTATATCCAAATACTTAAATCCCGAACTAACCCTAGTTACTCGAGGATTAGAATGAGCAGGAGTTTGTGACGCTCTTCCCGCACCTACCACTCGAGTACCAACAATCCTAGCTATGATACCATTTTTTCACGAACAAGGCCGGGTCGCCATCCGACCTAGCGCCCAACCCAGTCCACGACAAGGCCCGAAGGGTGTTCCCGATCCCCATGGGCTAGCACAAGTGCCCAGGTACGGAAAAGAAAGTTGGAAAAAATTTACTAGAATACATAAATATAAACAAACAACAAGCCAGACAAACTGAAACCGAAAAAATATAACAACCAAACATACCCTTATTCCATGTTCAAATTTAATGTTTACAACATGAGCTGAACACCGAAAAGAAACTAAATCAAAGGAAAACGAAAACTCCAACACAAACCTCTGTGTGACATGAGGAGTCATATACCCAATCCATCGCCACCAAACAAACACGAGGATACCACTGAAAACCCAAACCACCAATGATATGCTCAATTCCTCAACCTGAAAAGGTAAAAAGAATCTACATACACCCAAAGGTGTATGTATGGTGTGAGCAAAAATCCCAGTAGGATGCCACTGAGAAAAGGTTCCACGCACAATTATTAAATGAAAAATACATTTGAAATTTTAATTAAAGAAAATAACTAAATGCTTGAACATCTATAGATAAAATAGGTTTAAATAAAGCATTTTTAATAAGTAACTTAAATTTAAACACACACACCCTTACTTTTAAAAATAACTCATGTTTCACACTGATGATCATAAAGTAACCAATGAGCACTAATATGGGTGAGGCCTCGTGGGTGTTAGATAGCATGGGCCCCTAGATCTTTGTGTCTTAGGGAAACATGGTTTAAAAGGCCAAAACCATTCAAAAACGTGGATTAGAAGGCCACGACCCTCATAAAACATGGATTAAAAGGCCACAACCCTCAGAAAATGCATATGTTTAGTTAGTGTTGCAATTGGCAGTCCTGCTTGTGAAAATGGGTTGAGTCACCTTTGGAACACTAGGTCACTAGTTTAGTCTACTCTCCTAGCTACCAGGGCTTCCCGGTTTTTTCTCAAACAAGTTTGAAGTTCATGTCACATTTTACACTAATGCATAAAAGCCAAATAGGGTATTCATGCACTTAAAATCACAATTTTCATGCCCAAACCCGCTTTTAAAACCATACACACACCAAAAATCTTTTCAAAACATAATTTGCATAGATTATATACTCAACTAAACCATCATAACAATTTAAAAGACACTCACCCCTAAACTAACCACCACTACACATGTAAACACAATTTTGAAATAAGGTGCACACAAAAAATATCTCAAAACTAAATTTTCAATTCTCACACAACAAATTAAAAAAAGTTGGCATCCTTAATAACTATTTGATAAAACATTTGAGATTTTTAATAATCGATTTTTTTAAAGAGCAGGGCATGAATTTACACACCAAACCAACCCAACCCTCTTTCGTAACCAAACACACACAACACCACATCAAGAGTTCAACCTACACCACTTACACCAATTAAAGAAACCGTTTGAGTAGTTTAAATCAAGCATTAACAAACGACACAATAATTTTTTCACTGAATATACATTTGGTTTTATTTAAAATGCCACGTAAGAACCAAACACACAATACAATCTTATGCAAACATGATTACCACCACAAATATCATTTAATTAGAAATTTTACAATTTATAATAATAACAACCCAATAAAGAAACACATGGTATTATGTCAAAAACACACCCAAACCCCCTTTTTAGAATCAAACTCACTCTAATGTCATACTAAAATATAATCTGCATCCATTTCATGATCTAATATTCCAAGTGCACTATTTATAAAACATTAATAACCAGCTTGACATGGGTTTCCATAGAAAATCACACTAGTATCGGATAAACACATCACTAATAAATCATTGCATAAGGGATCTAAAAAATAATTTTGCACCATGAAAACTAATAAAATAATAATCCAAATTAATTAAACATGCAAATGAATTCATCAAAAAATAATTATATGTGGAACCTCCTACCTCAGTGTAGAACGACTTCATAGTTCAGCGCAAAACTCCCGCTACACGACAATTGTACTACGAGCAACCTCAATTATATCATAATTCACGAATTGAGCCAAATATATAACAATTGGACCCCCCCCCCCCCCAAAACATGAAAACCATACTACCAACCTATCATTGAAGAAATATTCAAATAATGTGAAATGAACCTGACGGGAGGTTGTGAGAGGCTGGACGAGTGAGACAGGGAGGTGCAGGAGGCATACCATGCTAGAAAAACGTTCTGGTCAGGATATGAAAATATTGTGCGGCTATGCAGAGAGAATAAAGGCTCTTAGGACCCTTATTTGAGGAGATTGTGGAGTGTGGTGTCACTGAGGATGGTGTGGCATGCCGGTTTGTGGGTCGCCAACTAGATTCATGTGCTAGAGATGGGACACCAGCCAAAAAGGCATATGGATAGGGTGATGGAAAAAAGGGGGGAAGTGCCGGAGAATTTGGGGTGGATGGAGAGGGTAGCGCGAGGTGCTTGAGATGCTCGCTAGAAAAAAAATAACTGTAAGGAATGTAGCCAAAGCGAGGGGCTGTGGTGTGATGCAGAAGGGAGTAATGAGATGTAGTGGGGCAGTGAAGGTCGGTGCGAGGTTGGTTGCTGGTTCAGTTCGCCAGAGGAGGAGGAGACATGAGCTGGTCCGAGAGAGGGGGTGGAGGAAGAATAGCAGTAGGAAGGGAGGTTCTGGCATGACAGAATAGGGAAATTGGGGAGATGGGGGACGCGGTGTGGCATAAGGAGAGTGCGAGAAAGGTCGAGGTGGTGCGCAGGTTGAGGGAGGGAATGTGCGCTGACACCCAACGGAGATGGGGGTAGGGCTCGCGTCACTTGGAGGAAAGGGGGAGGGACCTGTGCGGGTGGGGTTTTCACCAATGGGGGGAGGCAACTTGAGAGAGAGATGGAGGGAAGAAAAAAAAGAGATAAAGAATACAATAGAAAAGAAAATAATCAATAATGGGAAATTAAAATAAAAATAAAGTAAGAGGATAAAAAACCCCCAAAAATAATAATGAATTTATCACAAAAAATAATATAATAAAACCAACCATACTAATAACAAATTTATAAATTGAAGTCAGACACCGTAAAAGTTTGGGTGAATGGTGGCATGCACGGTCTCATGCCTGTATAATAAGAAATTTGATAATATAACATTATCTTAATAGGGATGGGAACTGATCACGATTGCGTGAATGGCCACGCGTCTGTATAAAACACATTTTTATAAAATTAAACTTGGTTCAAACTAAATCCCAAAAGCAAGACCCAAAATAATTAAAATAAAATAAAGCGTTGGTTAGGGTGTGATAGTTGGCCCCTTCCCCTCCTGGTGGCGCGTCATGCACCGCCACTCTGTGGCCCGCCGAATGCCTGGTGCCCTACACTATCTATCGCGGCCAGTCGGGCCGCGACCTCTTGCTCCAACAGTGGCGTGTGGTCACGCCTCTCGTGCTTCCGTGGATGGTTGAACCACTCATTGCCCTCTATTCATAACCACGATCGGCAATAACCATCCACCCTATGGCCTCTGTGCGGCCTCTTCCTCTACCAGCGGCACAGACGCGCGCCGCCCCGGTTCCATGCAGCCAGCCCGGGAGGCAGCCTCCACCTTTCTCTATATCAAAGAATACAACAACAATGAAGAACTACAGAGGGATTGGGTTGTGTTCGTTTGGCCAGTACCCTCCGAATTAGATTGGTAGCAAGCGGATCAGGAGTATTAATTCAACAAAAACCATGAAAAACAACAAAACCCGTACATCAAACGTTCATTGATGTGTCGCGAGATGAAAATATAGAATACGAAGGTAGTGACAACATTATTTTCTTCCGCAACACACTTCCAAAGTCGGGCTTGTCTGTCGTCCTCTTTCTTGATTCTGAAGAAGGTTCTTCGATGGAGATGTTCTTATTCATTGGGAAGATATTTTCCTCATTGGTGGATGATTTCCCCCAATGTTCTCCCAATTCACCTCTTTTCCAACACTTCACCAACCAATCCTCTCAACAGAAAAGTGGTGCCAATATTAATTAAAATAAGTAGATTAATTTATGTTGGCACAATTAAATGTTGACCCATTTAAATAATTTTAGTTGGCTCCAACAATTAAATGGGTAGTTGAAAGGTTTTATCCCATTAAAGAGGGTCTGAGTGGTCCCCACCTCCATACCATTTATATGGTAGGTTTCAATATAAAATAGAATAAAAGTTTATTTTTTTTATTTCCAAGAAAAAAAACACAAAAACCAACTTTCACCCTCGACCAACTACGGTCAAGGTGAAGGTCTCCTTAAGCGAATATCGGCACTGTGAGTTCAATGGTGTCTTCAGATTTCAATTTTGAGCTCTGATTCATAAGTTACAAAAACATGTTCGCATGTTTACTAAACATAACTGAAAAAAAGTTCATAAATTCATTCAGGGTACACCGCGCCATGGAATCACGCACCGTCAATTTTTTTGGACTCGTAAAATAACAATATAATTAAAAAAATACATGGAAATTATTTATTATTTTCAATAAGGACAAAATATTTACAAAAATATTAATTATAAATTTTTTATGTCATTGTAACAATTTTTTTTATTTTAACCCCCATTAAAATCACTTGAAACATAATTATGGAAATTAATTTTTAAAATTTCAACTATTCACTATGACCAAGGATTATGTAGAACATATTAAATATTAAAAATTAAATTGAAAAAAAATATGGATTCCATTTTTACGAAATCAACTCATTGATATGATCTAATTTAATTTAAAATTAAACCTACAAACGTGATGAACAATCAGGTTTTGAAACACAAACAATTCATAAGCATGAAAAAAGTTAATATCATGATTCAAAATCAAATTGATTATAATTACATAGAATTTATTAAATAAAATATAGTAGAACAAATTTTACTTTTAAACCATTATGAATAAATTGATATATTTAAATTCATTTAACAAAATATTATTTTTACAAAATGAGTATCTTTTACTATTCGATGAAAAATTGAACTATTTTGAAAATTCTAAAAAATAAACCCTACTCATATTTGGAAATATTTATTCAAAAATGATGTTTTTATAAAATATTTATAAAATTTGAAAATTCCAATTTTATTATTTGTTCATAAAATTAAATAAAAAAATTGTTAGAGAAAAATGTAATTTTGATGCATATAAAGGCTTTACAAAAAATTACATTTGTTCTTATCAATATATTTTAATTTTATATAACCATTTTATTTAACATGATAAATAATAATATTTCTAATAATAGCACCTAGTTTAACAACATGGTTTTAACATTCATGTTTATATTTTAAAATTTATAGTATATTGAGGATCATTAAAACTAAATGTTTCGAATAATTGAATAATTCAAAAAATGTTAAATCTATTTGAAAAAAATATGCATTTCATAAAATATTGTTTTGTTAAATTATAACCCCTTAAAATTAATTTTTCCAACCACATTACATAACAATGATATAAACAACTAATGATACTTATTCCACCTAATATCCACATATTCCCACGTAGCTTCCTCATGTTAGTGGTTACACCAGCTAACATTAATTGTTTTATTATGATTTTTTAATAGAACATTGTTTATATAATCTAGAATCTCTATTTTATTTTATTCACATCAATGACCACCATCCAATGATTTGACCTATATGTTTAATTCATGTGATGGATGAGTTATGTAATTCCTCATGAGAGATGCATAGAAAACATCATGGACAATAGATAGGTTTTGTAGAAGATCCAAGCGATGTGAAACTGTTAATATTCGATCATGAATCTAAAAATATATAATATAGAAAATAATAATATTTACTTTATTTTATAATATTATAAAATTCTTCCTTGTGAAAATTCATAAAACCATATTCACAGAATCTGTAAATTCCAGATCATGTATATAATTATGAGAAAAACGTTTTTGTCAAATTTGTGAAACCCTTATTTCATAAAAATGAATATGATCTTCTATAAAATTTCTTCATCTAACATGGGTCCAATGAACATTAACTCACAAACTTCTTCTAGGTATGATGGATTTGTACAATTATTTCAATAGTGGAATTTATAAGAATCCATCTGAATTCATCGGGGAAATCTATTGTTATATAAAAACTCAACCATATGAAGCTGTTGATCCCAAAAAAATTAAATTCATAGTAAAATATTTTATACAATTTTCTAGTTTATTAATTTTTCTACCCGGATGAAACTCTTTACAATGATTAAAAGTTATATTAAAACATAACTTTTTATCCAAATCATGTAAACAAATTATGCTTAAATTTAAGGTAAACCTCCAATCCTAATCTGATAAAATAGAATGTGTTACTCCAAAAAACGTAACACATCTATAATGTATATCCTGGAAAGATTATCTAGAAAATAATACTTTCTAGTAGCAATGAATTGTGTTGAATTTTTAAGGTTATTGACAACAACTCATAGAGTATTTTCCCCTTATACATTTTTTGCTGCCTAATGAAAAAATCCAAGCTGATGTTTTCTCATATCCATTTGGGTAAGGGTGATGGTTGTAACATCCCTTTATACTATTTTATCTCATTATAAACTTCTTCACATACTAATCACCAAGATACAAACTTTTCAATATCTCTCTTCAGGTCAGCTGACTATAAATATTTTTTCTAATCTCTAAAGTTCTGTGTACATCCAATATGAATGGGGAATAAAGAACATTGAAATTACACTAACACATACAAAAAAAATTGTTATCTATGGGGAACACTCATGGTTCAGGAACGTTATCATTACATCACAGACAAGGTTAAACCCTAGAGCATTTCAATTCTTCTTCTGCATCTCTAAACCATCAACATGTGCCTATTTAATCATCACATGGAGTGATAGTTGAACCCTCATTTGAGAAATATAGTATTTATTCCCATCCTTCAAGATATATATATATATCCATCCTTTGAAAATATAGATATATTGGATCTTTTTTATCCTCATCCTGGATAATCTAGAGTAGTATTTTAGACTCAAAGTGATGGCCACATTCGTTTAATCTCTGAAATATTAATGTTTTGTTCAATCATAATCATATTCTCTATGATATATTCAACTCCTTATATTTAAATACATACATTAAACATTTATGAGTGGTAAATATCTCACACCATTCTCTGAAAAAAGTAATTACACTATATCTTTAATGAAATAATTACCAAAGGAAACTCCAAATCACGAGTTGGGTAATTTTTCTCATTAGCATTCAATTTTCAGGAATAATTACATATAACCATATCATTATACATGAGTACCATCACAAACCCTTAATTTATGAATCACTCTATATTATAAACCCTTCCCCATTGTAGCTTAGTGTAAGAGTAGGTACACTGACTTCAATTTTTTCAGTTAAATTACATTTACTTCATATTCACTTATCCAGAGGAACTAGGATACATTATACATTAACTTGGAGAGTGTATTGAAAAATAATCTTATATTCTCCTAAAAATATCAGTAATATCCTTCCAAAACAAGATAACATCAAATCTTAGTCATAGTGGTTGGTATTTTCCAATGACGAATAGCCTCAATCATGATTGGATCCACCAATATACCTTCTTGTGAGATTATAATACAATATAATGATATTTTATTTATAAATAATTCACATATCATAAACTATTAAAATGGATTGTACTACCATATGATCTTCACTAAAATCATAAAATGATTTTTATTCAAATTATCATTGAATATAAAATAATATCTTCTTTAAGGACTACCAAAAAATAATGATGGTAATATATAAAGACTCTGTTTATTAAATCCTTCATGATTGTGGAGGCACTAATAAGTCTAAATGGTTTCCCTATATATTCATACTACCCATTCCATTTAATGACCGATTTCATAGGTATATCCATTATCCTAAACCTCAATAAATGATATCCAAAAATAAGGGAAATCTTTGAAGAGTAATAATATAGATGTAGTTGATCAAAAAAAGTCCTCAATAAGGGGTATAGGTTTGTGTTCTTGATTGTGGTCTTTTTTAGTTCCCATTAATCAATTAAGAGTCAAATCAATATGTATTTCTTCTTAATAAACCAATTTTCACCACAAATTGACACAATTTTCCTAATTAATCCCTCATAAACATTCTACTGGAGTGGCTTCTTATATTTATGTAGCCCAATCATACCAATTCGATATGGATTTTTAAAAAATAGAATATCACTAGGTAAAACGTCTATTGATAAATAAAATTCATGATTTAGAAGAATAAAAGGTTTTTTCATCTAGAGATTCCTCAATAGTATCTTACACAATATGAATATAATCAATGTCATGTTTTTACCTCAACATCTGAGGAAAACACTTCTTTTGAATGGGATTCCAGATCACTATAATGGTTGAAATATCAATCATATGTTAATATTTATTATCACATTGATAGACGGTCATAGTTAGTTTTATAATTTAATATGTGACTCCCCTTAATTTGTTTTTAATGTGGAGTTTATGTACATAAATCATAACAATTCCAAAGAGAACATCAAATTTATCTAGATGGAGAATAAAACGATTCTTAGAAATAAAATTTCCAAAAATAACCACAACATATGAATCGTAGACAAGTGATATGGTCATAATTAGATTATGGGGTTTCTAGGAAAATTGATCTTATTTTTATTGGGGAATATTTTTTATACCCATATAAAATTCTACAAGTATATCAAAATATGAACAACCATATTAAAAAAACCATATTGGTTCTAAACTGTATTGTAAGTGTGAATTTTAGCATGACATTATCATAACCTTCATCATAAGTACTTATTATATTGGTTTTTTACATTTTCTCTCATCTTAAGAGATTTATGATGTCAATCATCAAAGTTGACCTTCATATTTTGGAACAAGTTGTAATAATGCTCATACATATTGAATTTCAAACACATGATTGTGGGTGGTTGATTATGTTGAGCATACTCAACATTTTCAACATTAGATATCTTATTCCAATAACTAGAAATTTTATTTCATAATGATATTCTTTTCCAAAAATAAAATACTTACCATTACACTTAATACAATTTTTCCCAGGATTCTTTCCACATACTGAGCATATGATAATTGACATCTTCTTATTCCCGTGGTTTTTAAAATTTACATTTAATTACATTTTTCTTATATTATCAAGACCATGCGAGTATTGGTAAACTCCAATATCCATTTTATCCATGAGAGTAAATCATTATATTTCATCACATCCATTGATATCCCTTATGGATTAACCAATTAGGAGACATTGTTTTTGGAAACCGAAGTATAAATCATCTTTAATTTTTGGTTGGATCAAATTAAAATTTGGTTACATTGAATTTCTTGAAAAAATTTCCTTATAGGTGAAAAATGATTCAAAAATCATAATATTTAGATCAAATAATTCCTTCTCCATTTTCATATGATGAATATGAGAAAATTATGTTCTGGATAATAAGCTCTTAAACTCACCCCACTCCATGGAGTAAATTTTATCTTGTTTCCACATATTCATTATAAGGGTACACCATTGATCCTTTACTACATCCAAATAATAGAAAAAATGAATGGATTTTTCATAATTTGAACACTGGAGAATGGATTTTAGATTTTCCCTAGTACCTTCCATTACTCAACATCTAGTGGATCAGTGTAACTAATAAATTATGTAGGTTGTTTCCACAAGAAAGACTCAACATAATGATGTTCCCTACTTGGCTCATCTCTATGTTCAGTATGATTTATAGCTTGAGAATGTTTTGTGAGTACAGTAAAAAAATTACTTTCCATCAACCATAAATTATGGTTAATTAAGTGTAAAATCAAAACAGTTTTCATCAAATATAGAAATAACACAATTCTTTTAGGTTCCTACCATTGAATAAAAAAAAATAAGATTATTATAAACAATAATTATATGAATAACCACATAATCATGAAAAATAACGTATATAATATCTAAATCATTACCCCTTAATTTGAATCTATGAAACCTTTAGAAAAAATATATTATTCATTGTAAACATTTATTCATCTTGTTTATTATGGTTGGTAATGAGATTTTGAATTTCCAAAACTTATCTCTCAGGAGTGTCAAACCTAGCATGCATAAAGTCAAATTAGCATACACCAGGTGATGATTTATTTAAGGCCCAATTCAACATTTTCATAGTTATTACCCATTAGTACAACTGCACTAGAGTAGCATCCACATATAGTATCAACACAGGGATGTAATTCCTTAGAAACCAGACACACTCTATCCAATAGTAATATTTATGATATTTTCCTATACATTTACATACACTTATGGTTCTTAGTAGTGTTTTCACACCGTAGTTTCAAATATATAATAAAACATGTCCTCTAATACAATCTATAAATACTCAAAACTACCAAAAACGTCATTTAGAAACACTTCTTTCATTAGAATCATTTTAAATTAACGCTAATTAATTTATAGATGTTTAATAGGTACATCTCTAAATTTGGTGTCACTAAATTTGTGGCCTTAATAAACATCATTAATTTAGGGAAAATAAAAAACGACTCAATTTATAAACAACACATTTACTGAGTTAATTTTGTAGTGTATGTAAGTATGGTGTAAAAAATTCCCAATTTGACAATATTTAGGAGTGTCACCAATTTAGAGACGTTGAAATATATTTCCAGTTTGCGACACCAAATTTACTAAATATTTTTAGATTCATCAAAAAATGAGGTGTATGAATTTTGATAAGGGGAATCAAATTTATTTACATTTATATAAATTATAGATATTTTTTTGTAAAAAAATCATTGTGTTTTTATTTTTACATAAAAATTCACTTTTTTGTACATGCCTCACCTGTAGCCCCCCCCCCCCCCCCCACAGTAATAGTTCATGATCTCTGGATCCTCTAGTACTGATACCATAATGGGAGTCCCCTGGTATCTCCATTAACACCTGGCATCCCTCCCCATCCCCGTCTATCCATGCTTCTCTCCCAACACCATAATGGGATGACCTTAGTTTTCCAGTAATCTCTGCCCACTCTCCCCATAAGCACACCAGATTTTCATGCCACAACATCTTGACTGAAGCACTCCACGCCTTGAAAAATTGAAACCCATAAGAAATCAAAACCGGGACATCAAGAATCCAACCCAAAGAGGAAACCAAGTCACCTATTTTAATTTTGATTACATAACACTATTATCTTATATTTAAATATATAAATAGATTTCAGTGTTTAAAAATTATATATATATACATATATAAAATATTAAAAAAATATATATTAATAAAAATATATAAGTATATATGTTTATATATTTATATTTTATATTTTATATTGTATATATATATAATATTTATATGTGTGTGTGTGTTTTTGTTTTTTATTATATATGTAGATATATGTTTGTATTATATGATTATTTATATGTTTATATTATATATATGTGTGTGTTTTTATTATACATATATATGTGTTTATATTATATATTTTTATATATTTTATACAAATATATATATTTTTTGTTTATATTAATATATATTTATAGGTTTATATAGATACATATATAGATATATTTATAATATATATGTGTGTTTTTATATATATATGAATATATATGTTTAAATATATATATTATATATGTTTATATTAATATAAATATATATTTATATGTCTATATATATATGATTATATATATAGGCATGTATAAATATATATGGGTATTTATACATATAAATAATTATAATTACAAATATATAAATATATAATTTTCCATGTTTTAAAACACAAAAAAAAATGTCACTATAATAGCCAGGTCTTCATAAAAACCAAACTGCATTTAAATTATATATGTGTTTATATATATTAATATATTTGTATTTGTATATATATATATATATTAATCTATGTGTCAGTGTTTATACACACACACACACACATATATATATATATGTCTTTCATTATATAAAATGTTATATATATATATATATATATATATATATATATTTACATCAACAATGAGAAATGGTCTATTTATAATTAAATATATTTTTATTTAGAAACCATTCATGAAAAACTTTTACAATTTAGCGATGTTTCCAGAAAATGTGGCTAAATTAGCGATGTTTATAGACAAATGTCACTTGATTTAAAATTACTAACATTTTTAAAAAATAATTATTAAATACTAGTTTTTGTAGTCAAAATTTATAATATATAGATAATACATCTTTATTGATGAATATTCTTTTCATATTTAAAAATAAGACACGAATACTATAAAGGATTAGTGTGTTTAGAATCACGAACACATAAACAACTACCTCATAAGTGAGCTACATCATATCCCATTATGTTCTTCAAAACTATAACCCTTTGTAATCATATCATACATAAAACAATTATTCATCATATGTGGGGAGGAAATATAATAAATAATGACCTTATATTATTAGTAAGGGTAAAAATTGAAGATATCAATGAACACGTAAGAAAAACATGAGCAAAATCATGTGAGAACATGAGTATAACATTTGAAAACCATACCCTACTTGTTGTAGTCAATATTTTATTTCACGGAATAAATATTGGAACGTATATGAAATAAATCATAATGAATGGATGAAAATAATCTATAAGGACATTTCATCAGAAATAATAAATATATTTTTGGAATACAAGTTGTCATAGAAAAACATTTCGATGGTATTCAAGGATTCACCGCCCGAATTATCAATGTGGATTCGAGTCACTCCCTAAACCATGATAGTAGCCAATGATCACTCTGAATATTATCATAGTGGACTAGGTTTATATCCCTATTCATCATATTAGTCATGTTTCACACACAAAACTATCATACTACACAATTTTCTCTAATGAACTAGGGCTACTCCCCATTCTAGTTCAATGTATCTCATGAGATAAAAATATTTACCTAATGCATTGGAAGGGGTATACATCCCACCAATTATAGTTTTTAATTGAACCAAACATAATTGGTTATAACCTACCATCCTTCCAATGTTATATCATTACCATTTTATAAATATTATAATGGAACTGACAATAACATAACTAAAACTATATAGTTTTGTTCTAGAATATATTAAAAAACTCATCCAATCATCACATCATAATCCAAGAAAGGAAAATAGAATTCATCAACATTTCATAAATTAATCATAAAGTAACCCGTGAAACTAAATTAGTCTCATAAAATCTATATAATGTGTTAATAAGCATTGTATCCTTTGATCATATTCCTGGAAATGTTGATGTAACAAAAATGTATATCAACCTAGATGCAAAAATATTTTGAAAAATCTCTTGGAATATTTTTTGAGGAAAATATAAATTTAATTTTGAAATAAATTATTTGAATTCTAATATTTTCCTAATATTAACAAAAAAATGTTATTTGAAAATCACCATGAACTTTTTTAAGGGTGTCCTTAAATAATTGAATGGTCATGAAGGTGGAAAATATTTGTCTTGTTTCACAAGTTAAATAATGATTCATTTCACTTTTTTGGTAAAAATATAAAATTACATCACTTTGGAAAAAGAAAAAAAATATTACATTTACAGAGTATTTTTAGAATACTTAAAATGGTATGATAAATTTGAATAATCTTTTTAATATTGATAAAATAGTACATAATTTTTTTTGGATGTATGTACAAGGAATAAAAATTATTTTTGACCAAAGTTACAAATTAAGTTGAATATTCTTAAAAAAATTATTACATACAATTGAGATCATAATTAGATTAAAATGAACTAAAATATGATATTATATAGAAATTGATATAGAACATTCAAATAACTTTTTCCTTGATAGGTATAACATAATATTTCATCATTGTAATCTTATACATAAACAATTATTAAAAATAATAAGATTACAACAAAAAATCTATACCATTTCAATAATTTATAAATTGTATGAAAAATAGAAGAAGCAACCTTTGTTGGATCTATATATCCATGAAATTTGTATAAAAAATACCATAAAATTCTCTCATGGGATTTTTATTAACCTCATAAATGAATAAATTGTAAAATATAGCATTTCTCTAACATAAATAAAAGTTAGATAAAAGTCACTTTCATTCAGTCCTGAATTATTTGGACTTGTTGAAATAATTTATGTAAAAAATATAAGATTATTTTAAATCTATACTAAAAATATAATTATATATATTTTACCATTTATTATTTACAAATGTGATTTTATTTCCTTCTTATTTATAATTCATTGGCAGAATCTGGTTTTATGTAATAACTGTTTTGTTTTTCATGTATGTTTTGGTTTAGTTTTTCTTTAATTTTCAATAATCATTGTTAAATAATAAATTTATTGATAAATATGATAATAATATTATATATATGCATTAAATTTTTATTTATATTAATCCATAAAGTCAAGAGATAGAAATTGAATTTGACAATTTATAGATATGGTATGTCGTAGGTACCGATGAATGATGTTTCCACTTTATTGATGAATGGATCAAAAAGAAGTTTAATAATATTTCAACTTAATAGAGAAGTTTTTATCTCATATATATATTATATATTAATTAAATTTATCCTTACTACAATACATGTAAATATAAAATGAAAAATTTATCACATTGTATTGTGGAGGTGGTAGTCCACACGCACGCATGAGGCATGCTAATATTTTCTAATTGATTGGAATGCATGAATGTAGATGTTGTAATATAGTGATATAAAAATAATATTTTTATTAAATACTATTATCGTATATTAAAACAATAATTATATTATTTTGTGAGAGGTGGGGACGGAAAATAATTTACATCGACTTTTGAGGTGGTAATACTCCATACATATGACTAAAAGTTTCATTTCCCATTTGATTGAAGAGGAGATGGATATTAGTTATTACATTGTCCTAATTTAATATAAAGTTTTCTAAGATACTGATTTTGTTATAGTATCATTATTTGATAGTATTTGAATGAGGTAGAAGAATAAAGAAAAAAATGCTCGCTTAAGAATGAAACCACTTCTTCAAACAGATTCATTAGTTTCACAAAACAATCCTTCATTAAAAGGAATCAATATCAAACTATGTCCTCTAAAACTTTTGAATGGATTATAGTTAGATAAAATTTCATTTATTTCATGAACAAAATTCGATTTCAAGTGTGAATAGGATATGAGTGGGGGTTCCCTTTTATTAGAGGGGGAGAGGACACTCATTGAATTTCTGAATGGAAAACAATATATCCACATTTTAAAAGTACCAAAAGGCTAAAAGTGGATCATTATATAACTATATGTGATATAAGGTCAATATAATTCAAAAAAATATGTTTTTAAACGTTTTTAATAATTTTAAGAGTTATATTTTTTACTTTAAACTCCCCTTATTAAACCATTTTTAACATTAATTGCAGTATGTGATTTTTTAAAATTTTACTATTTATTGCATCAAAAAATTAATTAGAACATACTATATAATTTTAGTTATTTTTATTCCAAATATGGGTTCAACTTTAAAATTATATTTTTATATATATTTAAATTAAATTTAAAATCAAACTCTAATATGCAATGAAAATAGGGTCTCCAAAGAAAAAACTTCCATAAGTACAAATAGTTTTTATATATAACATTATTATTAAATTTAATATACTAATCTAAATTGGATTAATTATAACATTTTTTAACAATGTTTACTATTAAAAAAAATCAAAATTTTATTTTTTATAATTCCAAAAATAAAGTCACTTTCATAAAAAAACAATAGTTACACAATTCATTGAAAATTTTATCATTTCAAACCCTTATAAAAAATAAACCTAAAATAATTTTGACATTTTGATTAAAGAGTAAAAATTTATTTTTTCAGATAATGTTACTAAAAGCTGAACAATTTTATTTTATTATTTCTCAGAAAATATAATAAAATAATGTTTTGTAAAAAATTTATTTTATAATAATATAAATATATTACCAATAACTAAATATATATTTTTCAATATAATTTTTCATAAAAAAATTATATTTACTTTAAAAATGTTTGTTATTCTGATTTATAAAACCATGTATAACTACTAGGTTTTATCATTGATGTTTATATAATAATATTAATACTATGTCGTAGTTCATTACAACAAGACATTTTGTGTAATGATATCAATCAATATAATTTTAATCTACTTGAAAATATATATATTTCATATTATCATATAGTGTTATACGAGCTACATATAATATATATTTGGTTTCATGAAATAGTTGATCAATTACTCAATCTCTTTAAACTTGCCTCTTATGTGCATTGAAAAATGGTCTATCGCACTAGGAATCTTTGCCAAAATTATTTTTCCATGGATATGAGGATCCACTAAAGGAAACAAAATTAAATTCCACTTATAATATCTCTTCATATGAAATATTTGTAGCTAAATTCTTGGGATCCATAAATAGATGCACCAGAGAGGGAAGAAAATTCATTTTTTATTGTATTCATCCTCATATACACACATGAGTGGAGTTTTAATTAGTGGATTGACAAATCACCCCAAGCCTTTCCATACTAACATTTTTTAGATGCTATTTATTTCTATAATTATTTGGATTCCTAAAAACAAGAAGTGTATAAAGGTCACCTAGTTGACATTTGGAATCATTAATTTTTTTTTCATATCTACCACATTATATGTGAATTTTTGTAATTTAATTGTGAATTACCCAGTGGTTTTGGTGATGATATTCAATATGATACAACTTCAAAAGATTAGGTATAAAAAATAAATGGAAGAAAATATTCCAATAAATGGAATCAATATTATCGTCTACCAGTTCATCACATGTGACATTAAAATTAACTTCTAATAGATAGAAAATATTATCAGGCCATTATGATTGAAAGAGGTTATTTTTAACACTTTTTTATATATTTACATGGGATTTTAATATTTACTAGGTTTTCAGACATTTAAATGGTCTGTTGGTGGAATGAGTGATTTTATAGATCAAATGATATATTGTGTTTTTATTTGTTCAATATCATATTGTAATATATGATATGAACAAATAACCTTCAAAGTCCAAGGATTTCTTGGTTAGATAGTGCATTCATCATATATGAATCATCCATGAATTAATTAGTGTTTAGAAACACCATTCCAAACTTGAAATATTTATGAACAGAGTAACATGAGGTAGAGATATTGTTCTTATCATCTATACAAATATAATAATATGGAGGATATAAAATAACATATATTTTAAACATTAGAATAATTAGGCTTAAAAAAATTCATTCAAAAATTGGTGTTGATTAATGTGTTACATTAACATCCTCTACATTACACTTATATAGTTTGGGAATTAGAAAATAAAGCGCATGTGGTTATAAAGAGCTTCTATCCAATAATCTATACTAAAAAGTGATTTTACCCAGTCAAGGGTCTTCATCATTATCATACATATAACATCCGAGGATGGTTTTTTTGTTCCCATAAAAAGGTTATGTATGGGTCCATTAACCATTAAAAAGTTAGTAATATTATGTTAATCCACTATTACATTAATGGTATATGGGTGGGTTTGATGTCCTAATGTGACATGAAATTTTCATCTGCACACCATTTAGTTTGGGGTTTGGAAATTTTGGATGATTGAGCATTTATATTGAATATCCACATCTGTAGTAACTCGGATATGCTTCCCCCGACTTACTCTCCACCCGGGTAATTTTATTTTTCTATATTAGTATGGTATTTATAAAGTAACATTTGAGGTGTATAGGGGGACATGGTGTAGTTGGTTGCCATGATGGGTGGAGAATTCAAAGGTGACTACCCCAAAATTAGATTATAAAAAGACATCATGGAAAACATCCTACATATATTATATATATTTATTATTAGGTTTAAGAAAGTGACTGTAAAAGTATATAGATTTAGAGATTGGTTTTACCCACACCCCTATATCCTTATATCTTGATGTAAGACTTTTTATTTCAACAAATTTATGTCCTTATATATATACAATGATTATAATCAACCAAAAATATCTTTTATTATTACACCATTTTTTTCACCATATAATGATGATGTTTTTCAGTTCAGTTTAGTGAGGTAAAATTCAAGAAATCCAATATAGATATTATATTAGCGATGAAATAACATGATTACATGGTAGTATGATTAGGTGGATTCTCTAGATCACTGGTCACCATTAAATTGGCTATATGTCTACAAAAAACTAAAAAAAAGTATTCAACTATTTTAATTTTTTTTGTATTCATAATAAATATAAAAAACAATTCATTAGTATATTATAATAATTAAAAATTAAATTCATTCAAACTATTTTACAACTAAATTATTTCAAATCCAATTAATCATTTTTTTTCATGTCATTTTAGGACCCTCGTATTTAGATTGATCCTTTTCTTTAGATAAATTATATTTATTAGTGGTGTTTTATTGTGTATATAAAAAGATCTAGATAATGGAAGGTCATATATTAACTAAAATGATCTTAGTGTCTTATTATGGACACCTATATAGATCAATTTCATGCTTACAAAATCCATTATAGTAATAATTCCTTTTTTATTTACATTTCAATCTATATTATTAGAGAGAACACAAGTTAAAAATTATTTGGATGTTGTTTATGAATATTAAGCGGAACTATATGATTTTAAATCATATATTATTCAAGACACTATGTATTTAATGCTCACCATAATAAGATATATGGTTTAACATAGTAGTTTAAATCCAAATATTAAGAAAATAAAGTGTTTAATCCATCAAATAATGAATTAAATAGAATATATCCATTTAATATTAGACTGAATAGAATGTGGTTTTAAATGTACCCATTAATTATGTACATGTACCTTTTGGTTTAATGGATCCTTAGTAGTAGTTTTTCTATTGGCTAGTCACTAATATAGATATTGTTTTACTATATCTTCATGTTTTGATTGATTAATTGGATCATCAACAAAGGGGATATAATTTTTGTAGATCTATAGAAATGGAATTTTTTTATTATGTCATTGTCAATAAGGATATGGATTAAGTGGATTCTCATTATTATATTAATTTGTTACCAGATTTCCAATCCTGATATGGTTATATAAAATCATTATTAGAATATTTGTCTATAGACTCATCGCTAATGGGGATACATGTATATTATATCATATTTAATAAGAATTTTGGTTTTTTATATTTTCATAATTGTTTTTTTATATTTTAACATCACTAATAAATTTTTTTCTTACTAGGTTTTTATTATTATGTCTTGTCGACAAGATTTACACAAATAGAAATATGGATTTACTATCTCATCACCAGTGGATTTGGTCTATTTGATCATCTGTAATAAAAATTAATATAGTTAATCTATTCAAGAGGAAACATATCCAAGGTCTTATAATTGATTTTTTTCATCAAGTAATTCTTAATGTTTATGTATAGCTTTAATTTATCATATTAAAAACTATGGTATCATAGGTGGCTTATGAATTCTAATTAGTCTAAATTGTGGAATTATTATTTATAGTCATGATAGAAGGCTTATGGTTACATTTAAATTATATATATTCTATGAAGTAGTTAAGGATATACTATGATTTAAGGTCACCTAAGAAGACTCTAGCCTATAGTAGAGTTTTAGACCATGTAAGAAACTGGAAAAAAATAGAAACAGAAGAATGTGTGTGGAAATTAATATTGGACCCATTAAAGGGAATCCTATTTATCATTTTGATATGGATCAAAAAACACATATTTCCAGGTCATTGCTTAAATACATATATAAAGGTATGTTATAACATTTATGGTCATGTTTTATTGAACACTATTGTCTGTTTTGGGGTTGTACATCTTGGAAAATTATATCTTATAGTTTAAGGTCATATGGAGAGGACCATTGGGGTATTATAGTTTAATTCCATATAACTAGATACTTTATGTCATTAATTCCAATAAATATTTTATTATGATATTTATGAATGTTTTTCCCATGATAATTTATTATAATAGATAATTCAGGTGAGAGTGTAGCTCCTATAAAATTTTAGAGTCCCTAAAGAATCAATTTCAATGATGAACGCATTAAGGGTGTCAGTGATTTTTACATAATGGTAACCCATATATAATAATCACCATTATATCAGTATTGAAATAGAGATTTAATAAAACCACAGGTAGTGGGAAGTAGTAGAACAAATGTTATGCTTTTTACTATAAGAAAACATAATTTATAGGATCTCGGCGGATACATGTTTTATGTGGACAAAATTTTTTCTAACTGAGGTGATAAAATATTAAGAGCATTTAAAAGAGCTAAAAACTAATTAAATAAAGGAATAAAATTTTTACTTGATTGTAAGAACATAAAATAAGAAATTATGCTTAAAATTCCTTGCTATAGTGTTATATGATGAGCCATTCCATGGATCCCCAAGATGATGAATCATTTTGTAATACGGGTAAGAAATTTGTCACACATTATGATTAAATTATAGGAGGAATAATTCCACAGATGTGACCTTATATAATATATAGAACCTCTTTAAGAATAGGGATACATTATCAAATATTTCATTCATTATCTTTCAGTAGCACTCATGTGAAAAGGGTTTGGATGATTATATTTATGATTATAATAGAATTTCTATAATGGTATATATATATTAGGTGTTAACATTTTTCTCATTTTAATTGAGGGATATAAGTACATTAAAGAACAATTTATTATATCCATTTTCATGAATAATAATATTATTGAATACAATCTCACAGATAGTCCCTTTCAAGGGTGTGATTTTTGGAATAGTCTAATTATTATTTGTGTGACTATGTGATCCTTTCTTACGAAATGAATGAATTTTGGGATAATTTCATTCTAACATAATATTTTGATATAAGGGGTGTATCCCACATGTATTCATCTTTTTTATTTTAGCTATTTAGTGACATCAACATAAAGAACACACTAAAGTCCACAAATCATAGATGAAAAATGAAAAAAAGGAATCGATGTTATTATAATTCATTTCCAGATGCCTTATTTTGGAATTAATATCATATAATTGTTTAGGATAATTCCATTGGTGGTTCAAAAATCCTTTATTCCATGATTTCTTTCCTTCTTTATGTAAATAATTATCATAAAAAATCGAGTGATATCATGTTTTAATAGAAAATCCTTTATACGAATGTCCCTGAAGGCAGTTGTGTAGTCAGACATCATAGTAAATCAGTTTTTTAATCTTTTACTATATTAAATAATGATCTCTATATATAGAACTATAATTTTTAAAAAATATTAGATGAAAAATGTTTTTCAATCATCAAATGAAAATATATTTATATTTATGAATTATTTTTTTATCCATATAGTACTACATTTGTGATAATGAAATAAGTTATTCTTTTTTGTTTGTGCTTAATCCATAGATTGAGAATTCTTGGGGAAAATTTTTCACTAATACAATATATACAGATTTAAATATTTAGATATTAATTCAATAAAAATAGATAAAATATATGAAAAAATCATAATAGTTGGTTCTCTACTTCACATCATCATATTATATATGTTTATGAAGAATATTCATTCCTTGGTGTATGAGAAATAATGGAAACCACATAGATCTCATTTGGGACATCTTTAAATAGAAAGTTTCTAGTTTAGATTCATGTAATCCAAATAAGGATCATATGATGGTCTTTAATAAAAAATTCACTATATAATTTTAGATTCCATTAATCTAAACTGTTGATGATGTGAAAATTTTTATAGATAACAAGACCATTAGTCATTATTTGTTGTTCATCTGAGAAATACATGGGTTTTATATCCATCATGATAACCTATTCCACATCTCAAATAGTTGTTTTGAGATATTTTATTTGAATTAGAATCATTATTGAGGGTACGTCTATAAAAAATTACATTATATCTAATTTAGTAAAAGGATTTAAAAAAAATTTAATATGTAATAATAAATAAGAAACCATGGGACAGATATAATTTATATAATTTATTTACCTTTGAGGAAGGGCATGGTATCTGATGGATTCAAATGATATATTTTAATGGATACCATGTAATTTTATATAATATGACATGATGAATAAATTTTGTATCATATATATGATAATCGTGCTTGATCATAATGAAAAGTCACTATCCCTCTACCAATGATGACACTATCACTGTGATATAAATTATTAACCAATTCCATGAATAAGATTGAGTATTTGAACAATATTAATGATTTAATTATGGGTTTTTATGTCAATATATATATGGAATATATACTATTAATGAATAGACCCAAACAACCTATATTTTTATTATGATCTTCACCACACATAACCTTAGTTTGGGATTGTACTTTGAAGGTGGAGAAGTCTTTTCAAACCACTACTATATAAGCAAGAAACCTCATAATCATCCCTGCCTACATAGGCGACCCCTCCTCACCATGACATTATAGAATCCCATTCTTCAATTCATTCAATAATTACACAATCTTTGGAAAATAATAAATATTATGAAAATTTTCCAATATCAAAATATCAAAAAGAGATTTGAATGAAAAAATATTGGTGTGTGGAATAGATAACTGAGGTTTCCGAGATAAATAAAAAGGGAAATTTAATAAATATTTTATTTTAAAAAAATGAAAATTATGGGGGGATATTTTATTATAACTTTTGGAAAATAAAAAAAATCATTTTTCTCCATGTAGTATACACTAATACATTCACCCCTTATTGTATCACAACCCATTAATATATTCCCAAATTACACACAAAGGAAGAATCAACGTGTATCATAATAAATTACTCAAAAATTATTCTATATAAATTAAAAAATATTTGGTTTTGATTATATGTTTATAAATATTATTTTCAGAGATATTATATTTGGATATGTTTCTTTACAGGTATTGAAAATTCAGTGGGAATATAAATTTTGAATTAAATAAGTCAAACTATTTTAATTATTTGGATTGGAATATAAATGATGAAAAATGTGAAATTAATATAAAGTGATTTAGTTATTTTTTTAGTGTTGATAAAAAATAATTGAGTTTATTTTGTTGCAGTATATTAAAGGTCATTTTGGGATGCACATTGAACAATATATAATATAATTAAATTATAACGTTTTCATAGAGGGTAAAGTTATGTTTTGAAATAAATACTCATTTCAAAATTCATGATTACGATTTTTTAGTTCTATATTATATATGGAAATTATGGTGTTCTCTTTATGTTCATTCTATTATTTGACCCCTAGTGGAGTTATTACACAGTGGCCCCTAATGTATTGTCGAGATGCTCACATGTATGAAAAAAATAATTTTTCATTAATTATTTATTTGATTTTCTGACCCCCGTTATTGACCTCTCAAACCATATATACAATCCAAATATTACCTAATATTTTACCCTCTTCCTCAATAATTTTTGGTATCTCAGATCATTATCACTTCCTAGAATGACATAACATATAAAGAAAGTAGATCCTAATAGAAATGATTTGATAATCCATAGTTTATATCTCTTTGTTTCTATAATTTGTTTCTCTTTTTGTTAATTTATATATTTGGGAATGTTTTTATGACTACTTAATTTGTGAGTAACAGGGTCAATCCAAGTTGATTTATAGAATTAGTTTTGACATATGAGGTTGAGGTTAGTATTTTAACTCCCCTTACCTTATTCGACATATATTACTATTTTAAAACATTAATTCATTTTTTTCATTTGTAATGTCCTTTTAGGTTTAGGGTTTTATAGAATTTTGTCATTACTCAAACAAAATAAACCAAATCATTATAAATTATAGACTTCCACTTAGTTTCCATTTTTTCACAATAAATTTTTTTATTATGAAATAAGTTTTCATTTGAATAAATATATTCATGATTTTACGCTGGATTTCATCATTTTTCCAAGTCATATATAAACCTTATGAAAAACACATAAAAATATTGGATGAGAAAAAATGAATTTTTATGGGATATATGAAAAGTAAACAAATATACATGGTATCAAATTTCAAATCCCTGATATCATATAAGAAAGTTTTAATTTTACATAATAATATTTGACATAAAATAATAATTTATATACAAAATAAATAACCTTTACTTCCCATTGTTTTTTAATAAAACACCATTTAAGAAAAAATAAACCCAATCACAGAATAATTTTTGATTCAATAAAATATTAAAACCCATGAAAAATATAACAAAACAAATTTTTAGAAAAATTTTAACAAATAAATTTAATCTTTTTCACCATCTTCAATTACACTCTACATCAATATTACCTTTCGCTACATATAACACTGAGTTTAGCTTATGTTACAGACTATACTATGTTCAACTAAAATGTGACATGCTATTAAAATATTTGTACTTTATATGATAGTTATATCCAATCCATTGTAATTAAATGAGTGAATATCATTTCTTAATTATTGAGTATATATTTTTTTTAGCTATTTTTAAAATAAATCACCTTCTGACCAATTAATTTGAAAATAAATTGAAATATAAATTGAAATCATTTTCTAAAAAACTATTTATAATTACAAAAATATATTTTATCTCAATAAAATAATTAAAACAGTCTTGTTGAATTATTATAATGGAATTTCTATATTTTTTATTCAATAACATTTTTGAGATACAATATTTTTTTAGGCAAGGGGGAAGAACAAATCTAGTTTTTTTAAAATAGTTTTTTTCAAAAAAGATGTTATATCGAAATTTTTCACTTATAAACTTAAAATACATTTTTCACTGATTTAATATATATAATTCAAAAATAAAATTATTTTTATTTCAGAATATCAAAATTATATTAATGTGCTTTTTTTATAATTTTATAGGAAAAAAATTAATTCTATGAATAGTGAAAAATAATAGTTTATCTAAAAAATTGAAATATATTTTAAATAATTTAAAAAATAATTTTTTTAAAGGTGGTTTTAATATAATATTTCTCTATAATATATAAATTATTCCAATTTATGTCATTATAATATTTTTCCTATTGTATTTTTTCGTTTAAAAATTGTACACAATTGAAAAGTTTCCCTTTGAAAAACTATTTTTTCATTATCTCTATTGATTTAAATTTACATAAAATTTTCCAATTTTTTGAATGAAATTTGTCCAAAAATATTCCATAGTTGGAAATATAATAATTAATTATATAAAATATTTTAAACTATTTTTCTTCATAAACAATAGTAAATACAATAATGATTATTTATGATGTTTAAGGTAAAAACAAGTTTACTAAGGGGTTAAACCAAAAATTTAAGCTGTAAAATGACATATAATTGAGTAAAAATAGTTATATTGATATATGTAGAACTTATAACCTATAAGGTTCAATAAATACCTAATTTTTATCCTTTTTTTTTGAAAAAAACATATGTTCAATTTATTCATCTCAAAACATCCTTGTATCCCCTCTCCCCAACTTACAAAAGTCCAACTCATATCCTCTCTACATCACTTGTTTAAAAAATAACAATTCAAACAATAAATTGGTAAATGTATTACCTCACTACCTAAACTCATATAATAAGCCTAATATTTATTATTAAAAACACATATGAAATCATTGGGTATAAACCTAAAGAGGGTCTCCCAAGAAGAGGTAAAATTTTAACCTTGTGCGTTGTTTTATTTATTCCTCCACCTACTTCAAATATTATTAATTTGTTATAATATATTATAACCAGTATCTCAAATATACATATTTTTTATTATATTTTTTTGATTATCCTATATTAATTTTCTCTTCCATAAAATGGAAAAAGAAATTGTTCATTGTGTGTATGTCAGACTACCACCTCATGAATTGTTGTTTTACGTTTTCCATCACCACATATTCCAACTAGAAATGAAGCTATTTTTAATATTTATATAATAAATTATATATATTACTTTAAATATAGTATTATAATAACACATATCCCAGCTTACCTCCAAACTCATTGGAAAATAATAATTTCACTCAGGTGTACGGGGGATTACCACATCAGGAAAAGACATAATATGCTTCCCATTTCATTTTTACATATATTTTAATAAGGATTGATTAAATAAATATATACGAATTTGGTCGGAGTGGATAATCAAGAGGGGGGTGAATTTAGTTCCAATTAAAAGTTCTATTAAAATATTGTCTATTTAAAATCCCCCAATTTATAAAACAAGTTAAACTGTAGTGAATTTATACAGATTGTAGATGTTCACTTAGCTTCTCAAAGATTTATTAGGTCCCAGTTAATTTAACCACAAGATTAAACTTACTTTTGAAACTAACCTACTAATTTATAATAAGTATAAAAACTTGCTAATTTAACTATCAAAGTAGCTTTAATATAGTTTTTTATTTCAAAGTAACAAAAGTGGAATATAAAAGATATATATAGTATACTTTAAACTTAAACTAAAGATGCACAGAAGATATAACAAGAGGTTCAGTCTCAAGCCGAGACATAGTCCTCTCAATTTTATATAAATTAGATCCACACCCTGGATCAGGGTTAACAATAGTTTACAAAATTGTCCAGGCCACGCAGGGACCTCTACCACAGTTCTTCGTGGGAAAAAAAACAAAGACCAGGCCACACAAGGACCTCTTCCACAGTTGATGTGGGAAAACAAGAGTTAAGAGTTTTAGAGTGAGGATTTTTATATCCTCCAGTTCAGTGCAGGAGACAGCGTGTATGTGTAAGATGTACAGAGTACACCACACTGCTCAAAAGTAATTAAACAAATCACTTAGAGAGAATAGATAAGAGTTTTAAAGCAATAGTGATTATCAATGTAGCTTTGGACTAGTTGGGTTCATCAGGAATGCTTCTGAGTCCTTCTCCGGTTTTTCTATTGAAAAACAGAGTGTCGTAGTTCAGCTCGTGTTCTACAGGAGTGAAAATGATCTCTTGATTTGCCGTGTGTTCTTTACTGGTGTTGGATTGCACTCATGAGGGTTCTCTGAAAATCTTCCAATCTCCTTCTTGCTGAAGATTGTTCTACTTGTTCAACACAGAGCTCTCGAGCGTATGTAAGTAATTCTTGTTGTATCGTCATACTTGCGCTCACTGCTCTGCACGTGTAGTACATCTAAATCTTTCTTATATTCCACTAGTTCATGCAGTAGGAATGATTCCCTTTTCATATGTACGAGATACAGTTTATGTAAATGCCAACAACTATCATTAAATACCATTAATTGCATTAAAAACATCAAATATGACAGTTAGAATTATTTAAATAATTTTGACCAAAAGTTAATAAATAGTGTCATAGTGATTATGTAAATGGTTTCTTCTTCACCATATAGTCTTCACGGTATGTGGTCATGGTATGTGCTTCACGGTGTGTGCTTCACGGTATCTAGGTCACAGTGTCTGAGTCACGATGTCTATGTCACGGTGTCTGGGTCATGGTGAGTCCTTCACGGTGTCTAGGTGACAGTGTGTCCTTCACGGTGTCTGGGTGACTGTGTGTCCTTCACGGTGTCTAGGTCACAGTGTCTCCATACTTAGACAAATATTTGTATTTAGACTTAGACAGTAATATTCAGAATATAGATTATGTTTAACCAATAGATAGTAAAAGAACTTCAATCATAAATATAAAGGCTTAATAATATAAGTGAGATTTGTGATCATGCATAAGACTTTTAACTAATAACGAGAGTAATTAACATCCATTATATTTGTCATCATTAAAACATGATGTGTTGTTTTTATTGAGATTGATTAATAGTAATATGATTTGTGATCATTAAAACATGATTAATACATGACGAGTCCAACAATCTCCCCCTTTTTGATGATCACAAAAAAATATAGTCAGAATATAAATGAAATGTAACATCAAAGAAACTAGCATAGTAGAATATAAAAAATTAGAGAATAATAGATTCGATAATAACATATCTCATTATAGTACTGAAACTTATAGTTTTTCTCCCCCTTTTATACTTGTAGTTTTTCTCCCCCTTTTGGGATTATCAAAAAGTAGAGAAAATGAAATGAAACACTGCATTTTTCATTAAAAATTATTCAGAAGAAAATAATAAATGACATTAAACAAATGGTATCCCATCAAAAGGAAAACAGTCCTAGGATGCTTCAGAAGAGAACGTACAGGAGAAATAAAAACATCAAACAACAAATGACATCCTACCAAAAAGAAACCATTCCATGGACGCTTCAGGGATCCTCCTTTTCCTTGCCTTTATCAGCAGCAGGAGCTGGTGCTAAAGTAGAAGAAGGTGTAGATGTGGTAAATAAAGAGGGTAATGGTAGACCTTCAAAAACAGATGGAACCAAAGTAGGAACAGTAGAAGATCTAGGTTTTTGTTGGTCTAGAATGACTGGCCAGATCTAAGAAAGATCTTAGCTGACTGACATGGCAGTTGAGGCTAAGGCAGGTAGCACAGGTCTAAGGGGTGAAGCATATGGAGCAACTATAGTTGTACTCTGCACATGAAGATATGGATTCAAAAGATTGATGAAATTAGTAAAGATTTCTCCACCATATTGCATAGCCTTTTCAAAATAGTCCATATTCTCCATGAATTTTTCCAACAATCTGGTGAACTTTATAAGCTTCTGAACATGAGCTTTAAAAGCTTGAGTTACCGAAGGGATTTTTTTGGTTTTCCACAAGATATCTAAAGTGATCTGTCATATCAATTTTGGAGAAAATCCGGGAGAGATAAAAATCTATTTTCTTGGTGATCTCCTGTTGAGCATCATTGGCTATCTTAGAATGAATTATAACCAAATCCAATGCTCGATCACTGTTCTTAACTACTTCTGACAAAGAAGACAGATCCAAGCCACTGAAGACATTCTGAAGTTCTTCCTTGATTATGGATCTCAGTAGGGAATCATCCAAAGAAGGTGTGGAGGTCTGACCAGAAGCAGGAGAAGCCTTGACATCTTCGGTTAGAACATTGATCTGTTTAAGAACTTTTTTCAGGCATCCACTGTATTCATCTTTAAGCTTATTCATATTTTCCACAAGCTCCCTCATGCGTTCCATCATTTTTGTGTGCCTTTTTCCAATCTTCTCATCGAAATACAGCAGATATGGATGAACTTGAGATACAATCTCCCTAGCAAGGATGGAATCAGATGGATCAGGAGAAGCAGCAACAGTTGCAGGGACATAAATAGGAGCAGGCTCTGATCTTAAAGACAACTCATTCTACAAGTTTGCGACCATACTTTTCAGGTTTAAAACATCATCCCTCAGCAGCTTATTCTATCCTCTGACTTCGTGAATTTCTCAGATCATCCTTGGTTGAATATGCAATATAATATTTTCCAAGAGAATTGATGCATATTTTTGACTTAACTAAGTCACTGGACGAGGTTGAGTGGATATTATTTTTTCAACTCCAGCTAATAGAGTTTCTCCAAAAACATTCAGATCATCTTTAGTCACAACGGAGTGTTGCTCGCTTAAGGGTACAGGTAAAGGTAGAGGAGTAGGTTATGGTTGCAGTTCAGAGACATCTTCAGACTCGGATTCTGATTCTGATTGAGGTTGGGGCTCTGGTTCTGGTTCTGGATGAGCTACAGACATCAGTTGAAACATAAGAGAGAGATCCATTCCAGTTTTAGTCACTTGTTGTGACTCATTTACATCAAAAAATCTTGGGAAAACATATCGGGTTTACACAGACTATGGGACAGTAGGTTGAGAAGCTTTAGCAGATCCAGCTTCCATAATCTCATGGTTTTGAGGTTCCTCCCCATCAAATTGTGCTTCCTATTTAGAGACTATAGGCTCAACAACATGGTCATGATTCATAGGATCTTCTCTAAACTCTTCAGAAAACTCTTTCCTTGCCAGCTGAAAGTCAATTTCCAACCTCTATTCAGTAGAAGGAATTATCTCAGGAAACGACTATTCCACAGGTTGTGCTTCTAGATTGACTTCTTTCTCAACAGGGAGATCCTCTTCAATAGGATCTGTCTCTATGGTTTCTTGCTGTTCTAAATCAGGAAAAATCAATTTTCATGCAGCTGTAGGATGAGCTTCTGGATTGACATCCTCACTAGAATCAGGAGCTTCCTCTTCTATCAAACCAACAACAACTTCCTCTTCTTGAGGAATTTCAGCAGGGATAATAGTAGGTACAAGAGTCCTTTTATTTTCAACAGGAGCTATTTCCATTGGAGGTATTCCAGCTTCTTCTCTAGGTGATACTTCAGCTGCCACTTCCTCTTCCTCTTCTTCTGAATACTCAGCCACTTCATCTGGTTCCAAACCAGGATCAGCTAGATTCTTATGCCCTCTTGGATAATCAACATGATAAAACTTTTTATACAATTGATCATTATCCTCAACCCACTTCTTCTTCTAGGGGTTCCAACTAATCTTCATCCTTCCGATGGTAGGCATGGATAAGCAGAAATCAAAGTCCTCTAACTTTTCTTCATTCGGTCCAACCATTCCTATGGAAACTAGCATTGCTGAAATCATCCTTGAGTAAAAGAAAGAGGTGGATATAAAAGTGACTTTAATTAGATCACAGATATGGTTAATAACATACTTTATTAGGTTGATCTTATGGTCATTCTTCAATAGGTGAATTAGGAACACATCCTGATACTTCATTATAGCAAAATCTCCTTTTCTCAAACTGATCAAATTTTGAACAAATTTGAACAGTAGTCTTGTTTCTCCATCTAATTATGTAGAAATATCCCTACGCTTGGTGCCATTACCAGTTAGAATTTCGAAGGCATTTTCCAGATCAAAAATATCATATGATGGAGGAGGGTCTCTCTGGTAGTCTTCACACACTCATTCATGAGGAATCCTTAGGCATGGAGCCCACAGCCTCGAAGAGAAAGAACAGTTATGTCCATTTATCTAGCTCTTCACCATAAATCATTCTCCAAACTCAAAAGAAAACTTCACATACTGATATAATTGAGATACCAGCCTTGGGTAAATCGGTCTATTCTATCCAGAGAACCACTCAAGACATCCTTGTTCTTTTAAAACTTTCAAAACTAACGACTTTCTAGACAGCAACCACTCAGGAAAAATCTCTTTTTCAGGTATACCATTATGGCTTACCAATTTTGGGTTTAGAGGTCCTTCATGAGCTATCCTCAGTAACTTCTTATGTTTCTTAGAGCAGCGCTTCTCAGACGAGGGTGAATATGGAAGCTTCATCCTTGGCATCCACTGAAGGTTCGGGCGAGAAAGGAGAAGGTTTTCAAGAAAGAGAAGGTTCAAGAGAGAGTTTGGGTAAGGAATCAAATGAAACCCTCAAGTTTTATCATTTGGGAATGTCAAACGTCATAAAAACAAAAACACGGGAAATCAAATAGCGATGAAATAAAAATTTCCATGATATGGGTTTTAGTAAAAGTATAAATAATCTTCACGATGAGACCATGAGTAAGCATTACATTGTGATGAAAACTAGTCATCACAGTGAGACAGTTTGTGGTCATCACAGTGAGACAGTGACCATTCTGTGCAGTCATGGTGAGACAGTGAGTTGACAAACTGTGAGCACAAAGTCTTAATGGTGAGACCGTGAGCATGAAACAGTAACTGTAAAACAGTGAGCATGAAACCGTAAAGTAAAATACAATAATGTATTAAACATTAAGATCAGTAAGATATCTATTTATTATTTATCATGCCAAGATAATGTATGATGTAGTCTAATCTTTCATAATTTAATGTTTTAGTGAATATATCAGCAAGTTGATAATCAGTACCAATGAATTCCAAAGTGATATGACTTTTTTGATAATGATACCTAAAAAAGTGATGTCGTACATCAATATGTTTTATCCTAGAATGTGAAAAATGATTCTTAGAAATGTTAATAGCACTTGTGTTGTCACAATTTATTGGGACATGTCTGAATTGATATACATAGTCTAGTAATGTGTGTATCATCCACAAAATTTGCACACAACAGCTGCCAGCAGCTATGTATTCAGCCTCTGCAGTAGATAATGCAAAAGAATTTTGTTTCTTACTACACCATGATACTAGTGACTTGACTAAAAGGTGACATGTTCTAGAGGTCCTTTTTCTATCTAACTTACATCCAGCAAAATCAGCATCATAATAAATAACTAGTTCAAATGATTTTCTTTTGGGATAGAACAGTCATAAATTGGGAGTATGATTGAGGTATTTGAATATTCTCATTACATCATTTAAAAGTGACTCTTTAGGGTTTGCTTGAAAATGAGCACACATACACACACTAAACATAATATCAGGATGACTAGCAGTCAGGTAGAGTAGACTTCCAATCATTCCTCTATAAGTGGTTTGATCAACAGATTTACCATCTTCATCAAGATCAAACTTATTGGTGGTACTCATGGGAGTGTCACTACTTTTTGTGCAATCCAATCTAAAACGTTGTAAAAGATCTCTAGTATATTTACTTTGAGTTAAAATAAATCCATCATCATTTTGAAAGATTTGAAATCCAAGAATGAATTTAAGTTCTCCCGTTAAACTCATTTCAAATTCATTTTACATCATTTTAAAAAATTCAGGAAATAATGTAGTTTCTGAAGATCCAAAGATAATATCATCTACATACATTTTTACAACTAAAACATCTTTATAAATTCGTTTTATAAAAAGAGTAGGGTCAGCTATACCTTTTGTAAAACCTTTAGAAATTAGAAAGGAACTTAATCTATCATACCAAGCTCTTGGAGCTTTCTTTAAACCATATAATGCTTTTGATAATTTGAAAATACGATTTGGGAAATGAGGGTTTGTAAATCCATTTAGTTGTCCAACAAAAACATCCTCATCAATATATCCATTTAAGAATGCACACTTGAAATCCATTTGATATAGTTTGAAATTTAGATGTGCAGTATAAGCAAGTAAAATCATAATAGCTCCTAATCTACCTACTGGAGCAAAAGTCTCCTCATAGTCAATTCCAGCTTCTTTACTATAGCCTTGTGTAACTAGCCTATCTTTGTTTCTAACTATGTTTCCAGATTCATCTACTTTATTTCTAAACACCCATTTCGTGCCTGTGGTGAAAGTGTCCTTAGGTCTTTCAACAAGATTCCAAACATGATTTATTTCAAACTGATTGAGTTCTTCTTGAATGGAAATCACCCAAAATACATCATTAATAGCATCATCAATGTTTTTTGGTTCAAGCTGTGACAAGAAGGCTTGATGTTCAACCTGATTTCTAAGAGAAGCTCTAGTCTATGTCCCTCTATCCAGATTTCCTACAACCGCATCTAAATGATGATTCTTTAAAATTCTTGTTCATCTAGTAAAGGTAGGACTATAAATTTTTTGTTCATCTCTTGGTTCAGGTTCATTAGGAGTAGATTATGGAATACGTCCAGAACTTGTAGTCTTTATAGCAGGTTCTTTAGATTTGTCATTAAGGTCCAGAACACTTAAATCTTCTTAAAGATTTTCAAGAGAGGTTTTAGACTCATGTGGATCAGTTTCATCAAATTTGATGTGAACAGATTCTTCCACACACTTAGTTCTTTTATTGAAAACTCTATAGGCTTTGCTGGTTAAAGAATATCCTAAAAAGATTCCTTCATCACCCATAGAATAAAACTAATCAAGATTATCTTTAGTATTAAGAATAAATACATTACAACCAAAGACTCTAAAGTAATTGATTTTAGGTTTTCTATTGTTCCAAAGTTCTTATGGGGTCTTCTTAAGAACTAGTCTAATTAAGACTCTATTAATGATATAACAAGCTGTATTTATAGCTTCAGCCCAAAAATAAATAGGCAGGTCATACTCATTAGGCATGGTTCTAGCTATTTCATGAAGGGTTCTATTTCTTCTTTCTACTACACCATTATGCTGAGGTGTCCTAGGAGCAGAAAATTTATGATTATAGCCATTGTGTGAGCAATAAGATTCAAACTCTTGATTTTCAAACTCATGACCATGATCACTTCTTAGAGTTTTAATCTTAAGTCCACTAATATTTTCTACAGACTTGGAGTATTTAACAAAGTTAGAACATGATTCACTTTTTTGAGCTAAGAAGTATACCCAAGTATATCTAGAAAAGTCATCTACTAAGACATATACATAGTTCTTCCCATTTAATCTAGAAACATTAAATGGTCTAAACAAATCCATGTGAACCAACTCGAGAGGTTGTGAAGTTGAGACTTCTTTCTTTTATTTAAAAGAATTATTATGTTGCTTTCCCTTTTGACAGGGATTTCAAACTTTGTCATTTGGAATCTCATGTTTAGGTATGTCTCTAACCAAGTTCTTCCTAGTTAGTTTTCTAAGTGAATGTATGTTGCAGTTTCCTAATATTCTATGCCATAACCAGGACTCTTTATAAAAATCATTTAAACAGGTAACATTTTGCTTAGCTAAGGAATTTAAATCAATAGCATAAACATTTTCATTTTATAAAGAAGAAAATACTAATACATTTTGAGAATTAAAAACATTACAAGAATCATTTTCAAACTTCACATTAAATCCATCATTACACAATTGAGAAATACTTAACAGATTATATTTCAGTCCATCAACAAATAAAACTTTGGAAAATAAAACTGAATTAGTGTTACCAATTTGGCCTAGGCTGATGATCTTTCCTTTAGAATTATCACCAAAGGTGACATAGCCTCCATCAACCTTTATTAAACTCTTGAAGCATGAGTAATCCCCAGACATATGTCTTGAACATGCACTATCCAAATACCTTGTCTTCTTGTGGGAAATCTTCAAGAAGGTTTCCTCAGATGTGCTTGTCATGAAACACATGTTGGCACGATTTTTTTCAGGATCCGACATTTTAGATTCACTTGTGTTGTCTTCAGAAGCACTCAAGGTAGCCTTCATAGATTTCTTGTACTTACTGTCTTTGTAATCATATTTCTTCTTGAATTTTAGCTTTGGGAAGTATGATTTAATGTGTTCTTTTCTTTTTCACTCAAAGCAAACAACTTCATCACTTTTATCTAGATTTTTCCAGTCCTTCTTTCAATGTCCCTTATTGTCATACTTACCCTTGTAATTTGATTTTCTAAAAAATTTCTTCTTCCTATAGAATTTCTTAAACCTTCTGGCTTTCTGAGCTATTTCAGCATCACTGTCAGAGTTTGATCTTTCACCTGTTGAACTGTCAGTTTGTATTTGATCTTTTTCTTTTTCCTTGTTCTTTGAAGCAGTAGTCTTGAAAGCCACTAATTTACTTTTTGGTTCACCATCTTCCTCTTTATTGACCTTGAGTTCTTCTTCATACATCATTAGTTTTACAATAAGTTCTTTGACGGGTAGAGCTCCAATGTCACATGTCTCTCTGATTGAAACATATGTGCCTCTCCATCGGTCTGGTAGACACCTCAATATCCACATAATTTGTTCCTTTGCTAGAACAGATTTTCCGAGTGAATTCATTGTATTGACTATCTCATTAAACCTGAGATACATGTCATAAATGGGTTCATCAGTCTTCATTTTAAATTTATCATATTTAATGGTATAAGTATTCAATCTCATTTCTTTAACATTACTTTTTCCCTCATGAGAAACACCCAAAGTATCCCAAAATTTCAAAAGTAGTTTTACAGGCAGAAATTCTATTAAATTCCTCATCTCCTAGAGCACAATATAGGGCATTCATAGATTTACAGTTATTATTGTAAGTAGTCTTAGTAGGTTCATCCAAAATTGTTCTTTCAGTTTCTGGAATTTTATATTGTGACTCTATAGTAGTCCAAATATCAAAACCCATACTTTCTAAATGAATTTTCATTTTTAGTTTCCACTAGGCATAGTTAGTACCATTGAAGAAACATGGCCTGTTAGTAGCAGCACCCTCTAGTCTATTGTCCATAACTTGATTTTAGAATGTATAATTAAAGAGATAAAATTTAGAACTAACAGAAATTTAATATCTATAAGGATGCAACTAAAATCACAGTTAAAAAAAGATTATTTCAAAAAATCCTTAAACAAAATCAAATCCTTTGATACCAAATGTTGGTCGGAGTGGATACTCAAGAGGGGGGTGAATTGAGTTCCAATTAAAATTTCTGTTAAAATATTGTCTTTTTTAAATCCCACAATTTATAAAACAAGTTAAACTGTAGTGAATTTATACAGATTTTATATGTTCACTTACCAACTCAATGATTGATTAGGTCTCAGTTAATTTAACCACAAGATTAAACTAACATTTGATACTAACCTACTGATTTACAATAAGTATAAAACCTTTCTAATTTAACTATCAATATAGCTTTAAAATAGTTTTGTATTTCAAAGTAATAGCAGCGGAATATAAAAGATATATATAGTATACTTTAAACATAAACTAAATATGCACAGTAGATATAACAAGAGGTTCAGTCTCAAGCCGAGGCTTAGTCATCTCAAATTTATAAAAATTTGACCCACACCCTTGATCGGGGTTAAAAACAGTTTACAAAACTGTCTAGGCCACACAGGGTACTCTACCACAGTTTTTCAGGGGAAACAAAACAAAGACTAGGCCACACAAGGACCTCTTCCATAGTTGACGTGGGAAAACAAGAGTTAAGAGTTTTAGAGTGAGGATTTTGATATCCTCCAATTCAATGCGGGAGACATTGTGTATGTGTAATATATAAAGAGTACAAAACACTGCTCGAAAGTAAATAAACAAATCACTTAGAGAGAATATATAAGAGTTTAGAAAGCTCTAGTGATTATCAATGCAGCTTTGGACTTGTTGGTTTCAGCAGGAATGGTTCTGAGTCCTTCTCTGGTTTTTCTATTGAAAAATAGAGTGTCATAGTTCAGATTGTGTTCTACAAGAGTGAAAATGATCTCTTGATTCGTCGTGTGTTCTTCAGTGGTGTTGGATTGCTCTCATGAGGATTCTTTGAAAATCATGCAATCTACTTCTTGCTCATGATTGTTCTACTTGTTCAACACAGAGCTATCGGGTGTATGTAAATAATTCTTGTTGTATCGTCACACTTGCACTCGCTGCTCTGCATGTGTACTGCATCTCAATCTTCCTTATATTCCACTAGTTCTAGAAGTAGGAATGATTCCCATTTCATAGGTACGAGATACAGTTTCCTGACATGCCAACAACTATCATTAAATAACATTAATTGCATTAAAAACATCAAATATGACCATTACAATTATTTAAATAATATTGACAAAAAGTTAATAAATGTTGTCACAGTGATTATGTAAACAATGTCTTCTTCACGGTATAGTCTTCACGGTATGTGGTCACGGTATGTGCTTCACGGTGTTTGCTTCACGGTATCTAGGTCACGGTGTCTGGGTCATGGTGTCTGGGTCACGGTGAGTCCTTCACGGTGTCTGGGTCACGGTGTCTGGGTCACGATGTCTAGGTCACTGTGAGTCCTTCACGGTGTCTAGGTGACTGTGTGTCCTTCACGGTGTCTGGGTGACTGTGTGTCCTTCACGGTGTTTGGGTCACGGTGTCTCCATACTTAGACAAATATCTGTATTTAGACTTAGACAGTAATATGCAGAATATAGATTATGTTTAACCAGTAGAGAGTAAAAGAACTTGAATCATAAATATAAATGCTTGATAATATAAGTGAGATTTGTGATCATGCATAAGACTTGTAACAAATAAAAAGATTAATTAACATCCATAAGATTTGTTATCATTAAAACATGATGTGTAGTTTTTATTGAGATTGATTAAAAGTAATATGATTTGTGATCATTAAAACATGATTAATACATGAGGAGTCCAACATATGATATTATCTAAATATTCAAAAAAATTAAATTAGGATATCACCTATACCTTATTACATTACATTTTTAGGAGATATAATAACATCATTCATGTGAATGGAAGACTACTGGCTTATTAAGAAATGTGATTCGTTTTTCATGAATGCTTTGAAAGAAAGGTAATAAGGGTAAATATAATGAAAATATGATATATATATATATATTACACAAATATTATTTAATTATATATATTCATGTTTATATATATTTTAGAGTTATTTTTAGTCATCCTTTGAGAAAATGGGAGTAATGTTCAAGCGTGCGTACGTCCCACCATCACCATGAATGGTGTTTTTCATTTTATATATATTAGTACAATGGATTTATATAAATAGCTCTATAATGAATATATATGATATATATATATTTTTTTAACATTTTGTAAATTATTTTTCCATTATAAAAATAATATTAAAGAATATACCAAACCAATACATACATGAATTTATTGGAGTAGTTTTTTTCCAAAACGTTATTTTAATAAAGAATTTTTAACTAGAGAGTAATAAAATGTCATATGATGAATATATATTGTATGATAAATGTGTACACTTTTATATAATATATGTTAAATATATCAATATTTAATATAATATAAGTTCAAATATGTATGAAGTATCTTGAGACCTAAGGTAATGTATTTTTGTCTCAAATTTCATTTTTTTGGGACACAAACTATGTTACGCATATATAATTTTTTATGAGGTGTATATTTTTTCCATATGAAATTTTGGGCAATTAATATCTATATTTTATTTATATTAAAAGTTTAATTAAATTTTCTCCATTAATGGGGAGGATGATTCAAATGATACCAAATTAGTAAATGTTTTATGTTACAATCTCATTGTTTATCGAGGTTGATTATGATTTTCATTACATTGAGGCTATTATGATCTACCCCTAATGAAATTAAGTTATTTTAATATTTTATAGTATTTATAGAATATACATTTTTTCCTAGTGTTTACCACACATAATAGATTAAATAGACCAAAATCAATGTTTTTACAAAAAACATCTTTATTTCTCTCTTCGGTTGAAAACCCTTTTTCTTCTATATCCTTGTTTTCTAAAAAAGTTTTCAAACTTTTTTAACACTGCCCAAAGGATTAATTCATGAAATTATCTCCCATGTATGAATTTTTTTTGAATCATTCCAGAAGGATTATTCATGTGTTTCTCTAAAGGGACAGTTCATCTATTACTGAAAATTGGAAAGAAATAAATATTTTAATGTGTAAGATATGAAAAAAAATTCCTTCCATCATGACCATTGTTATTATTGAAATTTACATTATGAACATTCTTGGATATATTATATTAAATTGATTTAATAAATATTTTATTAATTTAAAACCTTAAATAGGTTTTTTTCAATGATATATTATTTTCCTCATGAAATGTTCAGAATGATTTTTCATTCAAAATTATTTTACTTCAAAGATGTCATTGTTTAATGATACTGAATAATTAAAATGGATATTATCCAATGTTAATATATTCATTATTTATATGTATGGTTTTATTAGTGATGAAAATATGTTTATGAAAATTGTTTCACTTTAAAGGGTTATTTAATGATCCAATATTTTCTGAAACCCATTTCTTTTCATGGATTCTAATATGATGAATGTTTTAAAAGGACTAGTTATTTTCACTGGTTTTGTTATGATGATTGTTTTTAAATTTTGGGTAAGACGTGTATATTATTTTCATTTTGTGATGGGTTGTACAAAAATATACCTCTAAATCGTTGTGTAGATCACTATATCTATTCATTTTACAGTGGAAAAAATGTAAATGGGATTTATAAACAATCGGAAACATGTTGATGGGCATAATAAAAAATGGGAAATAGCCTGACGATCATGTTCATCAAAGGGGATTTCGTGATGAGGACTGATCCCTGTTGTTTAATGGTGTTTCTAGTAATCCTAGATAGACAAAAGGGTTTTTATAACTATTTCATGACCTGCTTTTTAAACATGAGATTGTGGTTAAAGAATTATGATGATTTCACATACTTATGAATCAGTTTAATATATGATAATGCCTTATTCCATGAATCATGTTTATTATCTATGACAGTTTGGGTACGAACATTCATTCTTATGTTCAGGATCTTATACCCTTATGGTTATATTATTCTTTAATATGATAATAAAATGATATCGACCATGTTTACCACTGTTGATCATCTGATATCACCCTTTATTAGATTGTTTTCCATTGGTTATAAATATGGTTTTAAGTAGGATGTCAGTATAAAGATGATAAAAAGGTAAAATGATTATGAGATATATTTAGTATATTTTATAAATTATGATGTTTGTATTCCTATAATAGAATCACACTAAATTATGATGGTCTATGAGAGTGTATTTGTGAAATGTATTGATTATGCACATAAAAAGACGTGATATTTATATATAAAGAGCTTAGGAAATTATAAATGGTATTGAACGAATGGTTTTGTAAAAATTTATATAATATTATAATAAATCATTATTGATATCCCTAGAGATATATCTAAAGAAAATTCTTCATATAATTCTATGTATATGAATTTTTCCATGAATATGGGTGAACTATTGGTATAGTGGTTGTCAAGAAATTATATCCCTTTAGGTATATTAAAAGTGGACATGATTCTAGAACTGATGAACCAATGCGTAATGAATCCATTAGAGTAACATTGGGAATGAATTCAGATTTAACAAGTACTTGTTAATGGTCCTTACAATGCACCTATTTTGACACTCTTAAGGGATATGCTTGGTAAATTTGAAATCACTTTTTCAAAAAATCTTGAGGGATTTAAATGATGACTATTAATAGCCTAGGTTAATATTATGTTTTCATATATTTAAAATAAATTTTCATGATTTAGTCATCATATAAGTGATTTTTCATGATTATGTGGTTTCCCACAATAAATATTGTTGCTCAAATTATTTTTTTAGTCAATGGTTGGAACTTGAAAGAACTGTATAGTGTCAAATTTCATAGAAATTTTGTAGATGTGAATGCAAATTTTATGGCGATTGGGTTATATGATATTGTGACATTTCGAAATCAGTTATAATGATTATTCATTTAAAACCTACACCGTAACCTGCTCTTGGAATCATAGTGAATAGAATGATGCAGTTTTCTAAGAGATCATATGATAGATACCGTAGAGGAAAGAATATTATGTTTCCTATATGTCGAGAATGTGGGATTAAGAAAACAATATAAATCATGAAGGGGATAAAAGGTAAAACCAATACAACATGATATTTCTTATGATTAATAATTTCTGGAGATTCTATAATGTAGTAGAAAAGTTCAGTGAAACATGAAAATTCTCCTGGTCAATGTATTGTGTTGAAACTACCTGCTTGATGAAGCAATATAGGAACCCGATAATGTAATTAGGTAGTAGTATCCTTATATTTGTTCCCAAAGTAATTGAATTTGAAGGGGAAATTCATTTAATTATTAGAAGAATATACCACCAATATGTTTTTGTAAATATTTTTTTAAATAAAATTATGTACTTGGTTATAAAAAACATCATGCTTAGTTTTTTTAAGCAAAACAACGATATTAGATTTGATTTCATGTAACACGGATTTAAAAAAAAACTACCATCATTCAAAATATTAATATTTAATATTATAGTAATTCTCTACTCGTTAAAATGGAGGGTATGAATTGGACTAACTTAAATATGAAAACATATTATTAACACATGAAAATTCATTTAATTGTTTGGTTATAAATTATTTTTAAATTAAAATAAAAACCATTTGATATTAAAGGAAATCATTTTCTAAAAAACTATTTTTATGCATAGATATGAATTATATCTAAATAAATTAAATATATAATATTTGTGGAGTTTTTAAAATTATATATATATATATATATATATATTATATCTTAAGAAAAGTTTTTTAACATTCAAATTATGTGATTTATTGGCTTGGAATAAGAATAAATCAAATTTTACACATAAATCATTATTTCTCTAAAAATAATTTCTAATACATTTGGTGCACATATTTGATTAAAATAAAATTTTAAAAATTTTGGGAAATTTATTTTGAAAATTAATATTAATATTTAAAATAGTCATGTGAAAAATAACTTAGTTTTAATTTTTGAAAATGATTTTTCAAGATAAATGCTTAGATGAATAGTAAGAAATACTTATTTTCAATAAGAATTTTGTCTATTTTTTGGAATTTAAAATTATAATAATTTTCAAATATTATTAAAAAATTAAAATTAATTCAATTATAAATTTATTAAAACAAATTATTTTTTTGGAGTCAATTTCATATATAATTTTATGTCAAAACATTTTATACTTATGAAACTTTACTCCTTGTAAAAAACTTCTTTCATCACATCTACGTGTTTATTTTAACATTAATTTATAAAAATCCTATATATACAATCTAATGAATATATTCCATATTTGGAATCAGAAAAATTAATATTATTAAATGAGGTAAACATATAATTTTATTACTTTTAATAGTAAAATATTAAGACACATTTACTGCAGTTATGGTTAAAACACATTTACTGATAGTTAAGGTAGAAACGTATTGGTTAAAATGTCCTTGAAAGTTATAAAAAACATATTTAATGGCTATATTTAAACCTTATAACCACTATATTTTGATAATAACTCATTTTGGGCCTTTTAGAATGTGAAAACTGTGGGTGAATTTTTATTCATTTTAAAAATTCCATGTGTTTCCCCTCCCCCACATATAAAATGCCACCCATCTCCTCCGGTACACACATATCCAAAAAATTGGTTTAGAAAAATCTAATAAAAATATATTACATCATTTCATTCCCTCATTTAACTGTGGATAGTTTTATTTTTAAGCCCTATCTGTAACACTTATGGTATAATCCTATAGTGGTTTTCTGTAGAAGAGTAAAAATGTTTAACCTTGTGTTTTGTTTTATATATCCCAATATCTCCTTAAAATAATTTCAAATTATGATAATATAGAAACAATAAATCTCCAATATACTTATATTCTATTATTTTTAATTTATAACCTATATCCAAATCCCCTTTTATCAAAAGGGAAATGGAGATGTTGATCGTGTCGAGACTACCAATTTATAAATTGATGCTCTTCATTTTCCATCACCACCTCTCACGGTTGGATATAATTATGGATAAAATTTTAATATATTATATTTATGATACTATTGTATATATGAAATTATAATACCACATATATATTATTACCTCCCAACCTATTGGAAAATAATAATGTCCCTCGTGTGTAACCTAAACTACAACCTCACGAACCGATGAGATGTGTCATTTATGTTTCTAATTGATTTTAACATGAATTGAATAAGAATTTTAATCTGATATTTTTAACATAATTATCATTATAAAATTATTATATAACTTTTTTCATCTTAGTCTCCATTCTATAGGGGATACAATAACATTGTTTTTGTGTTTGACAGACTTCCCCCTCACGATGCGATGTGATTCTTTTTTCACAAACGCTTATCATGGAAGGAAATAAAAGAAAATTTGATGATTGTATGTGATATTAATTAAATAAATTATATTTTTTAAAGGTAATATATTATTTATCGTTCAATCATTTCATTCATCAAGATAATGGAAAAAACATACCTATGTTGGTTTAGCCTGCCCTCTCCATATACGGTGTGATTTATTTTCTATCTATAAAATTAATGGATTTATATAAAAACTAATATAACAAATATATATGATAAATATGTCATTTTTTACACTATATATTACTTAAAAATGATCAAATTGAATCTACGGTATATTCTAACAGAACACATACATGAAAAAAAACAAAGTAATTATTGCAAAAAATGTGATTTTTACAAGGAATTGCAAACAAAAGGGTAACAAATGTTCTTAAGTATATCATAAATAGTTTGAAATATATATATGGTTCTTTAAAGTATTAATAATATAATTATATTTTTATATATGTGAGTTTCAAAGGATTATGACGGAAGTCAATACATAACAAAAGTGATTTCTCTCTCAATTTCCCTTATTTAGGTATAAGTTATGTTGTGTAGCTAAATTATTTTATAAGGTCAAAATAATACCGATTTAACATTTGATATCATGAATATTATTATATTTATTATATTTAATGCATCATTTGAAGTTATTATTCAACAGGTATTACGATTCAAAAGTTACCAATGTGGTAAAGCTTTTATGTCCTAACTTCATTGTTCAACAGGATAATTTATGATTAATTTTTTAAACATTAAATATAATAATATTCCTGTCAAAAAATATCATTTATTCCACATTGAATTTTTATATATGATAAATTTTTTCTATCATTGATCTTGCTTAATGAATTAAATTGACAAATAGATCATTTTTAAGAAATACCATCTTTATTTTTATCTTTGGTCGAAAACTGTTTTCCATCCTAATCTATATTTTCCAAAAATATTTTAAAAATATTCAATATAATTATTAGATACATTAATAAACATATTTTACTCTTTACATTTTCTTTTATGTGGAATATTCATTTCCTCTTCCTAAAAAGACATAATTTTCATCAACAAAAAATGTAAAAAGAATTTTGTTGTAATGTGTATGACAAGACTGAAATTTCAAACAACCATGACCAATATATTCATTGAATATTGTGTTATTATTTTTCAAGGTTTTTTTAGTATAAAATTATTTCCATTATATTTTATGATTTTATAAAATAAAAAATGTGATTTTCACAGAAATGTAATTTTCCTCAAGAAATTATTCTTGTTATTTTTTATTAAAAATAATTTTCACCTATGATTTCATACTTTGAAGTTAAATAATCATTATTAACGTTATCAACCTATAATAAAATATTTATTAATTCTATATGTAATTAACTTGACCCCATTAGATCTTAGTCAATGTTTTAAATTATTATATTTTCTTGATTACATGGAATTGCATCCTAAAGGACCAAATAGTTTTGTAGTATTGGTATAATAAATGAATACATGAAACACATTATAAATTTTTAATATAAAATGAAACTTAATAAATGAACATATGAACTACTCTTTATCCTTGAAATTCATTCAATGAATATATCTTCATGTAATGGGTAATGGAAACAAAATAGGATTAGATCAAATGCTAACTAAGGGTTAAATACAATGTATGATATTGTGAATAATTAATACTAAAAATAATGTAAAGGTTAATAACTAATAAAACATAACATTAGTCAATAAATGTGAGAATAATATGGTAGGGATAAAATATGATCATATAATTCCCCATAAATAGTCACATGTTCTCGAATTTGACTATGGACATTCTAATTAATGTATTAATCAAATGTAATAACATTAATGATAGAATTCATAATGATGGAAGTATGAAATGTAAATATATATCCTCTTGATATTTACTATCAAAGATCAATCCAATTTCTATTTTATATTTATTGGTAGAACCTTGTTTTATTTCTCCATCTGATTCCTATCATGATACTACCGATGCACCGAGTGTCTACCTACAATTGAACCCCACAATGTCTGACTATCCAAATAATTACTCATATATAAAATAATGTATTTAATTAATAAAAAACTATGTCTTATCATATTATTTATTCATTGAATAAAATATTCTGATTAATCAAATTTTTTGAAATTAATCAAATAGCCGTCAAAGTGAACATCATATTTAAAATTGAATATAGCTAAGGCCATCATCTAATGAATCAATTTTGTGTAGAAATAGTAAATACATATAAAAAAGTAGATATAGACCATAATTGTAACATCCCAAGTAAGTAATTAATAATATATATTTTTATCTATGTCTATTAATGAATTAGATAGTGTTTTAGAGGCTTAAAATGAAAATAAATCCAATCTTAAGCATGGAATACACTAATATTTTTTAAAAGATTGTTGTACTGCCTTTTAATGGAAAACCATTTTTAAATCTATCTTTTGACAATTTTATAAGCTATGTTTGTCAAAATAAACTTATTCTTTATGATTGGGTCATCAAAATTTACTTTGTGTAAATTTTTTGTATTTTTCTGACAATGTTCATTTTTTTAATGAATAATGAAAAATACTGCATTTTACATCAAAACCGCTTTTTAATATACTTTATTTATATGATTAGATTATCTTTTGAATTTGTTTTAATGTTAAATTAGAATATATTTTTACCATTTCACCCAATGGTGGTCATTAGGATTAGTTTCACTTTGCAATTGGGCATAAACTAATGCCAATCTTTTCATAGATATTGTTTCCAAAAAAACCCGCTATTTGTTTTGACAACGGGAATTATTTTTTAAATAAATTATTTCAATTTTTGTGTTTGGAATTTGGTAAAATGTATTACATATTTGGAATCGTAAGGTTGAAATTATGTAATCAAGACTCTTTTGTTTTTGGACATTATGAATAGTAACGACGGTAATTATCTTTAATTATCTTGATTAATGAGTAATCGGTTAGTTAAGGATAATAAAATAATATCATAATAATAAGAAAATGACACCAAAATGTGTTATAATTCTACTGGTAGTATCATGGCGGACCATGGGATGTCTTGTGCCAAACTTGGGGACCCCATGGAATCACTTTTGTGGAAAGTGACTTGTTATCTTCTTATTTTTTTTAAAGAAAGTAAATATAACAAGAATGTATCACCTGATTAAAACATTTTTAATTTTGACTACATAGATGATATTTTAGACTATAAATATTCATTGGAAATATAAAAAGATTTACTACATCATAGTATTTTTTTCATAATTTTTAGACTTTAAATAAATTAAATTATTTGTGATATCATGATGAGGCATCAATTACCTCATTAATAAAGGATTTAAATAAAATGAAATGATAATGTAAAATATATGACATACACATGTCCAAAACCTATTGTATGTGTGTATTTCGAACCCTTATCACCTTAACCTCTATTTATATCAATGTGGGACCTTTTGAATCCGAAACTCATTTTAAAATAAAGTAACTTTTCTTTACTTTCCAAGAGTGCCCCTCCTCTCCTCTTAAAAAAAGCCCCCTCCTCTACCTCCTTACCCACACTTAAAAAGCCTTTGGATCGACCAAACCCTGCCCATTTTGTCTCTATACTTCCCTCTCTTACTCCTTGAAGCCTCACATTGGGCATAAGTCTTCCCAAGGAAGCCTTTGAGCTTAAACCAAAGGGAGTTACCCGATTTTAAGGTAATGTCTTCACTTGAGTCCTTTTGTTTTATTTTGCTTCTCCAACCCCTAAACTCTTTTTATTCATTTATTTTGTAACAACTCCATTATCTCAAAATATAATAGGATGTTATTATAAGAAGGATTCGAGCTACACTTACACACACCTACATCTAATGGTTAAAGGACATACTGTTTCCGTGGATGGTGAATTTATGCCTCCCGAAACGATGATGGTTCAACATTCTTTTAACACCTTCAAAGGTGGCCATTAAGATGAAAATATATTTATATATGATATATAATATTTTTATGGTTTCCTTAAGCTTCTGTATTTTTCATTTTGGGCATACTTTTATGGTTTCCATTATGGGTAAACACAATATCTTCATTTAAGGAAGTGTGGACTACCGCCCCCTCAAAGTGATTTGATTCGTTAATACCATATGTGGGACGTATAAAGGATGGAGTTAAGATATTATATATGATATTACATTGGAATTATAATATACCTTTATATCATTATGATTCCATTCTATAAAATACGAAATAGAAAAGAAAGCAACGTTCATGCGTACGTACGGCTTACCATCTCCATGAACGGTGCATTTCATTTCTTACCTCTAAATGATTATGTAATATTATAAATGCATGTATATATTAGATATATATGATATATATGATATATAAATAATGATTATAATTCTGGATATAATGGATACATGAACAACTTGTAATTATAAAGGGTTTATTTTTGACTCAAGTACCAATGATCGTTAAAACGACCGTTATTAACTTAAATAATTACATAGTGTTCATGACATGGAAATAAGTGATATAAAAGGAATAATGAACTTTAAAAAGGTTCTTAAACAAGTAGAAATTAACTCAAGTTTATTATTCAATAGATTAAAGAACAACCGAGTCAAGTCGGACCCGAGGTATGGGACTTCGTCTCAATCTCCTTTCGTTGATGCATATTTTGTTTTATACACAACCTTCTTTTATACGCTGTATAAACCCCTTTGACTTTTACGTTTATTCAAAAGGAATATTTTTTATACGAAGCGTTTACTAAACGACAAAAGGGAATGTTTTTTTGTCGTACGTATGTGGCGACAACGACTTCTCCTCCGCCGTGACCATTATTTGAGTTTCGGCTTCCTCTACAAGCCATACCTTTTTAAAAAAAAGTAAAATAAATAGCATGTTTTACTTTTCATTTATTTTGGTATTGAAAATGGATTTCATAATGTTTTTTTATCAATGTGTTGTATTGATACCTTGTGATTGAAAGGTGGAAATGTTATGTTTCCTTTATGCATGTTGTATGTGATACGATTATGTTGAGGTTCTTGGGCATTATTATGAAGACGGGGGTTCCGTGATAAACTAAGGGTGGGTGAGCCCGATATAGCTCTCCAATGCATTGGTTAACATGAAGGACTGAAACGTTAAGGTTTCTCCGAAGAGATTGAGGGAATATACTGTGATGGGTATTCCAAATGTAACCAAGAGGGTTACTCCCTACGTAAGAATGTTATGAATGCCTCAAGTTACCTTTATGTCTTATGATTTCTATGATTTATTCCTGATTTGATGAGGTATGTTAAAGTGCTTATGTTTTATGGGTAAAGTATGATTTCATTCTTATGTATATATGTACCCATGTTTCCTTTCCATATTTTTATATCACTTACTGAGCTTTTTATGCTCATCCCATGTTTTTTTTGAAATGTTTTTCACAGGTCAAGGGAAAGGTACATGATATGATGATATTGTCAAGGAAGTGTCCAGAAAGAATCCATGTTTTATTTTAAATATGTTTCCTTTGATGGAAAAAATGAATACTATCTTTTATGTAACCACTTTGTTTAAATGTGGAATGTAATGCAGGTTTTATGATCTAATTCTCTAAAACCCTAAACCTGAAAAGATCCTCAATGTGTAATCTTGTAATAACTCAAGATTAAGTAAGGTTTAAGGCTGGGGCCTTATAGTTGGTATCAAAGGTCGGTTTAGATAACTTTAGGAGTTAGAATTCTATTAAATGATTATCCAAAAATATATTTTTTGAAATGATATAGCATTTGAAGATTACCATGTTGCTTCATTTAAGACATGTTTGTTCAGAATGGTTTTCCACAGAGTAAACAGGTAAGGAGTGCTAAGAATGTATACAGAAGGAAATAACCTTCCGAAGAAGCATCCTGAGATGGTCGGAATTGGAACTGAACAGTTTGTTGCAGTAATGGCGCAGTTGAATCAAGCGATAAATGGTGGTGGTATCTATGCACGAGATCAGCCAGATCAACCGCAGAGGAACATGTCAGTGGTGGAACATTTCACGAGGCAACATCCCCCATCATTCAGAGGATCATCTGACCCTATGTTAGCTGAAGGGTGGATTAAAGCACTGGAGAAGATTTTTGATTTCATGGGGTGTTCAGACAATCAAATGGTTAGTCTTTCTATTTACCGTTTGGAGGGTGAAGCAGATTAGTAGTGGTCGATGGTTAAAAATATCAGGGACGCTGATGAGATTGATGCTCTTGACTGGGATGAATTCAACGGTATGTTTCTTGAGAAGTATTTTCCTAAGGCTGTTCGACATATGATGGACAAACAATTCTTGGAATTGAGGAAAGTGGAAGACTCACTGGCTGCCTATGAAGAAAGGTTCACTCGATTGGAAAGGTATGCTCCAAATTATTTCCGAGACCTTGATAGTAAAATCAATCGTTTTTACTCAGGGTTAAAGCCAAAATATCGAAGGGCATTGGCTTCTCGTGAGTTCAAAAGTTATGAAAAGCTTGTTCGATGTGCTGAGAAGGTAGAAATGGAGTTTTCTGATGATCAAGTGTTCTATAACAACCAATAGAAGAAGAGACCGAGGTGGAAGGAGAAAGGGAAGAATTCTTCAAACAAGTATGATGGTAAGAAAACTAAGTTTCCAGTTTGTGATAAATGTGGTAAAAAGCATGCTGGGGAATATCTTCTGAATTCTGGAAAGTGCTACCGATGTGGTAAGATGGGACATAAGGCTCGTGATTGCACTGAAAAAGATCAAGGTGAAGGTAAGACCAAATTTTATTTACAGTTAGTGAAATGTTTTATGTGTAATGAGATGGGTCACTATGCAAATGAGTGTCCGACAAAGAGCTCGAGTGATGGGAAACAGTTAGACTACAAGCAGAAAGGGGTGGTGAAATACTTTGCAACTACTTTAGTAGATGTCGGGCCATCAAATGAAGTTGTATCAGGTACATTGTTTGTTTTTTCATATTATGCCAGTGTGTTGTTTGATTCGGGGTCTACACATTCTTTCATCTCTGAAACCTTTTCTAGTAAATGGGAATACCATCTCAAGAAATGACTCATGAACTTGTGGTAAAAACACCTGGGGGAAATGTTGAGGCAAAAGAATTTATAAGAATCTTCCTATCCATATCTGTGGAAAGAACCTAGTTGAAAAACATATTATTCTACCTCTAGTAGAGTTTGATGTTATCCTGGGTATGGATTGGCTCTCTATTTACCATGCTAAGATTGACTGTAGAGCTAAAGAAGTTTCTTTTCAGAAAGAATTTCAGTTTGTGTACAAGAATGAACCCTTAATGTTGATAACTTATCAAGAGGCCGAGAAACTTATAAAAGATGGAAATTAATGTTACCTTGCACATATTATTGAAAACAGAGGAACTGTTCAGATTAATGATGTGCCAGTGGTAAATGAGTATCCTGATGTTTTTCTTGATGAGTTGCCTTGAATAATACCAGATCGGGAAGTTGAATTTACTGTTGACTTAGTTCCTGATGCTAATCCAATTTCAAAACCCCCTTATCGAATGGCTCAAATTGAACTTTTTGAGTTGAAGGAGCAATTGCAAGATTTATTAGAGAAAGGTTTCATTTGATCTAGCACAACACCATGGGGTGCTCCTGTTTTATTTGTTAAAAAGAAAGATGGTTCAATGAGACTTTGCATTGACTATAGAGCCTTGAATAACATCACTTTTAAGAACAAATAACCTTGGCCTCATATTGATGATTTGTTTGATCAGATTCAGAGAGCTCAGTATTTTTCAAAGATTGACTTGAGATCGGGGTACCATCAACTGCAGGTAAAGAAATCAGATGTTCCGAAGACCGTGTTCTGTACAAGATATGGCCATTATGAATTTGTAGTAATGCCTTTTGAGCTAACCAATGCACCTTCTGTATTCATGGACTTAATGAATAGAATTTTCCATGAGTTCTTGGATAATTTTGTGGTGGTTTTCATTGATGATATTTTGGTGTTTTCTAGAAGTAAAGAGGAGCATGAAAGACATTTAAGGGTTATCTTGCAAACCTTAAAAGAAAATAAACTGTATGGAAAATTCAGCAAGTGTGAGTTTTGGTTGTAACAAATTTCTTTCCTTGGTCACATTGTATCTAAAGATGGGATAACTATTGATCCTGCAAAAACAAAAGCTGTGGAAGACTGGCCAAGACCCACAAATGTAACTGAGATTCGTAGCATCCTTGGTTTGGCAGGCTATTACCGAAGGTTTGTTAGAATTTTTTCACGGTTATCGAGTCCAATGACTAAGCTAACTCGGAAGGGTGTTAAGTTTATCTGGACAAAAGAATGTGATGATTGTTTTTAGGAGTTGTAAAGAAGATTGGTGAATGCTCTAGTTTTGGCACTACCTTCCAGGAATGGTGAGTTTGTTATCTACAGTGTTGCTTCATTGAAAGGACTTGGTTGCGTGCAAATGCTGAATGATCAGGTAATTGCTTATGCTTCACGACAGTTGAAAAATCATGAGGTAAATTACCCTACACATGATTTGGAATTAGCTGTTGTTGTTTTCACTTTAAAAATTTGGAAGCAACATTTGTATGGAGTAAAGTGTGAAATATATACTAATCACAAAAGTTTAAAGTATATATTCACCCAGAAAGAGTTAAACATGAGACAGAGGAGATGGCTGGAATTAATCAAGGATTATGATTGTACAATTCATTACCTTCCGGGAAAAGAAAATAAAGTGGCTGATGCTTTGAGTCGAAAAAGTAATTATTCATTAGCAATGTTGCGTTTGGAACGTGATCCTTTGGTTAAGGATTTGATGATCATTGGCATAGAAGTTATTGGTGTAGGAAGTTCTTCTGTTTTGTTTTAGGTATCAGTGAGATCATCTCTATCAGATAAATTAAGCAAGCACAGAAGCAAGACAGTGAGTTGCAGAAAAAGGTAGGGCTGGTTCAGAAAGGTATGTTGCCGGAATTCAACATTGATAATGATTTCATTTTGAGATTTGGGAAGAGATTGTGTGTGCCTTGTGATTCACTATTGAAGAGAGAGTTGTTATGTGAAGCTCATAGTTCTCTATTTTCAGTTCATCCTGGAAGTACTAAGATGTACAGAGATCTGCGGGAGTATTACTGGTGGGATGGAATGAAAAGAGAAATTGATAATTTTACTATGAAGTGTTTGACTTGTTAGCAGGTTAAAGCAGAGCGACAGTTACCGAAAGGGATGCTTCAGCCTCTACCAGTGCCAGAGTGGAAATGGGAGAATATATCCATGGACTTTGTTGTGGGATTGCCGAAGAAATCTCTAGGTAATAATGAAAACTGGGTTATTGTTGATCGCTTGACTAAATCTTCTCATTTCCTTGCTATACGAGATACTTTTTTCCTAGATCAACTTTCCCGTTTGTATATTAAAGAGATAGTAAGGTTACATGGAGTTCCCCTCTCCATTGTATCTGATTGTGATCCCAGGTTCACTTCTAACTTTTGGAAATGCCTTCAGAAGTCGTTGGGTACTGAATTAAATTTTAGTACAGCATTTCATCCTCAATCAGATGGGCAGTCAGAACGAACAATTCAGACCTTGGAGGATTTGCTACGAGCTTGTTTGATGGATTGTCAGGGAAGTTGGGACCAACATCTTTCTTTGGTTGAATTTTCATATAATAATAGTTTTCATTCTAGTATACAGATGGCACCATTTGAGGCGTTATATGGGAAACGATGTCGAACTCCAGCATTCTGGGATGAAGTGGGTGAAAGGAAGTTGATGGGACCAGAATTGGTAGAAGAGATGGCAGAAAAAGTTCAGCTGATTCAGAAACACATGAGAACAGCTAAGAGTAGGCAGAAGAGTTATGCAGAAAACAGGAGGAAGGATCTAACTTTTGAGGTAGGTGATCATGTTTTTCTCAAAGTCTCACCATGGAAAAGTGTGATGAGATTTGGTAAGAAAGGAAGGTTGAGTCCAAGGTTCATTGGACCATATGAAATTCTAGAGAGAGTTGGATCAGTTGCATACCGGGTGGCTTTACCTCCGAGTTTATCTCTGGTACACAATGTTTTTCACGTTTCGATTTTGAGAAAGTATATGCCAGATCCATCTCATGTTTTGAGTCCAGAGATAGTTCAGTTGGAAGAGAACCTATCTTATGAGGAACAACCGGTCCAGATTCTTGACCACAAGGAGCAAGTGTTATGAAATAAGGTGATTAATCAGGTAAAGGTTTTGTGGAAAAACCACATGATGGAAGAGGCAACATGGGAATCTGAAAATGCAATGAGGGATAAGTACCCCCATTTATTCGATAAGTAAATAAATTATGGGGATGCAATTTTCTAAAGGGGGGAAGAATGTAACATCCCAAGTAAGTAATTAATAATATATATTTTTATCTATCTCTATTAATGAATTAGATAGTGTTTTAGAGGCTTAAAATGAAAATAAATCCAATCTTAAGCCTGGAATACACTAATATTTTTTAAAAGATTGTTTTACTGCCTTTTGATGGGAAACCATTTTTAAATATATCTTTTGAAAATTTTATAAGCTATATTTGTCAAAATAAACTTATTCTTTATGATTGGGACATCAAAATTTACTTTGTGTAAATTTTTGGTATTTTTCTAACAATGTTCATTTTTTTTTAATGAATAGTGAAAAATACTGCATTTTACATCAAAACTGCTTTTTAATCTACTTTATTTATATTATTAGATAATCTTTTGAATTGGTTTTAAAGTTATATTAGAATATATTTTTACCATTTAATTCAATGGTGTTCGTTAGGATTAATTTCACTTTGGAATTGGGCATAAACTAATGCCAAACTTTTCATAGATATTGTTTCAAAAAAACACGCTATTTGTTTTGACAACGGGAATTATTTTTTAAATAAATTATTGAAATTTCTATGTTTGGAATTTGGTAAAATGGATTACATATTTGGAATCAGAAGGTCCAAATTATGTAATCAAGACTCTTTTGTTTTTGGACATTATGAATAGTAAGGATGGTAATTATCTTTAATTATCTTGATTAATGAGTAATCGGGTAGTTAAGGATAATAAAATAATATCATAATAATAAAAAAATGACACCAAAATGTGTCCTAATTCTACTGGTTGTCTCATGGCCGAACATGGGATGTCTTGGGACAAACTTTGGGACCCCATGGAATCACTTTTGTGGAAAGTGACTTGTTATCTTTTTATTTTTTTTAAAGAAAGTAAATATAACAAGAATGTGTCACCTGATTAAAACATTTTTTATTTTGTCTACATAGATGATATTTTAGACTATAAATATTAATTTGAAAGCTAAAAATATTTCCTACATCATAGTATTTTTTTCATAATTTTTAGACTTTAAATAAATTAAATTATTTATGACATCATGATGATGCAGCGATTACCTCATTAATAAAGGATTTAAATAGAATGAAATGATAATGTAAAACTTATGACCTTCACATTTCCAAAACCAATTGGATGGGTGGATTTCGAACCCTTATCACCTTACCCTAAAATTATATCAATGTGGGACCTTTTGAATCCGAAACTCATTTTAAAATAAAGTAACTTTTCTTAACTTTCCAAGAGTGCCTCTCCTCTCCTCTTATAAAAGGCCCCCACCTCTACCTCCTTACCCACACTTCCAAAGCCTTTGGATCGGCCAACCCCTATTCAGTTTGTCTCTACACTTCCCTCTATTACTCCTTGAAGCCTCACTTTGGGAAGAAGTCTTCCCGAGGAAGCCTTTGAGCTCAAACCAAAGGGAGTTACCCGATTTTAAGGTAATGTCTTCACTTGAGTCCTTTTGATTTATTTTGCTTCTCCAACCCCCTAAACTCTTTTTATTCAATTCTTTTGTAACAACTCCAGTATATTAAATATACATGGATGTTGTTATAAGATGTATTCGAGCTACACTTACACACACCTACATCTAATGGTTAAAGGACATACTGTTTCCGTGGATGGTGAATTTATGCCTCCCGAAACGATGATTGTTCAACATTCTTTTAACACCTTCAAAGGTGGCCATTAAGATAAAAATATATTTATATATGATATATAATATGTATATGTTTTCCTTAAGCTTATTTATTTTTCATTTTGGGCATACCTTTATGGTTTCCATTATGAGTAAACGTGATATCTTCATTTAAGGAAGTGCGGACTACCTCCCCCTCAAAGTGATTTGATTCGTTAATACCATATGTGGGACATATAAAGGATGAAGTTATGATATTATATACGATATTACACTGGAATTATAATATACCTTTATATCATTATGATTCCATTCTATAAAATACGAAATAGAAATGAAAGTAGCGTTCATGCGTACGTACGACTTACCATCTCCATGAACGGTGCATTTCATTTCTTACCTCTAAATGATTATGTAATATTATAAATGCATGTATATACTAGATATATATGATATATATGATATATAAATAATGATTATAATTCTGGATATAATGGATACATGAACAACTTGTAATTATAAAGGGTTTATTTTTTACTCAAGTAACAATGATCGTTAAAACGACCGTTATTAACTTAAATAATTACATAGTGTTCATGACATGGAAATAAGTGATATAAAAGGAATAATGAACTTTAAAAATTTTCTTAAAAAAGTAGAAATTAACTCAAGTTTATTATTCAAGAGATTAAAGAACGACCGAGTCAAGTCGGACCCGAGGTATGGGACTTCGTCTCAATATCCTTTCATTGAGTCATATTTTGTTTTATACACAACATTCTTTTATACGGTGTATAAAACCCTTTGACTTTTACGTTTATTCAAAAGGAATATTTTTTATACGAAGCGTTTACTAAATGACAAAAGGGAATGTTTTTTTGTCGTACGTATGCGGCGACAACGACTTCTCTGCCGCCGTGACCATTATTTGAGTTTTGGCTTCCTCTACAAGCCATACACTTAAAAAAAAGAAAAATAAATACCATGTTTTACTTTTATTTTATTTTGGTACTGAAAATGGTTTTCATAATGTTTTTATATCAATGTGTTGTATTGATATCTTGTGATTGAAAGGCGGAAATGTTATGTTTCCTTTATGCATGTTTTATGTGATATGATTATGTTGAGGTTCTTGGGCATTATTATGAAGATGGGTGGTTCTGTGATAAACTAAGGGTAGGTGAGCCCGATATAGCTCTCCAATGCATTGGGTAACGTGAAGGAATGAAACATTAAGGTTTCTACAAAGTTATTTAGGGAATATACTGTGAGGGGTATTCCAAACGTAACCAAGAGGGTTACTCCCTACGTAAGAATGTTATGAATGCCTCAAGTTACCTTTATGTCTTATGATTTATATGATTTATTCATGATTTGATGAGGTATGTTAAAGTGCTTATGTTTTATGGGTAAAGTATGATTTCATTCTTATGTATATATGTACCCATGTTTCCTTTCCATATTTTTATATCCCTTACTGAGCTTTTTATGCTCATCCCATGTTTTTTTGAAATGTTTTTCACAGGTCAAGGGAAAGGTACATGATATGATGATAGTGTCAAGGAAGTTTCAAGAAAGAATCCATGTTTTATTTTAAATATGTTTCCTTTGATGGGGAAAATGAATACTATCTTTTATGTAACCACTTTGTTTAAATGTGGAATGTAATGCAAGTTTTATGATCTAATTCTCTAAAACTCTAAACCCGAAAACATCCTCAATGTGTAATCTTGTAATAAATCAAGATTAAGTAAGGTTTAAGGCTGGGGACTTATAATAATAAAATAAAATAACATTTTTACACATAATATTTTCATTACATAACTAATTAAGAATAAGTTTAAACCAATGAATGGAAATTTAGTTAATAAATCCATTACCACTGTGTAATCAGTCGAATCGTATTCCCCATAAAAGTAATAATTAACAAATATGACATTTTTTACCATAAATATGATGAAATTAATGAAATTATATATCAAAGGGTAGTATATATACACCACACCAAATAAATTAGGCGTGAATAAGGCATATATCTCTATAATGTAAAACATATAAGAGAAAACCCTTACCTCACACTATCCAATACTATACCATTATTTAACAAGATTTATGATGGATTAAAGAATTATATTAACTCTTTATTTAATAGTAATACTATTTATAATACATTATGTGATTATTTGAAACATATTTTATCCCATTAATTAAAAATATATCATTATTTTCAAGGTTTTAGGTGTTTTTATTTCATTGTTTGAGGATCTATTTATATTTAAATAATTATGGTTTTTCTTATAAAATGGAATTAGAACTCCAAGAGTGGAATTAAATAAAACTAATTCACTTATATAAGTATATAATCTCTCATATATCATTATTCATTATGGTATAAGGATGATTCGTTTCATAAAATGTTAATGATAAATGTTTAGTTTATTTAGGTGGTTTTTGAACAATAATATCTATTTACCTTTTAATTGTAATGTTCGGTATATATTATTTAAAAAAATAAAGATGTTAAAATATTAATATAAAATTTTTATTTAACCATAAGTATAGTTTAAGGACTATAAATGAAGGGATTAAGGGAAAACAAAAAAAAATCATTATTCACGGAGACAGTTAACCGCTATAATTTGTGAAATGGTTTCATTTCTTGGAAAAAGGGGATGTAACAAAAGTGATGTATAGAATATAGTCCACTAGAAATATAAATTTATATCATTTACATTATTATGTAGATATTATGACACTATGCAAAAATTTGGTGAGAATAATGTACAACAAAAAGATAAATTAAGAGAGGTGCTTTGGGAAAATTAGATCTTGAATATCACCTCCTTGAATAACACAATGACTACCTTGGATTTGGACTTTTGGTGACACAATAAGTACTTGAAATAGGTTATATGGGATATAAGTGGTTTTGGAAGTTATTTTGGGATCCTCAAGTCTTGTGAGGAGAAATGGGGTGGAGAGGGGTGGTATTTATTCTTGGTTAAGGGGTGGATCTAAGTTATTATACTATTAATATTTTATTATTAAGGCTAGCCAAATTGAGGTCGAGTTAATTTCAATGAATTTTTAAGATAATTAATGTTTTATAGGCTGGTTACGGTCAATAAATAACAAAAAATTCCATTTATGGATTTAGTTTTTATGTAATTTAAGATTTTACCTTTTAACATTTACCATTTCATTTTTTTAAAAGATGGTGTTGAAGCCTCTTATTATTATTAAAAAAAGAACATCATTATTTATGGGTATATTAAAACCCATGAAATATTAAAACATTCCATTACCCATTGTCCTAATTTTAGTTTCTTATGGTCCCTAGGTCATGCATCCCTAAAACTAGGCTCTAAAGCACATTTTTTGTCTCAAATGAACCTTCAGTGAATAGTATTTCTCCAGTTCTTAGGCTACAACAGTACCGCCTCTTCTATAGTCCCTGCAATATTACCCACCACCACTATAGTTACACCACTAATATAGTAAAAAATAGCTATATTACTTCTATAGTTCTACTTTAGTATCGTGGGAATTCTCTGGTCACATTTTTGAACCCTAGTCCTTTAAACTCATTCATTATCTTACGTATACTATGGAAAGAATTTATTTTTTACCATGGTAATGTTTTCATTCCTAAAAATTAAAATGTACTTAATAACTAATTTCTAACTTCTGATAAAAATATGGAATCAATTTTAAACAATTTTATTCACAAAATTAGATAGATTAAATTCCAAATTAATCTCATAAATGAAACAGGACTGTGGGTTTTTAATGTAAAACGGTTCAAACATTTAAACTTTTTTATATCCAATTTCAATGTGATATTGACTCAAAGGACCAAATTAGGTTTTACTTATATATAATTGAAAAAATTAAACTTCATAAATAACTTAAAATATAATTTATCTATATCAATAAATTATATGAAAATGTAGTTTTCAACTAAAATGATGTATTTTTTACAATTTATAAAAAATAATACTTATCAAAAAAGTAATGAAAATTCACCCTAATCAAATTTTGACCTTTCGATTTGAAAAATGAATTTTATTTTTTCAAATAATTTTTTAAAAAAAGTTCTCCATCAAATGGAGGAAAAACATACCTCTATAAAAATGTATCATTTTTTTCTTAAAATTGATATAATCATATCATAATCCTATAAAAATTATCATATCAATTCAAAAACATTTGATATAATATATAACATATAAATATAACTAATATAATTCAATAATTTTTATTAATTTAATTAATGATGGAAAAATGAAAATGCGAGAATAAAAATATTTTTCTTCATAAAAACACATCATTTATGTTCAAAAGGATTTTATTTTCATTTCAATTATATTGTTAATGAATGAATTAATTTCATCATCAAATATTTTCATAATTTATTTAATCACCTCTATCCCCTCCACTATAATTGGAAGGTGATAACTACCAAATTAATGATATTTTATTGTTTGTTTAAGCTCTCCATTCTTTTTAACGTAATATATTGAATATAATGTTCTTCTAAAAAGATCTAGGCATTACATTCTAAGATCATTCAATATATTTATTTTATAAAATTTATTATTATTATTGATAATTATGTATTTGACATTTTAAATTACCCTTATGTAAATCCCACATCATAAATAGGGTTAACAAAACATCATCTTAAAAGGAGGGTGAGGAAATTGCAAAGGTCACCACAAAACTATGTTTCCATATAGGATACCATTAGTGTGATGTGAAAGAATGAATAAGGGAACAAATTAAAACTATTAATTTATGATGTATAGTGATAGAGATCATGGCCATCAGAATGTCTACAATCACAAAACTATAAATTAGTGATGGGTTAATGAGCATATTAATTTCTCGAAAAGAAAATTAAATTAATAGAGCTTTCATTCTAAAATAATTTTCTTATAGTTGAGTAATAAATTTACATACTAAAGTTAGAAAATAATTAAATATACTAACATGATAGGTATAGATTCATCCTTTAAATAAGATCCATAAAAAACATATCCATTTCTCTAAATTATATTCAATGTTTATTCCTCAATAAAATTCCAAATTATTTTATTTATCATAATAATATATGGTTTCTAAAATGAACTAATACATTATCCATCATATCATTTTAGAAATCAATATTATGTTATACTAACTAGGGAATCACATAGGATAGTGGAAGGTGATGCACCCTTGTCACCCATCAGATGTGGTTTCATCCATTGCGGCCTTGCTGGATATGATGGGTTGTCGTCCGACCAGTGTGATTAAATTTTTATACAACTATATTAGTATTATCCATACATCATTCCTAAAAAATAACCATCATAATTTCATAATTAGATATGTGTTTTAACCAAAAATTATATCTCATATGTTCCATTGTTCATTCCCATAATGAATCATTTTTTCTCGGACTCTTGTGAAAATCATTTTCAATTTCCATAATAATTTAATCCATAACTGTAAGAAATTAATATCCAGAAAATTTTCTTTGTATTCCCAAAGCACAAAAAATTAACTTTTAATACACTAGAGGATCAATAAATAGGGAAAATTCATTCCTTAAATCTAAACTATCTTTCAAAACCAATATGGTTGGAACAAGTAATCCAGTATTCACAAACACATCAATCTTTAAACCTCATCAATATTTCAACATAAGTTATTTTATAAATAGTTGCTCTTATAAACCATCCAAGAGATTAAAATTAAAAAACATTCATAATAAGGTCCCTTAATTTATAGAATCAATATATAATTTTATGTAAAACAATATAAAGTATATCTAAATATTCAAATAAGAATAATAGGGATTCCTTCATCCCATATTCTCTTGAAACATGGTAATAACATGAATTTACATAAACTTGTATTAAAAAAATTCATGTTTTTTTATTCCATATCTAAAACACCAATCATCAGATATATTCCTTAAATATAATAATTTTTTAAACTCCATTGATGAGTGTATATGCCACCTTTTCTACAAATCAATAATCACATCCCACATAGTTTGGATAATCCAATTTACTTCATCTAAATCAATCATATATTTTTCCCAAAATATTTGTCTCAATATCCAAAATATTTTATGGATTGAATTTCCCCATGTCATATTTTTTCCAATATGTTCAAAATTTCAGCAAATAATTTTTCATGGTCATCAGTACCTATCAAAATATGTTTTTAAATATTTAATGAAATAGTATACTGGTACAATATTTATACATTCCACAATTCGTATAAAATTGATATAATCGATATGATACTCTTATAACATAATTCAAGGATCCAAATACAAGATAAAATTAATCATTAAACATTAGTTATATCATTAACATAATCATATTTGTGATCCCTTAGCTTATTATGAGGTATCGTATCTTGATGATTTGGTAATTGTTTTAATATTTCCTAGTATAAATTCATTTGAAACACTATATAGGAATAATTTTATCCTTCCCTTTTCATTCATTTTACTGGTGACCCTTGTCTCAAAAAATATCACAAACTCTTAATCCCTTCAAGAACTTCCTTGGGTGATAAATTTTACAATAATGAAATGGATGAAAATTATTCTTTCCCATTTATCCGTTATCCATCTTCTAATATGTTATCCTCTTATTATCTTTTTTTCCTTTAAGGATATATTACATTGATAATTATTCCTCTATCTTGATATCACTTTAAAATAGTTCATCTTATCACTAATATTTTTGTGATACCAATGCCCTTATGATACATGTATTAACACTTTTATATAAATGGGAAATCATTCACACCCTATTTCATATGTAATCCATATTATACCTTGATTACCATGTAAAGGTAGATTCATACATAGCAACACATTCTTCTCACTTTTACATTAAACTTCAAAAAATTCTATATATTTCAATTTCTTTATCAGGAGAGAAATATTTTTCAAAGAATATATATTTAGAAGCACTCAATTTCATAATTCTTTTTATTCTTCCTCTCTAGTATTCATGATCAATGAACATCATTGGTCAACATCATTTTATAGGGAATATATTATAAGTGTGACCTTTTACTTTTCACCACATCTCAGTGCTATAAATATGTTATCATAAGACGTAATCTATTAATCTGATGTAATTAAAAAAGTATTACCACTAAAGAAAGATCATTCTATCATATATAATAATCCAACAATAGAGGGTCTCACTATGGAAAAGGAAGATCTATCTGGGAAAGTATATTATTCATAACAAGGTTATGATTTCATAAAATAACCTTAGTGTGATTCATTATAATACCATCTATATATATTCCCTCAAATGAAAAATCTACTCATTTTCCATGATTATTGATAGAATTATTAATTGAATGATAAATTTTTAAAAATTTGAATATATAGATTATATCATATCATTATGAAACATTATTTATAATCCCTGAATATTGAAATATATAACAAAAATTGAAAATTTAAAGCATATCTAAAACATGGTATCTTTAAGATAATTTTTTAGGCTTATCAAAAAATATATCATATGGTTGATCTCCATAATATGTACATTCCTAAATCTAGTTTCTATGGAATCTACTAAAATTAATCTGATACCAATTGTAGTGACCTGTTCCCTAGTATCCCAAAGTCTATGCCTTATATTAGTATATTGGCATGATTACATGAAATTGTGTCCTGAAGGATGGAATAGTTTAGTAGTCTATGTAAACTGGAAACATACCTAAAACCAATTTCACATTTGGAATAATAAATTAATCATTATACGTTACAAAATAAACAAGTCAACATCCTTTAAATTCATTCCCATAATGTATCTTCATATCAACGGAAATGGAACAAAATAAGGGTGCCATAAAATGATTAGTAAGGGTTAAATACAACAAATGATATCATGAATAAATATGAATAATTAAAATGGGAAGATATATAATTTATCACACATTTAATTAATCAATTACATGATTATAATATCTTAAGAATAAAAGACGATCAAATAATTCCTTTTAATTAATAACATGTGCTTGAAAATTGACCATGATTATTCTCACTAATCGATTAATCATAAAGAGTAACATTAATGATGGAAAGAAAAAACATTATGTCTAAAATATCAAGATATATCATATAAATATTTTCTAGCCACATCAATCCTCTATCCAATTTATGTATGTGGGTAGATTCTCGTCTTATTTGGCCAACTAATTCATCTCAAGTTACTACCAATGTACCGAGGGGATATCTATAACCATGTCTTACCAAAGTAAACATATCCATGTAATTACATGTATATTAAATATTAAAATTAATTAATAAAAAATGGTCCTTATCATCAAATATATTCATTCAAAAAAATGATTAATATTAATAAAAAATTCAAATATTAAAAAGATAACTATCAAATTAATCATTGTATGTAAAATGCAATATAGTTTAGGTAATAATCAAATGAATAGATCATGTGTATGTACTATAATTCCCTATAAAAACATTAAATGCAACATAATACCTATAAAACTCATTTAAAGCTTAATATTAGAACAAAATAACCATTGAGGTTGACGTTTAACCCAATGAAGGGATATTGAGTTATGAAATCCCTTACCACATGGTAATATGTCAAATCAAATGGCCATGAATTTATTAATTATAAAATTTAATATATAATAAAATTTATATTATTATCTTCATCATATGATATATTATATGGTTGTATATATAAAACACACATAAGAAATATGTGTTGAATAAGACATATAACTCATAGATGTAAAAGTTTGAAGAGAAAACCCTTACCTCATGCTTACCCTTAGTGTATAATTATTTAATCTCCTATAAAATGGTTTAAATAATGTTATAAAATCATTAAAAACAACATATGCATTTATAATACATTATTTGAGGATTTTGCTATTATTATGTGACCCATTCAATATAAATATTTCATTATTTTCATGGTTTTCAGTGTGTTTCATTCGTGGTTTATTGATCATTTCATTTGACTATAATTATTGATGTTATTGTTAAATGGGATTTAAACTAAAAATGGGAAGTGAAATACTACTAATGAAAATATATAAGTATAAATGGTCTAATATATCATATTTATTTTTTAATGAGGATGATTCATTTGATAATATTTCAATGATAAATGTTTAGGTTATTTTTGTAGTTTTTCAAAACACCATGAACTATATTCATTTTATTTTATATTGTGATTAGATATTAGTTTTAAAACATTAAATATCATATAATGTACCTAATAAAAAATTTTGTAACTATAATTACAGTTTTATGACCATCCATAATGATGGTATGGTAAAACGAACAAAATCATTACTCACAAAGATGGTTTACCTACATAATTTGGAAAATGGTTTCATTTCATTGAGTAGTAGTATGGATATAATATGTTATAATAGAAACATAAAATACTAGTATGTAAATTTAAATTCAGTTAATTTTCTTTTATGGGTTAATAAGGTGAAAATAAAGTTGAATAAGAACATGAATTAAGAGAGGCAGATTGTGAAAATTGCCTCTTGAATATCTCCTCCATGAAGGACCCCTTAAAAACATTTAATTCATATTTTGGTGAGACCAGAAGCACATAGATTTTTTAAAGTGTGTAGAAGTGTTTCTATAATATATTTTAGGAGCATTAATTATTTTTAATGAAATTTTGTGGTGAGGGGTGGTATATATTCTTGATGATGGGTGGTTTTAAATAATTAAATAATGATTATTTAAAAATTAAAGCCAACCACATTGATCTCGAACTAGTTTCCAAATATATGATGATAATTAGTTTTTTAAATGAATTTTATTTTCTATATGTACCTAAAAAAACTGTTAAATTTTTTAATTTATCGTTATTTTAAGACTTAACCTTTTAACATTAACTAGTTTCATTATTTTACTTATACCACGTTAAATATTTCTTTCTACCATCGTCAATTTTTATACATAAAAATTAAAAGGACATAATAAATAATATTTATCTTATTATTCCAAAAATATATTATTTATTACCAAATAAAATTTAGATAATTTCCAAAATTATTTTTAATATTAATCTCACTACCACAATAAGAAAGTGCGTTTTTAAAATGAAAATGTTCAAAAGATTGATATAATTTCGTATCATAATTCAATGTGAAATTTATTTTATTGAGCTAAATTGGTGTGAATAACATAAAATTGAATTAATTTTAATTTAAAACTAATTTAAAATAAAATTATTTATTCATTTAAATTAGATGAAAATGAATTTTTCAATAAAAATGCATTACTTTTTACTATTCACGAAAAAGAAATCTTATCAGAATAATCAAAAAAATCAACCTAATATATATTTTTTATTCTCATATTAGAAATGATTTTTAAATTTTCAACTAAAATTTAAATTTGTATTAATATTTTGTTTTAAAATAAGTTCACCGTAAAAAGTTGGCAAAACCTCTCTTTAGAAAAATATAGCTTCGATGCTAAAAGTTATATTTATTCATATCATAAGCATGTAAACCATAAAAGATAAATTTAAAAAAAATTGGTAAATTATATAAAAAATAAATTTCATTAATATCATTCACTAATAAAGATTAATTTGATATATTAATATAAAACTAACTTATGGTCATAAAAGAAGTTTTCTATTAAAATACGTTCTTTCTTTTCAATATATTTTAAATTTAATTTCTAATTAATTAGTAACCAATGACATCCTTTTGGAAAAATATGTAAAATATATTTTAATAATTTATTTAATCTCATTTTTTAATCCATTTCAATTTCCAGGTGATAACTTTCAAAATAATAATATTTAATCATTTGTTTAAGCTCATTGTTTTGTATGTAAGCTGACAAACATAGTGTTCTATTAAAAATCTACATTTGCTACTCTCTAGATGTTTTATTTTTAGGATAAAAAAAAGTAATGAAAAAAAATTCTCTTACATGGTTTATGATATGATGAAATTTTTTCTTAAAACCATTTATTTTCATGGATTATAATACGAATAATGATTTATAAATCTCATCTTTTATCATGTGTTCTAATATGATGAATGTTTTATGATCCTGTGGGAGGCATATGTATGATTTTTTGTTATTTTATTAATGGTTCCTATATATTACAAACATTAATTTCCTAAATTTTTATATATAATGAGATAATAATATGAAAAAATTCCTTGGGTTTGATCAACAATAAGAAGAAGGATGACATGTCTAATCCACAAAGAGAAATAGTCTGATTGGATTTATTCACAATAGGAAACAAGGGATAAGGCCTATTCCACTTTTATTAACTATCTATATAGTTATTTTTTACTTTTTAAATGGTTTATATACCTATACTAAAGCCACACCTTTAGGACATGTTCTTAAGGGTCAGGAATTGTGATGATTTTATACTTTTATGAATCATGTCATTTGGAATGATATGACTTTATTACCTAACTCATGTTTATGATCAATGGTAGGATGTGTTGGAATATGTTTTTTCATGATCATGATATTATACAAATATTCTATTCTTTTTCTTTAATATGATCAAAAAAATGAATCCCCCATGTTTACCCTTACTGAGTATCTAAGTTCACCATTTCTTATGTTTCATTTTCAAAGTTATGAAGGAAGGATTTAAATATAATATGTCAAATAATATTATGAAAAAGAAATTTTTTATTGGAGATGTTAATGATATTCTCAAAAATGATAATGTTGTATACCTAGTCACCAAATACATAGGACCATGATAGTATTTGGGAATGTATTTTTGAATTTTATAAAATATTCATCTAAAAAACTATGTTATATTAATGGATAAAATCATTGAGTCATTATAAGAATCCTTATAAAAAATGTACAATTTATTCTTCAATAAAAAATAATTATTTTAAAAAAAATATCATTATATATCTTTATTACATAAAAAAATTAAATGAAAGGACAATTTTCTGTATAGAAATGTAAATTTGGTTTCTTAGGATATTAAAATCATAGAAACCGTAAAATAACAATTAAAAATATAATAACATACTCTATTAATTCCAAGATAATTCCCTTAATAATATATTAATTAACCTATTCATTAGAGAGATATATCGATCTCACCCAACATCATAAATAATTTTTAAATACCCTAAAAACATGACGTATAAAAAATATTACATTCTGCTTTTCAAACTAATGAAAATACACATCTAATCCCAAAAGTAGAAAATATTTGGATATTGATATATCCCTTTCTATTTAAACCCCATATTAAAACCCAAAATACCTATATGAAATGGAAAAATGAGTTTTTTATTAATAAATGGAATCTTTAAAATGAACCTTGTAATGGAATGTTAATATGAAATAATGGTTGTGGTAACGGGAAATGCTTCTAAAATCTTATATATTAAAAAATTATTTTATAATTTTTAAAGAAATTGAAAAATTACTTATATATTACACAAAAATATTCCTTTTTAATACCTTTGTAATGAATTAATATGAGAGGTTTACTAACCACTTCAATTAATATATTATTATATTTAAACATCTATTAAATAACATATTCTTGGACGAATTATATTATATATAAATATTCAATACTTATTAAAACATCACATTAATATAGAATATCTCTTTCTCAAATTTGATGTGTCATTTATGTTCATTATCTTCCTAAAAATAAATATATGTTAATTTTTGTACATGATTAATAATATTTTTCATTTTCAATATCATTCCATTATTACTTTTATTTCACTTATTATCATTTTATATATTATTACTTAATTGATTATGTTTAATGTGTAGGATATGAGGATGTATGGATCATAATTAGAAAATTTTATTTGTAAGTTAACTATGATCAAATGGATATGGATTATGTCATTTACATAAAAACAAAAATTTTATAATTACCATTATTATACATTAATTATTATTTTGTAAACAAATTTTTAATGTGGTTATGAAAAATGAATTGTGTTACAACAGTTGAATTCTATAATATATGAATGCAGGAGTAGCATTTCCATTTTTCGACAAACTTGAAGGAAACAAAGTAAATACTATCTTAGATACAGATAATGGTATTTATAAAAAAAAATTCATATTATTTATTTAAATCCACCTATAAGTTCAATCCATTTGGGTCAGTCATGAATAATAAAATACACCAATTCATGAAGATATAGTCCGCATAAATGAATGTGTGGTGTTTTTAATTTTTTATATGTGAAATGTTAAGAATTAAAATATTTATTTTTAATTTTCTAATTAACATTATATCATATATATAATATTAATTTTTTGGTTCCATAATTATTAAAATTGATTAGATTTGGTGATTAAAATATTTATGTTATTATTTTAAAATAGTTATAATAGTATTGATGGAGGAAAAAGAATAAATAAAAAAGATAAAACTCAGTTAAGAATTATACCTCTTCTTTAGACATCCTCTGTTGGTTTCTAGCTAGACACTTCCTAACATTATATTATTATGAAATAGAGACATCTAATGTGTGGGAATGGATATTAATAATGTATGTGGGAAGTTATTTTATGATATATTATTCTCATTATATATAGATAATAGAGGATATGTGGTGTCCTTTTATAAGTGATGGATAGGACACACATAGAATTTTTCAAAATATTAAAATATATTAATTTATTATGCAATCTAAAGATCAATAATAAATAATGTTAATATTGGAGTTGATATATGGTATAATTATGACACAGAAAGATTATTTATAAATTTCTAATGTTATTTTAACCCTTGCCATTTTGTTTTAACAAATTGAACATATTTATACTCTTACCATTGTAATTGAATTTATTATCGATGATACTATTCATAATGATAAATAATGAAATTGGACTTAATAATAAAATTTAAAATCATAATTTAAAACATATATTCTATATTTTAAAATTCAATTTATATAATTAAAAATAATTAAATTCAAAATGAACATACAAAACGCGTTCAAAAGAGGTTTTCATGAAAAAATACATTAAATTTATAAATTATATTATACAAAATTACATATAATTAAATTTACATAATGGAACATTAAATAAACCCAAAAATTATACTTTCTAAATACATGAAATGATAATACAATTCTAGTAAAATTCAATATTTTATAATATTCACTCAAAAATCAAATTTCTTATAAATTATCAATTTTCACTCTTAAAGAATATTAACTATATGTTTTCAAAAATTATATTTACATTATTATATAAAATTTCTAAAATTATAGAAATTATTTATAATTTTATTGGTTAAAATGAAATAAAAATGTTCTTCTTTATGAAAAAACACCTTTTGAAGCATAAAATAAATTTACATATAATTGAATAAATTATTTATTATACTCATTAATAAACACATGTATTTTATATAAAAACATTGTACAAATTTTTCATAATTTTTATTTGTTACACCCCGAGATTTTATGAGATATATTCTTTCTAATTCCTTTGATTGTACACTACACCAAGATTATCTTGTACTATACGCAACACCGTATTAACTTGCAGTATACGTAACACTATTCTTGGATCTTGTTACACACAATTTCAAGTTCGCATCATTGAGTGTATATATATATATATATGTGTGTGTATATATATATATATTCAATGTATAAATGAAATATGGTTCGATTATGTTCTACAAAACAATAAAGGAGTCTTGCACTACACGCAACCCTGACTTGGCTTGCATTACATGCAATCGCGACCTTCCTCAATAGCGTGTGTTATACGCAATACCGTGTTTCACTAAACAATGATATATTGTTATTATATTATTATTGACTAGCCGTTATGAATAGTATTAACTAAATTTTTAATTTTATAACATTATTATTCATCTTACACATTTTCTAGAACATGTTAAGAGAACAAAATAAATTTATCGGGTAAAATAAGTATTTTTCAAAAAATGTTGTTTTCATGCCTTTTGATGGAACACCCACTTTAAATCTAGTTTTTGAAATGTTTATAAGATCAATTTTAAAAAATAAAATTATTCTTTGGAATCAGGATATAAAATTTTACCTTGGATAAATTTTTCATATTATTCTGATAACTTTCATATTTTAATGAATTGTAAAAACACGCTATATTTTAATTAAAAACAAATTTCTTCATCATAATAAATTATGTGGTTAAATTATAATATTGAATGGTTTTAATGAATAAATAGAATATATTTTTACCATTTAATAAAATTTATGTCATTAGCATCGATTTTACATTGAATTCGTAGGTTAAATAAATTCAATCTTCTGCAATGTTTTAAACAAAAACCCATTTTCTTTCGACAACGGGATTAATTTTAATTTAATTTCTGAAACTTCTGTGTATTGAATTTGAGAAAATGGATTCCATATTTGGAATCAGTGGGTCTAAATTATATTAATAGGCTACTTTTTATTTTTTGACTTTATGAATAGTAACAACGGTAAATTTTATTTACCATAGTAAAAGGTAAATTGGGTAATTAAGGGTAAATATAATATTATAAAATTATCCTAATACTTGTCTTAATACAATGAGATGATTATAATTCATCCTAAGTCATATTTGTGTCGAAATGGAATCCATTAGAACCCACTTGGAGTTGATTAAGACCTTTAGTTTATTTTATTTAAGGGAAAGTAAAATATGTCTCACTCAGCTTTAATAATTAATGTATTTTTAATATAAGTTTGTATAGAATATAAATTCGGTTATAAATACTCATTTGAAATATAAAATGTTTTTCTTTATCATGGTAATTTATTTTTAATTTTTAAGAGTTATTTAATTACCTCATTATCTTATACATTAATGATGCAGAAATTATTTATTTGGTGAAAAATCAATAATATAGTTTTTATTTAAATAGTAATACATATCAAAAGGCCCAAAAATCTTCACAAAACTTATTATTAGTGTATGTATAAACACTAATCATCCACTGGCTGAATTTTTGACCATTTGTATCCTTATTATGGTGATTATGACACTTATAATATTTTATTTTAAATGATTCCAAAGTTGTCACATTCATAATTTAAAAAAGATAACAATTTACATGTTGTTATTTTAAGATGATAAATTCGAGTGAAATTATTATTTTAAAATAAGTGATATTTATATTCATCAAAGGATTTTATTTTTAATTTTTATGCAACAAATAAGTATATTAAATAATTATTCAAAAATGTTGTACTAATTATTTTATTAAGAGATATACCAAATAGATGGTTTTAAAAATATTAAAATAAATATTATATGAACTATTTAATGTTCTCCACGAATTTTCTAGACAAATTTTACATGTTATGAATCTATTAAATATTATATTTCGAATATATCCTCTTTGTAGATTTTATTTAAATTCAAATAAATGATTAGTTTCAAGATTGACACTATTGTTATTTTATAAAAATAAAATATTATTAAATTGTTTCAAAATCACAAACATATTAAAAAATTATAAATTGAAATTTATATAGTCTAACATGTCATAAATTATCCAATTATGTAAAATTAACAACACATAAGTGATTATTTATAACCATTTAAAATTTAGAATTTTATTACCACAAATAAATATAAATAGATTAAATAAGGATAAATCAAAATGATAAGGTTTAAAATAAGATCAAATGATGTCTAAATTTTATTGGTTGATGAGATTACAACCCTATATCATCTAATATTAGAATTGAGTCATTTTTTGAGGTTTTTATGTGGGGTTTGAATTTGTATTAAACTAATAGTTTTGAGGATTCCAAAGGTGCCCCTCTCCTCCCTTATAAAAGGGCACCTCCTCCCTCTCTTCCTCACAACATTTTGAGGCTTGAAGCTCGGCCAAACTCTGCTAATTTCACTTCCCAACTTCCCTAGAAACCTTATAGAGGTACTGGTCTTCTCAAAAGACCAACCCTAGTGCCCTAAGAAGAAGTTTAATGGAGGTGTGTTGAAGAAGAGATAATCTCTTCTACCGATTATTCCAAGCTTATTTCTTCTTCAATTTATTCTTATTTATTTGTTTAATTATAAAGTAATAACATAAGTATCACTAATATACTGACAGGTTATTATAAATATTATACAACCCCATTTCACCTTCTATCCATCCTACGGAAAACGAAATCACCGCGCGTGCGTATGTACGGAATACCGTCTCCATGCCGTGGTGTAATTTGTTTTTCCAACACCACCTTACATGGATGGGTATAATGGTGTAAAGAATAACTATAAATAGTTATTATAAAATCATACTGATTCTGATATGTTGTATCATCCACTCCAATTCAATTCATTAATTATGGGAACGATATCATCGCTCATGCGTAAGTACGGACTACCGTCTCCATGATGCGATGAGATTCATTCTCAATGATTAACCATTCATGAATGATTATAATGTATATATATTATGTAATCATTAAATATATGAAATAATAATGATAATTTATTTATTTATATATATATATATGTATGTCATCCAAATAATTCCATTCAATTCAATGAGGAAACGAAAACAACATTCATGCGTACGTACGGCCTACCGTCTCCATGAACGATGTATTTATTTCCATTTATCGATCTATTGTATATATGTATATTCTGAATATATATTATATATAAATCATGTTTTATATTCTGGAATTAAGTAATCATGATCTAAGTAATCATATTAATAATTACAAGTCAAAACACGGACGACAAATGAAACGATTTTACCCAAAACACTCTTTAACATGGAATTTACAAAAGAACGGGTAATATAAAGTCATAAGTGAACCATATATGATATCATAACAATGAATATGATTCTCTAATAAGTCAATGACATTATTTAAATCATTATACAGGAGGTTCGGATACATACGAAGCATATCAGACATAAAGTAAGGGATAATTATTCCAATCTCATTCTTATCCTAGATTGTTTATTCGTAAGTATTTACTGGGGTTATGATTATTATCCATGTCCATATGTTCTCAAAATTTTTTCATAAAATTTTCACTTTTCATTCATGTATGTTTAAAGTCCTTTTTACCCATTTTTACTTTTACAACATGGTATGTAATGAATCTTTTTTTTACAAGGTACTTTTTGACTTTTCCGGCAAAAGTACGAGAAGAATGTTTTTTTAACTTATATGGCATGAATGGATTTTTACGGTTTTATAAAGCCTTATTTTCATGAATCTTCCTACAAAATATTTCATGACTATTTTCAACGAAATCTTTTTATTTTAAAATTTCATGATGTTTTGTGAAAAGAAATTGATTTTGAAGAAGAAAGAATATTTTCCTCAATAATTCATTTCAAGTGTTTTATCAAAACCATTTTTCCATATAAGATGACATTATTTCATATGTGTATGTTTCAAGTATAATGTATCAATGATTTACATGGTTTCACTTTTCTTATTACGAAATGACATCCATTTCTTTTATAAGGATTATGTGATGATGGGATGATGTTTATGAAACCCATTTTATTCATTGGGTTATTATGAATGATGTATGTTTATTTTGTGGCACAAGTAATAATGATTTCATTATGAGATGGGTGAGACCTATATCTCAATCCAATATATTGGGTAAAGATTTATATCTCATGAGATAGACATGGCTGGAACTGTAAGTTAATCCGGTTCAGTGTTACAGGACTGAAACGAGGAGTGAACTCGATTCAAAAATGGAATTTGTCCACTAAGATGGTCTTGGAACCAATGCCTTAGCTACTATAAAAATCATAACATGTGCTGAATGGTTTCCACAATTATATTTTTTATTCCCATAATATTTTATTATTTTTAATGTTCCATTATGATATATGCCTTACGTACTTCCACGATTTATGTCTTTGCTCAAGATTTTGATGTTTAAATTTCATGTTCAAGTTTTTGCTTTCAAATGTTTATGGATTGTTTTATGTTCACTATGTTTTCCCTTACTAAGCATTTGAGCTCTCCCTTTTTATGTTTTCTTTTCTCCAGGATATAAGGAAAGGTTTTAGGTCAGAAAAAAGGGAATATCATAATGAGGGATGTTGAGGATCTTTCACCAAGATTAGAAGATTATATTCCATGTTTCCAAATGCACTAAACTATTACGGTCTTTTGGTGTCTATTTTTGTTATATATTAAGTATTATGTAAAATTAATGTAATGACCATGTACGTCAATCTCGGGTCTCTACAGTTGGTATCAGAGGAAAGGTTTAGTCAACCTTGGGAAACTAGGATGCGAGAACTTTAGTGAGATACCAAGAGATATTTCTATGTTATGTCTAGGGATGTCCCTAAGGTTAAGTATAAGTATAGGTTATAGTCCTAGAATTATGGTAATGATATTAGAATTAAACCTAAGATGTTAGATATCGAAGGTACTCCCCCTTGATTATGTTATTTTCCTTGTATGATTTTTGCCTCTCACAGAATTATTTTTGCATTTTAGTCAATGGAGGGAACCCGAAGGAATTCGGTTAACATTGAATCCAATGGACCAATTGGTGACTATGAGCAACAAAATTGCGTAATTCCTAGAGAGAAAGATATTGTGATTATGCCGAATCAGTCATCCGGATATATGATTAACAAGGAGAAATTTAGTGGTGTTCCTAATTCATCAAATAAGAGGATGATAGACTTTTATGCATGTCCGCATGTTGAGGAGCATAAAGAAATGAAGAATGGGATTTCTAAAGAAGGGAAGAATAACCTTGAGGAATACCTCAAATGGAGGGACATATGTTATCTGTGTGGAGAAAAGGGTCATAAAGTGGCAGACTGTTATGGAGTTCAATGTCTAAATTGTGGAGAACATGGGCATTAACCAACTCAATGCCTAACCTAAAAAGTTACTTCTAAATCAAGGAAGGACTTATTCCAGGAAAATCATTGAAGAGGATGGATTGAAGTGTTTATGTATTGGTATTAAAGAATAATGTTGTTAAGGTAATTTTATGGTGTCTTAGAATATTTTTGTATTAGTCTATTGTGGTTTTCAATACTTTTATGGTACCGGCAACCATGAAAAGTGATTCAAATATTTTGGAAATTAGATGATATGCGCATAATGTGGGGATAAAGAGAAAATTAAATGTTTGACAGTATTCATGAGCTCATGATTGATATAAGGACTAAGTGATATCATGGTTTGAGTATATAGAATTTTGAGGATTTTGGTATGTGGAAAGTGTTAAATTTTAACTGCATTCTTGTTTTCACTAAGGTTCAATGGGTATTCATTCTTCAAGAGAATACATGATTAAGGTATTCACATGTTTTTAATTTGACCAACAAGATATATCTTATGATATATGGGGAATAAATGATGGCATTCACGTGATTGTTATGTGACATTTCAAGTAATCATTTTCTTTATACTATGAGCTTGGACCAAAGTATTTTAGATAAGGCTAAAGATTGGAATGGATTATCTTGGACATAAGTTAGTATTGTTTAAGGATAGAAATTTTTTCGATATTATTGACGGGATGTTATAGTAATGTAGTTTTAGAAAAAGGACAACCTACAGGACGGGCGACAATCCATCGCGTCGGACAAGGCTGTGGGAATCGAACCCACAACCGAAATGTGACTGGCCTTTATCACCTACCACTGGCCTACAGTAAATCCCTGGTTAGTAGAAACTACTTTTATTTTATTAAGAGGAATGATATATGAAGTATAAGTTCATTTTTTGAATCGTATATGATTAACCGCACCATAGATGGAATTATGTATATTTGATAACTTTTGCTAACCTTTTGTTTGAAACAGATGGAATGACCCATCATTCAATCACATAATCTGTTAGCACTTCACGAATAACAAATTCATCTTCATTTCTTTAAGAGATGAAGTGGAAATTGATCAAAGCACGAAAAACAGTGAGATTGTACCAAAATCAAGAAAGTATTTCTTCTAATTCAAAATTTTCAACTTTAGGGAAATGATCTTGAAAACCAAAAATGTTGTCCTAGTGCCCTCATATCTGATGAGTCAGATGGTACCTTAGATCATCACAAATTTATGGCTTTGTGATTGTTGGATTTTTCATAGCCATCTTCTCTACCACTCTCCATCAGAACAAGATCGTAACATTTTTCCTCTATATCAATATTTTCACCTATACTCTTCTATGTGGAAACCCAATGCTGAGTTACCTTGGGTGACCGTCACGTTTTTAACTTTCCTTTTTAAATTAAAGTTTTAGTATTCCTTTTTACGATGTGAGTTTCTATAAATAGTAAAGGATTTATAACACTAACGAATTTCGAGGGAGAAATTCAATTTAAGGGGGGGGGGGGGGTAGAATGTAACACTCTGAGATTTTAGGAGATATATTATTTTTAATTCCTTTGATTGTACACTACACCAAGATTATCTTGTACTATACGGAACACCGTATTAGCTTGCAGTATACGCAACACTATTCATGGATCTGGTTACACACAATTTCAAGTTCGCATCATTGAGTGTATATATATATGTATATATATATTCAATGTATAAATGAAATATGGTTGGATTATGTTATACAAAACAACAAAGGAGTCTTGCACTACACACAACCCTGAATTGGCTTGCATTACATGCAATCGCGACCTTCCTCGATAACGTGTGTTGTACGCAATACCGGGTTTCTCTAAACAATGATATATTGTAATTATATTATTATTGACTAGACGTTATGAATAGTATTAACTAAATTTTAAATTTTATAACATTAGTATTTATCTTACACATTTTCTAGAAAACTTTAAGAGAACAAAATAAAATTTTCGGGTAAAATAAGTATTTTTCAAAAAATGCAGTTTATCAGCCTTTTGATGGCACACACACTTTAAATCTAGTTTTTCACTTGTTTATAAGTTCAATTTTACAAAATAAAATTTTTCTTTGGAATAAGTATATAAAATTTTACCTTGAGTAAATTTTTCATATTATTCTGATAACTTTCATATTTTAATGAATAGTAAAAACATGCTATATTTTAATTAAAAACAACTTTTTTCATCATAATAACTTATGTGGTTAAATTATAATTTTTAATGGTTTTAATGTATAAATAGAATATATTTTTACCATTTAATATAATTTATGTCATTAGCATTGATTTTACATTGAATTCGTAGGTTAAATAAATTCAATCTTTTGCAATGTTTTAAACAAAAACCCGTTTTCTTTCGACAACAGGAATAATTTTAATTTAATTTCTTCAACTTCTGTGCATTGAATTTGGAATAATGGATTCAATATTTGGAATCAGTGGGTCCAAAGTATATTAATATACTACTTTTTATTTTTGGGCTTTATGAATAGTAACAACGATAAATTTTATTTACCATAGTAAAAGGTAAATTGGGTAATTAAGGGTAAATATAATATTATAAAATTATCCTAATACTTGTCTTAATATAATTGGATGATTATAATTCGTACTAAGTCATATTTGGGTCGAAATAGAATCTATTGTAACCCACTTGGAGGTGATTAAGACTTTTAGTTTATTTTATTTAAAGGAAAGTGAAATATGTCTCACTCAACTTTAATAATTAATATATTTTTAATATAAGTTTATACAAAATATAAATTATTTTATAAATACTCATTTTAAATATAAAATGTTTTTATTTATCATGGTAATTTTTTTGTAATTATTAAGAGTTATTTAATTACCTTATTATCTTATACATTAATGATGCAGAAATTATTTATTTAGTGAAAAATCAAAAAGATAGTTTTTATTAAAATAGTAATACATATCAAAAGGCCCAAAAATCTTCATAAAACTTATTAGTAGTGTATATATAAACCCTAATCATCCACCAGCCTAATTTGTGACCATTTGGATCCTTATTATGGTGATTATTACACTTATAATATTTTATTTTAAATGATTCCAAAGTTTTCACCTTCATAATATAATAAAGATAACAATTTACATGTTGTTATTTGAAGATGATAAATTCTAGTAAAATTATTATTATAAAATATTTGATATCTATCTTCATCAAAGGATTTTATTTTTACTTTTTATGCAACAAATAAGTATATTAAATAATTATACAAAAATGTTGTACTAATTATATTATTAAGAGATATACCAAATAAATGGTTTTAAAAATACAAAAATAAATCTTAAATAACTATTTAATGTTCTCCACGAATTTTATAGACAAATTTGACATGTTAGGAATATATTAAATATTATAGTTTGAATATATCCTTTGTGTAGATTTTATTTAAATTTAAATAAATGAATAGTCTCAAAATTGACACTATTGTTATTTTATAAAAATAACATATTATTAAATTGTTTAAAAATCACAAAAATATTTAAAAATTATAAATTGATATTTATATAGTCTAAAATGTCATAAAGTATCCAATTATGGAAAATTAACAGCACATAAGTGATTATTTATAACCATTTAAAATTTAGAATTTTATTACTAAGAATAAACATAAATAGATTAAATAAGGATAAATCAAAATGATAAGGTTTAAATTAAGATCAAAACATGTATAAATTTTATTGGTTTATGATATTACAACCCTATCACATGTAATCTTCGAATTGAGTCATTTTTGGTGGTTTATATGTGGGATTTGAATTTGTATTAAACTAATATTTTTGAGGATCCCAAAAGGTGCCCCTCTCCTCCCATATAAAAGGGCACCTCCTCCCTCTCTTCCTCACACCATTTTGAGCCTTGAAGCTCGAAAAAACTCTGCCCATTTCACTTCCCCACTTTCCTAGAAACCTTATAGAGGTACTGGTATTCTCAAAAGAGAAACCCTAGTGCCCTAAGAAGAAGTTTAAAGGAGGTGTGTCGAAGAAGAGGTAATCTCTTCTACCGATTATTTCAAGCTTATTTCATCTTCAACTTCTTATTCTTTAGTTGTTTCATTATAAAGTAATAAAAAAAGTATCAATAATATACTGATATGTTATTATAAATATGAAACAACCCCATTTCACCTTTTATTCATCCTACGGAAAACAAAATCACCGCGCGTGCGTACGTACGGAATACCGTATCCACGCCGTGGTGTAATCTGTTTTTCCCACACCACCTTACTTGGATGGGTATAATGGTGTAAATAATAACTATACATAGTTATTATAACATCATACTGATTCTAATATATTTTATCATCCACTCCAATTCAATTCAATAATTGTGGGAACGATATCATCGCTCGTGCGTACGTACGGACTACCGTGTCCACGATGCGATGAGATTCATTCTCAATTATTAACCATTCATGAATGATTATTAAGTATATATAATAAGTAATCATGAAATATATGACATAATAATGATACTGTATTTATGTATATATATATTTATGTCATCCAATTAATTCCATTCAATTCAATGAGGAAATGAAAATAACGTTCATGCGTACGTACGACCTACCATCTCCATGAACGGTGTATTAATTTCCATTTATCAGTCTATTATATATATGTATATTATGAATATATATTATATATAAATAATGTTTTATATTTTCAAATTATGAAATCATGATCTAAGTAATCATATGAATAATTACAAGTCAAAACACAGACGAAAAATAAAATGATTTTACCCAAAACTCTCTTTAACATGGAATTTACAAAAGAACGGGTAATATAAAGTCATAAGTGAACCATATATGATATAATAACAATGAGTATGATTCTTTAATAAGTCAATGACATTATTTAAATCATTAAACAGGAGGTTCGGATACGTATGAAGTATATCATACATAAGGTAAGGGATAATTATTCTAATCTCATTTTTATCTGAGATTGTTTATTCGTAAGTATTTACTGGGGTTATGATTATTATCCATGTCCATATGTTCTCAAAATGTTTTCATAAAATTTTCACTTTTCATTCATGTATGTTTAAAGTCCTTTTTACCCATTTTGACTTTTACAACATGGTATGTAAAGAATCTTTTTTTACAAGGTACTTTTTGACTTTTCCGGCAAAAGTATGGGAAGAATGTTTTTTTTAACTTTTATGGCCTGAAAAGAATTTTACGGTTATATAAAGCCTTATTTTCATGAAGATTCCTCCAAAATATTTCACGACTATTTAAAAAAAACATTTTTCTTTTAAAATTGCACGATGTTTTGTGAAAAGGAATTGATTTTGAAGAAAAAAGGATATTTTCCTGAAAAATTCATTTCAAGTGTTTTATCAAAACCATTTTCCATCTAAGATGACATTATTTTATATGTGTATGTTTCAAGTATCATGTATCTATGATTTACATGGTTTCACTTTTCTTATTTTAAAATGACATCCATTTCTTTTATTTGGATTATGTGATGATGGGATGATATTTATGAAACCCATTTTATTCATTGGGTTATTATGAATGATGTATGTTTATTTTGTGGAACAAGTAAGAATGATTTCATTATGAGATGGGTGGGACCTATATCTCCCTCCAATGCATTGGGTAAAGATTTATATCTCATGAGATGGACATGGCTGGAATGGTAAGTTAATCTGGTTCAATGTTACTGGACTGAAATGAGGAGTGAACTCGATTCAGAAAGGGACTTTGTCCATGAAGATGGTCTTGGCATCAATGCTTTGGCTACTATGAAAATCATAACATGTTCTGAATGGTTTCCACAATTACATGTTTTATTCCCATTTTATTTTATCATGTTTGTTGTTCCATTGTGATATATTCCTTACGTACTTCCACGATTTATGTCTTTGCTCAAGATTTTGATGTTTAAATTTCATGTTCAAGTTTTTGCTTTCAAATGTTTATGGATTGTTTTATGTTCACTATGTTTTCCCTTACTGAGCATTTAATCTAACCCTTTTTATGTTTTCTTTTCCCCATGATATAAGGAAAGGGTTTAGGTAAGAAAAAAAGGGAGGATCTTAATGGGAGATGTTGAGGATCTTTCACCAAGATTAGAAGATTATGTTCCATGTTTCCAAAGGCACTAAACTATTATGGTCATTTGGTGTCTGTTTTTGTTATGTATTAAGTATTCCGCAAAAGTAATGTAATTTCCATGTACATCAATCTTGGGTCACTACATTATTCATATTATTTTCATAAATTTGAATTCATGTTTATAATTCTCATTGTTAAATAATTATTTTTTTATATATATCAAAAATCCCTTAATTCTTAGTGTTGTGTATACAAAAAACTAGAAAATAAATTATTTAATGAAAATAAGTTATAAATCATAGGGTGTTACATTATAGAACCATTAAAAAATTATCATTAAAATATAATATCATTCTTAATAAATTGGTCAATAAATTAAAAAAAATAACATTTAGGTAGTGGAAGTTAATATATATTAGAATGAATCGAAATAAATTTATTATTTAAAAAATGATTTATTGAGAACCCATATTAGAAAATGGGATAACAAAAATACATTTGAATATATTGAAAGGGTTTATGAAGTTCAATTAGAGTTACACTAAACCAATTTCTAACATAAGGATATTATTAGTGAGATGTAAACATTTATACATATAAAAGAAAAATAACATCATAGGAAGAATAGATAATGATAAGGAACATGTTCATGAGAATGTTAATTACTATAAAACCATAAATCTATATGGAATAAATAAGGACATTAATTTTTCATAAATGATGGTATAATGATAATGTTTTCATTTTAAGAATAATTTCCTAGAGTTGAGTAATTAGTTTACAATCAATTAGCATAAAATGAGAAAATATTATTTATTTATTTATTTTCATTTCATATGAATAGTTTTATCATTTATTTATGTTTTGATAATTTTCTACTTTTATCTCATAACAAACTCCTTTAAATGAATATTAATGATTAATTTATCTCATCTAGTTAAATAAATCGGTTTTTAATGGATCAGAAGTTCCAAAAAATAGCTTTTTATTCCTATGGTGTTTTGACCTGAACCAAAACTAAAATGGCTAGCAGTAGATAATATAATATTAAATATAAATAATCCATAAAAATTTATTTTCCAAAATCTCAATAATAAAAATCAATGTTACACATAAACCATTACATAAATAACTAACATTATAACCCCTTAAAAATTTTCAATAAAAAATATTGTAACTAAAATAATTTGTGATTTGATCACATAGTCATCTATTTTGAAATTTTTTTTCAAAAAATAACATCAATCACTCATAAATAAACAAAACATAATTTTAAATACCTTAACCATATAAACACTAAAATATTATAAGCTTCCCAAAATAATATAATTCAATAGAAAACAAAAATAAAAATCTTGTATGAATTAAAAGGTAAATCTTCCTTTATCTCAAAAATTAACAATTTTTTTCAAATAATATTTCTATTTCTCACAACCATATAATTTTCTCAATATAATTATTATTTTTAAATATTAAAAATAATTAGTTAGTCATTAAATTCCTTTTTCAATACCATATCTATGAGATAAAATGTATTCTCCCAAAATGTAATAACCCATTTATCCTAATTTATTATAATCACCTAAATATTAAAGATTATATTATCCCTAACGGTTATAAATTAAATTAAACTTACATCCATAAATTTAAAAATTATTCTTCCTCAAAAATCATTCTCCTTAATATATATATATATATATATATTAATATTATTGGTCTAACATTCCACAATAATATATTAAAACTCATAATAAATATCTCCCAGTGTACACCAATAATATAAATTGTTTGTATACTATTACTACATTTTATCATATAATCATCCCTAGATTTATCAACCCCTTCATCAAATTAAATTACATAAAATACCATAAATCATATATATATATAAACATCATCCATTCAGTGTGATTTATAATTCAATAACATTGTTTTTCTATATAATTCTTTTATAATTCTTTACTACAATAAAAAATGTGAATTATTTACTAAGATTGATTTATCTCAATCTTTTCATATTTCATAATTTGAATTTTAAAATTTCATAACATTGAAATATAGATCAACACTCCTTATAATACCATTGGTTAATATATAATTCCCCATGATAAACTAGTTCAATTCCATGTATTATAAGACCACCTCAAAACAATATTCAGGTACTCTTCATCCTTTATCCATTTAACATCATTAAATCATGATTGAAATATATATCGACAGAGATTGCAATATTTTAAAAATACTATCATCTAAATACACTTCCCTAGTACAAAATCTATAACATTTTTCCAATAATACTTTAGGATATGGTTTGATATGAATTTTTAAAATAGGGTATTGTGTTTTTATAAATAAAATATTAATTAGATTAAATGATAAAGGAATAATCTAATTAAAGGTCTCCATATCTTGTAGATTAGTATAGGATTATAAATATTTTTTCTAATTCCCCCATTGTAAAAATCATGATTAATCCACTTATATTATTTTTAAATATTTGTATCATATGATATTTATATTTTTAAAACATGGTCTAATTTATCCCCAGGATCTTCATATAGAGAAACAAACCTTTAAGGACCAAATATTACATATCCTTATATGAATATTCATTAAATATCATTTTGATATAGGCCATAACCAAAATGATTTAATTTTTACAGAAACTAATATATATAAACAACTAGTACCTCAAATATTCACATAACCTCCCATTATGTATTTCACAACTAGTGCACATATTAGACATATCATACACAGAATCCTTCATTATATCCTATAGAAAATGAATCACCATAAAGGGTTATCATAGATTCACAATAAGGGTGAATAATGAAAATATCATTGATCATTTAATCATAAAATGAGACTAAATATATGAGAACATTATCTAACCATGATAAAACAATAACCATCATATAATAATTAAAAAATTACTCATGTAACAAATCATAGAATTTTATAAGAGGTGAATATTAAATGAATAAATTATCATGATCCATGAGAGGAAATAATTATTTTAAGATCACATCATATAATAGTTTCATAAAATATGGGATAATAATAATCTTATAAATATAGTTTCATGGCTTCCCCTTATGACATTTTTCACATGTTATTATTAGGATAACCACCCTTCTACTGGGTTCGGACATGCCAAAATTTCTACCTATACACTCTTCCCGGAATATGATATCCTCTAATGTACGCCTTTTGGGATTTATATAACCTATCACATATCCTTTAAACTAATAAATAATTATTATATACCCAATTCATTGGTGGGTAAAATAATTCTGGGTCCAACAATTAAATACTCTTGATCCATTCATATATTTGTCGTAAGATACTAAAAACATTAAACATAACATAACATATGAAAAAAACGTGACATCACATTTTTAGATCCAAAACCATATAACATCTAGATAATGAATAAACAATTATATCATGGAATTATTTACACATTGAAACATAAGTAACATTATATAATTTCTACAAAGATGAAAAATTAAATTAACAAATAACTTCGAACATTTCAGGAGGAAAATACCCTTTTCTGTATGAAATCGCTTTTTTTAAATATAAAATTATCAAACATATAATGGAAGAGTTACCTTAAAATGACTATTTATATAGGTAATGATATCATCATAACATTGAGCAGTATTGATGGAAATAAATTCCCTTTATATAAAATATGTTAAAAAAAATCAAACACATTTTCAATAAAAATTTCAAAGATACATCATTCATTAAATTACAAGATATTTCATCAAAATAATATTTAAATGTAAATTATGGTAAAATTAATCTAATTTTTTTTCTTCTATTTTTATGTTTTTCCTAAAAATAATTTAAAGAATACATTATAATGGGAGAAAAATATTCCTAACAGAATTGAAAAACAAAGTTGGTTATCCTTGAAAAAATTGTTTTTGGATTATTCCTTATTTAATGATATTTAAATGTATTAAAATATTTTATATTAAAAATTACTATAGGATAATGATATTCTTGTTATTTTGTAGAGATGTATTATAAAATCTGATCATTGGGAACATAAGATAAAACAAACATGGTAAAAATAGAGATTTTAACATAAAATACTTGCTGCTTTCCTAACATTTGAATCATATACCCAATGAGTGAAACAAATGATACAATAAATATCTTGAATATATTTGTTTTAATAATATATTATATTAATTTTTTTGTGAATACACCACATAATAGAAACATGCTCTGAATATGGAATATGTCTCAAGGAAACATATGTGATAGGAGAAACCATTACATCGGTTGGAATTTTTTCATAACCTATCTAAACTATTATATAATAAAGTTAAATTTATTATAATTATATAATTTAATAATTTATAAATTTATAAAAACATATATGATCAAATTATAAAGTTTCAATAATCATTTATTAATTATACAATATTATAATCATTTTTTCCAGGTGTTGAATATTTTGTTTTTCATGAATGTATCAGATTAGTTGTATTGGTCCTTGACCATTGATATGTTTATTTAGACTACATAATATTGATCCCAATATAAATATAAAATATATTCCTTGTAGAATTATTTATATTTATATATAAAAGGTTGAGTTAGAAGTGAATTCCACTAGACATGTAGATGGTAATCTCTATGTACACATGCCTAGTGTTTTTTCAAAGGAAAATATATAATTGAAGATAAATAATATTTTTTTCATTTAATTAAGGTTATTATATCATAAATACCATTTATAAACATAAACCCTATCATATTAACTACACATTAATGACAGTTATTGAAAATGATATATATCGCTACTTGGAGGTTGTAGTTTATAGGTATTCAATAATGATACTTTCATTTCCCATTTGTGGAAAAATAAATTTAACAGTGGTGGTTCTATAATTATAAATAAATTTTAGATTATTTAGGATATATAATATTTTATTTTATAGTGTAAAACATTGATCTAGGGGAGTTATATGAAGAAATAATCTCAAATAGTTCAGGGTAGAGGATTTCAACTTCTTTAGTGGACCTTTTTTGGATCAATTCTTCAAGAACCCTGGAATGTTAATTTAGAAAAAATAACCTATATGTATTATCTATTTTTGGTGAGAAGAATGTTGGGTAGGTTTTGGTTAATTTATGTGGCTGAATTTTGTGTAAATAATATAGAGTATAGGTGTCCTTATATATAGGAGGGAAGGAGAAATCTAGTAATTTTTGAAAACATTAAATTATTATAAAGTAAATTTCAATGAAAAAATTGTTCTAAATGGGATTATTTAGAATTTAAAATGATATATTATTGAAACTAACTCAACCAAAAAAGTGATAGGATTTTTAATGTAATTTCCATCATTATCTCTATTTTGACCCCACCCCCCCCGCAATAACTCTTTTTATCTATAACCACAGTAACTCGCATTTTCATTACTAAGGTATATAATTTAACATTTAAGGATAAGATTCATATAAAATGGTTAATGGATAAAATTGGTTACCGTATATCATTTTAATTCTACATGTGATGATTTTTATGATTATTAAAAAATTTACAGAAAAATTATAAAACATAAAATAACATTAATATCATTTTAGAACAATTCAATTATTTTGAATATTAAATATGGAAGAAAAGAATTTATTTTGAATCTAGACCTATTCACCATAAATTATACATTATAATAATCCAAAAAAAATTATATCATGTCAATATTCATTCAAATATAATTAATTTTAATCATTTAAAAATAATTTAGACATTTTTTCTACAACTACTAAAGGAATTGTGACGGTATTTCATAAGAATTTAATGTAATTATATGGATATTAAACACAAAAAATGAATTGATACAATAAAATTAATTTAGTTAAATTAAAAATAATCATTTATAACAAACCATAACCGCTTTTTATCCCCATGAAAAAATATAAATGTTTTTAAAAGAAAAATAGTGTGATAGTTTTTATTTTCTTTTAATTCAAATATTTAATCTTTAATTATTTTAAAATTTTGAAAAAAAATTAATTTTTTTTAGTATTTTAATATTATAATCAAAACATAACAATATAATATATTAGATGAAATTACTCAGGTAATTTGAAATTATCATCCCATTGTTTGAACCCTCTATTACTCATTTTACAACTACAGAGGTGAAAATATTTAACATGGTTACTATAGATAATGTCCAAAACAAAAAAAGGGGAATATTTGAAAAATATTACCCTCCTGGTTCCAAATAATGAATCCAATTTTAATGAATAAATTCATATATATGCAAGTAATTAATTTTAATGTATATCCAGACTACACAATAAAATACATTTTTTATATAAAATCTTTTTCAATCATAAAAATTACTTTTTACCAAAACCATAAATGTAGATAATTAAAATTGAATTATTTATATTATTATAAGTAAAATGGATCCTATTATAAATTTATAATAAATCTAAAATGGAATGGTATTTCAAAATTACATTCTGACATAAAATAAATGTTATTATTTGAAAGTTATTATTTTCACTATTCCCTGAAAGATCAATCCTTTCAAAATATAACTACCAAAAAATAGACCATAGGTTAATTTTGAAATGAGAATTTTAAGAATGATATTAATATTATAAAATTTTATTTATAAAATTGATCAATTTAGTTATAATTTCTATTAATTGAATGCAATAAAAACATTTCGGTTGTATATAATGACTTTTCTAAAAATTGATTTCTTTTTTACAAGAATAAATTTCAATTTTTCTATTTGTTTTATCTCTTATACATATACGTTATAATTTGATTACTACTATTCATTTCCTCTAATATAATCTCTAGGATATAACATATATGTTAAAATAGTAATATATTACAATATCTCAAAGTGTGATTAGGATTGATCTTTCATATAAATAAGGCTATTGAATAAATTAATCTTATTTGATGATAAATATTTTCATCAATAACATGATTTCACATTACACGCCAATAATAAAGTATTCCCTAGTATTTATTATTACAATATTCTTGAAATAGTATATCATGACATAGCAATAAAATATGATAGTGATTTTATCATGATAACTAATATCGATCTCACTACTAGGAAAATTAGTATTTCTAACTTAATTATTTCAAAACCCATGTATGTGTCATTATAAGACTCATGGGTTTCCAAAACCTAACCATGATTGCTGAGGGATATATTTGACATAATACTTGTTGGATTTGTCTACTTCTTTGGGTAAATAGTTTACCACCAAGGTAGATTCTATTAGATAAGATACAGACAAGATCCATTTACTTATTATTTGATAACGTCCATCCAATAGTTTTTCTTCAATCCATTTCATGTTATGATTCATCTCATTATCTTGGAAATGAATGGTTGGGTTCAAATTTTAATGCTTGAAAATGAAAATAAACTTTTAACCAATTATTAGATCCATAAAATAATGGCAAGTCATTCCTTTAACCACCATATATGTACTAAAACAAAAAAAATCAACATTTATCCAATATTAATTATTATTATATAATGAAATAATATATTATTATTTTAGACACCAAATAAAATACCAAATGTTCATATTAAACCATTACTAAAATTTTTAACTATAATTTTCCTCGGAAATATGTCTACCAGAACTCAAAACCCAAAAATCCTAGAATATTTCATAATATAGTTTTTCTAATATAACCTGTAACATTTTTCTCTATATAAATTAATGTATATCATTATTTAAAATACCATATTCATGAATACAATGATCATATATTACCTTAATATAAATTAAAACATTCCTAAAATAACCTTAATCACCATATAACCCTGATAAAATCATGTATTACTCCTAAAGTTAATTCATCTTTCATTACTCAAATTCAATATATGTTTATCCTAAAATCTACCCAATACAGTCTAATTATTCCAAAATTACACCGATCACATTGTCAGAAAATTACTTTTAAATCACATTTTTATATATTTGTTACAAATATATTTCCAATGAGTGTTGTATATTTTATTAAAATTAATAAATATTTATCTCAACATAAATTTCTATATTGATCATAAAGGTTATCAAAAAAATATAAAATTATGAAAAAAAGTATATACTCTTTAACACTAAACTAACCTTTTCACTAAATCACCCACTAAACCAAAGGGTTGTATTCCCATTAATATGTTCAAAATTTAATTGATCATCATATTATCCAACTAAATAAATCTTAAAATGATGTATTTACACCTCTAAAAATAGGATAAATGATATACATATTAACCCATGAGTATTTATGTGTATCCATTTTCACTATGAAATATAATATGTTTCTATATGTTCTATCCACTAATTTACCATAATGTTTTAGAGTGAAAATATGAATTTTCAAAATCATATCCATAGAGAATGTCTATCTGGATGTCCAGTCATATGTTAACACATTATGATCCAATGAAGATCATGTTATTACCCAATCCACCCCATTTAGAGTTATTTTCCTTCGGTAAATTTGTACCACATCCTTATCCACCTACAAGTATCTATAATGTCATGTATTTTATTCTAAAACCATACTTTTTATCACAAAACTATGTATTGTATCCTATACATAGTCTTCTTTGAATGGTTCTCACAAAATTTTCCTAATCTTAGTTTCCCATAATGATAAAACCTTTCACTAATAAACACTATATATAGGTTCTGAACGTAGTAGAAGTGTGTTATAGGTCATTAAAAACATTTCATTTTTTCTTGATCAATGATCAATTAAATATTTACATGATGATAATCCCTATTATCATTGGAATTGAATAAATGACAAAAAAATTGGTAAAACACTTCAACTAGAGAGAAGTATCATCGCATGTAATTTATAATAAATTTAATTAATTAACGAATTAATTTATGATAATTATTTCCTCGTTGATTGATCTAAATATATATATATATATATATGTTGTATCATAATTTCATTATATGAATCAACAGAATATTCCCTCAAAAGTTTATCCACACATGTTCCAAGAATCTCTGAATGTCATCATAGGAATCCTCCTGTGTAAGTGCGGAAGATCCAATATCATTCATAAATTTCATTAGATCACATATAAAATCACTTAAAATAGTTTATAAGTGATATCTATACACTAAATAGTATAGAATGGATGAAAATTTCAACTCATTCATGGGAGAGTTCCTGAAGAATATCTCTCTCATGGGCTTCAAGAAGATTCAGCATATTCATTGTACACAACCAAAAAATGGATTAGATTTATTGAAAAATAATATTATTGGGTATATACCACTTGTGTTTTGAAATTAATACATTAATATGTTCCCATTAATTTTAATTTAATCCCCATGGAAACCCATATCAATAATAATAATAATAATAATAATATTTCCTGACATCTACTAAACTAATTAATTAACAATAAAATAACATATAGTAAAATAATATTCAATATATATTATTTCTCACGGAACCTATAAAATTACTCCTCCAATACTCTAATGTAATTTCTCAATACTTGACTAATGAATATTTATTTAATAAATAAATATAAATGCATTATTCTACAATAAATAAAAACATATTCAATTCACTAAATACGAAAATAAATGTTTGTTAAATATTTTTCTCACATAATATTTCCTCGAATAACTGGTGATGTAATATTTGTGTTAAAGAAAAAATGTATAATTATTAAACTAAAAGTGGGAATAACATTTATTCTATTTTTTAAATAATCAATTGTAATGTATTATTTAAATAAGATTCTGGATACACTTAGTTTGTGGCCCTCTACGCTTCATTCTAAGTGGCATTAGGAAATAAAGCCAAAAGTATAAGGTTAGTATATATAAACCTGTTAGAGAACCCATATAGAATAATATAAGGTCCTAATAAAATAATGACTCATATAGACTCTTATTCAATAACATTTTCGCTCTATCATGATATCTCTAATCAAGAAGGCTTCACGTTGGTGTCATTACCCAATTTTCTGGATGTCTCTTTAATAGAATTTTAATAAATCCAATATTCTTAAAGAACAAAAATGATATTTTTTTGGTTTAGGATATATCATTTTCATCGATGAGAATGAGATATCAATATTTATTTAATGACAATAATTTCAAAATTAATTCTAACATTTTTCATTAATGAAAAATTATTCATGATGCACTCAATGTATATGACCTCACTGTGAATTGATGTTTTCAAGGTTTTCATCAATACATATAAAAAATAAAAAGATAATATTACTTATTAATAATATTAAAGTTTAGGATCAATAAACACTTCTATAAATTAGAACAAACAATGACACTTATAAATGTGATTTTCTTACTGGTGGGACTCATTATCATAATATCATACACTAGATATTTCACTGGGTGTAACCCATGAGAAGGTGACTCAAAGTTGTATGATTATCTCCCTCTGATAGCTTGTACCATTTGTGTCTCTTAAATTACATCATCCTTCTATAGAACATATATATCATAATACTTTTTTCAAACTTTTTTGTTCACATCATAGCGTGGAACTGCTATGACCTTTTAGTTTGACAGGTACTCTAGAAAAATTATTAAATACTATGTTATGTAGATGAATAATAATTTTTTGATTAAAATGTTTATTGATATTCAAAAATATGAATTCAAGTTATCATAAAGTAAATTAAATTTGGTTTTATGTCCCTAACTCCAAAAAAACTCCCACTTTCACTACAGCCAACTGCTAACAATGTTTAGTCTGCTAGTTTTCACATGATACCCATGCTTTTTTGAGATATTAAATTAGTCAATGGGTCCTCCATGTATTCATATATGTGATCTCTACATACTTTAACTTCCCCCCACTTCAAAAACTCCCCCAAGATATGATACATACAATGTATATGCATTTTCCATTGGTGTAACCTTAACTCTTTATCAAGATCCCCCACAATAGTATTATCATAATAAAATGATATATGGTCTTTAATACTATGTATCAAATCATGCTAATGGACAAAGCTTAAAATATAAATGGATTCCTTAGATACATCAGAAGCCTCTATATATAAATACTCCACCTTTGAATCAGCGACAACTAGATTAATTGAACTCTTCCATCTCATAATGACTCAGTTGAGGAAGAAACCATATCATGGTTGTAACATTAGATCATTCTATTCTATTTAAAAAATAGAAACTGTATAATCCCTAATTACCATCTCCATGTCTCCTCCACAGAGTATTAATAAAGCCTATATTTTTTTTCAAATACATTAGTATAGCGTTAATAGTATACCAATGTTATTCTCCATGATCTTCTTGTAATCTGTGTACCATTCTAAATGAATAGAAAATATCAAATCTAGTTTATATTATGGAATACTTGATTAATCATATCATTGAAGAATATGATATCTTACTCATTCTCTCTATATCCTATTGGGTATGAGGACACATTTTATTATAAATATATATTCCATGTGACTTTGGAACCAATACATTATTTGATAATTCCATAATATATATCATTATTTTATGGTTAATTTATATAGATTGAATTAGTCCAATATGCATCTTGGATCTATCAAGAATGAAATTTTTCCCTAGAATATAGGCATCTTCACTAAATTACTTGATATAGAACGACTTGTTCCACCAGTCCTGGATAGACTATAAGACCAATATGCCATTTCCAATAACTAATATGTCCTAAAAACATTCTACTATGGAAACAATTTTATTCTCACAAAACCACTTATAAGAACATTTATCACATTAATTATTAGTGAAAATTAAATCATTTCTCAATTCAACTATTTCAATGATTCATGAACTATATGCTTTTTCACTCAATTAATGGATATCTACAACTTGTATAACTTTTTGGAACAACATGGATTCACAAAACCATATGTCTATATCATGTATAAATATTTATGAAGGTTCCCATTGGGCAATATATTTTAACATCCTACTTCAAAATTTCATAATCATGATATGATATAACAATAAGTATAATTTTGAATGATTTAAACATAGATATTGTTGATAACTTTTCATCATACTCAATTATTTTATGTTTTTAAACCCTTTAGCCCCTAGATATTCTTTATAGGTCTTTTCATTACTATCCATGCCTTGTTTTCTCATTAATAAACATTTCATCTTCAGGATTTAGATGAACAAGCACATAAACTAGAACCAAAACATGGTTCAAATACATGGAATCCATTTCTGAATCACGGATTCCTGACACCATAAAGCTTCTGAGCTCTATAATTTTTCTTTGTAGTATATAGATTCATAATATTTAAATAACAATGAGTCACTATATTCTATGATTATAAAACCCTATTCCTATTTTTTTCATACCTCGCTTCTACTCTTATACAATACTTATGTTACAAGAACTAGTTTTTCTATAGTGTCCTATGCAATCTATTCATGTACCAACCATTGTGTATTTTGATTTCAAATTCATAGAATTCAATATTCTTCCCAGTATCATTTTTAGGATGTTCTCTATCTCATGAAATGTGACTTATATGGAAATAGTAATATTCCTACCTAAAATTTTTTATAGGTAGTATCCATTTGATTCTTTGGGATACACTATAAAGATTCACTTTTTCTACAAGGTGGTAGTTTTTTGCCTCATAAGGACTAATCAAATTCCTTATAACCCCCTAAAAATTTATGTGAGAAAATGGTTTTCCTTAAAATCCATAGCTCGATGTAATTATATTTTCCACTTCTGTTTGTACTCAGTTTAATATATATGTAGTAGTTTGTAATTAATATCCAAAAATGACAATAGAATACTTGTATGACTTATCATAGACCGTACCATTTCTAATATGATATAGTTACTCCTTTCACTAAAACCATTCCACTATGGTGTGTATTGTTATATAATTTTAAATAGAATCCCAAACTCCCCTATAATGTTAATAAACTCTTGGTTATGATATTCACGAACACTATCTGACCGAATCTTCTCTATCTTCTTTTCTTGATGATCATCTACATTATTATTGAATTAGATGAATTTAACAAAAAACCCACACTTATACCTCATAAAATTGAAATAATTGTATCTACTCAAGTCATAAATAAATGATAAAAATTAATAATACCTAAATATAGATTCTATTATATTGTGTTGCAAAAATCATTGTTTACAAATCCTAGAAGCTTAGTGGACCCTTCACCCTGTCCTCTGAAAGGAGGTTATTTTATTATTTTCTTGAATACAATAATGAAATATTTCACATGGTTTTAACTTAGATGAGTATAAATAACTGTATTTGTTTATCTTTTTAAAAAACTTCTTTTTTGTATGTCCCAGATAGTAATTCCACAGATAGGTGCTATATGTTTTATGTGAGAAATATTCCTTATCTATTTACAATAATTGGTTTTCTTAATTTAATAAAAAAAGACCATTAATAAAATGTCTCATACCATGACATGTGATTTATTTATAAAACAAATAAATTTTCTTCAAAAAAATAAAAATAAAATCCCATATATCTAGGAATGACACAAAAATTCTGTTATTTGTAAAAGATGGTGCTCGATCACAATCCCTTAAAAATATAATTCTTATTTTATATGAAAGACGATAGTAACCCATGGATAGAGTTGTAGACCTCACAAAATTACATACTCTTAGTTCCACCATTCTTCTATAAATCATTTTAAACATACATGGTTTCTAAATTATGGTTACATAGGCCATAACCACAAGTTGTATCTATTAAACATTCTATAGATATTAAAATATTAACCACGTTGAATAATGCACCATTAGCTTCCCTATGCTTCTGGATATAGTTTATCTTCCAATTCCCTTACTTATGACATGAAAAACATACTACCACATTTTTCATACCCTACCTCTTGATCTTACTCTTCATATAAGGATAGTGCATGGCAGGTTCAGATGAGTTATGAGTCTTAGGCCCCTTCATCTGGTTCATCCTTTTCTTATTCCCCATAAGGACTGTAGGTTTTACATTCCCCTTGTATTATCTACATGGAGAATCAAAGTATGATTTTTCATATCACTATACTCATTATTTCTTATATTTTAATTAACAATAAAATATAGGAAGGTATTAGTTAGTAATGAATTTATATGATATATGTTAAATTTATCAAGTAATTAAATCCATGATATGTTTAATCATTCAATGTAGCCAATAATCTTGATTGCATGAGGCTTAGATGGCTCCAAATCAACAATATTAGTAGTAAATAGATAATAATATATCTCATATATCTCTTTTTTTGTCTTATTTTGATAGATATGTCAAAGGTGATACATCATTTTATATGCATCCATCTTCTAAGGATGCTTCAAAAACATGTTGTTTCTTTATGATAACAAAAAACACTAAACATCTATAGAATCATTCAAATATTTCTCATATAATGATAACTCTTCATCACTAACCTCATTACCAGGAACATTAGGAATATTATCTTCAAGCACATCCGATTTCCTTTCATGGTAAAGGCTAATGAATAATTTCCTTTTCCATTGTCGGAAATGTTTTCCATATAGAAGGATTTCCTTTAAAATTAAGGATCACTATGTTATAATTAATGTCATTTTTTTTGGTTTCCAAATATATAATGAGCCTAATTTTATATATTTATCAGGTAAAATTTTTTCTATTATGTAAGTATTTAAGTTAATAATATCTTAAGAATTTATCATAATCTAATAACTCTAACCATTTTCATTGTAATATACACTTTCATGGAATTTATAGATAAAATGAAACACTTTTTCTTTTACATTACCCCAATATAGTTTGTTCAAACAACTGGAATGGTTTTAGGTTGGCATTCTAAATGACTTCTGAATTAACTCAATGTTTCATGATCTATTGTGTGAACATCCCAATCCTGAAACACCTATGATGGATTCCTCAACCCCTGCCTCTCACTTACACAATTTACATCATTAGATGAAAAACCTAAGTGTGAAATAAATTATTTCCACCCCAAAAATCCAGTTAGAATTCCCTGATAATTGAATGCACACCAATATTGGATTCTAAAGAACTATGAACTGTAGTTTTATTTAAACTGATGTAGTGGAAGGCTATACCGACATATTATATATTATAGATGGATTTTATCTATCTGTGTGTAAGTTGACAATTATTATCTATGATACATTATTTTAACAATTAGTGGTATTAATTAATTGATTAAGAATGTATTGGGTGATATTTACAAATAAGATAATTTATTTTAGTTTTATTTTGTGTGTTTGTTAATTCATTAATTTATTTTATTATGAAAAAATATCTATAATGAAATAACCATGAAAATTTACAATAAAAAATAACAATGCTCTATGATATTGAGCTTTTTTTACTGTTAGTTTATCTAGTGGATGATAATCTAACTATCGATCTTGGGAAATAACCTTAAACCAATTAAGGTTAATGTTGTAAATTTCCCCCTATCTAAATATTTATATCTCTGGGATTTGTTTCGTCTCATCTCTAAACAAGAAACAACTCCCCAAGCACTGGAGCTCCGTCCATTACTTATGCCTTTACTCACACATGGGTGAGGTAAAGGGGTTAACAAAAATGAAACCATGCGCACTTAGGCCCTTTAATAAGGTGATAATAGATTATTGGTTGTCCAAATATTTAATTTAATAATAAATTAAATAAAACAGGTCACTTAAATTGTTCTCGGTCTGATCTCATGGTCCTCAAATAGTATGAAACAAATTGTGCATTTAATAAAATTAGCATTCAATTATATTCATTCAAAATTAAGAGAAATAATTCGCCAAAAAATTATTTATCTTATTTAGTTAATTAATTCTTTAATCGCAATTCACATTCAAATTTTATTTATATTTACAACCTTTTTAATTTTAAACAATATAAATATATTTATTTAAAATTAATTTTGTAAATAAATGAATATTATAAGTAACACTGTGAATATCTATCTCAATTAAATCTACATGTATTGTTCTCATATTTTTTTTCTCTTCTGATATATGGCATAAAATACATATCACATACATTAATGATGTGTAATATTAACATAACAGTTGCACTGATAAAAGGGTTTTTTATCACATTTTATACTTAAATAAACATAGAGTAATAACCATTACACAAACCATACATGATATGCGTATCTGACCATTACACGTAATTTAATTATTCTTATATATATAATTCATCATATGGTGTTTCTTATCAACATGTTGACCACAAGAAATTATATGATGATTTTTTTTCTCATTATAATATTTTAATTATAATTTAGTGTAATTTGGTAAAATTTCACAGCGTGTACAATCGAGTTACACAGAATGTGTAATTTTTTCCCATCTGTCTTTGGAACACACTTTCGGACTCCGCATTTAACCAATGCATAGTAAACTTTTGAGTAAATGATGTGTTCATGGGATACATGTTGTGGGGAATTTTAATTACATGGTCACCAATCTGGCAGTCCATGTAAGATGATACATGGTCTATCTCTGACTAAATGTCTAAACATCATGTACGAAAGATACATAGAATTTATTTTGGCAAACTGTGTGCCAAGATGACCAGATCAACATGTGGATTATAATTAAAAGCATTATGAGTCATAAATTCACATACCTATTATTATATCTGAATTAACTCTTAGTAGATTGAACAATAGTACTATGTGGGTACATATAGGTTTCACGGTGTGCAATCTAGTGTAATCCGACCAGATACCTTGGTACATCTGGATGATATATTTGATTTTATTTCATTCATAAAATTATTCAATTTTGTTATATTTAAATGAAATGAAAGCAGTAGAAGATGAAGATTTCACAATTTAGATTAAATATCGATTAATCATGAATTAAAAAATAAATGAATGTTTTTAAAAAAATTAAATGATATTTAAAAAATTATATATAGTTATCTAACTATTCTGATGCAAATTGTAGATTCTAGGGGAATCATAATTGTGTGATGGGTCTTTCCATTTGATACTTTTTATCATGATTGATGATGAATCCAAGATTTACATGATAATAAATGACATGATCAAAATATTTGAATCAATAAAAATAGGAAATAGATAATTTGTTTAAAAAAGAGTGAATGATCATAACATAATATTTATAATTTATTTTTCAAATTAATGAATTACATTGTGATAATACATTCATCATTCATGGAAATGACAATATATCGATGTTGTATTATTATTGTGTTGTAGGAATCGTGATCATATTACCTCATGTTGTGATTTAAATGTGTTCTACAAATATTTAAACAATTATATAGGAATATATGGGTTCTAGTGTGGTTAATCTCATCAATTACAGGATTCTCCTTTGATCACCTCAATAATTGCTTTCAAATGATTTTTCTTGATATCTCTAGACTCGATCAAGGATGGTTGAGGAAGAATGATCTATGTTCTTGGGAGCGTTCTTATAAAAAGATTCTCTCTAGGGCTTGAAGGGGATTATCTAAATTCATTGATAAAAACAAAACAAATCAATTGGATCTATTGAAAATTATATAATTGGGTTTTTATACTGATATGGTCTAGAAACAAATATTTTCACAATCTCCCATTAATTTTTTAATCACTACGGAGCCCCATGTCAATAATAATAATATTTTTTATATTTCTCAACATGTTCTAAACCCAAATTTTTTTAATTAAATATCATTTATTCAAATAATATTCTATATAAACTTTTTTCCAGTTAACCTATAAATATGGTCCCCCATTCCTCCACACTATTTATCATGACTTAAATAATGTCTTTTTATTTAATAAATAAATATCATAACATTATTCAAAAATAAATATATAAATATAACATTATCATAAAAGAAAATAAATATTTATTAAATTTCCCACTTAAATAATAGTATCTCGAATAACTTGTGAAGAATATATGTGATCAAGAAAAATTGAATAATCATTAAACCACTTGTGGGAATAATAATTATACAAAATTTTAAACCTTAGATGATAATAAATTATTTTACTGAGATTCGGGATACACATAGTGTGGGCCTTATAGTCTTATTTCAATGCGGTATTAGGCGAAGCAACATAGATTCTAATGCTAGTGTGTAGCTACACTCCAATTTACCGATAGAGAAGGAAGTTAATTTTTTAATGACATAATACCTCAAATGGATGCTTAGTATGTTATATAATCACTTTAACATGATATTTATAATTAATATTCTTACATAATTGGGCCCTAATACTCTTTTCTAAAGAGGTGAATTTGAAAAATGTTGATACTCAATTTCAAGGAAAATGTGAGAATTTGTAGAAAACTCCAATTTCTTCACCTCCAAAATTGTCAGGACATGTTGATAACTCCAAAGTAGGAAAAGAGACTAAAGATATCACTCAAAAATAATCTCACCATCAACCTTAAAATGATGGGATGATTACTTTAGATATCCAAAAGAGTAAGAAAATAATATAAACTGACTCTCTTGTTGTTTTTAATCATGGTCAAGCTTCTTCAAAACCCCCTGTGGATTGTGAAGGCTTTCAGCGCGTTTCTTACAAGAAGGAAAAGTCATCAGCTGTATTGACTATAGGTACCCCGTCCTTTGGTCAACACATTGATGACGATTCTATGATACTTGATACCACTCAAGGCTCTCTCGATGAGACTTAAGAGACCCTAGTCTAGACTACTTCAGTTGACGGGGTTGCTTCTCCTGGAGAACACAAAGAGCATGAAGACAACTCTAATTCTGACAGCACTGATGCTGAGACACTTTTAGAAAGGATAGAAGCGCATCAGTCTAGTAGAGGAAGACAACAGGTCGGGGTCGGGGTCGTGTATGGGCAGAATGGCATGAAATTCAAAAAGAAGAGAGAAAGATAACTAACAGATTAATGAAAAATATAGGTAGATAGTTTTTTTGCCTTGGGTTTTGCCATGTTTCATGTTTTCTTTCTGGATACTCTCTATTGGGTTCTTTTTAATTTTAGATGCACTGCCTCCACCTTTTAAAAAACATTTCAAAAGAACACCATGTCGATTAATTTATTTTGTATATATAATTTATATCAAAGGTCCTGAGATATAAAGGTTCATTAATGAATAAAATGGACAAATACATTCTTCTATTATTCATTAATGCAATATTTCAATTGACACGCCTAACATATCTTTAACTTTGTTAATATATTTCATCACAGTTTTCATCAATATATCATCATATGTGACTAATAATATACATTAATTATAATTTTAAATTATATATATGAATACACACATCCACATATATGAACATAGAATGACACATATTAATGTGGATTTCCTATTGTCCGGTCTCACTCTCATAATATCTAGTAGTATATATTACCATGGTGTACACCATGATAAGGTTCCTCAGTGATCTAAGAGTATCCACCCCTGATAGCATGTATCATTTTTACCCTAAAATTATATCATTTGTTTATAAGACATATATTTATGAATAATTTCAGGGAAGATATGGATTATCATCATAATGAGGAATATGTAAGAACCCTTAGTGTGACAGCAAGTCTTAAGGAATTATCACATACTATGTTACACAAAATAATAGTCATGATGTGATAATATGTTTATATATATATATTCAAAACTATGAATATAGATTATCATAAAGAACATTGATGTTTGTTCTAGGGCACCAACATCAACACTATATAGACCAATAAATTTCATTCATAAATATTACATCATATTAGAAGAAAATTAATTACATATAATTATTATCCACACACAAACCATAAAGCCTAGATATATTTTTATGTATAGATAGATAAAAAAATGTAACATAAATTATCCCCATTATCTCCCACCTAGTATTTCACAACTGATTCACTTCATAAAATATCAAATATAAACCATTTTTTCACTTCGAGGGGAAAATTAAACATAATAAATTGTGTTCTCATATGATCAATAATGGTGATAATGGAATATTTCCATGATAATTTATGAATAACATGGTAATAATTTTATGATCACATGAGCTTGAAATTTTAAAACCATACCGAACACATTATATATAGTATTCATGACGAATGGAATAAGTCATGGTTCTTCATAACATATGAATTATAAATCAATAAAAGAACATTAGCCATAAGATCAAAACAATGGAATAAGATACTGCCATAAAAGAGTGGAATAAACTATAAATTATTCATAATAATAGTAATATTATGTCAAGGATACCAACCAAGTCATTCCCCAATTGTAATTATTTTTTTGTCTAACTATATACCGAGTTTAGTCTTGGGATAACTTATCATGTATCATATTTTTTTCATTGGATAACCAATCTTGTTCCATTTTTATAGCTTGGGATAACCTCCCTTATACCCCTTAGGATCATAAAAAATTTAATATTTACCCAATAAATTTGTGGAAATTAAAATTCAGGCCCATCTATCACATATTGATAATCCATTAATAGCTAATCAATATAATCATAAAATTATTCAACACAACATAACTTGTAAAAATAAAAATTAATTTCATATATTATTCATCTTCAAGACTAGAAACGATCCCTAAAAAATAATTCAGGTATCATAGAATAATTTATTTGGTGACATATTACTAACATCTGAATATTTAATCGATTATGAAAATTTCCATTAAATGATTCATTTGAATTTTTTTCATTAAAAATAACTTTTCAATTTTCATATACCATATTTATACTATATAAATTCACATAATATTAAAAAAAAATTATTCCAAAATTTATGAAGAAAAATATAATGTTTTCCTCAAAACTATTATAGGACATGAAAGAGGCATTTCATTCATATCGAGTATGTAAATATAAAAATTACTTTCAAATTTTCGGAGAAATATAAAATGTACCTTGTTCCAAAAAGGACAATAAAATTATACTAAATCTTTGTAATAGAAATTAAAAGATAAGTACAAATGAATTTAAACATTAATATTACAATAGTAAAATATCTTGAAAAACTATTAAAGAAAATATTTCCATGGAATAAAAAATTTCATGAAATAATAGAAAAACAATTTGAATTTCCAAAAACGTGTTCTTTTTGTCTCCTTAGTACATAATGGGATGATGTTGAATGGAAAAAAATTGATTCACCAAAAATAACCAAGGAAGAATAATATTAATTTTATTTTTTGAGAGAAATATCAAAGACTTTCATCATTGGTCAATTATGTACAACCCAACTATGTAAAAAAAATCAAATTTTAACATAACACCATAAACGATTGTGAACCATTTTACTCATAACACCCATGAAAAAAAATCAATTAAATCATTACATTTAATGAATATAAAATTATTAATGATATATCATATCTAATTTTTAGTAAATAAATCCCATCAAAAAACTTCTGGTGAATATAGAGTATATCACATGGAAACAAATGTGAGATGGGAAACCCTTACCTAAAGCACAACATTCTTAGTAAGTGTACTAACATCTATTATAAATAAAATTAATTTTTTATAATTATTTTATAAAATCTTTTAAATAATTATAATATCATATATGACCAACTTATAACATTTTAATACACATTTATTAATAATTATTTACTAAAATAGTTATTTTTGGGTGCCAATAGTTTTGTTTTTCATGAAAGATCCAGTTTAGATAATACGGTCCATCTACATTGATTATGGTTCTTCCAAATACAAAATGTTATTCAGGACCTAAATATAGTATGTATTCATTATATATATATTTATAATCATAAATAATATTATGAGATAGAGAAATTAATTTCATCATTCATGGAGACGATAATTCATACGTACGCATGAATGTTTTTTTATTTTATAATTAAAATAAAAAGAAGAAATGTTATATTTTTTAATTATATAGAAATAATTACATAAAAAACATACATATATATAAATAAATAATACATACATAATAATTATCAGTCATTAAAAATTCTAATGGAAAAATATTTATATCGATATGTGGAGTTCGTAGTCCACTCATATGCTTAAGTGATACTTTTATTTCCCATTTGATGAAAAAAAGTGAGGATAAAAAAGGTTTCAGTATAATGAAAAAAAATTTAATATTTAGGATACTAAATTTATTATTTCATTACTAATACCATAGATTTATAAGAGGTACAATAACAAATAATTTGAAATATGTCGAGTTGGATGATTACCTCTTCTTTAGAAAACCTCATTTAAATCCCCTATTAAGGTGCCTGGTAATTGAGTTTTCGGAATACCAACACCTATAAATATGGCTTGATAATTTTAGAATATAATATTAGACATTTTAGTTAGTATCATTGGATCAATTTGGTGTAAATAATATAGAGGACGGGCTTTCGTTTATATGGGTTTAAAGGGGTATTCATGTAATTTTTCTAAACATTATAATATCATAGTCACATTAATGGCCATGTGGTTCCATATTAGATTATTATTTTTTAAAATATGAGATATAATAAAAATAATTTCATAAAATAGGATTTTGAAAACTGTTTATGTTATTGTAGAAATGATATATTTTGTTTCTCCCTGCCAAACTTTTTATATCTATAACTGTGCTAACACATTTTTCATTCATTATGGTTTATGATTTTACTTATATGATTAAAATTGAAATAAATTAGGGAAAATTTGGGACATTTTAGACAATATATTTTCCCCATTGTGCTATTTTTTAAATTTTCAAATTTTTAGACTATTTAATAAACTAATATAAATACTAAATAACATTTACATTATTTTTTGAACTATTCAATTAATTTTACGATAATTTCAGGAGTAAAAATTATTATTTAAAATATAAAACCTTTAACAATAAATTATACATTATAATTACAACATAATTCTTTTCTCACCACTCTTCCTTATAAACTTTTTATTTTATTGTTTTTAAAATTATATAGTTTTTTATCTACATCTTTCACAAAAACCGTGTCAGCATTGCATAAACCCTTAAAATAACTCTAAAATAAATAAAAATTAAAAATAATTACAATTAAAATAAAAAATTATTAATTTTGAAAATAATAATTTTGGAACAGAAAATAACCTATTGTTATTTACAAGAAAAAACACTATATTTTTTAAAAAGAAAATAGAACGACATTTTGTATTTTAATTTTATAACAAAAATATATATTTCATTATCAAATAAAATGTTACAGTATTCCAATATCATCAAAACATTGATATGTATGGTCGATCCCTAGTCAAAAAATATATTACATACCATTTCTGGTTGATTTTATAGACTTGTCACGATGTTTTAACCATGTTTTCCTACATTAACCTTACTAATGTGATAAATAATCACCATTGTTAGTATTCATAATGAAAAAAAATAAAAGTCCACAATTTACTAAAGTTAACCATTATAATGAAAAATTGGGAATCAATTTTTAAATATTAAATTTTTTTAATTGAGTGAGATTTATTATTATATTAATTTGTAAGACAAAATATAAACAAGAATTTTAAAAATGTATTTTTATAGATAAAATTTTACTTATATCAAAGGAATGAAAAATATTATTCAAATAGAATTAATTATATTTTTCTCAATAAAATGAAACCTTTTTAAAATAAATAGTAAATCTTAAAAACTAATTTTTAAATAAAATTAATTAAATAACAGACATGATAGTGCTTGAACAGTCGTTATTTATTATGTTCACAATGAAATCACTCATTTCATAAAAATAAAAAAATTAATATTTTTAAATTTGATATGATTATTTTAAAAAATAATTTTAATTAATAAAAAATAAATTTATCAAAAGTACAAAAATTAATTATAATTTCTATGCATAAAATAAAAGAAAAATATTATTGAATAAAATGCATTTTTTAAGAATAAAATTATTTTCTGAAAATTTAGTGATTATTTCCCATGCATAATTTGATAAATTAATATAACTAAAATAAATTATACATATATTTCATACTGTGGATAATGTTATTAAATCCTACAAATCAAAATTCATGGTTATAATAGTTATGTTCAAATAATAATATATTAGAGTTTTTTTCAGTTTGTTTAATCTCGATATTTCACGTATGGAAATATATCAAATAAATTAAATATAATAAAATATAAATACTATATGAAATATATTGTTGTTACATTCTTCCCCTGAACTAAATTTCACCCTCCTTATTTTAATTATCACATTATAGAATTAGTTTATCAAGACTTTATAATAAAATTTGATGGAGATTCTATCTTGATAACTAATTTCAATTTCAATACTTGAAATCACTATATTTCCAAATTATATATTTTGGAATACCAGTATCTATCACTTTGACACATTCAAGATTCCAGAAAGATACCTTTATATCAGATCAATAATTTCTATATATGACTTGATATATTTTTCTTCCACTTTGGGGAAATAAGTTTTCATATTGCTTGAGAATACATGATAACGTACTTGATTTCATTCAATTTTTAAGAAAAAATCCATCCTTTTGTTGTGATTCTATATATTATAACATCAAATTCACCTCTTAATCCATGAAATGAAAATTCATGATGAATTTTTCATTTTTGATACACTAAAATTAACAATGAAAGGATCATGAGATCCAAAAATGAATAATAATTCATTCTTTCAGTAACAAGATATTTACCAAAATAAAAACTATTAGTGAATGTTAACCAATATGGATAAATATTATTTGATTAAATAATACATTTATCTCAAAATAATCATCAATAATACACAATTTTCAATAAAAACCATTCCTTAAATAGTTAACCTTAAGGTTCTTCTAAAATATGGCTTCTTAAATGAAAAACCAAAAATGTAAAAATTTTAATCACATATTTTTTCCAAGATCAAATTCAATAGTTATCTCCAAAAAACATAATGTATCTCAAAATTTTACATATCAAACACCAGATTACCGTTATCATATTTTATCTTAAATTATTTTTTTCCTTACACAAAATAAAATATATCACGAGAAAACTACAAAAAAACATGTATGGTTCAGTAAATTAACTCAATCTTCATTCCTAAAATCTTGTTTAACATAATAACATAACATTTCCAATATAATGTACTTCAATAGAAATTAAATCTATATTTTTGACACCAAATAAATTTATGATCCCATTTTGTTTATCCGATAAGAATGTGATATCTATCATATCATATTTAATCATAATTATCTAAACATCAATGATTATATTAACTAAAAATTTTATAAAAAAAAGTAATCATATGTACACAAAATATAAAATAATTAATCCTAAAATAATGTTTTCACTAAAAAATATACTAAATATAAATGTTGTATTCCCTCTAAATATCATTAAAATTATCATTAATCATCTTAATCTCCCATCACATAAAACCTCTAATGTTGTATATATTTCAACAAAAATTTGATTAACCATAGACATGAAAACTCATGAAACTTTAGTTATATCCTGAATCACATTATAATATCATATGTTTACATAGGCTTCATCTTTCCTTTTATCTTGATTGTTAATAATGAAACTCAGAATTAACCCAAAAATACCCCACAAAGGTCCTATATTTGTGTGTTGTCTTAGGTCCACTCATCATGAACCTATGGTGATATTGTTAATAAAAAATCCACCCAATTAAACATCATTACCCCTAGTTTCATTTGTTCCCCACCCATTACCATGTCCTAGTATCCTGATAGATACATGTTTAATAGGAAAACCACACTCTTTTATTTACCATAACATATGATATTCACATATTATTAATATTACATATGGGATATAACTAGTTTTTCATTATAATATATTCCAAAAATAACAAAAACATATTCTGATACTATCTATTGAAACAAAAAAATTTATAAAAATATATTACAACTTATTATATGAATATTCATAATAAATCATTAGGATATATTATAAAACTGTGAAGGATTAGTGTCTTCGGAGACAAGGATATTTCAAAATTATTACATAATGATATACATCATCTACCAAATATTTTTACACAACTAAAACCCTCTTATAAATATTAATTATAAAATCATTCATTATATCAAAGGGAAAAGTAAATATGAAAAAGGTATGAACAACTTCTTAATAGGAGTAAAAAAGGAATATATCAATGAACATTTAATAATTAAATTATAACATGGTTATGGTAACATGAGCTTCATATTTTCAAACCATACACAGTAGATAAAATATCCTAAATAATAGTAATGGCATAAATAATTGACATTCGTAAACATGAATTATAATGGAATCCCGGAATATGGTCCATTGGAGACTAATATTAAAAATAAATATTGTCATAAATTAGTTGAATAATATGTTCCATAATTATATTCATTGAAATATTATATCCTATATTCCCACTAAATCATTTATCATATGTGAGGAATGGTATGATCACTTTTTTACTTTGTTTGGTCTTAGGATAACCTCCCAAGTACCCTATTTTGGGCTTGGGATAACCTCATGTATACCCTTCCATGGTAATTTTATAACCTCCCATGTAACATTTAACAACTTAAAACATTAATAATTTCAAAATTCATTATATGGATATATAATTATGGGGCCACCCATCTAAGATCCAAGATATCCCTTTCAAGTTTGTTTTTCATTTCAATTCTTTTTTTAGGAAAAATGGGAAGAATGAAAATTTTAGTAGTATACGCCGTGTAATTCCTTGTACACATCTTGTACCCTGCCACTGAGTCCAAGATATTTCTGGAAGTGTCATTACATGGTACACGACCGTGTGATGATGTGGCGGGGATGCTTAAGGAAAAGCCCAGTAATGGCCCACATACGCCATGTATTCCTTGGGTACATGCCATAGATTTTTATTTTTATTTAATTAAAAATATTGGGGTCACGTATAATTGGAAGAACCCTATTCATCTCTGCATGGATTGTCTAGGTGAATTTTAAGCCATAAATTCTTCTCTAAGCCCCGGATATTTCGTCTGTGCTCAGAATCAACCGCTGTCAATTGCATTGGAATCGCCGTTGTGAGTTATTCTTTATTCTAGAGCCTCACTCCTTGATTTCTCCTCATTCTTAAGATATAATTGGATAAATGGTTAATAAGTTTGTGTAGATATAAATCTTTGTAGGCCAATTATAGGTCCAACTCCAGAGTATATCCAGCGTACAATGCAGAGGTTGGTGGTTTACGCATTTCCATTGTTAGAATTTGAATATTGTGTGCAAAAGATCACAATACCCTAATCAAGGGTATTGCGTGTTTAGGGAATTTAACCCTATTAATGCCTATTATGCCTTGTGTTCTTGAGTCTAGGTATTTTATTGTAAATATTGTTAAATACCTTTCCATGGATGTGATTTCCATATTTGGACTGATATTCGATGTAGGTTCTAGAATTTTCAGTTAGGCTGGTCATTTTTTCATGCCTAGGGCTATTAGGATGAAGTGATATTATTTTACATGCTTGTCCCATGCATTGTAGCCATTTATCCAAGTAGTATTTGTGACTTTTTTGGATACTGAATATCTTTTGTTCACGATTCCATTACACAATGTTGTAGGAACCTGGTTAAGTGAGACCATAGGGGGTATTGATGTAGAGGTTTTCCCCAGAGTGTCTATTATACTTTTAAGGTTACAATACCATAGGAGGATTCATTATGAGTGCCCCCTCAGAGTTCATATAGTTATTTTTATGAGACCACCAGGTAAATTTATGTTGAGTACATCCTCAGAGGGTTACTAGATAGTCATTAAAATACTATCGGGGAAATATGACGGTGGGTGATTCTTCAGAGAGTCTTTGAATGCATGTGTCAAGAGGGGTTAGACTCTGTGAGTTTTCCTATAGGGTCATTGTACCTTTATTGTTTAATGATAGGTTCAACCAAAGGGGTTAGTCTATGGGATCATTCCCAAAGTATTACTTGTGAATGATTGGTTAAATAATTAATAAATGTAAATGAAAGTAGATGAAACTGTAGGATTTTTTACTTTTGAGTACTTCATTGTGTATTACATCATTTTTCATATTACAAGCCATATATGTATTCATTGAATGATAGGCACATATCTATAGATTTTTTACCACATAGATTCATCTCACACCCTACTTGGGTCATCCTTTTGGGCCCAAAATTATTATATTGACGCATGTTTAGATAAGGGAAATCACCCTTCGACTTCAGGTACATCACTGATGTGGAGTTGGAGAGCATGGGACCAAGCTTAGCCTTGTGATGCTGGTGGAGTTATTTACTTATTTTCACTTGTACATTTGTCTTGTTTTGTATTCCAGCATTGTGATTGTTTGTTTACTTTCCTAGAAATATGTGACATGCATCATTTATATATGTGCTCCATTTGTTAATCTACTGGAAGTCTTTCACTGTTTACTATTTCATGTCATTATTACTGATTTTGAAACTATTATATGTTTATTTCTATTGTATTACTCTGCCAACGAGGTCATAGATTCCCCACTATCACACTGAAGGCCTTTGTTGCTTGTTGGCAGCCTCTGGTGTTTGGGGAAATGCACTTGACGTCTTATGACCAATCGGGTTTGGGGCTTCTCTGGGCAGCAACCGGAACCAGAGTGTTACAAAGTGGTATTAGAGGGATTAATTTCTTCTTGAATTATTGTATGGATCATATATCCAGGGATATGAAGGAATAGGTAGTTAGTAATAAGTTTTGACTGGGAGTAGCTAACCGACGTACAGGGAAAATCAAATTTAACTCAATTATTTCTGATATTCTAGTTTTTTCATTCTTATAGTTGATTTTATTTTAGGGTTGGGTGATTCACATGTTTTTTTACCTTTGATGTTGTTGAGGTTTTATTTTTGTTGCAACATGATTAGATGACGGTATTCCATCTCATGGATCATATAGGCATTTGCAAGAGATCACATGTCATGCATCCTTGTCATTCCATTTAGGATGAATAACCAATTGCATGTTTTTTTGATGGATTTTGTGCTAGATATACAAGATGTTATGATATATGCTTTGATAGAATACATGTTGTTTAATAGGGTATTGCTTATATGTAAAGTTACATCTAGATGAATGCCAAAATTTGATCCATGAGGTGTTATGGGCCCTCATGGATCGGAATTTGGCAGATCATGTTATTGATTTCTTGGTTAATCCTTGTAATATACATTAATAATATGTCACACTATGATTTGTGTGAGTATGGGCCCTCACAAAACAAAATTTGGAACTTTAAATGTTTGTTTCAATGATTTATGGGATTCCATAGTAGTTTCTAAGGCTTACTATCAAGAAAAACCCAGAATACACGGAATGTATTGACGAATACCTTCCATATAGCCATCTATTCTGGAAGTAACTATTTTTCTTAACTACATGTTATGTACTAAATGTACACACCATATAGTCCTTAACTATGTGACTGAATGTGTGGGCAGACACACAAGGTTGGAAAATCTCTGGTGCAACATGCCCTTTTTATGATGTACATGTCATGTTGTAGATACCTTGTATATTTTCATATTACTAAATACATGGGTGGATGAAAATCAGGTAGTAAACATTGTGTCCATCTTGAGAATGTTGTGTGGAGTCGACTGTGTAGTCGACCGTGTGACTAATGACACAGGTCAGTGGATTCCTTCTATTACATATCGTGTCTATAAAAAACTCCCTGAGTAGTATTATTCTAGGATAGAATTGTGTTGTTTATCCATCATGAGGAACACCAGTAGTGGGAAATAATTCAAGTACATACCGCGTAAATAGAACACATATCATGTGTATTGGATGTTACACAACATGTTTTGGAAGAGGTACTTTCCCATGAAAAAACATAAGGGAACACTTCGTGTAGAAATTATACATGTTGTGTATCCATGTTTTGAAGAACTTGAATACTTTCATTATCCAGTTCCATTCATTAAATTCTAATTTTCAGTCCTTGATATTCTTGAACTGACGTGTGCACTTAATCTAGGAGATTCAGTCCACCGATATGCCCTCTGGTTTTATGCCAGATACAGGGTAATAGTAAAACACTGGACATAGATGATTAGGGACTACCAACTAACCCTCCCATCATTCATGTCCTGGAACCAGTCATTATCCATGATACAGGTACCAATGCACAGTTCAAAGAAGGCTTCAGGAGGTTTATGCATACCATCCTAGGAGCGCTGCATCTTACCCCATCTATGGAAGAACTGATGTGGGTCTTTTAGCAACAACATCGTCCTACTTTCTCGATGGATGGAGGACCTCAGACTGCATATTCATGTTTAGAATCCATGATGAAAATCTTTAAGAATCTCGAGACTCCTCTGAAGGGGAGGGTTAATCAAGCTACGTACAGGCTTTGGGATTCTGCCAAGAGACGGTGTGATGTGATTTCAAATGTGGGATGCTTGTATGTTATTGATTAGGATGAGTTATAGCATAACATCTTCCAATAAATCTACCCAGAGATTTTGAGGGCTGATTGATCCTGAGAGTTCATGATTTTGGAGTAGGGTACTCTCTCAGACATGGATTATTCTTATCAGTTCACAGAGCTGCAGTGCTTCACACCCATTCTTGTGGTGAATGAGTTATTTCTGGGGAGAATGTTAGAGGATGGTCTCTTGCATGACATCCAATCTCAAGTGAACATATTCAGGTTGCCTACCATATCTTCCATAGTCTACTAGGTGCTGATCACACAATGAAACCAGATATATTCTAGAGTTGTGGGCCTAGACGGTTCTATATCTAGAGTTGGTGCTTCTCCAGCTGATAGAAGGAAGTGCTATAGGGATTCTACATGTGGAGATCTGAGTAGGCAAGATGCACCTCAGGTCTCCATGTGGTATTATACCAGTGTGGGGAGGGTGGGCATATGAGTACACATCACCCAAAAGACCCAGTTGAGTTCTGATCATGGGGAAAGATTGGTTATCTTCAGTGTTTCATTCAATTTTCTCACCAACAGCTGGTGGAAGTGGTTTTTTGGACTTCTTGTTCAGGATTAGAACAACTTCTTTCTCATATGTCAGGGAACTGGATTTCATCTTATTCATTAGTTTGAGGTGGAGGTCATGTCCACCAGAGGCTGTCTCTATGCTCTTAGAGACAATATGGTGGATCATCTCATGGTGGTCAGGATGGGTCCTAGGGCTATGGTACAAGTAAGACATTTGTAGTGGGGGAGACCCAGTAGGAGCAGTATTCCAGACCCTCTATAGTTGGAGGTGTGATTCTAGTTGACTAAGTTTTATCTTCTGTACTTTTTGATACATTAGCTTCCCACAGCTTCATATTTGTTGCTGTTGCGGAGATCCTTGAGATTTGTATCTTTACCTATGTTGATATCTTCATGCTAAACACTCTATTGGGGACTAGAACGGCTAGTGTCTGTCAGTGCGAATAGTTCCTCCTTGATGTTGGTGTTTGTCACTTATTTTGATACCTCTATTCCATAAAGACAAAAGGATATGATGTAATTCTTAGAATGGACTGGTTAGTTTCCATCAAGGTTGTGGTTGATTTCTGTTGTCTTATGGTGATTTTTGCATCACCATATGGTGGTTTGTTTCAACAAATGGGAAAATGGGATGTCTTGGCTAGTAGAGAGGGAATCAGTCATCATGGGTTGGGAAGAGTTATAGCCCAGATTTCTAGTCTATATCTTGATGGCCAGGGGACTTCACAGTTGGACATTCCTCTAGTGGTCGATCATTTCAGGGATGTCTTTCTAAAGTAATTTTCATGTTTACCTCCTAAGCGAGAGGTGGACATTTCTATTAATCTTATGACAATATTGACACTGGTGTCTATTCCTCCATATAAGATGGCTACACCAGAGTTACAGGAGCTCCTGAAGAAGGTAGGAGAGTAACAAGATAATGGCTTCATCCAACCCAACACTTCTCCATGGGGTTTGCCTATACAATTTGCTAATAAGGCAGATGGAACCCTCAGACTTTGTATGCATTATCGGTAGCTGAACCAGTTGACAGTAATGAACCTATATCCCTTGTTGAGGATCTCTTTGATTAGCTTTGAGGAGCCATGATGTTCTCAAATACTGACTTGAGATCCAGTTATCATTATTTTCACATTAAACCATCATATATACCTCTTACAGCCTTTTGGAGTAGTTATGGTTTATACGAGTATATGGTTATGTCGTTCAATCTCACAAACATGCCTGTATTTTTATGGAACTGATGAACTTTGTATTCCATCAATACTTGAATTCTTTCATGGTAGTCTTCATGGACGATTTCTTGGGGTACTATTACACTAGACATGACCATGCCACACATATTGAGATCTTTTTGAGTACATTGAGAGAACATTAGTTATATTCCAAGCTATAAAAAATACACATTTTGATGGACAATATTCACTTCTAGGGAAATGTTATCTCAGACAAAAGAGTATCAGTATACCCAGAGAATGTGAGAGATGTAGTTTCTGGGGAGCAGCTGGAGAATGTCATTGAGGTACGATGTTTTCTAAGGATTTCTAGTTATAATATATGTTACATACAGGACATTTCAATCTTAGTGACGCCACAGACGGGGCTTACTAAGAATGGTGTAAAGTAATTATTGTTAGATTCTTGTGATTAATCCATTCAGGAGCAGAAAGGAAGGTTGAATTCATCATTGATATTGGTTTTACTAGATCTAGGAAAGAGATATGCTTTTTTTCTTGTGATGATTCTGGTATCCTGTTGGATGAAGTGATTATGTAAGGGGAAGGCGTTGTTGTTTACAGGACTCGACAGTTGAGTCCACATGAGAGGATTTACCAAATGCATGTATGTTGGCTGTTGTTGTTCTTGATCTACATTGTTGGAGATATTATCTTCTGGGAGGGAATTTTGTGGTTTGAACGGACCACAAAAGTCTCAAGTACATATTTACTTTGTGCAATCTATATCTGCAACATTGAAGGTGGGTTTAGTACCTCCATCCTTTGGATTTGAGCTTTCCAACATTCCTAGAAAAGGAAACTCATTGGCAGATGTGTTGAGCAGGAGGACTCAGATACGGGCAGTTTAGGAGGCTAGCTGTGAGTGGCAGCTTATGGCTCTATTCTCTGAGATGAATTTGGAGATGCACGGAAGACATGGGAAGGAATTTCTTCCTTCTATGGTTGTTAGCTCTACTATACTTGATCTAGTGCGAATGAGGAAGTTATTAGATTTTGATGGCCTATTCCTAAGGGAGTGTGTGTCGGGGGAGGACCCTCTTCTTGGATAGACCATAGGCGAGGATTAGATCTTGTGTTTTCATGGGAACATATGGGTGTGAGTAGAAATGCACAAGGAGTTGATGTGGGACATTCATTCCATATTTTGGAGAGTTCATCCTGATTTCACCAATATGTATCGAGATCTACACCATCATTATTGGTGGCTAGGTATGAAGATAGATTTTGTTGGGTTTGTAATGAGGTGTTCCACCTATCAGTAGGTGAAGGTGGATCATTAGAGACCAGTAGGGATTTTTCAACTATTACCAATTCTTGAGTGGAAGTGGAATGATGTAATGATGGAATTCATAATAGATTTACCAAGGTCACCTCGATGGAATGATTAATTTTGAGATGTCATTGAAAGACTCACAAAGGTTTCACCCTTCTTTCCAATCAAAGAGAACTTTAGTGTTTTTTAGTTGGGAAGGATGTACGTCCAAGAGATTTTATGTTTACATGGGGTTCCTCACTCTATCATTTCATACAAGGATACCCATTTTACTTCTCATATCTACAAAGTACTACTAAGGGCTTCAGGTATACTGGAACTTCTGAGTATATCATTCCACCCCAAACAGATGGCCAGTCTGAGTATACGATACATATACTGGAGGACATTCTTCAAGAATGCATGGGGGATAATCATATGAACTTTATTAGGCCTTCTCAGATAACATTTTCCTAGAGAATGGCTCATGGGAAGCATCCTACTAATTTTTTCTTAAAATTTTTGGTATTTCTCTCTATTATTCTTATGTGTTTTTCCATCGACATAGTGAAGATATTGATAATTTGATTCTTGTTTGTGTTATTTCCCCATCCATGTGGAAGGATGTTCATGATATAATTCAAATCCCTATGCCCGGTATGTCTTCAATCCAACATTTTATCTAAGGATGTCATTCAAATTCACGTTATCTGCAATTTTTGGATCTTTTTAGGGTCACTGCTACTGAACATATTCATCTTATTTGATTTTCTAGGAATAAGGTGATTCATGATAGATTTTTATTCTTGGTCAGTGGTGTATTATCAGGTATTCTTGCTGCTATGGGTAATGTAGAAATACCGAGGAAGCTTTTTTTCATCAACTTGTTTGATGATTTGATTATAATGTATAAGGTCGGTGTTAAGGGATATTTCAGGCCTCCACATGGTACTTTTGATGTTTTTTCGAAGGAACCTATTTAATTATGGTTAAAAGTTAATTCTGATGGAGCTTCTAGAGGTAATCTGTGGATCTATGGTTATTGGTCTATTTTTTGAAATCAAAAAGGGGATGTCCATGGTAGTTATCATGGTTCTTGTGGCCCTACCTCTTCCCTTGAGGCTAAAATGCATGTCATCATAATTGTTGGTGAACATGCTTTGAATCATTGATGGGATAATTTGTGGATTGAGAGTGATTTAACTATTTTTATTTTTACCATAAGGATTGGTCTTTCTAACTTTTCTTGGAATCTAACTAATTGTTGGATTAATTGTTTGAAAATATTATTTTCCTTGAACCATATTATCACTTACATTTATAGGGAATCCAATTCGGTTGCTGATGGTATTGTATATAAATGTGTAAATAGAGTTGATTTTTCTTGGTATGATCATGTTCGTGATGTTTTTCTTCCTTTTCTTAAAAGGGATTTTCATAAGTTTTTATTTTTTAGACTTGTATAAGTAGACTATAATTTTTAATATAAATTTGGATTTAAAATGTCATTTGTGGTGTCTTAATTCAATTTTATTGATTCTTATGTTTGCTGCTCATCTCAGTTTGAGGCTGTTATGTAAGGTTTTTTTCATTTTTGAGTTCTTTTTTGACAACATGGGATTATTTGTTTAGTTTCTTTCTTTCAGATTCCTTAGAGTGGTTTGTTTTTATGGTTTTTCACCGGAATTAATTGAAAGGTTTACAGATCATGTCACATGCTTCCTCTTTTCTAATGGGATTCAATGTATTTGTATTTTTCATATGCATTCAACTGTTTTTTCTTATTTTTATTCATCTCTATTTGATGTTGAAATGAATGGAGTGCCTATTTTTTTTTATCATCAATGAGAATTTTTTCAACTGGAATTCAGAATGTCGATGTTAGGGGTTCAACCCGGGAGTGATCTTGCTATTTCTTGTGATGGGGATAATGCTGGCATCCTCCTCAACAACTACGTTATCTATATACAGAGAAGTTTTAACTAAATTGGGCCCTTCACAGTGGGTCGTTGGTGAGGCTGAGTTATCTGAATTTTTCCTATTTTTGGATTTTTAAAGTGCTGGACTTCTTCATCAATTTTTGGTTCTTGGAGAACCGATCTCTCAGCCAGGAGTGGTCTGCATCATTGTTGTTATTGGATGGAGTGCTCGGTGCAGACTTCTAATTTGGAAAGCAAGGAAGATCCTTTTGTTTTCATCCAGATCCAACCTTACTTCATTGGGTGGTTTTTGATGCTTTGGTTGTTGATCTCCAACACCATAACCTTTCCATTATGATTGTTGGGTGTTCCATGACTATATCATTTTTTCATGTTTTGTTTTCTTTTTCGTTAATAAAATTTGATTATGTAGTGGGTATTTTTATGTAAATATAATTTAAATAGTATATTTATTTTATTGTTGAGTTAATTTATAGGGTTTATTGAATTGATGAAATTGAATGAATTATATTAATTAATTAGTGAATTAATTAATGTGGATCATGGTAATGGTAGAATTGATTTTTTTAAAATTAATAAATATTTTATTTATTACGAATTGTGGAGATATTTAATTGAATAAATTGTAATAATAAATTTTTAATTAGTTAAAGAAGTATTGAAGTCATTAATGTGATTAATTAATTGTTGAATTAATTAATTTGATATTTATGATCATTTAATGTTATTGATCTGATTAATTAATTATTGAAATAATTAATGATATTGATGTGATTAGTTAATTTTTTAGTTAACTAATGGAAGTTAATAAATTAATTAATTATTGGATTAACTAATGGAATTTATGAGAATAATTTATTAATTTATTAATTTATTTATTTTTATTAACTAATTATTGAATTAACCGGGGGGACTGATGTGATTAATTAAATTTTGAATTAATTAACGGAATTCTTATGATAAATTTATTGTATAATTAATTGATGAGTTTTATGTGATTAATTAATTGTGGAATTAGTAATGTAAATTATCTGGTTAACTAATAGTTGAATTAATTATGAAACGGTGAATTGTTAAATTTTCATTCACTTTTGTGACTACAAATTATACCATGGACATTCAAATATGAAAACATGTGGTATTGAGATACATGTGATAATGTGAGATGTTATGTTTTGTGTGATGATGATAAATATGTTGTTAGACATGATTTTTGATGCCCGTGATATATATATGTATATATATATATGTTTCAGAAATAGGGTGCTAGAAATGATATTTTAAACCCTTGATATATATATATATATATGATTAAGAAATAAGGTTATAGAAAAGATATTCTATGAACACAATGAAATATATGTATGAATACTAAATGGGGTTTAAGACCAGAAATGATGCTCCAAATACACACATGGTTATATACATGGCATTATACACATAGAATAAATGTTACATGTATGAACTACAGACTAATTCCACAAAGACCCATGTGGTCTCATATAATGACTAATGCTCCAAATACTCATGGGGTGATAGTCATTGGTTTCTACACCCAAACACTGGGATTGAACTATGGTTCTAATTTATTATTAAAATGACGTTTAAATTACATGTATATTGAAATACCCTTTGTTATAAGGAAAATACAATTGAATATGTGACAAGTTTTAGACCCGGTGTGGTCCAAAGTAGTTATTGTGGAACATGTTTCCTTAGGTACCCAAGGGGTTATGTGGTTAAATAAGGATTATTTTATAATGTTATAACTTTTTTATTATGCATTGTTACTATTTATTGTACAACTATACGCAATTTTTTTATTGACTGGATCTGTTTTTAAAATTGTTGGTGGTGTCCGACTATGTTATACTCACACTGTACTCAGGGTGCCTCATCGGTACCCAAATAGATTATTTGATCACAGTACAAGATAAGGGAAAATGTCCTTTTAGAGGGATAATAGGTATGTGGAATTATTAGGGGACATGACTTGTTGTTGTGAACATTTGGTTGGATTTTTTAGTTTCAAAATTTACTTTTTGTTTTGAAAATTAACACTTGGAATGTTATTTAGAATGAAATAAATATTATTCCATTTTTATATTGTATTTCCAGTTTTGGGTCATCTTATGATGCTGATATTATTCTGGTTATTTTATACTATTTATTTTATTATTTTAATATTTTTTGATGGTTTATTACTCTAAAAATATTCTATAGTATCCCCATGAATGATGTTAGACTGTCGTTGCTATTTGACAACCTCCAGTGTATGTGGAAGAATGCTTGAGGTCATGTGGTGAACTGTCTCAAGGCACTGGTGTGTGGAACCAGGGTTGGAACATCACACAAATGAATATTAGATTAGATATATCTTCCATCATTTGATCCCACTCATTATTTCAGTAGGTCATTCTCTTCGTTGAAGGAAAATATCATCACATTATCATGTTGGTATATGAATCACCATTTGTAGCATTCCATCATCGAGAGTACTATGGATTATTAATCCTTAACTATAATGATGTCTTATTTATTCATTTCAATAAAAAGGTGGACCTATGGTAAAAAAATCCTCATTGATCATAAACCCACAATTCCAAAAAAAAAGTATAAATATTCGGAATCACTCTCAGTGGGAACCCCTAATAACAAATGGTGGGATAAATACGTTATAGGAATACCCATATATAACTGTTGGGATATAGAATTGAAGGAATGACTCACTCTTGTTTCCACAAATACTAGTGATAAATTATAGAACACAATTATCATACCTCAAATAATATAATATATAACCTGGTCATATCCCTCAATAGCCTGCAACTAATATCTCCCCCAACCACCATCTTTTTTTGCCTACCATAGACAACATAGAGGTTGTTGGGGTGGTGGTCCATAACATAATCATCTAGCTTACACTCCTCGTACCATGGATCCTCTATCTCCTCTATGAGCATAAACTCCCTTGGGGCTTCCCTCGCTACCCATAGAAGATCCCTAACTGATACATTTCATCCACTATGGTCGTTCATTTATTGTTGGAAAATAGTTTGCAGCACTATAATCCTTGAAATCATGATCCATGTGACATTATCTATCCTAATAATATCATCTCAAATCTCTAATATAACTAGATCCACTATAAAATCCGTATTCCCATAATTCCCAATTCGAAGATTAATTAAGTATATTCTACCTGTGTTTAGGTCATGAAGTAAAAAATTTGAAATATGTAGCACATGAATCTTTTTTACGATGTATACTACATGATCCAGCTTATGGAGGCTCTTATTCTAGGAACAAATTTTCATCAATTCCATCTATATAACCCCAATACATGTTGAACTACTTAAATAGACTATGAATGATGGTATTTCCTTATAGAAGCACTTATGAAAATTTCATGCCCAAATTTATTCATCTCAAACAATGTCAAAATATTATCAAGTGAGGTCGATAAACCATGGTGTTTAATACATAGTAGCAATGTCAACCTACTGTAACTCTAAAACATCCTAGATCCACATAGGGAGAATGTTAGATGGATAACACCAATAATGGAAAATGTGTTGATAGGATTTTCATTATAGTGTCACCATATCTTGGGATTGAGTCACTAGGCACCACTAACTACATAAATCTTTATAGAGATGATTTTTTGGAAATGAGAACATTTGATTGGTTGTGGTACACATAAGTAAGAAACCACAAACCAATATCTTAATCCAATATTATACTACATTAGAGTTAGGATTTTTCATGACCTATCCACTTGGGCCCGTGGCGTGACTACCCGAAACACGCCTTCCATTGTCTAAGGGTTGGAGACTAGCATCAGAAAGGCATTTCCATAAAAGGGAAGGAATTGCCTCAAAACATGTGCACACATGGATAGGGAACAATGCGCATAAGTAAAACACAATGGAAGAAGAAAGGTACAACCACAACGAAAAACCTCAAGTGAGTGTAAAATTAAGTACTTAATATAAAAGTGGCCAGATTAAAAGACCAACAGAATTGGAAGTTTATGAAAAAGGAAAAATAGCCCATGAGATCTCCCCCCAAATACCCTACATGAAAGGTAGGTAAAACTCATCACTGTGGATCTCCACATCAACTGGTCACCTCTATACACCATCATGTCCTGGCTCCCTAAGACTCAGTCAAAGCTATTTGTCATCTCCACAATACACAACAATGTCCAGGAAAATCATGTGCATTGGTAATTGTAACAAAACTCAGTAGGGACCCCAGGACCCCTGAAGGTCTCTTCTAATTCCTCAAATGATTAACCACAATGCTTTAACTCAATTACAAAGCACAAAGCAAAAAAACTCATCTCAAACTATGTATATAAAATAAAGAACAGAAAAAATACAATTTTTCAAAAAGCTAGATCATCTTATATAGTTTAAATCCTCTATCTGCTAGACCAAAAAAGGTCTCTAGAGGTGTTGACCCATAGAGTATCTCTAGATGATGACCCACACAAGATCTCTAGGTGCTGACCCACATAGGATCGCTAGGTGTTGACACACAATGGATCATTATGTGCTGACCCACATATGATCGCTAGGTACGGACCCATAGAGGATCACTGGGTGATGACCCATAGAGGATCACTAGGTGCTGACCCACAAAGGATAACTAGGTGCTAACCCACATAGGATCTCCTGGTGTTGACCCATGGAGGATCTCTATTTGTTCTTCACGTCATATACAACCACTGGATTCCCGCACAAAGCACGCTTGATTATATCAGGATCCACTCCTCAAGCCATAGATCCTATTTCAGCTAGAATGATGTCCCATGAAGAAGTAACCTGATGAACTACCATGTCATAAGAGTTCCAATGCTACAGTAGGTGCATCAATCGGACGCACGATCTGTAAGTTTAAGGCATTTTAGTGCTGAAGGCCTGGTTGGATTCGGGTTTGATCCAATCCGAAAGTACTCCAAAATTTTCCAAAACTCAGGTGGAGTATCTCATAAAGACTTCCTCATCCTAAAGGTTATGTTTCCATATACAGTTCATCAAACAGATGTTTGGTTTAAATGATATGACCATTTTAGTGTAACTGGGCCGAAAGGGGTCCTGATCCATTCCGAAGGGGATGGGTTTGTCCTGGTTCACCTAGACTAGGTCTGGCCTACTGGGCCATAGGCTTGGTGTGTTGGGCTGTGGGCTCAGCCCATTGTGCAGTGGGCTCAGCCCGATGGGCTGCAGGTTTTTCCCAACCCACCTGGTTGGGTGTGACCCTCCCGGCCGCGGAACTGCCCGACCCACTGGCTGGGCATGGGGTCTCCTCTGCTTTTTAATGGATGAACTATCCAGGTCTTCAAAGTAGTGATGTCAGATATGATGCACCACAAGGTCGGTCCGCATAGACCGACCTTCTACAAAACCTACAGACCATGGGTCCGCCCTCTGATGCTGCTCGAAGCTGCGGCCCATCTCTACGGCATGCTGCCACAGAGCATCGCCCAGCTCCAATGTGTCCAGAAAATGCCGAACACCCCATGTCTGTCATAGTGCCTTTGGGTGCCTCCATCCCTTCACATCTGGCAGGTTCCGGTCTCCAGGTCCCTCGGTCGCAAGCATTATCGCGTCAGCGACGCTTCTAGGGGTCACCGGTGAAGGTCTCATGGTTCAATTTTTTTCTCATATATTTGTATGGGCTACCTAGGATTGTGCTTATGTTGTGCAGCCATTAGTTCCACCTTGCCACTATATATTCTAGTTTACCATAAAAACCCAACCAATATCTAGATCGACAGACGGTTTGGGACTTTTTCTTTTGACCTACGCCCTCCGTGGTACCATAATAATAAGAGAAGCATTTCGAGAATGAACAACATTTAGTTAAACAACTAAACCCCCTGCCTCGAGTTTGTTGCAAGCAGTTACTGATGAGGAAGGAGTGTCCACATTCGAGGGTGGTGTAGAAAAAGGAGAATGTTCAAGTCCATTAGCGATGGTCGTCAAATCCTCCAATGGTCGTCGAAGTCCCATTCTACCTTGGTTGAAGACATCATCGACACTTCATCATAGGTTTATCTGTTCAGTCCTATAAAACCATGCCTGAGATTTGTTTAAATATATGAAAAAGGACATCAACACACCACACAATTAGTGATGTTCATTAATAAATTTTACTAATGAACCTATTAACTCTTCCAACGGTGCGCTTACATAACCATGTGTAACCAACCATTAAATTGTCTGACAACCCAGTGGTCCCACCAAAGTAGCTCAATAGTTACAATGAAAGAAATAAAATAACTCAATGATTTATTTTATTATTTTTGTGTAAAGACAAATAATTAACTTTTCTGTCTGACCCTTGTCAGTCATTGTTAGGCTACACCTTAGAAAATCGCAGAACGTTGAATTAAACAATGCCATCAGATTTTTAATCTGAGCACTGGTTCATATGATAGAAATCATCACCCACACGTTTACTAAACGTTAGTTAAAAATGTTCAAAATAATTTTAACAGTCACCCTCGACCTGCGTCAGTCAAGGATAGGATCAACCTATGGGGAACATGCCCACACGATCTCAATGGTACTCTCAGATTTCCAATCCAAGTTATTTTTTATGAGTAATTGAATTTAACAATAAAATAATTGTTACCCAATTATTTTATTTATGGCCAAAAACTAACCTCCACTATAGGCTCGTTATCACCAAGGTTCGGATCTGCCTAAGGTAATAATAAGCTCACGAGCTTAGTGTTTGTCTCATATTTTTAATCTAAGTCACTATTCGTGAGTTATAAACATTTGAAAATTAAAATTATTTTTTTTCATTAATTTATTTATGATTATTCCATTTTTTGGGTTTTCTCACTAGAGACCTATATCGACTAAACTTAAGTCACCCCAAGGGTAAACCTGCCATCCTAAATGCAATGGTGACCTCAGATATCTGATCTGATCACCCTACTAACAGTTATTCCACTTTTATCAGGAAAACTGCTAATGTGTGCTAATTAAAGCTAAACATTATTTTGACTAATCATTCCGGGCATTCTGGGATTCAGAACCACATGCCATCAATTTTCGTAGTCTCACATTACTCCAATATAATAAATATATTATACGAAAATTCTAGTTCTGTACATCCTCCACACATTAGAGATTTATGTCCCTGAAATCCACAACAAAGCTAGGGAAATAAATGGGGGTACTGAGTACGTATCTGAGCCTCCCGCAGACATGTGCTATCCTGGTGGTACCCATGATACTACCATACATGCACCAGAGGGATCAACATCCCATGAAGGACCTTCTCATTTCAATCATCTATCCCAATGAGTAACTCCACGAACGTCGCCCCATCGTCATCATCCATCTCGCCCCAGTCGATAGTTTGTTGTGGATCATGCACGGACCTCCTCAACTGTGACACATGGAAACAATTCTGGACCTGATGCATCTATGGGGAAAGATATTGGCGGTACACTTCCACTCCTACTTTGTTGAGGATCTGTAAAGGACTAATGAACATCATAGATAACTTTCTTCCATGGCTAAATCTCCAAAATCCTCGTTGGGGTGAGACCCGTAGGAAGACATGGTCCCCCTCCTCGAACTACAGGGGCCTCCATATCCCGTCTGCATAAGACTTCTCTAGTCTATGTGTAGTTTTCATTTTCTTTTGGATGATCTGCACCTTCTTAGTGGAATCTCATATCATCTTTGGACCTATAAGTTATTACTCCCCTGGGTCTTTCCATCATAGAGGTCATCTACATAGTCACCCGTACGAGGCCTCAAATAGTTCCATGCCAATGGTGGAGTGATAACTATTGTGGAATTTGAACTCCACCAGTGATAGGTGGTCCTCCCAAACGTGGCCAAAATCAAGGACACAAGCATGAAGCATGTCCTCAATCATCTGTATGGTCCTCTCTGTCTAACCATCTGTCTGTGGGTGAAAGGTGGTGCTCAAGCATAGCTATGTCCTAAAGGCCTCATGTAATCCCTTCCATAACCGGGATGTAAGTTGAGTGTCACTATCTGAGATGATTGTCAATAGGACCCTGGGAAGCCATACTATATCATGTATGTAGTGGTCTGACAAGCCCACAACTGATCCAAGCTCTCAGATGGGTAAGAAGTTGGCTAACATGGTGTGTTGGTCAATGATCACACAGATGGAATCATGGCCCATGGACATACGTGGTAGCCCTATAATGAAGTCTATAGAGATTACATCCCACTTTCATTTTGGCACCTCATGTGGCTGAATCAAGCCTGCTAGAACCTGGTGCTCAGCCTCCACTTGCTGAAAAATGAGGCATTGTTAAACGAACTCTACCACTGCTTCCGTCATCACTGGCCACTAGTACTAACACTAGAAGTTTTTTTACATCATCGCCACACCCCGATGTACCTCCAAAGGGGATGTTTGGAACTCTCCCAACATCTCCTCTCATAGAGTCACTGATACCATGGTGCATCCTCTGAATATGATGATATGCTTCCCAACTTTATAAAATCTTTTTGGAGCCTAAACTGAGGATATATGAGAACTTTGTGTCTCATATTCAATGTCCTGAAGCTGTGCCTCCCGGAATCGCTGATGAAAAGGGGAGTGACTATCATATACTATAGGTAAGTTTCTCCATCACTATCCACAAAAGAAAACTATAACACGAATAGTTACTCTATCGGCTCAGTCAAAAAATATAACCCAGACCTCTTGCTGAGTGCATCTGCTACTACAATTCCCTTCCCAGGAGTGTAGATCACCTCAAAGTCATAGTCCTCAAGGAAAATCATCCATCACTATTGTCTTAGGTTTAGGTCCTTCTATGAGAAAATATACATGAGACTCTTGTGATCAGATAAGACACTGGACCATTCACCCAACTACACTATCAACTCCTGGAGCTCTGATGGAGCCAAACAGTATCCAGTTGTAGATATAGGTGTCATACTTGGTACCAAAAAATGCAGAAGTCCCTCTCCCTATAGGGAGTTAATCTTGGAAACATATTTTGAAAGGATTTTTCTGAACTTTTCCACTACAATTGGGAATTTAAAACTCAAAAAACCTACTTCCACTAGAGTAAGGATGGTCAACTCAAAAGTGATCAGATGCACCCTCCTATGCATGAGTTTGTCTCATACTTCCTGGGTTTCTATTTCTTCACTTGCCAAGGAAAAACCCACTCAAAACAGTAAATGTGCCATATCTTGTTTCCCTAAAATAGTCAATCTGATCATGAACTGTGGATGACTATTCCATACCCAAACTAACATCGTAAGGCCTTGATGCTACCTCCTAGAGGTTCCAACTGAAACTCTCACCTCAAGGTTCAGATCACACCATCAACATAAGTCTGATTATCAAGTCTCCTCTATTAGGTATCTTCATTCATGAGGGTCTTGTCAATGATTTAACCAGAAACCTTAGGTATCATACAAGATTTGTGATAAGAAGGAATGATTAGTACCTATGTCTATTAATTACAGAAACTATTTTAATCCACAAACCGTACCTAGAATCATTCAGGTAGCCCTTCTGTCACACTCATTTTTCACTTGCAGCTATCTATTCCCCTATCCTCTAGCTCACTAAGCCTAATGAGGACCAGATTTGGTGGTGGTTATACCTGATCGAAATGTACACCACCTCCTACTACTCACCTAGCTCCCCTTCCTTGTCTCTTGTACTTCAGATTCATCTGTCCCTATCACCTCCCCAATTAATGAAATTTCATCCTATCAAAACTGTAGAAGCTCTTGGGAACACAAGCCCCTTGACTTTTAATGGAAAGTGACCCCTTCTCTTATAATGTTTTTCAATCATTGTACATGAAAAAATTCAAAACATTGTAAGATAATGGTAATTTAAAACCTTCCATAACCCTTCTAAGCAACATAGAATGCCCACTAGTAGGACCACCATATGATCTAATGGTTCCCTTGCAAGACGGCAACCCAGTCAACACCTCAATCGAAACCTTATCGACCTGTGAGTCTGGGTCACCTTAGAACATGATGGGTATCTATCATTAAAAATTGTGTAAGGAATGAAGAATATATGTTTCCTCTACCGGTAGAATCGGTAGTAACTTCTAACCAACGGGCAATTGTATCGCTGGGACACCACCCGAAGGTACAATCTTGGGAAAAAATCCTTGTACTAAAGCCTCATCCGACTATGAACCATTCTCATGGTCACGCATTGGAATCATGGCTTATTGTCTATTTGGAGGTATCCTGAAATAAAATAGGTGCTCCATTTTCAATAAGTTATACCGAGTGAGTTGACACAAATAGATCAAAATAAAAAACAACATAAGGATGGAAAACACATGCAAATGGTGTTTTCGTGCACCAAGTTGGAATTCAGAATTCAGGGTCCTTATGTATGTATACATCAGCCTACCACACCAACACTGGATGCCCCGAACTGAAACCTAAACTTAAGACACTTAACACAATTTCACCATATAAAAAATAGACTCTTAGTTTTTCAGGTAGAACTGACCCCTTTCATACCGCTATGTCAAGACCCATCCCTCGGGTCATATGTCGTGACTACCCCAAGCCTTCCATCCACAGGCCAGGGGTTAGTGGCTAGAACCGGAAAGGCATGTCCCTAAAAAGGGAAGGAATTGCCTCAAAACCTGTACATACACAGACATGACACACTATGCACGTGTAGAACACAATGGAAAAAGAATGGTAGAGCCCCAAATAAAAATCACAATTGAGTGTAAAAGTAAGTACTAAAAGTAAAAGGGGCCATAATACAAGTTGAACTAAAATAGATGTATAAAAAATAATAATCATCCACCGAAGTTTCATGCTAGGGAACCTACATAAAAGGTAGGTACATCTTCTCACAGCTGCTCTCAATATCTACCGGTCACCTCCATATAACATTAAGTCCTAGCTCCTCAAGTCTCAGTCAATGCTGCACATTTTCTGCAAAAGACACAGCAAGGTGAGGGTGAAGTCCATGTAGGGGTAAGTATAACAATATTCCGAAGGGTCCCCAAGACCCCTGCTGTTCTCCTTAAATTACACAAAGGAATAACCTAAATCATGATCTTAGTCACAAAGAAAAATGAAAAATAATCTTTCAAACCAAGTATATAGCTTAAAGAATAGGAATAAAGATGAGTATTCATAAAGATAGATCATTTTATTCTATCGATAGGCTTTTGCTGCTAGACCACACAAGGTTGCTAGAGGTGCTGATCCATAGAGTATCTCTAGATTCTAACTCATACAGGATCGATAGGTGCTGACCCACACAGGATCGCTAGGTGCTTACCCATAGAGGATCCCTAGGTGATGACGCTTGGAGAATCCCTAGATGCTGACCCACATGGGATCTCTAGGTGTTGAACCACATAGGATCAATAGGTTTTGTCCCACACACAATATATATATGGTGACAAAGAATGTATTGCTAGGTGCTTACCCACGGAGGATCGGTGATATTTCATCATGTCACAGCCATCCACTAGATTCCTGAACAAAGAATGCTTGATTATGGGAGGATCTTATCCTCAATAAATTATTCGTATTTCAACTGGAATTATTTCCCACGAATATGTAACCCAATGAACCTCAAATTTATAATGGTTCCAATGCAACAGATGGCGCTTCAACTGGACACTCGGTATGTAAGTTATAGGCATTTTAGTGCCGAGGGCCCTGTTGGATTTTGGTTCGATCCAACCCAGGCATACTATAAAATTTCACCAAAACTCAATTGGATTATATCATAAGGACCGCCTTGTCGTATGGGTTCTGGAACTGTAAAGGGTTTTTCAAACAGATATCTGGTTTAGGCGATATCGAAATTTAAGCATAACTCGGCCGAAAGGGGTCTAGGTCCAGTCCGACCCGGCCTGAAGGGGTTGGGCATGGCCCGGTTTGGAGTGGCCAGGGGATCGGTCCTCTGGCCATAGGCAAGGCCCGCTAGGATGTGGGTTCGCCCGTCCCTCCCGACAGGGCGGGCCCCCCCAGGATACAGAACCTCCCTACCCGCGATCCGGGTATGGTGGTCTGCTCCCCTCTTGAATGGTCGAGCCATTCGGATCTACAGAGTAGTGGTACTGGTTGGCTCTACACCACCTGTCTGGTCAGTGTGGAATGACATTCAGAAGAAACCATGGACTGTGATTCCACCCACCACTGTGACTCGAAGTTGTGGCCCACCTCCCCGATGTGCCACCGCAGCGTGCCTCCCAAGCCAAGAATGGTCAGTAGAGGTCGAACACCCATTGTCCTCTACAATGCCTTCAGGTGTTTCCATACCTCTGTGGTTGATGGGTTTATGCCTCCATGTCCCTCCATTTCTAGCACTTTCATACTGGTGGAGCATCTGTGGGCCCCCGATGAAGCTCTGGTGGTCCGTTTTATTTCTCGTCTGCACCTACAGGCTTCTCGGGATAGTTCCTATATTGTGCTTCACTTGGTTCAGCCTTGGAACCATATCTTCCAATTTCCCATGAAGAACACAACCAATACTGATATCAACAGAGAATCCAAGCCTTTTTTCATTTGGCCCACACCTGCTGCATTAGCATAATAACAGGGAATGAATTTAAAAAATGGACAAATCTTAGTTAAACAGTGAAACCTTCTTATGTAGAGTTCGTTGCAACATGTTGTGGATGAGGAAGGAGTGTCCACATTTGAGGGTGTTGCAGACGAAGGAGAATTTTCACATACTTTGGACCTCATCTATGAATCCTCCAATGGTCATCAAACATTTGTTCAATGTTGGTTGAAGACATCACCGACACTTCGTTAGAGGTTCCTCTCTTCAGTACCAAAATCGCCTCTCGAGCTTTGCTTAAATAGAAGAAAAGAGGAGATCACCCAACCACAAAGTTAATGAGGTTTTTTTAATAATTTTAATTAATGAACATTTTAATTCTCCCAATGGTTTAGTTACACAACTAACTGTAACTAGCCATTAAATGGTCTGACAACCCATCGGTCCTACCACCACTGTTAAATAGTTATAATGAATGAAATAAAATAACTAATTGAGTTATTTTACTATTTTTTTTAATGTAAAAAAATTGACTTTTTCATCCGACCCTTACTGGTAAATGTTATGATTTTCCAAATCAAATCTCGTTGTTTTGAATTCAACTATTCCTTCAAATATTTAATCTTACCACCAATTCAATCGATAGTTGTCACTGCTCGCATGTTTTCTAGACATACCTTTAAAAAGATCAACAATTATAAACACTCACCCTTGACCCATGTTAGTCAAGGTTATGCTCTGCCTACGAAAAAAAATTCACTAACGATATTAACTGTACAGTCGGATTTCCAATCCTAGTTTCCATTTAGTGTTAAATAATTTTACAATTAAAATAATTGATACTTAATTATTTTATTAACAGCCCAAAACTAACTTCCACTATTGGCCCGCCCCGCCCAATGGTAGGATCTTGATAAGGAATGAATAACCTCATGAGCTCAATCATGGTCTCATATTTTTAATCAGAGTCACCATTCATGAGTTATAATCAGTTGAAAAATAAAATATTTTTATTTAATAATTTTATTTATAGTTATGCCATTTTTAGGTTTTCTCACTAGAAGCTAGGGCCGACTAAAATTAAGTTGCTCCAAGGGTAAACCTAGCATCTTTAATGCAATGGTGCCCTCAGATTTCTGATCTGGTCATTGATTTAAGAGTTATTCATTTTTTTCAGGAAAACTACACAAGAGCGCTATTTAAAGAATATCATTATTTTGACGGATCATTCTGGACGCTCTGGGCATCATAATCACATGTCGTCAATTTTCACAATCTCGATATAATAACATATAATTGAATACAGTTTATGGAAATTCATGGTCTTTATAGGCTTGATGAAAAACCAGAGTGGACTTTATATACGAAACTTGGGTAGTTAAAATAATGTAAATGAATCTTCGTAATACCCGAATGAAAAAACTAGCTACTCAATATAAAGATGAACACTAATCTAAAATACATGAGGAATATTTATACCCCACTAATATGTTATTAACACTAATCTATAATTATATATATGGAAAACCTAATTTATTAGACCCTGAACATAGGCCTCATCAATCAAATTTTCATCATCATGACCCCATCTCGATATCATGACATTAAGGGGTATGGAGGTATTATTAATAATAACTACATTGAAAATAGTGAATTGATAATATTTTTGTAGAATACTCAAGATGGACATAAAAGTTAAATACTCAGTCCAATTTTATGTTTTTACCATATGTATTCCAATAACTGTGAACTCGTTATTTTGAGTCAACAACATAGTGATCAATGTCATTTTGTATAGATGTATCAGTTGTTTCACCATTATTAGTCTCCCTATTTTTCTACTTGAACACAATAAACCATAAAACTATTACCCAATGACACCAAACCAATCCTTAAAACACATTTATCTCTAAACCTCATACCTAGTATAGAACTCCTCTAATACCACTCTATTATGACTCATCCCACCAATCCCCTCCTTGAATATTATTTATTAGTGTGTAATAATCTCGGGCCATATCTAATAGGCCAAGCGGTGGAGACTGGTCTTGAGTACACATAAAACTTAACTAGGAGGCCAGAACCTATTGTACCTATACACTCTCACACCACAAGTATACACGTAGTAATGAAAATTATTGACAAAGTAGAGCCTATAGAGTATAAAAAGGCATGTAAATACCTTAAAAACATCAATTCACAACATAACCATATTTATAATAATAAGGGAAAATATGTTCTCAACAAGTATGTTTCCCAACCATATAGAAAAAAGGGGGAAATAATAAAGAACCCAACTCATGGTCTTTGAGTCCAACAATTGAATGTGATTAACACCTCTATGTACAAATATTACCCACTAATATAGATCTAGAGATGTACCAACCAATATTTCAGTCATATTTATACTCCAAAAAATGTATGGGAAAATCCCATGTAGGTGTTCGTCTAAAAAAGCGCATTATGATTCCGCTAAAAATCTGAAATAATAAAGGACATTTGAAGCTCATATAATGATGAAAATGGATGTTAAAATCCCAATAGTAAAAATAATTCATTTATGATTCAAGATAATTGAAGAGAGATGAAACTCTCCCTTTATGTGGATGTTAGAAATATTTGTCTAATAGAGCTCCTAGTCCCGTTTTCAACTAATGTAAGAGGTCCATGATAAAACACATTTGAATATAGTGTAGGACCCCTGCCACACTTGTAGATACCCAAACCGAGAGAGATCCAGTATTAAAGGAGGACCCACTCTCTGCTAGATATCGATGATGGTGGAGTACTAACTCCATTAATAGATTGTTTGCACCACTATAATGTCGGGGAGTGCTGACTCTTCTAGTGTACCCAATATGAGGGGCACGAGACCTAGAAAACCCTATCATCGGAGGAGTACCTACAACAATTTCTCTCTAATGGTCATAAATTATTTATAGAATAGGTATACACAAAGACATATAAATGGATATCTTCATAACATGTTATGTATATATGTGAGGTTGGTCGGGAAAATCACACCATGAGTTTATGTGTCTATAATACAAGTGGAAGGTGTAGTTCATGGCATTTAGGGAACTCATTCCATGAGTCAGTTCTGACCATTTACAGCCAGAAATATCATTTCACATCATTTAATTCACCTCCAGAACCTATAGATTCAAATATTCATTACCATTATTACTGATACAACTATGATTTATACAGAAGACCACTCATTAAGAATTGTCCAGACACATACCCTCAAAGACTTTTTTTTGGTTACCCATCATAGAAATTTCTGGTATTTAGTCAACTATTTGACCCAATCATCATATATCACACGTCCCCATCCAAGAATCAATATTTCTCGTCCGTTAATCACCATAAATCTCTTCCATGATTACATAACTTGTCATGGAACCCCATGTAGATACTGTTCAACCCTATATCATTATATTTTTGAAGCACATCCAAAGGTTCAATCAGGGTTAAACAGATTCAATAATTGTATTATAACTTTCCTTAAGATATTATGAAAATGTAAGTGAGGAACAATGGGAGAAATACATCAAAAGATAAAATGAATTTCTGTCATGACCCGTCCTCGGTGCCCGTGCCGTGACTACCCCAAGCCCGCCTTCCATAGGCCAGGGGCTGGCGACTAGCACCAAAGGAGTAAATCCTGACAACTGGGAAGGCATTGCCTTTATAAAAGTAAACAAAACACCACAGAGTACAAGCGAAAGTAAACACTAGGTACAAAAGAAATTGTTGAAAAGTAAATGGGCCAGAATACAAACCCAACTGAAAATACAGCTACAACTGAACAAAAGTACAATAGAAAAAGAAAACATCTGGATGAACATATGTGGCTCCTGGGTCATCCTCCTTGGATCCAACCTGAAGGGTAGGTACAGATAGCACAGCTCCGGGATCGTCCACCACAGATCTTACCTGAAGGGTAGGTACAGATAGCCTCCACAACACTCTCGCCTGTCAACCTCCTCCGTCTGTCGTCTCGTGGTGGAGTCCACCTCCGGGTACTGACTCATCGTGTGGTCCACCTCCGGGTACTGTCCAGTCCTCGAACACTCGGACTCTGTCAACACTGCCCGTCATCTGTAACCAACACAATGAGGTGCGGGCATAGCATGTGTAGGGGTGAGTATAACGATACTCAGTAGGGACCCCGAGACCCTCAAGGTCTCACTAAAACCAACATGGATAACAACCAAGAAGATATCAACAGATAACCTCTACTTAGGTATATGACCATACATATACCTATGTTATCAAGTAACTCATCTCAATCCTGAGGAAACACAAAGATTATGAAATCAACAGATAACCACTACCCAGGAATATGCCCATACATATACCTAAGTTATCAGGTGACCCATCTCAAACATGAGGTATACACAAAGATCATAGACTCAGCTCAAACCAGGATTTTCATTATTGAAACCATAACTGCTGAAGAGCCCCATCTCTGGAGTGTACAGTGGTCCTGTCATGACTCGGAGGTACTGCTCACTAACCTAAGACTGCTAAGGTACTCCTCCTGTCGAGTACCGCGGGTCAGTCACCCAAACACAGTAGAGCTTCCCGCCGGGGTATGCCACCCAAACACAGTAGTGAACACCCCCTAATAGCATGCAGAGGTACTCTCCAAATGAGTACCGCAGGTCTGCACTATCACACAGGTATTTCTCCGTCCGCCATGGGTCTGCACCCAAACAAATTAGTGCGCCGTCCACTGGGCTAGTCGACTCACTCCAAGTCGAGTCGGTCAAGCATTCGTCAGGTCTCAGCCGGCTACATGGTCTCCGTGCTCCATATGCTCACCTCTAGGAGGGTCCGCTCCATGAGCTACAGGTCGATACTCGAAGTATCTCAAAGTCCCATGAAGAAGTATCTCAAAGGACCGCCTCGTCATAGGGGTCTCAACGCAATAGACGGCGCGTCAATCAGATGCCTGGTCTGTGAGTTGTCAACCTTTTCGTCCCAGGGTCCCGGTTGGTTTCGGGTGTGAACCAACCCGACCGTATCTCAACCATACTCCGAAACCTCATAGGGTATACTCAAAGGGGCTGTTTCTTAACGTGATCACCAACGCCGCTGACGGTTCGTCAAACGGACGTCCGGTCTGAAACATATTAACCTTTCCGTTCCAGGGGCCCGGTTGGATTTCGGGTACAATCCAACCTGGCCACTATCCAACTACAACCAAAACTTAGTCGAAGCATGCCAAAAGTTCCTTATCATCAATAGGAATCAAACAAAGTCGACGACACGTCAATCGGACGTCCGGAGCTCAAGATATAAGAGTTTCCGCTCCGAGGGACCGGTTGGTTTCGTATCCGAACCAACCCAGCCAAACCCAAAGTTCGTTGAAACCTTGAGTGTAATATACCGAAACGACCGCCTTGATCCAAGGATCTCTACTCAACTGACGGTGCATCGATCGGAGGTCCGTGGCCTAAGTTATGGGCGTTCTAATAGAAACAATCCGAAATGGGGGGTCTGGGCCCGGCCCGGCCCGGCCCGACCCAACCCCCCCCCCCCCCCCCCCCGGGCCGGCCCGAACTGGGTCGACCCGACCCGGGTCCGGGTCCGGCCCATCAGGGTGTGGCCCAGCCGCATGGCCAGCCGCGGTTCGGCCAGTGTGGCCGAGCAGAAGCCGCGGAGCGGGGGGGGGGGGGGGGGTGCGCGGCCCCCTCGCCGTTGATTGACGTCGGCGGCGGTTTGCGCCGCCGCCGTTCCTCCGGGAACCCGGGCAGCCGCGGGATCCCCCGTGCTGCACTGTCACGGCGGTTTTTTCCTCCGACGGTGCCCTGTCGGTGACCCGCACCTCCAGGGTTTCCGCGGGCCACTAGTGTTGCTCTGGTGGTCCGTTTTCAAATCCGTATATGCCGGCATTAATATTGGGTTTTGAACTTTACTGAGGAATCATCAAACCGCCTCTACAGCACGTTTCGTCATCGTCTGACGATCCGCCGTCAATTAAACGATCTACGGAGCCTTTGAATTGTCGCAACGGTGCCGTGCGACGGTGTGGCGCTTCTTCACCCGTTCCTCAATTATTTCCGTGCGGTGCTGTTGTACCGTGCCGCCTTTAATCGTGTCGCAACAAGAACAACAATCTAACGGGGAGGAGGGTCGGTCGTGTTCGTGTGGTCCGACCTCCTCCCGTTATTTCAATAACAGGCAGCTCAAATGACTATCAACAATTAAATCAAGTCCGAGGATATAACCCACATATATTTAATTGAACCAAAACCCCCTACAACTTCCCACAATAATTTATTCCTAAACGTAAGGAAAACATTCACAGATCAACTAGATAATAAGTTGATCTGTGTTCTTTGTTTTTTTTAGAATGGAAGAATCAAGGGAATTAAATCATACTTAAATAAAAACCCTACCTTGCCGAATCATTGAGCAAGGGTTCGTTGCGGAAAAGCACATCACAGAAGAAGGCGTCGCAGAAGGAGCATCGTGGAAGAAGCGTCGTGGAAGAAGCATCGCAGAAGAAGCATCGCTGATTTCCGAGGATCCAGCGTTCTTCGCATTCTTCGCGTTCTTTGCGTCCTTCGCGAGGAAGAGAAGATCTTTAAGAGCCTGAGTGAAATCTCCTAGCCTCTCAACACCACCCCTAATAAAAATTAGAGTTGTCTTATTTTTATTCCACAAGCCTTGCGTTTTGAAATTCAAAAACGAAAGAAACAGTTAAGTGAATTTAATCGCAATGCGTAAACTACCACATTAATGAGGCGTTTCTTAACCAAAATATACGCACGGTTTGACTTCATTAATAGGGGGTGTGGGTGCGTTACTTAAGAAGAAAAGAAACGGTGGCTCTTGTGGGTCCCACCTCACAAAATATCCTACCAAGTGGGTAGGACATTGTGGGTCCCACATCATCCACTTAACATATGTTAAGCAACTTAAATAAAATAAATCGGTCGCACTATTTTATTGTATTCATTTACTTAACAAGAAACTTTAAAAACCACACCCGAGCAAACGTAACTCCGGAAAAGGTGTTTTTAATAAAATATCGGCACTGCGATTCCATCGGTGCCCTCAGAATTTTATTCTGAGCACCGGTTTAAAAGTTAGAAAAACCCGCTCGTTCGTTCACTGAACGTACCCAAGCCTAACTTCAGAAATTGATTCTGGGCACACCGGGCCTCGGAATCAGGCGTCGTCAGAAACTGCATTCTTGTAAAATCCCAAAGAAAATTAAGAAAAAATTTCCATTGATATTTACGGGTCTTTACATTACTCCCACCTTAGGTCTTTACGTCCTCGTAAAGCTTTAACACAAACTAGGGATACAAAAGCGGTATTGAGCACGCATCTGACCCATCCGCTCCCATGTGCTCACCTAGAGGTTCCTGTACTGCCAAAGAAAGTGAACCCGAGGAATCGACCATCCTCATAAGATCCGCTCCTATCGATCCTCGATCCCCACTGGAACCTTCGTGAATGTCACCGCATCGCTATTGTCTAGCTCCCCATGGTCGATGATATGCGAAGGGTCGAGCATGTATCTCCTCATTTGAGATATGTGGAAATCATCGTGCACTAGGTGCAACTATGGTGAATGTGTCAAGGGGTAAACCACCACGCCTACACAGCTGAGGACCTAAAAAGGTCCGCTGAACCTCAGATATAACTTGCCGCCTTGGCCGCATCTCTGTAAACCTCGTCGAGGTGAGACCCATATAAGGACATGATTGTCATCCTTGAACTCTAGAGGTCTCTAATTCCTGTTAGAACTGAAACTCAAAACGGTTGCTGCCATGAGGGTAAGGTTGACCGACTCAAGAGTGATTGGTCGCACCCTCCTGTGCATGAGTTTATCCTGTGCTGCCAGGGGTTTCCTTTTCACCAACCAAGGAAAACCCATCCCGACGTCGTAGTTAAACCACAACCTTTTTTCCTAATACCGTCAATTTGTGTATGAACTGTGATCACCCAGTCCATACACAAACCAACATCATAAGGCCTCAATGCTACCACCGAGATATTCCAACATAAACTCTCACCTTGAGGGTCTGACCACACCGTTGGCGTAAGTGTGATTATCGAGTCTTCTCCCATGGTATCTTCAGACGTGATGGTCCAGTCTACAGCTTACCGGAAACTCTAGGTCTGGGACAAGATTCGTGGAAGGAAGGAAAGATTTTTATCAACGTCTGTTACTACGGCAGCTATTAGTGGACACAGACTGTCCCTCGAATCATTTTTAGAGCCATTAGGTCACACTCCTTGACCGCATGCAGCCGCACTCTTCCACCGCCCTCCAGCTCCCTGAGCCGGGCAGGGACAACTAAGGCGGGTGGTTGTAGCATGTTAAAATGTACACCAACTCATGCTGATCTCCTAGATCTGCCTCCACGTCTACTACTTCGCAGACTCATCTCTCCTTAAAGATTCCTCTTCTTGAAACATTTAACTCGCCCGAGTCTCTAAGACTGGTGCCAGTTTCCTGTTTCTTACTACACTGTGCAGTCTTCATCCGCTCCTAGATGATCTGCACCCTCTTTGCCTACGATCTGAAAGAGCTACTAAAATTTCACCTTTTTCTAAAAGAGAAACTTGGTCTCATCCCCTGGATGAACCACGCCCATTGCCTAATACAGTCAATCCTGATATTAATGATGGATTCATGCCATGGATGACGTCGTAAGACCTCGACGTTACTACCAAGAGATCTAACTGTCACTCTCACCTCCAAGGGTCGAGTCACACCGTCGACATCAGTGTGAGGTCACTGGGTCTCCTCTAGTAGAAATATCGAATGTGAGGGTGAAGTCAATAGTTTTAACCGGGACCACTCAGTATCAACCAAACAAAAGGACAGGAAAGAAAACATCACAAAGATAAGTGTCTTTTTATTATTACAGCTCATAGTACAAAGAAACGAATACAACAGCAACATGCAACTAGAAGTACAAGGGACGTATTCACTAGTTACGCTCCTGTCCACATGCTCCCGGAGCTCTACTACCTTGTCCACTGCTCAGCTATTGCTCAAGAACCTGCCGCTGCTTTTTCCCCGGTGGTTCCTCCAATGCCTGCGGATTGACAATGCGAGGAGTCGGACAATCACGTGCCATGTGACCCTTCCTTCCGCAGGAGAAACACTGTCCGTTTCTAGCACACCTGGCCCTGCCTCCACCCCGGGTGCCCCGCACTACTGATCCTATAACTCGAGGTCGCCCACCTGCTGGTCTGGTCCTCTTGGACCTATGCATCATCTGTCTACTGACCATAGATGACTCAGCTACTAATAGAAAAACATGCTGAAAAGGCATCAGCTCATGAAAACGCTCGAGGTGCAGAGATACTGGCACAAACTACACCCTGAAGAAGGTCTCGATGTCTTCCCATGTGAAGGTCATCTCATCGCAAAACTGGAACAAGCGGCTCCACCACCTTCCTGTTGCTGCCTGAAGGAGGCTGGCAGCAAAGATCACAATGAAGTCTGCAGGCGTCCCCACTAGCCTGAAGACTCTCACCACAGCCTCCAGCCAAACCTCAGCTGCCTGTGGGTTTGTCTCCCCCTGGAACCTGGGTGGCCTCTGGGGATGGAACTCGTGTAGCGCGCTCAAGTGGCGTGCAACGTGCTCAAGTGGCGTGCATCGCCTACTGCTGGGGATGGTGGCATCATTGGCCCAACATATGGTAGTACCACTGGTGCCTCAACTGCAAGAGGGCCCTGTACCGAAGCCTCTTCGCTCGGTAGGCTGTCAGTATGCACATCCCTCTGGGCTCTATCCGGTCATCCGTGAAAAGGCATCTTGAATGAAACAACATGACATGGTCAAACAATTATACCTGGTGAGCTTACCTGGTTTGATCTGACTTTTAAAAACTTCTGGAAACACACACGCAATAATTTTTTTCGTGCACAAAGTCGGAAATCAGTTGTCAAGGTCCTGGTGTATGGATATGTCGGCCACCCACACTAAAACTAGACTCCCTGAACTGAAAACCACACTCGGTACCCTTAACACTATTGCTTCACAGAAAGAAAGTATCAGAGTTATAAGTTCTGCGGTAGAACTGACTCCTCTGATACCAATTTTTCACGACCCATCCTCGGGGCCTGTGTCGTGACTACCCCAAGCCTCCCTTCCATAGGCCAGGGGCTGGCGACTAGCACCAAAGGTGTAAATCCTGACAACTGGGAAGGCATTTCCTTTATAAAATTAAACAAAACACCATAGAGTACAATCGGATGTAAACACTAAGTACAAAAGAAAGTGTTGAAAAGTAAATGGGCCAGAATACAAACCCAACTGAAAATACAGCTAAAACTGAACAAAAGTACAACAGAAAAAGACAATAGCTGGAAGAACGGAAGCGGCTCCTAGGTCGTCGTCCTCGGATCCTACATGAAGGGTAGGTACAGATGGAGTATATCCTGGATCGTCCACCACGGATCCTACCTGAAGGGTAGGTACAGATAGCCTCCACAACGCTCTCTCCCGTTAACCTTCTCCGTGTGTCTTCTCGTCGTGAAGTCCTCCTCCGGGTACTGACTCATCATGTGGTCCACCTCTGGGTACCGTCCAGTGTTCGAACACTCGGCCTCCGTCAGCACAGCCCATTGTCTGCAACCAACACAATGAGGTGTGGGCAAAGCCCTTGCAGGGGTGAGTATAACGATACTCAGTAGGGACCTCGAGACCCTCAAGGTCTCACTAAAACCAACATGGACAACCACCAAGAAGATCTCAACTGATAACCTCTAGTTAGGTATATGCCCATACATATACCTAAGTTATCAAGTAACCCATCTCAATCATGAGAAAACACAAAGATTATAAAATCAACAGATAACCACTACCCTGGTATATGACCATACATATACCTAAGTTATCAAATGACCCATCTCAAACATGAGGTATACACAAAGATCATAGACTTAGCTCAAACTAGGATTTTCATTATCGAAACTGTAACTGCTGAAGAGCCCCGTCTATGGAGTGTAAAATGGTCCTGTCACGACTCCGAGGTACTGCTCACTAACCTAAGACTGCTGAGGTACTCCTCCTATCGAGTACCGCGGGTCAGCCACCCAAACACAGTAGTGCTTCCCGCCAGGGTATGCCACCCAAACACAGTAGTGAACACCCCCTAATAGACTGCAGAGGTACTCTCCAGACGAGTACCACGGGTCTGCACTGTCACATAGGTAGTGCTCCGTCTGCCATGGGTCTGCACCCAAACAAAGTAGTTCTCCATCCACTGGACTAGTCGACTCACTCCATGTTGAGTCGGTCAAGCAGTCGTTAGGTCTCAGCCGACTACACGATCTCCATACTACGTACGCTCATCTCTCGGAGGGTCCTCTCCACGAGCTACAGGTCGATACTCCAAGTATCTCAAAGTCCCACGAAGAAGTATCTCAAAGGACCTCCTCGTTATAGGGGTCTCAACACAACAGACGGCACGTTAATCGGACGCCCGGTCTAGGAGTTATTAGCCTTTTCGTCCCAGGGGCCCGGTTGGTTTCGGGTGCGAACAAAACCGACCGTATATCAACCATACCCCGAACCCTCATAGTTTATACTCAAAGGGACCGTTTCTCAACATGATCACCAACGCCGTTGACGGTTCGTCAAACGGGCGTCCGGTCTGAAAGTTATTAGCCTTTCCGTTCGAGGGCCCCGATTGGATTTCGGGTACAATCCAACCCGACCACTATCCAACTATAACCAAAACATAGGCAAAGCATGCCAAATGTTCTGTCTCATCGAGAGGAATCCATCAAAGTTGACGGAATGTTAATCGGACGTCCGGAGCTCATGATATACGTGTTTCCGCTCCGAGGGCCCGGTTGGTTTCGTATCCGAACCAACCCGACCGAACCCAAAGTTCTCCGAAACCTTGAGTGTAATATACCGAAACGACTGCCTTGATCCAATGATCACTACAAAACTAATGGTGCATCGATCGGAGGTCCATGGCCAATCTTATGGGCGTTCGAACAGAAACAATCTGAAATGGGGGGGTCTGGGCCCGGCCCAACCCCCCACCTGGGCCGGCCCAAACCGGGTCGACCCGACCCGGGACCGGGTCCGGCCCATTGGGGCGTGGCCCGACCGCATGTCTAGCCACGGCTCGGCCAGCGTGGCCGAGCAGAAGCCGCGGAGCGGGGGGGGGGGGGGGGTGCGCGGCCCCCTCACCGTTGATTGACGCCGGCAGCGGTTTGTGCCGTCGCCGTTCCTCCGGGATCCCGCACGGCCGCGGGATCCCCCGTGGCGCAACATCGCAGCAAGCCGCGGAGGATTGTTTCCTCCAGCGGTGCGCTAGGGCGTTGCCCCCTCCTGGCGGCCGGACGGCTCCGGCCGCCGCCCCAGGTCGCCGGCGATGCCGCGCAGGCGACCCGCGCCTCCAGGGTTTCCGCAGACCCCCGGAGTTTCTCCGGTGGACTGTTTTCAAATCCGTATGTGCCGACATTCAGCTCGGGTCTCGAATTTTACTGCAGAATCATCAAACCGCCTCTACAGCCCGTTCCGTCATCACCCGACGATCCACCGTTAATTAAAAGATCTACGGAGCCTTTGAATTGTCGCAACGGTGTCGCGCGACGGCGCCTCTCTTCTTCTCTAGTTCCTCAACTGTTTCCGTGTGGTGCCATTATACCATGCCGCCTTTAATCGTTCCACAGTAGGAACAACCATCAAAGGGGGAGGAGGGTCAGCCATGTTCATGCGGTCCGACCTCCTCCTGTTATTTCGATAACAGGCGACACAAACGATTATCAAAAATTAAATCAAGGCCGAGGATATAACCCACATTGATTTAATTGAACCAAAACCCCCTACAACTTCCCACAACAATTTATTCCCAAACGCAAGGAAAAAATTCACAGATCAACTAGATAATAAGTTTATCTGTGTTATTTGTTTTCATTAGAATGGAAGAATCAAGGGAATTAAATCATACTTAAATAAAAACCCTACCTCATAGAATCGTTGAGAGAGGGTTCTTCGCGGAAGAAGGCATCACAGAAGGAGAATCTCGGAAAAAGCATCACGGAAGAAGCGTCGTGGAAGAAGCGTCACTGATTTCCGAGGATCTGGCGTTCTTCGCGTCCTTCGCGAGGAAGAGAAGATCTTTAAGAGCCTGAGTGAAATCTCCTAGCCTCTCAACACCACCCCTAATAAAAATTAGAGTTGTCTTATTTTTATTCCACAAGCCTTGCGTTTTGAAATTCAAAAACGATAGAAATAGTTAAGTGAATTTAATCGCAACGCTTAAACCGCCACATCAATGAGGCATTTCTTAACCAAAATAAATGTGCGGTTTGACTTCATTAATAGGGGTGAGGGTGTGTCACTTAAGAATTAAAGAAACAGAGGCTCGTGTGGGTCCCACCTCACAAAATATACTACCAAGTGAGTAGGATATTGTGGGTCCCACATCATCCACTTAACATAGGTTAAGCGACTTAAATAAAATAAATTGGCCGCACCATTTTGTTTTATTCATTTACTTAACCTGAAAATTTAAAAACCACACCCGAGCAAATGCAACTCCGGAAAAGGTTTTTTTAAGCAAATATTGGCGATGTGTGTAACATCCCAAGTAAGTAATGAATAATAGATATTTTTATCTATGTCTATTAATGAATTAGATAGTGTTTTAGAGGCTTAAAATGAAAATAAATCCAATCTTAAGCATGGAATACACTGATATTTTTTAAAAGATTGTTTTACTGCCTTTTGATGGAAAGCCATTTTTAAATCTATCTTTTGACAATTTTATAAGTTATTTTTTGTCAAAATAAACATATTAATTATGATTGGGACATTGAAATTTACATTGGATAAATTTTTGGTATTTTTCTGACAATGTTCATTTTTTTAATGAATAATGAAAAATACTGCATTTTACATTAAAAATGCTTTTTCATTTAATATAATTATATGGTTAGATTATCTTTTTAATTGGTATTAAAGTGTAATCTGAATATATTTTTACCATTTAATCCAATGGTGGTCATTAGGATTAATTTCACTTTGGAATTGGTCATAAACTAATGCCATGCTTTTCATAGATATTGTTTCAAAAAAAACCCGCTATTTGTTTTGACAACGGGAATTATTTTTAAATCAATTATTTCAATTTATGTGTTTGGAATTTGGTAAAATGGATTAAATATTTGGAATCAGAAGGTCCAAATTATGTAATCAAGACTCTTTTGTTTTTGGACATTATGAATAGTAACGACGATAATTATCTTTAATTATCTTGATTAATGAGTAATCGGGTAGTTAAGGATAATAAAATGATATCATAATAATACAAAAAGACCACACTATGTGTCCTAAGGCAACTGGTTGTCTCATTTCCGACCATGGGATGCCTTGTTCCAAACTTAGGGGCCCCATGGAATCAATTTTGTGGAAAGTGACTTGTTATCTTTTTATTTTTTTTAAAGAAAGTAAATATAACAAGAATGTATCACCTAAGTAAAATATTTTTTATTTTGTCTAAATAAATGATCTTTTAGACTATAAATATTCATTAGAAATATAAAAAGATTTCCTACATCATGATATTTTTTTCATAATTATTAGACTTTAAATAAATTAAATTATTTATGACATCATGATGATGCAGTGATTACCTCATTAACAAAGGATTTAAATAAAATGGAAAGACAATGTAAAATCTAAGACCTACACATATCCAAAACCTATTGGATGGGTGTATTTCGAACCCTTATCACCTTACCCTCGAATTATATCAATGTGGGACCTTTTGAATCCAAAAACCATTTTCAAATAAAATAACATTTCTTTACTTTCCAAAAGTGCCCCTCCTCTCCTCTTATAAAAGGCCCCCACCTCTACCTCCTTACCCACACTCCCAAAGCCTTTGGCTCGGCAGAACCCTGCCCATTTTGTCTCTCCAAATCCATCTATTACTCATTTAAGCCTCACATTGGGCAGAAGTCTTCCTAAGGAATCCTTTGAGCTCAAACCAAAGGGAGTTGCCCAATTTTCAGGTAATGTCTTCACTTGAGTCCTTTTGTTTAATTTTGCTTCTCCAACACCCTAAACTCTTTTTATTCATTTATTTTGTAACAACTCCAGTATATTCCATATACTAGGATGTTTTTATAAGAAGTATTCTAGCTACACTTACACACACCTACATCTAATGGTTAAAGGACATACTGTTTCCGTGGATGGTGAATTTATGCCTCCTGAAACGATGATTGTTCAACATTCTTTTAACACCTTCAAAGGTGGCCATTAAGATGTCACTATATTTATATATGGTATATAATATTTTTATGTTTTCCTTAATCTTCTGTATTTTTCATTTTGGGCATACCTTTATGGTTTCCATTATGGGTAAACGTGATATCTTCATTTAAGGAAGTGCGGACTACCGCCCCCTCAAAGTGATTTGATTCGTTAAATACCATATGTGGGATGTATAAAGGATGGAACTATGATATTATATATGATATTATTCTGGAATTATAATATACCTTTATATCATTATGATTCCATTCTATGAAATACGAAATAGAAATTAATGTAGCGTTCATGCGTACGTACGACTTACCGTCTCCATGAACGGTGCATTTCATTTCTTACCTCTAAATGATTATGTAATATTATAAATGCATGTATATACTAGATATATATGATATATACATCATGATTATAATTCTGGATATAATGGATACATGAACAACTTTTAATTATAAAGAGTTTATTTTTTACTCAAGTAACAATGATCGTTAAAACGACCGTTATTAACTTAAATAATTACATAGTGTTCATGACATGGAAATAAGTGATATAAAAGGAATAATGAACTTGAAAAATGGTTTTCATAATGTTATTATTATATCAATGTGTTGTATTGATATCTTGTGATTGAAATGTGGAAATGTTATGTTTCCTTTATGCATGTTTTATGTGATACGATTATGTTATGGTTCTTGGGAATTACTAAAAAGAGGGGTGGTTCCATGATAAACTAAGGGTGGGTGAGCCCGATACAGCTCTCCAATGCATTGGGTAACGTGAAGGAGTGAAACATTAAGGTTTCGCCGAAGAGATTTAGGGAATATACTGTGGTGGGTATTCCAAACGTAATCAAGAGGGTTACTCCCTACGTAAGAATGTTACGAATGCCTCAAGTTACCTTTATGTCTTATGATTTCTATGATTTATTCATGATTTGATGAGGTATGTTAAAGTGCTTATGTTTTATGGGTAAAGTATGATTTCATTCTTATGTATATATGTACCCATGTTTCCTTTCCATATTTTTATATCCCTTACTGAGCTTTTTATGCTCATCCCATGCTTTTTGAAATGTTTTTCATAGGTCAAGGGAAAGGTACATGATATGATGACAGTGTCAAGGAAGTGTCAAGAAAGAATCAATGTTTTATTTTAAATATGTTTCCGTTGATGGGAAAGAAGAATACTATATTCATGTAACCACTTTGTCTATATGTGGAATGTAATGCCAGTTTTATGATCTAATTCTCTAAAATTCTAAACCCGAAAAGATCTTCAATGTGTAATCTTGTAATAACTCAAGATTAAGTAAGGTTTAAGGCTGGGGCCTTATAGTTTGTATCGAAGGTCGGTTTAGATAACTTTATTATTTAGAATTCTATTAAATGATTATCCAAAAATATTTTTTTTATGGTCAAACTGAAGTGATATAGTATTTGAAGATTACCATGTTGCTTCATTTAAGACATGTTTGTTCAGAAGGGTTTTCCGCAGAGGAAACCGGGAAGCAGTGCTAGGAAGGCATGCAAAAGTAAATAACCTTCTGAATCAGCATCCTGAGATGGCCGGAATTGGAACTGAACAGTTTTTTGCAGTAATGGCGTAGTTGACTCAAGCAATAAATGGTGGTGGTATCCATGCACGAGATCAGCCAGATCAATCGCAGAGGAACATGTCAGTGGTGGAACATTTCAGGAGGCAACATCCCCCATCATTCAGAGGATCATCTGACCCAGTGCTAGCTGAAGGGTGGATTAAAGCACTGGATAAGATTTTCAATGTCATGGGGTGTTCAGACAATCAAAAGGTTAGTCTTTCTATTTATCGTTTGGAGGGTGAAGCATATCAGTGGTGGTCGATGGTTAAAAATATCAGGGACGCCGATGAGATTGATGCTCTTGACTGGGATGAATTCAAAGCTATGTTTCTTGAGAAGTATTTTCCTAAGGCTGTACGACTTAGGATGGAAAAGAAATTCTTGGAATTTAGGCAAGAGGAAGACTCAGTGGCTACCTATGAAGAAAGGTTCACTCGATTGGCAAGGTATGCTCCAAATTTTATCCGAGACCTTGATAGTAAAATCAATTGTTTTTACTCAGGATTAAAGCCAAAATATCAAAGGGCATTAGCTTCTCGTGAGTTTAAAAGTTATGAAAAGCTTGTTCGATGTGCTGAGAATGTGGAAATGGAGTTTGCCGATGATCAAGTGTTCTATAACAACCAGCAGAAGAAGAGACCAAGGTGGCAGGAGAAAGGGAATAATTCTTCAAAAAAGTCTGATGGTAAGAAACTTGAGTTTCCAGTTTGTGATAAATGTGCAAAAAGGCATGTTGGGGAATGTCTTCTGAATTCTAGAAAGTGCTACTGATGTAGTAAGATGGGACATAAGGCTCGTGATTGCACTGAAAAAGATCAAGGTGGAGGTAAGACCAAATTTGATTTACAGTTAGTGAAATGTTTTAAGTGCAATGAGATGGGTCACTATGCAAACGAGTGTCCGACAAGGAGCTTGAGTGATGGGAAGCAGTTAGACTACAAGCAGAAAGTGGTGGTGAAGTCCTTTGCAACTACTTCAGCAGTTGTCAGGCCATCAAATGAAGTTGTATTAGGTACTTTGTTTGTTTCTTCAGATTATGCTAGTGTGTTGTTTGATTCGAGGTCTACACATTCTTTCATCTCTGAAAACTTTTCTTGTAAAATGGAAATACCATCTCAAGAAATGACTCCTGAACTTTTGGTAAAAACATCTGGGGGAAATGATGAGGTAAAAAGAATTTATAAGAATCTTCATATCCTTATCTGTGGAAAGAACCTACTTGCAATCCTTATTGTTCTACCTCTAGTAGAGTTTGATGTTATCCTGGGCATGGATTGGATCTCTATTTACCATGCTAAGATTGATTGTAGATCTAAAGAAGTTTCTTTTCAGAAATAATTTCAGTTTGTGTACCAGAATGAACCCTTAATGTTGATAACTTATCAAGAGGCCAAGAAACTTGTAAAAGATTGAAATGATTGTTACCTTGCACACATTGTTGAAAACAAAGGAACTGTTCAGATTAATGATGTGCCAGTGGTAAATGAGTATCCTAATGTTTTTCCTGATGAGTTGCCTGGAATAATACCAGATCAGGAAGTTGAGTTTACTGTTGACTTAGTTCCTGATGCTAAGCCAATTTCAAAACCCCCTTATCGAATGGCTCAAATTGAACTTTTAGAGTTGATGGAGCAATTGAAAGATTTATTAGAGAAAGGTTTCATTCGACCTAGCACATCACCATGGGGTGCTCCTGTTTTATTTGTTAAAAATAAAGATGGTTCAATGAGACTTTGCATTGATTATAGAGCCTTGAATGACATCACTATTAAGAAAAAATATCCTTTGCCTCATATCTATGATTTGTTTGATCAGCTCTAGGGAGCTCAGTATTTTTTCAAAGATTGAATTGAGATCGGGGTACCATCAGCTGAAGGAAAAGGAAGCAGATGTTCCGAAGACTGCGTTCCATACAAGATATGGCCATTATGAATTTGTAATAATGCCTTTTGGGCTAACCAATGCACCTGCTGTATTCATGGACTTCATGAACAAAATTTTCCATGAGTTCTTGGGTAAGTTTGTGGTGGTTTTCACTGATGATATCATGGTGTTTTCTAAAAGTAAAGAGGAGGATGAAAGACATTTAAGGGTTATCTTGCAAACATTAAAAGAAAAGAAACTATATGGAAAATTCAGAAAGTGTGAGTTTTGGTTGTAACAAATTTCTTTCCTTGGTCACATTGTTTCTAAAGATGGAATAACTATTGATCCTGCAAAAACAAAAGTTGTGGAAGACTGGCCAAGACCCACAAATGTAACTGAGATTCATAGCTTCCTTGGTTTGGCAGGCTATTACCGAAAGATTGTTATAAATTTTTCACGGTTATCTAGTATAATGACTAAGCTAACTCGGAAGGGTGTTAAGTTTATCAGGACAAAAGAATGTGATGATTGTTTTCAGGAATTGAAAAGAAGATTGGTGAATGCTCCGGTTTTGGAACTACCTTCCAGGAATGGTGAGTTTGTTATATACAATGATGCTTCATTGAAAGGACTTTGTTTCGTCCTAGTGCAGAATGATCAGGTAATTGCTTATGCTTCACGATAGTTGAAAACTCATGAGGTAAATTACCCTACACATGATTTGGAATTAGCTGTTGTTTTTTCACTTTAAAAAATTGGAGACATCATTTGTATGGAGTAAAGTGTGAAATATATACTGATCACAAAATTTTAAAGTATATATTCAGTCAGAAAGAGTTAAACATGAGATAGAGGAGATGGCTGGAATTAATCAAGGATTATGATTGTACAATTCATTACCATCCGGGAAAAGCAAATAAAGTGGCTGATGCTTTGATTTGAAAATGTAATTCTTCATTAGAAATGTTGCGTTTGGAACATGATCCTTTGGTTAAGGATTTGATGAACTTTGGCATAGAATTTGTTGGTGCATGAAGTTCTTCTGTTTTGTTTCAGGTATCAGTGAGATCATCCCTATCAGATAGAATCAAGCAAGCACAGAAGCAAGACAGTGAGTTGCATAAAAAGGTAGAGCTGGTTCAGAAAGGTAATTTTCCGGAATTCAACATTGATAATGATTGCATTTTGAGATTTGGGAAGATATTGTATGTGCCTTGTGATTCACAGTTGAAGAGAAGTTGTTATGTGAAGCTCATAGTTCTCTGTTTTCAGTTCATCCTGGCAGTACTAAGATGTATAGAGATCTGCGGGGGTATTACTGGTGGGATGGAATGAAAAGAGATATTCCTGATTTTACTGTGAAGTGTTTGACATGTCAACAGGTTAAAGCAGAGCGGTAGTTACCAAAAGGGATGCTTTAGCCTTTACTAGTGCTAGAGTGGAAATGGGAGAATATATCCATGGACATTGTTGTGGGATTACCGAAGACATCTTGAGGTAATAATGCAATCTGGGTTATTGTTGATCGCTTGACTAAATCTGCTCATTTTCTTGCTATACGAGATAATTTTTCCCTAGATCAACTTTTCCATTTGTATCTTAAAGAGATAGTCAGGTTACATGGATTTCCCCTCTCTATTGTATCTGATCGTGATCCCAGGTTCACTTCTAACTTTTGGAAAGGCCTTCAGAAGTCGTTGGGTACTGAATTAAATTTTAGTACAGCATTTCATCCTCAATCAGATGGGAAGTCAGAACGAACAATTCAGACCTTGGAGGATATGCTACGATCTTGTTAGATGTATTATCAGGGAATTTGGGACCAACATCTTTCTTTGGTTGAATTTTCATATAATAACAGTTTTCATTCCAGTATACAGATGGCACCATTTCAGGAATTATATGGGAAGCGGTGTCGAACTCCAGCTTTTTGGGATGAAGTGGGTGAAAGGAAGTTTATGGGACCAGAATTGGTAGAAGAGATGGCAGAAAAAGTTCAGCTGATTCAGAAACACATGAGAATAGCTCAGAGTAGGCAGAAGATTTATGCAGACAACATGAGGAAGGATCTAACTTTTGAGGTAGGTGATCATGTTTTTCTCAAATTCTCACCATGGAAAAGTGTGATGTGATTTGGTAAGAAAAGAAAGCTGAGTCCAAGGTTCATTGGACCATATGAAATTCTGGAGAGAGTTGGATCAGTTGCATATCGGGTGGCTTTACCTCCGAGTTTATCTCAGGTAAACAATGTTTTTCACGTTTCGATGTTGAGAAAGTATATGCCAGATCCATCTCATGTGTTTGAGTCCAGAGGTAGTTCATCTGGAAGAGAACCTATCTTATTAGGAAAATCCAGTCCAGATTCTTGACCACAGGGAGCAAGTGTTACGAAATAAGATGATTAATCAGGTAAAGGTTTTGTGGAAACCCCACATGATGGAAGAGGCAACATGGGAATCTGAAAATGCAATGAGGGATAAGTACCCCCATTTATTCGAAAAGTAAATAAATTACGGGGATGCAATTTACTAAAGGGGGGAAGGATGTAACATCCCAAGTAAGTAATGAATAATAGATATTTTTATCTATGTCTATTAATAAATTAGATAGTGTTTTAGAGGCTTAAAATGAAAATAAATCCAATCGTAAGCATGGAATACACTAATATTTTTTAAAAGACTGTTTTACTACCTTTTGATGAAAAAACATTTTTAAATCTATATTTTGACAATTTTATAAGTTATGTTTGTCAAAATAAACATATTCATTATTATTGGGACATTGAAATTTACATTGGATAAATTTTTGGTATTTTTCTGACAATGTTCATTTTTTAATGAATAGTGAAAAATACTGCATTTTACATTAAAACTGCTTTTTCATTTAATTTAATGATATGGTTAGATTATCTTTTTAATTGGTCTTAAAGTGTAATCTGAATATATTTTTACCATTTAATCTAATAGTGGTCATTAGGATTAATTTCACTTTGGAATTGGTCATAAACTAATGCCAAACTTTTCATAGATATGGTTTCAAAAAAACCCGCTATTTGTTTTGACAATGGGAATTATTTTTAAATCAATTATTGAAATTTATGTTTTTGGAATTTGGTAAAATGGATTAAATATTTGGAATCAAAAGGTCAAAATTATGTAATCAAGACTCTTTTGTTTTTGGACATTATGAATAGTAACGACGGTGATTATCTTTAATTATCTTGATTAATGAGTAATCGGGTAGTTAAGGATAATAAAATTATATCATAATAATACAAAAAGACCACAAAATGTGTCATAAGGCTACTGGTTGTCTCATGGACGACCATGGGATGCCTTGTGCCAAACTTGGGGCCCCATGGAATCACTTTTGTGGAAAGTGACGTGTTATCTTTGTATTTTTTTTAAAGAAAGTAAATATAACAAGAATGTATCACCTAAGTAAAATATTTTTAATTTTGTCTACATAAATTATCTTTTTGACTATAAATATTCATTAGAAAGCTAAAAATATTTCCTACATAATTATATTTCTTTCATAATTTTTAGACTTTAAATAAATTAAATTATTTATGACATCATGATGATGCAGTGATTACCTCATTAATAAAGGATTTAAATAAAATTGAAAGATAATGTAAAATCTAAGACCTACACATGTCCAAAACCTATTGTATGGATGGATTTAGAACTCTTATCACCTTACCCTCGAATTTTATCAATGTGGGACCTTTTTAATCCGAAAATCATTTTCAAATAAAGTAACATTTCTTTACTTTCCAAGAGTGCCCCTCCTCTCCTCTTATAAAAGGCCCCCACCTCTACCTCCTTACCCACAATCCCAAAGCCTTTGGCTCAGCCAACCCCTGCCCATTTTGTCTCTCCACATCCCTCTATTACTAATTTAAGCCTCACTTTGGGCATAAGTCTTCCCAAGGAAGCCTTTGAGCTCACACCAAAGGGAGTTACCCGATTTTAAGGTAAGTCTTCACTTGAGTCCTTTTGTTTTATTTTGCTTCTCCAACCCCCTAAACTCTTTTTATCCATTTCTTTTGTAACAACTCCAGTATCTTCAATATACTAGGATTTTGTTATAATAAGGATTCTAGATACACTTACACACACCTACATCTAATGGTTAATGGACATACTGTTTCCGTGGATGGTGAATTTATGCCTCCCAAAACGATGATTGTTCAACATTATTTTAACACCTTCAAAGGTGGAAATTAAGATGTAACTATATTTATATATGATATATAATATTTTTAGGTTTTCCTTAAGCTTCTTTATTTTTCATTTTGGGCGTACCTTTATGGTTTCCATTATGGGTAAACGTGATATCTTCATTTAAGGAAGTGCGGACTACCGCCCCCTCAAAGTGATTTGATTCGTTAAATACCATATGTGGGACGTATAAAGGATGGAAATATAATATTATATATGATATTATACTGGAATTATAATATACCTTTATATCATTATGAATCCATTCTATAAAATACGAAATAGAAATGAAAGTAGCGTTCATGCGTACGTACGTCTTACCGTCTCCATGAATGGTGCATTTCATTTCTTACCTCTAAATGATTATGTAATATTATAAATGGATGTATATACTAGATATATATGATATATAAATCATGATTATAATTCTGGATATAATGGATACATGAACAACTTGTAATTATAAAGGGTTTATTTTTTACTCAAGTACCAATGATCGTTAAAACGACCGTTATTAACTTAAATAATTACATAGTGTTCATGACATGGAAATAAGTGATATAAAAGGAATAATGAACTTGAAAAAGGTTCTTAAGCAAGTATAAATTAACTCAAGTTTATTATTCAGGACATTAAATAACGATCGAGTCAAGTCGGACCCGAGGTATGGGACTTCTTCTCAATCTCCTTTCATTGAGGCATATTTTGTTTTATACACAACCTTCTTTTATATGGTGTATAAACCCCTTTGACTTTTACGTTTATCCAAAATGAATCTTTTTTATAGGAAGCGTTTTACTAAACGAAAAAGGGAATGTTTTTGTCGTACGTATGCGGCGACAACGACTTCTCCACCGCCGTGACCATTATTTGAGTTTCGGCTTCCTTTACAAGCCATACCTTCTTTTTAAATGAAAAATAAATACCATGTTTTAGTTTTCTTTTATTTTGGTATTGAAAATGGTTTTCATAATGTTATTATTATATCTATGTGTTGTATTGATATCTTGTGATTGAAATGTGGAAATGTTATGTTTCCTTTATGCATGTTTTATGTGATATGATTATGTTATGGTTCTTGGGCATTATTATGAAGACGGGTGGTTCCGTGATAAACTAAGGGCGGGTGAGCCCGATACAGCTCTCCAATGCATTAGGTAACGCGAAGGAGTGAAACATTATGGTTTCTCTGAGGAGATTTAGGGAATATACTGTGATGGGTATTCCAAACGTAACCAAGAGGGTTACTCCCTACGTAAGAATGTTATGAATGCCTCAAGTTACCTTTATGTCTTATGATTTCTATGATTTATTCATGATTTGATGAGGTATGTTAAAGTGCTTATGTTTTATGGGTAAAGTATGATTTCATTCTTATGTATATATGTACCCATGTTTCCTTTCCATATTTTTATATCCCTTACTGAGCTTTTTATGCTCATCCCACGTTTTTTGAAATGTTTTTCACAGGTCAAGGGAAAGGTACATGATATGATGATATTGTCAAGGAAGTGTCAAGAATGAATCCATGATTTATTTTAAATATGTTTCCGTTGATGGGAAAGATGAAGAATATATTTATGTAACCACTTTGTTTATATGTGGAATGTTATGCAAGTTTTATGATCTAATTCTCTAAAACTCTAAACCCGAAAAGATCCTCAATGTGTAATCTTGTAATAACTCAAGATTAAGTAAGTTTTAAGGCTGGGGACATATTCTGCGATTCCATCGGTTCCCTCAGAATTCGATTCCGAGCACCGGTTCAAAAGTTAGAAAAAACTTGCTCGTTTGTTCACTGAACGTACCCGAGCCTAACTTCAGAAATTGATTCCGGGCACACCGGGCCTCAGAATCAGGTGCCGTCAGAAACTGCATTCTTGTAAAATCCCAAAGAAAATTAAGAAAAAATTTCCCTTGAATTTTACGGTTCTTTACAATTTAATCGACGAGAACCATAATTACGACATCAATAATATAAATAAAGGTGATAAATAAAATTATATAATTTTGACACCTCAAGCATACATTGTATAAAAAAATGGTTTTTTCGGTCCATGAAAAAATATGTACAATTTCATTAAAATAATATATTATATCCATGGTTGAAGCAAGAATAAAATTGTATAATCCATAAATGAAAATACATGCCTCACTAATTTATTAATCCATTATGTAATATGAATCCAATATGATGTTATTAGAGATATATAATATTTTGTTCATCAATAAATTTCCCAAAAATGATTCAGACTAATAGGATTTGATCATCAGTTTCTAGAGGTCCATTCCATCAATCATGGGATGGAATATTTTTAAATTACATAATGGAATATCTAATAAATCATTACGAATATAGGTGGAATGTAAAAGAGGGATGAGGAATTTCTATATATATATATGCATGGAAAAGTCCAATTTATGATGTGAATCTATAGTTCCTGTTATGAACCTCACATGGATTAAATTCAAAAAAAACTCATTGCATGATCCAAAATTGTAGAAAGGGTTTCATTCCATGTACAATGTTAGTCATGTTGTGATCCCTTCCAATCTATAACCCCCTAAATATAATATTTAGAAATCCATTCCTGGAATTTTTACTTATTCCACCATTTACAATGTATATTAAACATATCTAATCATCTCATATTTCTCCTTTACAATCTATCTTCAAGAACCGTTATTGAAAAAAACACATTGTCTAACACTATAGTATGGTTTCAAGATGACACAAAAAGGAATAAATCATTATAAAATTTGATAATGTTCATACAGAAGGAAAACAAGATTTGTTATTGTAGGTTTAGAGAAGTTGTAATTTTTTTGACATCAAAGAACGTGATAGATTTATTGATCATTAAATATAAATTTACTTCAATTATTTTTGATTAATTATAACTAATTTGAATTAATTAAATAATTTAAAATTAATGAGTGTGAAACATGATTTATAAAAGGATTTTTTTTAAATACATGTTGAATGAAAAGAAGAATGTAAAAAATAAGAAAAATATTTTAAAATAGTGTCTTTTTGTCAAAGGAATATTTAGACATATAAATTTGTGAAAATATATTTCCAATTGAATAAATTGTTTTTATTTTTATTAATAAAATAAAAAATGAAATAAATTTTAAATTTAATACAAAGTACTCATGATTTCTTGGGATTTGATATATATAAATGATTTTTATATATGAATTTAATAATTTATAGTTACAGAAATTTTATTATTTATATAACTGAATATGGTTATACAGTGAAAAAATTATTTCCTATGAAATGATTATAGACTTATTATTTCATAATAATAGGAAAATGATGAAGAATATGAAATTAATTATTAATTGTAATACATTATTTTCCGTATTGATTTTAATATTTAAAAAATATTCAAATAACCAATGTGATTAATGTTTTTTATGATTTTATACAACTTAAATGATAAATTGTTGACATAGAGGGATTTATATAACATTAATAAAATAAAAAATTCACATTGTAGAACATGTATTTATGCACTATGGTTTGTTATAGGAGATAATATTTATGAATACTATTACCTTGATATGGATTGATTATTTAAGAATATAGGAATAAATTTTAAAGGATTGTTTTTGGGTTCAATTAAATGTTTATGATAGTGTATTTCTTTACGATGTCGTGGTAATGATAAATAAATGAGACAATGTACCATATTTTGAACCTCAAAAAACATAAATTGTCCATAGGGATGTTTAGAAAATTAAAATTCCCATAAAATGTGTTAATTTTTCATCCTATGGAGAGTTACTATAGTATCAAATATTGTACTTCATGAAAATTTTGTGTAACATCCCAGGTAAATAAATAATAAAGAATTTTCATATTTATTAATATTTATGAATTAAATATTAATTTTATTTTAAAGGGGTTGCTATGTTCGATAGCGTACTCGATACGCAACGATGAGTTTCTTTGAAACTTACGTAGCACACTAGTAATATAATAATATTATTTTAAATGTTAGTTAACAAGTAGCCGTTGTACTGGCGGGAATGGATAGAAATAACTAAAATATGATTAGATATGTTTTTAAATGTTTATACATTTACCCAATAAAAGATAAAGGCTTAAAATACGGAAAGAGTTCAATTTTAGGCATTTATACTCTAATTTTCATGAAAGGTCCACTTATCAACTTTTGATGGAGAACCGTCATTAAATATAGTTTTGATCACTCTTATACTTTATTTTGGACCAAATATAACTCTTCTTTAGAATCGGGACATCAAAATTTACTTTGTGTAAATTTTTGGTACCTTTCTGATAAAGTTCTTTTTTTAATGAATAGTGTAAAATGTTGTATTTTAATTGAAAACCTCTTTTTATTCTAATTTATTAATATTATTAGATTATATTTTGAATTGGTTTTAAAGTGAAATTAGAATATATTTTTACCATTTAATCCAATGGTGGTCATTGGAATCAATTTCACTTTGAAATTGGACTTAAACTAGTGTCAATCTTTTGATACTTATCGTTTCATAAAAACACGCTATTTGCTCTGACAGCGGGAATTAATTATTAAATTAAATAATGTGACTAATATGTTCTGAATTTTGTAAAACGGACTTCATTTTTGAATTTGGAATATCAAATATAGCTGAGGGTGAATTTTTGGTAATTTTCTGAAAAACTTCAATTTTTGATGAATAGTGAAACCACTAAGTGGTAATCAAGCAAAATGATTTTTCAGTTAAATGAAAGTTTACCACTAATGTGTATTGAATTTTGAAAATCCGACATACATGGTTGTCATTAAGAAGTAAAATGTGGTTCAATGAGATTATAATAATTTTTTGGTGAATAGTAACTTTTTTTTCATTAATCGCGATTAGAGGTAATTAGTTTAGTTTAAGGTAAAAATGATATTATAAGAATGTGAAAAAACCATGACACTTGTACTACACCTATTGGGTGAGTCATGGACGACCAAGACAAGCCATGGGCCAACTTTGGGACCCCATGGAGCCACTTTAGTTGGAAAATGACAATAATATATTTTTATTTAATGTTAAAATTAAATTGACACAAACATGAGTTGTTTTACTAAAACAATTTTTAAGTAGGGTTACACAAGTCCAAATTTTGATTATAAATAGTCATTGGAAAGATAAAAAGATTTCCTAAATCATAGTATTTTGTTTATAATTTTTAGACATTAAATAAAATAAATTATTTATGACATAATAATGATGCAGCGATGACATCATTATTTGACGATTTAAATAAAATAGAAAGATAATGCAAACTCTATAAACTAAACATGTCCAAAACTTATTGGATGAGTGGATTTCGAAGCCTTATCACCTTATCCACGAATTATATCAATGTGGGACCTTTTAAAACCGAAACGCATTTTCAAATAAAGTAATATTTCTTTACTTTCCAAAAGTGCCCCTCCTCCCCCCTTATAAAAGGCCCCCACCTCTACCTCATTTCACACACTTCTCAAGCCTTTGGCTCGGCCAACCCCTGCCCATTTACTCTCTCCACATCCCTCTCCTCATCCTAGAGGATTACCTTTGGGCAGAATCCTTTCAAAGGAAGCCTTTAGGATCAAATCAAAAGGGAGTTACACTTTTTAAGGTAATTCATTCTCTCATGTTCATTTGTTTTATTTTGTTTCTCCAACCCCGTAAACTCTTTTTATTTACTTATTTTGTAACAAAATCAGTATCTTCAATATACTAGGATGTTTTTATAAGATTTATTCGAGCTACACTCTCACACAACTACATCAAATGGTTAAAGAACATACGGTTTCCGTGGATGGCGAGATTCTGCCTCCCGAAACGATGATTGTTCAATACTCATTTAACACCTTCAAAGGTGGCCATTATGATGTCACTATTTTTATATATGATATATAATATGTTTATGTTTTCTTTAAGCTTCTGTATTTTTCATTTTTGACATACCTTTATGGTTTCCATTATGGGTAAACACGATATCTTCATTTAAGGAAGTGCGGACTACCGCCCCCTCAAAATGATGTGATTCGTTAATGCCATATGTGGGACGTGTAAAAGATGGATTTAAAGTTATTATATATGATGTTATACTGGAATTATAATATACCTCTATATCATTATTATTTCTTTCCATTAAAGTATGAGATATAAATGAAAGCAGCGTTCATGCGTACGTACGGCTTACCGTCTCCATGAACGGTGCATTTCATTTCTTATCCCCAAATGTAATGTACTATTAAAAGTACATGTATATAATGGATATATATAATGAATGATATATCTAAATGATTATGTAATATTATAAATACATGTATATGCTCGATATATATGATATATATGATATTCAAATTAGTAATGTCATTCTGGATATAAATAACCTTTGACCACACGAACAACATGTAATTGTAAGAAGTCCACTTTCGACTTAAGAACCAAATATTGACAAAACAAACATTATTAACTTAAATGGTTACAAAATGTTTATAACATGGCAATAAGTGATATAAAAGGAATAATTAACATTAAAAAGGTTCTTAAACAAGTATAAATTAACTCAAGTTTATTATTCAGGACATTAAAGAACGATCGAGTCAAGTCAGACCCGAGGTAAGGGACTTCGTCTCAATCTCCTTTCATTGAGGCATATTTAATTTTATACACAACTTTCTTTTATACGGTGTATAAACTCCTTTGACTTTTACTTTTATACAAAAGGAATCTTTTTCTACGAAGCTTTTTACTAAACGACAAAAAGGAATGTTTTTTTAACGTACGCGGTGACAACGACCTTTTCCGCCGCCGCGAGTATTATTTGGTCTTTGGCTTTCTCAACAAGCCGTAATGTTTTTTAAAATAAAATAAATACCATATACTCTTTTATGTATTTTGGTATTGAAAATGGTTTTGAAAAAGGATTCTATTATGTCAATATATTTATGATATATTGTGATTGAAATGTGGAAATGTTATCATTCCTTTATATTGGTTTTATGTTTTATGATTTTATATTGGTACTTGGACATTTAACGGGTGGTTACGTTATAAACCATATGACGGGTGGTGCCGTGAATACCAGGACGGGTGGTTACGTTATAACCTCCAATGCATTGGGTATGGAATTCGGCCGTATGGCTATTCCATTAAGTATGTATGGAAAATTGGCCGTATGGCTATTCCATTAAGTGATATGTGTGGAAGTCAACCATATGGTTATTCCACTTAAGTATGTTTATGTCCCAAGTTACCTTTATATATTCTATGTGTTCTTTATATGGGTTTTATGGTAATCCTTTGGTTACAAAAAGGTAAGTAATGATACTTTATTCAGTGAAGAGTTTTTATTACTTCATAAAGGTGAAAAGTATTACTTTGATAAAGTATACATGGTTTACTTGTTGTTTTGAAAAACTAACAGTTTTCATTCTTTGTGTATCCCTTACTGAGCTTTTTATGCTCACCCCAAGTTTTTTTGAAATGTTTTTCACAGGACTTAATGTGGAATAGGGTCAAGGATGGGATCAAGGGAAAGTCATGCTTTATAAAACATGGAACTAGACATGTTTCTTTTTAAGAGTTTTTTTTATTATTCTATGAAAACTTAGTAGAAATGTCTACTTTGTAATCTTTTGAGATGTAATAGTTATGTTCTAATTCTCTAAAACTCTAAACCTGAAAAGATCCTCAACGTGAATTATTCATTTAATTCAATATTAAGTAAGGTTTAAGGCCGGGGCCTTATAGTTGGTATCAAAGGTCGGTTTAGACAACTTTAGGAGTTAGAAAAGTGTCAAATTATAATATGATTGAAATGATATAGCATTTACGGATTACTATGTTTCTTCGCCTAAGATATTTCTGTGTTCAGAATGGTTTTCCACAGAGGAAACAAAGCAGCTATGTTGGGACGACATCAGGAGGAAGATAACCTTCCAAATCAGAAACCTGAGATGGTCGGAATCGGAACTGAATAGTTTGTTGCAGTGATGGCACAGTTGACTCAGGCTATAAATGGTGGTGGTATCCATGCACGAGATCAGCCAGGTCAACCGCAGAGGAACATGTCAGTGGTGGAACATTTCATGAGGCAACATCCCCCATCATTCAGAGGATCATCTGACCCTGTGCAAGCTGAAGGGTGGATTAAAGCACTGGAAATTTTTTTTGATGTCATGGGGTGTTCAGAACATCAAAAGGTTAGTCTTGCTGTTTACCGTTTTGAAGGTGAAGCTGATCAGTGGTGGTCGATGGTGAAAAATATAAGGGATAGTGATGATATTGAGGATCTTCACTAGGACGAATTCAAAGGTATGTTTCTTGAGAAATATTTTCCTAAGGTGGTTCGTCTTAGGATGGGAAAACATTTCCTAGAATTGAGGCAGGAGGATGATTCAGTGGCTGCTTATGAAGAAAAGTTCACTCGATTGGCAAGGTATGCTCCAAACTTCATACGAGATCTTGATAGTAAAATAAACCATTTTTACTCAGGGTTAAAGCCAAAGTATCGAAGGGCTTTAGCTTCTCGTGAGTTTAAAAGTTATGAAAAGATTGTTCGATGTGCTGAGAAGGTAGAAATGGAGTTTGCCGATGATCCGGTGTTCTATGAAAAACAACAGAATAAGAGGTCTAGTTGGCAGGAAAAGGGGAAGAATTCATCAAAGAAGCAAGGAGGTAAGAAAACCAAATATCCATCCTGTGAGAAGTGTGGTAAAATGCATCCTGGAGAATGTTTATCCAAGTCTGGTAAGTGCTTTCGGTGTGGTAAGTCTGGTCATATTGCTCGTAACTGTAAGGAAGATGATCAAGCAGGAAATGAAAAGCCAACGGTAAGATGTTTTAAGTGTAATGAAATGGGTCATTATGCAAACGAGTGTCCAACGAAGAACTCAACTGGGGGAATGCAGCCAGACTACAAGCAGAAAGGGGTGGTAAAATCCTTTGCAACAACTTCAGCAGATGTTGGGCCATCGAATGAAGTGGTATCAGCTCCAGGGAGCTTAGTATTTTTTGAAGATTGACTTGAGGTCGGGGTATCATCAGTTGAAAGTAAAAGAAGCAGACGTTCCGAAGACTGCGTTCCGTACTAGATATGGCCATTATGAATTTGTAGTTATGCCTTTTGGGTTAACCAATGCACCTACTATATTCATGGACCTTATGAATAAAATTTTCCATGAGTTCTTGGATAAGTTTGTGTTTTGAGGTTTGGGAAGAGGTTATGTGTGCCTTGTGATTCACAGTTGAAGAATGAGTTGTTATGTGAAGCTCATAGTTCCCCGTTTTAAGTTCATCATGGCAGTACTTAGATGTACAAAGATCTGCGGGAGTATTACTGGTAGGATGGAATGAAAAGAGACATTGCTGATTTTACTGTGAAGTGTTTGACATGTCAACAGGTTAAAGCAGAGCGGCAGGGATGCTTCAGCCTTTACCAGTGCCAGAGTGGAAATGGGAAAACATATCCATGGACTTTGTTGTGGGATTACCGAGGACATCTCGAGGTAATAATTCAATCTGGGTTATTGTTGATCGCTTGACCAAATCTGCTCATTTATTTTCTATACGAGATACTTTCTCTCTTGATCAACTTTCCCGTTTGTATCTTAAAGAGATAGTCAGGTTACATGGAGTTCCTCTATCCATTGTATCAGATCGTGATCCCAGGTTTACTTCTAACTTTTGGAAAGGCCTTCAGAAGTCGTTGGGTACTGAATTAAATTTTAGTACATCTTTTCAACCTCAATCAGATGGGCAGTCAGAACGAACAATCCAGAAATTGGAGGATATGCTACGAGATTGTTCGATGGATTATCAAGGAAGTTGGTACCAACATCTTTCTTTGGTTGAGTTTTCTTATAATAACAGTTTTCATTCCAGTATACAGATGGCACCATTTGAGGCATTATATGGGAAGCGGTGTCGAACTCCAGCATTTTGGAATGAAGTGGGTGAAAGGAATCTGATGGGACCAGAATTGGTAGAAGAGATGACAGAAAAAGTTCAGTTGATTCAGAAGCACATGAGAACAGCTCAGAGCAGGCAGAAGAGTTATGCGGATAACCGGAGGAAGGATCTATCTTTCGAGGTAGGTGATCATGTTTTTCTCAAGGTTTCTCCTTGGAAAAGTGTGATGAGATTTGGTAAGAAGGGAAAGCTGAGTCCAAGGTTTATTGGACCATATGAAATTCTGGAGAGAGTTGGATCAGTTGCATACCGAGTGGCTTTACCTCCGAGTTTATCTCAGGTACACAATGTTTTTCATGTTTCAATGTTGAGAAAGTATATGCCAGATCCATCTCATGTTTTGAGTCCAGAGGTAGTTTAGCTGGAAGAGAACCTATCTTATGAGGAACAACCGGTCAAGATTCTTGACCACAGAGAGCAAGTGTTACGGAATAAGGTGATTCATCAGGTAAAGGTTTTGTGGAAAAACCATGTGATTGAAGAGGCAACGTGGGAATCTGAAAATGCTATGAGGGATAAATACCCCCACTTATTTTGATAAGTGAATAAAATTGCGAGGATGCAATTACCAAAAGGGGGGAAGGATGTAACATCCTAGGTAAATAAAGAATAAAGAATTTTCATATTTATTAATATTTACGAATTAAATATTAATTTTATTTTAAAGGGGTTGCTATGTTCGATAGCGTACCCGATACGCAACGATGAGTTTCTTTGAAACATACGTAGCACACTAGTAATATAATAATATTATTTTAAATGTTAGTTAACAAGTAGCCATTATACTGGCAGGAATGGATAGAAATAACTAAAATATGATTAGATATGTTTTTAAATGTTTATACATTTACCCAATAAAAGATAAAGGCTTAAAATACGGAAAGAGTTCAATTTTAGGCATTTATACTCCAATTTTCACGAAAGGTCCACTTATCACCTTTTGATGGAGAACCGTCATTAAATATAGTTTTGATCACTCTTATAATTTATTTTGGACCAAATATAACTCTTCTTTAGAATCGGGACATCAAAATATACTTTGTGTAAATTTTTGGTACCTTTCTGATAAAGTTCTTTTTTTAATGAATAGTGTAAAATGTTGTATTTTAATTCAAAACCTCTTTTTATTCTAATTTATTAATATGATTAGATTATATTTTGAATTGGTTTTAAAGTGAAATTAGAATATATTTTTACCATTTAATCCAATGGTGGTCATTGGAATCAATCTCACTTTGAAATTGGACTTAAACTAGTGTCAATCTTTTGATACTTATCGTTTCATAAAAACACACTATTTGCTCTGACAGCGGGAATTAATTATTAAATTAAATAATGTGACTAATATGTTTTGAATTTTGTAAAACGGACTTCATTTTTGAATTCGGAATATCAAATATAGCTGAGGGTGAATTTTTGGTAATTTTCTGAAAAACTTCAATTTTTGATGAATAGTGAAACCACTAAGTGGTAATCAAGCAAACTGATTTTTCAGTTAAATGAAATTTTACCACTAATGTGTATTGAATTTTGAAAATCCGACATACATGGTTGTCATTAAGAAGTAAAATTTGGTTCAATGAGATTATAATAATTTTTTGGTGAATAGTAACTTTTTTTCATTAATCGCGATTAGAGGTAATTTGTGTAGTTTAAGGTAAAAATGATATTATAAGAATGTGAAAACACCATGACACTTGTCCTACACCTATTGGGTGAGTCATGGCCGACCAAGACAAGCCATGGGCCAACTTTGGGACCCCATGGAGCCACTTTAGTTGGAAAATGACAATAATATATTTTTATTTAATGTTAAAATTAAATTGACACAAACATGAGTTGTTTTACTAAAACACTTTTTAAGTAGGGTTACACAATTCCAAATTTTGATTATAAATAGTCATTGGAAAGCTAAAAAGATTTCCTACATCATAGTATTTTGTTTATAATTTTTAGACATTAAATAAAATAAATTATTTATGACATAATAATGATGCAGTGATGACATCATTATTTGACGATTTAAATAAAATAGAAAGTTAATGAAAAATCTATAAACTACACATGTCCAAAACTTATTGGATGAGTGGATTTCGAAGCCTTATCACCTTATCCACAAATCATATCAATTTGGGACCTTTTAAAACCGAAACACATTTTCAAATAAAGTAATATTTCTTTACTTTCCAAAAGTGCCCCTCCTCCCCTCTTATAAAAGGCCCCCACCTCTACCTCATTTCACACACTTCTCAAGCCTTTGGCTCGGCCAACCCCTGCCCATTTACTCTCTCCACATCCCTCTCCTCATACTAGAGGATTCCCTTTGGGCATAATCCTTTCAAAGGAAGCCTTTAGGATCAAATCAAAAGGGAGTTACACTTTTTAAGATAATTCATTCTCTCATGTTCATTTGTTTTATTTTGTTTCTCCAACCCCCTAAACTATTTTTATTTACTTATTTTGTAACAACATCAGTATATTCAATATACTAGGATGTTGTTATAGGATTTATTCGAGCTACACTCTCACACAACTACATCAAATGGTTAAAGAACATACGGTTTCCATGGATGGCGAGATTCTGCCTCCCGAAACGATGATTGTTAAATACTCATTTAACACCTTCAAAGGTGGCCATTATGATGTCACTATTTTTATATATGATATATAATATGTTTATGTTTTCTTTAAGCTTCTGTATTTTTCATTTTTGACATACCTTTATGGTTTCCATTATGGGTAAACACGATATCTTCATTTAAGGAAGTGCGGACTACCGCCCCCTCAAAATGATGTGATTCGTTAATGCCATATGTGGGATGTGTAAAGGATGGATTTAAAGTTATTATATATGATGTTATACTGGAATTATAATATACCTCTATATCATTATTATTTCTTTCCATTAAAGTATGAGATAGAAATGAAAGTAGCGTTCATGCGTACGTACGACTTACCGTCTCCATGAACGGTGCATTTCATTTCTTATCCCCAAATGTAATGTACTATTAAAAGTACATGTATATAATGGATATATATAATGAATGATATATCTAAATGATTATGTAATATTATAAATACATGTATATGCTGGATATATATGATATATATGATATCCAAATTAGTAATGTCATTCTGGATATAAATAACCTTTGACCACACGAACAACATGTAATTGTAAGAAGTCCACTTTCGACTTAAGAACCAAATATTGACAAAACAAAAATTATTAACTTAAATGGTTACAAAATGTTTATAACATGGCAATAAGTGATATAAAAGGAATAATGAACATTAAAAAGGTTCTTAAACAAGTATAAATTAACTCAAGTTTATTATTCAGGACATTAAAGAACGATCGAGTCAAGTCGGACCCGAGGTAAGGGACTTCGTCTCAATCTCCTTTCATTGAGGCATATTTCATTTTATACACAACTTTCTTTTATACGGTGTATAAAATCCTTTGACTTTTACTTTTATACAAAAGGAATCTTTTTCTACGAAGCGTTTTACTAAACGACAAAAAGGAATGTTTTTTAACGTACGCGGTGACAACGACCTTTTCCGCCGCCGCGAGTATTATTTGGTCTTTGGCTTTCTCAACAAGCCGTAATGTTTTTTAAAATAAAATAAATACCATATACCCTTTTATGTATTTTGGTATTGAAAATGGTTTTGAAAAAGGATTCTATTATGTCAATATATTTATGATATATTGTGATTGAAATGTGGAAATGTTATCATTCCTTTATATTGGTTTTATGTTTTATGATTTTATATTGGTACTTGGACATTTAATGGGTGGTTACGTTATAAACCATATGACGGGTGGTGCCGTGAATACCAGGACGGGTGGATACGTTATAACCTCCAATGCATTGGGTATGGAATTCGGCCGTATGGCTATTCCATTAAGTATGTATGGAAAATTGGCCGTATGGCTATTCCATTAAGTGATATGTGTGGAAGTCAACCGTATGGTTATTCCACTTAAGTATGTTTATGTCCCAAGTTACCTTTATATATTCTATGTGTTCTTTATATGGGTTTTATGGTAATCCTTTGGTTACAAAAATGTAAGTAATGATACTTTATTCAGTGAAGAGTTTTTATTACTTCATAAAGGTGAAAAGTATTACTTTGATAAAGTATACATGGTTTACTTGTTGTTTTGAAAAACTAACAGTTTTCATTCTTTGTGTATCCCTTACTGAGCTTTTTATGCTCACCCCAAGTTTTTTTGAAATGTTTTTCACAGGACATAATGTGGAATAGGGTCAAGGATGGGATCAAGGGAAAGTCATGCTTTATAAAACATGGAACTAGACATGTTTCTTTTTAAGAGTTTTTTTTATTATTCTATGAAAACTTAGTAGAAATGTCTACTTTGTAATCTTTTGAGATGTAATAGTTATGTTCTAATTCTCTAAAAATCTAAACCTGAAAAGATCCTCAACGTGAATTATTCATTTAATTCAATATTAAGTAAGGTTTAAGGCCGGGGCCTTATATTTTGTAAGGTCATAGATTATAAAATGTTGTTTTTGTTATTATATTAAGGCCTCATGGAATTGTGAGAATCACTAAACACAACTATATTTGTTTCTATAACTAAATTTATTTTATCAATTTTTTCAAACATTTTTACATTATATATTTTAATATTATTTTTTCTATTCCAAAGTGAAATTTAAAACCATTTTCACAATAATCATATTGATATATTATATAAAAATGTAATTTTTTTCTTTTAGTTACCAATTCTAATTCATCAATTATAATATCTATTTCAAGGATGAATTATTAACTCCATGTTGAACATAATTTAATAATATTTGGATAAGTCAATTTGGAGGTATGATTAATTGATTATAATGATTCAATCATGATATTTGAATAACATCTATTAAATAATGAAATTCAATATGATAAAAAAATTAAAATATTAAAAGTCACATTAATTTATCGTTTTGTATGAAAAATAGAGTATACATTTTTACATAATTGTTGATTTGGATCCTAATGAATTATAATTAGATTAATTAATGTAGTATTATGGAATTCTGTCACATATAATCTATGTTTCGAAAAACCTAAAAGTAATTAATATATTGAAATTCATTAGATTGTGATGTTACAAATGTTATGAATATCATCAATTGTATTTTACTTCATAATTACTTCTTTCCTAACAAATTTTAATAAGTAATTTTCCATTTTACTTTTTAAAATTAAATAATATCATTTTCATGGTTTTTAAAGTTATTAAAATTAGAAAAATATAAATGTTAGGATTCAAATGATTCAAATAAAATCAAATAGGTTCTTATGTATTGAAATGATCTAGTAGTATTTTTGTTTAGAAGATTTAAAACTAATATATAAATCTGTATTAATATCCCAATTGATGTGATTCTATCTTAGGAATTTTTAATTATTTATAAATAATTATTTTTACTAAAATGGGTAGTTTGAAAAAATGTTATGGAAAATGATAAAATCTATAGACTGTATTTTGTTTTTTAGTTAGGTATTTATTAATTCAATATACTAGTTATTTCTATGTTATATTATTGTAATTTATATATTAACATGAAAAATTTTGATTCATGTATCTATGTTGTACGTATGTTTGTAAGATAATATGAATATTAATTTTTCACTTCTAAATAGTAATTATAGGTATCATTTTCATCCGATTATTTAATGAAAGAAAAATATATTCTAAAATAGAATAAAATTCTTAAATAGTCATCCTGGTCATGTAATTATTATCAAGAGTTATATATATTAAAATACTAATGAAAATGTTATATATTATGATTAAATTAAATATATTTTTTGAAAGTTCAAATTCAATTATGGAGTATAGTGTAATCTATAAAATTTTATTTTATGAGATTTGTATTTATGTTTTGTATTAGTTATGGTTTTATTTTTCTTAAAACTATATCATTATGGTATGTATTTGAGGTTCAATATATTTTTATTAAAATGTAATATTCATTATAAAATTTGGTTAACTATAATATTTAACTTTTTGAACTATTTTTATTCTTAATTCTTTCTTAGTTTCAAAATAAACTTTATTTTGAATTGTATTTTTTGGATAATATAACGGTAAAATAATTATGTTTGATTAAAATTTCCTGGTGTGGTGTGATATTCATGAAATAATAATTACTATTTCATGATAACACATTTTAATATGATTTCAAAAAATATATTATAATTTTTTTAAAATGTATATTAGAGATATATAAAACTACTTCTATTAGAAATATTTTAGAAAATTTTTATTTAATTTTAATTAAAAATGACTTTTTGAGGTTTAAATTCGTAAAATTTATTTTTTATACGTAAAATTTTTGTTCTCAAATTTTTAATGGGATACAACTACAAATATATGGTTATTAGATTGAACCCCTACCTGATAAGACAATACTAATACCATAATTTTGGTGGATACATTATGAATTGTTGTAATAAATATTGAGAGTCATTCAATCAAAATTCATTTCACATAACAATTTAATTTCTATTAAAAACATAACTTCAGACACACATTCATTCAAAATCATTTGGATAGTTACATCGTATGAAGCTCTTCATTTTGAATATGATGTAATGGACTAAATTCCTTTGAATTTTAATTATTTTTTATAATACATGTTGTTTAATTGTTTTGACAAAGAATCCTTACATATATCATAATCCTAGAAATAGAACGTATAGTACATGACCAAGAGAACTAAAGACCAGATGACACTAGAATAAACCCTCCCTAGAAACTGACTCAATTATGGTGTCCCCCCCCCCCCACATCGCATTACTGATCGGCTAGCAATTCAATGTACATAGCTTCCCTAGGCCTTATACTAATGGAAACATTTTCATACCATCTCCCTATTGCTAATCTAGTTATCTCAACTCCAGTGGTTCCTAGTTGCCATGATTCCACCTCTTGGGAATTTTGTTTTGATGGATAACCTAACTGAATCATAGCCCAAAAGCCTTGTGTCCTAATAAAACACAGATTAATGGCTTGAGGTGTCCCACATTCCATGTGGCCAAAATCCTATAGTGGATCAAAGGGCACAATATGTGGCATGTTCTCCAAAATTAGGTGAAAACATTTTTCCATACATCAACGTCTATAAAAACTCAAATATTCGCCGATATATATTTTTAAACCTAGTCCTTTTGTATGTAGGATTATGAGATTTTTCAATCATCCACCGCGCAAACAATAAATTCTATATAGGGTAATGCGTTAAACCTAATGGTATCCCGACCAATCCTAAAATACATTGTTTGTTACCTAGCTGTAAAAAATAAATTTGATTCTCAATATTCATAACATGAAAGGTGCTCAAGTCTATAGGGACTCAACCCTGCACTATTTCCCCAATGTAGTGAATCTTTACTAACCAGGTATACTAATCCACTGACACATAAATGATAAAAAAACATTTTTTTTGAAATACTCCACTCTTAATGGTGGGACCCATCCAAGCCTAGATCATTCCACAAATTACCTGGTTATGAAAATGAATTTGTGTAATCTAAATCATCATTTAAATATTTTTCAACTGTGATAGCACTCAAGCCATCCTCAATTCCCTCACATAGGGATTTGGTAACAACTTGGTGTAACACTCGACTAACTCTCTAATGACCCTCATGTGGAATACATGCTAAAATATTTAATTTAATAATAAAATTTATGTTCATTAATCTTCAATATAGAGTTGTTGATAACAATTCACTACAAATGGATAAAACTGTCTTTTATTGGGTTCTATGAATTAACAAAAATGGGAATGTGCATATGTCAACATGAATAATATTGAAAACACATTTCATTAAATAAAATAAATCAAGGATGGATTTAGAAAGGATTGATATCCATCTTTTTGTAAACATTGAAGTATATACAAGTCCCTCTAAACTATATTCCGTTATGTAACATTTTAATTTCCTTCTGTGAAGATGTTTTCAATTCCTTATGTATACCAAAGTTCTCTAACTATGATTGGGATATGAGATCAAATGTGTCATCTTTAGAGTTTAGAGGATTTTTCGTGCTTCTCCTTTTTTCATTATCAACCATACTCTATTTAAAATGTAAAGATACAACATTTAGTTATTATAATACACATATTTGGATCATAATTTACATTAAACATTGATTTAATGTTTGATAGACCATATATATTGGGGTTTTCCTTCCACTTCCATATCTATATAATTGACATTTAAAAAAATAGATGTACCAAAACATATTCTTATTTGATTAGTTAATGTGTTCGTTTAATTATTTTAATAGATAATATGTTTCAAAAATTGAAAAATGGTATATTTTTAGACTAGAAATAAATATAAAAATTTGGGTTTATATTCAATAAAAGACTGAATGATTTAATTAATTATTTGTACATTAATGTTATTGACTTCTATAAAATGGTTTATAAATATATAAAAATAATTAATAATAAAATATTAGTTAAATTGTTTAATTTCCCTTTATCAAATACGAAAAATTCATATTCATTACTCTAGTGTTTTAAAATAAATAATGTATTTATTTTAATAATGAAAAATGAAATAATGAATTGGATATGATTATTTATAATTATTTTATAAATAATAGAAAATATATTTTGAAATATTTATAATATTTTAAAAGGTTTCTTTATAATTGATTATCATTAATAAAAATTATGGTTAAATGATAAATATTTTTTAATATATACCATTTATAAAAAATTTCAAAAATCATAATATACAGTATTGGAAATATATTAATTTATAAAATATTTATAAATTAATCAACTATAAATTACTTATAAAAAATTTTAAATTATTTTGTAAAAATTATATTAATAAAAAATTAAAAATATTAAATGCAAATAGTTAAAATATTGTTCTCAGAATTTTTTTGTTTACCTAGAAAATTATGTTCAATGAATTTTTAAAAATGATTTCCATATTTTTAACCAAGAGTTCCAAATTATTTTATTATTTTATTATAATTTTTAGGCATTTCAAGTTTTCCATGTAAAGATAATTATTTTCCATAGTATATGTAAAACAATATAATGGGTTAATGTGAAAAGGAAAAAAATAAAATACCTGAAAACATCATCATTATGTTAGTGGTTGACGTGTTTCTTTAACATATCCATCCTCTAAAAAACTAATTATAATCTATATTACATGGAATTAATTGCAACCATATATGGTAGGATTTAAATATAAAATAATCATTTGTAAATCACTTAAAACTGGCCCTTATCAAGTATAAATAAAACCCATCAACACCCCCTTTCTCTTCACTAGCGTTGAGGAATTTAAAATCTCTACCAAATAATATCCACCCCACTATCCCAACATCCATGTTTTTTCCCTCACCCAAATTACAATTCCATGTTCCTTAATGGATCATTCATGGAGGTTATATTCAAGAGGTTATTTTCCCAAACAACTACCCTTATTTTATTTACTTTTTAAACCTTATCCACACCTCCTTCATCCATAAAGGAATAATAATTGTTGTATAATTTATATTCAATATTTTATTCTAATGGAACATATTATATCCATCCATTTTATTAAATCTGTTTATTCAAGGAAATGAATCCATCATTCAAATTGTAAAAGTTAATTTTCTCAGTGAATAATGAAATTTATGTTTCCATTAACAACATAAATGGTGGTTATAAAAGTATTAATATTATAAAATCACATTGTAATAGAAAATTTTTAACCTATTATGTGATTTAGAACTAGTATAAAGACATAATATTAAATAAAAATAAACTAGTTTGTGATGGTTGAAAAATTCACTAAATTGAACTAAATATTAATCATTAACCATTTATAAAAAGAATAATCCAAATGTAAGAAAAAAAATTATATATAATTCCATTTATACTTATGTATGTCCATTAAAACCATTTCAGTTATATTATGAGTTTCATTTCTATTTGATAATAAAATCTATAATTATATATAAATGAACTGACCATGAAACAATGAAACAAACATAGCTGAAAAAATGAGAATAATCAAATATCATTTAAAAAAGGTGGTAAGATGTTATAAAAGTATTATATAGGGTATTATAAAAAATAATATGGCTCTGGAATGAATTAATAAAATTATATAAACCTTTATAAATGAGGTCAAATTATGTGAAACAAGTGTTGAAGTTTCAGTTAAGTGTTTCTCGCCTCACTTTTACTACTATGAGATATATGCCTAAATAAACCACTAATTCCATGTGTGTGGTGTAAATATTTTCATTTGATATATAATATCATGAATCACATTATCTTAATTTTATTATGTGTTTCATTTAATAATTATTACTTTTATGGTGCATATGATTCAACTAATTACAAAGTTGTAACATAATTCTTAACCCGTGTTCAATTCCTTGGGTTAACCATCTATTTCCTTGGTTATGTCATACAAATCCTAATTGTTAACAAATTTTAAGTTATTTTTTATTTTTATTAAATTTATTTTTATTTATATTTGATACATTTGATTGACTCGTTTGATTAATAATCATGTCAATGATATAATATTTATAAGGGACATTATTTTTAACATTATCTTTTAAAAATTATCTTAAAAATCTTTTTTTCATCAATGTCCATGTTTTCTAAAATTGTCAACAAAAATAAATTTACTATTATTTTTTTATTTTTTTAAAGAAATTTGACCTATATTTTAATTTTTACCAAATGGTTAGAAGGGATTCGTTCTGTCATTTTCTTCATGGGGTTCTTTATGACTTTTATGAAAAAAAGACTAAATGAATATTTTTTAAATTATACATCATGTGTATATTTTCACTTCGTCATGATTCAATAATTCCAAGAATATCCATTTAAAATATTATTTGGATAAATAAAATCAAATATTTTATTTTATAATTTAACGAAATTTGAAAAACATTCAAAACATAAATGATATTTTCCTCAAAAATTATTTCATCTGGTCCTCCAGAAAAATAAATTTTCTTTCTCAGATTGAATTATTTGGTGTTACTTATTCATTACTAGTGGTATTTATTCAATGATATTATTATTATTCCTTAAATGGTTGTTTTATGTTTATGGTTTCTTTTTATTTACAAATCTCATTTAGTTTCTAGGAGTTATGTTATGATGGGATTTTTATTGAATCATTACATTACATGGGTTCTTGTTTAACTAATGAATTACGTTTTTATGGAAGACATATGTATAGATTCAATTATTTGACATTGCTTATGATATAACCAATGATGGTGGTTACTTTATAACCATATATTGGGGTTACATTATAACCAATGATGGGTGGGACATATATATCCCTCTAATGCATTGGTTAATGATATTATATTTTATAAGATCGACAGGACTACCGGAAAGTACAACTAGTTGAGTAAAGGAATTTATCCACAATGTTATAATTTGGAGTGAACCATGAATGCCATGATTGTTTTGGGATTGAACCTATTCAACTATGATTGTGTTTCAAAAGTGAAATGAATACTAAGTAAATGATTTTATATACTTAATTGTATGCCACATTCTATGTATTATGTTGTTATTATACTCTCATTGGTCATGATTTATTGTGATTCACATATGATAAACTTATATTATTTATTCCATTCCAAAATATTATGATCTTTGATACGAAAGGAATAATTTTAAAATGATATGTTCATATTAGTATGAACTTATGTTGATGTTATAATTGATATCTCCATTAATTACCCTTACTTTGCATCTCAACTTAAAATTTTATTATGTTTATTTTTCCATGATATGAAAGTAGGTATTATATTTTTCATGTCAAAATATTGTCAAGTTATATAGGAATTAGTGGGATATGATGTAGATTTTATTGAACATGTTGTTTTTGGTTCCATGATCACAATGACACAAAACCCATATAGTCATGAAATTTTTTTAGATTATATAATGAGTATTCATCTATTTAGAAGAAATATTAATGTATTAAATGTAAGGTTTGTTATAGTTGGTTTCATAGGTTGGTTTAAATGATAATTTTAATCAAGGATTCTAAATACATAAGTAAAATCCCAAGGGATAAGTGCATTTATATGATACAATCCTATAATTTTGGTAGTGATCATAAATAATCAATCGATAAAACTAATATATCATAGATTTATATTTTATAATAAAGTTAACTTTATTTTTTATACAACTATGAGTATTGTGCATCGTACTATGATTTTTTAGATTTGGGAAAATGGATGGAATTAGGAAGTTTAATGCTAATGGTGAATGTATTGGAAAATAGAATATTATTTCTCATGAAAAAACAATGAAATTGGAGTTGGAATAAGAAACCTTGTTATTATAAGTAATTATAAATATCATAATATGATCAATAATCTCATGTTTGGTGTGTTTTTTTGGACAATCTATTAAGATAAATATAGAGTTTCATGGTGACTACAAAGGAAAAAAAATTCAATTTTTCTCAGGTGAATCATGTGGGATGTGTAATCCTAGAGAATGTTTCCAAGGAACTAGAAGATTCATTGGGTGTAGAGAATAAATATAGAAATAAAGTAATTTTAAATTAAAAATATTAATGTTAATTTAACAAAACAGATGATAATTATAGTATTACTAACGTATCATCGGCATTTTATTGTTTTAAATTTTGAATATATGGGAATTATAAAAATTGATTCTCTTGGGAGAAACCTCATAAAGATAATCAGAATGATTTTATGAGTATTGTTTATATTTCCAATTATGATGAGACTAGAAATGACATATGAAAAATAAAATTATTAGGGAATGAAATGATGAATCATGGTAAATGATTTAAGAAGTAAGTTTAATGATTGAGTTTTTATGTATTTGAATTTAGGTATAATTTTGTAAATCTAATTTTATGGTATTATGGAATAATTAAAAATATAATGATTATTCCATTTTAGATTATACATAATTAATTAATAGTATATGTTCAATGGTACTGATAACTATTTAATGATATTGAGTTTATAAGGTGTTATTTTTTGAGAATTCATGGGAAACGTAATGATCACCCAAAATATGTCAATCATTATGGGATAATAATGAGATAAAGAGATGTTTTATTTTGATAAACTAAATGGGATAATATTAATTACCATGGAACTGATTAGTAATATGATGAAATGTTGTATGATAGATTAAGTTTATAGAATTTTTTGATATGAGTAAAGAGTTAATTTTTGAATGAATGTCTGTTTTCAGAAAGGTTTTATTGTAGTTTAGGTTATTTCCATGTTTCAAGAGAATACATGATAATGATATTATTTTTTTAAAAAAAATTGAGGATTACATCATGTTTTCTTGGTGGATTAATGTTTTGTTAATTTTGTAAATTTACTGACCTTCATTATGAAATTTTGGATTTTAATTTTTTTGGAAGGATCATAAGTGTAACAATTTATGAAATTGTTTTTTTATATTTTGATGGTGTTTTAGAGATTAATGGGTTACTTAACCATTTGAATATTATTCCATATTGAATAATCTATGCTGAGTATTTTTGATGAAAACTATATATAGAAGGAATGAAGTGTTATCCTATTATGGAAGTTATGATCCATTTGTTCTATGGGAATTACAATTCAAACTTCATATCATTGATTGATAAATGAAGCAGAGATTGATCAAGGCACAAAAAAAGAGTGAGACTGTACTTAGGTGATGAAATCAAATAAGTATATCTTCTAGAATAATTTTTAAATAAAATTATATCATATTATCCTCAATTATGATGATATCAATGACCTCCTTTAGGCATATTAGGTCTATGGTTTTTTGGTTATTAACCCTCTAATTACCCTATTCTCTGTCATTATCCATCAAAACATGATTGTTTTAATTATATTACATCTTCATTTTCGACAAATTTTACCCTAATTAGAATATTAGTTTTGTGGTGATCTTCACCATTTACTTTCCCAATTTTAAGAGGATCTTTTATTAACCATTTTTTCAATATAGGTTTCCCAAAATGATATTTTCAATTATACACTTTATATTTTCAATGTACAATTACAAATTTCAAAGAATAAATTTTTTTAAATTCTATATCATATTGGTATGGTAGATTATTAATTATTTCATCCACTAAATCTCTCACATGTTCATGATTTGTTTCGGGTATCTCTCATGAGGATGTACATTCACAATCCTTCATATGTACTAAACTCAATGTTTGTACCACTAGATTGTGATATTTCTTATGCAGAACATCTATTGGAGATTCTGAATCATATAGATAATGTTCAATGAAAAAATACCACACACATGGTATATGTTTTTAGTTTCAACAACCTATATTATAATTCTACATTCGAACCTAAGGATGTGAGGAGATATATATTTCTTCATCATTTTATATAGGGGTAAAAAAATCAATGCAAAATCATTTTATATGGGGTAGAATGTTCCACCATATTATTTTATGGCATCTTCACTCTATTTAGCAGTCACCTTATAACAATAAACTATTTATAGTGGTTAGAGGTCATTTTTATTGTGTTTCAATATTTTTGTCTCAAGAGTTCTTAAAAACATTTACGTAAAATAAATTTGACAAAAAAAATCCCTTAATATTTTCCAAATAAAAAATTTTCTAAACATATTATCTAGAAAATGATTTCCTTATTTTTTGAGAATCGTTAATTAAATATTTATAAGAAAACATTTGCTAGAAAAAAATTCCATACTAAGTGTTTTTGTAGATACAAGAACATAATATTACCAAACAAACATTCAAAATAGAGTTTATAATTTTTCTCAACGATTTAAATTTATAATCTTCATTTTTAAATCTTCCTTTTTTAATAATGTTATTCTATGTTTGTTAGTTTTTTGAAAATAAACCTATCTAAAATTTTTATAACAGAGTATTATATATAATTAGAATTAATTTTCCTCTAATAAAACTTATATAATAATGATATAACATAAATAGTTTAGATATTTTTACAACTGTTGTGAAATATTATCATCCATAATTCATAATAATGGATTCAATCAAAATTATTGGAATTGAAAAAGATAAATCAAATATATTCTTATGTCAATTTAATATAGAAATGGGTCACCACGTATTCATTTCCAAATTGTTTTTACTGGATATCTCTCATTGTCATGATATCCTCCCATAATATCTTGTTTTATTTCAACTATTTGATTTATGGTTTTTGCAATTAAGGTTGTGGGATTTTCAATCAATATCTCAAATAAATTATACCAGGGAATGACTAATTTTGATAACATGGTAAAAAAATATTATTATTTGTTGAATTAAATTTTTTGTTTCAATATTATGAATATCTCACTATTTATATGGATGATAATTATTTACATGTTCGGAGAGACATTATTATAATCAAGCATTGAATTTCATGAAGTTGATTAATTAATGTTTGTTACCATTACATTATTTAGATATTCAAGAAATATGTATATCCAACTAGTGGATAATTTGGTTAATATTCCTTTTAATGTTAAAAAAAATCTTGTAACCAATAAGTTTCTTAATGAGATGGGATATTTGAGAATTCCTAAGCAGAAACATCATCTTTCGTCATGGAAGGAAATTTAGAGAAACTTCTCTCATTATTCACTTTTCGTAATAATTGTTACCTAATGACTTCAAAATTATCATATTCTATGAATGGTTTTATATATAACATCACATGTATAGATAATTTTGTGTTATATATCTTCTAAAACATGAGAAAATTAATCTCCGGGATGGTTTTATTTTGTTGCATTGATTTTGTAAAAGTTCAGCCTCTAGAGTTGAAGATAATTTTGTATCTATGTTTTAAAAATAAAATTAGAAACATTTATAGAATTTAAAAAGACCATGAATTTGGAAAATCAAATAATGTAGAAGACATAAAATAATGGATTAGAGATTATAATAATATGAATCTTCTATTTATACATTATTTAATGAATTTTTTTATAAAAAAGGCAAATCCACATCACTCATTTAAACTTACAATCTTGAATAAAAAATTCTGGAAAATATAATGGTTAGTGATATTTCTCCTCCAATCCCTAATTAAAAGGATAAAACCATGTATGGTAATTATTTTCAATAATTTATCAAATATAATGGTGAATATATTGATGATATCCCATCATCCAGGTTTGATGAAACTAAAAACATCGATCTAAAGAAGATAACATATTGAAACATATAGAATATGAGGTGAAAAATGTGGGAAGAAATAGAATGAAAAAAATCGTATAATGAATTATTAAAGGGGCTTGATCAAATAAATTCAAAATATGAAGTACAAAAAATGAACATTTTCCTTATCTATTCAATCTAAACAACTTTTGACCTTCTAATAAGAACTAAAACCATTTCAAGAATCAGTAAAATTCATAACTATTCAAAACAAAAAAAATGAAATATGTTTATATTGAAAAAATCCAATCTTAGAATTTTAAAACATGAGATTAAATGTATTTTGATAAATATGTTAATGGTAAATTGATAAAGGGGAATAAAATTACAAAATAGTTGAAGAGAACTCAATACATTGAACAATTGAATATCAAGACTCATATTTCATTATCTACCAATTATCCAAGAGATATTTAACATATTGATTTAGAGAATAAAAATTACTCAGAATAAGAATATAAATAAATAAAAATTAATTCATAAGTGAAAAAATATTAATATTTTGATGTTATGGATGTCTTTAAAATTAAATCTAATGAAAAAAGATAATATCATCACATATCGATACCAACTACTCTGTAAATTAATGATATTTCATTAGATTCTACTAAAAGTTCTCCAATAACATGAATTAAGATAATAAATATGGGAATGAAATATTATATGGTATTCATCAATATACATGATGGGCTAAATATTATATTTTTTTATATTGAAGCAAGGTTAGTATACATCCAATGAAAAATTGACATGTTGTAAGAAACACACCCATTAAAACAACATTTTATTATCTTAATTTAAAATGAGGAAGAGTTTAAGGAACGGAAATGGACATAAAAAGTGGTCTCATGAAATTTTAATAGTGGGATTAGATAGATAAAACAGACCAAATAAAGTATTTAGCTTCATGATTAATATACTAATTTAATAATATGAACAAAAGGTCAATTTTGAAATTCATGAGATATATATATTATGAATCTTGTGATGGTTAAAGGGAAATTAAGAATCATAAATCTCTCTAAATTTATCCTGATAAAGAACTTTCAAATTAATGGAATATTGTTCTTTTTATTGAAGATGATGTAATAAAGATGTAAGATTATACTATCAATATTGGAGTTATAGAATATGTTTTTGTGAGAATTAATGATGTTGTTGTTACATCGTCAAAATAATATGGTTATTTGGAAAATATGAAAGTGATCATTACAAATATTTCATGGAATGATTTATTATTTTAATACCTTTAATCATTTTTTAATAAAACAACCTTAAAAATTGTGAATGTATATATTTTGGTTGCATGTTCTTCATTATATTTTTTTGGATAGTTTTTTCCTAATATCATTATGTGAATGACTTTATATAATATTTGGATGAGTAACATTTAATAATTTTTGGATCAATTTACTTCTTAATATTTTTTTGAATGTTTTGTTTTCATATAAATTGGTTCATTTAAAAACATCCCCTAAAATTTTAGGAACACATCTCCCAAAACCTTATAAAAAATCACAAGGGTTGAGAATTTATCTAATTAATTGGGGATGAATGTATCTAATATTTTTTGAGAAATAATCAATAAACATAATATAAAGGAACTTTTTGGACAGGGAAAGAAAATTATAATTTTATAACTTTTCTAGAAATTGGTATATTGATATATTTTATAATATAATGGGATTATGTATATTTAGTATTATTTAAAATTAGTTTTTCTCATTAAAAGTTTTATTTTATTATTTTTAAAAATGGGGAGTTTTTTTAATCAAATAAATTATTTCTAAACATTCTAACCTTTTTTATTGAAAATTAAAACCCCCTTATTTTAAATTTTATACATCTCTATCTTATATACTACCAATGTTTAAAATAAAAAATTATAGGAAATTTGTTTTAAGGAGTGGAGCTTTTGAATAATATTTTATAGAACTTACGAACAAAATTAACATGTACTTTTTATATCATCTAGATGTATATAAAGATCCCCAAAATGAATTCTATAAATCCTTAAAGAAAAACTATATCAAATTCTATCTTTTTATGTTTTACCATGTCTACAATAAAAATTTCGTCATATGGATGAAGACATGTCTACATAAAGAACATTTCAGAACCTATAGTATAGAAAAGCCAAAACATTTCACATGATGAACATTTCATACTCTACTGAATATAATCTATAATAATTTTAATGGTATATGAAGAACCTTTGTGATGTTTTTTTAAATGTATTGTATTTTTTGAGTACGAAATCTCTTTCTAAAATAATGTTTTTTCAGAAATTTGACCTTCTCCATCATAATGAGTATGTTTTCTGAAGACATGTTTCTGGATCCATGTTTTCATACTGAGCAACACCAGACATAGAAGAAGTGAGAAGTATGAATTTGATTGATTAGAAAATTTATCATATTTACTTTTATCATCATGACATTAAAAATAATTCAATTCAAAATAATCAGTGAAATGATGAAGTTACTGAAGTGTTCTGAAAGAATAAAGTGATGTCAGGAGTTAAAAAGTATTCATGCTTTCTAAAAAAAATAAGATGATGCTTTTCAGATCATTATGTTCTCATAAATCATTAAAACTCTCATTATAAATGATTTTTGAGTAATTATGGAGAGGTTTGAATATTTTTAATGTTTTAAAATTATATTTCCATCATAATGGGAATTATATTGTAATGAGCTGGGAATGAAAAATATTTTACTAAGCCTAAGGAAGAAACAAATAATTATGTTAAAATCATACAGAGATTTATATACTCATATTTTTATACTAAAATTTTCATACTTGTATTTCTGTACTAAAAAAATCATACTAAGATTTTCATACATGGATTTTTTAACTGAAATTTTCATAATTGGATTTTTATTCTTGGAGAATTCTACTAAAGAATTCATGCTCTAATTTTTATACATGGATTTTCATAATAGAATTTTCATAATCAGAAAATATTATTAAGAAAGAAATAGATTGTAATGAGATGAGAGAGAATCATATTGTAATGAGATGATAAGTAAATAGATAATAATGTGATGAGAACGATATAAAGAGTTAAAGAATTCATACTTGAAATTAATTTTTTCTAAAATATCAGTGAAATATATAGAGGGTTGAATAAGTCAAAGTTCATGTTTTAAATGTGATATATTTTCATATATTTTTTTTATTTGAAAAATTAAGGAATGTTACAGATTTCTCACCTTTTTTTATAAGTTTCTTTTGAATTCTTCCTCAAATCATTTGTCCATTAAAAAATTTTCACATACGCACAAAAGATAGAGTGATGAAGAATTTTTAGTAAAGATTCCCATTATATTGAAGATGAATAGAATTTATAATTGTATTAGATTTTAAATTTTCCATATTTATAATGATTTAATTATATTGAATCATCATATTGGGAAAATCGGATCCAGGATCTAGCATTATCATACTTATAAAATCAGATCTAGGATCTATCATTTTCGTACTAAAAAAATCTAATCCATAATCTAGCATTACCATACTCAAAAAAAGATACTGGATCTATCATTATCATATTTTTATAAATTTATCCACACTCTCCATACATAGAAAAATCCAATCTAGGATCCAACATCACCATATTCAGAAAATTGGATCCAAACAAATCGGTCTGAGGGTTCAGACTGAAAAATTGTGGATAAGAGTTAACAAATTTTTTATTCTTTTTCTTTCGATAAATTTCTCTACAGGAAACCCTTTTAAACTACTAGGAGTCAGTATAATAATACCTATTGGGAGATAGAAGATGTCTAATAGTACTTTTTAGAAGTTGTATTCACTTCATCTTAATAGTATATTTCTATAGACCCATGGTAGTTTCTATGAAACGAATGTAGGTTTTCACACAACGGCCAAACCTTGTAAAATTTGTGTGTTTTACATTATTTTATACTTTTACATGAATGATTATTTACTATATGTAGGTAAAGAAATGTATCTTAATAGGTTTTATTTGTTATATTTAAAAACAATTAAAACATATAAATAGTTTACAACTGATCCCACCCCCCTTCTTAGTTGATTTTCAATCCATTAGAACAACAATTAATATTAGAGGGAAGGATCCATTGTTGAATCCTTATCAAGGATAATATAAACTCTATTTATAATAGAGTAATTTCTATATTTTGTCAAAAAAATATAATGGGTGGTAAAATAGTATGATTCTTTATCCCTTATCTCTTTCCCATGAAATTGTTGATATTGCTACTATTGTTTTTCCAGAAATTAAGAAAAATTATCCTATGGAGTTTTTATCAAATAAAAATGGAAGTTTATGGAATATATAGAAATAAAATCCTTATGACCTTATCAGATAATGTTAATTAGAACATGATTGGTCTCAAAGCATTAATATGTATGCAGAGCAAGATAGAATGTGTTTTTGAAGGGAATAAAAAAGTTAAGGATGAAAAGCTAAAAATCTGGTGTAGAAATTATAAGGACATCAAAATGAGAGATGAAGAAAAAATTGGTGACTGCTTCACCAATGTAAATGAAATTTAATGCAATATCAGATTATTCATATATATCATGGAATGTTCTACAATTGTGAAGAAAATTTTGATAAACTTTTTGGATAGGTTTGAATCAAAAATTCCTTCTTTAGAAGATAAATATGATTTATCTTTTGATTAGTTTAATAAAATTATTATTCCATACGATAGGAGGAAATCTAAAATATTTAAAAATAATATGAAAGATGAATTGGATATTGAATCTATGAGAATTCTTAAAATTCAAGATGATGAAGAAGATTATCCTTGTGACACCAATGATAAAGAGCGTGATGAGTTGAATGAAAAAAATCATGTCTCTTATATACAATTACTGTTGAATAGGAAGAGGAAAGTATAAAGGTAAACATATTTTAAAATGTTTTGAGTGTAGTGGAATTGAAATCAATGCTATGAATATCCCAAATAAAAAGGCTTGAGAATATCCAGATGATTCTAATGGGAAATATTAATAAAAGAAGTGGAATAAAAATCCTAAAAAGGATAGTATTCCAATATATTCAAAAAATTGTTTACTAGAAAAAAATTTATATGTTGATTAAAGAAGATGAATTGGACTCCCTTGATAACAATTCCTATAAATATAAAAGTTCAGAACAATTTAGATCCTTCATTTCAAAATTTGATAAAACAGAATATTCCTTAGAGAGTAAAGAAGGTTGTTAAAAATAATATATAGAGTATCAGATCAGAAACAAAATCCTCCAATGACTTTAGAAAAACAAAACTCTCTAGAATTAAATAAGCGTTAAAAAGAAATATATTCAAGAAAATTATGATGCATGGAAATATTTTAACGAGTAGGATAGGAAATACATCGAGGATATTCTATATTAAAAACATTTATTTTATATACTAGGAAATTTAATTGAAGATCATAGTAATAATATAGAAAATAAGGAATAAAGAAGTTAGCATGTTACAATCAAAAATTATTTCGTATGAAAGATCCTTGAGGAAGAAGAACTAAAACTTCAAAAAATCATCAGAAGTAGATGTTGAGTCTTCTAAAGTTATTCATAAGGCTTAATACAGGAATTAGGTGAAATATTATATTAACAAAAAATATTTCAATTGATTCTTTTAGCATTTCGTGTTCTAAAAAATGTTTTGGGAATGCATGGGTGGTAAAATAATGTGATAAATCAATCAATTCTAAAAATATAAAAGACTCAATCAAACGAGAAGATGGTCAATGTCCTGAGTATGTTAGAGCTGAAAGAAGTTACCAACCTCTAGAAAGCCTTAATAGAGAAATTTCACATTTTAATAGAAAATCAAGATTTGATGGTTATTGCTAGTGTTTTGGTATCAATGGTAATAATGATTATAATTTTTGGAAAAAACTATCTTTACTGAGAAGAAGGTCTCAGAAAAGTGGATGAAATAGTGAAAGTATAATGATAAATGTTCTGAATGTATAGAATTTTGAAAAATTGAATTCTCAGTATGTTATATACATTCAAACAACAAATCAATTTGAATGTATGGAAGCATTTTTTGGTAAATGTAATCATGTAGGTCATCAAACAGAAATAGGTATGAAACTACTTCTAAAACATGTTTCTCATTGTAGAAAATAAATGAATGTGGAAAAGAATAATGTCGACAAAAAAATTTTGTTGTCGAAATAGATTTAAAAGAAAGAAAAAGAACAAACCATGGACCTTGGTAGTGGTTTCTATTAAAATATGTTGGGTGATATGAAAATCTTGAAACGTGTTTAAATTAATTATGGATGAGCATTTAGCTTTGGTAATGATAGTCCATTAAAAATTATGGGAATCCGAACGACTATTATTAGAGCTGAAAAATTGAAATATAAGGATGATTAATTTTTTGAGGGGCTAAAAAATAACTTACTTAGTGTAAGTAAACATTGTGATGATGAAAAAAAACAATTTTTAGAAAACATTTTGGCATCAACCAAATGTGTGAATTATGGAAAATTTATTACAAAATGAGAAATAACTAATCAAAATCTTTTTCAAATAACAGAATTCAATAACTCATGTTACTTGAGTGATGAAGATTACAAAAAATTATGTCACCAATGACATGGCCACCTTGGTATGTAAAACAGGAATGAAATTTCTAAATTTGATGTTGTCTAAAATTTAATAGAATTGTAAATAATTGGTGAAGGGGTTTATATTACTTAAAATAAAGGAAAGATGACTAATAAAATTCATAACACTACTTAGATTCAATCTATCATACCACTTTAGCTTATTCATTCGATTTATGTTGGTCGATTATACATCAATCAAAAAAAGTTATATTTATACTTTATCAATTTTATTGTTGTCTTCATTTGGATGAAAAACATCATATTTATGTAGCATGAGTCATAATCTAGGGAAATGTTTAAATTTTTTAGAAAGGATGTTGAGAAATAAAATGTGGTTTCTATAAAAAAAAGTTTAAAATAGATAATGGTATAAAATTTATCATAATTTTTTTTGAGACATGTCTATAAAATCTTGGTATCAAACATCAGTATAGTTATAATTATAATCCATAAAAAATGGTGTATCAAAATGAATGAATAGTTTGTAAATGAAATGGGATGAAGTATGATAGTTGAATAAAAACATTTAAAATTATATTGGAGATAAGTTGTTAGTACTACTTTATATATTCAAAATACATGCTGAAGAAACAAAAAAACTAACATGACACCTTCTAAATTTTTTTACAACAAAAAGACTTCATTGAAATACTTTAATGTTTTTGGAAGTCCATGTTTTCTCAAAATCAAAAAACCATATTTGGGAATGTATGATGAGACATATGAGGAATGAACTTTTATGGGGTATTCACCAAATATAGGAATATACAAATTATGCAATAAACATTTAGAAAATTTGGTGGAATAATATCATTTGCAGATAATTTAAAATCAATGTTACATAAAAAAGGTTTTGAGAATGCTATGGAGGATATACTAGTGATTTGAAACAATAGTGAAAGTAATTAAAACTTACCTTTCAAGACATAGGAGGATATAGTAATGAGAAAACATTAGCAAGGAGAGAATCGTAGAAATTTCTTACTTTACACAAACACATTGAATCCAAAAGCATTATTGGGAATTATAAGTCTCTGGTTCAGACAAGAAGAATGATCAGATTAGATAATCATATTCAACATATCTCAAATGTTGATGTAGAATCATTTCAGAAGCTATTAAACATAATGAATGGGTGGATTTTGTTAATTAAGAATTAGATCAATTTGAAAATAATGAATCATGGGAGATTATTTAACATCCAAAAAAATAAAAATCATATCAAATACTAGTGGGTTTTGAGAAACCAGTTAAATAAACATGCAGATGATTCATGAAATAAATCCAGTGTTGTTTGTAAAACCAATTCATAGGTGGAAGGTGTGGATTTTGAAGAATCGTTATCCACAGTTTCATGATTAGAAACTAATAAAATATTTGTCATTGGATGCATATTAGAATTACAAACATTATCAGATGGATGAAAATTTATCTTTCATAATTGGTGAGGTTGACGAAAAAGTTTTCATAGAACAACTTTGGTGGTTTCTACTTGATGAGGATGAAAATAGAGTTTTTAAATTGAATAACACTTTTTATGTGTTAAAAAAATCAACCTGTTATTGTTATTCTAAAGAGGAATTTTTTTTATAATATCAAAAATTTCTAAATGAAAAGATGAAAAAATGTAATATTTGAAACAAGTTTGACTCTAGAGATAAAACTGAAATAATTTATGCAGATGACATAATTATTTCTAGGGATACGGAAGATGTATGATAAAGATTTTTTGAGAAAATGAAGAATAACATTAAAATGCCACTATTGGGATAATTTACTTTATTCATTGTCTTATAAGCTCATCAAAAGGGAAAATACATGTTTTATCTTAAGAAAAGTATGCCATGGAATTTATAAAAAAAAGTATGGAAAGGTGCAATATAAAGAAGATTGAACTCCTAATTCAGTGAGAAAAAAGATGAGTAATGTTGAATCTTGAAAAAATTTCAATCAGAAAGCCTTTCAAAAGTTGATGAGAAGTCTTAATTACCTTACATCCTGAAGGCCAGATATTGTTTTTGTTGTAACTTTGTGTGCTAGTTAACAAAGTATTCTAAAGGAATCACATGTATTAGAAGCCATGATTATTCTAAGATGTGTAAAAGGAACAACTTCAAGTGGGTTGTTTTGTAAAAAAATAGTGAGATGATGATTCATGGTTTTACAAATTCCTATTGGGCTAGTTATTATAAGAATAGAAAATCAACCATATGAGGAACATTTTTCCTGGGTGAATGATGTGTGAGTTACCATATTAATAAAAAAATTTCAGTAACACAGAGCATAGAGGAACATGAATATGTTGTAGCTACTCATAATTGAACTCAAATATTGTGGAGGGAGGTTCATATGGAAGATTTGAATGTAAAAGTTTCTAAACCATTGAAGATACTTTTTGATAAACATATTACAATTGATATTTCTTTGAATCTTGACCTGCATTCAAGATCAAAACAGATTGATATAACGTTTCGCATTATAAAAAAGAACTAATTTACTAGATATGATTTGATGGAATACATTTTCACAATGTATCATATTTATGATATCATTAAAAAATAACTGTTGAATGAATTGTTTCTGGAATTATGCTAGTATCTTCATGTCTAGTATACTCATATTCCTTCCTAATCCTCATATGGAAGATACCCCACTATTTAATTGTATATGTGTAAAAGTGGGGATATAAAGTAACAACTTTCTACTTTGTAAAAATTATGACTTCCTTTTATTTTATGAATATGAATAAATGGATATCATAGAGTGGGGGATAAAAGGAATGTTAAAATAGAAAGAATGTTGGAGATATAAAGAATGAGTGAACAGAAAAGTAATAAGAGTTTATCGTTACATGCCCACAAAATTTTCATTCCATTGAGTTATGTAATTCCTTCAAAAACCTTAATTTATCTCTTAGTGTGGGGTCATGACACTTTATTTTGAGAATGTCCATGTTTTGATAAAAGTAAAAAAACATGAGTTGTTTACCAATGTTGAGTTTTGAAACATACTGAGAGTTAGAAAATTTGTTAATGAGGGTTGTCAACAAATCTTAAGGGGGATATTGAGGAACTATTTTAGTGTTTTATTAAAATGTTTTTAATATTTGTCAACTAAATCTCTTGGAAAGATAATTTTTTTTCATGAAATCTGATCGTATCAATATTAATGTTGTTGCTTTCCAAACATATGTTTCAAGATGTAGGTTTTCATACTAAGGTAAATTGGACAAAGAAGAAGTCAGGAAGATGAAGTTTGTTTATCAAAAACATTATCATATTCAATTCCATCGGACTAACATTTAGAATAGTCTAATGAAAAATAATCAAACACATATTGATGTTACTGAAGATTTTTTAAAGATGAAAGTGAACTCCTGATTTAGTACATTTTCATACTTTCTAAATGAAAATTAAACGATGATTTGAAAATTAAAAGTTCTCAAAAATCATGAAGCACTCATTATAAATGATTTTGAAGAAATATTATATTGGAACGAATGTATTTATTGTTGAAAAATGAGATTTCAATAATAATGGGAATTATATAATTATGATATGTAAAAGAAATATTTGTTGTTGAGATAGAGGAAAAAAGAAATCATACTGGGAAAATTGTACTGAGATTATCCACATCATATTTTTGTACTCATATTTTCTTACTCAGATTTTCATACTAGGAAAATTGCAATGAGATTTCATACTGATCTTTTCATATATAGATTTTTTTACTCGGATTTTCATACTAGTAAAATCATAATAACATTTTCATACTTATATTTTCATACTAAGCTTTTCATACTCTGATTTTCATACTAGGAAAATCATACTGGGACATTCGTACCAAAATTTACATACTTGGATTTTCAAACTGGGCTTTTCATAATAGAAAAATCATACTAAGAATGAAACATATTGTAATGATGTGAGAAAGAAATAGATTATAATGAACTAAGAATGAAACAAATCAAAATGAGGTGACAATGATATAAAGAGTTAAAGATGTTGAATTCAATTTATATATTTCATAAATTTATAAGATATCTCAAGATATTGAAAGAATATAATATTTATGTTTTAAATACAAGATATTTTCATTTATATTGACATTTGAGGATGTGGGGAATTTTTCTTAGTTTTCATCAATCATTTTCTAATTAACCTATAAATACTTCCTCAGATCATTTGTTCATTTGAAACTTTTGAAATACATGGAAAAGGCATAGCACTGGAGAATTTGAATTGCATATTACAGTAAGATTGAAGAAGAATTGTATTGAGCATTCTATCATAATTTGAATTTTTCATATTTATAATGAATTCATTATATTTAATCATCATATTAGAAAAATATGATCCAACATTATTGTACTTAGAAAATCGGATTCATTATCCAGCATTATCGTACTCAGAAAATTGGATCCAGGATCTTGCATTATCATACTCATAAAATCAAATCTTGGATACAACATTATCCTATTCAGAAAATCCTATCCACAATCATCATTATAATAACAAATTGGATCCAGCATCCAACATCATCATATTGAGAATAATGGATCCATCCAAATCATACCGTGGATTCAGATTGAGATATTATTGAGCATATTCAACAAACTCTATATTTTTTTGTTTGAATAAATTATTTTACCAGAAAAAAAATTCAAAATGAGGGGAGCCAATTTCATCATTCCTCTCAGGAGGAAAAATGTGTCTAATAGAAGTTGGCATAAGTTATATTCACCTATTATTAATAGTGGATTTCCATAGACTAATAGGTGTAGATATAGAAATGATTTATATTCCCACATTGAGTCTAACCTTGTAATTATTGTTTGCTTTACCTACTTTTCAACATTTCCATGCATGATTATTTAATAAACATTATATAGAAATAAATATTAATAGGTTACAGGGGTTAGGTTTTGATAATAATTGAATCATATAATGATTTAATAGATAATTCGCCCCCCCCATTATTAGTTGTTTTTAGATACTATGAAAATTTAGTACATTATCATTATAACCATTGGATAGGGAATTTTTTAGGGACATTTCAGTATAAGGAGTTATTCTGATGTCATTGCAACCTCCTCCAAGGTATTTTGAATATGACCATTGGGAGTTTACCTTTAAATTGAGATACCTTTACCAAGGAAGAATATTTTACTCCATCAATAATATAATTTTTCTTTGAATATTTTTATTATATTATTACTTGAGTGTACATTATTATAATAATATATCGAGTCTTTGGATTAAATAATATGTGTATGGATTATATTTTTAAGTGCCTAGACATACTTTTTTGTTTTAATTTGTCTATCTGAACAAGTAGGAATAAGGAATTCTAGTGGGAGAGAAGAAATTGTTCATTATTATCCCCTGATTGAGGGTTTCCTAGGATAGGGAAATTGAGATATTAACAATATAAGAATCTATATATTCATTAGTGTAATAGAGATATACATTTATGGAATTTTTAATATAACAGATACCGAAAGTCTGGATAAATAATTGCACAATAATTATAGATAATGTATGGATATTATCTTAAATGTTTTAGTGATTTTTTCCTTATTTGTTTTGTATATGCTTTTATATAATTGTTTTTAGATGTTTATTCTTTTGATGTAAATTTTTATGAACATTTTATATAGTTTTTTATAAAAAACATTCTAATATATGATAATAGTGTATTATTGTATATTTTCTACATCAAATTCCTTTATTATTAGTGGTTTAGAAACATTTATGACTTATTTTTTAAACTATAATCCCCCCTTTTATTAAAATAAATACTCTTTCAATCCAATTGTTTATAGAAACCAAAAACCATTCGTCTTTAGACAAAAACTCTACTAATGAATTTTACTAAACACATTTTGGGAAAATACCACAACCATTACATCAAAACACAATATCCCACAAGATAATAAGTCAAATACATTTTACAGATTTTTTAATATCAATAAACACTTGAATTTAACATAATAAAACAAAATTATTAAATTTCTATGTAAATATAGATTTAGGGAGAATACACCTATATAAAATAGTATCGTGTTGAGGAACCACTCCACAGACACATAGATTCAGGATGTATTAACTCTTATATTATAGATTACAAAAAAGTCATAATCAAAAGAACACCCTAATTATAGGATAAAGGCATGTAATTCTTAGACAAGTGTTCTACCATGATAAAACAGGAATATGATAATATATATGGATCTATGAATATAACAATTCAGGAATAACATATTTTAATTTTAACATAATTTTCATTATTTAGACATTACATCTCATAATTAACTCTCAATGTATGAGGAACATAATTTTTAGTCTCGTTGAGGACCAGTTATATAGGAAACTTATTCCACATTAATTTGGAACATTTTTTTAATATTGAACTATTCTGAACCTCATTTTATATATCTAATGAATTATTATTTTCACCATCTCCTATGGAAGGAAGATATATGAAATTGGTGAGCCTAGATACCCAGTAAGTGTGATAATAATCAATAACAATCAAAGATTAAAAATTTTCATAAGACACATGCATAGAAACATAAAATATAGAAATGAAATCACAAAATTATGGAATAAATGAATTTATTACAACAACATAGTACATTACATCACAAATAAAAGTCATGTTTTTTTTCAATAACCATATTCATAAAGCGGAAAAATACCCATATTGGATTTGGTTCACTATATAATCACCTAAATAGAATTTCATAATATATAATGAATTACCCATTTTATTATAGGGATATATAATTTGTATCCCATCAGTCTCATAATATAGTTTTCCTATCTTGACCACACATGCACCATACATAGTGGACAAAGTCATGTAGGGGATTAGGTTCACTCCCTGGTCACATTCATAAAATTTACTAAGATATAATGATTAACCAAATACATTATATGACTATATAAATATAGTAACATTGATAAAATAATAAAAACAAAAAATATGTGTTCCACACAAGAAAAAAAATACATAAACCATTAACATGATTAAACCCATGTGAAGGAAGTGGATTTCATAATTCTAATTCATAAATAAATTGAAGCCTTAATTATAAATATTTCCCATAGAACAAGGAATTATATCATTTGATAAATAAAAAATTAAAAGGAGGAATTGTTCATGAACAAGGAGTCACTATACAAACCAATTCATGAGAGGGATTTATGATAATAAAGAATAAAAATACACCACTTAGGAAATTAATTATAAAATAATTAAGGATCCTTTTAATAAAAAGTAATGGTGTATTAATTTTCAGGAAACCAGAATTAAAACATCACAGTTTTCCATTAAAATATAATGTATTTTATATATTATTCATGGTACAAATAAATTTTCTTAGGTTCTTCATGGAAGGAGATAAGAAATAGGAAAGACTTCTTGAACCTGGTTTACATAGAACTGTGAATTTTAAAGGGAACTAAAAACATGTATACCCTAAAATTTTAAAGTTTATTTAACAAGGAATATATTTAATGGAAATATATAACAATAATAAAAATATATTCTGAATATGATTTCCTAAATGGGAGAGAAATAATAGAACATGTAGTCGATATGTAACAATGGTGTTATGGATAATCCCTTATCTCTATGTTCAAAAACATTCTAGACTTTCACAAGAAATAATTATTAATTAAATTATGAAAATTTAATATATAAACATTAACATTACTAATCTATATTTTCTATTTCAATTTCCCATTTTATATAATTTTTTATTTATTTTTAATTTTTTCTATTATTATATATGTTATAGGAGGATTTTTGGTTATTTTCATCATAAAACTTCCATTTTTAGGGCATGGTTAAAGGTGTTGTAAAATTTAATCATGATATTAATAATTTTATATTTTGGTTTACATTATTATTACATTAAATCAATAATTATATATTTTCTTTGGTTATCAGGAAATATACACAAATTAGGAAATGTATTTTGATTATTCCATTTATGGTGGTAAAAGTTTTTACGATGGTTTCTCGTTGATCGAACATTTATAATTAAGAATATTATTTTTAATGAAAATTAATCTTGTAAAAATATTATTTTTAAATATTAATTAAATTTTAAATGTATTCCATTTTTTATTGAATATGGAAAACAAAAAATTCTTTTTGATGGTGGTTGTCAACTTGTATGCATGAGTGAAACATTCATTTTTTAGGGAGTGTGAGTGGATATGAAATAATGTAATTATAAATTAATAGTCATAAAGATGCATTAAATATCATTTTTTCCAATTAAATACCCTTTTAATCATTTCATTTTATTTTTTGATGGAATATTGAACCAACGTTCATGGAAGTGGTAGTCCTCACATACATGTATCGGTGTTTTCCTTTTTCGTGATGATTTTACAATAAGATATAAAATAGAAAATCCATCAGTATAATAAGACATTATAATATTGAATATGTTGATGTAATCATACATTCATGTATAGAGGAGATATTATGGGTGTATAAAAAGAAAATATCTATAGATATTAGGTTTAAATTATTACCTCTCCCTTAGTAGTTCGCCTTTATGTAAATCCATAAGGATACACAGCATGGTATTTCAATTATATAAAGGCTTATAATGCATGGGTAGGGTGTTAAAGAGAGACTAGATAATTTTTTTTGAAATTTTTTTTAATGGGGTGAAAATGAGAATAATGTGAGCTCCTTTTATATGTAAAGTGAGTGGTATTATTGCAAAATCTCTTGATAGACCAATAATCAATCTCTATTATTCTTGACCAATGGTTCCAAAATTGGGAAATAATGTTTTTGGGATGTCATAATATTGATCTACACTCTACTATCCACAATAACGAATTTCTTATTAAATTTTAAAAAAATTAAACAATGTCAAACTAATTTTACCCTCATTTTATACTTATCGCAAAAAATCCAATTTCACCATCAATAACTAATTTTAATTTTAAAAATTATAATTAAATTTATTTACAAATTTAAATTTTCTAATTTAAAGTATGTGAATCATTTTATAAATTAGGAGTTCTAAGAATTCTAGAAATTCATTTTATAAATAATTCGTAAAATGTAGAAAAATCATTTTTTGGGAAAAATTTCATTTAAAAATAATTAATTTTGAAATAAGATTGTAGGCTCAATAAAAAATTACACATTTTAATACTAAAAAATTATTATTCTTTATCAATGAATATTTAGGTGTTTAATGATAAAATATTCCAAAAAATATATTTTACAAAAAACAATCTCTACGTAAAAGCTGCTAGCATTAATTGAACTTGTAATACCGCCATCTCAAAACTAATACCACTCAAATGAACTTTCTACCACTAGATTAGGTCATTATAGCACTATTTCACGGATTATAACACCATAGTTAGTTTTTATCTTCTTCCTCTTGTTGGATCTATCTATTGCCAGAACATTCTCTCAATCGCGAGTTAGAGTTTTCCACCACCGGGAATATTCTATAACCACTACTAATAAATATTCTTCTTATATATGGAATTATATACTATCATATTTTTTATGCGTACTTCTGTTGAATTATTTTACCACCTGGAAGAATCGAGTATAGCTATATTATTTCTCATAGTGTCAATCTAATCATGTTGCCACCAGATTAGTTTTGTGGCCCCTAGTTGATCTCAACTTCTATGAATAATTATAATTAAATATAAAATTATATCTAAATTCTAGTTTATGTAGTTCAGTTTCATTCTTTGTTTCATTGAGTAATATTATTTAATAATATTTATTATTAAAATAGATACATAGGTGCATTAAAAAATATAATTTATCGAGTTTCTACCCATTATGGATATTTTTTTAAGTTTTATTCTTATCCTATAATGGATAAATATATTTTATAAAATCTATAAATTTGATGATCCTTGTGTTTATAACTCATTTTATTGATATACTAGTAGTTGTAGTAATTGAACTTACAATCATTAGTGTGCCTTGTGAAATAGAGGCTTGTTCCTACTGCATATGACACATTGTCTTTAATAAATAAAATAGAATACATGCAATGTTTTTTTGAAGTCACGTTTAGGATAAATTAAATATGATCCAAATGTAGAGGAAAATAATTTTTTATAATCCCAAGATAATTATAGAAAGATAACCAAGAAAATCATTTTTATGTTCTTTCTCCATTCTTCTTCTCTATTATACAAATCAATGAGTTATTCTTCCTTTTAATGTTTATTCCTTTTCAAAAGTATTTTAAACTATATTGAATAGTATTCAAACACTCACTCCACACTTCTACTACATCTTATGTCCCATTTATAAATGTAGATGATGATGGATTTAACTATAAAACCTGATCTATGGTTTAGATCTGTGTATTCCATAATATACATGTCTAGCAGTGACTGCCTTCCAAGTGGAAATGATTTTGTCTCTTCTTGAGAATGATCTTATTTTATTTATTTATAATGTGTGTGAATTTTTTTATTAATTTTTTTTGAAAAATATTTTATTTTCTCAAAACACATTAGAGAATCCACAGTTCTATAGTGATCTTTAAACCGAGATATATGTATATAATGATTACTATGATTATAATTGTTAAAAAAGACAAATATTTATAAAACATAAATTAATTTTTTTTTGGACCGGGCCATTGATAAATCTTTGAAAACATAAAATTATTTTTCCCTAACATTTTTATTAATGGGATTATTTTTGTAATTTTTTTGATTTACTTTTTAGTTTTTATTATAAATAAATGTAATTGGATTCCCAACACCCCCCCCACAACCCCATTATTATATCCACTAGAAATAAAAATTAGTATCATATATTTTAATTTCAATATAATTTTTTTCAATATAATTTTTATTTAGATAATGTTATAATTAAATGATATAAATTTTTGTTTATTCTAAATTTTTATATCTATGGATAGTAATTGACATAATGGAATTACTAAACGTACACCTCTTGGTTTTTAGAGCTAAAACTATTCTCAATGGGAAACTAACATATAAAATAAATCTTAGAATAATGGGTTATTAAATCTATGAAATAATTAAAAAAAAATGTGAATAACATTAATTTTTTAGAGGTGAGTAGAGTGATATCACTAATGTAGACTATGATTATAATTTTAAAGCTATTGATGATTTATACTATGAAATAATAGATTATTAATTTCACTAAATATTTCCTATGATATTGAATAAACTTTACAATGCATATATGTTGTTTTGAAAATAAAACTATAGTGAAAAATATGAAAGAAAGCGTATTGTAAGAAAGATGAATAGTTTTGAGAATTTAAATTCTTCGAGTGTAAAATACAATTACATATAATATATTATTGTAGAAAATTAATTTATTTTAAAAACTATATAGATAGAGTGAATAGACAAAATAACTACATTAAGTACACTTTAATTGAATCTAATGATTTCTTTAGTGACTCATATATTAGCCGAGAAGATGAATATGAAAAATAAAATCTATGCTTAATGGTTATTATACTGAAGTAACAATATCAATTTATTATCCTTCTGAAATTGAATATCATGATGAAAATAATATTTCCAAGGATGATATATTTGAATATTTGAATATTATATTATATAACATTAACGTTCATAAGGATTAATAAAAGTTCATAAAGAAATAATATAATTTACCTATTTCTACTAAGTCTGATATTTATGATGAAAATGAATAGAGTTAAATGCTTCTCAAATAAAATAATGAATTAGTGTTTCAAATAATAAACTAAAGTATGAAATTAAATAATTTTATATAAAAATAGAAACCCATAATAAAATTACATGAAGTCATGTTACACCTAAACCAAGAGTTGTATTTGGTTATCAACATGGAGAGGAAAACAAACTCAAAATGTATTACATTTTTCCTTGTTCAAATTTAGAAAAAAACATGTTAAAAATAGTGTAACTGAAACATCCATGTATAGAGAAATCTATTACAGAACAAAAATAAAATACATTTATAATTAATTTAATTAATTTTATTATGTTTATCGGTAAAGAAATAGATTGATTAAATGTATAAAGATTCTTATGTTTTTAATTTCTATCCTTTTAGATCAAAACAAATATGGGTACTAAAGTAATATTGTATTTAAATTACTATAGTAAATTTTATTGAAAACATCCCACAAGAACATATGGAATATGGATAGTAGTTTTTCTAGACACATGATAAGATATTTCTCATGAATTAAAAATATTAATAATGTATATGTTGGATATTTCACCTTCATTGACAATTAAAACAGCAAAATTTATTGGCCTTGGTTGAGTCAGTAATTGTAAATCCAATCTAGTTTATAAAGTTTTATTATTTAATGGGTTAAGTTATAATAATCATAAAATATAATAATTATTTTAGGATGTATATAAATTTCTATTTTAAAATAATTCATGAATTATATATGATTTCATGTTATTTTTTGTATTTAAACCCTTATGAAATGAAAATTTTATACTATTTATTTAAAATTTTAATTTTCATAAAATTACACATTTTAAAAATTCTTTCCATCAGGGATCTTGGATGCATATAAAAATATAAGTACATTTTAATATATAATCTCATAAAAACTATGTTTACAAAGGATTAGTTAAGGATTTGGATAAAATAGATTTCCCAAATGACAATGTGTTCAATGCCTACCAAAAGTAGAAGCATCATAATGTTTTTTTTCAAATTATAAAAAGAGGATTAATTCTAACAACAACTAGAACTATATTACATGGATACTTTAGAACCATATAGAGTTCATATTTTTCACAAAAATGGATTTTTTATTTATTGTTTACATGGGTGTATTTATTAATTCAAAAATTGGGCCTTGGGTGTGTTTTGAAAAGTATTAAATATATAGAGAATTTTAGTGGACAAACTATTAAAAGGGTGTAGACTAATCATGTTCATGAGTTTGAAAATATATATTTTTAATCCATATGATCACAAAGTGGCTATAATCATATCTTCTCTTCTCTTTGAACACCTCAATAGAATTAGGTAGTAAAAGAATTAATATTCCCCTTCAAAAAATTTCACAGACCATTCTTAGTGAATAAAAGCTACTAGTCTATTTTGAGGATGAATCTAAAAATATAGTATGTCATGTAATTAATAGAGTCTTATTGATAACCATTTTAAAGAATACTCTATATTAATTATAGATTAGGAGAAAACATAACATAAATTATTTTTTTGTTTTGAGATGAAAATTATATATTCAAAATATAATGGAAAATTTAGCTAAATTTTCATCCAAGAGTGGTGATGGAAATTTCACTCTTATTATAAATCCTTTATAGAATATATAATCTTTAATTAAATAAAAAATCATATTAATTAGCATATTCATGTCACATTTTACGAAAAATATCCACATGAACCTAAAGATTCCATAGAAAACATTTATGATTATATGTCTCATATAAATATCAATAAAACCTTTAAGAAAAATTATCATACTACAAACTTTCTTGAAAGAAACCCAAACAATACCATTAAGATGAACTATACCCAGAGGAAAACTTAGAAGAAATTAGCATACCATTAACTATCAAGATACATAGAGAGAATATATAAGACATTGTTACAATATATCTAAATAGATGGACTCAAACTCAAGAATAAATTAGAAACACGGTTGAAAATCAATGATTACTATCACATATTGAACCCTATAATATTAGTGATTCATTAAATGATAAATAATGGGTTATTGAAATGTTGGAAAAACTAAATCAGTTTGAAAGGCATAAGGTATGAGAACTAGTTGAATGAACCAAATTCTATTTAAACACTGGAACTAAATTGATATGTAAATATATATAGCTAATGAATAAGAAAATGTTATTATAAATTAATCTAGGTAGTTGGGATAAGGTAATAGTCATTAAGAGGGAATTGACTATGATGAAATCTTTACCCCGATATCTTGACCTGGGGCAATTATAATAATTCTTACTTATGAATTACATATGAATTTAATGGTTTATCAAATGGATATCATTGGTGATTTTATTAAAGGTTATATTTTTATGTATTTTTTTATATAATGTAAACCATTGTATTTTTAAATCTTCTTTTTCCAAAACATGTTTTCATAATGAAAAATGTACTTAATTTTTTCATACAAGATTTTAGATCTTGGTAAGATAGGGTAATCATTTTTTTTATTTCAAATGGTTTTACAAAAGTTGATGTTGATCCTACATTATTTATTAATAAACATAAAAAAGTGTATCAGTTTCACAAATATATGTTAAAGATAATATTTTGGGATATTCACTAAAATCTTTGTATCCTGATTTTTCAAAACTAATGAAATAAATTGAAATGAGTTTGATTATTGAATTTTAAATTCATTATTGGTTTTCAAATCATTAAAAATAATGAATTGGTTATTTTAAATTAAGAAAAGTACTATAAATATAGTTTCAAATGATTTTCATGGATCAATCTAAAAGAGGTGATACACTATTAAGTACTGCATATAAATTTTATCCAGATAATAATTGAAAAAAAATTTACGAAATGATTTATGATGGTATGATTAAAAATTTATTCACTAAATAACTAGTCTGGATGACATTTTGTTGAGTGAATGTACATGTTCTCATTTTCGAGTAAAATCTAAGAAGTCACATTTCCGTGGATTTAAAGTGTTTTTTAAATACCCCAAAAATATAATCTACTTTGGATTATTATACTCTATAGGATATTCATTTTCTTTATTATGTTATTATGATTCTAATTTCAATGGTTTTAAGTTAGATAGAAAAATAACCTCTAGAAAATGTCATTTTTTTAATGTCTCTAGTATGATAGTGTAGTAAAATATTAGAACTCAATTACATGGTCCACTATTAAATCTGAATAAATTATTATAGGAAGTTATTGTGGTAAAAAATCAATAGATGAAACATATATTGTGTGACTTTGGTTATCAATTTATCCATGTCCCTACAAAAATGACATTAAAAGTGTTATTAACTATTTTAAAAATAATGTTCCTCGCACTAGGACAAAGAATATTTATATAATACAACACTTTTTTAGAAGCCATTTTTAAAAGGGTGGTAAACATTTGAATCCATTAGAACCCACTTCATCTTACTAATACCTTTATGAAGCCTTCGAATATTGAGGGATTGATCTATATCATACAATCTCATGAAATAATCTACTCTTTTTAGTATTTTATTTTCTATGATCTTTTCAAATTGGTAGAGTTACATCAGGAGTAATTTATGACCGTTAGCTTAATATTGATGTATGTTCTACCATTTTATACTATAATTAGGTAATGATGCTTATTTTTTATCATTGGGTACTATAGTCAAGTGATGTCTGTGGGTACATCTATTCGGCGATACAGTTAGATGATACTCTTAGGTGTTTCCACTGAGTTGTTATTATTTAATTCTCATGTTTGGATAAAACCATGATCATAGACACTCTTTTATGACATGTTTTCTACCATTGGTAATTTTTTTATTTAAATCCAAAATTCCTATTTTCAGAAAAATTATAATATTTTTAATTTTAAAATTATTTTTTTACTTATTGATAAATATACCTATTTTAGGTTGAATTTAATCCTCTCTCACACACTTCCTTGAAACATACTTTTCATTTCTCTCTTGAACCCTATCATTTAACTAATATCCATAAACTCTTACATTTTTAAATTAATAGTGAAGATAAATCATGCATCTCATTATCTAGATGTGTTAAGACCATGATAGAAATTATAGGGTGAGCCCATTTGAAATGTACATCCATGAAATCCCCATATATCAACCATAATAGTTGTTTTTTAGAATGAAATTTATTAGTGTTAGTTAAATTCATGTATGTCACTAGTTTGGACGGTTTTCTAATAGTAATCGGGTGATGGGTTGTTCTAGATGAAGAAGTGACCATTCAATCAAATACTAGTTCATGATTGTTATCATTATATCGATTTCGAGATTGGGGAACACATATTTAATTAAGTATTTGGATGTTTTAAAATATCATATTTTTCAAAAATAAATTAGTGGCCTTTATGTTTTATATTTCCTCACAAAGTAATATATATGGAATACCAATGTTATTATCCCATATACCATGTAATTTTTTTTGAGTATTTTATTTTGGAATTTATAGCGGATGATAAAACTAAGAACTTCGGGTAATGTTGTTCTTAATGTGAATTGTAATATTATATTCAAAATAAACCATCCAATGTAGTTTCATTGGAAGGGTGATTTTAGTATTATGATCTCTCAATATGTCCTATTTTTTTAACTTATTATGATAGGGACAAGATAAATTTTTATAGATATATCATAGTTCATATGATGGGACTTCTTAATTCTACTTATTGATACAATTATCTAGTTTATCCCAAAATTCTTTCTACTATATTAAAATTAATAGGTCTTATCCTAGATAGATAAGAAAAACTCACTCGGTGAGTTTGTTTTTATGTGAAACAATTTATATGAAGAAAGATGAAATTCAATTAGAATATAATATTAAATATAATGGTATTAGACAGTGAAATACCCATTGATAATTTTAACCTAGTTCAGAACCCCATTATGACTAGGGATTCAATTGATCCTATATTTGAACTAGATGGTGTGTGGGAATAATTATTTATTAATGAGGAATATTTGGCTCATTTTGAAGTTAAGTAAGAGGTTATGGTTGAGGATGAAAAAAATGTTTTATGTGTATTTTGAATCATGGAGTATCAATGATATAGTTAGGAGAAAGAATGAATCATATAGTCCCTGTGACTCTCTAGATTTCTAAACCTTTAAATAATGCATGCTTGAAGATGATGATGTTTTAGATATTGAAATATTTGACAGTACTCAATTTGAGATATCTGCTTCAGAAATCCAAGAAGATATAGTCAAAGTATTGTGTTGATGCTGAAGATAAAGATGAATAAAAAAATCTATTCAACAATATTTCTGAGTTTAGTATGACTATTAGTGGATATTGGGATAGTGACTCTCAGTTTTTCAGTTGGTGAACTTATTAAGAGTCTAGTGAGATATAATGTAGGGAATGCAGTGACTATAGGAGAGACACATAAGTTCTCAGACACAAATATCACATAACATAGTTTTCTTCTGTGTTGAAGTCACCTAAAAATATTTTTATAATGTTTTCATGCAATTTTGAATTAAAAATGGGGGAGTTGAGCCAATGTTGAACTATATAGACCTCAGTTGTTTCACACGCGAGAATGTTTTGGTGTAGTTGTTATGGAATCGTTGTAGGTTTGTTGGATTTTATATTTTTTGAGAACCATATATATAAAGATATGCCAATAGTGGATTTTGTGGTTAATTAGTTTTTGGGGGTAGCTGGGCACTGGTGGTTAGTTGCGGTGTGGGCCCTTCACTGGTGTCGATTACTATGGATATGAGTGAGGAAGTTGTTACCAAAGAGTTTTAGGGAATTCTATAAAATCAGCTGTGTATAAACCATGGGATATAGGCCACACTATAGTACCTCCCATGGGAATATAGGATCAAGTTGTATCTACATTTTGTTCTTTGGAAATTCACATTGACCAAGGGGTATAGTGGGGTCCCATGGGCTATGTTTGAGTATGCCATGTTTCATTTCAATATATAGTTTGGCACTAAGGGATGCATCATGGTATTATAAGTATTATAAAGGATATAAAAACCACCAATCACTTTAATCTCATATTTCTTCCAAAACTTCTCTATTGAACCTTATCCACCCAGAGAACATTTTTAATCCCTTTGAATCAAATTTCCTTAGGGACTAACCTATGTATTCTATATATCAATTCATAGTGATATGAGGTAGACTCATATCATTTTCTTATGGTTTCTCCTTTGTTTTATCACTTTTACCTATCATTATACATACCTTGATATGGTGTTTGATCTCCATCATTAAAATGGAATTTTCATTTTTATTTAGTAGTGCCTTCATGGAATGAGAAAATAGAGATGTCTTATATTCGATTTTGGAGAGTTAATTGGATATTCATATTGAAATTCAATTTCCATTTCAATAACATCAAATGTTTGAGGTAGTGGAATGATATTTTCTCTTATATATTTTCATCAAATTGAAGATTTTTCAGGGTTTATCCATTTGGATGGTGTTTAAATTAACCAAATAAATATTAAAATGTATTAATGTATGAAGTGGTCTATGTTTATAGATATAAATTTGTTTCTTCCGCCATTATAATGGTTTTCCTCATGATTTTATCGATATTGTTTTATCTATGAATTTCATGTCCTCGTGTTTTTTAATTCACGAATTATCAAGTTTAAATTGGTGAAATTGATGAAGTATGTAAATCCATAAAAAATATATAATCAACTAAAGAATATGCATGTTTAATAAATCGGTTATTTCTTATCATTTTATAGTAAAAAATTGAAGTATGTTTCATTATTAATAAAAAAAATCTTTGTCATATTTGAATTGGATAAATAACATGAATCTAGAATTATTTTTGACGATATTTATGATTAAAGGAATGACAATTATAATTTTACTTCCATATCTATTTTGTAACTAAAATTTTTTTCATGAGAGAATTTGTATGTAATTTGATAACTTGTTGTAGCTAACACCTTATGATACCCATAGAATGAACCTATAGTAATTGAGTATGTTTATTCAATATGTAACAAAAAATACTAATTTTATTAAGATTAATGGTTTGGGGTTGACAGTGTATAATCTTTATGAAGGCTATATTCCTTGTGTTTTGGGTTGAGTGAAACTATTTTCATGAAAAGGCTGAAATCCTTCTTTTTGAGACAATGTTCCACTATTAACCTATTTTTTAGTTTATAATATTTTTTCTATTTATATATGCATCTTTATGTGATGTGATATGGTCCAGTGATAGTTGATGACATATGGGTGGGGAGGCCTAAGGATTTGGTAGCTGTTAACGCTTGTGATGGTGAGATGCAGGGTGATGTTCATGATATTTTTAGGGGTGGAAATCAAATGATTGAATAGGCTAAATAATTTATTTAAAGTCCTAGGCCTAGAATCCACTAAACTGGTGCTCCGAGTCAAGTCGACACATGACCTCAAGCGTGCCTCCAAGTATGACAGAGGATGCTGACTACCAGGAATGTTCTAATAAGTCAAGTGGGGAGACTATACCCTCTATATCAGAGTCAGCAATAGAAAAACACAATATAAATAGAATAAACAATATGAATTTCCAATAAACATTCATAACCAAGAATATTTCAAAAAGGAGTACAGTCCAAAAATCAAATAAAATATTGTCTTGTCATTCTAGTAGTGTGTAGTGAATGAAACCCAAAATCTAGAAAAACAATTATACTCCAAATGGGTCTCAACTGTATTTCTGGACCCTTTCCCATGAACATCCCATGCCCAACTCAACTTCTTTGTGCAAGGCCTTTTCCCTTGTCATATCATGCAACCAAGATATCTTCTCGGGCACCCAACGACAGCCTGAGCAAGGTCTGAGTACAAAACTCTGTAGGCCACCACCAATGGTGGGTACAAAATATCTAGTATAATAGATAGTTCATACAAGTAAAAAATAAATTTATTGTATGCAAGGGACAGTTCGGGTTCCAGTCTTTAACAATGCCTACTTAATTCATGACTTGAATTTATACTAATTCCATTTATTATACCATTTTCGTTACATAATTCTTATTGATCACAAGGTTCATGGGTTATGCATAAATATCATCTACACAAGGTCTAAGGCAATCAATCACATTGCATAGGGGGGATAAACCAATTCCATCTATCACTAGGGATGCGCTTATCACACCAATACATTATCCTCTCCTCAAAGCCTCAGTTTGTGTTGAATTCAAGCATTAGGGGAATAGAACCTCTATCTCCTTCCCTAACACATGCATTTTTGGGTGGTGTTTAGAGAATCAGTCTAACTCAACCCATGGGCGTAGTACCTCAATTCAATACCCCACTCGAACAATATATGTGAACATGCTAATTTTTAATGTCACCCCAACCATACCATAAAACAACCAAGAATATTCAATGCCATTGGATATTACGACACATAACAACAACATGGTAATTAATACAATACTATAACCCATTAATACAATTACCATTTACAATTCATATCCATTTCTCCAAATTCACATTACCATTCCTTAACCGATTATGTGTATTCAACAACCCACATTTCTAAGACCAATTCATCATTGAACATTCATTAAAACTTTCACACTATCGTTTCACAAGAACTTACCCCGTTATGCATATCAAGTACCATTCTCATTTTACATAACACAATCCCTTTATTACATTCAATAATTCAGGGGTACCACCTAATTTCCATGTATGAACCCATTCCAAAAATTCATTCACTTCCTTATTACATCCCATTAAGACATTCCCTATTTCCCATTCCATTACCTAATATCATGTTCACCATTTTACATGCCCTAATCCCCTTTGTCATTTCTTCGAAAAATTCATGAAATAATTGATATGATCTCTTTCAACCCAATTACCCATTTTCATATCATTCCAGCAACATATTATGCCCTTATAACCCTAGGCATATTCATCATCATTCCATTTACAACCTAATCAACCATTAGAACATGTTTGGCATGGGTTCCACATTATTATTCGACAATCATTCACTTAACACTTACCACTCTCTTGGCCCGTAAATGCCAGCACACCCCATGGGTGGCCCTAAAATGGACATTTCAGCCATGATAGATCCCATGGGGATTCTGAGGGTTTCAAGGAAATGCATTAGGGACCCAATTTACCCAATCAAACATAAAGAAACCAATACAGAATAAGAGATAGGGAAAATCCTAACACACATGAGAATATCTATAACAACACTCTCAGATATAACTTGTAGACCACCAACCTTGAATATGATTAAGGAAGCACTCTTAATCATATCCTTGGATCTGGATTCACACACCTTTTTAAGCCTTAACCTAAAACACACCCAAAAAATATGGTTTCAGAGCATTGGATAGAGATGGAAGAAATATGAGAACCCTAATTGAATAGAGGAAATGAGGAGGAGATTAGACATACCTGGAGCTTCAATCAGCAATGAACGGAACTCTAAACGGCCAAGAATCGAAGGAGAACCACCATTGGGAAGAATGGGTCTCCCAAGTTTGTCACTGTGGGTGAGAGGGGAATAATGGAGGAAAATCCCGAGTCTGGGTTTAAAAGCCCGGAGTGGAAATTTTGTAAATTTTCAAACTTTTCAGTGTTGGATGGTTTACAAGATCAGTTTCTTAGAAATTTTACATGGTTTTCTTAACCATGTGCTAACTAGGTGTAAGCCTCTTTCCAAGGTTGCACAGTTACATGGGATGATCCGCACTGCTTTCACTAAGAGTGCAAAAACTGTGCAACATTCCCATAAATTCCATTTTCTTTCTCATTAGTGTCACAAACCCTTGGAACACACCCACGCCATCCCATGAACTTTGGGAAATACGAATTTATCCCAAAAAGGAGAGACCAAACTAAAACATAAAAAAACATACCATAACAAGATCTTGGATCTTAAAACCTCCCCACTTTATAATGGCTCCTCCTCGAGCAGCTCTTCCGAGCATCCCCCAACTTTTGTAACAATTGATCACGCCACATGGTCTTCCTATCCCTTCCCATAATATTGTTTCTGGTTTCACATCACAAGGCCCACCAAAAATATATCAAGGGAAAATACTTGACCCATAAGTCCCCACCACAACACGAACCAACAACTCCTCAAGGATTCTTCCTGTCAAACCAAACCCAACCAGAAGAACATCATAGAGAAAACTTAGACAACAATTCATGAATCTCTATACATGGAAACATTGCACACATCATCACATCATTATTGAGGAACAAATCATCCCCTCATCGGCTCGATCCTCTATACAAATCATGACACTAATAACTTGAAATCATTTTCCTATTTTTTTCAAACTCTAACAGTAACAAACACGGTATCACCCGGAGTAGAACACACGATCCTTCCAAAGATGTCTCCCAAATATTTCATTCCTCAACTATACAACCAAATGCTGCCCAATTCTCTTGGTTAAAATACTAACTAAACTCGTGCCAATGCTCTCTACCGGGCCAACTCAACTGAACATTTACCACTCAAGTCCTTCAAAAAAAAACTTTAATCATGTTATCAACAGACCATTTATCCGGTATGGTTTTTTCCACCATATCCGGTTACATGGAACCTCCTCCATCGATAAGGGACCACCAGAACTCAACCTAAATTTCCCATCACCTAAAATGTTCAAACACACCCCACCCAAGCTTCAATAAGTAATTAACCTTTATTGGCATCTAGTAGCATGTCGAAACCATTCGAGAGGACATTCCTACCCTATCCTCTTGAGGAATAAGATCAACTAGACCTCACTCAGGTACAAATCATTTCCTAGAAGGTAATTCCCACCAAAACATCATCCTAGAGGTTTTTCAACCTCACCAAAGCCATTCAAGATTATCATCTCAGTTCGGACCACACCCGGCTAGATTAACCTAGAACGCCCACCCTCCACTAATTGTATGTTATCCCCTTCTCAACTTTTCAAGGTGCCTAATGAATTGAAGCCTATCATTATCATCACGCACAACCACTGATTTCATTTCTGAATATCAAAAAATTCCATCATCATAGAATTATCGACCACCATACCATCATCAGCTTCACCCTTGGCATGACACCACATTGCCTGGAAAAGGTTCACCCAACTTCGAGATGATCAAAAACCACCCAATTAGAACTACTCGAGTCTAACCTTGATCCATGTTGGAGTTTTAAAACCCAACCTCTCTTGCCACAAACTATTTTCATATCCATCCACACCCTTATACAGCTTCAACACAGACATCACAAACTTGAGACAAAACCAACCTGAGCCCGAAGTCGACACATGGCTCATAAATCACTTCATATATGATCCCCAATTCCTCTATTAAGAAACTAACAAGCACCTCATAGGTTCCTCATTGGAATCCTGGCGCCACCACATCATCTTGATTTTCTCCTCTCCATATCTAGGACCGACTCATCCCTCCCCCACCTTAAGAGTGTTGTCTCCATTGATCACCATGTAGAAATCTCTCCACCACTTCTTTCACTCAACACAATACAAACCTCAACCATAGACAGGTTCATCCACCTTTTCCCATAAGAAAGAAACGAACATCACCTAGTGCCTGTTATCGGCTTCCGTGAATAGAACCCATGGTGTTTTTCATCATTTGATCCTTCCTGAGGACCCCACCTGAGGGCATTGAGTGTGTACATCCCATCCTCAGGATTTACACATACCGTTTCCATGAGCATAAACATCATGATTTCCCTCATCCAACCAAACACCTTCGTGTATTTTTACATGATATAGATCATTTCCACATAGCTAGGATGATGTCAAGATGTTGGGTAAGCTAGTGTCTAGCTTAGGTGCACTATGAAATCATCAAAGAACACCACCACCAACTTATCCTTTTTTATGTTGAACTACAGGAAACAATAACCATCCCGGGATCTCGGGCTTCCCTGTCGAACGTGTCTCATCAACACTTAACCACCACCACTCTGGTGTGATTGACAACCCGGTTCAACCATCGCTCCACATACAAACCATTCATAGAAACAATTTTAGCCTCATGAAAACCCTTACCTCGGGTGTCACCATTGAGTAAATGAATATAACCACATTCTAGAAACCTTCAACTCTTCCACTATAAAACAACCTCAAGACATTATTATTCATCATCCAAATAGGTGAGTCAGGAATCTATATGATAAAACCATTTGACAAAAAACATTATATTCAATAACAAGTACTCGGGTCCCCTTACAAATGAACCAGGTATAACTATACCATTTACTAAAACACGGTGGTACTAAGTACTCATTGACACCACTTATAAAGCATCTACCATGCTTCATATTTTTCAGTACCTACACCACTAGGCCAACCTCCCACGTGGTCACCCTTGCTTTGTAGGAACTATCAGCACATAACCATAACTCAAGTACTACTGTCAACCCTCAACCTTCCCACTTTTCCCTCTATTCCAAATCCACATCATACAACACCCTGAGTTCCACTATCAAAATCCAAAAACATCTACATGCACAACACACACCCAATTACACAGAAAGACCTATTCGGCTTCTCTGATAGGTCACCTTGAAGGTCGAACAAAACCAACTCCCTAAATTGGATTCACAACTAGGAGAAGTCACTGGTCCTCTCTCTAAACCATTTATATCATTACACGAACAAAGTAATTCTTGTGAATGGAACACTCACTCAAATTCTAATGCACACTATGCCAAGAACACCAATAGCCATCTACTCTATGTTCCCCACCAAAGGTGTAAACAATCATCAGCACTACGACAAAACATCCTCTCTAGGATTTGAGGCAAAACCCGCACGACCACTACTCAAAAGGCCCGCAAGACCTGGCAATATGCTTATGGTCCAACTTGTACTCTGTACGGTCATGGACCACGATACTTCCCTCACTCGCATTAGAGAACAATTACACACCACCCAAAGGCCACAACCCTATGAGGGTTCCCTAAACACACCCCTTAGACCACATCATGACCAGTAAGGCCTCACAAATCAAATAAAAAATTTCCACTATGTCAATCTCCCTGTACAACTTATACATAAAAGTGTCAAACTAACCAAAAAATGGATACACGCTACTGAACTCACTCATTATCATTTTAGACATACCATTCACCAGATGCTTTGAAGAATGACCAAAAGGATTTAACCATTTAAAGAAGAGGTCTCACGCTAGAAACCTTATACAACTCATTATTATTGATCTAATCCAACAGACATCATCAGACTTAGAACACTTCCCCCTACCATGCCAATCACGGGTCAGGGTCAACATGGAGTAACCAATTCACATAATCACATGTCCTTTTTCAACACATCTTTAAACCAATTCTTCATCTACAACAAATTTCCTACCCTCTTAGGCACATTTCCCATTTCACAACTTTTTAAATCATCATTTTACCTCAATAACACTTTTCATTAATAAAAATTAATTAACAATTTTACCATTATTATACAACCCTTTATATTTTAAACACCAAAAAAACCTTATGATTTATCAAAACGCAGTATTTTAACATAGTCACAACATTTATATATACACAATATTTATGAACAATTCATTTTCATTTTTTTCATTCACCTACTTCCATTACCATTATTAGGCATCATTTTATTCAAATTTATCAATAAAGTGAAATTCATTTTACTCTCTATGCCCCAAACACCCATCTGATGTGTGCATATAATTATGCATTCCACCTATATTTTTAGAAACCTAAAATAATGCATGAATGCACAACATTATGACATCCCGTCCATGAGAAAAATATCACAAATCTGTCAAATCACACAACATGTGTATCACCCAATGGTGACATATCCTTCAACAATAACAACACACATCAAAAAAACTATTCTCACCCATGGTAACTTGGGTTTTCCATCATTCAAGGGTTAGTTATGCCCAATAACGATCTCATTACCAAGTAAAAACATATCCAAATCTCATGTCTACCATCCCCAAATTGTACAAAAGAGAAAAAAACTCCGATGATACCACTATCTAACTACCTTGACATGGAGGACATTAAACTAGTGCTCCGATATAGGTCATCACATGACCAAAAGCGTGCCTCCCCATACGCCAGATGATGCCGACTAGTAGTGAGGGTATAATAAGTCACATGGGGTGAATATACCCTCTATATCAGAGCCAACAAGAGTTGAACGTAATATAAATAGCTGAAACATTATGAATAACCATAAACCTGAATAACTATGAATTTTATAAAAAGGACTACAAACCACAAATCAAATACAATAATGTCAAGTCATACTAGTTGTGCAAAGTGATTGAAACCCAAAAGCAATACAAACCACTAAAATCCAAATGGTTCCTTACTATAAGTCTGGATCCTTCCCCATGAAAAACCCAAGCCCAACTCAACTTCTTCATGTTGGTCCTTTGCCTTGGTCCTGACCTTCCGCCCAGAGATCTACATGGGTACTTAATGGCAGCCGAAGATGGGTGTCAGTACAAAAAATAGTCCGACACCACCAACAGTGTCTACGAAATATCCAGTCTAATAGATAGATCATGAAGGTACAAAATAAATGGTATGTAAGAAAGGAAGAGTTTGTGTTCCATTAGTTAACAATGTTCACTTAATTCATGACTAGAATTTATCCCAATTCCATTTCTTATTCCATCTTCATTACATAATCCATATTGATCACATGTTTCGTGGGTTATGCTTAAATATCATCTACCATAGGTTTTAAGGAAATCACTCACATTTAATAGAAATAAATAAACCAATTACCTCTCTCAATAGGGATACAAATATCACACCAACACATTATCATCACCCTGAAGCCTCAGTACAGGTAGAATAAAACTGTTAGGGGAATAGAGCCTTTGTAAGATTCTCTAACCCATACATTTTGGGGTCTAGTTTACAGCTTCAGTATATCTCTACCTATGGGCATAGAACCTCAAGTCAATACCCCACTCTACCAAATCATGTTCACATGCACATTTTTCATGTCACCACAACCATACCCTAAAAATACAAAGCATATTCATAGCAATTGGATATCAGCAACCATAACAAAAACATGGGATTTAATACTGTTACAAATCCCATTAATATATTTACCATTTACAATTCATATCCATTTAGCCAAATTCACATTATCGTACCTTAACCCATTAGGTTTATTCAACAACAACCAAGTCTTAGAACTATTCATCTTTGATCATTCATTAACCAATATAGCCCATTATCATTTACCAAGAATTTACCCACTTATGCATATCATGTACCATTATCATATTACATAACGCAATCCATTTATTACATTCAATCATTTAGGTGTACCACATAATTCTCATGTATTAACCAATTCCACAAATTCATTTACTTCCTTATTACATCCAATTAACAAATTCTTCATTTCCCATTCATTTAACCAATTGAAATTTCACCATTTAATATTCCCTAATCCCCTTAGTCATTTCTAACCAAAATGCATGAAACAATCGATGTAATCTCTTTCAACCTGATGACCCATTTTCATGTAATTCCAACAACATATTATTCCCTTAACACCATAATAATATTTATCATTATTCCATTTACATCCTAATCAACTGTTAAAAAATGTTTGACATGGGTTCCACATTATTATTTGGCAATCATTCACTTAACACTTACTACTCACTAGCTCTGAAAATGCCAGCGCACCCCATGGGTGCCCCTAAAATGGTCAAATCACCCCAACGCATCCTATAGGGTTCATGAGGATTTCAAGAAAATAATTTAGACACCCAATTTACCTAATTATACTCATGGAAAAAATACACAACAAGAGACAAGAAAAATACCATCACACATGCACAAATCTTTTACAAAACTGTGGGATATACCTTATAGACCACCTACCTTGAATCTGATGATGAACACACTCTTAATATTAGCCTTCGATCCGGATTCAAAGACCCTTTAAGGAATCAACATAAAACTCACCTGAAAAAGAGGGTTTTAGAGATTTGTAATGATATGGGAGAAAGATGAGAACCCTAATCAAAAGGGGAATTAAAGAGGAGATTAGACATACCTGAAGCTTTGATCTGCAATGAATGGTTCTCTAAACGTCTATGAATCAAAGGAGAACCACCCTTGGGAATCTTGGGTCACCCAAGTTCGTCACTAGGGTTGAGAGGTGAATAATATGGGAAAATCTTGAGTGAGGGTTTAAAAGCCCATAGTGGAAATTTTGAAATTTTCCAACTTTTCTGGGCTACATGGTATACCCACACGATTTCCCAAACTGTGCGCAAACAGTGCGTGAGCCACTGTCCAATGAAAACCCCTTTTAAAAAGTTTCCTGTGAATTCCGCTCGGTTTTATTAACTTTGTGCCAACCATGTGTAAGCCTCTATCTATGGTTTCATGGTTACCTGGGAAAATCTGTACCGTTTTCAATAACCATGTGTAAACCATGCAGTATTCCCAAAAATAAAATTTTCTCCCTATTTCGTGTCCCGAGCCCCTAGAACTCCCATGTGCCTTAACATGGTCTTTGGGAAACACTTATTTATCCCCAAAGGAGAGGCTAAACTAGAACATAAATAAAAACATACCTTAAAAAGATCTGGATTGTACAATGTATTATCTAGTGTTGTAGTAAAATTTGGGAATCATTTTGTTAATGTTCTAATTAACTTCCATATTACTATTATTATTGTTTATCCTCATTCCTTTCTCATTTATGGGATGCAAATAGATGTTCTTGGTTATGAATATCAATTGTGGTATCATATGATTTTTTCCAAGAGTACCTATAATTCAATAATAATGTTAACAATGTCTAAAAAATGACTTACCCAATGGAGTATCTTCTTAATTTTATTATAATGATTATAATCCCAAGAATTATGGATACTGATTGATTATTCATGGAGGGCATGGACATCACTTAGATGGTTAAAAAAATGTACTTTGGAATATTTTTATATAATGGTTAATGAAACAATTAATATGAACTACAATAAAAAATAAAATATTTAATTTAATGTAATTAATTTAAATTACTTTTGGTTTAAGGGTTATCTTGTCCCTATTTGTAAGAGTCGGGTGTCCATGCGATGATTGCTACAGTTGATCATAGGACTAGGTTAATAACCATATTGTGCTTGTGAGCTATATGTCATCCTCTCTATTTTTTAAATCATTTAATTCAAAACCCTGGTCGATTGGGTGACTGACACCAAATGGGCTCTGGGATGATTTTTTTCCAAAACATCATTCTGATGAGGACGGATGGATGACTACCCCATCCTTCCCCACCCTCTTCTCTTGGTGGTATTTTGTTCTCTTATGCATAATGGTTTGTTTTCACCATATATATTCATTGTGGGTTGTAATGGATTTTAATTATTTTACACAAATGTATCTTTATAAATAGTATCCAAATTGTTATAATTTTTATCAATTTTAATGGCTATGATGTCTTGAGTTACCTTGCTCAATGTATAGGTTGAGATGGCTCTAGGTATACTTCACTATCTATGATACCAAACATATGGGCTTTGATGGATCCAGAAAACTACATGGATACTAATAGAATATGTGGATAGGATGATGTGGTGATGTTATGCATGGGGTACATGTTGTTATACTTAGCCTAGGTGTACTTATGCTTTCATCATTTTGAGATGTATTGAAGATGACGTGTGTTATTGGTGTAGAGCATAAAAGTAGTTGGGAAGTGGTAGTATGATACCCTTGTTGATTCATTGCTATAATATAGTCTTTTGTATGTGAACTTGGATAGAGATATCCATGGTGTACATTTGAAAAAATTATATCTATTTAAATGATGAGTTAGTTTCATAGTTCTTAACTGGGATTTATACTATATTATTTATCTTTTTCATGATACACCATGGGGTAACATCCAAGATTCAAATGCCACTGAATGGTGCCATCAAAAGAGATGATCACATGGCCTCATGGGATCTCCCTAAACACCATAGGTGGTTGACTATCTGTGAGGGGCTAGGGTGTATCTTAGGGGTTTCTATTCCCTATTTCTATAGTGTAACACAGTTGTGATAAACATATTGATCAATAGAGAAAGAAATATAACAATGAATAATTAGCTGTAAAAGACACTAAACGAACTGGATCAGTAACCCTCTAGAGTGAAATTAAGATATAAGCATCCAAGAGATAGTTATGAATGAAAATATAGTTGTAATATCATATACGATGATGACCACGTAATGTGTCTACAACTCTACCAAAATCGGTATACACAAAATATTTCAATAAATGTTTTATAATCCCAATATTCCAGAAATATGTGGCTCTTATAAGCATCATGAGCCTCATATTTATCATGATCTACCCACCTTCAAAGAAGTAATAAAAACTTGTATTATAGAACTTTCCCTAATCTATACATGCAAAAATATAAACTTCTCATGTACCAATGGTGGCCTGAGAATTGTTTCATATAAAACACTTTTAGGCCACCACTATTCATTTCTAAATCCTTCTAGTCATTGAATATATTATAATAAAAGTGTAGATGTTGTAATTGGATATGTAAAATATGTATTGTATGTAAACAACCCATAATGTTTTGGGTTCCCATGGTCACTCATCCACATCTACATACTTTAGCCATAGTTGGAATGTGACTGAATAAACATTCAATCCTATATCAATTTATAGTTACATCTTGGAACATGGCACATGTCCCAGGATCCCATGTATGTATATGATTCATGGTTTTATTAACCTTTCCATTAATAATGTATAAGGATTCTAATGAGTCCAAGATTATTCTTTAACTTAGTAGATGGCTCATATAAATAATTAAATTTTTTTATTAAATTTTGATCGTAATTCATTCCTTGGAATTCCAAATTTGGAATCCTAGTATCTATCAAAGAAAATCATTAACCAAACACCCTAGAAGCATGTTCGTGGTGATCCTCATCAGAACCTGAGAATCTCTCTTGGTGTGGTCTAACATAATCTTCGTTTAAGTCTATCCTCAGTGGTCCACTAAGGGATTGAAAGTCTAACACCTGTTAAAAATACAATCATCCAACTAAGTCTATCCATGGAATTCCATATGGATTCCATGTATCACACTTGAATGTGATGATAAAACCCCTTATTTCAACCTTGATAGTTTTCCAGGGAGTCCAACTATCACTCAATCATATGTATGCTAGAAGCCAAATGAGCCTATCTATAGTGTCCATATAAGAACTGATGTGTCTCCCAAGGCATATAATAAAAATTCAATAAAATTTCTTTAATTATTTCATAATTCATTAGATTGATCATTTCAATTTAACCTCACCTCAAAATGTAGATCAAAATTATGTCTTTCCATTAGAGTATTAACCTCTCAATTATCTCATGTGGGCATGTTAATGTAATAATAAATTCATGTTATAAAAGAAAATACAAGTCAATATCCTAAGGAAATGTTCTTTCATTCTCTTCCTTTAATCAATTCAAATTAGAATTATAATTCATCATTTTACATCCCACATCTAGGGATAAATAGCACACTTAAAAGTGTAAAATTTATAATCAACCAACGATGGTCATGTTTATTAAATAAATCAAATAAGCAGTGGTTTTAATTTTTGATACATAACCATAAAACACTTATCAACCGGTCTATTAAATTAAATCAGTATTACCTATCCATTTTAATCAAGGATAAAATTCCTTTTTAAGGAATTCCCTTATAAAATTGGGAGTATGGCACAATTGTATATATATAAACATCCTTAGTTTAAAGGAAACTCGTAGGACCACCTACTATAGGACAATATTATAGTTCTAAACTAGTATCATTTCCTTATTCGACTCATGATGATAGAAAAAAATGAATGGATAAAAATCATGAAAATATGGTATATTAGCCTTCACCTAAATAGTGCATCTGATACCATGTTATATAAAGCACAATTAAATTAGAGTTATTATATATCGTTGTGAATCAAATGAAACAAATGAAGTTCAATTATTATTTCATATGGAAGAGGGGGATAATAAACCATGAATTATCATCAATGGAAAAAAAGATGAGGGTTCTTCCAATAAAAGAGAATTAAAAAAAAAATTTATGTTAAATATTTTCATTTTGAAAAAAAAATTGACGTCGCATAGTTTGGATGCACGGTTGGAAAAAAAGTGAGCCAACCATGCTTCCTTCACTATAAGAATGGTAACCTTGCATGGTTAATGTTCTTGTTTTACCATACCATGTGAAAACTGTGTCTCATCCCACTATAACAAATAGAAGATTTCATCACATGAGTTTGTTCCTTTATCATCATGGTTTGAAAACCTGGGTGGGATCCTCTTTCCCTCAGCTGATGTATCACACTATAAAACCCCATTATTTAATGGTTCATCCTTCTTAAATAATTTCAACTTATTAGAAAACAAAGAATGCACAAAAAACTAAGTCTCTCTGATCCAAAGTTTTTCTATAACATAGCAATTTATCTTAATTTTTTCACATCTATGATTTGAATTTTGAAAAAGGACATACACATTTGTTATGAGTGTGATATTTAGTGTCTCAATGGATCAACTTAAATTTTTATGAATAGTAACATACACTTATGAATAGTTACCTACCCAAATTTATAGTAATATGATCCTTGTGAATAGTAAATTAGCCAAAGAAATAGTAACCTTACCCATGAGTGTATGAATAAAATTTACACTCCTTATAAATTAAGGTAAATATTTCCAACTAAGTGTTGGCATTTTTTATTAATAAATATTTAATTACAATTTTTATAAATGATAAAATGATTTTAAATATAATTCATTTTCATAAAATGTATTCATGAATCATGATTTTGTTTTCCAATGATATAAAATTATTTTATTCGACCTTAGTTAATTTTCAAAAGTGTCATGAAATCGATTATAATACTAAAATTGGTATATTTCGAGTAAATGGTGATTTTAATTATAAAATAAAATTTCACAATTTTTGAAAATTATTTTCATAAAATAGCATTTTTTTGATTATATGCATTGAAAAATGTATTGGGTGAATTTTTGGTATTTTTCTGAAATACGTAAATTTTTGGGGAGTGGTAAAATACGGTAATTACAGTATAAATACATTATGAGATAAATACAATTTCCTAGCATCATGGCTGACATAGGCAACCATTAGTTCAAAATCACATTCACAAATTAGTTTTCTTCATCACAAGAATCAATACAATTTATTTTCATCAGAAAAATAGTAATATAATGATTGAAATATTGAGAAATCACTCCTCCCCTACACTATATAAATTACCCCGCACCCCCTTCCTCTCACACACCACAAGCTTTTATCCTTGCCTAATTTCAGTCAAAAACACTTCCCACATCCTCCCCAAACATCAAAGACCATATTGACACACTAAAAGGCCATAAAAATTCATTAAGGAGATACTTGAGGTGGAGTAGTCAAGAGGTAAACCTCTCTTCCATTTTCCTTTAATTTCTTTTACAACTTCCATTCTTTTGTTCCATTCTCCACACCTCCCCTCATACAAATTATATGATAATTACAGTACCATACATGTAATATAATATTATTATTCTAATGTAATGTTTCATCGTCATCTCTCTTTCCCCCTCCCCTTAAACTAAAAATGAAAATGACATTTGATATGTGTTAATTTATCACATTCATGGACGAAGAGTTCTCAATTTCTATTACTATCTTCAATTATGGTCAGGAAACCATAATTATTACCGAACCAGATCTTAATATATGAAATATATCCAATTTAATGTTTTCTAATAATTCTGATATTATTTATTATATCACATGGTATTTAATTATAAAATAAAAAGAGTTCATGGTGATCCAAAAACAATCAACCTAATTTGAGCGTTTATCATTAAACTTTTATATAATGATTCATCCTCTCCCAAAATAACCAAAGAATTTATATGATCATTTTAAAATATATATTTTCATTAATACATTATAACTTCAATTCTATAATTATATTTTTATTATAACCTGAACTTCCATACTCTTTTACAAGCAAACTGATCATAAAATCTAAAACAATGTATACTCCGAAATGATGAAATTGAATCTATTAACCCAAATTAAAGGCCATAAATGGAAATTATTAAGAAATTATAAATAAATTACATGTATATAAGTTTCTTAACTGAGTAATTAATGAATCTAACTTCACTATCCAAGACATTAATATCAAAGGAAGATCACATTTCGGCATAATGTAAGGGGTTTCTCATCTCTCTTTTATTTCCATGAGAATTCCATTATCTACCACTTATTTCTTTTATGTCGTGTATTTTTACTTCAATTTGATATATAATACCCTTATTATATTACATTCATTTTATTAAATGATTCGTTTTATTATTGTTAATTACGGTCCTACAATTCGATTAATTAGAATGTTGTAAGGGAATTTGTCTCAATTTCCATTCCATTGAAATTTACATTGTATTGTGAAACTAATAACTTTTATGTGGTCTATATACTACCTCTTTGATATCATTTATAATTTTAAATTGTAATTATATTATACATCCATATTCTTGATTCATGGATATGATTAATTTATTATCCATATTCAATTTTACATATGGTGTTTCTGTGGAATATTTCTTTAAATGTTGAAATATTGATGAATACGTATCTTCTACTCAATAAGGATACTGAAAATGCATATTTATATTGTATTAAATATTTTTATAAATAATTATCTGGACTAGAAGTGATGTTTGGGGCATGTTATATCCCATCTATGCATCGATAGGTCTCATGAGACAAATTTGTTGGTGAGACACCCAATGAGTTTGTTTCTAAAAATCAAATGGGTTTCTACCCACAGACATAAACAGTCTTGATGGTGTAATGTTTTAGGTTCCAAATACATCACAACCAAATTATAATATTTATCTTCATTCAGTAATCATTTTTTACTTTTTATGGGTTTTTTACTATGAAAAAATCTATGGATCATTTTTATTCTCAGCTTATATATGGCATGTGTTTTCATTTATTCACCATGCCATATTAGTTATGTCTAATTGATTATGATTCAATTATTATGGATTCACGATTCTACTATGTGTAACCCTTATTTATCATTTTATTTCACCCTTATTATCTTTCATTTCTCTTTTTTTTTCAAAATAGACCTTGAATAAACATTCAAGAGGGATTTTTTTCAGTTTATTATGTATCATGTGGTTTTCAATATTTTGAAATGTACTATGGGAATCATGTATGTAATATGGTCTTCCCAAAATACAATACTAATCATTCTATGGGGATTTTATTTCATGTAATCGTTCAAATTTTACAAAATAAGGCACTATCTTTAGGCGTATGAGGTCAAGGTGTTACAGTTGTTATGAGAGGACGTTTAGCACCATACATGGAAACTAAATTTACGGAACATAGTTTAGAGGACATAAACATAAGATAGACTTTGAGGATAATCATATATTAACATCCTATAATTTTGGAAATGTAGAGACAATGTGGGTCCTCTTAGAAAATAAATTCATGTCTAGATACTACATGTGGATGTGGTTTTGGCACAGATGTACTTAGGAGTAAAAACATTTACAAGGAGATTCAATCTTGTCTTTGGGTATCCTAGTACTTGAAAATGGGACTTACTAAGCACATGGTTTGAAACTCTCAGGGGATATGCTTAGGATAATTCATATTTTTATTACAAACCATTATGAAAGATTTAAAAGTAAATAGAAACCATGTTTATGATTTTGTGATTAGCTTTGCATTAATTTTAAAATTATGTTAAGTGTTTTCTAGATATAAAATATTCATTATGACCAAATTTATTGCATTCCACTATTTATTGATTTAACCTAATGTAAGAAATAGAATAAATAACTGTGTAAAATATAGGGATTACTTTCTTGAGCAAGTCAACACTGTCAGTGTTGATGAACATCAAATCATGACCATATTAGAAAACAATCTCAGGATATGACTAATAACCATGATACACCTATATTAGATCATTTCATGCAATAGAATCCCCCATATTTTAGTGGGACTACTAATCCATTGGTATTTGAGCAGTGGATCCAGTCCATTAAAAATATAATTTTTCATTAAGATCCAATAAAAATGAAAATGTAGTATTGGCCGTATATTTTCTCAAGGGTGATGCAAGTCAATGGTGGTCCTTGATCTAGAATACCATGGAAGAAGATGAAATAGAAGATATGGAATGTAAAACATTTAAGTAAATATTCTTTGACAAATATTTTCCTTGTGTGAAATGAAATGAAATGGAGAGGAAATTAATTAGCATAATAAAAATGAAAGAAGTGAGTGTTCCGGAGTATAAAGATACCTTCACAAGGATATCCATGTATGATATTGGTTATGTACGTGATTCAGATGATAAGATTTGTCATTTCATTGATGGTATTTAGCCATCGCAATGAATGGAAATGGATTCTCCAACATTTTCATCATGTGATGAAATTTTAATAAGTGCCATCAAAACAATGAAATAATTATCCAGAACAAATTTATTCAAGGGAATCCAAGATAATAAGTGGTACTCTAATAACCATGAAAAAGGTTAATACCCAAATAAGAAGAAGGGAACAAAGCAATTCCTATTATGTAAGAAATATATAAAGAATCATCCTATGAAATTCTTTAAAGGCATGGGATAATGCTATAAGTGAGGGAAAAGGGTCATTGATCTAATGAATGTAAGGGGAAGAAACAAGTCAATGATGTTCAATTCTACAATTGTTGATAGATTGGAAACTCTGAAAATGAGTTTCCTAAGCACTAAGGAAACTTGTCTCTAAAAAGGCCATGAGAGCAACTACAAGATTATGAAATTAAAACTATGGATATTGAAGTTTCTAATGTTGTGTGGAAGGTAATTTTTTATTTCCTAAAACAAATACAATGCATTATTTGATTATAGATCGTCACATTCATTCATATCATCCCAGTTTTCCAGGAAAATTACACCTTTCAAATTTTATTTAACAAAGGATTTGTCAATCAAAACGCTTAATGGAAGTATCATTCCAAAAAATAAATGTCCGCCATTCCCCTTTGTGACATATAAACATACATTAGTTTCAGACCTTACCATCATACCTATTATTTAGATTGAATTTATTCTAGGTATTAATTGGCTTCCAAATTATGATGCAAAAATCTATTTAAGGAATAAGAAAGTTATAATTTTTGAGAATGATGTAGAATCCATTATGTTTAGAGTTGAAACACCATCATCTAGATATTATCTAGAACAACCTTCAATATATCTTTTGAATTAAATTCTTAGGTAGGAAGAGAGAACATTATCAATAGAAATTAAAATTGAGGATATACTTATTATGCAACAATAAATTGATGTATTTCCAAAAGATTTACCTAGACATCCTCCAGAGCAGAAATTTGAGTTCTCTATTGATTTAATTCCTTATTAATGACATGTATCAAATAATCCTTATAGAATGGATACTATAAAACTAGTAGAATACATGTAATTACAAGATTAATTGAGTGATAAATTATTTACCATCCCTAGTGTTTCTCCATGGGGATCCCCTATTATCTTTAACAAGAAGAAAGATGGATCTTTAAGGATGTGCATTAACTATAGAGAGATCAATGCTATTACAATAAATAAAAAGTATCCTCTTCCATGCATTGATGATTTATTTGATCGACTTCATAGAGCCCAACATTTTTTAAAGACTGACCTTCAATTTGGATATCATCACCTGCATTTAAGGGAGGAATATATTTTTAAGATAGTATTTCAAACCAGGTATCAGAATTACTGGTTTGGAATAATGCCTTCTGGACTACTAATGAACCCTATATTTTCATGGATCTAATGAATATGGTTTTAAAGAAATATCTTGATTATTTTTTTACTTATCGAGGATATCATTGTATACACTAAAAGCAAATAGGTACAAGATAATCACTTATAGATCATTAAAAAAAACTATTAGAAGGAATAAATTATATGGTATGTTAGATAGTGTGAATTTTGGCTTCAATTACTTTCCTTTCTTGTCCATATTGTCTTTAAGAATGGAATCTTAGTTGATCCAGTTATGTCAAAGGAAATCCAATAATGGCCCACACCAACAAAGATAATAGAAGTATATAGTTTTATTGAATTGGCATGTTACTATCAGAGTTTCATTCAGAATTTAACCAGATTGGATATCCCACTAACCAAGCTCACTCATAAAGGGTTTTTGTTTGTATGGATGAATGAATTTGAAGAATGAGTTGAATAATTTAAAAGTATATTGGTCAATTCTCCAATATCAACTCTTCCATTTAGAAATGATGGATATTTGATATGTAGTGATGCATCAAATAATTGAATGGGTTGTATCCTAATGTGAAATGTTAAAGTTATTACTTAAGAATAAATTATGTTGAAGACTCATGATAATAGTTTTCCAACTCATGATCTTGAGTTATCAGTCATAATAATTTCTCTAAAAATATAGAGCCACTATCTTTGTGTTAAAATATTTGAGATATTTATGGATCACAATTGTTTGAAATACATTTTTTCATAGAAATAACTCAACATGTGGAAAAAGAGAGGGCTATAGTTACTCAATGATATTTATTTTTCAATACACCACCACCATGGAAAGGCTAATATGGTGGAGGATGAATTATGTAGGAAAGATCATGGACTTCTTTCTCAAATGAGTATTTAGAGAGATCATATATTCATGGATATGATAAAGATGGATATGGGAATTGTTAAGGGGAAACATATTTTCTTTTTCAAATGTTTTCTAAACCATAATTACTATAAATGATAAAAACGTCTCAATTTGATGATAAAAATGTACAAATGAAAATTAAAACTGGTAATAATGAAAGATTGGCAGACATTGAGTGTGACAAGGATGTTTTAAAATTTGTAAAGAGGTTACCTGTTTAATCAGTACATAAGATAAAAATAGAACTAATAAATGATTCTAATTGTTAAAATTTATATATACACCCCGGTAGCACTATGATTTATTGAGATCTAATGTAACATTTTTTGTGGTATAACATGAAGTGATAAATTTTTGAATACGTGTAAAGGCATCTATTTTGTGAAAAAGTGAATTCTGAGAGACAATATCCTATAGGGTTCATAAAACCTCTACAGAGTCCTATATGGTAGTGGGATAACATTACCATGTACTATGTCATAGGAATACCAACAAAACCTAAAAGGAATGATGAAATATGGGTAATTATTGATCGTCTTACAAATTCAGCACATTTCCTTACTATAAGATAGGATTTACCACTTGATCACATAGAAAGACATTATATTTATTATTTTGTAAGACATCATGGTACTCCTCTATCGATTGTGTCTGATCAAGATCTTTGATTTACATCAATAATAGGAAAAAGTCTCTGAAATACATTGGATACTAAGCTTCATATGAGTACTGCTTATTACCCCCTAACTGATAGAGAATCTGAAAGGGCGATTCAAACATTGGAAGACATGTTGAGCCATTATCTCATGACTTTCAATGTAGGTGGGGTCAATAATTTCTTTTGGTTGAATTTTCCTACAATAAAAGCTTCTAATATTCAATTTAAATGGAAATAAAGAAAGCATTATATGGAAAGAGGTGACGAACTCCAAATTATTGGGATAAAGTTTGAAAAGGGAAACCTATTGGCCTAGAACATATCATATAGACACAAACTAATGAAAATAAAATTCAGTCCCATATTAAAGAATCCCATATTTGGAAAATACTAATGATGAAAACTAGAGAAAGGATTTGGAATTTCAAGTGGGAGATCGTGTCTTTCAAAAAGTATCTATGTGAAAGGGTGTCTTAAGGTTCTATAAGAAGGGAAAACTAAGCCCTAAGTACATTGGACCATTCAAATTTCTTGAAATAATTGGGGCAGTAGTGGACCATATACCAATGCCACGAAGTCTCTCCAAAGATCATATTGTGTTCCACATGTTGTTGCAAAAGAAATACATGCCAGACCAAATGCATGTACTCACCTATGAAGAAATAGAGCTGGAACCTTATTTGTCATACTCTGTAGAGACTATCAAAATTATTGACATAAGTGAGTAGGTATTGGGAAATCGGAACACTCGTCTGGTAAAGGTTCTCTGGATAAACCATAAAATGTAGAAAGAAACATGGGGACCAAAGGATGTTATGAAGAAGAACCACCCACATCTTTTTAGTGTGTAATGTACATGAAAAATTTCGTTGATGAAATTTAGGAAGGATAGAAGAATATAACACTCCAATATTTAATGGTATGTCCTTTTTAAAGTATTTTAACTAATAAGATATATTACATTGTACATAACTCTTTGTCTCTATGAAAACAAACTTTGTTATAACCTAGTCATTATTCTTAATGTTATCACTTCTATGATTTGAATTTTGAAAAATGGATATAAAAGGTTGCAATAAATATGATATTTAGAGTCTGATAGGATCAAAATAGTTTTTTATAAATAGTAACCAACACTTATGAATAGTAATATGACCATTATTAATAGTAAATCAGACAAAAAAATAGTAACAATACCCATGGGTGTATAAATAATATTTTGGCACCTTATAAATGATGGTGAATATTTTTACTTAAGTGTTGGAGTTTTTTTAGTAATATATATTTAATTGAAATTTTAACAATTAATAAAATCATTTAACATATAACTTATATTTATAAAATTTATTCATGAATAAATATTTTGTTTTCCTATGATATAAGAAACGTTAATGGGACCCTAGTTAATTTTTCAAAGTGTCATAAAATCAATTATAATATTAAAATTGGTATTTTTTGAGTAAATTATGACTTTATTTAAAGATAAAATTTCCAATATTTAAAAAATTATTATCATAAGATAGAGTTCATTTTTCAATTCTATGAATCAAAAAAAATTAGGATGAATATTTTCGATTTTCCCGAAATACGTGAATTTTTTTGATTAGTAAAATATGATAATTAAAATATTAATACATTATGAGATATATAAACTATTCCTTGCATCATGGTTGATGTATAAAATCATTAGTTAAAACTCAAATACACTTCTTATTGTTCTTGTTCACAAGATTCAATTTTATTTCATGTCATGATAATAATAATAAAATATTGAATAAAATATTGAGAAATCACTCCTCTCCTCCACTGTATAAACCTTACCCACCACCTTACTCACACACCACTCATGCCTTTATCATTTCCTATGTTTTTTCCAATAAACATTCCAAGTCCTCCCCAAACTTCCGAGACTTACTGGTCTCACCAAAAGTCCAAAAATAAAGGCATTAAGGTGATTCTCAAGGATGAGTTCTCATGAAGAAATCACTCTTCCTTTTCCCTTAAATTTCTTTTACAAGTTCCATTCTTTTGTTTCTCTCTTGTAACCTCCTTTCATTCCAATTATATGAAAATTAAAATACCTTAAATGTACTATAATTTTGTTATACTAATGGAATACTTCATCATCAACTATCTCACCTCCTCCTCTTATACTAAAAATGAAATCATCATCTTAGATGTGTTAATTTATCACATTCAAGGATGATGGGTTTTCAATTTCTATTATTGTCATAAAAAATGGCCATGAAACCATTTTTATGGTTTCACCAGATCTTAATATATGTCATATATCCTTTTTAATGTTCCATAATCAATTTTTAAACAATTTGTTTAATTTTAAAACAAAACGAGTTCATGGTGATAAAAAAACATAAAAAATATTAGCATTTATCATTAAAATATAATATAATGATCCATCCTCTACCAAAATAATATAATGATTTATATGATCATTTAACTATATTGAGGATAATTAATTACTCAAAAATTTAAATCTGGATGTCAATTTCCATTATTACATGAACATCAGTTCTCGTATACCAGTGAATCAGTCATAGAAACAAAGAAAACATGTACTCCCCAATGATGAAATTGAATTTCATTACCCATCTAAAAGAAAATAAATAATCTTAATGAATAAATAATAAATATAATAAATTTATATTATTTTATTTAATTCTTATATAATGAATATAATTTAACTATCCAGGAACTTAAGATCAATGGAAGAACACATTCAGGCATAAGCTATGGGGTTTCTCTTCTCAATTTTATTTCCGTGAGATTTCCATTATTATCCACTTATTTATTGTATGTGGTGTATGTGTACTTCCATTTTATATATATTATCATTATTATACTATATTAATGGTATTGAATGATTCATTTTATGATTATTAATTTTTGTTAATACAAATCAATTGATTTTAATGTGGCAAGGGACTTTGTCTCAATTTCAATTTCATTGAGAGTTACTTTGTATTGTGTACCTAATAATTCTTCTGTGGTGTATCAACTACCCAGTTGAAATAATTTATCATTTCAAATTTTAACTATATTATATATCAATATTCTTGTTTAATGGATATGATAATTTTATTAGTCATATACCATTTTACATATTGTGTTTTTGTGAAATGTTGCTTTAAATATGGAGATACTGATGAATTTGTATCCTCTACTAAATAAGGGTATTTAAAAGGATTGTTTTTATTATATTAAATATTTGATAAATAATGATTTTGATTGTATGTAATGGCAGGGGCCCACTATAGCCCTTCGGTTTATCGATGAGACTCATGGGAAAAAATCGGTTGGCGAAAAAACCATTCGATTTTTTATCCAAATATGAGATGGGTTTCTACCCACAGACATAAATTTTATTGATAGTATAATGGTTCATGTAACAAATACATTACATCCAAATAATAATCATTATCATTATTTGGTATTCATTTTTATCTTTCCATGAGGATTCCCTATGAGAAAATCTATGGAATCATTTTTATTCTCATATTATTGATGGAATGTGTTTTAATTTGTTCACCATGCCATATTAGTTATATATAATTGATTATGATTCACTTATTATTGATTCATGATTCCACTATGTGTTACCCTTATTGATAATTTGATCTCACCCTTTTAATCTTTCCTTCCCTAGGTTATGAATAAGGAAACCGTGAAGAAGATTTCAAGAGGCAGTTTATTATGTATCATGTTGTTTTCTATATTTCCAAATGTATTATGGGTATCATGTATGTAATCTAGCCCTTAAAAAATACTACACTAATCATTATATCAAGATTTTATTTCTATTAATCATTCCAATATAATAAAATAATGCACCGAATTCAGGGTTCTGGGGTCGGGGAATTACATGCATGGTTTTGAGTAATTGTGTGGCCTATCCAGCACAGTTTCTACTAACCATGCAGCCTGAATTATTTTCCTAAAAATCATGGTTATGAGATCCCAAAAAACCCATTACACTACCCATACACCCATAACCTCAAATGGTATTCACATTTGGATATAAAAACCAATTAAACTAAAATTATAAAGATATGTACTTCGTAAGAAGAAACAGGTTCTTAAAATCTTCCTCCATTAAAGTATTTTTCAATCAGATTTCCCTTCCAAAGGTGGTGAAGCACAATATTATAACAATTCTGGAAATGGTGATTGTACATCTTCATCTCTCTCCTTGGTCTAATCTGATACATGGTCTTCATTCTATAGAAACTATACAAGAGTGACTATCCGGCATTAGAGAACCATCACGTTAAGATCGACAATACAAATAGGATGCCTTGAAAATGAAACAAACCCATATCACTCAACCTCCTTAGGCTGAATAGAATTATATGGGTCCTTCTAATAACAAAACAAAATTTATGTGTGTAATATGGTGTTCATGGCGCGATACCTCTAAGGTAACTCTAATTGATAGTTTATCGGCCTGACTATCTATTGAATCTTGAATAGCCCTACATAATGCAGTGAAAGTGTACCCTATCCTTGTGTCCACCTATGTCCCATCCATGGTGAGGCACGTAAAATTACCCAATATGTTACATTGATCAATATAGGTTAGTGACGGGTATCATCATAATATTTCTATCTAGATTGGGCAGTACCCATCCTCTTCTGAATCAACCGATCCTACTCTGTAGTCTCATGTACAATATGTGGTCCAAGAATAGTTGTCTCTCCTACCTTTAACCAGCATATAGGTGATCAGAATTTCATACCATACAAATCCTCATAATTCATTAGACTAATATTATCCTAAATGATATTTTTTGGGGGAATTAAATCAGTATTTTTTGACTCATCCAAAATCCCCCAAAATCTAGGATGCATTTTCATGTCATGGCATCCTAATCCTACATTAAGCATTCCATTTTCCCATCATTCTAAGGGTGGTATGTAGTGCTCAGAAGAAAGTATGTACCCAACTACCTATTCAAACCATTATAGATCTATAAGGTGAACCATGCATCCCTATCTTAAAGGATAGTATGATGGACCCTGTAAAGTCCTACTATCTATTTAATTTACAACCTCCAATGATCATCAAAATAAAAGTTATTAATGATAGGTAGGAAATCAGTATCCTCTATGATAATATCAATGACACCAAAAATGGCCTCATTTCCTCATGGTGACCTTGGTAACTAAGACATGAAATCCATCACAACATTATTTCACATCCACTTGGTAATTGGATGCTATAATAAAAGTATGACTTTTTGTAGGTGTTCCACTTTCACTTATTGATATGGGAAACCCTCCTATAAAATAGCTACATCTCTTTTCATATCCATCCACTAGTATTGGGGACTCAAATCTTGATATATCATGATAATTTTGTGAGGCACATCATATATCTATCCGGATCTACCTCCATGTGATATATACTAGCTACCATGAGCAGATATTCTCTGATGTAACTCAAAACTAGTGTCTGATTACCATGGCCAAGACCATCGCTCAGCCTGATCATCCAGCTATAGTCCAACAACTTTCTGATGAGATTATTTTGAAAACACTATTACATGTGGAGTCATTGGTGAACCTCACTCATTGGTTATCAGAGGAAAAGTTCTGTATAAGCTATATAGATGGACCATCATTCTATAAGATTACCACTCAACTAGATCTCTCATGAACTGAGGAATCTTATATCGCGATCTACCACATTGGTGTCACCTTACCATTATATATGAATATGTGATCTAGATACATATATCAACATGAGAAAATATCCATAGCATGCTTCCTTTTGATGGTCGATACAGTTCCATATCAAGGTGTTCAACCACCTTGGCTCACACCCCTAGGCATTCTTATGTTATATTCTCTAATAGGTGCATGATTTACGATTCAAAAAAATGTAAACTGAATGAAATTTTCATATGATCATGTTTCATACCTAATACCATCCATGAATCAAAAATATTTATATAACTCATCACCCTTTAGAATACGTGAGAAGCACTATTACTCTTTAAAAATTACCAAATAAACCATAACATATAACAAGCCTTACTCCAAGTGATTTAACTATCAGGATCTATTGGCCCCCAATGTCTTAGGATAGAATTATTCATAAAAGTCCATATGAAAATCCTTCAAATAAATCTCCCAATGATTATCTGATTGAATAATGACATGACATCATCTCTTGGTGGAAACACTCAATATATATGTCATTAGCATTATCCTCTTATCGTGAGGATTCATGAGATTCTCAATGATAGATAACATGGATTCTATTCAGGACTCAAGATACATTAGTTTTCCATACATTGAAAACTCGGGTAGATCCCTCTGGTTAAACAAACACATCAGCTCTTCCATGATCGAGGTAGGTCATGTCACCCCCTGAATAGTCAATATGAAATGCATAGAGCCTTCATGTAATTATTAATCAGCACCTATTTCTTGTAATATCAATAGTGCCTTAGCCGGAACAATGGGAGGATCTATTGGTATCCCATGACCCACAGGCTCTAGAGAATTATCTCTACAACCTACCTAGCATATGACTAGAGGAAATTAGGGTGGAATATCTCTACAAATGCCAAGCACACACCTCAAAATAAAAAATTCAAAAATAGCTACAAGCATTGATATTAAAAAGGGATTGGTACCATTATTTCTATATAATAATCAAATCCATCTACCGACCCCTTGATTCAGGTCAAGGTGATGTACATATGATATGAAAGCAATATATGTGTCATATTTCCTAATACTAAAGTATGTTCTGGTTGTGTCATCTTTTATAAAAAATAATATTTTTTCATTTTTTCACATCTATATCTTAATTCATTTTTCAAAAAAATTCTTACAAAATTTTTATCCATAAGGTTTCATATTCCTCATTAAATGAAATATCATGTCCACTTAACCTACACTATAACACTTTCAAGTCAATGTGACCATTGGTGCAGGACCTAAGGTTCTATAATTGGCTACATTGGGTGTTTTTTAACTATTCAATAAAACATTTCTTAAGTTATAAAAAGAACATTATGTACCAACCATGTTTTCCAATTCACGGCACATAGTATCTATATAAATAGTATATATATCTATCACATCACATTTCACAATATCATGAAACAAACATATATTCCTCTTATATAGAATAAAATAAGTCTTGGAATGTGATTTTTGTAATATTCTGAAAATGAATTATGAGATGACATAACCTCGTCTCATTGGGTTTTGAAAAAATAAAATTCCCAATCATATCAATGATAACATCAAAATTCATGTGCATCACCTAATGGTAAAATCAAATCAACTATAATAGTCAATATATGGAAAATAACAATTTCCATTCATGGAAATTTGTTTTTTTCCCATAGGTGGTTTAGATACTCCTTTGAACAACTCATTACAAAATAATAATTATTCTTAATCACCATTTAATTATTTGAAAATAAAAAATAAAGAGAATAAAATGATCTTATAGCACTTTATAACATCCCATACCTGGATGCCACTGAAGAGTTCCCTAATCCCAGCTGTCCAAATGGGCTCAAGAGCATATCCAAAAATTCTAGAGGCTTCTGATTAGTAGTAAAGTCCTAGTGTTTCTATGGGGAGACTATTTATTTATACAGTAGTATAAAACATCATGGTACACATATAGATTAATGTCTAAATCAATATGAAAATGAATAAGTAGTAGTAATAGACCATCAAACCCTAGATCAGTAACCCAATGTAACCAAAAGAAAATACAAAAAAATCCAAGATACTGGTATGTAAAAAAATACAAAAGTATTCTCATATAAAATGATTTTTATTTCATGTGTCTATAAAGTATTAAAAATATGTATATAGGTAATAGTGAAAAAAAAGCTTTGAAATACCAAAAAGGCCAAAAAATCTATTTTTAAAAACAGTCGTGAGCCTCACCTCGATCATGTCCTCCCTTACTCCTAAAAAGTAGTCAAAAAAATAAAGTAGGGAACTATACCTTATCCATACATGCAGACATATAATCTTCTATAAAACGAAAGGAGAGGTGACTAGGGTGTGAGGTAAAATCCTAGTAGGTCACCCCCAATAGTATTTGATGTCATACAACCAATGACTATATAACAATTACAATGTGTGTGTATTAATAGAATATGTAATCAAGGTATTTTATGTAAACAACCAATAATATTCCTTAATTCCATGGACATTTTTCCTCTTCTACATGCTTCGTCCTTAGCGGAAAAGTATCTAAATAAGTTATCAGACCTATATCATTTTATAATAATGTCTCTGGACCTGGCTTCTATCCCAGAATCCCTTGTAATGATATGTTTCCAATTGTTTCATAAACAGGACATCAATAAACTATAGGTCATTGACCAAATCCAATATTTTTTTCTTGGTAGATTCACAGTATATATCATTTCATTTGATATACAATTATTATCCTGTTCATATCCTTCAAATTCCTTATTTTGAATATATGTATCACTCCATAAATATCATGATCGAAACACCCTAAAATCCCATACAATGAAATACTCATCAGAACCTAGGTATATCTCTAGGTGTGGTATAACATCATTATCATTTGATTCATCCTTGGTGGTCGAATAAGGGTACCAAGTCTCGCATCAGTTGAAAATACAATAATTATTCTAATTCCATCCATGTAATTCCACAAGGATACTAAGTTTCATTGATGAATATGATGATAATCCCCCTGATTATATCCTCTATAGTCTTATTGTGAGTCTTAGTGTCACTAGAGCTAACTAATATAGTAGGAAAATTATTCAGTTCATGGCGTTCTTATATGATCCCATATTTCACCCAATGCATATAATAAAAATTTAATCAAAGCCATTTAATTATTTCAAAATTCATTATAGTGGTCATTCTGATTAAACATCACCTCAAAAGGTTTTTCAAAACAATTTATATGCTTAGAATTTATAGTCTCTTAATTATCTCAAGTGGTCCTGTTAATGTAATAACAAATTCATTCATAAGAAAGAAAATATGTTCCCATAGCCTGGGGAAATTTTCTTCCATTAACTTCCATTAATCAATTCAAATTATAGTTATAATTCATCATTTATCATCAATTAGATAAGGGTAGAAGTAAAACTTAAAAGTGATCAATTCATGAGAAAACCATGGTGGTCCAATTAATTTTAAAACTAGCCCAAGGGGTAGTTGGATTTTCAGGTCTTTAACCTTTAAACATTATTCAATGGGTTTCTTTAATTATACAGTTCATACTTATCCATTTTATTTAATGAGTAGATTCTATTTCAATAGTGTCACTTGGAATATTGGGCATGCAACACAATGTCATATATATGAATATCCTAAATTTATGGGAAAATAATGATACCATATATCGTTGATCCATATTATTGTTCTCACCCAGTATCAGCTACAGATTCAACATAGATTAGTAGAAATATGAAGAGTGTATGAAATTCATATAAATATGGCACATTTCCTTACACCAAAATAGTATAGACAATAAAAAGTCAAATGATGTACAGCTTAAGGGGATTGTAGTACTCATCAATTAAAATGGAATAAGATGGACATCATTTTATTTTGAGTTCAAATGATAGAACAGTAACATAAGATATGAAATAACATCAAAAGAGATCACTCAAGTTGATGGTTCTACCAACTGAGGACAAATAATGTATATTTAGTTTATATGATTCTTTATGAACAAAGAGGTCATATTTCATCAAAATACTAGGCCGTATGGTTTATTTGCATGGCTGGAAAAATAATGCGCCAATTGTGTGCTTGTCACTATTAGGAGGGGTGCCTCCCATGGTTAGTGCACATGGTCTTCTTAACCATCCCAAAATTTTGCCTTATCCCCTATCAAAAACATTATAGGTCATCATATGGGAAGGTAACTCTATTCACACAGTTTCAAAAACAATAAAGAACCCTCTTATTATCTACTAATGACTCACATGGTTATGAGTAACTAGGCATCATGTCCTACGCGATATCTTCAAACCATGCAGGCTTCCTTATAATCCCAAAAATCATAGTTCTAGGGTCCAAAAAATCCCTAGACAACCCTGATACCCCACAAACTCATAGGGTATTCACATTAGTCTTTAAAAAATCATTTAATCTGAAAATAAAGGGATATGTAACTCATAACAAGAACCAGGTTCTTATATCTGGGGAGGATCCTACTAATTATATTAGAATTCTTACACAATGTACATATAAACTATCATTCTAGTTAGTGGGAGAAGGTTGGAGTTCAAGCTATAATTTACTACCTCATGGTTTTTATAAGATCTATTTCAACCTCGTGGTCTCTATCTCATTGACCTTTTGTAGTTGTTGATGTTTATATTCATGTAGTATCAGTTTTTTATATTAAATTTATATTCATGGTATCTCTCTTATCGTTAAGAGATTGGGTGGTTTGGTGTTGTTCCATAACTCACTCATTCACATGTTTCTCTTGAAGGGTAATTCCACCAATATTTATTTTTATCATACGTCAATGTGACTCCTCATTCTATGTCTTAATGGTGGTGGGATTTGGGTGGTCACTATCTTACTGGTCTCATTATTGTCTGGGGAGGTAGAGTTACCTAAACTTATCATAAATTTATTATATACCATTTATATTAATGTACATTACATTACTCAAATGCAATCCATATGACTGTAAAGGTATAGTGCCTTGGCAATCTTAGACACATAAACAATATTTTCATCTGAGTTCTTCATAATCTCAAACTCATTTTCTCATAAATACCACCCTTCATATACAAGTAACAAATAATATCTATCATTATAATATAAGAAAAATAAACATATTAAAGGGTGATAAAAAAATGAAAAGATAGGGTAAATAAGTGCAATATTTAAAAATAACATGGGTAGTTTTGTATGGGAAAATGAGTATAACATATGAAAACCATAGCCTATATATAAATGGTCAAAATTGTGAGTCATGGAAAAATTATTGGTAGTTAAAAAGACATGAATCATAAAGAAATCCCAGAATACGATTGATGATATCAAAACATTAGAATAATACTTATTGTTTATGTAGTACACATAATTTATTTAAATATTATGTCCAGACCATCCTCCATGACATTTAAAACATGTTCTTCTTGGAAGAACCACTAGTGGACTTCTATTGAGCTTGGGATAAACACTCTTGTTACCACTTTTATACTTAGGATAACCTCTGGTGTACCCTCTATTGGGCTTGGGATACCCTCTTCTGTACCCTTTGCACTCATATTAAATTAATCATTACCCAATTCATTGGTGGGAGATATAGGTCATAGATATCACATAATTAAGATAATACATATATTTTCCACAAGAACATAAAATGTTCATCATATTAGAACTCATGAATGGATATAGGATTCATAAAACACTTCATTATATCATAAACCAGGAAAAAGAAACATGTTTCATAAATATCATTAAATCATAAACATAATCCATCTATAGAAGGAATAAATATGATATAATACAATTATATACACATTTATTATTAATTAACATAGAAGGATATCATCTTGTATGGAAGATGATTTTATTAAAATAACTTGGGACATTTTTTTAGGAAAATAATTTTTTTTAAACCTTTCTAAAACTATAAATTCATAAAATATTGCAGAAATAATTTTCTTTGAAAATAAACTTGAAAACATATAATTGAATCTTTAAAATAATTTAAAAAATTCATAGGTAAAATATCCATTCCACATTGGAAAACAATTTTTTAAAACATAAAACCTTCTCAAAACCATTGCTTTTAAACTAACCTATGAAAGAAATAAAAGAAGATTTTAGAATCATTTAAAAAGTCTATTACAAAAAATATCTTTTTGACTTTGAAAAATAAATTAAAATATAAGACATAATCAAAATCCTTTTATTCAAAGATAACCTTTGAAACATCGAAAGTAATATTTAAACACTGAGTGGTCATGATGGTGGGAACATTCGTACACATTAAAATATATATTTCATTATCATTTTTATGAAAATAAAAACATGCATCATTTTGAAAATAGCATGAATATAATATTTTAAAAATATATATAATATCAAACAAATTAAAAAAAAGAATAAAACATTACCATAAGAACATTAAAACCTTTTTTATGATTTTTTAAAAATCAAGGATATTGAATAAAAATCATTTTTGATCAAATAGAGAAATAATGCTTTTTTCATTTAAAAATAATAATTTGGAATAATAAGTACATAATGCGGGGAAAAAAGATAGTAAAACATGTATTCTCTTGAAATAACCATACGTGAAGAAAATTGAAGAAGTTCCTAAGAGGTATATCATAATATCTCACCATAGGAAGCATAATCTCAAACAACCATCATAAACAATGAGATTGTGACAACCAGACCGTACCACTTCGGTAAATGTTGAATCCCCATACCCATTAAATAATAACCTAAAATAATATTTTAAATATAATTAATAGAATTATATTCATTATATTACATTTCATAATGTAAATATATGCACCACATAACGTAATATAGGTTCTTAACATAACATATGTCTCAAAGAATGAAAATTGAGTCAAAAATAATTTACTAATTTGGTAACCTTTTGTCCATAAAGCACAGAAATGAGATATCCTAGAATTGATAAAAAAAACATCCCCATAATTTTAATTAAAATATTCAAAAAATACATTCATGGGATTTATATACACCATATAAAATAAATATGTTCGGAATATGGAAAGTGTCTCACAGAAAGTAAAAGTGAGACAGATATACATTGCATTAAGACTTGAATTCATTCATACATGTTAAAAACTATTTTATAATAAATATAAGTTTATTATACATAAATTAAATAACCATACTTATATATATCATACAATATTTATTTTAATAATGACCTATTGTATCATGTTTATTAAAAATTACTTGTAAAAATTACATTTTGAGTTATAACTACTTTTTTTTCTTGTATGATTTGATTTTTTTTTTATTTTAGGCCCTATTCAGTTAATCATACTTCTATAATCAATATATTTTCATAAATTTTATCAATATAATATATATATATTTTTTATTTATTTATATTAATCCATAAAATTTAGATTTAGAAAACAAAATACACCATTCATGAAGTTGGTAGGTCGTATCCATGCGTGAACATTATGTCCATTTTCTCAACAGATTACATGAATTATTGTAAAATAATATATTATTGTTAAATTTTTTATTTCATATATATAAAATATATTAATTAAATTTTCCCTTATTACAATCTATGTAAAGATTAGTTAAAAATAACATTGCTTCGTGAGGTGGTAGTCCATCGTACACATGAACAACATTATCGTATCCCACACAGAATGGAAAGAAATAATATATATGTGATATAAAAATAAATAAGTATAATTAGGTTAAAGATATCATTTATACTTATTTAATCTCACTAATTATAATCCATGTAAAATGGAAATGGAAAAAACAAAACATCGGTTCGCGAAGCGATAGTCCACCGTACACATTTGCAACATTATTATTTTCCAACAAGGTGAGAGGTATGTTTTATTATAATTTTATAGGTATAATAATATCATAAATATTAATTTTATATACATTAAACCCATCATTATATCCATCGGTGAGAGGTAGTGATAGAGGAAAAATAAAATCGACTCGTGTGGCAGTATTATGTCATACACATGATCGATGATTTCATTTCCTATATGATTGAATAAGATCTGGATATAAGGTATTAAATTATCATAATAAAATATATTTATATTATATATATATATATTAATATCATCATATTTTAGTAATATTTGATGGATTTAAAAGAGGAATTAGAAAATCCATAGATTAAAAAATTACCTCTTCTTCGGTCAACCTGTTTATGTATAGAAAAAATTCTTCCTACATTAGATTTATGATCTAAAACAATCCTCTAGGATGTGGTTAAATATTAAATTAAAATATTTGATTTTTTATTTTCTGAACCAATTTTTTTTTGAGTAAGAGACAATATGTGGTGGCCATTTTTTAGTGAGGGAGAGGACACACACAAAATATTTGAAAAGTAAAAAGTGTAGCAACGTTTACCACCATCTAGAAAGCACAAAAATGGTTCATTCACGAAATATATAGTAAATAATGTTGGTATATAATTAAAATGGGTTTTTATAAGATTATAGTTCATTTCACTCCTTTTCTTTTATGTTTAAATCCTGATAAACACATTTTAATCATAACATGCTAATTAATTTTTTGTTTTTTTACTATTAATTTGATAATAATATTAATTATACCTCAAAATATAGTATCAATTATTCATGATTAAAAATATGGAATCCATTTTTCCAATTTCTGTCCACTTCAGTAGAAAATTTTAATTTGAAATTAATCATGGTGACGCAATGATAAAAGAGGTTTTCCAAATAAAAAATGTTCAAACGTTTAAAAAATATTATATATAAATATTATATAAGACATTGATTGCTATAAAATAAATTTTATTAATATATATAAATATATATATTTGAACTAATTTTACTTCTAAAAATATATTAAATAAATTTTTATGATTTTAAATTCATTAAAAGAAATGATAATTCTTAATAAAAACCAGTGTTTGTAAATATTCATCAAAACATTTTCCTGCTCAGAAAATTATAAAAAATTATCCCAAATATAATTTTGACATGATGATTTAAAGAAAATTACATTTTCAAATAATTTATTTTAAAATTGTATGGAATTAATCTTAAAACTATGTGGGCAAAAAATGACAAATAGACTTTTCAGAAAAATATAGTTTTTAAACATAAAATTGGATTTATCCTTATCTTATATCTTTAAATCACATGATATTAATTTAAAACATTATATTTAATTTAAAATATTTAAATTTATTTAAAAATAATTTACCAAAGATGTTTTTTTTAAATAAATTTAGGTCAAACGTTTTTGTGCAGAAAAAATATATTTTGAGAAAATTATTTACATTATTTTTAAATGGTTCTTATATTCATTTTTAAATAATTTATAAATAAATAAATAAATTTATAAAATATTTTAACCCATATATTTTCATAATTTATTTAATCCTATTTATTTCATCCATTCTAATTTCAAGGAGATAACAATTATATTAAATAATAATAATTTAATAGTATGTCTTGTTTCACTAAAACACGAAGGTGTGTGTTGATAATGATATCAAAGAAATTAAAATTATTTGAAACAAAATATTTCATAAAAAAAATTATGATAAATGATGGGTACATTTTCATGTAATTGTGTTAGATATAGTGTTATCAACTATTCAAGTTAATGGATTGGATGGATTTCAGAGTTGCTCATATATTAGACTAAACGGGATTGTAGGGACACATACGTAACTAATTTTACAAAGTTGAATAAACAATGTATACTAGCTAAGATATTCGCGTTTAGAGTCCCTTTTGATCAGATTCATAGACCATATTTTTTGAAAGCCTACTATGTGAATTGATACTTTTTGTGGGGTATATCCCTAGGAATGGGTCGTGCATCATTCTTATTTGTGCTAGTATTTGAAATGGGTAGACCATAGGATTATTTTAACCTTAGATAAAAATAAATAAATTGTAAATTAATTAATTTTAAATATTCCATATTCTAGTTTTTAGAGTCCTTAACCATTTATTATTCTTTTAGTTATTCTTCCATGTAGACATCCCCATCAAGTTCATGCAATAAATGTTCAGCGGGATGTTCTAGAAAATCAATGTAGTGTATATGTCAATAATGACAACACATAAAGGAGAAAACTATGAATTTTTCAGTGCTAGCGTATGTAGAAGTATGAGATATATTTTTCAAACATATTCATATAGGTCATCATAAATGTGGTTAAGATATATTTTATTTAAATTGGATATCCTAAGGAGCACTGGAATTCTTTGATTGTGATAGTACAATGCATAATAGAGATGAAGATGTTTATCTTGTTCATAAAGGATCATGGGGTGTTATATTTATCATATTTTAAGTTCCAAGGATATATTTTTCATATATTACCTTATTTTGATTCTAATTATGGTGATGATGATGCAGACAGTCCACTGTAGCATTTTGGACTTTCCATTTATAATTTCAAGAGGGATCCAATGTGATATTTGGTGGAAAGGATAGACCAATGAACGATTCTCCTTCCATTTCCTTCTATTGTGTATGATAGATATGTTGAAGAAGTATTTATAGCTTATATTCTAGATGAGAGAGTTTTTCTAGAGGATGATGGTCAAGTATATCCTTCTAAAGATGATAATATTTCAGTAGTATATGAGAAATACCCTTATCCTCTTCCTTTAATAAAGCCACTAATTTTCCCTAATATGTTCGTAATGAATTTATGGAAGATATTTTGTGTTTCTACTTCTGGGTTTCTTAATCCTTCTACCTTTTACACAATAATATATTTATCTGGTTGTATCATTGGATACATCCCATCTCCAACAAAAACTTTTAACAATACCTGGGTATTTTTGAATAGGGGTAAAGGATTCTAGTTGATCACAATGGAACTCTTCAATACACTCTATATGATTTGATAATGTAATTTACTAAATATAATTTTTCAATCCATATAAATATCAATTATTTCTCTATTTTTAGTGTTTCTTATTCTAGAGATCACCCTCTATTACATCTAGTTCGATTTGATGTTGATCTAGTTGGGATTATTATTCTAGAGTTACTCTAGAGTGTGTTGACTGACTCCTCTACTCCTCATCATGATGAGAACCCGTAAATCAAATATCATAGTGATAAAAATAATAAATGAGTTATAAAATATCTGAATGGAGCTATAATTTACAAAAATTCTATCTAAAAATCCATAAAGTATTGTATTTATAAGATTTATCCCTTACATATTCCAAATTATAAATTTTCTTTTTTACTAATAATCTATGGATGGATTCTATTACTCGGTCTTTTATAGAGAAATTGATTCAATTAAGTGAACATTAACTTTTATTAAATGTATTTATTAAAGAGAATACTAATATCACTCATGTTATGGAGATTTATTAGTAGTATAATTGTAACACCCCAAGCTTCCACGGTATGTTTCCCTTTATGTAATGTAATAGCTTGCATTGTACGCAACTTTGACATTCTAACACACCGTGATCAATCAATGTATCCGTTATGAATAGTAATACCCATTTTTTGAAATTTTATACATTTTATCTTACAAAACGGACTTCATTTTTGGATTTGGAATTTTGAAATTATCCTGGGGTGAAATTTTGGTACTTTTTGGATAACTTTTACATTTTGATGAATAGTGAAAATTACTAAATTTTAATTAAAAACAAATTTTTTATCAAAATAATTAATTGTGAAAAATTATTAATTTGAGTGGTTTTAAAGTATATTTAGAATATATTTTTACCATTTAATACAATTTTTCTCATTGGACATAATTTCACAATTAAACCGGACAGAAACAAGTGTCAATCTTTTGATAGTTATTATATCTTAAAAACATGTTTTTTGTTTTGACAGCGGGAATTAATTTTAAATTAATTTCTGTCACTTCTGTGTTTTGAATTTTGAAAAATGGATTCCATATTTGGAATCAGGATTTACAAATTGTGTAAATAGTTAACTTTTATTTTTAGACATTTTGAATAATTATTTCGGTAAATATTTTATTTACCATGGTAAATGGGGAAATCCGGTAAATAAGGGTAAACAAATAATATTATAATAATAATAAATTACCCTAAAACATGTTGTAACATTATTGGTGGATATATATCCAACCATATTCATCTTTGGGTCGATTTTGGGACCCCATGGATCCACTTGTAGGTGATAGGGACACTTTATATTAATTAAGTTTAAGTAAATACAAAAATGACATAAGCTTATATCTTTTAGAAAAACAATTTTTACATATGGTCATATATGTTAAATTTTCGATTATAAATATTCATTAGAAATCAAAAAATATTTCCTAAATAATTATATTTTATTTATAATTTTTAGACATTAAAAAAGTAAACATATATATATATATATGACACAATAATGATGCAGTATTTTCCTTATTAAGGAAAGAATCAAATAATTGGTATTATAAATGTTAAAATAAATAAAATATGAAAGTTTTGATGACATAAACGAGTTTTATTGGTTAATATGACATGTTAGTATTGCTTAAATGAATTTGGTTCCAATTAATAAAGTTGTTAAGACTTTAAAAAATCAATTATTGAGTAGTGTCAAAATTGACATAAATGAGTTTTTAAAACAAATATTATATTATTAATTTATATTCTATTTCTAAAAATATAAGGTTCGGCCAAAGGACTTATATCATTATTGGTGTATCATTAATGGACAACTTGGGGGTATCTTGGATGTATATAGTATGTTTATTAACTATATATTATAAAAATACAACGCGACATGGTAAGTGTTAAACTAATTAAACAAGAGTTAAATATAAAAGATAAGGTTAATATAATGACCCAAACCTGTCTAAAATCTATTGGTTGAAATTATTTCGACCCATACCCACCTTATAATTTTAATAATCTACATTTAATCCATTATAAACCGAATATGATTTGTTTATAAAATAATACATTAAGTTTTTCCTAAAGAGCCCCTCACCCCTCTTATAAAAAGGGCACTCCCCATTCTCATTAATTCACACATTCAAGGCCATTTGGCTTGGCCAAACCCTGCCCAAATAACCTCCCAACTTCCCTTAATTCATCCTAGAGGCCTTAGTTTGATCAGAAAGCCATCTTAAGGATCCCTTTTGATCAAATCGAAAGGAAGAACCCGAAGAAGAGGTAATGTATTCACCACCCTCTTTAAAGTTCCTTTGTTCTTCAACTTCTTCTTTATTTGTTATTTACATTCTAAAATAATAACTCCAGTACCTTCTATATACTGTGATGTTATTATAATTATGGAAAAAAAATTCATTATTATATCCATCCCTTGAATGACATGTCACCATACCTGTGTATGTACGGCCTACCGTCTCCACGTTGTGGTGTAATTTTTATTCAATATACCATTATTTATATGGGTATAATAATGATGTATGATTCATGTAAATAATAAATATAACATGATAATGATTCTGTATATATTATACACCATCCAATTATATATTATTTTAATATCAAAAGAATGATATTGTCACTCGTGTGTACGTACGGATTACCATCTCCACGAACGCGATGAGACTCTTTCCCCATCGTATCCATTCAAGACTAAATTTTATTGGATGACTAAAAATAATATTTAAAGACTTAATATAATTCTGGATATGATTATTATACAACCTATCCATAATAAACATGTCATATATAAAAGAAAACAAGTAAGTTAAAACCCAAAACGATGATAATACTAAAATTTTATTAACAAAGCGATGTTAAAATATCATATATGATATATTTTTAATATATATGATTATTGTATAATTCAATAACAATTATTTCACCATTATATTGGAGGTTAACCTACCATCAACCAATGAAAAGTACAAGGTAAGGGTTTATTTCACAATCTCTTCATTATTTGAGTTTTTTTATACGTAATTATCTATAGGGACCTCTTTATCATCCACATCCATGTTTATTAAAAATGTATTTCAAAACATTCTTACTATTTTATAGAATATGGGTTAAAGTCATTTATACCCATGTTTGAATTTTTATAAGAAGTTTATAATGGAATCATTCCGTCGTTTTCTAAACAAGGTCCTTTTTAACATTTTCGACAAAAGTAAGGTAAGAATGTCTTTTTTTAACTTATATGGCGGGTGCGGCTATTTTCCGCCATTATAAATTCTTCGAAGCTTCCCTTACAAGCTTATATTAATATTTTCAAAGTAAATGTTTTATTTTATAATTATGTGACTTCTAAATTATTTCAAAAAAAGAGATATTTCTCTCAAATAGTTTTGATTTCATCTATGCCAACATCCTTTTATGGATTTTAAGTCTATTTGAAGTTGATTTATTATGATAAAAAACATCCATATTGTATTGATGTTTTTGTGATATGATTGACTGTGGATGTTCTATTTTTATACCATTCATTTCTTATGGTTAAAGTATTGACATTTCGTATGCTAGTTTTAATACGAATGTTTATGATATGTTTAAACCTTTTCATATGAGGAATGTATTGGACTTAGTAAGTGACGGGTGGAGCCCGCTATAGATCCCCGATGCATCGGTAGGTCTAATGAGACAACTAGACATGGAATTGGCCGAGTCCCTTTACCAATTTCATTTATGGTTTTGGCCGAGGCCTTAATCATTTTAGACGTCTTGGCCGAGGCCTTGAAAAAATGTTTCAGAATGTCTGGCATTATACATTCCCTCATTATGGAAATAATATTGATGGTTCATGTGGTCATTCGACTAGTAGAATACTCATGATTATGTTTTATTATGGCATTATTTACTCATCTCATAATCTTTCCATAAAAGTATTCATGTTTATTATTGGTAAAGGCATGTGGTTTCAATTATTTACCAGGATTAATATTTATGAAATTTTCTGTTGTATTACTTACACTTACTAAGCATTTGAGCTCAACCATTTTTTATGTTTCATTTTCCTAGTATATGAAGAAGTTAAATATGAGTGACCTGCAGGCATAATCTAGGTGGCTTGGATGCTTCTAATGAAATATATTATTGTTTGTATTTCTCTTCAAGCTGTAAAGTGAATCATATGTATGAATCTTGTTTCCAATAATATTAAACTGATTGGTATTTCGATACATGATTTCCTTGTAATCATGCCAATGTTATCTAATAATGCACTGACTTTAGGTAATAGGGGTCGGGGCATTACAGTTGGTGTAAGAGGGAGGTTTAGTACAAACCTTGGAAACTAGATTTATATAAACTCTGATTAGAGAACATTTCCCTAAGATAGAATTTGAGGATTAGTATAGAAGAACTTCCTAGAATTTTGGTATTGTAGACATTTTTTAAGTTTTCCGAGAAATACATCCATGTCTGGATATGAGCAGGTAGAGGCAGATCTGGCACAGATGTACCTAGGGGTAAAATCCGAAAACACCGCTTTGAGCTTGACTCGAACGGGAACTGGTGTACGACAAAGAGGCTTGCTGCACTCTTGGTTATGACACTCCCCGGGGATATGCATAAGATAATTCTAATTTTATTTACCAACCATTACAAAGGGTTATGAGTATATACTTCTCAAAGAAAACTTTTTTATGATTATGGATTATATCCATAAACAATTGAATTTATGTTAAGTGTTTTAGAAGTTTGGAATTATATATTTCAATTCATAAACTAATCTAGTTTATGCCATTTTTTAGAAATGGAGCCTAGTGGAAGGAATGGAAACTGTATCAACGCACGCACTCCATGTAGAGATTTCCCTCCTACTCAAGATAATTATAGTAGATCTAGTGATGCAACTGCTGCTGATCAGATTATCACCATACTGGGACAACTCACTCCGATTATGAATAATAACCTGACCCATATGGAGCACCCAGATCCACAGTGTGGAGGATCAATGTTATATCGCTTTATGAGGCAACAACCACCGACATTCAATGGGAGTACAAATCCCATAGTAGCTGAGAAACGGATAAATTCCTTATAAAAAATATTCCATGCCTTGGGGTGTAGTAAAAGGGAAAAAATTTTCATGGCAGTTTATCACCTCACTGGAAACGTTGATCAATGGTGGTCATTGATAAAAAATATGAAGGAAGATGATGAAGTATCAGACATGGAATGGAGGGAGTTCAAAGAGATATTCTTACAAAAATACTTTCCTCGAGACCATCGAGCGGATATGGAAAGACAATTTCTGAGTTTGAGGCAGAAAGAGGAAGATAATGTCGCAAAGTATGAGGCTAACATTACAAGGTTAGCAAGCCATGCTGCTGATTATATACATAACCCAAGGAGTAAGATTGATCATTTCCTTGATGGGTTAAAACCATTTCTCTGTCAAGCATTAGTCTCTCAAACCTTCTCATCATACGAAGATACTGTCTCGTGTGCTATCAAGACAGAAAAGGAATTCTCTAAGTCTTATGAATTTAAATCAAAGAAAGAGAAGAAGAGATCTGTGAAAACTCTAGGAAAGGAAATAAGGAAATAGGGAAGAAGGGTAGAATTGAATTTCCACCCTGTGATAATTGTGGAAGGAAGCACCCTGGTGCCTATCTAAAAGGAAAATGAGTATGCTACAAATGTGGACAAAAAGTCCATCTAGCTGGTGATTGTAAAGGAAACAAATATGCTACAAATTTTCAATGCTACAATTTCAGGGAGATGGGAAATTATGCAAATGAATTTCCTAAGCGTCAAGGAAACTTACCTCAGAAAAGGCCAAGGAATCAAAGCCAAGCTTATGTAATCACTACTACTGAGGTTGATGCCCCAAAAGATGTGGTGGCAGGTAATTTAATGGTTTCCTCAAGTTTAGAAAATGCATTAATTGATTCTGTATCATCGCAGTGTTTCATATATTCCCAATATTCTACGAAAATTAGATATTTCCAATTTGATTTAACAAGGGAGTTGTCAGTTAAAACTCCTAAGGGAAGTATCATTGCATCTATGTTTTGTGAATCAGTCCCCATTAGAGCACATAAATGTTCTTTACCCACTGATCTCATCATCATACCTATGATTGAATTTGATATAATCCTTGGTATGGATTGGATTTCGGACCATGATGAGAAGATTTATTGTAAGAAGAAGAAGGTTACAATTCTTGATAATGATGATAAGGAACACCTTATCTTTAGAGCAGAATCGTCGCCACCTAATTATTATCTAGATCCACCCCCAGTAGCTCAACTAAATTAAATTATCGGGGAGGAAGAGAATGAAATAACCATGGGTGAGGAAAAGAATGTTCAAATATAGGATGTACCTATTGTGAGAGAATTTGTTGATGTGTTTCCGGAAGATTTACCTAGACATCCTCCAAAACGAGAAGTTGAGTTTTCCATTGATTTAATTCCTGGTTCAAGGCCCATATCGAAAACCCCTTATAGAATGGGCACTGTGGAATTAGTTGAACTAAAGAAACAACTGGAGGAATTGAGTAATAAGGGATTTATTCCCCCTAGTGTTTCTCCATGGGGAGCCCCTATCCTTTTTGTTAAAAAGAAAGAAGGATCTATGAGGTTGTGCATTTACTACAGGGAGATCAATGTTATAACAATAAAGAACAAGTATCACCTACCTTGTATTGATGATTTATTTGACCAACTGCATAGAGATCAATACTTTTCAAAGATTGACCTTCAATCTGGATATCATCAGTTGTGTGTGAAAAATGAAGACATTCTAAAGATTTTATTTCAAACTAGGTATGGGAATTTTGAGTTTACAGTAATGCCTTTTGGGCTGACTAATGCACCCTCTGTATTCATGGATCTAATGAATAGAGTTTTCAAGGAATATCTTCATGAAGTTTTAGTGGTATTTATTAATGATATCTTGGTATACTCCAAATGCTACAATGATCATGAAAATCACTTTCACATTATATTGAAGACTCTGAGAAGACATGAATTATATGGGAAGTTTAGCAAGTGTAAATTCTAGCTTCAGGGGATTTCTTTTCTTGGTTATATTGTCTCTAAGGATGGAATCTATGTTTATCCTTCTAAGACCAAGGCAATCCAAGAATGTCCAGCACCAACGAGTATAACCAAGGTATGCAGTTTTATTGGTTTAGCAGGTTATTATCGATGTTTCGTCCAAAACTTTGCCCATTTGGCTAACCCATTAACAAAGCTCACATGTAAAGGGGTTAAATTTGTCTCGACAAAAGAGTGTGAAGAATGTTTTGAAGAACTGAAGAGAAGATTAGTCAATTCTCTTATATTGAATCTACCATCGGGGAATGATGGGTTCGTTATTTATAGTGATGCATCAAAGAATGGACTTGGTTGTGTCCTTATGCAGAATGATAGAGTTATTGCCTATGCATCATGACAGCTGAAAATTCATGAGCAAAACAATCCTACTCATGATATTGAGTTAGCTGCTGTAATATTTGCTTTGAATATTTAGAGACACTATCTCTATAGTAAAAAATGTGAGATTTATACTGATCACAAGAATTTGAAATATATTTTCTCACAGTAAGAGCTCAACATGAGGAAAAAGAGATGGCTTGAACTACTCATGGATTATGATTGCACGATACACTACCACTCGGGGAAGGAAAATAAGGTGGAATATTCTTTAAGTAGAAAGGATCATGGAATTTTGAACAAGATGAGATTAGAAAATGATCCTATATACATGGATCTAGTAAAGAGGGATATGGGAATCACCATGGAGGGTGAAACATCAATACTTTTTCAATTGGTTGCCAAACCATCATTACTAGAAAGAATAAAGAGTTCTCAGACTGGTGATGAAGAGTTTCAAAAGAAGATTAAAGCTGTGAATGATGGGAGATTGAATGACTTCGTGTATGAAGATATAATTTTGAAGTTTGGGAAGGGACTTTATGTTCCCAATATACCTGCTCTAAAAAGGTAATTGTTGGATGATGCTCATAGTTCCAATTTCTCCATACACCCTGGGAGCACCCGAATTTATAGATATTTATGGGAACATTTTTGGTGGGACAACATGAAGAGGGAGATTACTGATTTTGTGTCAAGATTTATCATTTTTCAACAAGTGAAAGCTGGAAGGAAACAGCCTGGATGAGTCATGGAACCTCTTCCCATACCTGAGTGGAAATGGGATAATATTACAATGGACTTTGTCAGGGGGCTACCAAAGACATCTAGATGGAACGATGCAATATGGGTCATTGTTGATCGCCTTACCAAGTCAGCACATTTTCTTTCTATAAGAGAAGGTCTACCACTGAAATTCTAGCAAGACTATATATTAATGAAGTTGTGAGACTTCATGGAGTTCCCCTATCGATTGTCTCGGATCGTGATCCCCGTTTTACATCAAGATTCTGGAAAATTCTTCAGAAGGCCTTGTATACTGAACTTCATTTGAGCACTGCTTACCACCCTAAAACAGATGGACAATCAGAATGGACTATTCAAACCTTAGAAGACATGTTGATATCATTCTCACATGACTTTCAGGGTATATGGGATCAATATTTACCTATGGTGTAATTTTCCTATAACAATAGCTTTCATTCAACTATTCGGATGGCACCATATGAAGCGTTGTACGGAAAGAGATGTCGCACACCAACCTATTGGGATGATGTTGGTGAAAGAAAACTTGTTGGCCCTGAACTAGTGGTGGAAATGATGGAAAAGGTAAAGTTAATCCAAAAACACATCAAAGCAGCTCAAACTAGGTAGAAGAGTTATGCCGATAATCGAAGGAAGGATTTGGAATTTCATGTAGGAGATCATGTTTTCTTGAAGGTATCTCCACGGAAGGGAGTTATATGTTTCGATAAGAAATATAAATTGAGTCACAAGTACATTGGACCATTCAAATTCTAGAATTAATTGGGGTTGTAGCTTACAGATTGGCAATGCCGCCAAGTCTCTCCAATGTTCATGATGTGTTCTACGTATCACTATTGAGAAAATACATACCTGACCCAACACATGTACTCACCTATGAGGAATTAGAACTGGAACCCGATCTATCTTATTACGAAGAGCCCGTCAAGATTATTGATAAGATAGAACAAGTGCTAAGAAACCGGACGACTCGTCTGGTAAAAGATTTATGGAGAAACCACAAGATAGAAGAGGCAATGCGGGAACCTGGGGAACTTTGGATGAAGAACCACCTGCGTCTTTTTATACGGTAATTTTCTAGAAATTTCGAGGAAGAAATTATTTTAAGGAGGGGATAATGTAACATCCCAATATTCCACGGTATGTTTCCCTTTATGTAATGCAAAAGCTTGCATTGTACGCTACTTTGAGATTCTAACACACAACGACCAATCAAAGTAGTCGTTATGAATAGTAATACCCACTTTTTGAAATTTTATAAATTTTATCATTCAAAATGGACTTCATTTTTGGATTCGTAACATCGAAATTATCCTAGGGTGAAATTTTGGTACTTTTTTGGATAACTTTTACATTTTGATGAATAGTGAAAATTACTAAATTTTAATTAAAAACAAGTTTTTTAATGAAAATAATAAATAGTAATACATGATTAATTTGAGTGGTTTTAAAGTATATTTAGAATATATTTTTACCATTTAATACAATGTTGCTCATTGGACATAATTTCACAATTAAATCGGACATAAACAAGTGTCAATCTTTTGAAAGTTATTATATCTTAAAAACACACTTTTTGTTTTGACAGCGGGAATTAATTTTAAATTAATTTCTGCCACTTATGTGTTTTGAATTTGGAAAAAATGGATTCCCTATTTGGAATCAGGATTTCCAAATTGTGTAAATAGGTAACTTTTATTTTTATACATTTTGAATAATTATTTCGGTAAATATTTTATTTACCATGGTTAAATGGTAAATCAGGTAAATAAGGGTAAAAAAATAATATTATAATAATAATAAATTACCCTAAAACATGTCCTAACCATATTGGCGGATACATATCCGACCCTGGGAATCATTGGGACGATTTGGGGAACCCATGGAGCCACTTGTAGGTGATATGGACACTTTATATTAATTAAGCTTAAGTAAATACACAAATGACATAAGCTTATATCTTTTAGAAAAACAATTTTTACATATGGTTATATATGTTATATTTTCGATTATAAATACTAATTAGAAATATAAAACGATTTCCTATATAATTATATTTTATTTATAATTTTTAGACATTGAAAAAGTAAACATTTATATGACACAATAATGATGCAGTATTTTCCTTATTAAGGAAAGAATCAAATATTTGGTACTATAAATGTTAAAATAAATATAATATGAAATTTTTGACGACATACACGAATTTTATTGGTTAATATGACATGTTAGTATTGCTTAAATTAATTTTTTTCGAATTAATAAAGTTTTTAAGACTTTAACAAAAATAAATTATTGAGTACTGTCAAAATTCACATAAATGTGTTTTTAAAACAAATATTATATTATTAATTTATATTCTATTACTAAAAATCTAAGGTTCGGCCAAAGGACTTATATAGTTATTGGTTTATTATTAATGGACCACTTGGGGGTCTCTTGGATGTTTATAGTAATATTATTAACTATATATTATAAAAATACAACATGACATGGTAAGTGTTAAACTAATTAACCAAGAGTTAAAACTAAAAGATAAGGTTAATATAATCACCCAAACCTATCTAAAATCTATTGGTTGAAATTTTTTCGACCCATCCCCACCTTATACTTTGAATAATCGACTTTTTATCCATTTTAAACCGAATATTATTTTATTATAAAATAATACATTAAGTTTTTCCTAAAGAGCCCCTCACCCCTCTTATAAAAAGGGCACTCCCCCTTATCATTAATTCACACCTTCAAAGCCATTTTATCGGCCAAACCTAGACAAATTATGCTCCCAACTTCCCTCACTTCATCCTAGAGGCCTTATTTTGATCAGAAATCCAACCTAAGGAGCCTTTTGAACAAATCAAAAGGAAGAACCCAAAGAAGAGGCAACGTCTTCACCACCCCCTTTAAAGTTCATTTCTTCTTCAACTTCTTCTTTATTTGATATTTCCATTATAAAATAATAACTATAGTACCTTATATATAATGTGATGTCATTATAATTATGGAACATACAAATTCATTATTCTATCCATCCCTTGAATAACATGCCAACATACGTGCGTACGTACGACCTACCGTCTCCACGTTGTGGTGTAATTGTTATTCAATATACCATTATTTAGATGGGTATAATAATGATGTATAATTCATGTAAATAATAAATATAACATGATAATTATTCTATCTATATGATATAACATCCAATTATATATTATTTTAATATCAAAATAATTATATTGTCGCTTGTGCGTACGTACGAATTACCATCTCAATGAACGCGATGAGATTCATTCCCCATTGTATCCATTCAAGACTAAATTTTATTGGATGATTAAAAATAATATTTAAGGACATAATATCATTCTGGATATGAGTATGATACAACCTATCCATAATAAACACAGCTTATATAAAAGAAAACGAGTAAGTTAACACCCAAAACGACGATAATACTAAGATTTTATTAACAAAGTGATGTTAAAAGATCATATATGATATCATATTAATATATATGGTTATTTTATAATTAAATAACAATTATTTCACCATTTTACAGGAGTTTAACCTTCCATCAACCAATTAAATGTACAAGGTAAGGGTTTATTTCACAATCACTTCATTATCTGAGGTTGTTTATACGTAATTATCTACTGGGACCTCTTTATCATCCACATCCATGTTTCTTAAAAATGTATTCCAAAACATTCTTACTATTTTACAGAACATGGCTTAAAGTCATGTATACCCTTGTATTACTTTTTTATAAGAATTTTATAAAGAAATATTTCCGTCGTTTTCCAAACAAGTTCTTTTTTATCCTTTTCGACAAAATTAAGTTAAGAATGTCTTTTTTTTAACATATACGACGGGTGTGGCTATTTTCCGCCGTTATAAAATATTTGAAGCTTACCTTACAAGCTTATAATAATATTTTCAAATTAAATGTTTTCTTTTATAATTATGTGAATTTTAAATGATTTCAAGAAAAGATATATTTCTCTCAAATAGTTTTGATTTCATCTATGCCAACATCCTTTGATGGATTTTAAGTTTATTTGAAGTTGATTTATTATGATACAAAACATCCATATTGTATTGAAGTTTTTGTGATATGTTTTACTGTGGATGTGCTATTTTTATACCATTCATTTCTTATGGTTAAAGTATTGACATTTCGTATGCTAGTTTTAATACGAATGTTTATGATATGTTTAAACCTTTTCATATGAGGAATGTATTGGACTTAGTAAGTGACGGGTGGAGCCCGCTATAGCTTCTCGATGCATCAGTTGGTCTCATGAGACAACTAGACGTGGAATTGGATGAGGCCCTTTCCCAATTTGATTTATAGTTTTGGCTGAGGCCTTAATTTTTTTAGACGTCTTGGTCGAGGCCCTGATAAAATGTTTCAGAATGTCCATTATTATACATTCCCTCATTATGGAAATAATTTTGATGGTTCATGTGGTCATTCGACTAGTTGAATACCCATGATTATGTTTTATTATGGAATTATTTACTCAGCTCATAATATTTCCATAAAAGTATTCATGTTTATTTTTGGTAAAGGCATGTGGTTTTCAATTATTTACTATGCTTAATATTTATGTCATTTTCAGTTGTATTACTTACCCTTACTGAGCGTTTGATATCACCCCTTTCTTATGTTTCATTTTCCCAGGATATGAAGAAGTTATTTATGAGTGACCTGTAGGCATAATCTAGGAGGCTTGGATGCTTCTAATGAAATATATTATTGTTGTATTTCTATTCAAGATGTAAATTGAATCATATGTATGAATCTTATTTCCAATAATACTAAAATGTTCGGTCTTTCGAGACATGATTTCCTTGTAATCATGCCAATGTTATATAATAATGCACAGACTCTGGATAACAGGGGTCGGGGCGTTACAATAATCATACAATTGGTCGAGTTTGTTGAAAAAAAATTATAAACATCTATATATTCATTTATTTCTCCTCCAACTATTACTATAACCACATTAGTCTCTAATAATATCTAATATCCTCTTTATATTAACTCTATTATTATCATCAATTTTGGTTTAACTTCCATCAAGAATTTCAAACCTCTTTAGCTAGTGTCTTATATTATTGTTTTCAAACCACGTTCAGCTCCTTCATCCCAAACACATGTTACGGTTTGTGGTTAAGGAAAAGGCCCCATTCATCCACCATCCATTTTGGATAAAGATGATATAGATACTGACTAGATTTTATGGGGATAATTTCTTGTTTTATATTTTATACTTTTAGTTTTTGATTTTTATCTTAAAAAAAATTGATGTTTTAATTCCATTATCATTTCACTAAAGCATTTTTCTCATTCGCTTTTTATTATCCCAAATGAGGAACAATGTGTATAATGAGTTTGATAAAAATGTTTTTATTTATCTTTTATAAATATTTTGGAAAATAATATAACCTTATTCTTTGTTTTTTTATCCTCTGGTAAAACATTGAAAGTAATAATACTTCTTTTGAGATCTATTCCTATTTGAATTCTAATGTTAACAATGATTTACAATCATAAAAAGGGATATATTATATAATCAATCAATACATTATTTATTTTAATACTCACAAAACATGTTTCCATTATCACTGAATGTAATTATATTGAATAATAATTTTTTCATAGTTTTGTATTTTACATATAATTTTTTTATGCAAAAGATACTACTATTAAATGAATATACACTACAATAAAATTAGTCAAGAAATCACACAAAAGAACTCATATCCACTAGTGAAAGTAATCCTATCACTAGTGAACATTTTCCACCACCATATAAATTCTTCAATAATCTAATGGTTATAATATTATTATGTATAATATTACTAACACTAGTTATATCAACCATAGCTAGTTCGAGCTGACTAGAGTCACAATATTCTCCCTACCACTCGTAGGAGTTCTCTAGTATCAGCCAAATTTTTCTACCAGTAGTTTAATTTCAACATCCTCCAGATGGAATTTTATAATATCATGATAAGTTTCCATTTTTATATTGAATTATTCTACCTCTATGATGAATCCTCTACCAACAATACATTTCTATTTCAACTATTCTAAAAAAGCTACCACCAGATTATTTCTAATAATAGTAGTTGATTTTTGCATCTGTGACTGTTTAGAATTTACATTACATTAAATTGTAATGTATTATCTAAGGAATATATTGTAATTTATACATTTAGTGAGTAAAATGTTTTCATAATGAATATTCTTAAAATATATACAGAAGTACATTTAAGAAAAATCATATATGCCAAAGTGGATGCACAATATGAATATTTGTATTGATTTATTGATATACTATAATGGAAAAAAATAAATGATATAAATATAAGGATCCCCATGTATAAAAAAGATGATTGGATGGTAGGCTAGCTAGTGTAATATGTGAACGTGCAAGATTAACTGTTCCTACTCAAAAACATGATTGTCTATGATATATATGACATAATATTTTTCATTAAAAATATAGTCCATTTAATGTTCTTCAAAATGACTTCAAGTATAATATTAAATAAAAACCAAAAGGATTAGAGGATCACTACTAATCATCTCAAGATAATCATAGAAATATAATCACATAATCAGTTATATACTCTATCTTTATTCTTCTTCTTTTTTTGAGTTGTTCTTGGTGTATTTGTTTATTCCTTGAACAAAATCTCATAGATTTTATTAGAGAGTGCTAAAATAATATTCTCATACATCTTTTATGAAATTACTACAGTGTATATGTATGGAAAAATATGGATTTATCCTTGATTTTGGGATTGAAATAATGATGTAGGTGCTCAAAATTCAAGAGGGGGTGAACTGTATTCTTTAAAAAATTCCTTTGGAACCTTTAAAGGAAATATTCTACCTTAAAGAGTATATAGTCATTAATATAATCATAGTAACAGAATTACAAAGTATGAGAAAGTTATACTTTCTAACATTAACAAAGTTAATATTACAATGGAAATATAAAACAACTTAAAATAGTAAACAAATAACAATAAAATTCCTTTAACCCAAAGAGAAGGGTATCCAAAAACCATGGATAAAGGTTCCTTGATTTATACTTTCAGGAATGTCTATCATTCCCAAACCTAGGTAAGCCCTCAATCTGAAGATCAGTATTTATCCTCCTATCCCCACAAGCCCTCAATTTAGAAGGAAATCGGAACCTTTGTATTCCAAACCTAGAAGGCCACGATCAGCACGATCGGAGTCTTTACAAAGCAAGTTTGAACAAGTTGTTCATGACATCCACATGAATCAATAAGAGTTGTTAGATCATCTCTCTCTAGAAATCACTTCACAACTTTTTCACATGCATCATGTTCATCCACTCTTAACATTATCATTTCTCATTCAAATGGACGTGTATTTGTAGGTAAAACTTCCCAACGGTCGGCACCACTCCAATGGACATATTTTTTTAAAATTTTGGAGGGACCTGGACATGTGTCAATAATGCAATGGTATGTTTTTAACAAATTGTATGATATCATTTAAAGTATAAGAAATGATGTTAAGTTAAATATAAGCGTTATTTATAAGAAAACTTAGAATCTGATAATATATGAATGATACATTAAACAACTCTAACATTACCAAGAAAATGGATTCTTAAGAAAAATTAAATAGGATTGTGAAAATGGTATCACATTTATACTAAAATTGGAATCATAAAATCAGAAAGAATTTTTCACCGGATTCAGAATAATTGGACATAATGACTCTTGCAATGGATTCAGTATCATGAAATTGTAATGACTTTTTCACTGGAATCAGAGTCATGAAATCGTAATGTCTTTTTCACCGGATTTAGTATCATGAAATCATAATTACTTCTTCACCAGATTCAGTATCATGAAATCGTAATGACTTTTTCACCGGAATCGATATGATAAATATGTAAGTCTAAAATAATTGAAAAAAGTACTGATAGATTTTTAAGAATAACATAATTACTTGTTCTGATCATAAGAAAAAAACAATAATTAAGAAAAAAAATTTGAACTTAAGAAAAAGTGTTTGTGATTTTCAATACATAAAACAATAAGGAATGGACATGTAGTAAGATAACCTTATTGACTCAAAAATCTCCCCCTTTTTTGGAAAGAGCAAAAAACTTTTTTAAGGAAGAATATATCAACTTAGATAATCAAGTATTAAAAACTCATCTCCCCCTTTCAATGAGATTTCAATTGAATACGACTAACTCCCCCTTAGGTTATGCTTCCCTGTTATCATATTCTTGATCTTTAGTATCTCGTTTTCTTTCTTATGAAAATATCCCCCCCCCCAGATAAACATCTGTTCTTAAAGGAAAACTCCCCACATAGACATTATCCTTTCTTACCATACTCTCAGTTAATAGATTCTCCTCCTTTGAATTCTTCATTAAATTATTCCTTTAAATAAATTCTCCCCCTTTGTGATTTTTAAAATGAGGAAAAATAAGGGATAATTATAAGATATACCTACAAGGCTAAGGAAGCATACATTTGAAAAAAAAAGAAATATATGCAAGAATATTATTAGGGAAATTTTGGAAAAAAGGTTTATATTACAACAAAACATCGGAATGTAAATAAAATCATCCATATTTTTTTTGCCCAGACAACATTTTCTTTATCAAGTCTTTATGTTTCATGACTTCCTTAAGATCTTCTTGAGGCTTCTTCAGCAAGATCTCTTAATCATGGTTCTTCTTTTCTAAGTACAAGGTCCTTTCTTCTAGAGATTTTATTCTAACATCTTGATTCTTAATGTACTCTTCTTGAGCGGCCACATTTTTTACTAATTCTTATTTGACTTCCATCTCACTGCTTACAGATCGGGTAACAGAATAGAGTTGACTAACCTTCTCAGAGATTGATTCATTGACCTTGTTGAACTCAATTTCACATGTTTTTAAATCTTCTTTTGTTGAATCCATGATGTCACTAAACTATCTGAGCTCTTCATTGATGGTTTGGGTGTGGATAAAGATATTTTTACAAGTCAGATTTTTTCCATTGTAATCAATCAAAAGATTACTGAAGTCTAATATTTTCTTGACCACCATGTCCATATTCATATTGGTCAATTCAGTCTTTTGATCCAGGTTTTCATGGATCATTATACTCTAGGAATTTATATTGGAAAGAACCAGAATGGTGCTAACCAAGTTTATTAATGATAGCTCGACAATGTCATGTTCAACAGATGTTGAGGATTTGGAGACTGAATTATCTTTTCTTTCTCAACTCCTCTTAGAGTTAAGGAAGTTGGTTTCTTTATTCTCTTAGATGACTTCTGAGGTGATTCTCTATCCTATGAGGCATCCAAAACATTATTACCTTTGTCAAGATTTCAAAATGGGGAATTTTCATCAGATACTTGGATTACATTATTATATTCTTGATTATCTTCTTCCTCTTGAAACTATTCTTCTTGAGTTCCTTCTTTTATTTCTTCTTCCCGAATTTCCGCCTCTTCACCACCTTGTTAATTAACCACTTATTTTTCTTCTTCTTCAACTTAAATTCCAACTTGTTCATCTTCTTCAACTTTTTGTTCTTCCTAAACTTCTTCTTAAAATTCTTCTTCAACATGTTTATCAAATTTTACTTCAACTTTTTCTTCAGATACCGATTTAGAAACTGCGCTCAGAGGAGTTCCAATGTAATATTCTACTTCCCTTAAAACATCATCATAATATTCTTGAGTAATCTAATCTTTTATTTCATGAACATGTTCTGATAAATATAGAATTTTCTTGGATTTCTATATTTCCAAAGTGATAGTCAGCTTCTTATGAACAACATGAGGTTTGGTCACTTCTTGATATATCTTTTCTACAGTTTTTAGTAAATACTGACATACTTGAGCTTCCTAGTATTTATTCTTCTGGATCTTCTCCTTCTATTATTTATCATGATTTAATGCTTTCTTGATTTTTAAGGCCGTAGCCTCTATAGGATTCCATCCCTATAAAGGATCTCTTTCCATTTAGGTAGCTTCCATTTCCCTGTTCTTTGTGACTATTACATTGGAATAGGATGTTGGTTTCTTTGAAGGAAGAGGAGTAGATACCGGGACATCAAGAACTGGTACTGGCAATCTTGGTTCTTCATGTTTCCTTTTCTTGGGTACCAATTTTAATGACTCTAGAACATAACCCTAGTTCTGGATAGCCATTTCTTCAAAACTTTTGGAGTCTAGTAAGAACTCTACATTCATCTTCCTTCGAGTGTCATCACATTGAAACAAAATCCTGAAAGGATTTGAAACTGATTGGCATGGGACATTCAGCTCTTAAAGGCACATAACAATTATCTTTGATATAGTTTCCAGATACATAAGAATATGAGATCTAATGGTTCCGCCTTTTACTTCTTGGATGGTGAGAAATATGTACTTAACCAAGTTGATCATTCTTAAGATGACAAGAAAGTCTAAAAGAAAGATATCACATATCTTTAGAGAGTCCTTATCTCCTTTTCTTGGAATAAGAAAACCATGCATCTCGAGAGCTACCATTTTATGATTTGATGTAAGATTCATAATCATAATATTAATAATATACATAAGACTAAGATAATCCAAAGCATTTCCATTTTCAAAAGATCCTTCCTTCTCGGTATGTCTTTGAGAGAAAATAAAATTTCTCCATAATATGGTATATTGATAACATTTGATGCCTTCTTGTAGGGAACTGTATAGGTATTATCATAAAATTTGAACTTAAAAAAGTCAATGCCATCCTTTTGAGAGAAGTTAATGGATTCATAGAATAGAATAAACAGATCAGGGAAAACCAGATCCTGAAATTTCTCCATAGCCACAGAAACACTTTCCCATCTGTTAGTTCTTATCACCTTAGAGATAAGGAAGTCATATTTAGCAAAGAAGTTTGGGAATTCCAACCTTTCCCTAAATATTGACAATTCCTTTATTTTCATGCTAAATATAAACTGATCTGCTGAGGATTCAGTAGTCATTCAGGATAAAAGAGGGAAAGGAATCAGAATTAAGACTTTTTTAGTAATGAAACTTTGGCGTAGAGATCAGCAAGGATGGTGTAGTGCGTAAAAATGAGTCACCCCTTATATAAACATATCTATGACCTTTAAAATTATATATGATAATAAAATGACTAAATATAACTGGATTTGATCTGGCAGTTGAAGATGATTATAAAAAATACGAATTCCTATCTTTTATAGTAAGGTAAACTAGTATTTAAAATTTTGAAATACCAAAAACTAAAACATAAGATAAGAAAATAAAGAGTAAGAAAGTGTACCTTTTGGAATACTCTGATGAATTTATCAAGATTATAAGAATTCTCTTGGATGTTTTAGATACTATAATTTCAATACCAAAATTTCAAATACTAAAATTTCAAAAACCGAAATTTCCAATTCCAAAATTTCCAATACCGAGATTTCTAATACTGGAATTTCCAATACCAAAATTCCCAACACTGAAATTTCCAATACTGATATTTCGAATACCAATATTTCCAAAAACCAAATTTCCAATACCAAAATTTCCAATATAGTAATTTCCAATAACAAAATTTCAAATACTAAAATTCCCAATAATGAAATTTCCAACCAAAAGGAATGTATTTTCTTAAATAAAGATAAAACTTTTTGAAGAAAAAAACATAAGTAAAATTTTTTAAAAAGAAAAAAACATATGTACTCCCCCTAAAATAAGGAGTTGTATAATGTTAGGAGATGATTTAAACAAGAAGTGGATATGAATTATTACCATATAGAGATCATCCCTAGCTTCTGTTTAATGTTTTCAAATCTATTAGAAAATAATGGATTTGTAAAAGTTTCAGAAGTTGATCTTGCATTCCAATTAATTGAACAATAAAATCTCTTTTAAGTGTGTGATCTCTATGAAAGTGATATCTAATATCTCTATTCTTTACACGATAGTGATGTATAGTTTTTTTACTTAGGTAAATGGAACTTATGTTATCACACATTATTTGAGTCTTATTAAAACTCATACCATAGTTTTTGAGTGTGTGTTGCATCCACAAAACTTGAGCACAACAACTTCCATATGCTATATATTCAGCTTCAATAGTGGAAAGTGCTACAGAATGTTGTTTCTTGCAAGTCCACGATACTAAGGAATCTTCTATTAAATTAAAAGTTTCATATTTTCTTTTCCTATCCATTTTAAAACCACTAAAGTCAGCATCCAAAAAATATTTATGTTCAAAATAATTACTAGAGGAATAAAATAGTCCCAAATCTAATGTTTCCTTTAAATATTGAATTTTATTTTACAGCCTTCAAATTGGATTCCTTAGGATTCTCCTGGAATCTTGCACATAAGAATAATGAGAACATTGTGTCAGGTTGACTAGCTGTTAAATAAAGTAAACTTCTTATCATCTCTCTATAAGAAATTTGATCCACAGGTTTCACTACTTCCATAATATTCGGAGTATTAGAGGTTCTGATAAGAGTACTAATACTCTTTGTTTTTTCATAGCTAAACATCTTAAGAATATATTTTATATACTAATGTTTAGATATGTAGGTTCCCTCTAGTTTTTGGAAAATTTGAAAACCACGATAAAAAGATAACTCACCCATCATACTCATCTCAAACTCAGATTTCATAAGTTTCTCAAAGTAATTAGTTAAGGATTTCTGAGTCGATCCGAAGATGATGTCATCAAAATAAACTTGGACAATAAAACCAAATTTATTATTTTTCTTAATAAAAAGGGTTGGATCAGCAGTTTCATTAATATATTTATTTGGAAGCAAAAATCTTAAAAGTATATCATACCATGCTCTAGGGGTTTGTTTAACTCCATATAAAGCTTTGGTAAGTGTAAAAACATGGGTAGGATATTTTGAATCTTCAAAGCTAGGAGATTGATATACATAGACTTCCTTCTATACACATCCATTATGAAAGGCACATTTTACATCCATTTGATAATGTTTAAAATTAAAGAATGCTGCAAAGGATAGAAGAATACGAATAGATTCGAGTCTATCTATAGGAGCATAGGTTTCTTCATATTCTATTCCTTCTTGTTGGTTATAGCCTTTGTAAAATAATCTTGCATTCTTTCTAAAAATAACTCCATTTTCATCACATTTGTTTCTAAAAACTCATTTTACTCCAATAATAGATGTTTCCTTGGGTTTTTCAACCAAGGTCCAAACATGATTCCTTAAGAATTCATTGAGTTCATCTTGCATAGCCATAATCCAATATTCATCACCCAAGTCTTCTTCAGGAGTCATTGGTTCAAATTGGTAGATAAATACAACATGTTCAACATCATTCCTTAAAGAACTTCTAGTTCTTACTGGTTCATTAAAATTTCCAATGATATTATCACTGGTATGATTCCTAAGTAACAACTAACTTTGATTTTAAAAAATATAATCATCAACATAGTGTAGAAAATCATCAGGTGTAAATATTTCAGAAATATTTTATTGAACATTATCCCTGACTAAAAGATCTTCTATCAAATATTGGTGATCAGTTTTAGAGAATATATCAAGAAAATATTCATGATGTTTGAAAACAAAAGGATCATTTTCATCAAAATTAACATGTACTATTTCTTCCATAGTGTAAGTGTTTTTATTAAAAACTTTGTATGCCTTAGAGTTAGTAGAGTAACCTAAGAAATTCCTTCATCATACTTTGGTGAACATTTTTGTAAGTTATCCTTAGTATTCAAGATAAATACATTGAAACCAAAAACATTGAAGTAAGATACTTTTGTTATTCATCCAGTCTATAACGCATAAGGTGTTTTATTGAGTAAATGTCTTATTAAAAATCGATTTATAGTATAACAAGCAGTACTTACAGATTCAACCCAGAAATGTTTAACTATATAATATTCACTCAACATGGTTCTTTTCATCTCTTAAAGAATACAATTTCTTCTTTTGACAAAACCATTCTATTGAGGAGTTCGTGGAGCTGAAATGTGGTGACTAATATATTTTTTACGACAAAACGTTTCAAAATCAGAATTTTCAAATTCTCCACCATGATCTCTATGAATAGTTATCAATGGTATATTTTTCTCAAGGTTTTAAAATAAGAAAAATCTTTATATTTATTTGAAAGAAAATATACCCAGGTAAATCTAGTATAGTCATCTACTAGAACAAATACATAGTTTTTTCCTCCAATACTTCCAGTTTGTGTTAGACCAAATAAGTCCATCTGCTCTAACTATAAAGCATTAGAAGTCGTAACTTCACTTATAGAAATAAATAGAGATTTATGTAGCTTTCTATATTGAAAAGGGTCAAATACTTTTTAAGAAACAAACTTCTGTTCTGGTATATCCTGAACAAGTTCTTTCTTAGAATGTTTACTAAGATTCGATAAGTTTCAGTGTCATATTATTCTATGTCAAAGCCACGATTGATCTTCAAATGCACAAGGGCATGGTAGTCCTTGACTTATTAGGTCATCTAGGATTAAGGTGTAATCATTCTCATGTCTAAGGGAAGAAAGAATAAACTCATCCTTGGAATTGTGAAGTAAACATCTGTCATTTCTAAAATTCACATAGTAACCTTTGTCAAATAATTGGCTTCTTCTAATGAGGTTGGGATTAAGGCCTTTTAAAAAAAGAACATTTGAAATAATAGCTTTGCCAAGAAGAATAATGTTACATATACCATAAATTTCTCCTTGAGAGTTATCTCTAAAGGTTACTTTTCCACCTTTCGTTTTTAAAATGTTTTTGAAATTTTATTTGTTACCAGTCATGTGTCGGAAACCTCTATTATCCATGTACCATGAATTTTTCATACTTCCTCCATTATCCTGGAAAAGAAAGAGGTTGATTTTTAGAATCCAAAATTTCTTGGATCTGGAATTGTTAGAAAATAAAAACTTAGGTAACCATATTTGTTTAGAAATATAAGATTTATGAATCCCAAGGGATTAGAATTTATTTAAAGAATAGTTTTTTATCCAATTTCCACCATTCTGAAATTTAGTACAAAAAGTGGCACTTGAAGGAAGAAAATAATTGTTTCTGAAAATAGTTTTTTCATGAGAATAACCTAAACCCTGATTATTACAATGTGGTCTGATCTGAGAATACATCTTGTTAAAATTTTCTTTACCAGAAGTAAAATTTGAAATAAGTTTCTTCAAGGAAAATATTTCAGATTTTAGTCTCAAGAATAAATTCTTATCCTCAAGAATAATATTTTTAGATTAAATTTTATCCTGTAAAATATGTTTTTCAAAAAAGAGATTTTTAAGATCCTTAGAACATATATCCTTCTCATAATTTACATCCTCGTGTTTCTTTGAAAGATTTTCGAAAACACCGTTTTTCTTATTAAGATCTTTAGTAAGATCTGATATTTATTTTGTTAAAATAATTTTCGTAGATTTTTCTTTTTCAGGATTCTTAGAAACTTTAAAATTTTTCGTTACAAGAAAATTAGAAATTCTAGAAAATTCCTCATAGGATGGTAAATCATTATCAATATCTGATGAATAAGGTTCTTCATCTGAAGAAAAACATCTATCTATAAAATTTTCACTTAAAGAAATATTGGTTTAGGATTCAACAATTTGTACCATAGCCATAAGATAATGATTTTTAAATGGAGCTCTGTCTATTAGACCATTATTCATCTCCTCAGAAGATTCATATTCTGAAGGGTCATCAGAAGAATCTCCACCACTGCAACTCCAAGTGTCATTATATTTCAATACTTTATTATGATTTGATCTATATAACTTCTTCTTGTTTTTTTCCAAATTCTTGTCTTTCTTGTCTCTTTTCTTAAGCAAGGGACAATCAGGTCTAATATGATTGGTTTTACTTTCATATCATGTCACTTCCACATATTTCTTTTTGTATATATACTGAATGTTCTTCTATCCAACAATGTTGTTCATCCTTAGATAAATATTTGCTAACTCATTTTCTAAAGCTTCACTTTCACTAGATTCAGATTGAATAACAACCTTCTTATATTTTGATCTTGTAATTCTCTCAGGAGTATTGGTTTTCATATAATTTGAAGTAGTATTCAAAGAAACACCTCCATTACCATTCTTCTTCTTAATATTATCAGCATCTCTCTTCATTATAGTTTCATGTTGAAGAAGATTTCCAAACAGTTCATCAAGAGAAATCTGTGTGACTTTCCAATTCTCATCTATGGTAGTCCTCTTAGATCCCTATTTGTTAGGAATGATGTCTATAATCTTTTACACAAGAATATCATCATCTAGACCATTCTCACCCGTATATTGTAATCTATTGATGATATTCATAAATCATTTTTCAACCATACATATGGGTAGTTCATAAGGAAAGTAGAAACCATGATACTCAGCACTGAGCATATCTCTTCTAGTTTTAGTGATTTTGGAAGTTCCAAAGTGGGTTACATCAAGATTATTACAAGTGCGATTAGCAACATCACAATATGAATTTTTGAAATATATATTTATAGTCATATAAAAAAGAAAAGTATTGTCTACCTTAATGGTCAGTTGGTATTCCACCTTTTCCAGATTAGTAAAGGTTCAAATTTCCTTATCAGGAATCTTATAATCTTCAGTTAACATAATGTAGTTGTCTACACCTATGTTTATCACAAAGTTATTCATTATATATCTCATTTAATCATTTTCATTTCCATCAAAGATTGGTGGTATAGTATGATTGAGATTATCTAGAGATCCAACATGAATGCCTTCCATACTAAAAAAATATTTTAAACAAAACTTGATAGAAGTAAAATTTTGTAAACAAATAAGAAAAAGAAAACTTTGGAACAAATACTTATATATGAATATAGGTATTTCAGAGGCCTCCTATAATACCAATTGTAGGATCGAAATAATTATGTCGATTCTCAAAATCCAAGAGGGGGTGAATTGTAATATTTAAAAAATTCATTTGGAACCTTTAAAGGAAGGATTCTACCTTAAATAATATAGAATATTTTATATAATTAGAGTAATATAATTACATAGTATGAGAAATATATACTATCTAACATTAAAAAAGTTAAGATTACAGAAGAAATATAAAAAAAATTAAAATAGTAAACAAGTAACAATAAAATTATTTTAACCCCAAGAGATGGCTATTCAACAACCTAGGACAAAGGATACTTGATTTATACTTTCTAGAAAGTCTATCATACCAAAACCCAGGTAAGCCCTCAATCTGAAGAACGGTATCTGTCTTTATATCCCCACAAGCCCTCGATTTATAAGGAAATTAGAAACTCTATCTTCCAAACCCAAAAGCCCATGATCAGCATGATCAGAGTCTGCACAAAGTAATTTTGAACAAGTTGTTCACACCTAAACATGTTGTTCATGAAAACCGCATGAAGAAATGAGAGTTGTAAGATCCTATCTCTCAAGAAATCACTTCACAGCTTTTTTTCACATGCATCATGTTCATCAACTCTTAAATTATTATTGCTCGTACAAATGGGCTTGTATTTATAGGAAAAACATCCCAACCATCATCTCTACTCCAATAGACCTATTTTCCTTAAATTTTGGAGGGACCTGGACATGTGTCAAACATAAAATAGTTAGTTTTTAATAGATTGTATGAAATCATTTCAAGTATAAGAAATGATGTTATGTTATAGATAAGAATTAGCTATAAGAAAACTTGGAATCCGATAATTTTGGAATGATACATTTAACAACTCTAGAATTATGAAGAAGACATATTCTTAAGAAAAAGTAAATTGGATTTCGAAAACAATATCACATTTGTATTGGAATTGAAATCATGAAATCAGAATGACTTTTGAAGCAAATTTGGAATAATAAAAGAGAATGACTTTTGCCTAGGATTTGGTATCATGAAATCCTAATGACTTTTTCACTGGTATTGGTATCATGAAATCGTAATGAATTTTGCACCGAAATCAGTGTCATGAAATCATAATGACTTTTGCAAAGGATTCAATATTATGAAATCATAATGACTTTTGCACAGGAATCAGTTTGATAAATCATTAAGTCTAACAGAATGGAAAAATGTAATGATAGATCTGTAAGTATAACAGAATGACATGTATGGATCTTAAGAAAAAAACATTACTTAAGAAAAAAATTCATAACTAATGAAAAAGTGTTTGTGATTTTTAAAACATAAGACTATAAAGAATGGAGAAGTCATAAGATAACCTAATTGACTCAGCATTAATTACCTGGGTGAAGTTTTAACTACGTAACTAATTACTAGTTTTGTATCTATTTATTAATTAGTAAACATTTTTGGTATAAAGTGACATTTAGTGGGAGATGATTTCATTTTGGATTAATAATAGTCATGTGGTATTGGTTTTGGATGTCTATTGATTTGATTTTAATTTTTTTTAAATAATTTTTTTCTCCATAAACTCTTTTAGAAAATTCATACTTTGACGGTTATCTATAATTAGTAAAATATATCTTGTTCTTGATGTAACTAGTATTATTTGAGAATTTAATGATTTTTTAGAAAAGTAATTTTAAATGGGGTGTGATTGAAAATTTGAAAATTGTTTTGAAAAAAATCATGTTATATGTTTATGTAATAATTGATAACTATGATGATTTTTTAAAGTGGGGGTCAGTTTTTTTAATTTGTTTTAAATATAAAATTTTTTGGAGCTATATTCACCACCCTATGAAGATGCCTACGTAGACCAACAATGATTATAAATGATTTTAATTTTCATTACATAAATTAGTTTTCTATAAAATAAATAAATTTTATGTGGATTTTAAATTAATATAAAACTAAAATTTTTCAAAATAATTCTTATTTAAATGAAATACCAAATGATTTTTTATATCAAAAAAATATTACATTTATATTATAAATATAAACATAGGTTTTATAAATTAAAATTTAACATGAATAAAATTATCCCTTAAATTAATATTTGATTAATTCAAAGGTTTAATGAAACTATAACTCTTTATTATATTCTAATGAAGTAATAATAAAAATCATTTTTGGAAAAAACTATACTTTTTCATATTTATATAAAATTTATTTATTTTATGTAATGTGAAAAATAATAATCATAGTTCTACATTAAAAATATATAAATATATGATATTTTATTATAATTAATTTATGTATGTTATAAAAAATAATTTTAATATTCAAAATTTGTAATATATTAAAAACAACATTTTGAAAAATATAACACATGTTCTAAAATGGCTTATATGGTTTTGAAAATTCAAATAAACATTTTGAAAATTATAAATACACTTATAAAATACATATTTTGTCTTATAAATAGGTTTTATAAATTTATAATTCATACATAGACACTAATAATATCATAAAATTCATGTTATTTATAAAAACACTATATTTCAATATTCACCAAAAAATCAATTTTTTATAAAAATCCAATTAATTAATCTAAAAATAGTATAGAAATTTTAAATCCAAAAATGATGTTTATATGGCCACATTATATTACATGGATTATCAATTTTAACTATTAAATAAAATAAAATATATACAATGAGAAACAATTTTTAGAGGAAATGATATTTCAAATTTTTAGTTTTTCTTATTCTTAAATTCTATATAACACTAATTAGTCTATAATTAATAAATAAATTTAATGTATTATAAAATCATAATTTCAAAATAATTTTCTATAATTTATTTTAAAAATTTATAATGCATAAAAAGTTATATTCTTAAATATAATAGTAAATTAAGTAAATTTGAATAAATTAAACGATATATATATATATATTAACATATTTCATTATTTAGTTAATATTATTAATAAATTATAATTAAATAGTTTGGTTTTAGAGATCTATACATGTAGAGTCTCACCCAGAGTGCCACTAAAACCAATCCTAATAAAGTGTACCACAATACCTCAAATTTATCTCCTTGAACGCGTAAGGATGCCCACTAGTAGTGAGGGCCTTGGCTGTGTTTGTGGGGATATTATGCCCTCATAAATAAAAGTCATCACAGGGGTAAACAAGATATAATATATATTAGAAACATTAATAAAATATACATCATTGAAGAAAATTTAATAATAATAGTAATAACCCATGAAAATAATTAAAAAACATGAAGAAGGGGAATATAAATAACATATACAAAAAATGACGATCATGGTGTCCAATGTCATACAAATATATCAGTATGCGGAGTGGGAGATACAATAATATACTACATGAAATAAAACATACTAAATACAAAAACTACTACTATAAGTATCCCATGAAAAGGCTCGCTCCTCTTCCCTCAACTCAATCCTAAGCAGTAAATCAATCAAGAATCGAAAGAAGCATGCTTTACATTATCCAAACTAGTAATCAAAAAGTCTCCTCAGGTACCAAATGGTTCATGGGCATGGTGTGACGTATAGTCTTAGTAGGACAGCACCCACGGTGTCTAGTCTGGTCTATTCCTCGAAATAAATGAATAAAAGTGTTTCATAATGATAATAGTAGAGAAATAAATAAATAAACAATAACCACCATGGATATTGTTCTATAAAGGTAACCCACCCAATATCAGCTACTTCGACCTACGCCATATGTTTAAGGTTTTATTTTTGTATTTCATAATTCATATACGATGTCCAACATATGAAAGGATACAAAAGAAGGAATACCCCCAATATTGTGTTCAAACATAGGGTTTTATATCATGTCATAATATAACAATGATATAACACTATCAAGAAGAAACATAGTATAGAACAAACAATCAAACCATCAAATCCATGGGTGGAGTCTCGAACCTTTCCAAGCCAATCTAAATATAATCCCATGGGTTACTATAGAAACATCTAGTATAACCAATACCTTTGATTTCATCCAAGGAATCTCATACAATGTTCCTTGTATCACACTAGGTGTGGGGAATCTATGTATGTACCATATATCTCACATAGGGGACTAGGTATCACCTGAGGCATAGTCTAGCCATCTTTTCTATGGGTCCAACCTCAGTTTCTCCCCTCATGAACTATTGTCACTCATGGGTATGTATAAAATCCAACTAGAAATCCAATACATAGAAATCCAAGGCATCACCCCCAGTGCGTCATGCAGATCTAAGCGAGCACGGAGAGTCTATCTATTGAACCCTTAATTCAAAACCCTTTTTCTCTCCTAACCTATAATATGTGAGCCATGGAATCCAATCACATATCACTAGGTATAACATTTATATAATCCCATTCTCCCAAATTAAGCTAACTAATAAATTAAATCCAACCATCATGGAACAATTTATAAGGGAAGGGATCATTAAATTAAATGTTATCAAGGCATTCCATTATAAAGAAATAACAAGGCCTAACATATTTATAATCACAATTTATAAGGTAAGGGGTCATGTAATTAAATGTAATCACGGGATTCCATTAGGAATAATAAACAAGGCCTAACATATTTTTAATCATATTTCTTCAAGGAAAATTCAATATCCCAAGATAACAATACTAACTTATCAAACAATTAAATTCACCTCCAAAATCTATAATGTGTAATGAGTTGAGGGTATAAGGTTCCTAGCAGAGAATCAATGAATCTAAATTCCAAAACTCAATAAGCATCGATATTTTAAGAGGTCATGGACTATGGTTCTCAATTCATATCTATTCAAAATGAAATTTAAGGCGCTTAACCATGGGGAAAAATACATTCACTTGTTATTTAACAATATTAGGAATAGTTCAATAGTCCATTTAGAATGGACACAGCACAACAGGAGGCCAAATGAATGGTGAACATCATAAAAATGGGTTTTGTCGCATGGTAGGGTCGTAATGGTCATGGAGAACCATTTTAAAAAATTAATTTAAAAAAAGGAATTGCTAGAGGGGTCCGGTGAGTGGCACAATGATGCATAAAATTATTTGACTAATTGAATGGGAAGGACCAAGACCACCTGAATTGATGTATTAATCCTCTACTCATTCGTTAAGTGTCTTGATTTTACCTAAAGCAGATGGTATTAATGGATTTTTCAAATTCCTTGAAAATAGGGAAAGTAATTCCATTTCAAAATAGCACAAAGGATAGTATTGGATCCTTGAAATATATTAAAGATGATGAATGATATTATTGAGTAATTTATGTTTCTTCTAATATTAAAGGATTTTCACCACATGTGAGGAAGATATAAAAAACCCTATGGGAGGGGAGAGTAGGACACCACCCACCAAGGGGGAGAGAAATCCCACTAGGAAAAGATGGGAGAAAATAAAATGGGGTTAAAAACCATTATTAAGGGTTAAATGGGAATTTCACATTAAAATTCATTGTGAACAGTTTGGCTACATGGTTCAGTGAAATCATGAATAAACTATGTGTCATTCATAGCTTCCATGGGGCATACCTCTTAGTTAGGTGCAAGGAATTTCAAAACTGTGTGCAACATGAGTGAGGGCAACTGTCCAAAACCCCCTACAACACCACACAATTTGGTACCCTAGGCCACGGTGTGACAAATAATCCATGTGGACTCTAAGCACCTACTATCTGCAAATTCACAATTTAGGGAAACTCTATGGGTTTTACTTAACTGTTTTCTCTAACCATGTCACCCAGGATGCTTCATCTAATCTTAGGGCCATAAATTAGCCCCAAACACTCCCAAGACCTTATCCAACTAATTATGTATCATTATTAGGTCAATATAAATTAATTTAAATGAAAAATAAATGGTTTTTACCTTTGGTAAATTAAATGATGTTACATCCTCCCCTCCTTAAAATAACTTCTCCTTGAGTTTCCCTTCTGTGGGTGGCATAACAACATATGAGAAGAGATCTGGTAGCTAAACATGTACATCGGCCTCCTTGTCCTAGGTCTCGTAATACACATGTTGACAATACCATATCACCTAGAGAAGATGAATAGACTTACCTCATAGAACCCCCATACTCTGATCAATGATATATTTCAGATTCTCTTCGAAGGATGCATCTGCCTACAGCTCCACATTGTTGGGGTGAAATGAATGAGATAGTTTTTGATAATATTATCAAAACAAATATACATGGAAAAATAGTTCATGGAATGGTACTGATGAGGTAATAGAAACCAATAGGCTATTGTCCAAACTCTCTCCACTTTATCCAAATACCTGACATATTGAGGTGATAGCTTTCCCTATCTCTTGATTCATCTTTGATCTAATCTTGGTGATACACATAGAAACACCTGAAGAACCACTTGTATCTCTAAGGGAATATGTTTCTAATCAGTATAATTATTATTCCCTGACTCAGCTATATCCATAGGCTTTTGAATCATCTGTAATTGATCTAAAATCTCTAAAACGAGACCAGGACCCAGTAGTGTTTTCTCACTTACCTCAAGCCAGCATAGAGACTAATGACATGGTATATCGTAAAGGGTATCATATGGATCCAACTAAATTATTTCATGAATGATTTTATTGTATTAAAACTCTACCATAGGAGAATTCTTTTCCCACCAACCTTCAAAATCGAGGATACATTCCCATATAAAATCCTCTAACACTCGTATGATCTTCTTGGAGTAACCTTTAGTCTGAGGGTGATAGGAAGTACTCAAGAGCACTAGTAAACACAGTTCCTTCTACAACACTTTTTAGAACTATGATGTGAACTATGAATCTTGTTCCAAAATTATATAATGGGTCACACTATGATGTAACACTATCTCCCAAATGTAAATACGTATTGACTAATCAATATATAAGGATTCCAAGATTGGTAGGATGTTCCAGACTGTGGTCAACCGGGTGATGATCACCCATAATGCATTCCTACATAAAGTGGATTTTCTCAAGCCTATCCTGAAATACATGGATAATTCATGACATTTCCACTTAGGAATTGAGAGAGGATGTATAAGTCCAACAGATCACTAGTCCACTTTCGTCACCTGCTGACACGTGGAGTATTGACAGTTGAAACCTAATATATTCCTCTTCATACCTCGCCACTAAAACAAACGATGCATATCTTTATACATTTCGGTAACCCTAGGATGAACTATACAAAATGAGGTATGATACTACCTCATTATATCTTCATGTATATCTAAAGGTACCAATATATGGCCACGATGGATCATGGTCTCATTGTCATCAAAAACTTATCCTAAGGGAGGGTTCTCTCCTATTATTTTAACCCTCAAGAAAAGGATCCCAAAATCTGATAACTAAAGCATTTGAACCCATTCCAAAAGGGAGGATGTCACTTCCAAAGCTGTTATGACTGATTTTCCATTATTTTTGTCAACAAAAAGATAAAACTCATAAAATCAATCCTTCGTTTTTCACTCACTAATATCCACCATCACGGCTTGCGTTTTTTCTAGATCGTGTCATCAACCACAACATTACCCTTACAATATTTGTAATCAAACTAAAATTAAAATGACTATAGGTATTCCACCAACCAATGCTACGTCATTTTTATGTATTACTGAGTAGACATGTATTTGTGACTTTTGTGGTACATATTAACAATGAATAGATCTCCTAAAAGATAGTAAATCTAACAGTGCAAGTCATGAACCATGGTTTCCATCTTAAGATCGTGTGTAAAATAGTACGTCTCAAGTTTCCTTAGGTGTCAAGATCCTTACACAATAACATAATCCCCTTTCATCAGAACATCACCCAGAATGATTCCTAAAGTGTCACAGTATACTGTATAGCCTCTACCCAAAATATGTAAAATCAGAATCATAGCTGATTTGAGTCTTCCATTTAACTATATAAAATTCTTTTCACAATAATCTGACCACAGGAACATCATATAATGTCCCATACAAGACATACATGAATGTTACATCTTGTTCTATGAATATTCATTAATGTTTACAAATTCAGACTCAAGGACTGTAATAGTTAAGTGCCTTTGTAAACTTGGATCATGATATTCTCAGGTACAAAACATCTTCAACATCTCCCATAAATATCTTCCCCTTTAGTACCCCAACATAAAATCATTATTTTTTACATGAATAATGGAAACATAAGAAAGGGTGAGCTCATATGCTTAGTAAGTGTAAAAAATAAAATATGAACATTGTTTTTTAAAATCATACCACATATTTTATATATAAATATTACAAGTCATCGAATAAATCTTGGAAATCTATAAGGAATAAATCATAAATGAACATGAACCATGAGAAAATAGCATTGGTAGTAAACATGGATTTTGGGAAAGCACATAATCTTAGAAAATAATTTCCATGTTTTCCAAGGATTATTTCATAGACCATCATATTGGACAAATTCAATTACTGAACCGGGTATACATTCCATTATAACCATGTATTACTGAACTGAATTTACTTGTTGTTCCAACCATGTGTTACTGTAATGGATTTACATTACATTCTATTCATTTGTATCTCATGACATAAAAATATTTACCCATTTCAATGGAGTTATAGAGAGGTCCCACCCATCTCATAATGAAATCATTCTTACATATTTCACAAAAACATAATTCATTCATCATAACATAACCCAAGGAATAAAATGTTTTTCTTAAACATCATTTTATCATAACATAATCTATGTAATACAAATGGATTTCATAAATATAATTCCTTAATAAAAATAATCAGCCATAATAATAATAGTGATAGTATACTTGAAAAATATACTTAATCTTAGATAGAACATAATTCTGGTAAGACACTTGAAATTAATTCTTGAGAAAAATATCATTTCATCCTCAAAAATGTTTTGTTTTCTTAAAACACCACACAATTTTTAATGAAAATTTTTTATTTTAAATGAATCATTAAAAATTTAAATGAATGCTAATGGAAATATGGTGTTATGAAAGTTTACAAATCCATTCATTCCATATATATTTAAAAATCATTATTCTCATACTTTTTCCTGAAAAGTCAAAAATACCCCATATGTAAATAATTGTGTATATAAAATCTCGGATAAAAATGAAATTAAAAAATTATATCAACAAACTTATAATCATTAGAATAGTATGCCTCATAAAATAAATAAAATTATATGAAAATATAATTTTAATAACCTTCTTGAAAATAATAATAAAAAAATCTATTGGAAACATTAGAACAACTCAAAATAAATAGGTGGGGTATATGATATATGTCCAATAGAAATAAAAGTGAAAATAATTAATCCCTTAACATTGGTCTGATATCCTTTGTATGAACTTGAACCCCTTGTATAATTATTTACATAATTTAATTGATTTATTCTATATTCATTTTCATTTTTATGATATCATATATGATCATATTAAAATCTGTTCTGTAATAACATTTCATTATTACTCATTATTTGGTTTATAAATACTTCATTTTCTTATGCTTGATTTGTCGAATAAGATTGGTTATACTTCATAGGTTATGGTTGTATCATTGAAAAATTATATTAACAAATTTTATATCATATTTAATCATTCTATACATTTATATAGTTATGTTTTGATTGATATCATGTTGAATTAATCGCATCACATCTTGGAGACTGTAGGTTGTACGTACACATGAGCAATGATATCATTCCTTTAATTATGAAATTGTATAGAATTTAATGGTATGTATTTTATTTATAAATAAATATAATTTTTTAATAATAATATATAATTATTATTTCCAAGACTATATCCAACAAAATAAGATGGTGGTCAACAATATATTACACCACAACGTAGAGACAGTAAGTTGTACATTCGTATGTCTGGTGATTTTTTTTTTCATAGGACGGATAAAAGGAGAAACATGGTTGTTACATAACCATAATAACATTTAATAATATATGTGATACATGATATTTTACATTAGATTAGAAAAATACTCATGAAGAGGAAGTTGAAGAATAAATAATTAGAATGAATTGGTTGAGGAGATTACCTCTTCATCGACGAGGTCCTTCTAAATCAACTCTTAAAGGCACTAAAGATGGTCTCTTGAGAAGACCAAAACCACTATAATGTTACTATGTATGTTTATAATGGATAAGGGTAGTGGATGTCCTAAATTTAAGGATCAATGTGAAGTGGATAGTTGAGGGAGGAGGTTCCCTTTTATAATTGAGCTGACGGGCACATTTGGAATCTCAAATTCTACTAATTTATAATTAAATTTATCTAAATAAAAATATGAAACAAATTCCATTTATTAGAAGATATAATTATATAAGGTTTTAAAATAATTATACAATAAATTTTTTACAATTTTTTATCAACTTAAACCCTATCATTTTAATTTACCCTTAGTTATTCTATTTTCATTTTAACTATGGTTACAAATTTTTCAATATCAAAATAAATAAATTTTTACTTATTTCAAGTCACATAGACCATAAATGAAAACTTTTGAAAATTTTATGCGATATATTAATTATTAAATATTTTTCATAATGTCTTTTGATTTTTAGATAATTGAATAATGCATAATTTGGATAAACAACCAATTGTGTCAATTTTGACACGATTCAATTTTTTAATTTATAAAAATATCAAGATAAGATTTTATCCACAAAACAAAAATGTTATTATATATATAAGGGTTCAAGTTCATCTATAAAATTATTTGGATATATTAATTATCAACAATAATATCTTTTTAATATTTTTAATCTCATTAATAAAATATTTCCATTAATAAAATAATTACTACATCACTTTTGAAAAATTATTTAAAATACTTATATGTTAAATAAAAATTAAACATAAAATACTATGACCAAGATAAATATTTTATATTTCAAAAGAATAAATATAGTCAAATATATATTCCATATAATCCTACATTAAAAATTTTAAATTTATTAAAATATGAATGTGGCAACATTATAATCATTTTAAAAAAATATTATAAGTTTCATAATCCATTTCATATGACTCCAAATGTTCAATTACTCAATCCATTTAGGATTATGGTTGAGATTTACTATACCTATAAGATCTAGTAATGTTTTTTGGTATTTTCATGGTTATTTATTGACTTTTCAACTATTAAATAATTACTCCATCATCATTGTATAATCCTTTAATATAATTATTTAATTTTTAGAAATTTTAAATAAATTACCATCATTTATATAATTACATTAGCTTTCTTCAGATTATTTATTATTGATATTGTCTCAAATTTATCATAGTATTAAAATTACACTACTTATAAGAGATAAGAGGGTGGCATGTTGTAACTTTATTTTATTTTAATAAATAATATTTCATTTTCCCGGAAAAGAGTCCTTTAAATGAGTCAATTTCAATCCTTATGTGTAAAGGGTTGACTTTTATTCTTCCAATAGGCGTTTTTCATGTTTTAGGGAAATTTTATTGTACTTATCATATTATTTTTTTACCCTATATTTACCCAATTAAACATTAACTGTGGTAAATAAAAATAACCAAAGTTACTATTCTTAAAATGAAAAAAAGGTTATGATAGGTTATAGAATATGAATAATTCCACCTATATGAGATAATTAATTATTATACCAAACTGCATCTAATTGTTAACATTGAATTTACATAAATTAATAACCATATTATCATTTTGAATGATAAAAATCCAAAATTATATAAAAAGGATCAATTACTCGACATAAAATTTATCCCTCATGTATGATAAGGTATCACTTGTTTGTAAAACTCCAAAAATTTGAACACCTTCATCATGAATTCTCATGATTCATGGTAACAAACTCAATTATCATATATCCTTATTGAAAATAGTCATGATTACTTATTCTAAAAGTTATTTAATATATTCCTTAAGTCCCAAAAGTTGTATACTTTATCCATGATGGAATAACCCTCTTGATAAGAAATCCATAATTAGTTCCCAAGAAACATGAATCAACAAATTTACATATTCAAATCGAATATATCATTATCCAAACATCATTATCCTAACATAAGGGAGATATTAAGGGTTATATTTCAATTAATCATGTGTTCTATATGTATATCACAATACCCTTAAATCAATTTTTTATGTCCTTATAAATATTTTACATATCCTTTCCAATCAATAATGAAAATCATATAATTAAAACAAATATATATATTTCATGATTTATATAACATAATATTTAAATTCCAAAACATATACACCCCAATCAGCCAACATTATTCAAAAACCATTACTCTTGATCCATCATCTTATTCTTTCTTAATAATATAAATCATGTCTTAAGATTTCTGAACTATAATACAACCAAGCTTCTTATTTATTATGTGAAAAATAATGCTAGAATATCACTTACCTTTCACAGGTTCTTTACAATCCCTTTATCCTCAACCATAAAACCAATACTCATACCACCATCATGATTTTATTTATAGTATTTCCACATAGAAAATCATTTTTTCAAAATTCCCATACATTCCACATATGAAACATTCATTGTTAACATTTTTCAATCATGTTATGGCTATTAACTATGACCAGAAATAATAGTACGAGAAATACATATCCTAGAATAAAAAACATAATTATGGTAAATTACTTATAATATTTCAATATATGATATATTAGGTTTAATCTTAAGTTATTCATGATTATCACAAAAACACAAGGATTGTAACCTATTATTAGACTTATCATTAGGTCACCCCATGACATATCCTTAGAAATAACTCTATGTATCTCACTAATGTTTTCTCATCTTAGTTTCCAACGATTGCCTAACCCTTTTCTCTTTTCTAAACTATAATGGCCCATGCATTACATACATGAATATTTAATCTTATTAGATGAATAATCATTGTATTTTAAAAAAAATGACTGAGGACTATAATTGTTTATTTTTTTTTGAAACATAGAAAATATTCTTCCCACTTGTGAAATATCTTCAACATATCCAATAATGATCTTCCCCTTTAGTACTCCTACTTAAAATAATTATTTATAACATGGGGAATGGAAACATAAGAAAGGGATATCTCAAATTCTAAGTAAGGTTAAACAAAAAAACATGAACATAATAATTTAAAAACATAAACATAACTATTGAAAATCATACCTTTTATAACATATATAAAAATTATGAGTTGAGAAATAAATTTTGGCAATTCCTAAGGCTTAAATCATAATAAAACATCATCCAAGAGAATGTAAAATTCTATGAGACATGGATTTAGGGAAAGAAAATAATCATATAAGAAAACTTACAAATTATTTAACAGTAATTTTCAAGTGTAGTATAGTTGATAAAGTACATTACTAAAATGGGTTTACATGGCGTTACAGCCCTCTATTACTAAATTGAATTTACATTTCATTATAACCCTGTATCACTGAACCAGATTAACATTCCATTCCATTCATATCTATATCATGAGATATAAATCCTTAACCAATAAATTAAGGGGAGATATATATCCCACCCATCACATAATGAAATCATTCTTAAATGTTCCAAAAAACATAAATCATTCATCATAACATTACGCAAGTAATAAAATTGGTTTCTTTGAAATAATTCCATCATAACAAAATACATGTAAAACAAATTGATTTTATAATTATAATTTCATTATAAACATAATAAACAATATGAATTATATGGATATTATAATTTAAAAATATCCTTATTCTTAGATTGAAAATAATTTTTATAAAACACATGAAATTATTTATTGGGAAAATATCCTTTCATCTTTAAAAATGATTTCTTTCTTTAAAAAAATATGTTCTAAAATAAGGTAATTTCATTGAAAATAAACTTTAATAATAATAATATAAGATTCATGGAAATAAGGTGTTATGAAAACATAAAAATCCTATCATTCCATTTATATTCAAAAAAAATTCTTCTCGTTCTTTTTCCTAAAAAGTCAAAAAGTTTTTCATATAGGAAATAAAATAGATATTACTACCAAACAATGTAGTAAATTTTAAAAATGGGTTAAATTGGATTTAAACATCTATAAGAGAATATGAAACATTTTATGGACAAAAACCTTATCAACCATTAATGTGTATGATAAATGTACCCCAACAAATAATTACATTTAAACAATCTCATATAATAATGAAACTGCCAAATTATCCCTTACCTATTTACAATTAGTATAATAGTATGCCTCATAAAACCATGAAAATCAAATTAATATGTAAATATCATAAAATTAATAAATATAATTATAAAAACATCCATGGGAAACATAAATACCACTCAGAAAAATAGGTGGTGTATAAGTCATATGCCACACAAAAATAAATTTGAAACAATATAATCCCTTACCTTAGGTCATATATTATTTGTATGTATATGAACCCCCTGTATAATGATTTAACTAATTTTGTTGATTTATGAAAGATTCATAGTTATTTTTATGATATAATATATGATCATATTAACGTTGATTTTGATATAACATTTCATTATTACTCATTATTCGGATATTATCTGCTTCATTTTCTTATGAGTGTTTTGTAAAATAAGTCCCAGTTCTACTTATTTGATCATATTTATATCATTAAAAATACTATTAAAAAAATATATATAATATTTATTCATTATATAAATTTATATAGTCTTATTTTAATGGATATCATGTAGAATGAATCATATCTCATTATGGATATGGTAGGTCATACAATAGCACGAACAATGATATAATTCCTCTAATTATGAAATATAATGGAATTAGATGGTATTTATGTTTCTTTAGAGTACATATAATGTTTTAATAATAAAATATAGTTATTTTTTCCATCATTATATCCATCCATGTAAGATAGTGGTGGAAAAAATATTGCACTAGTAGATTATAGGTTGTGCATACACATGTGATGTGATTTCGCTTCTCATATGATGTATAGAAGGTGAAATATGATTATTAAATAACCATAATAAAATATAATTGTCTAATTTATACTTTATATATTAATTTAGGATGGAAAAAACTCATGATGAAAAATATAAGAAGAAATAATTTGAAATAATCGGTATACGAGATTACCACTTCTTCGACGAGCTCACTCTAGATCTCCTCTAAATGGCACTAGAGTTGGTCTTTGGAGAATCCAAGAAACTCTAAAATTTCAATAGGGAAGTTTATAAGGGATAATTTATGGGTATTACTAAAATTGAAGGATCAAAGTGGCCTGAATATATGAGGGAGGTGGATCCCTTTTATAATTAAGGTAAGGGGCACATTTGGAATCTCCAAAATTATTAATTTATAATAAAATCAATATAAATGAAAATACCACACAAATTTTCAATTGTTTGAAGTTATGATGAGAAAAAAATTTAATATCATCAACCAATAAGTTTTAGGAATGTGTTTATATCAATTGAAACCTTATCATTTCAACTAACCCTTAGTTATTCTATTTTAATTTTAACTAAGGTAAAAAACTATTGAATATCAAAATAATATAATTTTTACTTATTCGATGTCACTTAAACCATTAATAAATAATTTAGATCATTTTAGACCTTATAATAATTATTATATATCTTTATAAATGTTTTAATATTTTTTTTATATTTTAACAATACATACTTTTGATAAATAATCAATAGTGTCTCTTTTTAAACTATTCAATATATATATTTTTAAAAATATCAAGATAAGATGTTATCCTCAAAAAAATTATTTATTTTTTCCCTTACGGTTCAAGTTCATCAATTAAATTGTTTAAATATATTAATTATCCACAATAATAATTATTTAATATTTTTAATCACATTAATTTGATATGTCCATTAATAAAATAAATATTACATGAGTCTTGTGTAATTATTTAATATATTTATTTTTTTGAATAAAAGTTAAAAATAAAATAATATGTGGAAGAAAAATCATCTATATTGTATAGGAACACTCATAATAAAAGATATATTATATATAATCCATCATTAAAAACGTTATATTTATTAAAACATGAATATGAAAACGTTAATATCACTTCCAATAAAATATTATAAGTTTCATAATCTTTTCTATATGGATTTAAATGATCAATAAATAGGCACTTTGATGATTATGGTGCTGATATACTCTACCAATAATATTTATTCAAGTTTTCTAATCATTTAATTATTGTTATCATTTTATTTAAAAAAAATTCTTCAACAATTACATAATTTCCCCATCATCATTGAATAAACATTTAAGATAAGTATTTAATCTCTAAAAAAATTAAATAATTTACCATGATCTTGATAATTTCATTATATTTCTGTAGACTATATATTTTCAAATTTATATTATATTTTAACTATATTAATATTAGTCTACTTATAAGGGATAAAATGGTGACATGTTGTGCCTTTCGTTTATTTTGATTATATATATAAATATATCATTTTCATGGGAATCAGTCCATTAAATGAGTAAATTCGGGTCCTTATGTGTTAAGGGTAGACATATATTCATAAAATAGGATTTTGGTAGGTTATAGGATAATTTTATTTTCCCTACTATATTATTTGTTACACTAATTTACATAATTTAAATTTTACCATTGTAAATATAAATTACCAAAGTTACTATTAATAAAACAAAAAAAATACTAAAATGGGTATATTTATATAATTTGGACCCAAATATTCCAAATATGGAATCTATTTTTCAAAATTTGAAACACAGAATTCACAGTAATTAAATTAAAATTATTCTCATTGTATGAATGAGAAGCCGGTTTTTAAGTTAAAATATTACAAAAGATTGAAATGATTTTACTTCAAAATTCAGTGTAAAAATAATTCCAATTATATAAATTATAATGAATTATAATTATATCAATGCATTAAAAGCATTCAATAATATAATTAAACCATATAAATGTTTTCGATGAAGAAAACTAGATTTAATAAAAAATTAAAGTATTTTTACTATTCATCAAAACCTGAAATTTTTTAAATAAATATCAAAAAATTTAGCCAGAGTAAATTTTTATATCCCTGTTCCAAAGAAAATGTTTATATTTTTAAATATAATAATATAAAGTTTAAAAACTAGATTTAAAATTGGCGTGTCATTAAAAGGCACCAAAAATACATTTTTTTTAAATACTTATTTTATCCAAAAAATTGATTTTGTTTTTAAATAATATCTAAAAAACAAATAATATTAATTTTGAACATTATATTTACTATGTTACATAAATATTTCATTAATAATATTCATCACAAGTGATTTTTTTATTTTAAAAACTCACGTAAACTCAGTCTTTTGTGGAATAAATTTTATCAAAATAACTTGAAATAGTGTATAATATAAGCCAATCATAGTGTTGTATATACCTTAAGCAAAGACAATGGTGTGTATAGTGAAAGCATATCATGGTTTTTCATAAAAGTTAATAAATCAAAAAATATTAAAAACCCACATAAATAAATAATATAATATAACATAATATAATAAATTCAATCTCATAAAAAACACCATGTGTGACATTGCACACCCTTTTTTCTAGGGTTGTAAGAGGCACTGGAAAGTGGGATAAGTCTTGGATGAATTGCTTAAAATATCCAATCATCCCAAATATGTCTCATATATCAAACACATTCATGGGTTCTTCTTAGGAAAATATTACACTCACCTTCTCAGGGTTTACTAATACACATGGCTTATATATGTTATAACCTAAGAAATGAACATTTTTTTTCCAAAAATTATATTTACTAAGCTTTTAATATAGCTTTTTCTCTCTCAGTGTACTCAGCACAGTCTCAAGAATATTTTCAGGGTCTTGTCTTTTGGGTGATTACATCAATATGTAATCTAAGAAGACTATGACAATAGAATCAAGATATGGGTGGAAAACCCAATTCATCATATCCATAAATATTATTGGATCCTTTTCCATACCAAATGGAATAAACATGAACTCATACATGCCATACATACTCTACAATGTTATTTTATCTATATATAGTGTCCTTACATAAACCTGATGAGATCTCGACCTCAAATAATTCTGGGAGAAAAGATATGCTCCACAGAGTTGGTTGAAGCAGTCATCTATACTAGGCACTGCCTAAAGATTATCCACTATTTTCTGGTTCAATAATGTGTAACCCAAACATAATCAAAGTTTCCATTTTCCTTATTGGAAAAAATGAATATTGAACCCCATGATGATGTGATGGTTCTGAAAAAACACTTATCAATGTGACCATCGAGATACTTTTTGAGTTCCTGGAGCATTATTGGTTCTATCCTATATGATAGAATAGACTCTAATTCCCCACCAAGAACTATCTCACTAGTGAACTCAACCTCTCTATTATGATAAAAGATGGAGAAATAAATAGATAAGACATCACTGAACTGATCCACAACTACAATTAAATCAAATAACAACATTCCCTAATCATTCATGAAGTGTCTTGATAAGTGATATATCAATCTTCCTAGACTAGTTCTCTTAGGTCCAGTACAATCTTCTTGGATACCCCATTCAAAAAAATTTAAATATGTTCTTTTCTAAGGTGATGTGAAGTAAATTTGTTGGTGATAGAAATCCACATGCGCATGATAAGGCACAAGCTATTCCATACTGAGGATGGATTCGATTCCATCCATTTTGATGAAGATGAAACTCAAGACTAAATAGCACCACCTATATCAAGGGGCTACTCCTAACACTAGTGTATGCCCTCAGTTCTGACACTAACATGGTGTATAGGGGTATTATACCAAAAAATTACATGATAGAAACACCAAGACTTTCAAAAACAATATCATATATGAAAAAGTATGAAGCACATATTTAGAAAAGGATGAAAGTAATGTGGGGGATGCTAGAATACTAAATCCAATATTAGGAAGACCTAGACTCTTCTTACCTTGAACTAGATTCAATGCTTGTGTATAGCCTAAAAACCATCCCTGGGATACTTACTGACAATCTGGAGTAGTTCCACTTTGTTATCATTGAAGCTCTGGGGCCTAAATACCTTTTTCACGGCCATTACTTTCTCAGATTTATTGACTGGTAGAAGAACAAATCATGTCCTGAAAAGGAATTATAGATCATATACCTGATAAAGGTGTATATATTGATCCCCTATCACTAGATACTAAATAAAGAGAGTGTTAAATGTGCTAAAAATTACCCATCCTACAAAATGGTCAACACTAAAATAGGTTACTCATACACTGGGGATTCGTATAGTTTGGACTTACACACTTATGACCCACAAAATTATTAGTTATTGTCACATCAATGGAATAACCTGAATGTTCACCCTAGAAAGGACACATTTAACTACTAGATGAACCATCTCCCTACCATGTAACTGAAAAACCATGGCTCAAATTTCAAACTTCTATGTGATTCTATTCTATAATTAGGGCCTAGTCTACTATCTCTGTAATGGTCATCAAATGAAATATGTTCACCTATGATCATACATCATCCCCATGACCAACATCAAAGGGCATCATAGTCATCAAATCATTACCAATCAAAGAAGGTGAAAAATGATAATTATTGATGAAGTGAGCATATAATTAAATCAAGGTCATAGATCACTGCTGATGATTCATAAAGTCCTTATATTGATCCTCTCCCAAGGTATATGGGAAGAAGTGGTCATAGATGGTTTTTTGGAAGTCTTCACATACCATTCCTCAATTTCTCTCGTCTAGAGATATGAAGTCCCACTAACACTTGTGAGTTTCATTTAAAATTTAGGTAATGATATTAACCCTACACTCTATAGACATCTCTAGATGATTAAAGATTCATACCATGGATTCTAACAATGACTCAGTAACTTTAGGTCCTCCTTCTCCAAGAAGGAGGAAGGATGGAGAGTTTGGATATCCTGAGTTAGCTCTTGCATAATTGTAATAGGCTGGGGAGGACCTTTAATAGTTCTCATAAACCATATAAACTCTCAAAAAATTGATCTTTTGTGCCTAGAAGAGGATCAAAAAGGGTTTCTTCGGGTTTCACTACAAGAGGTATAATGGGGTCTGAGGGCCCGAAACATTAAGAGTGTGATCATCGCCACTCTATTGGAATATATCATGAGGACCTTCCATTGGAATGGGTCTAAAATTACAAACAACACTCCTCATATAGTATTGATAACAAATAGGAAAGAAGATAAGAAAAACAATAAAGAAGAGAAAGTACAAAGCCTCCCTAAGACAAAACGCAACTCTTTTACTTATCATAAAGATAGTCCTAGATGAAAAGAAAAAGTTCTAAAAATATAATAAAGAGACATGGACCATTTTCAATTATGATGGTTAGGTCTTTACATGGAATAAATTTCTCATTTAAGGTGAAAATTTCATATTAATGGTGGTGCTCATTTCATTTCATTATTAGATTGAATTTTTTTTTTAAATTTTGAATTCAATGGATCACCATTCAAATTAATAAGGTCACATACACCACATTAGTTGAATTGGAATCCATATAATCAATATCATAAAATATTTCTTTAATATTTTTTAACATATTTCTATAAATATGAAAAATCAGGCACAATAAGGCACAATATGTATATCTTAACAAGTAATCATATGTAAGATAAGGAATACATGTGGAAGGTAGATATTTAATTGAATAATTATATAAATTTTTATCATATAGTTCCTAATACGATTCATTCAATGATATACCATCATATCATTGGGCTGAAGCAATAGAAGTCAGAATTTCAATAATACCAATTTAATAACAACAAAAAATATTGTTTTACCTAAATGGTGATATCATTTCAACCAACAATGAAGTAATTAGTAACTAAAATTTCCCAAAATTTATAGATTGGGTTTCCCCTATATGTGGGGAATATACTCTCATGCATAGGCTCATTCCAAACTCTTATATTTTAGTCTCAGGTATAAACCCAAATAGTTATACAAGAGGAAAAAAGCCTCTAACACCACTTTCAATCATCCCAATTTCTTAAAGAATTTTTCAGTGGCACTTAGTGCATGACTCTACAATACATATTGTAGTTTATTTTTATTTTGTTGTTGTGTGTGGACAAATACATCACAAATATTTGGATTAATTCAAAGAAATTATATATTAAAATATTTTTTTAGTTACATACATCCTAAAAAAATTGTGTACCCACAATTTTAAAACTCATATAATGCGATTAATTTCTATAGGTATATCCAAATTAACCAACATTATTATTTAATCATAGTTCAATTTAAGATAACATATTTCCATATATGTAATTTGAAATGATCCCATTGAAAAATTAGGCAGTTCATTCCAAATATAATCATAAAATTTAAGGAAGAGATAAATCTATAAGTTCTAACTTTCCTCAAACATTTAATGAGTTTCATATACCATGTATATAATAATTATACCCAAAAATATTTTTATTTTTAAATCAACAACTTATAGGTTAAATCATATAAAACATCATACATTAGAAAATTCAGAGAGAAAATGCATTATCTACCTCAATAGTATTCTTTTTATTAGATTTTACTTATTATTGTGAGCAAGGGGGAGGTAGGTTTTTATTTTAAACATTATTACTTATATAGGTGAATTAGGTTTCCTAGTAGCCAAAATTATCACATATAAACCATAAAATCATTAGTGGATCATTTAGAATAACATTATCTTGTTTTATTGTATAATTATTATCCCTGGATAGATTGTTTCTTTATTCCATCCTTTATGAAAATTAAATCATCTTTATATCCACTCAAGATGATTATCATAGAGTTTCTTCCCACATTACTAACATGTATGATGACTAATTTGGTTTCTATCATTGTCTCCAATACCCAAGTTTCCATGCTACTACATCATTATCCTCTTTAATAGGTTCTAGATTTCTAATATTCTCTCATAGTTAATCATATTTCATGATAATTAGTGGGTAAAAATATCTATATCTCCTAATTTATCTCTCATTGTAATGGGATTATTGTTCATGTAATAATTATATTATCAGGGATAACTCAGATCATTATGGTTCAATCCATCATTAAATCCAAAAAATGTTAATCTTGAGTGAGAAATAATTATCAACATATGATAATTTTCCTAGAAAAACAAATGGAAATTTAACCCTATGATTTATCACATTATAATACCATCATCTTCGCCTATAATTATTTTAGTACAAGTTATATCACTAGTTTTAAACTTATATCATTATTAGTTTAACCTATATCACTTTTATATAAGCTTATATCGTCTTTGGTTCAGCCAATATCATTCATGATTCCTTATTATATACCATAAGTGTCTTTATATTGTAATTACCTATATAGTCCCTCAATGTACCTTGGATATAAATCCTTCATAGACGTTCTTAAATAGAATATGATCAACCAAATCTTATATCATCATTGAGTTAGACCCGATCTAAAGTCTGGCCAATTTGTCATGCACTAGGTTTCTGTTGAGTTAATACCCAACACGTACATATAAGGTTATTACCCCTTAGTAAACATGTTGATTTTATTTCTTTTACTTCTTGTATCCACTCAATAAACTCAAAATATTACCAAAACATCAGTATGGTGTACTATACATAGGATTATACATTATAATTATCTCAAGGGTTTTTAATTATGTTCTCTTATCTTATTCAAAAAAATATAACTAAAATAATCCTCATAATTAACTAATAAATTCTTTGATATAAACTATAGTAAACCAAGAAAGAAAATATCATATTTTTTATTATATTTCTATAATTTATTCATTACCAATGACATAAAAAACACATTGTCGCAAAAATTTAAGATTTGGTGTCATTTAGAACTAGTAACATATGAGACATATTCCATGATACTTGTGAAAATTTCTGCAAAATTATAATGTTAAAGACCTCCTTATAAACTTCTCAAAAATTATACATATCTCCATAACCCATGTGTTGGAAACAAATCGTAGCAGTGAGCTAAAATTCATCAAAAATTTAAGAATAAGAAATAAAAATCAATTTTAAAAGTTCTTATAATATAAATATATTGTAATGGGAAGGTAATCAAGTAACATGAAATGAAAATATGTAATTCAAACCCAATTAAATAGTGGATGATCTTATGCATGGATACATGGCATAAGGAAATGAATGAATAAGATCACGGAATCATGAAATTTGTAGAAACAACATAAGATATGACATCATGAACATAATTCATGTGTTATATATAAAAATAATAGTATTTAGAAGCTGGTAATAATTTTAAAACAGTTTATGTGGTGACTCCTAACATGGGACATTAAATATTAATGTTCCCTTAAATCAGGTTTACCTAGAAGAGGGAATTTCGATGGGAAACAAGCCTGTATAAGACCATAAATGAAAATGATATTTAATTATGTATATATATAAATCATTTAAACAAAAAAATAGATTAAATTAATTAGATGAATATTTTGTAAAAATGTTAAGAATAGAAAATATGCAATTGATAATTAATGAGGGTGGTATCAAATATATCTTTCCTTCATGTCTGAAATTAAACTACAATTAAAAATAAATTCTTAAATAATTAAATTACATATATTATATATATACCCATTTAACATATTCATCTATAATTAATTTTATATATTTCATTTGTTATTATTTTTTATCAATTTTTAATTTTTCTTCTCATTACATTGGTTACATGGGGTTGTATAGATACTTTCTTCAAAACAATTTCGATGTTTTGACCATAGTAAAATGAATTGTAAAATAAATTCATAACCTCTCATATTTTGGTGTATTATTATCTATATTATTATATTATAACAAAACTTATATGTTTTCATTATTTTCACCACAAATAAATCCAAATTAAGAAATATTTCTTGATAAGTACATTTAATGGGGTTAATGCTTATATAATGGTTTTTGATTGATCACACCATTATAATTCCAACTATTATTCTTCCATAGAATTAATGTTATAATAAATATAATTTTTTGATGCTAAATACATTTTTTAATTCATTTATTAGGTGGTTAGATAATACTAAACATGTCATTTTTTGAAGGTTGTAGTTTGCACATTCTCATAGATGACCCTTTCATATTCCATGGAATAATAAGTAGTAGGAAATGAAATAATTATAACTTTATAATTAAATAATGTTTTTTATATAATAATAATTAATTAATTAACATTTTATAATATTCTATTCAAGGTTTTCAAGGAAAATTAAGCATGTCATTCATGGTGGTGGTGGTCTTCACAAACACATGGTGACGTTTTCCTTTTTCATAATGATTTTAAAGGAACATATAAAATTTATATTATATTAATATAATATATAATACCCATTGTAAAAATGATTATATTATAAATCATCACAAATAGAGTGGATTTTATGTGTGTAAAATAAGAAAATATCTAAATAAGTTGTGTTTATAGTATTCTCACTCCCTCGGGATTTCTACATTGGGTAACTCCTTAAGATCATTAGCATGGTATTTTATGAGAATAAGTCTTAAAAATAATGGATATATTGATGTGGATAGACTTGGGTAGAGTAATTTTCAAGAAAAATTGTGGTAACGTTAGAGAAATGGGAAGGATGTGAGCTCCTTTTTAGGTAAAGAGGGTAGAATTTTTGTAAAATCACTTTAAATTTCGTTAATGATTCTCAATTTATCAATACCAAAGCTTTAAAAGGCCAATAATGGTGTAAAAAATGGATATTGTAGAAACATCATCAACCATTCAAGTTCACACATTTGTTTCCACAAGTTTTATCCATTTTAATTATATTTAACCCATTTTACAATAATTTACCCTTACCTCGCTAACTCTGATTTCCCCATCAATGACTAATTTTTATTTGAAAAAACTAAAATTTAAATTATTTAATAATTTAAAAATAGTTATTTAACATTTGGAAATAATTTTATAAAATAAAAACTCTTTGAGTAGCTGATATTAATTTTTGTATTAGCTCATATAATTTGAAAAACCCATTTCTTAGAAAAAGATCATTCTATGTATAAATTTTTTCTTTCATATAATATTGTCAATGATTTTGATTTTAATGAAATAAAGTGGTTAACTAAAAAAATAATGTGGCTTTTAAATCTAGAATATTCTATATTTTTTATATTTTAGTTCATTTAAATTAAATGACTGAAAACAAATTTTTATTAAAGTTAAAATATTACTTCTATATTATATGTTTAAACATAGGCTATATAAATTTATCATAGTATATTTAACAAGAATAATTTTATTATATTAGTAAATAATTGATCAATTAAAATGATTTAGGGAAATTAATGTCATTATTTTATTCTGGAAATTTAACAATGGACACCATTTTGCAAAAATTACTTTTCAACTACTAATATAAAATTCAGTTATATTAGAAAAATCCAAAAAATTAATACAAAGATCATATTTACATGAAGAATCAAAAAATAGATGTCTATTTATTATATACAGTTTCTATAATCATTGAAAATTAATTTTAAAATACTAAATGTATAATTTCTTAAATCAAATTTTTGGGAAATAGAAACAATGTTCTAAAATGTCAATTATGAGTTTGAAAATTAAAATAATAGTCTCTTACATTATAAATTCACATATAAAATACAGTTTTTATATTAAAAATTGTTTCTTTAATTTCTAATTTGTGATTATATACTAATAATATAATAAATTTCACATTATTTAGCAAGACATTATTTTCCACTATTAAATTAAAAATCATTAATTTTATATAAAACAAAAAAATTCTTATAAAAAGTAATATTTACACTTTAAATCTTAAATAGAAGTTTATTTTTTCAAACACAATTCCTATAATTTTATATTTTTGTTATTAAATAAAATAAAAAAATTTAATGACAAATAATTTTTTTAGGGCAGTAAAATTTTATAATAATAGACTTTATTATTCTAAAAATCTATTAAACACCAATAAATAAATCATTAATAAATTTATATTATATTCTATTAAAGTCATAATATCACAATAATGTACTTATTTTTCATTAAGAAAATCGTAATGCATAAAAATATAAATTCCTAAAAACATTTAGTTATTGAGAAAATTTGTTTAAAAGAACCATTATATATATATGTATATATATCAATGTATTTTTTAATATGATTACTTTTATTCAAATATTATAATCCAACATCTTGGTTTTATTGGTCCAAAAATATTGTAGATTATTTTTTGTTTGGTTTTGTATCTGGATAAACATATCAAACCTATATGACTTTATTAGAGGAAAACATATATTAAAATCTTACTTCATTTCAATGAAAGAGGTAAATTTTATCATTTTCCATGAACACTATGATTCTAATAGAGGGAGATCCTAAAGTAATAGAATCACCAAAATCATTAATAAGAGACCTTTGATATGCTATCCCAATAATAGAAGGAAAAAAATTACTTTCTATGGTGAGTTTGGGTAAAAAGTATAATTATTATATGATTTTTTGTCCCTCAAATTTTGAATCATGATTTGGTAAACCATGTACCAACCATGGGGATGAAACTATTGAGAAAACCAAGTTCCACATAGTTTTCCCACACGGTATACCAAAACTATGTTTTATATCCATGAGCCTACACTATGGAAACACCTATGGATATATGGTTTGTATTATAGTTCACCCAAAAAATGATCATCCCATGAACATGACCAAATACCTCCATTCACCTCCACATAGTTATCTACGAATCATGTACGGATTCCCCGAGCAATTAGCTAACTATTTACCAATCAAAATCACTCTAGTACAAAAATATCATGTGGAACATCCCAAAGACAATCATGACCACTTAGGAAATTTTAAATGCATAATAAAACATTAAAATACCTTGAAATATGGGCGTTAAAGGATGTATGTATTTTATTTATGTTTTATCAGATTAATCCTTATGTTATTTTTTAGTTTTGATGAATACAATCTTGATCAACAAAGGAATATAGATTTATAATATTCTCACACAATAATTATGAGATCTATTGTATCTAGACTGAAAAACATTTTATTTATAATTATAATAGATAAAAATTTAATCGTTTAGTTAATTTTGTTTTGAATATTTCATTCAATAAATATTAAATTAGATAATATAATTTAATGGAATTAGAAAATTAATTTCCATTATTTATGTTGAAAATTTTATTCAACGGTTATTTTATTGTTTTTTGTAGTAATTTATTTTTAAATTTTTATTAAATATAGAATAATTCAAAATTCAGGATTAATCAAACATCCTGTTTTTGAACATATAATACTTGTTTCCTTTATCTATTTTTTTTGTTAGTAATGATCCAATGTAATCTTCTACCATTATTAAATTTGTTAAATATTTTCAATTTTATTTTGATTTATATTTTATCCCGTATAACATGGTATATATCTTACATTATAAAAATAATAACTTATACATAAATAAACTTTTTAATACATAAATAATATTTAGTAACCCTTTATTGTACAATTATTTTACATTGGGTTTAATCCATCCACACACAACTACTAAGCATAATTGATTATGTAAAAAATAAATATTTTGAAAGATGTAAATGAATAGGATATTAAAAATATTCTATTGTCTTTAGGGAATTATTTTTTTAATGGATTCAATATATTTTTTATGAACACTAATTATAAATTATATATCTAATTTTTATAGAAAAAATTAGAGAAACCTTGTTATTTTTGATGTTTTTTCTAAATATAATTTAATTCCTAATTAGTGTTGTGATCAAAAAACCTAAAGTGTGTGTTCATAATTTTAATATTAATATATTTAGAAATTATATTGGAGAATTGAATCATTTATTTAATAAATTTGGAAAAAAATTTATTGCACATAAGAAAATCTAAAAGTATTCCATAGGTGAGATATATAACTGTATTGGTTCAAATATTGTACTATTTGAATAACCAATATTTTTAAATACAAATTATGATAGATTTATTCTTAGGTAGTTTCTTCCCATATGAATTCTAGTAAAAAATAGTGTATTATAGTTTCACAAAATTAAAGAAATTATGAATAAATAAAATTTTAGTTTTATTTCATTCCATCATTCATTGAATCAACTAATGAATATAGAATTTATTATTAATCTAGATCATTAAATTAAATTTATTAAATTATGTTTTAATTATTTAAAAATACAATATTAGGATGAATTATAACTTTCACATCATTATTATGTGTTCTCTTTAGTTTGTTACCTCATGGTTTGATTAACGTATGCATAAAATTGGTTATATTGTATTATTATTTAGATAACATTTTTTAATACCATGTTCTAAAAATATCATATTGACTTCCTAATATTATTATGTCATTTGGTCCATTAAATATCATTCATAAATTTTTTTATACTATTATCCAAAGGCAACATAAGGATTTAACGGTTTCGAAAGGGAAGAATATTTTACATGTGTTTTATAATGGTAACATTGATTTTACATGTATTTAATAAAGGTAACTGTTAGTTTATATATATTTTGTATTGGTAACCAATAGTTTCTATGTCTTATGTATGGGTATCCATAAGATTATATTTGTTACATAAGTGTAACCATAATTTTCTATGGGTTATTTAATGGAAATTATATGTTTCTATGAGTTGTGTAAAGGTAATAAAAAGATTTCATGAGTTACTTAATTGTAATTAGAACATTAAATTAATTTTATAAGGGTAATTATTACATTTTATTTGTTTCATATGGGTATGTGTAACTCTATATTACATGTGTAAGGGTAATAATTTATTTCAATTAGTTATATAAAGGTAAACATAAAATTTTAATTGATGTGTCAATGTAACTCAAAAATTCTATTTTTCTCATAATGGTAAAACCCTTAGGCTGATTTCAACAATAGGTAACCTGAATATTGCATTAGGGTAACATGTAAATTCTATTTCTAATTTAATATTATCTAATTCTATTAAAGGGTGGTTAAATTTATTCATTACTAAGGTAAGGGTAACTTGCGGCAAATGTAATTATAAGACATACTTTTGTTAGGGTACCTGTGTATTTCTAAGACGTGTGTGTGGGTACCAATATATTTTTTTAAGGGTAATAGTGTTTCACATTAATCACAAAAGGGTAACTGTATTATTTTTTATGTCTACCATGGTTTATTTATAACTTTTGTTTGGGTTCCATGGTACATATATTTGGGTATCAACACATTTCTATTATCCACAATTTGGTAACATTAGACTCATGTAATGGTAAGCATGATTTTCCAAAAACTATGCAATAATAGTAATCTATGCAAGGGTAAAATATTGTTACTCTGACGTTGTGTTATTGTTTCACATATGCATAGATTTGTTTTCCTTCAGAATGATCTAATCATTAAAATATGACCTACATTTAATACTATTGTTCTATTTACACTTACCAAAAGTTTATTTTGTAAATTATTAATGTTTAAATTATTCTAAATTTACTTATTAATTATCAAAAATCTAGGTGATCATGTTTTAAATTGTTTCATAATGAAAAAGTTAAGATCTCCATGAGATTTATATTTATTGATATTTATGGTAAAATTCATTTAATTTAAATATCCAAATTCAAATTAGTTATAATATAAAGAGTTAGTCATCAATATTATCAAGTAGTATTCTAATAGTATTAAATATTATTAATTAAATATATATTAAATGTTCTAATTTGTTACATTGTACAAGATATTTTTTTATTTAATATAAAGGAATATATATAATAATACTATTTTACATTTACATATTTATTATCATCTTAGAAATAAGAATGTAGAAATCTAAAACTATTTGTTAGTTTCATGTGTGCAACTGTTTCTCAAGGAAATAGAATGTTTCAATGGATTTTAAATTTAATAGATTTTTTGTATAAAAAACTATATATTTATTTTTCATATAAACATTGCATTAGGGATATACTAGTTTGAGTATTTTCATTGAATTGAACAATTACTTCATACTTTGTTGATCACTTAATACTCTCAACTAAGCTTCAACTATTTGATTCATTACTGTAAAATAATATTTTGTTCCATTGACACTCATATTTTGAATAATTCATCTAGTTGTATAGTATTACATATTAGTATAATTTTTTGTAAAAATAATTTTAAAGGTTTATTCTATTTATTAAAATATAGGATAGTGTTTTGTGAATCCCAAAAAAAACTCTAGAAATGGGTTATTCCCCAAGGTCAGAAAAAGGCAGGACCTGTTCAGGTTGTGCCTCTATATAGAAAAATAAATGTTTGGTTTGTGATTAATAATTTAAGGGAATAAGTATTTTAAATTTTTTAGTGACTCTATATGTTCTATTTTTTTGTATTATTCAATTATAATGGTTATAGTGATTTCCATCTCTCTCATTTTCTTAGAGGAGTGAAGTGTAGACTACAATCATTTTGATCTGAAGCAGTATAAAAAATAAATTCTTCCTATTTAGTTAATTTAAATTGTTTTTAATTCAAAAATATTATTTTATTCTTAAATTCATTTAAAAATAAAATTTGATCCCACATGTCTATCTATTATCTTCACTTCTGGACATAATGATTAATATCAAGGCATGACCCACTTATTTAAATATGTATTTATTTGCGAATTTTTTTTACTAACATAATAATCATGGGGAGAAGATAATTTTATAATTGAAGGAAATAGTTCAAATGATGGACCGATACATAAAATTCCACCTCATTTTTATGGTACTAATTATTGATTTTATAAATCTCTTATAGAAGTATTCACGATGGAAATTATCATTGATCAGGGTATAGTCATGGAAATACCATACAAACTGCTCGATAGTGAACCAGGATCATTGGTTGGAAGTTATTCTATGATGTTTTATTCAAATTACAAGGTGATGGATATTTTAAACTATGAAATAAATAGAAATGTGTATATTATTGTATTCACATGTAAAAATACACTTGAAATCTTGAAAATTATACAAGAAACACAACTTTCCTATGATGATATTATTAGAATAAGATAGGTATGTTATGAGATGAATATAATATATTTGAGATATGTAAAGAATAATATAATAATCACATGATTCTAAGTAATTTTAAATGGTAGGATGTATTTTACAGATACTCTGGAAAAATATTCTATTATTGGAACAGTTCATAGATCAACACTTAAGAAGTGACATGCTAAAAAGAATGTTATAGATGAAAGTAAAAATGTCAAGAAATATACACATGATGAGTTTTTTTTACTATAATATTATAAGTTATAGCTTAAAAATATTATTAAAGAATATAATTAAAAGAAGAAGATAATTTCTTTTGAGTCAAATTTTTATACTTACTCTTCTAATTATGATTTATTGAGTTAAAAAGGAATGATATTTCATAAGTTTCAATTGTTGGACATAAAAAAATGAATGGTTTCTCAATGAGTTACCAAAAATACAATACTATATAATTTTTAAATGAGAAGAAGAAAATAAATTTTTTTACAATGATTCTCAAGATATAATATGTTATGGTTATAGAAATGCGAAATCCCAAGCTTGATGTATCTAGATTAAAGAATGAAAAATATAAGAGGAATCAATTCCAGAAATAATAGAATAAAATTTTAGTCATATGGAGTTGAACTAAGGATTCATTTTACAATTAAGAATCAGGTTTAGAATAGGGTATGGAATTTTTTTTATTAAGGTCTTCATTAAATCAAGTAATTGATTCAACTTTATATTCTTCCTCTATATCTAATTCTAAGAAATCTACTTCAAACCAATATCTTAAAGTGGTTGAGTGACTTGAACATAAATTCTAAAAGTTCACTGTTTTATATGAATACCTAAAGGTTCAACATAAGATTGATCTTGAGTAAAATAAAAATATAATCAAATCTGTCTAGAGTGATATAAATTATGCACATTGAAAAAAAGAAATTTCTCAAAAATAATTAAATTTTGCTCTTCCTAAAAATAAAAATATAATGAATTGATTTTATTTCATAAAAAAATTCCATGAAACAAAAATAATTAATTTTTTTAATATTATTAAATGTAATGAACATCTAAAAATTAAGATAAAATTTAAAATTTAAATCTATCCATTCTTTAAAGGAATTGAAAATATTAATTAAATAATGTTTCTTAATAAAATGAAAAAAAATATCCCATAATTTTGGGGATATAAACATTTCAAAAAAATGTATAATAATTTCCTTATTAAGATCACTAATGGGTGTACTTCCACTACTACATGATTTATATTTCAAATGAATGTTCATTATGCAAATGAGTGTTCCATAAGATTTCAACATTCTATGTGATATACTAAGGATTTCATTTCAAAATCTTTATGATATATATTTCTTGTTAAAAAGTGTTTTTGGACAATTTGGATTAACAAGATTCATTATGTTGATCCCATTGGAACAAAATTGGCATGGGGAACATACTTCTCTTTGTAGGAAATTTGTCTTTGGAGCATCATAAGGGATGTTTTGTACGTGGATAGTTAAATATCAATATATAGGAAAAGTTATATATTAAACTATATACAATTCAATAAATATGATTGATTTAATGTTCCTTTTGATGATAATTATAAAGTATAAGAAACATATTTTTGTGAGGGTATAATTTAAAAATCCTCTACTATGTCTAATATCTTATATATTAAAGTATTCAAACATAATTTAATAATAATTTCAAAATTAATTGAGGATATAATATTTTTAAAATTTCAGGATGATAAATTCATTATTTTTAATTATAAATATGTCTTATTTTATATAAATATAAAAGACAACATTTATTCTTTTCATTTTACTTAATTAACTAATAAAAATGTCATATCTTCAAAGAAAATTAAATCTGATAACATTTTATAGCATAGTCTAAACAGATATTCTAATTTCGTATTGATTAAGTATCCTTACATAATCCAAAAGGTTTTAAAATTATTGTAACATAATGTAGATATTAACTTTGTATGTGAATCATGGTTTAAAGGTAAAGAACACAAAAGAAATTCAATTTAATTAAATAATTCAAAATGGTTACACATATTTATTTTAATAATTTGCATTTATTTGGTTTTTTTATACCTACAAGTTTGGGGGTAAGAGATATCTTTTGTAATTATTCATTATTTTAAAATATAAAAATGACATTATTTTCGTACATTTCAATCATAAAAATTATCGAAGTTTTTCAACTTTTAAAAATTGGTTAAAATAAAAATGTTGTAAGATCCTATCCTTCTTGTAGATACATATCGAGCTTCTTTAAAGGTATTGTTTTAAACATGTTTTAGTGTAACCGTTTTGGATTTTACATAGGGTTTTTTAGGTTACATTAGAACATTTTGGAAGGAATAGAGGATGTTCATAGTTCTTGCATTATTTTCCCAAACCATGAGTCCATGCTAACAAACCACATGAATCGATATAGATAGTATTATCATTGTTGGTGAGCATGTTATCCATCTGTGCACCCTACTAGTAGTAATTGTTCTTCCCACCTCTAAGGAGGTTCCTGAAAAGGAAAATTATGTCCCATATATAGGAAATAGTGCACACAAAAAATTAAACCCCTAAAAAGTAAAAAAAAACTAAAACCTTCATTATTAATATCTAATGATACCAAATCAATCATAATATTATTCCTAGAAATTCTAGAGGCTCCTAGATGGGTTATAAGGCTCTACAACATCCATTTATTATGAAACAATGATCTAATTGATGAATCCACACCACACCATATCTGTGATCTCTTCCCTATTAGTTTCATTCCACTCTATCAACATTCACTCATCCTTTAAATGGATGTATTACTCAATTTTAATGGGATCTATATTTAGTTTTTCATTTACCCAATACAATTGATCTTGGATCCAGTTTTTTGTTCAATATCATGTTACTCTTCATGATCTTGGTTGTTCTGCTTCAATTGGGGACTTCTTTTTGAGTGTATCTGTTAAAGATCATGAGGTAGGAGGTCTCTTATTAAACTCCCAATGTATATATTTAATTACATGTATATAATTGTGAATTTTGAATTTCAATCATTGGGAAATTTTATCTAGAAGTTAATTAGATGAAATTGAATTTCCCTATGACACTTTAATGGGATACAATTGGGGAAATTCTAATTTGGTTCAATTGGATTAATTAATTGGATAATTAATTTCTGGAATGATGTTATTGTGGAAATGAAGTGATATTGGAATTTTGTAATTTTTAAAATTATGTGATTGTGTAATTGATTGGTTGGTTTAATGATGACTTGATTAACAAACAAAAATTAATATATGTTTGTATGAGCCTTCAATGGTTAAGGAATTATATCAAAAATGGTGATAAATGGTTTTATAGTGATTTATTCATATTATTCCTTGTGATTTAAATTGATGAATCGTGATTTTTTTGATAATATATATGGTATGACATTATGTGATATGTTTAAAGGAGAGTAAAGTTTGATTAACACTATTAAATGTTATATATTTGAAATTTTAAATTATTTTATAAATGTGTTATGGGGCATGGGTTGAGGCATCAAATACCGATGGGGTTTTAAACATGGATTTCTTGTCCCAAAATGATTGAATTTGATAATGATTGTTGGAAACAAATTGATTCTCAAAAATCCCACTAGGGTGGTGAATGTGATAATGATTGTGGGATAGAAAATGCTACTTCAAAAGGAACTTCTTGGATTTATTGATGAATGAGTTGTGGGACACATATTGATGCATCAAAAACTCGTGGTGTCCTAGTCATGGCGTTCTTGGCCCAAAATGATATCATTTAGATATGTTTTCAATTATCCATGTTAGGAATATAAATTTAATGGATAATTTAAGTCCATGTGATAATTAATTATAAATCCCTATGTCATATGGCTCATACTCAAGGATAGTATGAAGCATTTATTGGTCAGTTGGGTTTCTTCACAAATCCGGAGAAATAGTGTGGTTACTCAAATAATAATAAAATTTGATCACTCTTTACTTTATGGAATGTTAACTATTCTTTTTAAAACTACATACACTATTATTGACTAGATATTATTTTTGAGTAATTAGTGGTGGCCTACTTTGTTGTACTCACACCCTACTTGAGCTTCTGGATCTGTACTAGAATATACTTCTTGGTGGCAGGACAGAATAAGGGTAATGGACTTGTGTTAAATGGATGATTCAGGATGACACATGGATGAGGGCCTTGTCAGGGGATTATTAGGGGAGTTCCTAGTGTCTTCACATATGGGTTTTTCATTTTGAAAGTTGACACTAATTTGGAATGACATGTCTATTTTTTTAGTTTTGGATATTTTCTTTTGTCCTGATTCATCATGGATTATTGATTTGTTCTGGTTATTTAGTTGTTTTGGTTGTTGGTTATCAACTTTTGGTTATTTATTAGTTAGTTTTGTTGTTGTATTACCTTGATAAATAAAGTATAGTCTCACTAGGTTTATTTATTATACCATCGTTGTTACTCAACAGCCTTTGGTATATGCGGAGGTACACTTGAGATCATCTGATCGACCGTCTCAGGGTACTGGTGTGTGGCACCCTGGTAGGGACATTACATAGTGGTATCAAAGACAGATTTCATTTATTTTATCTTACTATTTGGGAATGGTATTTAGGAGACTTTGATGATTTGGGACTTGGTAAATAGATCATGTATGGGAGTAACTATCCCATGTGTGTGGGTAAAATTAGAGTACCTAGGATGGTATTATAGTTATTGATGTGTGTTGTTATAGTTGGATGTTATTTCACATCGAGATATATACATGTTTTTCTATGTGATTCATGTTTTTGTGATGTTATCATATTTTATGTCTGGCCAACTGTGGCACAAGAGTTGAGTATACAAGAATCATTCTTGGAACTCAGTAATTATTGTGACATGCACCATTTTTACGCACACAGGGGAAAAGTAATTTTTGGATATGTTGTTGGAATTGAAATTATTTTCCAATCTTGTTTAATATAATTGATAATATTCACAAATATGAATTTTAAAAATTGTAAAATTATGCTAAATGTGTAAATTTTAAAGTGGTAAATAGGTACCTAATGAGGAAATTGTAATTGTGGACATGTTTTACCCTTTATTAACCATGTCCTAGTTGTATGGTGGTTAAGGGTAGTGGTAGAGCCACAGTTTTGATCATATTATGGGGTGTTTTGGGATGATTTTTTATGAATTATTATGAATACCTCTTACATAAAAGTTTTAATGTTGTGTAATTTTTCCTAACTTGTGTGTTCATAATTTTATAGATATGAATCTAGGATGATCTTTTCAAATAGAACGATAATAGGATATGGATGGAAATGATCATGTATTAGTGGAATCTGATGTAGGGATAGTGTGGGTGAAGGAAATGGTCAGTTGTTCCATAATAACATTTTTTCCTTTATAATGTTTATGGATAGAGATCCAAATAGAGATGTGAAGAGAATGCATATCCAGAATTGGTATTTCCAATTGTAGCACCCTCCAACATTTACCAAATAGTATGGACATGAGGAAGATGATTTCTATATTGAGTCTATCAAGATGGTTCTTTACCACTTAAAGACTCCTGCTAAGAAATGTGTTAAAATTAATGATTATATGTTATTTGGTATAGAAAAGTGTTGGTGTGACATCCAAACTCATTATGGATAGTTGGTTAGTATGAAGTATATGGAATTTTAGGAGATGTTCTTGGAACACTTTTAGCCTAATATTCTCAAATATGAGAGTGAAGTATATTTTGTGAGGTTGACTTATGGGATAATTTCCATGATAGAATATGTCGGACACTTCATGTATTCCAACACTTTTCTCCAATATTGCAATGTGATGAGGTGACCATGGAGTAATAGTTTTGGGACGGTATGAAATGTGAGTTTAAATAACAAGTGAGTATATTTCATCGAAAAAAGTATTTGAATGTGGTGAATCCTGATCTAATTTATGAGGGGAACCTAAAAGAGGCTTCCAGCTAATGAAATGTGATTTCTGTTGTATGATTATGAGGTATGTATTATAAGATTATGAAGTTTATATATAAGAATTTGATCCATGATGATAGCAAGAAGAGTATCTAGGGTGAACTGTATGTCACACAAGACCTTACTTGAGTGATATATCCCCAGTGTTGATGGATGGGTAACTTTCATTGAAATTTTCCTTAACCAAAAGTAGAGTGTTGAGTATGAGTCTATATGTGACATCTACATACATTTTTCTGGAACCCATGATGGGTGGGTAATGATGGCGAAGCTAGGCAGAACCATATTATGGGATGGGGGTCTTCTACACCATATAAGTATGGTAGTTGGATTTCTAGTAATCGGGGAGGAAGAGGTAGTGTATGTCGTACTTCTAGGAAATATCACTCATATTAATAGGGTGGTTCATTTCAGGGGACATAGACAACATCACAAGGAATTGGGGTAGGATATGTTGGGTCAGAAGATGTTCCAAATTTCCCATCATTCATTTGTTTTGGAAATCACAAATAACACAATCATAATCACTCCCTTTCATTTTTTAGGTTTGATGTATCCTTATCATAGTTGTGTTTATTGATTCATTTACATTGTTTCGTATACTATTTAAATCGTAGTCAGATTATTTATTACTTTGTAACCAGAAATAATAACTATATTATATAATGCATTATATTCACATGCATTGTAATCTCATAAATCACAACCAATTCATGCACCATAACCAAGTGTTTCATAACCTGACTATGTAATGTATTGTAAACAGGAATCATAACCTATCTTTGTATTGAATCATAATAAAGTATCATAATCACCATATCATAACCAAGATAGTTTCTGAATCATAATCACTTAACATAATCATGATATCGTAACCAAGATGTATTCTGAATCGTAGTGAAGTACCAAAATCACGATATCATAACCAGGATAGATTCTGAATCATAACCAAGTTAAGAATCGTAACATGGATTTATATTGTAATCAACGTGCATTGTTTTCATTTTAAACTGGGAAAAATAGTTGTATATTGTACTTATGAATTTCATTACATTCTTATCTTAAATTAAATATTGATTGCATGAGTCTCATACTTATGGTTTCATTCTTACTACTTCATAATTTAATCGTTTTCATTGAGTTGTTTATTTAGAAATCGAAATGATGCCATGAATTATTTTTTATTTTGACTATTGTAATGATAGGTGTCCAATTCCATCAATATTTTTCAAAGAAATATGACTATTGGAACCTTAAGCCTATAAATATTAATTCATTTAAATAAGGATAAATAATGTTTCATCTATCATGTTCTAGATATAGATGTTGTAACTTATATTTTACTTTGTTTGATGGGATTAAAGATACATCTAGAGAACATCTTGTTCCATGTTCTTGTAATTCTGTAAGTGCTTTGTTTCTGCTTTGTGAGACCGATCAATGTAATAATGATCACGAGCTTCCCCGGATATGAAGACATGAAACTGATCATCATATCTAGGGCCTTCAAAATCTTGAAGCATAGAGGTGTCAATTAACTTCTTAATCTAGGACTTCCAGAAATAGGAATAAATCAATACTGATCATCGTATCGAGGTCTTACCAAGGTGGTTGTAAGATAGACCTATATCCAAGGTGAAAGGATACCCTTCGCTTTGAGATAAAATAATTTTAATACCTTTACATTTCTGTTGTTATTTGTATTAGAAAGGGAATTGTATTGTTTCCCCTTTCAATTCATGTTCTTTTCAATGGTAATTGTTTCAATTTGAATTCTCTTACTATATATTGTATTAATTTATTCTATAGGATGTATGGTAGAATCTTTTACATTGTAATTACACCACTTTTTGTATTATATTCAAATAAAATTTTATTAAATTACTAATAGTATTACATATTTATTTATTCATTCATTCGAAGACTTTTATGATTAATTTTACCAATTGAGTATTGTATTAGTTTATTATTTCCTAAACAAAGTCTCTTCATAAGTGTTTAAATACATGTTCTTAAATATTTAATTCACCCCCCTCCCTTTTGTATTATGTCATCTAATATACATTTAAATCTATATTATGATCCAACAATTAGTGTCAGAGGAGGTCTTCACTATTTTATATTACCTACTTTATTTATTTTGGAAATACAATTATATTTCTTTTAGAAAACTTTTGTTTACAACTACTTACTACACTAATGTGTGGACTAGAAAAGTATTGTTTTATTAGATAGAAGGAATGAATATTGGATCAATTGAAAACTTAAATCCAACTAGACCACCTATTTTTGATGGGAATGATGATGAGTACTTGAGAGATCTAATTAATAAATTTTTAATTAATACAAGAGTGGAAAACTTTATCAGGCTTACTAGAGGATATAGAATCCCATACAAGGATGTATGTACCTTCACCAACAAAGAGAAACCAGAATATCAACTAAATAACAAGGTAGATAATACTTTGTTGTGTTCCATGACCAGGAATATATATTGTCAGATATCGTATTCTGAATCAGCCAATTGTATCTGAAAAAAATTGGATGTCACACATTTTGTTACATCTAATGTCATAGAAACAAGAAGAGAAATGATTCATGAAGCATATCATGGGTTTCTTTTTCTTTATGGAGAACCATTATTCAAGGTACAACGGAGGTTTATGACAATTTTCAATAGTCTAGAGTCTATGGGAGAGAAAGGACTGTATGATGAAGCACTTGCAGACAAGATCATTTATATTTTTCCCAATTAATGGGAATAAAAAAACTTCCATTGTTGAAATCAAGAAAATTACTTAAATCACTCAGGATGTGGTATTTGAAAATCCACTTCACCACAAGACTTGAATTAAAAGAGAAGCTGATTTTAATAAAAAAAGGAATTGTAATGGTAATGTAGATTTTACTACTACTAAAGTTAAGACACCAGAAAGGATAATAAGATCCAAATATATGAGCTCTATTTTAATATCAGGAACCAGTGATAGTAATCACTCAGATGATGATTTATCCAATCTTGATTGAAGAATCAACATGATTGTTGGAAAAAATGTATTTCAATACATTTCAAAATTAAATATATAAATAAAAAAGAAATATTCTGAGGTCACATGTTATGAATTATAAGAATATTTCATATAAGACCAGATTGTCTGTTACTAAAAAGGAATGACCGAAAGGATAAACATTATGAATGAAATAGGAAAATGTATTTCAATCCAAATACAAAGAATGTTTTGATGGAAAATGATACTTGGAGTGAAAGTGGTGGTGATTCATCTTATGAATCCTCAGATTACGAATATTTTGGTTAGAGAAACATAGGACTCATAGCATGACTATCAACTAAAAATCATTGCTACATGGATAAGGAAAACATGAATTATACCAACAACAAGAACACTTGTTTCATGGATAGTGGTTGTTCTCAAAACATGATGGGTAATAAATGTTTAGTTCACAAACCCAAGGATAAATTGATTCTTTTTTCCTATAGGTATGAAAATGATTAAAAAATTAAATTATAATACCATAGGATCAAATGCATTCCTTGTTTTTGTGAAATGGAATACCAATCTATGTTTTGGAATAGAAGGATAGGACACTACAACCGAAGGAATCTTTGTAAACTTTCAAAGAAAAAAACATTTTAAGGATCTACCAGATATTAGATTTGATTTTTAAAAGGTTTGTGATCTGTGTCAATATGGAAAGCTACATAAAACTATCATTAAAAAAATAAAATAATTCTCAACATCTAATGCATTAAATTCAGTGCACATGGATCTCTTCGGTGCTATGCAAACTGAAATCATCAGAGGCAAATACTATTTATTTTTTTAGTTGATGACTATACTCGATTTACATGGGTTTATTTTATAGCAATAAAATATGAAGTCTTTTTATATTTCAAAACTTTTAGATCCCAAGTTGAAAATGAGAAAAACCTACCATTAATAACTCATTATAGTGATCATGGTAGAGAATTTCAAAATCTGGAATTTGCAACCTTTTGAAGTAAGAAAGGTATTACTCATAATTTTATTGCTCCAAGGACCCCTCAACAAAATGGTGTTGTTGAATGAATAAATCCTATTATTTAAAAAAATAACAAGAACCATGTTGAGTGAATACTCAATTGCTAAGAATTTCGGTGCTGAGGTTGTATTTACTATACGTTATACTATAAATCGTGTTTTAACAAGACCATTTCCTAAAAAAATAACTTTATGAATTTTTGACTGGTAAAAAACTAAAAGTTTGATATTTCAGAGTGTTTGGATGAAAGGTATTCATATTGAATACAAAAGATAATTTACATAAATATTCACCCAAATCCAATGAAGGAATCATTCTAGGTTATTACACAACTTCTAAGGTTAATAGGGTTTTTAATAAAAACTCATGGACTGTTAAAGAAATAGTGCATGTTAAATTTGATGAAACTGACCCTTTTGTTTTTAAACAACCCCTACCTACATCAACTGATGTATTTTCATAAACTGATTATCAACCCATGATTTAAAACTCTTCTGAAAAAGAGAATACTCAAGAAAATGTTTCTGAAACATTTACTCCAGAATATTTTCTATCATATGTTGATAAAAAGGTCTGAAAACCCCCAAATCAATTTTTTCTTAAAAATAATCCCAGTGATAATATCCTTAAGGATGTAAACCAACTTGTAATAACCAGAAATTCATTGAGAAATGAAATAAAACAACTTTATTTTCTATCCCAACTTGAACCTAAAACTCCATGTGAACCCTTAGGTGATGGTGATTGGATTAATTCAATGAAAGATGAACTAAATGAATTTGAAAGGAATCAAGTCTGGACATTGGTTGAATGGCCTAAAGGGACAACTGTAATTTTTGTAAAATGGGTGCTAAGAAAAAAATGTGATGAAAATGGAGTCATTATATGAAATAAATAATGACTTGTTGCTAAAGACTATAATCCACAAGAAGAAACATACTATTAATAAACCTATGCTCCGGTGTCTAGACTTGAATCTATTTGGATCCTATCATCCTTTACAGCATAAATTAGTTTCAAACATATTCAAATGGATTTTAAATGTTCTTTTCTCAATGGTTTTCTTCAAAAATATGTTTTTGTTGATCGACAACCTGGTTTTGTAAATCCAAAACATCCTGATCATTTTTTTAGACTTACCAATGCTTTGTATGGCCTTTAACAATCCCCTAGGGCTTAGTATGAAATAATTATAGGTTTTTTACAAGAAAATTATGCTAAAGCAAATGATGGACCAACCCTTTTCATAAAAATGGAAAACAAAAATGTTTTCATTGTCTAAATCTATATTGATGATAATATATTTGGATCAACTCAGCAATCTCTTATATATTATTCTATGAATCTTATGAAATCTGAGTTTGAAATGAGCATGATTGGTGAGTTAACATTCTTTTTAGGTTTTCAAATATCCCAAAAACTAGAAGGAATTTATATATCCCAACATAAGTATATCAATGATCTACTCAAAATGTATGGATATGACAATACTAAAAGTATCAGCAGTCCAATTGGAACCTCAAATACACTTGATCATGATGAAGCTGGGAAACCAATGGATCGAAAAAAATTTAGAGGTATGTTAGGAAGTTTTCTATACATAACATCCAATCATCCAGACTTAATGTTCTTAGTATACTTATATGCAAGATACCAATATAATCCAAAAGAATATCATTTAAAAGTTGTAAACATAATTTTTCACTACTTAATGGGAACTATGGATTTAGGAATGTTATATTCTTCTAGAAATGGTTTTGTTTTGAAATTTTTTTTCAGTTGTTGCCTTTGGTGGTTGTATAATGGATAGAAAGAGTACATCCAGAACATGTCATCTCTTTGTAGATTCTTTTGTTTCCTGGTCACGTAAGAAAAAACACTCAGTAGCACTCTCCACTACTAAAGCAGAATATGTAGCAGCTAGAAGTTGATGTCCTCAGGTGTTGTGGATGAAACACACACTCATTGACTATGCCATAAGTTTCTTGTGAACTCATGTACTATGTGAAAATACTAGTTTCATTTATTTTAGTAAAAATCCCGCACACCACTCATTGAAAAAAACATAGATATTTTGCATCACTTTCTTAGGGATCAAACACAAAAAAGAAAAAATTGTTTTACAATTCTTCGGAACACAATAACAGCAAGCTGACATTTTTACAAAATCATTATCTTCTGATAGATATGAATATATTAAAAAGAAATAAGGAATGATCACTATAATTTCATCATTCACATCTATTTCTTGTTTAATCTATCTCATTACATTGATTTACTCCTTTTAAAAGGGGGAGGATACATATTTTAATAGTTTTATTGTTTATTCTTTGTTGTTTTACTTTTTTATTTATAGTTAATTGATTTAAACATTTATTTTTGATTAGTTTTAATCATTCTTTTTTATTTCTTTTTTTGGGTTTCATGTTTCATTTTCAAAAAAATTTGGTACCAGTTTTAGATCATCGGTACTAAAATATCAATATCAGTACTAAAACGCCTCATTGGTATTGGGTTTACCTTATCGGTACTAAAATATCAATATTGTTATTGGAATACCAGATCTATATTTGGATTACTTTATTCGCACTGAAATATCTATATCAGTACTGGAATACCTAATCGGTATTGGGATTACTATATCGGTACTGAAATATCAATATCGGTACTAGAATATCTAATCGGTATTGGGATAACATTATCTGTTCTGAATTTTCATTATTTGTACTAGAATATTCTTGAGGGTTATTCTATCGGTTCTAAAAAATTTGTTACCATCCTATATGACCTCATCAGTTTTACTATTATTCTTTTTATTTCTTCTTTTTCATAAGAACAATACACTGAACCAAAAAATCTATCATATAACTTAAACATTTATTATTTCTTCTAAAACATTAATTTGGTTGTTTTAATGATTTTTTCTCATTTCATTCTAAATGGTTCTACTTGGAATAATATTTCCTTAGAAAACCTCAAGATTTGAAAGTCACTCTTGACAGTTATATCTCTTAAATCCAGTCCTAACCGTCATTTTCTTTTAAGAAACCATGTCCCACATTGAGTTATTCTATGTTTTCTCCATAGACAAGATGATCTATAAGTAGTCAGCAAAGTTCAATTGTTTCTTCTCAATTTTCGTAATTAGAGATATTCTCAATTTTCGTAATTAGTAGATTGTTCAGAGTATGAGTTACTATTTTATATCCGAGTCTTCTATTTCTTCTCTAAAAAAATTCCTCCAAAGAACATCCTTTTAATGACTTTTTGTGGTGAAATCTTGGACTCCTGATATTTTTATAACTATTTTGATTCTTATTTAAAATGATTTATTAGTTTTCAACATTGGGAATCAATTTCTGTAGAATTTCTAGGTTCGGATAAGGATCATTTTTATCAGGATGAAGTGTTACAATTTCATAAATCAGTATGTATAGATAAAGATATTAATATCTCCATTTTGATGTATGAAAAGAAATATAAAACATCTTCAAAATAAGTCACTACATTTCTAGATGTTTCATTTGAGGGGCACGACGCTGCTAGGGTTTCTCTCTCGCACTGCCTCCATCCCGGATCGGATATGATTCTCCTCTCTTGCTATACGGTTTGAGGCGGTGATTTATTTGTTGTGGTGGCTTCGCTCGACTTGCACGCACCAGTGTCTGCCTCTTCAAAGTAGCATGGTGTTGAATCTGTTCCTGAGTTCCAGCCTCAGCAGTTCAAGATCGGCACCTTGTGATCTGGGAATTTGGAGGTTTCTTCGTGTATTTTATGGATAACTGCGGCGGGATCTACTTCGAGTTTGAGATTGGGATTTCTGTAAAAAAGCTGGTGATGTTCTTTTGTTGTTTCATGGTTTGTCAACTGTTTTCTTTTTTGGATGATTTCTGGGATGGGGATTGTTTTGAGCTGATGCGTTTTGTTTTGGCGGTGATGCTTTGACCGATGCTTTCTGGTTAATCACATTCTCCTCTTACAATATTCTGTGCGAGAGTTTTGTTTTGGAATTTTCGGATTGGTTTGGGAGGTTCGAGGAGCTGTTCTTGGATGTGGGGCTGCGTGGTTTTGTTGTTTCGGTGGCTTTCATAGCCTGTTTGATGGTTTTTTATTTTTGTTTCTTTGTTCCTGGTAATTTTTGGCATGGGAAGGAGATGCTTTTCGGTGGTGGGTCTAGCCAAAAACCTATTTCGGTGGACGATCGATGGGTGGATGCTTGGTTCGAGGCTGCGGTGCGTTAGGTGGACGCATTCGTACGGAGTATCTGTTAGGATATTTGGTTTTCCTGATGTTTGGCTTTGAAATTATAAGGTGTTTCATGGATTATGGTTCTTATTGGTTTAATGTCTGTATTGGGTACCAGTTCCCTTTAAACCATATTTCTGAAAATGAAAAAAATGGTTTGCAGCATTTGAGGGGGCTGAGTGTTGTTCTTCTTATATATTACCAAAATCTGATGGAACCTTTGATGGGTCTAAATCTAGTGAAACATTTTTTCAGATTCATGATGACAAAAGAAAAGTGAGTCATTTATTAAGAGATGACAGACTCATAGCCCTTTGGATACAAGGGTTTTTTGTGCCAAGAAAAGGTGATAAGGAAACATTGAATGTTTCAGATGTAGATGTGCTTGACTACTTTGTCAACATGAGGATGTATAAACTTATGGGGTGTATTTTCCAAACCATTAAGAAACTCAAATCTAGTGGTATAAAATCTCTTCTGATCATGTTTCCTTCTATTATTATTATGTTTTTGAAAGTGTTCCTGGTTTTGTGTAATATCTCAATTAAGTTTTATTCTACATTCTTCAATGAGCCCTTAATCGATAAGGATACAGTAAGAAGTCTCAAATTACGTTTTATTTCTGAATTGAAATATTTTGAGAGAGATCCCAATGCTGAGAAAGAAAATGATGATGTCGATGTTAGTGAGAAACATTCTAAGCCATCCAAATCTACTTCAATCAAAAGAAAGGTATTAAGGCTACATTTTCAAAACCCACAAAGAAACAAAATTTTATATCTGATGAAATTGCTACTGAGTGGAGGAAGAAAAAGCAAGAAAGGAAAGAAAGGTATCCTCAGTTTGGATTGGATTTGGCTGAAGCTTTGGTGTTAAGAGTTAGGTCTGAATAAACCTTGAAAGAAAAAGAGGGAAATAAGAGATCAAAGAAAAGAAAGGTCAATGCTATATAAATTGAAAGTCTTCTTAGAATAGCCCAACAATTGAAATCCATAATTGAAAGAGGGGATCCATCTGGGAAAACCTAGTCGGTTCTAGTAGGGAAAGGAAATAGAAAACAATTTTTTGAACAATCGGCTACACAATAAATTGATAAAGGATAAGAATAAGATGAAGTAGAAAAATAATAATAAGTTCAAGAGTAACCTAATCAAGAAGAATAAGGACAGTTAGAAATTCAAGTCGAAGAAAAATAAGACACTAACAAGAGAAGTCATACCCCAGAGTCCTCAGAAGTACCATCTTTTGTCTATCCATCTCCGGATCCTCAACCCTCTAAGAGAGTATCTCAAAAGGTATCCTCCAAGTTAGTCATTCATATTTTTGATAAAGTTGAAAAAGAAGAATAAGAAGAAGAAGAGGAAGAATCTGATAGAAATTGGAATCAGCAAACTCATGTTATCATTATTGGGACACATTTTGGTGATCTCCCACAATTCACTAAAGATACGGATTCTAAAAGTAATATTACTCTAAAATGGGTTCAGTACATTGAACTATCCTTGAATATGTTGGTGAAGCCAATACCTTTTATTCCAAAAGCTGAGGCTAGACTAGAAATTCTTTCTAATGCACATAATGCCAGAATAGATTATGTTAACGTCTTGATGGAAAAATTTCTTTCTCTGGAAGCCAAGTTAAAGCTTTTCAAGGGACATGATACAGAGCATAGTGTGGCTTGCATACGTTTATGAAATGGTCTTATAATGTTGATGATAGTTTCAAGAATTATTTAGTCATGCAAGATGATTTTCATCATCGGGTAAATGTTCTCAGTAACATGTATCAAAAATTGTTTGCTGATTTAAATGAAAAGTTTGAAAACCTTCAAACACCCAATACCTCTCAAGGAGTTGTCTCAGAAGGGATTGATACCTTAATAGTAAAGTTTCATGGTGAGAATAATAATATTGATTCACTCTCAAATACAATTACTACTCTGGATAAAGTCTACAATATCAGACTAGATGATTTCAATAATCAAGAAACAATAATTAAATCATAGGAATCTATTAATCGGCATCATGAAGACTGGATCCGTAAGTATGAAAAGATTATTGCAGAATAGTATGAGAAGCAGAAGTCTCAGAAAAAAGTTCTTGACATGCTCGTGGAGGATAGAAATGAGTTCAAGAAGATGAAACTTTACCTGTTTAATTTTTTGAATAAACAAATGGGAGAATAAAGATCATTGGATACTTATTGTAATAAAAAAATTCAAGTAACAATTATCATTTAGTACTATGTTTCTCTAATATTTTGTTGGAAATAAATACTTTCCCTTATTCTTTTTGAAAATCACAATGGGTGATAATAACTTTGAAAAGAATGTTTTTCTTTTGAATGTCTGATTAAAGTATAGAAATCACTAATAAAAGTGAAGATAATACAATCCCTTGTTTATTGAATAAACCAAGGGTGTAATTAATCATATTCACTAGAGTTATTAAACATAGTGGGAGATACGTCTTTATTTTTTGTAATCATATTTTTTTGGGGTTTTCCAAAAAGGGGGAGATTGTTGAGTCAAAAAATTTTCTAAATTTCCCATCATTTATTTGTTTTGGAAATCAAAAATCACACAATCATAATCACTCTCTTTCATTTTTCATGTTTGATTTATCCTTATCATAGTTGTGTTTGTTGATTCATTTACTTTGTTTCATATACTGTTTAAATCGTTATCAGATTATTTATTGATTTGTAAGAAGAAATCGTCACTAGATTATGTACTGCATTCTATTCACATTCATCATAATCTCATAAATCATAACCAGATCATGCATCATTACCATATGTTTCATAACCTGACTTTTCTAAATGATAAACATGAATCGTAACCTAACTATGTATTGAATTGTAATCATGTATCGTAATCATGATATTGTAACCAAGATAATTTCAGAATTATAATCATGTATCGTAATCATCATATCTTTACCAGGAAAGATTTTTAATTGTAATCAAGTATCGTAATCACGATATCGTAGCCAGGATAGATTCTGAATCGTAACCAGGTTGAGAATAATAACTAGGTTTCATTTTTCAATCGATATGCATTTTTATCATGTTAAACCTAGAAAAAAAGTTTTGTACTGTACTTATGAATTTCATTCCATTGTTATCTTAACATCAATACCGATTGCATGAGTCTCATACTAATTGTTTCGTTCTAACTACATTCTAATTTAAAAGATTTTTTTGATTTGGTTATTTACAAATAAAAAAATTGTTGTGTATTCTATTTTGTTTTGACTGTTGTAATGCAATGTGTCCATGTCACTATGTGTTTTTTAGATAAATATGAACATTGAAAAAAATATGACGGTTGGAACCAAAAACCTATAAATAGGAAGTCATTCAAATCAGAATAAATATCTTTGTTTCTATCTAGTTCTTGGGGGAGATGCTAAAACTTCTCCCTCGATTTGTGAGATAGCCTTTAATATATAAGAATTGAACAACTTGTTCCATGTTTGGGTAATTATATAAGTTCTTGGTATCTTCTTTGTGCGACTGATCGTTTTAATAATGATCATGAACTTCCTGGGATAGGAATACGTGCAACCGGTCATCTTATCGAAGGAATTCAATTTCTTGAAGGATATAGGTGTTTATTACCTACATACTCGAGGACTTCTAGAAATAGCTAGACAAAAATACTAATCTTCGTATCAAGGTATTACCAAGGTAGTGGTAAGAGAGACCTATATCCTAGGTGAAAGTATACCCTTCTCTTTGTGATAAATGAATTGTAATACATTTACTTTTGTGCTGCTATTTGTATTAGAAAGGGAATTGTATTGTTTCCCTTTCAATTCAAATTCTTTTCAATTGTAATTGTTTCTAATATGATTCTCTTACTACATATTGTATTAATTGATTATATACATTGTATGGTAGAATCTTTTATATTTTCCTTACTCCATTGATTGTATTCTATTCAAATTTAATTTTATTACGTTACTAATAGAATTGCATCTCTCCTTATTCATTGGATCCAAGACTTTTATGATTAATTGTACTAATTGATAATTGTATTAGTTTAATATTTCTTAAACAAAGACACTTCTTAAGTGTTTAAATACAAGTTTTTAAATATAAAATTCATGCCCCTCTTGTATTGTGTCATATAATTTTCATTTACGTCTATATTACGATCTAACATGATAGTTTCCTAAAGTTCAACCTTTACTTGTGGATAGCGAGTCCAGACCATTGATATTTAGAGGTACTATTCTTGTAGCATCAACATTTTATATTTCCTTATTTGATGGTTGTGTATCTCACTCCTTTATATCTTCAGAACATGAGAATGGTTTAATCTTGGATTATATTTTTTGAGTGGGGTAATGATGACAGATACACCTTTGGGAGTATGGTCAAGAGACTTATATTCGTTAAAGGGGTGTTCTCTCGAGTTGGGGGAGTATTATTTCCTTTGGGATTTTTACATTCTAGATATGTCAGGATTTGACCTAATTATGTCTATATATTGGTTAGTGGCATTTTTATCCCACAAGAACTGTTACCGCACGGGATTGACATTCACATATCTTAAGGGTTACAATTATATTCACTGTAAAAAATAAGATATCTATGCTGGCTGGGCAAGTCTTGTTCATTAGAAACTGTGGAAGGTCACTCCCATTTTGATAGTCAATTTCTAGATGATGGGGTTGTAAATAATTGGGTATTTTCCACCCATAGTGGTAAGCTTCTAGGAAATTTTCCTTAGGACAACATAATACTACCACTTGATAGAGATTTCGAGTTTACAATCGATCACATTATCTGAGTTAAGCCAATTTCAACTCAACAGTACAGAATAGAACCAAAAAATATTCAAAATATCAAGAATAAGGTGTAATAATTGATGGATAAGGGGTTTAACCAATCATGGAATTTTCCTTGGGGTTCTCCAGTCTTGATTTCCAAGAAGGATGACATAACATCGATCTTATGTGTTTTTTATCTTAATATGAACTAGAAGACTACGATGATTCGGTATCCTCTTCCACATATAAATCATCTATGTAACTAGATGATTGGACCTTTTGTTTTATCTAATATTGACATGTTATTAGGGTATCATCAGTAGAGAGTTCGACCTTTTGATATACCCCAGACTGCTATTAGATGTCGGTATGGCATATATGAGTTTGTTATGATGTCGTTGGAATAACGAACAAAACATCAGTTTTTATGTCCTTGATGAATGTAATATTTCACACATACATGGATTTGTTTTTCGTAGTATTTCTAGAAGACATATTGGTGTACTCCAATACTCATAATGAGCATACCCAACCCCTGGAATCATCCTGCGTACACTAAGAGAGCATTGATTATATGCCAAGCAATCTATGTTCCAAATATGGATTGATTAATTCAATTTATTGGGTCACATAATCACAAAATAAGGTGTTTTAGTAGACACATAGAAGGTATCAGTAGTTCTTTCATGGGATCATCCCATTAATGTTTCCTTTATTTTCAGTTTTATGAGATTAGAAGAATATTATTGACGGTTCATCCTTGACTTTTTGCACTTGGAAGCACCACCTTCCAAATTATCCAATAAGGGAGTTAAGTTTTAATGGTTTGGTTCATGTGGTAACACTTTTAAGGAGTCTAATGCGTATGATACTACAGTTCCAATCCTCATCATATTCAGAATATGGGAGGAGTATATAGTGTTTTATGATGAATTTGGGATCAGTATTAGAGTAGTGTTGATGTAGGGGGATCGAGTGGTGGCATAGTGGTCATTGAAGTTAGGGATACATGAATAGAGATACCCTATATAAAACCTTCAATTATATAGAGTGTTATATGCTTTGATTTCATAGTGGAATAATCTATTTAGAGAAAATTTTACATTATATATTTATCACAATAGATTAATTTATATCTTTTTTCAATGAGATTTTATTTTTCGGTAGTGATGAAGTGTTGATTATATGTAGCAATTTGATTTTGAGCTAGCGTATATGCCTTGGGAGGGAAACAATGTTGTTGATACCCTACAAAGGAAAACATAGACTCGAGTTGTTCAATATTCTTAAATTGAGTATAAGATGGAAGCTTTACCGGATGATATGCATGTTTTGGATCATGAGGGTCCGGAGAAGATGAATCGTGTATCAGTAACATTGGATTCTACACTTTTGATCTAGATTAGGGAGATATGGTTTAAGGATATGGAATGTTTATCTTTGAGATAAATCCATGAAGGTGGGGAGTCACCATCTGATTGGATTATAGATGAATATAAAATCATATATGTCCAAGGTTGTGCAGTTATGACTATGAGTATGTGAGTGGAGATGATGTGGAAATTGCATGCCTCAAATTGGTGGATCATCCAAGTTTGAATAAACTATATTGTGACCATTGTTGATAGTATTGGTGGATATGCATGAAGAAGGAAGTTATAAGTTTTATGAAAAGATGATACAAATTTCAATAGGTGAAGGTCGAGCATCAATGCCCTAGTGGGGTACTGCATCCATTTCGTAATATGTAATGGATGTGGGATATTGTTACCATGGACTTTTTCATGGTTCCCCCATGGAATCCTCATATGAATAATGTTATTTAGGTGATTGTGGATGATCTAAAAAAGGAAGCACATTTATTACTTGTATGGTAAACAATCTTGGTGGATCGGTTGGGAGAAATATATGTTTGGAAGATAATATATATGCATCAGGTTCTATGGAGGGTAGTTTCAGACCGTGACTCATGATTTAAATCATCTTTCTATAATGGTATATAGAAGGTTCTTGGTACACAATTTTTACTAAGTACATCATACCACCCACAAAGGGATAAGAATATGGGGCGAACTATACATGTGCTTGAGGATATGATTTCAGTGTGTGTCCTAGACTTTAGTGGGTCTTGGGATAATTACTTAGCACTAGTTTAGTTCATCTATAAAATCGTTTGTTCGAAGACTATATAGATGAAAAAATATGAGGATCTTTGTTGAAGGTTGTGTATATCACCTCTATATTGGATGAAGGAGGGTGAGTCGATGTTGTTGGGAATGATCCTCATGGAGGATATGTCAGAATAGGTTAGTTGATATAAAAGCATATGTTTGTTCCAGATAGAAGACAAATTTCATCTGCTAATGGACGTCGAAGACCCCTGGAGATTACAGTGGGTGGTTAGGTTTTACTTTGGGATTCAACTAGATTGGGACACGATAGGTTTCATTGATAGGGAAAGTTGGAACCAATATATTTTGTGTAGGTTCTGCGCGTAATGGAAGCGTGGTTGGGCTAACAACCAAATTTAATTTTTACAATGATCAATGATTTTTCCGGGATCAATTCAATGATTAACGTCATTCTCAATGGAATTGAATCAATGATTTTTATAATGAAGTATGAGACTTGTATCCTTTAGACAAGATCATGCACATCATGTTTATAATTAATTAAATTAATTTCATAAAGAAAATAATACCTTGATCTTTGATTTTTCTTTTTTGATGATGTTGATCATCTAGAATCACACTTCTTGATTATCTGGTTGCACTTGCAAGGATCCAAACAAGAATTCCTCTGGTGGCCATCCATACATTCTCTAATGGCATCTGATCGATACCACTCATTCTCACGGTGCTAGCAAGGCGAAGCGAGTGTCTTGTATAAGTCGTTATTTATCTCATATTCTTTGGCCTTGAAGAACATCTCTCATTCTTGAGAGGGGGTGGAAGAGGATTCAATAGGGAAATTGTTTAGCTCAACAATTCTCAATTCACTGCGTGTGTGGTTCGATACATGGCATAATAGACGTATATGTCTATTTATAAATATAGGGCTTTGCTTACAAAATTTAATTGCATAACATAAATTAAATACGTTCATTACCTTAGATAACACCCATGCTATTAATAATAATAACATATCATTATTTATGGTGCACCAACTTGTGCAAAATGGAATTATAAATAAAATTCAGCATCGAAAATTTATAGCAGTGTTATTTTAATATGTGCTAACTAGTTAAATAAATATTTATCATCTTATAAATAATTATTTTACTACCGAACTGGCCTTGGTCTACTTAAACTCCACATCTATTAATTTAACACGTGAATAAATAAGTATATAATTTATTCTATTAAATAAATATTTTATTTACAAACTTGTAAATAAATATTTATTAGATGTTCAATAAATTAAATAGATATATTTTACCCACAATCCGGTTAATAAATATTTATTTAATTTATGCAATTATTTTTACTTGAATAAAATTATTCCACTGTCTTTAGAATAATATTTATTAATTAATTTCAAATAGAATTTAACTGAGACCACCATAAACACTCAGTGTGTGACACTATAGGATTCTTTATCTATACCATTAGGTGGGCATGCCTAAAGTCTAAGAGTATTCTCTAGTAACATGTCAAGGAACCCAAGAGAATGAACATAAAGTGGAAACAATGACATCTGAATATGAATTCTCACTTTCTAATATAATCCCTTTGTCTCATTATCTCATCAAACTAGTTTCATTATAGTGTCATCAAGTATTTTTCATGATACGTCGTTCTTTGACTACCTGAAAAAAAACATGTTTGTTACAACATGGCCATGGAATTTTTCACAAAGTTAATATTTCAATCAAAGAGATAAGATATAAACATCAATAAATGGAATGGAAAAATATTTCCTCGAATTATGAATTAATAATATGCCACTCGACACGCACCCAAAGGACCCTACTTTTTGCGAACTATCTGTGTGATGATTATTGTCAGTTAATCAAAGTGCGCGAGTTGTGACATATATTAGTGATAATATTAATGTCTAAGGATCATTATACATTCTCACAGATAGAAATATCGAATGACCCCAAAACATGAAGAATTCCTACTTGCATGTCTCTTCTCATAATCTCTCATCTCGGAGATTACCAAGTGAGAACATCATGTGAGGATGTCTAATCTACTTACGAGTACTCGCACCTGAAGATATGTATGATATGTGTTCCATCGTAGTATTTCATACCATATAACTATATTTACCAATATTGTTATATAAATTCAAGGTTCTCATCATAGCGGGGAACTACCATGACCTTATCAATGCAACAAATACTCAATGAAATTATTACATCCCAGTCCTATAGAACAATGAAAAATATGTAATAAGATGATTAATATTTAAATACATTAAATATATATGTAATAAAATTTTAACGATTTGGTTCTATGATACCAACTCTTACAAACTCACACATGGAGGTGAGCCAACTACCTATGACTTTTAGTCTGCTGGACCTCACATGGTGATCATGTTTTTGGTGAGTTAGGTTTGTAGTGAAGGGGTCGTCCACATTTTCCTCCATGAAATTATTCTCACTATAACTTCTCCTCTCTGAGAAAAATCCTTTTAAGAGGTGATACTTCTAATGTATGTGCTTCTTCTGCAGATGTGACCTTGGATCTTTTGAGGGACCCCCCACTTCAGTATGACCACAATACAGTCTGATTACATCTTTACTACTAGGTATTGCATCGAACTCCTGGACAAATCTTTATATCGAAACTACTTCTTTAGCTACCTTAAAATATGAATTATACTTGGACATTGTCGTTGAATCTTCGACCACACTCTAATATGAGCTCTTCATGATCACTGCACCTCTATTAAATGTAAAGATGTATCCTGTTTATGACTTCATGTGATTTTGATTAGTCTATAAACTTGCATTTTCATATCCTCTAATGACTTGTTCCTCATCTCCACTATAAACTAGGAACATATCTTTAGTACGCCCCCAATACTTTAGGATAGGCTTGACTGATATCCAATGGTGGTCGCTAGGGTCAGCTTGATATCTGCCTACCACACTCAATGTGTAGGTGACATCAAACCTAGTAAATATAATAACATACATACTGACCAAATAAATGATGTGTATGGAGTCTTTTTTATTATCATTCTTTTATCGTGGGTCTGAGGACACATCTTCTTGGAAGGATGAATTCCATATGATGTTGATAATAATCCCCTAATGGATTGATCCATACTGAATCTCTTCAGTATCATTTCAATATATGTACTTTGACTTAGGCCCAGCAATCTCTTGGATCTAACACGATGGATCATGATCCCAATAATATATGTTGTCTCACCCATGTCCTTCATGGAGAAGAAATGATTCAACCATTCCTTAACAGACTATAAGACTGGAATCTCATGTATAGTAAGTAATATGTCATCAATGTATACTATTATGAAAAATATTACACTCTAGAAAATCCTTTTGTAGACACAAGGCTCACATTCGTCCTTGATAAAACGAAATTTCATTACGTCTTCGTCAAATTTAAGGTTCTAGGACCTATATGCCTGCTTTATCCCATATATTTATTTTCACAACTTGCATTTATTGTTGGAATCCTTTGGAGATATAAAACCTCTAGTTTGTCTCATGTAGACATCTTCCAGAAGGTTCCCATTAATGAAGGCTATTTTGACATCAATTTTCCATATCTCATAGTCTTGGTAAGCAGCAATGGCCAACAGAATTCGTTGGATTTCAGGATTTCAACATGTTAAAAGGTTTTATCACAGTTAATTCATTGATGTTGTTTGAACAATTTTGCAATCATTCATTCCTTATATGTAATGAATTTTCCTTCCATGTCTAGTTTCATCTTGAATACACATTTTCACCCAATAGGCTTCACATCAACTAGATGATATACCAAAATCAAAACATGGTTTTGGTACATTGAATCCATTTTAGAATTCATGGCTTCTTACCACATGGCATCATCATTTCCACTTACTATATACATGTAGGTTATAGGATCATTATTATCAACTAATAATGATTTACCATCCTCAGTAACTAGAAAACTATACGGTTCTGGTTCTATAACCTATCTTGAACTCTTGTGTAGATCTTATGTCTCTGGAATAGTTCATTATTCCATGGGGCTTTGTGGAATCTACTCATGTAACAACTCTTGTTTACCTTGATCCTAAACATAACTGATATATATATCACTCCCACTATATCTTCTGGAGATGTGCTCCCTCTCATGGAATATGTCATTTCTTTCCACTATAACTTTTTTTTCTAAGGGGTTGTTATAGCGACCTAGCCTTTTCTAACAATATTGTTACATCAATTTAGAGATAAAGAACAAAATATAATTACACATAGAGGATTTAAATGTTTAGTGTCTTGGGAAAACTAGGACCATAAATAACTATTTCTACATTAAGCATAAACATTTATTTAGTTTATTCTTCTCTAGCTTGTTGTTGGAACTTGACCTCTCCTTAGTACATATAGCCACCTGAGGATATACATTAATAGGGGTGAGCTAAAAGACCAGTAAGAGGATATATATAAGAACAATATGGCATGGGGTGAGCATAAATGAGAGGAAGAATAAATAAAAGACTATAAATGTGGCAATGCATAAAAAATTCTAAATCATGTCTTAGTGGTTAACTACCACACATACTTGTGAAAAAAACAAGAATATTGTTCACCAATAATATCACATTAACTCATAAGATTAATCACTTTACCCAATGCATTAGAGTGCTGTATAATTTCATCTACACTCATCACATTGAAACATTCATATTGCGCTATATATTTCTGGGTGCACCTGTCACATCATAACATTATCATTTATCATGCATGCCACAATAAACATATATCAAAAAATGAACAAAACTAACCCATAGAATGGAATGGGTTTCATCTCATAATAAAACATTCATTAACATTGGGTTCCCAAAAGAAGGATGGAATAACATACATCTTACAAGAACTATCAACCATGAGTGAGAAGTAAATCGTGAGTTCTTAAAAAGAAGATTTCTTTTAGAAAACATTTTGTTTAACATAAACAAATGTGGTAAACTTGTATACCCCAGAAAAGGAAATTTAGTGATAAAAAAATTATTTTTAAGGAATAATCATATCAAAAATGGAGTGAAAGAGGGACAACCTGAAGGATGAAATTGGGTTCGAGAATTTCTCTTTACCTTGTATATGAACGCTTCCTTCTCATTAATGTCTTGTATAATGAAATTATATTCATTAATTAGAAATTCCAGAACCTTTTATACATTAATAGTTTTAATTTTTATTTCATTATGTTATTTTATGGGACTTTTGATTAGTTATAGGGTTTAAAAACATTGTTTGGGAATGATCGTTTTTATGGTTTTCTTGAGTGGTTCACTTGTATTCTTAAATGAAAGTTCGTGTAGAACATGGATAAACAAAAATAAATTATATTTCATGTTATTAATGATATTATAGATATTTAAATGATCATACATGGAATTATATTATATACCATTAGGATGAATCATTAGATACGAATTAAATGATGGTTTTTTGGGTTAATTTGGGCAGTTTTTCGACCACAACGAAATTGTATGGATTAATAATTTAGTAATATGAGAATTATATAGATACATAACCTTAAATGGGACATAATACATAAAAAATATTATTTTTCAACCATAAAAATGGTTTCATGACAAGATCTGAAAGCAAAAACGTAAAAAGAAAACATGTCATTCTTGAAGGTGATAGATTAACGCCTCAAAATCAACGTTTCCTTTTATAAAATAAAAAGAAGAGGATACGGGGGTAGGATTGTATAATATACCATTAGTATCATTAAATTATATTATATTTATTATAATGGAGTTATCATACCATGTGGATGAATATTGGTGGGAGAGAAAAAGATAAGAACTTGAAATTGAATGGGAATTATAGGAAAGAGGAAGGGAAATTACTTCTTGAATCATCCTCTTGAGATCCTATTTAAAGGACCTATGATTGGTCTTTTGATGAGACCATAATCTCATGGACGTGGGGTAGGGGCTAGTGAAGATGGTTGTGCTAAGTTTAGACAAGTCTTGAAGCTTGAGAGGTGTGAGGAAATGAGGGTGTGAAGGTTGGTTTTTATCATGGAGGGGAGAGGGGTTATCTCAATATAAAATTAATTAGTTTAATATTTCCCCACAAAGCAAGTAATAGTGGGTCTTCCATGACCAATAATTGTAATTTAATCATGTGATACCTAACCAATTGGTCTTACATCATCAGAACATCATACATGACTTTATAATTAGCTTCTTCATGTTATTTTCTAAATTATGGTATTTCACTATTCATCAAAAATTCATGTATTTCATAAAAATATCAAAAATTCACCCCAACAATTATTTGAAATGTAAAATCCAAAAATGAAGTTCGTTTTTCAACAATAATTTTTTAAATATTATTATTTTAATATTTAATTAAAATCATACTTTTGTATAAAAAACAACTTTTAAAATAGTCATTTACTAATTCCAAAATATAGGTATATAATACTTTAGACTTTAATATTATTTATATATTATCATAGGTAAAATTACTATTCATTAGTGTATATCACTATTCATACGTGTATGTCACTATTCATAAGGGTAGGTTACTATTCCCAAAAAATTATGTTTTTCTTATTAGACTCCAAACAACTTACTGATTCCAACCGTGAATGTTGGATTTTTCAAATTCCAAACACATAGTGGAAAACATATGTTTAAAGGTAAATTTACACATACTAGTTTATTATGTTGTGTTTTATTTGGGATTTTATGACATATTTATAAGAACGGAATCTCCATTGAAAACATTGGGTCATTGCATTCTTCCCCCCTTATAGAATTTCACCATCAAAATTTCATTTTACATTAAAAGGTTAGGGTATTTCTCCTTCATCGCCTCATCCAGTTCCCAAGTAGCTTATTAAAACTTATGGTTCCTCCGCAACACTTTGACAAGATTCGTTGTCTTGTTGCGTAGAACCTTATCTCTCTGGTTTCCTTACCAGATACTCTTCATAGGAGAGATCATCTTCCAATTGTACCATCTATGGGTTTAGTGCATCTGATGGGTCTGGTATTTACTTCCTATGGAGTGCTATGTGAAACACTTCCTGAAATTGAGCAACATTTAGGGGAAGTGAAATCCAATAGGGCATGAATCCTATGCGTTCAAAGATCTCAAAGGGGCCATTGTACCTTGGGTTGAGTTTTCGTATCATTCCAAACCACATGACGCTCTTCCATGGTGATATTAGATGGAATAACATATCTCCAACGTAAAACTCAATGTCTCTATGACGGTTTTCATCATAGCTCTTTTTCTGACACTGAGTTGCTTTGAGGTGTTTTCGGATGACATGAACCTACTCTTTCATCTCTTCCACAAGATCGGGTTCATGTAGCTTATGTTCTCCAACTTTATCCTAACCGGTTGGAGTTCAACATCGCTTTCCATACAGAGATTCATACGGAGCCATTTGAATACTCGAGTGGAAGCTATTGTTGTATTAGAACTCAACCAATGGGATATGTTGATCCCATCCACCATTGAATTCTAGAGAGCATGATCTTAGCATATCGTCAAGCATCTGAATATTCCTTTCATATTGGCCATTAGTTTGGGGATGATAGGTCATGCTAGAATTTAATTCTATACTCAAAGCATGAGGAAGGTTCCTCCAGAATTTAGATGTGAACCTTAGATCACGATCTAAGACAATTGAGAGTGGAACACCATGTTGTCTCACCACTTCCTTCACATATATTTTTTCAATTTGTTCAAGTGAAAGATCTTCTAGAATAGTAATAAAATGGGAAGTCTTGGTGAGTCGGTCAACAACAGCCCATATCGCATTATTTCCCATCGACGTATTGAGGAGACACGTGAAAAAGTCTATAGTAACATTCTAACATTTCAACATGGGTATAGGTAATGGATGCATCAACCATTTGTACTTGTGTCACTCGGCTTTAAATTTTTGGCATACCAAGCACCTTGATATAAATTATGCAATCTCTTTCTCCATGTTATCCCATCAAAAGTGTTCTCGGAGATCATAGAACATATTGGTGCTCCCAGTATGGATAGATAATGTTGATCTATGTACACTATCTAATATATCCTTCATTATCCTGGGGGATAAAGTCAAACAATGATGCATTCCAAACCGAATCACACCATCATCGTCGATATAGAACTCTTGCATCTTCCCTTCTTTTACTACATTCAACATATTTTGTAAATATTGGTCATACCTTGGTGCTTCCTTAATCTTCTCTTGGATATATGGTTGCGCAATCATTTGGGAATGGTAGGATTTATCCCATTTTCTTATTATTTCTAAATCCATCCTTTTCATATCCAAAAATATAGTGTCTTTCACAATTTATAGCATGGATAGAGTAGCATGGTCATTCTACTTAGAGCGTCAACTACCATGTTCTCCTTTATAGGACGATAGTTAATGGATCAGTCATAATCCTTGATTAGCTCTAACCATCTCCTTTGATGCATGTTGAGCTCCTTTTGTGTGAATATATACTTTAGGCTCTTGTGGTCAGGGTATATGTCAAATTCTCACCATAAAGATTGTGCCACCAGATTTTGAAGGTAAAAATTATGGTTTCCAGCTCTAGATCATGCATTGGGTAGTTTTTCTCATGGATATTCAACTGCCGTGAGGCATAGGCTATCACATTATCATTTTTTATGAGTACACAACCCAAGACATTTTTTGAAGCATCACTATATATCACAGAACATTCTACACTTTTCGGTAGTGTGAGTACAGGTGCAGTGATCAGACTTGTCTTTATATCCTTGAAACTTCCCTCACATTCTTCCTTCTAGAACTACTTTACCCCTTTCCTTGTTAACTTAGTTTTCGGGCTTGAAAATCATGAAATATTTCTCACATAACTTCAGTAGTACCCAGGTAATCCAAAAAAACTACAGATTTCTATGACACTAGAGGGTCTAGCCCATTCCTCAATTACCATTATTTTTGAAAGGTCCACAGAAATTCCTTCACCTGTGATCACATTTCCCAAGAACGTGACTTTCTTTATCCAAAATTCACACTTTCTTAACGTGGAATACAACTTATCCTTTCTCAAAGTCACTAACACAAGTCTTAGATGTTCTTTATGTTCCCCTTTGATATTGGAGTAGATGAGAATGCGATCAATAAACACTACCACAAATTTGTCGAGCTAATGTCTAAAGACTCTATTGATCAAATCCATGAAAATTGTAGGGGCATTAGTAAGTCTGAAGGGCATCACCAAAAACTCATAGTCCCCATACCTTGTACAGAAGGTAGTCTTCTAAAAATTTTCCTTCTCCACCTTTAGCTGATGATATCAAGATCGATGATCCACCTTTAAGAAGTATTTAGCTCCACATAACTGATCAAAAAAGTCATAAATCATTGTAAGAGGATACTTTTTCTTTTATGGTGATCTTGTTGAGTTCCAAATAATCGATACACAACCACATTGTTCCATCATTATTCTTCAAAAAGATAACTAGCGAACCCCATGGTGATAAACTATGTCATATGAACCCTTTGTCCAGTTGCTCTTTCTGCTACTTCTTTAACTCTTCCGGTTCGATTAGAGACATCCTATAGGGACATTCTAAGATAGGAGAAGCTCCATGTATGAGTTAAATTGATAACTCTACCTCATGATTTGGGAGAATTGCGGGTAACTATTTCGAAAATGCATTGTTGTATTCCCTCATGATGGGAATTTCTACAATGTTAGCACTTTCTTTTGACTCAACCATTTGGGCGAGGTATGCTTCATCATAGGGAGTCAACACCCACACCATTGAATTATTTTTTAATGGAGATTCATGATATTATTAGAATTTGTAGAAGATCATGGGATGGTTTGGAATATGAAATGATATTTTATTTTCCCGATAGTTGATATGTGCTTTATATAACTAGAGCCAATCCATTCCCATTATAGTGCAGAATTCCACCAAGGTATGTATTAATAGATTCGTTGGAATAATTTTCCCACATACGCCAACAAGAGAAGAGTTAAACACTTGGGTTACAATGAATGTACCATGTGGGGTTTTTAAAGATATCTCTACATCAAGGTTTTGGGGCATTGATTCTATAGTTCTAGAAAACTTGTAAGATATAAAGGAATGTGTAGAACCAGAATCATATAAGAATTTTTCAATTATTGAGTGAATATGAAGTGTACCTTGTATGACTTTATTATCTTTCCCCACTTCTGAAGTAGTGATGGCATAAGTCTTCTTCTATTCCTTTGGATTTGGTGGCTATTTACACTGATTTCCCTCAAGAACTCGAGGTATAGTGCACTGGTTTGTATAGTGCCCTAGATCCCTACAATTGTAGCAGTGAACCATTGGTGGTTCTCTCCTTTCTTCCATCAGATTCTCCATCCTTTTCATGTCTTTTCGACACTATTGAGCATGGTGTCCTTCTTTCCTACACTTGAAGAACTTCCTCATCCCTTTGAGGCAGTTCCCATGGTGCAACTTCCCCCATTTTTGGCATGTGGGCAGTTGAGTTTTCTTCCCACCATTATCATTAGATCCTATGGCTTGAAACTCAATCAATCATTTCTTATCACCATAGTCTTGGGAAAATTATCCAAATTCCATATCCACTTTGGGAGCACACCAAAAAACCACTTCATAACTCTTAATGTCTCGAATTGATAGAGCCTTTTGAAGGAGTGGTTTTAAACCACTAATGAATCTATCAATTTTTCAATCATCATTGATAAAAAACCATAAAGTATACCTTGAAAAATTTGTGAAATTTGTTTTATAGGTTGTGACATATTCACTTTCTTTTTTCTTCAGCATTATGAATTCCCTCTCTATCTTCATACAAAGAGTTCTTGGGAAATACTTGTTAAGAAACATTATCTTAAAGTCTTCCCATTCCATCTCTTCAATTTCCAACCTTTCCTTGGTGTTCATAATCAAAGCCCAGCACTGATCAACCTCTCCATCTCGAAGATAAATGGCCAGAGTCACTGTCTCCATCTCAGAATAGTGAAGAAAAAAATGATCTTCTCCGTAGATTTGACCCACTTCTCTGCAACTAAACGATCAGAAGATCCACGAAATGTCGATGGTCATTGCCGCATAAAACACTCGATAACCAGTTTCTCCCTCTTTGGTGAAGGAAGAAGTTCCCCATTATTATGATTACTATTCATAACCTAAGATATTTGGGTAAGCATCTCCATAATTTTTTGATCTCCACCTCTAAAATCATTGGGGATGTCATTTGGGCAATCGTTACATTGGCCCTCACGCGAGTTGTTGGCCTGGTTTCTCCAAGTTCCCACCATATTCTAAAATTAAAAATGTTAGAAAAAATAATAAATCAAAAATTCATGAATAACTTTTTCATTTGTATGATTTATATAAAAATAATAACATATGGGATACCTGTGTAGAGATTCTTGTGTGCATATTTGTACTTAGTCTCATTCTAGATGTTTTCTCTAGGGTTCACTAATCCTAATTCTCAAATTAACTAAACCATACCTCTGATTCAACTAAAGTTACCCAGTCTTTTCATAAAATACTATAACATCATTTTAAAGATAAACAACATAATAGTATTACACATAGAGGATCCAAATGTTTAGTGTCTAGGGAAAACTATGACCATACATAACAATTACTATATCAAGCATAATCATTTATTTATTTTCTTCTTCTCTAGCTTCTTATTGGAACATGGCCTCTCCTTAGTCCATGTAGCCACCTAAGGATATACCATAAAAGGGGTGAGCTAAATGCCTAGTAATATTATATGTAAGAACAATATGGAATAGGGTGAGCATAATCATTTTAGTGTCAAGAATCATGAACATGACAGAATGAATTAATAAAAAATATAAAATGTGGCAATGCATAAAAAAGGAATCATCATGACTTAGTGTTTAACTAACACTTGTGAAAAATTCTAGAAACTTTTTCACCCATCATTTCACATTAACTCATGTGATTAATCACATTACCCAATGCATTGGTGCGTTGTATAATTCCAAGAACAACCATCACATCAAAACATTATCATTTATCATGAATTTCACAATGAACATTTATAAAAAATGAACATAACTAACCTATGGAAATGAATGGGTTTCATCACATAATAACACATTCATAAACATTGGGTTCCCAAAATAAGTAGGTAATAACATACATGTTACAAGAACTGTCAACCTTGAGTGAGATGTAAAAGGTGAGTTCTTAAAAGAAGAATTATTTTGGAAAACATTTCATTTGACAGAAACACCAGTGGTAAACAAGTATATCCAAGAAAAGGAAATAGAATGATGAAAATGATTTTTAAGGAATAAACATATCATAAATTGGGTGAAAGAGGGAGAACCTGAAGGATGAAATTGGGTTCGAGAAATTCCCCTTCCGTTGTATCTGAATGCTTCTTTCTTTTTAATGACCAATATAATGACATTTTTTCAATAATTATAAATTACCGTACCATTTATACATGAATAGTTTTAATTTTGGTTTCATTATGTTATAATATAGGCCTTTTTATTAGTTTATGTTTTAAAATCATTATTCGGGAATGTTCATTTTGATGGTTTTCTTGAGTGGTTCACTTATATTCTTAAATGACTGTTTGTGTAGAACAAGGGTAAAAATTCAGAAATGATATTTCATTTTATTAATTATATTCCATATTTTTAAATTACCTTTTAATAAATGAAATTATATTGCATGTGGATGAATCTTTCGATAAAAATTAAATGATGATTGCTTGGGTTAATTTGGGTGGTTTTTCGACCACAATGACATTATTTTGATTAATAATTTAGTAATATGTACATAAGATGGTTCTAGAACATTAAATAGAAAATAATAAATATTAAATATTCTGTTTCAACCATAAAAATGGTTTCATTACTATATCTGAAAGCAAAAATGGAAAAATAATACATGTCGTTCTTGAAGATGAAAGATTAACACCTCACGAACAACATTTTCTTTTATTAAATAAAACGACGAGGAGATGGGAGTTGGATGGTAAAATATCTCATTAGTATCATAAAATTATAGTATATGTATTATATTAGAGTTACCATATAATGTGGATGAATATAGGTGGGAGAGATTAAGAAAAGAACTTGAAATTAAATTGAAATTAAAGGATAGTGGAAGGGAAATTACCTCCTGAATCGTCCTCTGGAGACCATCCTTAAGGGACCTAGGATCGGTCTTTTGATGAGACCAAAATCTCTTAGACATGGGGGATGGGATAGGGAAGATTTTTAGGAAGAGTTTAGGCAAGTATTGAACCTTGATAGGTGTGAAGAAATGATTGTGTGAAGGGTGGGTTTTATAGTGGATGGGAGAGGGGTTTTCTCAATATAAAATCCATTAGTTTAGTATTTCCCCACAATACAAGGAAGAGTCAGTCTTCAATGACCAATAATAGTAATTTAATCATGTGATCCTGAACCAATTGGTCTTAAATCAGCAGAACATCATACATGACTTTATAATTAGCTTATTTAACTTATTTTGTAAATTATGGTATTTCACTATTCATAAAAAATTCAAGTATTTTAGAAAAATCCAAAAAATTCACCCCCACCATTTTTCTATGTGTAGAATCCAAAAATGATTTCCATTTTTCAAAAATAATTATCTAAATATTATTATCTTAATATTTAATTAAAATCATAATTTAGTATCAAAAACCAGTTTTAAAACTGTCATTTACTTATTCTAAAATATATGTTTATCATATATTCAACATGAATATTATTTATATATTATCATAGGTAAGGTTACTATTCATTAGGGTATATCACTATTCATAAAGGTATTTCACTATTCATAAGGGTAGGTTACTATTTACAAAAAATTATAGTTTTCTTATTGGACTCCAAAAAACATATTGATAACAACAGAGTATGTCCAATTATCGAAATTCCAAACACAGAAGTGGAAAACATATGATTAAAGGTCACTTATCACTTCATAGTTTATTGTTTTTTGTTTTCATGTGATTTTATGTCAAATTTATAAGAAGCGAATTTCCATTGAAAAAAATTGGGTCATTACAGTTGTATAGGTAATATCCCCTGGTTCCCTTGGGTAATCCTATAAAGGTACACTTAGTGCCTTGGGGTGTAGTTTTTTTACCTGAAGAGGCATAAACTAACACATCTCTTCCCCAATAATATAAATTCGAAAACATGGATTTCATTCCAATCCATAACTCATATGTAATACCATTTATCGATATTGTTGGTACTTGGTTTAGTATGTTTACAACTATTTGTAATGAATATACCCAAAAGTATAATGGAAGACTCGCATGACTCAGCATTGATCTCACCATGTCCAAGATGGTGTGGTTCCTCTTTTTTCTCACATCATTCCACTGGGGCGTGTAAGAAGTATTGAGATTGGATATCATCCCAATCTTATGTATGTAATAAATGAAGTCTAGATTAAGATATTATCCTCCTCGGTCTAAGAGGAGTTTCTTAATCTTCTTACCAAGCCGGTTCTCAACTTCATTCATGTATTCATTGAACTTAACAAATGTATCTCACTTATACCTCAGTATGTAGATATATCCATATCTACAAAAATCATCAGTAAATATTATGAAGTATGAGTACCCTCTCTTTTAGTCAACTGGAAATTGTCCACACCCATTGGTATGAACCAATTCAAAAAGTTATTTATCCCTTTCACCTTTCCCACTAAATAGGGCTTTGGTCATTTTTCCTTGTAAAAATGCATGACATACAACAAGTGGTTTTTGTTTGAAAGAATCATAATATCCATCTTGATGTAAATTTTTCATGTGTTTCTCATTTACATGACCTAGCCAGTGATTCCAATGTTGGTTGTGGTATGAGTCATGTGATGTATCTTTTTTATCGATTTTCATTACATTGTTTGTGTAACCAAACACATAAAGACCGTTGTATAAATTTTCCCTTAAAAACCTAATGATATCTTTGTAAATAAGAAACATTTATTTCGAAGAATGAATATAAATCCATATGTATCAAATATGGATTTAGAAATATTGTTTTTAGTAATATAAGGAACATAACAACAACCTTTTAACACCAAGATCATCACAGATGGAAATGTACGGTGGTAGTCTTCGACAGCAACAACAGCATGTCTGGATCTGTTTGCTGCTTGCAGATCTACCTCCCCTTGATCAATCTTCTCGAATCTAAATGGTTAAATTATTTGGATACATATGTGATAAACACAACTATATCTAATACACAATTTTTAGAAATGTATAGATTCCCTTTGATAACAAATACACCTGAATCATCTCCTTGCTTTGTATATTGGGTGTTATTCTTCTTTCAGAAGCCTTTTTTGACACATGTGGAACAAACATCCTCTTGTTCCCTTGCCTCCCATTTGATCTTCCTTTTCTTAAAAGGACATGAAGAAACATTGGGCTTAAATATCTTCTCCTTATCTTTCCTATTATTCACCGTAAGTCCAGAAGTCTTTCTACGCATCATATCTGTTTCCACTTGGAAAATGAGGATACAAAGATCAGATAGGGACTTCTCAATGTTGTTCATGTTGAAACAAACAACAATGCTAGAGAAACTCTGAGGGAGTGATGCAATAATGAGACTGGTGTCTATTTCTTTAGGGAGTTTAAAACCTAGAACCTCCAGGTGCTCAATGTATCCAATGATCTTGACTACATGAGTCCCAGCTAGGGAACCCTCTCTAAGCATACTCTGAAAGAGTTCCTTGGAGATCTCAAACCTTTCTTATCTTTCTCTCTCCTGGTAAAGACCATGGAGGTTCACAAACATGCTATAAGAATACATGTTTTCATGAGAAATCATGATCTCACAAGAAATTTATGATAGAATCAAAAATTGAACATTGACTATGTTGTTCATATGTTTAACATAGACCAAGAAATCCTCATCAATCACCTCTTTGAAAGGCAGATCAGGTAATGATGACTCCAACATGTAAAACTTATTGTAATGATGTTGGATAACATGGAGGCATCTAAATTATTCCTAGAAGTTACTACCAGGGAGGATATTATCTTTATCATGAATTTATCAAAGGGATAGTGAGGTTGATGAGCTTTTCATTTTTATTCTACAATTAAAAGAGAAAATCATTAGTACTCTCTTGATTTTTATGAGAAATAATAAATTAATTTTATTATGTCTCCCACTATTTTATTATGTCCCAATGGTCCTCACTATTCAACAAAGAATATCTTGTTTTCATAACATACTATGGGAAAGGATCCATATTCCCCTTCACATAACTCCAACAAGGGTTGGTCAAGGTTTTTTAAGATATTTAGGTAGGCAGGTCTTTGCCGTCTATGGGCTTACAGCTCCTTAATCTATTGAGTGACACCCCAATCCGAATATTCGGACTTTGGATTTCCTCAATTTCTGCCTCCAATATTACACCATGTCTAGTAAACGCTACTCTTATTAATGTAATATGGTTATGTTAGCCCAAAACCTTTCATAAGGGCTTCCTGTATTAAAGTAAGTGTCCCAACAAGGGTTGGTAAAACAAATTATTTTATTGTGTTTTCTCCCTTAATCATGTAACATAAGTCTTGGTCTGACTTTATATTTTATTTGAGTGATTTTGATCTCTTATGTGTGAATTTCTTATTATCATTATCAAATTCTAGTAAATATTAAGTGGACCATAATTATGTTATTAACTATGTATTGATAATATTTATGCATAAGCTTGGTTTATATTCATTCCATCTTGCATGCTTGTTTAATACATTAATTATGTGATCGGGATAACACATCCATAATTATAAACCATGCAACTGACATAAATAAAATAAATCCAAGGGCATGATCATGATATTTTCTAATATTTGGTTTATCTAGAATTTGGTAAAATAACACTAACCTAGGGGAGAAACACTTTGAACCATTTGGGTTCATATTTATAGCTTTACACTTGTCCATCTCTGTATCTCCTAGGATTGGTTCCATTTCGGCTCCAACTTGAACCGCCTGCTCAAGCTGGGGAGTTCCATCCATTAAATATTATTTTATACACACGCGTAGGTGAGGGGTAACAGGGGGTTTATATGAAGGAAACGATGGGAACATAGGACCTACATATCAAAGAGGAGAGATAGCTCACAGGCCAATAATTAATTTAATAAATAAATTAAAAGGAAACCAATCACATGCCATGGTCTGGGTCTAGAACATGATTACCCTCATTCATGTGATGAGTTACACATTTCATAAAACTAGTTTTCAATTTTTTAATCATTCTTATTTAGACAAATTTTCCTCTAATCGATTAATTATTATCTTTAATTAAACAATACTTTTATCTTAATCATTTTTTGAATTTTCTTGAAATTATCATCCATCATAATTTTAAACAAATAAATTCATTTAAAATTATGTTTTTACATAACATGTACCTTGGAGGAAACCTAGTTAATTATTATTCATAACTACCCAATGAGTAGAAATTAACATTACACAGATATTAAATTAAACAGATATACATAAAAAACCTATCATGTGTTTTCCCTGAGTTTTACACCTAGACCACAGTACATGTCTTAAGAGTTTGTATAATATAACAATAAATTTTAATAAATATGCATAATTTGGATGAGTACACGGCTTGTAGTTCCAACTACACTCTAAGTACTATCATTTTCCATCCATATGAAGTACCCACCTAGGGATACAATGTGTAAATGTACATCAGAACTCTTCGAAGTACATGGCGTGTCTAGTGGGCCACACGTTGTGTAGTATCTGCATTACACAGTCTCTAGCCAGTTAAGCCATGTACTGGGTACACGGTCCAACCCTAACCTTAAGGGAATACACATCATGTCCAGTTGTCCATATGGCATGTAATCTAGAAACTCTGTTCCACATGTTCTTGATCAACACATGGAGTCTTTAAGGCTTAGAAAACATTAATGACACAACCTGGTTTAGAAGAATAGTCCTGATGTATTGAACATTGATACATGGCATGTGAATCCAACTACACGATGTGTATTCTTGTGTAGTATGGCCCGGTGCCTTTGGAACCTCCGAATAAGATCCTCTGTTTTATTTTAATCAAAATTAAACTAAAAGATCATTTCTATAAGGTGAACAAGAAACCAAAAGGGGGAGAATAGATTTAGAAATCCATATTACAATAATGATTAACCTTGAACTAACAACCAAAAATATTAAACTGTAAACCATTAATGAATTATTTTAATAGTTATAAACTATGATGTAACCCCTTTGATACCACTTATAGGTTCTGGGCACAGCGGAAGGGCGGTTGGGCTGACAACCAACTTTAATTTTTACCATGCTCACTGATTATTATGGTATCAATACAATACTCAACTAAATTATTGATGGAATAGAATAAAAGATTTAGATAAAAAAGGTAGAGACCTGAAACCATTAGATAGGATCGTTCACATCATTTTTATTATTAATTTAATTAATTTCAAAAATAAAATAATACATGGATCATAGATATTTTCTTCTTTGATGATGATGACATTCTGGAATGACACTTTTAGATTATATTATTATTCTTGTAAGTATCCAAATTGAATCCCTATAGCAGTGATTCACTGGTAATTTGATGGCCTTCGATCAACACCACTCATTCTCTGAGTGCTAGCGCGGCGAAGCGATTGTCTATTTTTAGTCGTTCTTGATTTCTTGTTATTCGAACTTGAAGAACGTCTCTCATTATTGAGAGGGGAGGGAATAGGATTTGAGATTGAAATTGTTTAACACAACAATTCTCAATTCACTGGGTGTGCGGTTCGGTACATAGAAAAATTGAGGTATGTGTCTATTAATTGACATGGGTCTTTGGATACAATATTTAATTGTGTAACCGCAATTAAATACATTCATAACCATAGATAAAACCCATGATATTATAAATAATACCGCATCATTATTTATGTTGAGCCAACTTGTGAAAAATGAAATTATAAATTAAATTATGCATCACAAAATAATAGCTATGTTATTTTAATTTGTGCTAACTAGTTAAAACATTATTTATATTCTTATGAATAATTATTTTACTACATGAACAGTCATGGTCCACTCAATATCCACATACATTTATTGAATACCAAAATATATTAATAAATTATTTATTCTCTTAATTAAATATTTTTTATACAAACTATTAAATAAATATTTATTAAATGTCGAGTAAAATAAATAAATATATTTTACCCATAATCTTATGTATAAATATTTTCATTAATTTCTGCAATCATTTTAACTTAAATAAAATTATTCCACATTCTTGAGAATAATATTTATTATTTAAATTATAATGGAATTTAATCGATACCGCCAGAAATAGTTACTATCTGACCTTCTAGGATTATTTCTCATTAGGATTAGGTGGGCTTGCCTAAAGTCCTAGAGTACTATCTAGAAATGGGTCATGGAACCCAAGATAATTAACTTAAATTGTCCATAGAAACATCCACATACAAACACTCAAAGTGTTATGTAATCCATTTATCTCAATATCTCATCAATTAGGTTTCATGATAGTGTCATCAAATTTTATGAATGATATGTCGTTATTTGACTTCGTGAAATAATTAGATCAGTACCCCATGTCCATGGAATTTCATTGGACGGTTCTATTTCAATCATAGGTCTAAGATATAAACTTCCATAAATGTAAGGGAAAATGTTTTCCTTGAGTTATCCATTAATAACATGCCACTCAAGAGGCACCCAATATACTCAACTTCCTACCAACTGTCTGTGTGATGATTTTTGTCTGTAAATAAAAGTATATGACTCATGAAATGTATTAATGATAATCATAAAGTATAAGGATCATTAAACATGCTCGCAGATAGAAATATATAATGAAACCAAAACATGAATAATTATTACTGGCGAGTATGTTCTCATAATTTCTTATCTTGGAGATTACCAAGTGTTTACTTCTTGAGAGGAGGTCTCGTCTGCTTACGATTACTCACACCTGGTGTTCTACATTATATGTGTCCCATAATATAATTTCATCTAACCATAGAACTATATTTAAGAATATTGTTATAACATTTCAAGGTTCTCATCGTTGTGGGGAAATTCCATGATCTTATCAATGCGACAAATTCTCTAGGACATTATTACATCACAATCATACAGAATAATGAAAAATATGTAAAAATATGTTTAATATTTAAATAAATTAAATATCCATGTAATAAAAGTACAACTAGTATTTTTAGGACACCAACTCTTACATTATGGATTTTTTAGTTTATTGAGATAATTTGGTTGTTGGTGAACCTATTGGATCTTCTATATAGGTGTCATGTTTTACATTATGTTTTTAATGATTCAAAACAATAGTGGTACCACCCAAATCCATCTCATTTGAATAATGTGGATGATGTTGGGATTAAGACATATGTGTCCTTTGAGGATAATCTAGTACGTGTGATGGATCATAGTGAGAATGTGTTTTGGGGAATCAATATTTTTATAGTACCTATATTATGGTAATATGGCCATATTTAAGAGAATAAATGTTACAGATAAATAGATATGTAGGATTATTGGAGCAATATTTATACCATATAATCTTAGAGATTCTTAGGATAATAGCTTAAGGATAAGTTGTTATAAGGAGATGAGATTGTAAGCTCTCGGCCTTTCTCTAGACATGACTCTCTTTTTTTTTCAGGTACTCTTTTACCCCTATTTTATTGTATCCTTTTTGGGATCTAAATTGGAGATTTTTTGGGTGAATTTGGAGATTTTTTTATAGAATATGGGAAGTGAGTGTTTGGCTCATGGTTTTTACAAACTATTTTCCCAAGTGATAAAAAAATGAAAACCAAAATAAAGGGGATTTGAATGGTCGGTGCATGGTTTTGCAATCTGGTCATGAACCTATTAGTAACCATTTTACCCCCATGGAGAATACCCATGGTTAGGTTCATGGATATAGAAAATTTTCTACACCTTATTGTAAACAGTTCATGTGGAAAATTAACCCCCCTAAAAATTAAAATAAATTTCTAAACCCCCTAGTATTAATCCCTAATCAACCCCAATCAGACCTAAAATGATTCATATAAATTTCAAAGCCTCCTAAATGAGTTCTAAAGAATTCCAACCACTTTTCTTGATAAAATGAATATCTGATTGATAGATATGTAACTCTCTAGGTATTTAATATCTAATAGATTAGTTTTCTCCCTATATCCTTTCTTTCTCTTATCCTGTAAAGAGTTTTTTTCATCCATTCGAAATTAATCTAGATCTAGGTCTTCATGGACATAATCCATTTCATCTTGGATATAGGATTCAAAGATAGATCTCATTCATTGTCATGATCTTGGTTGTTCCTCTTCAATTGGGGATTTCCAGTGGTGAGTATATGTCAATTATCTTATGGTAGATGGTATATTATTTGATAACGAAAGCCTTGATTTAGTTATATTTATGTAATTATATATTTAAAATTTCCATGATTAAAAAACTGTATCCCTATTTTTATTAGATTGAATTGAATTTCCATGTGATAATTTATTGGGTTCAATTTGGGGAAATTGGAAATTGTTCGAACAAGATTACATAATTGATCAATTAAATAATGGATTGAAGTGATTATATAAATGATGGTATATTGTATTTGTTTAACTAATAAATTGATGTTATTGTGTAATTAATTTATCTATATAACGATAAATTGATTGACTAAGGTGAATTAAGGCATGTTCATTTTAGAATTAAAGGGTTAATGAATTATATTATTAAAGTGTGATATATGGTTTAATAGTTAATTTTTCTTGTTATTCCTTGTGATTTAATGAGATGAATATTTATTGTTTTGATAATTTAGTTGGTATTTAATGATGCGAAATGTTAAAATAAGAGTTAATGATAATTAAATTAGTTAAAAGTGATATATCTGACATGTGTGATTATTTGATAAATGGGTTATAGGACATGTATTGATGCTTAAAATACCCATGGGGTTTAATTCATAGTTTTTTGGACCCAAAATGCAAGAATGTGAGAAGGAGTTTGGGACATGGACTGATGCATGGAAATCCCACTTCTTTGATGAATGTGATAATGAGTGTGGGAAGCAGACTTCTGATTCAAAATCCCACTTATGAGTTTGACTGGTGAATGGGTTTTGGGACAATGAATGATGTTCCAAATACCAATGGGGTCCTATCCAAGGTATTCTAGGACAATGATGTTGGAATTGGACTATGGATATGATTATTCTTTGAATGAATTAAAATTAAATAGATAATATACAACCATGTGATAATGAATTATAAATCCCATAGTGATGTGGTTCAGACTCTGGAATGGGTCAGAGTAGGCATTGGTGGGTTGGGTATCTTCATGAACCTAAGAAAATAATGTGGTTAATTAAAGAATAAAAAATGTGATTGTTGTTTACTTTATGAATTATATATTATTTTTTTATAACCTAGTACACTATTAATGATTGGATATTGTTTTTGACATCGTTGGTGGAGTCCTACTAAGTTCTACTCACAACCTAAATGGACTTTCTAATCTGTACCCAAATATACTTCCTGATTATAGGATAGGATAAGGTAAATGGACCTATTTTTGATGGATGGATCGAGATGGAGCATGGATGAGGGAACAAGACTTGGTGTTGGGACCTTCTTGGTAGATTTGTTAGTGTCTTTACTTTTGGATTTTTATTTTGACAATAGAATCATATTTTTCTGACATATATAATGTTTTAGATTTTGATGTTGTCTTTTTTTTTTGATTCATCATGTTTTGTGGGTCTATTCTAGTAATTTTAATTTTTTTTTGTTTTTTATCATTTATTGGTTATTTCTTGTTTATTTCCATTTTTCTTCTAATTTGATAGATAGGGTATAGTCAATCATGTAGTTTTATTAGATCTTCTCTACTAATCAATACCCTCTAGTATATAGGGTTTTGAGCTTGAGGTTATGTGACTTGATGGCTTGAGGCACCGGTGTGTGGCACCTGGTTTAGAATTTTATAAAGGTGCACATAATTATATCAATTAGTAATGATCATGGTGTTGAATTAAATAATATAAAAAAAATTAATTATTGTGAAGAATATTCATATTTTAATAACATCTCAACCCCTAATATTCCATAATAAATAACGTAGTTGATTGCAAAATGTATATATATTCATGAAATTTCTAGGACCATGAAAAATGAGCATAATCTAAATAATTTTTTTTAAGAAATTCTTTTAAAACTTATTTTATTATTATAAATATAATTACTTGAAAACCGTTGTTTAGAATAATAACTTTTTAGATTAGGAAGGTGAAAAACCAAAACATTTCATTTTTAGAGTCATTGGGTGTGATGTCTTTATTCTCAATACTAATGATGCTTCAGATAAATTTGAATAATATACAATGAAGGTATTTTTATTAGATATTTAAATAATATAAATTCCTATAGAATATATAATAAAAGAACCAAGGTTGTTAATGAATCAAATCAAGTTATGTTTGAGTAAAAAATGAATAACAGTGATGATCATCTTGATCTACTAGAGTATTAATATTGATTTTTAAATTTTGAAGGGGAAGAACCTCACGATAAAGATCTATATATTGAAGGGTAAAATATTTCTTCATAATTGGTTAATATTATTTAGTGATTGTTTAAGAATAATAGAGGTCATCTTATATATAATTTGATTTGTAATTTTGAATTGAATGTTCAAAATACTAAAAAAATATTAATATTTTTGTTTATTATGATTTTATTTTTTAATTTTAATTAGGAATTTTTTGGAGGGTTTAAATTATTCTAAGTGTATCTTGGATATGTGATATGAGATCAATAATTTTACTAAAATTAATTTGGGTACTTTAGTTATTCCATTAAATAAATCCCATATTAGTTGAAAATGTATATTTAGGAAAAAAAATATAAATTAACCTGTAAACAAAGTTAAAAATAAATCCAGAATAATTAATCAAGGATATTATGAAGAAAAATGTATTGATGTTAAATATTCATTTTCATATATTTCTATATTGGAAGAAATTAGATTATTATTAACTTATTCTCCTTTTAATGGATTCTAATTATTTAATGTCTATGTCAAAATAGCTTTTTTAAATGGTTATATTTTTTAAGAAGGTTATGTAAGAAATCAATTGGATTTAAAAATAAAAAATATCTTGATCATGTTTTTAAATTATCAAAGGATTTATATTGTTAGAAAAAAGATCATTGATCCAGCTATTAATGGTTAATTAATCTTATTTTGAACAAATGAGAAGGGAATGTTTTTTCCAACTTTGTTTATTATGAAAGGTTATTATGATATCTTGATTGTAAAATTTTATATTGAAGATATAATTTTGGAATCATTATTTTAAAATATTTTTAATTATCTTTCAATATTTATTACTTATAATTTGATATGACTATTATGGGGGAATTTAAATTGTTCCCTGGTTTTAAATGATTTCAAATAAATGATGTTATTTTTAAAAATTCAGTCATGTATGATAAAGAGTTAGTTAATATATCTGGTTTAGATTCATCTACAAGATAAAATACAACCATGAGTGCTACATGAAAATAAGATATAGATAAGGATATAAAATTTTTTGACATTAAAACTTATAGAATAATAATTGGATGTTTGTTATACTTTACTGCTTTGAGATTTGATTTAACGTTTTCAGTTTCCATGTTTGTCAGATTTCAAGATGACCATATGAAAGCTCATCTTAAATCAGTTAAGAGGATTATTATATTATAAAAGGATCATTGAATATTGGATTATTCTACCCTTCTAAAATTAATTTATAATTTAAAATCCAGTTGGATTCATATTTTTGTGGGTTAGGGATAAACAAAAAATTCTTTTAGTATTTTTCATTTACATGGTAAATCTATACTTTATATGGATTCAAAGAGAAAAAAATTTAGTTATATTTAAAATGTTTTTTCTAAATATATAGCTATTGTATCTTATTGTGCTCAATAATTATGGATTGATAAATCATATTTTAATTTTGTTTTTTATAAGTATCTTATTTTTAGTGAAAATTTTTCTTTTATTTTCATTTCCAATAAAAACATTTACAACACACTAAGTCTAATCACATTGATGTAAAATTTCATTTTTATAGGGATCATGTACAATAAAGAAATATTTTTTCTGAATTTATTTCTAAAGAAACTAATATTTCTTGTAACATTACTAACCCACAAGACTTTACAATTTTTGAGAAAATCATGTTTGAACTTTTTACGATATAGATTTCAATTAAATTTTTATCTGTCATGAATTTAGGGGCAATTTAAACATGTTTTAGGCTAAAATTTTCATATTTACAAGATATCTGTAGAAAAATGTAATCTATATTTTTTTTATTATTTAATTTCAACAGACATGATTATTATATAATTTTTTCAAGTATTGTCATACATACTAGATGATTTCAACATATATTTTATAATTTTAGCTATCATTAAAAGAATATTTATGTATAGTCTCTAATTATTTTTATAAAATAGTATTTAATATTATTCTCACGATATAGGGGATCCTTGACACATGCATTAAAAATGGAAGCCCTTATAGTGGTCCTTGACCTATTTTTTAAAATCTATATTCAGGAATGTTTTTTACAATGTTTATATCCATTTTTATGACATATAGTATGTGTTTAACATTATAATAAATAAATATATGGAGAAACATTATCAGATTAGAAGGTGAACTATTCTATTAAAAATATATTCTGTTGATAATTTAGGATATTTTTGGAAAATTATTTTTTTAATTTTTCATTTTCAAAAAGATGTAGACAATGTTGAAGTGTCTCCTTAGATCACATTTATTTAATTATTTTTTGATTATTACAGAACACAATACTATGATTAATTACAATCATCATAACTTTATTAAGTGTTATATTTAGATTATTACATTATGTATTGATTAAAGTATTCTTATCTCAGGTTATATATTATTATTCTTTACTTGACATGTTCTCTAACATGTTCTACATGTTTCATGTTGTGTTCTTAAGTTAATTATTTCATTTGAACCCTTAATTATCCTTTATACATGTTTTTAATGTGTTATATAAAGGTAACATGTAATTTAATGTTTTTATAGGGTTAGAGTAGTTTACATATGTTTTTTAAAGGTAACATTGAGTTTACATGTGTTTAATAATGGCATCATTTAGTTCACTTTTGTTAAGTAAGGGTCCCTATTAGATTTTATATGTTACGTATGGTTAACCATAAGTTTTAATATGTTATGAAATAGTAAACATAAGTTTATATTTTTTATCTAAGAGTAATAATAAGTTCCTTTGAGTTTCATAAATGTAGTCATAAGTTTCAGTGATTTGAGTAAATGTAATCATAACTTTCTATTAGTCACATAATGGTAAGTATTACATTCTATTTGTTGTTTTAGTGTAACTAACACAATATATTAGTTACATGAGGGTAAAAATTACTCTTAATTAGTCATGTAATGGTAACCTCTAAATTTCAATAATTTTTTAGTTGGAACACGGATATTATATTTCATTTATAAAGGTAAAACCCTCATGTAGTTTTTGAGTAAGGGTAACCTAAATCATGCATAAGGGTGACCTATAAATTCAATTACTCAAATTAAAGTACCTAAAACTCATTCAAGGATAGTAGAAGTTTTTTAATACCTGTATAAGGGTTACCTATGGCTCAAATAATGGGAATCCACACGTTTATAAGGTTACCAATGTATTTACAATACGTGAATAAGGGTAATAGTGGGGGTAACGTTGTATTTCTAATACTTGTGTAATTGTACTAGTATACTTGCATAAGTTTATCATGTTATTTCACATACTTTGGTTTGGATACCATTGTACTTGCCTAAGGGTTATAGAAAATTTTACTAGTTGTGTAAGGGTAAACTTAGTCTCATGTAGTGGAATTTGAAGTTTTCCAAAAGTTGTGTATTGGTTGTAAGTCATGTAAATATAAAATAGGTTTACCCATAAATACCATGTGTGTTTCGCATATGGGTAGAAAATAATTTTCTAAAGATTATTGTAAACTTTGATATACTCTATTTTTCATATTATTTCATATTTATAGTTACTACAAGTTTATTATGAATATTATTAAAGTTTTAATTAGTTTATAATTTCTTATTAATTATTTTTAATCAATCCAGACCTTATTTAACTATTTTATGGTGAATTAAATGTGATCATCATGATAATTACTTATATTTTTATTCATTCCAAAATTATTGGAACTAAAATATTAAAATTCAAATCAGTTGAAATGTGAACATTTAGTCATGAATATTATCAAGGTGTATTCAAATGGTATTAATGGGTTATATTTAATGTTATGTTAAATGTTCTAAATTATTTCTTTTTTCTGGTTGTTATTTTATTTTATTGAATATCGATGAATACATATTAGAAAATTATTTTTCACTTACATATGGTTTATTATCTCAGAAATAAGTATAGATAACAATAAACCGGTTGGTTAGTTTCACATGTGAAACTTTTTATAATAGAGATAGAATGTTGTAATCTATTCTAAATTTATTAAAAGATGTGCATAACAAAACTCAATATTTAGATTTTATGGAACTAGTTCTGTTGGGACATATGAGGTTCATGATTTCTTTAAGAATATAAATGTGTTGTATACTTTAACTATAACCTACTAATCTAAACTATATTTTAACTATTCAACCATTTGTTATTGGAGAGTTCTTCATTACCTCACACTCAGCCTTTGAAGAATTAATCTACTTTGATGGTTTTCATTCTTCCATTTCTTTTTCTATTTGTGCAATTGTAATGTTTTATACAACCCGTAAAATATTTGGATCATGGCTTCTGACTTAAAAAAAATTAGGCATTGGGTTGTGACTCCAAGTTAGAAATAGATAATATATATTCATTTTGTTCCTTTGGGTATAAAATGGAATGTTTTATTTGGGTTTAAGACTCCATGGGAAAAATGTTTTATAATTGGGTTGTGACTCCAAGTATACAAAATTCATTGTAAGATTTCATTATAGTGGTTGTAGGGTGTTACATATCTCATAGTTCACTAGAGGGGTGAAGAGTGGAATAGGACAATTTAGATTTTGACCACAATAAATATATATTGTTTCTATTTATTTTATTTCAATAAAATATACATTAAAACTCTATTATAATACCTAAATTCATTTTAAAAGTCTTACACTAACCCATCTTGTCTATATTCAATATTCCCTTCCTGACCGAACATTCGTTTGGTATTTCTATAAAAATGTGAGGTATTTATCATTGCAAGGACTCAATGATGATGAGATTATGGAACCAACCATCGTCTAGAATGGATGGGCCAGGTTTAGCAACAAAATCCGAATATTAAGATCCCACATGCATGAATGGACAAGACACAAACCTGTCAGTGACGATCACATAGAGGAACTCAAGGATGAGATCTCGAACCAGGAATCCCACCTCCATGAAGCTTAGGACGATGACATATTTTCCAAAATGATGGAGAAACAAAATTTACTTGGCAGGATGTTAACACAGATCAAGAAGGTGGCCAGAGAATGTTCCACGACCCTTTGGCTAAGGGAATGTGATAGCAACATCAGCTTCTTCAATGCCTGCATTAAGGAGAACAAGAAAACTAGAAGAGTAAACCTACAATTGGAAGATGGTTTGTATAAAAGGGATATCGAGGTGATGGGTTTTATGGCGAATGAACATTTCAAAATCCTTCTTGCAGGTCCTCTCGATGCAGCAGGTGACATGCCCCTTGACACAAACAATGCACAAAACTACCTATATTGCATCACCAACTTGATCAGTGACCAGGACAACGGGCAGTTGGAGGTCATCCCTGACGAGAGGGAGATCAAAGGGGTTATCCTTGCTCTGAAACCAGAAAGTGACCTAGGCCCAGACGGGTTCCCGGGTACGTTCTATGTTTTTGCAAAGGTGGTTATCAAATATAATATCATTGATGCAGTGTATGATGTTTTTAGAGGTGGACACCTCCCAAGTGCGATATGTGCCTCAAAGTTGGTGCTTATTCCCATGGTTAAGGAGCCTACATCTTTTGAGCAGTAAAAACCCATCTTCCTATGAAACTTCTTGTGTAAGATATTGGTGGGTTTGGTCAACAAAAGAATCAGCCACCTGCTTCCCCAGATTATGTCTGACGAGCAACATGGCTTTATGCAGGGCCAGAATATCCAAGGGGCTATTGGGATTTAAAAGGAGATGGTTGATGATATTAGTAGGAAGTGTATTAGCTATAACATCATGATAAAACATGATATAGACAAGGATTACGATAGGATGAGTTGGCGCTTCATCCTAAAATCAATGCAACACTTCGGTTTTCGCACGTGGTCCAGAGATTTGATCATTCGATGCTTTTCTTCCCCTTGGATACCCGTGGGGCTCAGGGGAAGATGATTCGGCTTCTTTAAATTGGTTCATGGACTATAGAAAGGGGACCCAAACTCTCCCAGCCTATTCATTATTTCCCAAGACGTGCTCCCAAGGAATATCAACATTGCTATAGCTAGTAGACGTATCTACCCATACAGGAACTAATCCAGTTCAGACATTATGTTGCATCTAAGGTGTGCAGATGATATCCTTTTCTTCATCAATGGCATGTCACGATCGATCCACAATTTCAATAATATCATGGAAATTTACGGAAGCTGGAGTGGGAAATGTGTGAACCGAACTAAAATCAACATATATCTACCAAAATCTTGCTCTAGCCGGCACGCCCAGATCATTCCGGGGAGGCTGGGTTTTTCAAGGAAACCCCTCCCGAGAGAATATCTTGGTGTCCTCATTTCTAATGGGAAGTCAAGAAGGTGGAGTTTGAAAACATAATAAGTAGAATCACCACTCGTGTCTACAACTGGAAAAACAATTTTCTTTTGTTTAGGGGCTGAATCACGCTGGCTAACAGTGTTTTGACGTCTATTCCCATGCACACTTTTGTTGCTATTATCCCTCCCAAAGGGACCATCACATAGATGGGAAAAATCCAGAACTCCTTCTTTTGGGATAACATACAAGAGGGAAAATGTCGATGGGTTTCATGGATTCAGATGGCCAAACCTCTTGATGAAGGTGGTGTTAACCTCCAGAACGTGGGGGAGAGCATGCCGGGAATGCACAACAACTTGCCTAAGACATCATTGAAGGGAAGTCACTGTGGGGAAGATTCATCTGTAACCTGTATGGGGATGATTGGAGTAAATGGGGGAATCAATATGGAAACCTCTCGGCTCTTTCCAAAATAATGAGAGAGGTCCTCATTGTGCTTGAGAATAAGTCCAAATGGTTGATTGGTAGAGGTGAGATCTTGTACTGGAATGACAACTGGGCAGGGTGAAAACTCTAATTCCCAGGGTGCCTGGTGCCAGAGATCACTTTCAACCAGACCAGTATGCACCCAAACATCACGTCTATAACTATGGATGCAGACCAAACTAACTTGTTCGACAACATTACCCTTTCGGATGATCCATACAATTGTTTCTTTTTGGATTCTACATCCAGAACTTTCTGCACACGATATTACGTTGAATCCATCCACATCAGATAGGTAGAGGATACATGGGAAAGACACCTCTGGGAAAAAAGATCCCAACAAAGATGAAATTTATAGTCTGTAGGATTCGCAATAGAGCCATTCTGACAGATGATAACATACAGAAGAAAGGCATCCATATTGCCTCTCGATGTGTGTGCTGCATCAACCCAACCACCGAGTCAGCATGACACCTCTTCTTTGAGAGTGAATGGGATAAATTTTCATGGGACTTGGCAGTCCAATGTATGGGAGTGTAGGTGAATTATTCTAGCGAACTGTACATCTTCCCCTGGTGGTTTCAGGGAAACAAGAATCAACGCAGGGCGTGCAATCTTCATGGCATGGTTTGTGTTCCGATTTGTTGGGTCATTTTGGATATGGGGAACATAGAACATGGAGGTAGTCATAGGTCATATACATTTCTAAAGGTCCAAATTTTTTCCTTTATGGAAGAGCTTAGTTCCCTCTTTTATGGAGGGGTGCCAATGGCATCTTTGTCCTTGAATGGTCCTAGTCCTAGGCAAGGGTGGTGGCTAAAGTGGAACCCTCCTTTCTCTGGTCTCAAACATAACATGGATGGATCTGGCGCAAAAGGAATTATGAGAGTAGGGGGGGCTTGTTCAATACATCAGAGGATCAATGTTTATTGGATTTAGCACCTATTATGGCATGGTCACCCCCATTGAAGTCGAAGACAGATCCATGCTCTATGGAATATCCATCTGCCATGATCATCTCATTCTCATCTCCTCAGCTGAATCAGATTTGCACCTCCTAGTCAACTTCTTGTACAAAAAAGCCAGGCCCCCGTCGTACATATGTTACATTATTAGGAAATTAATGCTCCTACTACGCGAGGACACTGATATTACTCACACATGGAGGGAAGGAAATTCTGTCGTAGACTGTCTTGCTAGCAAGGGGTGCCCTGACAACCGATGTATTATCTATGATAGACTCAGGTCTCTTCCCAACGCATGTAACCTCCTTGTTAGCAATGATTCATTAGGATTGTACCACTTTAGTCCCCCTTGACTTAGTGGGATCATTAATAAAAAGTCATTTTCAGCAGAAGATGTCTATTAAGATGATAAAAAATGAAAAAATTTCTAGTTTTTCTTGTAGGAATCCAAACGTCAATATCTCTTTTTCTTATAGAAAGGATCTAGGCTATAAAAATAAACATAATTTTTTCTATGGATATCATGTTTTCCTTAGGAATCCTAATCATCCACTATAAATTTTCTCAAACGATAAAAAAACCCCAATATCAAAATGTTTTTGGACCTTACATACTTTCATAATATTTAGAGGGGTTAGTTAAATAAAAAATTAAAACAATGTAACCTAATAGGATTAAATGAACTATAAAATCAGATGGGTATGTAAAAAACTCAACCATATATTCTCAATAAAAATTTATAAATTTTTAATGTGGATAATAAAATTAAATAAGTGAGAAAATGATATTATTCAGTACTACTAAGGTAAACTATAGAGTAAATGTTATGGTTGTGACCTCTAGAGATGGTCTCAATAAAAAAAATCAAAAAAACAATGGAGAATGAATCTAAAAAAAATAGAGAATAAAATTTTAAGGATATATATATATGGGAAACTAAATAATTTACTACTAAACACTTTCGATTACATGAACATTAATAACAATTAATCTGATAATTATTTCAGGAAAACTGTATAGTGTAAAATAGATAAATAATTATAGTTCTATATTGATAACAAGAATTCATATGATAAAAATATTTTTTGAAATTAAATTGATGACAAAAAACTTGGGAAAGGAAAAAATAGTTAATGAGTAATAAATCGAAAATCTAGAAAAATAGGGGATTGAATATTTGGACAACGAGTTAAAATTTGAACAAAAATATATTTTTTACCTAGAAATGAAAATTAACTATAACCTAAAATGATGAATACAAGGTGAATTAAATATTTTATTAAGAATTTAAATTAATCATAATTTTTTGGGGAAATTTTATCCACCCATAAACAATCCTAAAAAGCTCTACCGAAACAAAATAAATAAAAACATTAAAAAAATATCTTGATATTTTAAAAAAAATTAAATGAATATTTCATTTCATGATTACATGAATCAAATACATTCTTTTTTTAAATTAAATTATATCATCATCACAAGTAATATAATTTTATATGTATTTATTATAATTCCCATTAATAAAGAATGTAATGTTATTCTATAATGTAATATACCTCTTAATATATAAGGCTCTGGTATTTTTTTCATTTCATATCAAGGTGTTAGATTGGATATAAAACTTTTGTGTGAGACCATTGTGATTGAATCAATTAAATTACATTATTATTATATAAAAAAATTGAAATTGGAGAAAGAAAATATAACAAAGGTTTCACCTAAACTACTCGATGTGTTAATAAATAATCCTTTGAGAATATTTTAACACATAATACATTTGGTTCATGTATATTTCAAATTTTTATATTGGGTAAAACATATCTTATTTTTGTGATTTTTTTCTTGAATGAAAAAAATACTATATTATATATCCAACATAGTTAATGATATTAAAAAACATTTGTGGTATCATTCATCTTAGGACATGGTTTTTACACATAGGAAGAGGTTTGGTGAGATTCCAAGCTAGTATAATTTTAACAACATATTAAGAATTTATTTAATAGATGAATATTTTAATCTATGAATGAAAATGTTTATATATCCTAATTAAGGATCCATATGTTTAATATTATTTCATTGTAATATTTGGTAAATCTAATTTTACATTGAAGCGGTATAATCATGGTCTGGGTGTAAATCCCAAACCATGCCTATTTTTTGATTTATAAAAAATATTAGTTTAACTTATTTTTATTGATAAAAAACCTCTATAAGTCTCTATTATATGGTTGTCTTATTTTTATTTTACAAAAAAACATATTTAAGAGAAAAGATATGGTAAATCTCATTCATCAGTGAGGACTAAACAATTGATTATGAATCGAGGTTGTATTGAAAGATTCAAAAATAATTCCTTCTTGTAGTATACTTAGCTTTGATAAATTTCTCATCATCATGCTATTCATTCTGAATTCACTTTTTTATATTGTGAATGTATTTACATGATTATTAATTTTCATCATTGGGGTATTATTTGATTGTACTCCAATTATTTTGGTTTGGATTTTCCATTTTTATATTTTGATCAAATTATAAATCCTTTTCATAAATGAAAACTAATGGTTGAATCATATTTGGACTCTACAAGTCAACATCATCATAATATTTGATATTTTGGGTATCCCAACATCATCCTAAGGATTGTATAGAGTTGAGAAAGGTAGTCAGGCTTAAAATTTTACACCCCTAACCCACTTAATCTCCTCCATCATTCTCATCATGATTAAAATGAATGAGGAAACATTTCCCTTAATTATAGATGTTTCTGGGATTGATGGATGAAATTTGTGTATAAAATAGTTGGTGGTAATAGAAGTGGCGATGGTGGTGTGGTGATCTTTGGTGATTTCAGGAATAGTTAGTGGTGTGATTCATATTATTATGCAAAATGCTTAAGATATAATGGTCAGCATGGAAATAATAGATGATAAAGGTGTCAGTGGGGATCAATCTTAGTGATTGGGAAATGTGATGGTGTAAATTATGATTATAGTAGTGAAAAAAACAATTTATATAGGGTTGTGGAATATAAAAACATGATCACATGATGTGTCGTTATTATAACACATGTTTTATCTTATATAATTAATTTTTAGTGTTTTTTAAGTAGGGATAAATGTAAAATTAAATATAATGATAGAAAATATATTATGTTTGACCAAAGGAAACATGAAATAGGGTTCATAGAGGTACACAGACATTCACTCAGTTTAATAGACATAAACTATATTTGGATAGAACATTCCATGTATGAAGAATGAAAAGAGCAAAGTCTTAGTAGTACTTTCCAACTAACTATAAAACCTAAAATATCATTTATTTAAGGGGGATGTGTCGAGTTATTTGAATCAAATGACATGGTATATAAGGTTTATTCTCACATGACTATTTGGATGAACATTTAATATCAACAGAATGATAATCGATGCATTATTTTATAGGGGAAAAGATAATAACGATACATTACCATTCATACTATAGGGTACACACCCCATCTCGAGTATAATTATATGTTATGTACTACTTTTTTCCTTAGTTTTTTTATTTTATTTCCTTGGAGTCAGAATTTGATATGTGAATATTTGATTATGATTATTTTTTTATATGTAATTTTATGGTGCACCTTTATCATCATCACATCTTATTTCCATGTTATTTTAAATATTTTTAATCACCATTGCTCATTAAAGGGGATGATGGGGTTTGGGAGATATATTTAGTGAATGATTGAGGTTAAACCCCCTTGATAGTTAACATTCAATAAGGAATGGTCAGAAAAATAGGTATTTCATATATATAGGGTTTGGTACTACCATAAAAGCATTTACATTATCAGATAGGATCCACCATGTGAAAAATAGAGTTTTTGTACTCCATTTTATGTCATGGAATAACCCTCTATAAATGGATTTGGTACTCCCACTTGTGTTGGGGTGTGGTCCTCTATTGAATTTATGTAACTCCATGATTGATGTTGGAATCCTTCTTAGTTATTTTAACCCCAACTATATTTATAGATAGGTATAAATGATGTTAGGGGTGTTCAGTATTACTGGCCTATCGAGACATTTGAAAAATAAAAATTTGTGATTTCTATTGAAATATTCATTATAAAAGTCTATCTACTTGGAATATTTTAAGAGTATTAGTTTTCTAATAATTAAATCAAATTTTTTATCTTTTCTTTGACAATGGTTTTTATCTAGTTTTTTATTAAACCCTCTACATTATTTTTTATTCATCCCATTTGGTATTTTTACGCTCTTTCCAATACAGTCCTCTATAACAACATGTGTTATGTTTGTGTAGACTATATACATTTTTAGGAGTCCATTATGGATGTGGAATTGGTAGATATGGTGTAGAGTGGCATGTTATAGTTCCTTATAGAGATATATACTAGTTGGAGCCAATATAAGAGTCCTTAATGTAACGATTTTACATCCCTACATATATGTTAATTTCTCTTAGTGTTATTATCTTATTAATTTTTTCCACATTTATTTTGTGTATGTGTTAATATTATATGTGTATGAGGTATTAGGTTTGAATAACTAATATATTATTTTTTCATTCATATATACATTTTTCTTTTAGTAGTAGATATATGAATTGAGGACATATATTTTTATATTTCTAGTTTACTTTAGACTAAGGCCTCACATGCATAATTGGTAATTAGTGTTTTAATCATTATCCCTTATAAGTTAGTGATGTGCTTGGGGTTTCATGCATAAAATAACAATTGGTCTATTAGAGGAGCATTAGTTCATTTTGTTTCAATTGTAATTTTATACTTTATGGTGATTTGATAGTCCATAACATTGATTGTGATAAAAAGGTATCATTAATTTTATTAAAAATATTCTAATATACTATGGGTTCATTGATATATGATTCAAAAGGGAAATTAATAATCTTTATTTGTGATAAAAAATTAAAATTTAAGGTTTTTATAACTATTAAACAACTAACACTTGATGAAGCCTTTTTGATAGACTATTTTTTAAAGGATTAGTTTTTTTTTCTATTAAGAATAAAAAATGTCTAGGTCTTGATAAAGTCAATAAGAATTTAATAGAGGAACCAAAACAGGATATAGTTTATGAATTCACTAGGTAATAGTTTCTGGAAATAGACTTGAATTTATAGTTTAATAACTTTTTTCTTATTGAATTTAAAGATGAAATGGTTTTTTCCAATTATAATTATTATTTCAAACCACCTCTTAATGATCTTAGAGAAGTAAATCCAATGATTATTACTTTCTCCTCAAAGAAAAAAACTATTTTGATTTAATATAAAACAACTACTCATAAATGAAAAATTTTGGGATATGTTACCATTTATAATTTCAGAATTAAAAAAGAAAAAATTAGAATAGAGTTTACTGTAAGTGTAGAAATAGTTTAACAGTAAAATTTTGATAGAAAATTTTCATTTTAAAAGTGATCAAAAGGTTTTCATTCTTATAGATAAAAACTATTAAAAATAGATATAAACCAATATTTTAATGGAAAATAATAATTAATGTGAAGAAAAAAAAAGTTTTTAGAGAAATAGTAAAACTACTTGATAGAGTTATTATTTATGGTTATTTGTGAAGCCCTTTGGTTAGTTAGGTCTATGTTATAATAGAAAATGGATGGGTTAGAATGATTACCATTAAAAAAGACAATTTGATCTATATAAGTAATTTTACTAAGTGGATGGTCTATATAGACTATGGAATTCTTAATCTATCCACTAGGAAATATTTTTTTCTTATTCAAATATCATAAATTTTAAAACGTTTTTTGTTTTTGTTCTACTTATAATTGTATTACAATAGCCTATGATCAGATAAAGTCAAGATTATATGCTTATTTGGGACATTTTCCAATAAGATAATTCCTTTTAGATTATATATATATTTAACTGCATTATAAATATGTGTGGTTGTTATATTATATTGTCATATAGTGTTGAAATAATTATTAATGTCTTTTTAGAATATTTTTTATATTTAGAATCACTTTTGTGGAATTTTTCATAACCATAAGTTAGTGTTGAAATGAATTCAATATAAAATTCTTAAATTTTAAATATGTAAATTTAGAATAATTAAATGGATTCTTCTAAGCCCATAATATCTTAAAATACATATATTTTAACACTTCTAAGATATAGGTCATCGAAAACTACATCCAACTAATTATGTCAAGGATATGAAGTGTTTCCCTGGGATTTTGTTTGTATAGAAAATTTAATAAAAATTTATAAAATAACTAAATATAAATGTTCATTTTTCTAAATGGAAGTACTTCCATACATAATGATTAGTGTGGGGAATCATTTAAACCCTCAAAGTAGAAGATAAATGACTGGATTAGACATTTTGGACCTATATGATAGCATTTAAAATACATTTTCTAATGTAAATAGATTATCCAATTTTTGTTAAAACATATCATATTATTTTTTATGATTAACAAAAAAAATTATTTGGTGAAAACTATAAATCATTATTTGAAATCAACTGGTTAAATATGATCTCTTAAGATTAATGGATTAAATAGAAACAAGTAAAAGTACTTTGTAAATGTCTGAATTTAGAAGGAATGAAATGATTTTTTTCCACCATAAAATGACCCATAATATATAATTCAATGCAGGAAGAAGTAATTATTATTTAACTCTCAATTAATCTATTCCCAAGAAAATTAATGTCTAAATGTATGGGTCCATTTTCTATTAAGATAGAATTAACCAATTGTTCTATTAAGCTGGTTGGTGGGAAACATATTCCATTTACTATTAATGGTCTATGAATAAAGTCTTATATAAAATGGATCCAAAAGAGTAGTTTTAATATTCAATTTTGATTTTCAAAAATATTTTGTCAAAAAAAATATAAAGCTAGTCCTTTGTGGGAGAATGTTGGTGTTTATATCCATTTGTTTTGTTACTTAATACATTTTTTTTGTTTTTTATAATTAATCACCCTCCTAAATTTTTAAAAATATTTATGTTATAAAATTAACACTTTGATATTTTTTACTATCTTCTAATGATTTTTAAGATGAGTTCTATTTCAATTTAATAGATTCAACTTGTTAAAAGAATAATATCAAATATTATATCTCATCATATTCATTTATTGTAAAATAATATTTTATATATTGAGATTTAATGATATAAATATTGATCAATCTATTAGGTTTTATTAGAGATGAAAAGGGAGAAACCATATCGAAGATCAAATAATGAAAAGGATGATATTTGGGTTTGATTTTAGAGGACAAAACCAGGAAATTTAGGGGACTAAATTTATTATTTCCCATGCTATTTTAAAATAAATTATATTCTTACTTTTTATAAATATTTACTATATTTTATGTCACCTCATGATCAATATTTACTCAACTACTTTTCACTAGCTATTGTATTCAAATAACTCCATAATGAAATATCTATTGTTTTTATTACAAGCTACATTGTTGATTTTATAAAAAATTGCATATTAATTCAACAGATTATATATTTTTTCATATGAATAGATCATGATTACATATTTTAATGTAATTAAATGGCTTAAATATATATTATTTTAATGATATGTCTTTGAAAATTTTTGTAATTTTTTTGAATTAAATTTAAAAAACATTATTAAAAATTACTATAAAATTATTTCCCAATATATAGATAAAAACTGAGGAGAATATTATATTTTATGTCAAGGTTAAGGGTATTAAATTTTTAAACCACTTTATCAGTATATTGCCTCTCAAATTTTAAAAAAACAATTCAAAAAATTATTGTATTCATCTTTTTTAAAAAAAAAATTATCAATCCCATTTCCTATGAAACAACTTTATAATGATTTAAAAAGTATGGATGGTTAATTTGTTAAATTATCTCAATGTTATTTACATTATAATACTTATTTGGAAAAATTTTCTCAAAATAATATGATAGCTTAAATATAAAATTAAATTTTTTATATTTCAATAAAATTATATTGTTTGATAAGAAAAAAATCAATTTCTTTTCATGGTAATTTTAGTATTTACAATATTATTTATCGGTTGACATGGGTGAGAGTTTTATAGATAATAAATGAGTATTATTAAGTTATAAATAACTATTTTTTTATTATAAACTCATACATATGTGAGACATAATATTTTAATTTATATTTATTTAACACGATGGTTTTTTAAATTATTTTGTTGTGTGATTATTCAACCAGGACTCAATATATTTTTTTGAAGAAATTCATAGAAATATGAATAAGTTGTATTTAATTCATATTTTCCACTTTATTATTTATTACATTTAAAATGGAAATGGAATGAAAAATAAATTCAATTTTTTGAAAATATTGATAATTTATTAATACATGTATACTTTCATCAAGAATAGATCATTTTGATATCAATTATAAACATATAAAGTTAAAATTATAATCATTGAATAACTTATCTTTTTGAATGCGTATATTTGATTACTTATTGATAAGAAATAAAAAAGTGTGAGGGTATTTTATGGGACACCATTTTGGGTGTTCTTCTCATATTTTTGTGTGTAACTATTGGTTTCTTATTTTTCTAAAACATCACTATTCTGGAATATTTATTACTATTCATTAGTTTTTCATTAAAATGTGATAATTATCTGATTTGTTATTGAAATTTATCAGTTTATGAAAAATGATCTTAGGTTTCATTCATTTAATATCATATAAATGTAAACTATACTTGAATAAATTATTATTTTAAATTTAAATTTATGTTTGAATTGAATTTTAAAATATGGAATTGTTAAATAATTGATATCAAATAAAATTACATGGTTTAAGGATTAATTTCTAAAATTAAAATGACATTAAAAATACCAAATGATAATTGTATTTTATAATTTATTTTATGAATTTCTAAAAATATATATTTGGAATTTATTAAAATAGTGGTATTGAAAATATTTTATAAAATTATTATTTATTTTTTCCTTCTAAAATAATGTTTCTTAGCATTTTAATAGAATATATTTTCCTTATATGGAATTGAAATTAAAATATTTTATTCAATCAAAGGGAGGTAGTTGAACTTCTTGGAATAGTGAGTTAGATTTCAAACTAATTCGGTTAGACTAATTCCAAAATTTTACTTAGATGCATTAGAAAAGTAGGTTTAGAATATTGATAAATAATCATGTCATGACCAAGAGAATATTAAATGAGATGTTCATATGAATAGTTAATGAGTACTTAGTATAAGGCCCCAGCCTTAAACCTTACTTAATCTTGAGTTATTACAAGATTACACATTGAAGATCTTTTCGGGTTTAGAGTTTTAGAGAATTAGATCATAAAACTTGCATTACATTCCACATATAAACAAAGTGGTTACATAAAGATAGTATTCTTCATTCCCATCAATGGAAACACATTTAAAATAAAACATGGATTATTTCTTGACACATCCTTGACTATATCATCTTATCATGTACCTTTCCCTTGACCTGTGAAAAACATTTCAAAAACTTGGGATGAGCATAAAAACTCAGTATGGGTGTTAAAAAAAACATGGAAAGGAAACATGAGTTCATATATACATAAGAATGAAATCATACTTTACCCATAAAACATAGGCACTTTAACATACCTCATAAAATCATGAATAAAACATAGAAATCATAAGACATAAAGGTAACTTGAGGCATTCATAACATTCTTACGTAGGGAGTAACCCTCTTGGTTACGTTTGGAATACCCATCACAGTATATTCCCTAAAATCTCTTCGGAGAAACCTTAACGTTTCACTCCATCGCATTACCCAATGCATTGGAGAGCTATAATGGGCTCACCCGCCCTTAGTTTATCACGGAACCACTCGTCTTCATAATAATGCCCAAGAACCATAACATAATCATATCACATAAAACGTGCATAAAGGAAACATAAAATTTCCACATTCCAATCACGAGATATCAATACAACACATTGATATAAAAACATTATGAAAACCATTTTTAATACCAAAATAAAATAAAAGTAAAACGTGGTATTTATTTTTCTTTTAAAAAGAAGGTATGGCTTGTAGAGGAAGCCGAAACTCAAATAACGGTCACGACGGTGGAGAAGTCGTTGTCGCCGCATACGTACGACAAAAACATTCCCTTTTGTCGTTTAGTAAACGCTTCGTATAAAAAAGATTCCTTTTGAATAAACGTAAAAGTCAAAGGGGTTTATACACCGTATAAAAGAAAGTTGTGTATAAGATAAAATATGCCTCAACGAAAGGAGATTGAGACGAAGTCCCATACCTCGTATCCAACTTGACCCGACCGTTCTTTTATCTCCTGAATAATAAACTTGAGTTAATCTCTACTTGATTATGAATCTTTTTCAAGTTCATTATTCCTTTTATACCATGTTATGAACATCATGTAATCAGTTAAGTTAATAATGTTCATTTTGTCGGTATTTGGTTATTAAGTCAAAAATAGACTTCTTACACTTACATGCTGTTAATTTGGTCAAAGGTTCATTATATCCAGAATGGTATTCATGATGTAGATATCATATATGTCATATATATCCAGTACTTACATGCATTTATAATATTACATAATCATTTAGAGGTAAGAAATGAAATGCACCGTTCATGGAGACGGTAAGCCGTACGTACGCATGAACGCTACTTTCATTTCTATTTCATATCTTCTGGAATGGAATCATAATGATATAAGAGTATATTATAATTCCAGTATAATAACATATATAATATCATTAACTTTATCCCTTACACATCCCACATATGGTATTAACGAATCAAATCACTTTCAGGGGGCGGTAGTCCGCACTTCCTAAAATGAAGATATCGTGTTTACCCATAATGGAAACCATAAAGGTATGCCAAAAATGAAAAAAAAACAGAAGATTAAGGAAAACATAAACATATTATATATCATATATAAAAATATTGACATCATAATGGCCACCTTTGAGGGTGTCAAATGAGTGTTGAACAATCATCGTTTCAGGAGGCAGAATTTCGCCATCCACGGAAACCGTATGTTCTTTAACCATTTGATGTAGTTGTGTTAGAGTGTATCTCAAATAAATATTATAACAACATCCTTGTATATTGAAGATACTGGTGTTGTTACAAAATAAGTAAATAAAAAGAGTTTAGGGGGTTGGAGAAGCAAAATAAAACAAATGAACATGAGAGAATGAATTACCTTTAAAAGTGTAACTCCTTTTGATTTGAGCCTAAAGGCTTCCTTTGAAAGGATTCTGCCCAAAGGGAATCCTCTAGGATGAGGAGAGGGATGTGGAGAGTGTAAATGGGCAGGGTTTGGCCGAGCCAAAGGCTTGAGAAGTGTGTGAAATGAGGTAGAGGTGGGGGCCTTTTATAAGAGGAGAGGAGGGGCACTTTTGGAAAGTAAAGAAATATTACTTTATTTGAAAATGTGTTTCGGTTTCAAAAGGTCCCACATTGATATAATTCGTGGATAAGGTTATAAGGGTTCGAAATCCACTCATCCAATTGGTTTTGGCCATTTTTAGTTCATAGATTTTACATTATCTTTCCATTTTATTTAAATTGTCAAATAATGATATCATCGCTGCATCATTATTATGTCATAAATAATTTGATTTATTTAATGTCTAAAAATAATAAAAAAATTACTATGATGTAGGAAATCTTTTTAGCTTTCCAATTACTATTTATAATCAAAAATATGACTTGTATAACCCTACTTAAAAATTTGTTTTAGTAAAACATATCATGTTTGTGTCAATTTACTTTTCCATTAAATAAAAATATATTATTGTCATTTTCCAACTAAAGTGGCTCCATGGGGTCCCCAAGTTGGCCCATGGCTTGTCTTGGTCGGCCATGACTCACCCAATAGGTGTAGGACAAGTTTCATGGTGTTTTCACATTCCTATAATATCATTTTTACCTTAAACTACACTAATCACCACTAATCGCGATTAAGAACTTAATAAGTTACTATTCACCAAAAAATTATTATAATATCATTGAACCACATTTTACTTCTTAATGACAACCATGTATGTTGGATTTTCAAAATTCAATACACATTAGTTTTAAAATTTCATTTAACTGAAAAATCAGTTTGCTTGATTACCACTTAGTGGTTTCACTATTCATCAAAAATTGAAGTTTTTCAGAAAATTACCAAAAATTCACTCTAAGCTATATTTGATATTCCGAATTCAAAAATGAAGTCTATTTTACAAAATTCAAATATAGGTCACAATAATTAATTTAATAATTAATTCCCGCTGCCAGAGCAAAAAGCGTGTTTTTACAAAACAATAAGTATCAAAAGATTGACACCAGTTTAAGTCTAATTTCAAAGTGAAATTGATTCCAATGACCTCCATTTGATAAAATGGTAAAAATATATTCTAATTTCACTTCAAAACCAATTCAAAACATAATCTAATCATATAAATAAATTAGGTTAAAAAGTAGTTTTGATGTAAAATGCAGTATTTTTCACTATTCATAAAAAATGAACATTGTCAGAAAAATACCAAAAATTCACACAAGGTAAATTTTGATGTCCCAATCATAAAGAATAAGTTTATTTTGACAAACATAGTTTATAAAATTGTCAAAATATAGATTCAAAAATGGTTTGCCATCAAAAGGAAGTAAAACAATCTTTTAAGAATATTAGTGTATTCCATGCATAAGATTGTATTTATTTTCATTTTAAGCCTCTATAACACTATCTTTATCATTAATAGACATAGATAAAAATATCTATTATTTATTACTTACTTGGGATGTTACATCCTTCCCCCCTTTAGAAAATTGTGTCCCCGCAATTTATTTACTTATCGAATAAATGGGGGTACTTATCCCTCATTGCATTTTCAGATTCCCATGTTGCCTCTTCAATCATGTGGTTTTTCCACAAAACCTTTACCTGATGAATCACCTTATTCCGTAACACTTGCTCCCTATGGTCAAGAATCTGGACCGGTTGTTCCTCGTAAGATAGGTTCTCTTCCAGCTAAACTACCTCTGGACTCAAAACATGAGATGGATCTGGCATATACTTTCTCAACATCGAAACGTGAAAAACATTGTGTACCTGAGATAAACTTAGAGGTAATGCCACTCGGTATGCAACTGATCCAACTCTCTCCAGAATTTCGTATGGTCCAATGAAGCTTGGACTCAACTTTCCTTTCTTACCAAATCTCATCACACTTTTCCAAGGAGAAACCTTGAGAAAAACATGATCACCTACCTCGAAAGATAGATCCTTCCTCCGGTTATCCGCATAACTCTTCTGCCTGCTCTGAGCTATTCTCATGTGTTTCTGAATCAGCTGAACTTTTTCTGCCATCTCTTCTACCAATTCTGGTCCCATCAACTTTCTTTCACCCACTTCATCCCAGAAAGCTGGAGTTCGACACCGCTTCCCATATAATGCCTGAAATGGTGCCATCTGTATACTGGAATGAAAACTGTTATTATATGAAAACTCAACCAAAGAAAGATGTTGGTCCCAACTTCCCTGATAATCCATAGAACAAGCGCGTAGCATATCCTCCAATGTCTGAATTGTTCGTTCTGACTGCCCATCTGATTGAGGATGAAAAGCTGTACTAAAATTTAATTCAGTACCCAACGACTTCTGAAGGCCTTTCCAAAAGTTAGAAGTAAACCTGGGATCACGATCCGATACAATGGAGAGAGGAACTCCATGTAACCTGACTATCTCTTTAAGATAAAAACGGGAAAGTTGATCAAGAGAGAAAGTATCTCGTATAGCAAGTAAATGAGCAGATTTGGTCAAGCGATCAACAATAACCCAGATTGCATTATTACCTCGAGATGTCTTCGGTAATCCAACAACAAAGTCCATGGATATATTCTCTCATTTCCACTCTGGCACTGGTAAAGGCTGAAGCATCCCTTTCGGTAACTTCCGCTCTGCTTTAACCTGCTGACAAGTCAAACACTTCACAGTAAAATCAGCAATATCTCTTTTCATTCCATCCCACCAGTAATACTCCCGCAGATCTCTATACATCTTAGTACTGCCCGGATGAACTGAAAACGGAGAACTATGAGCTTCACATAACAACTCTCTCTTCAACTGTGAATCACAAGGAACACACAATCTCTTCCCAAATCTCAAAACACAATCATTATCAATGTTGAATTCAGGCAACTTACCTTTCTGAACCAGCTCTACCTTTTTCTGCAACTCACTTTCTTGCTTCTGTGCTTGCTTGATTCTATCTGATAGAGATGATCTCACTGATACCCGAAACAAAACAGAAGGACTCCCTGCACCAACAACTTCTATGCCAAAGTTCATCAAATCCTTAACCAAAGGATCACGTTCCAACCGCAACATTGTTAATGAAGCATTACTTTTTCGACTCAAAGCATCAGCCACTTTATTTTCTTTTACCGGATGGTAATGAATTGTACAATCATAATCCTTGATTAATTCCAGCCATCTCCTTTGTCTCATGTTCAATTCTTTCTGAGTGAATATATACTTTAAACTTTTGTGATCGGTATATATTTCACACTTTACTCCATACAAATGATGCCTCCAAATTTTTAAAGCAAAAACAACAGCAGCTAATTCCAAATAATGTGTAGGGTAATTTACCTCATGAGTTTTCAACTGTCGTGAAGCATAAGCAATTACCTGATCATTCTGCATTAGGACGCAACCAAGTCCTTTCAATGAAGCATCACTGTATATGACAAACTCACCATTCCTGGAAGGTAGTGCCAAAACTGGAGCATTCACCAATCTTCTTTTCAATTCCTGAAAACAATCATCACATTCTTTTGTCCAGATAAACTTAACACCCTTCCGAGTTAGCTTAGTCATTGGACTAGATAACCGTGAAAAATTTCTAACAAACCTTCGGTAATAGCCCGCCAAACCAAGGAAGCTACGAATCTCAGTTACATTTGTGGGTCTTGGCCATTCTTCCACAACTTTTGTTTTTGCGGGATCAACAGTTATTCCATCTTTAGAAACAATGTGACCAAGGAAAGAAATTTGTTGCAACCAAAACTCACACATGATGAATTTCCCATACAGTGTCTTTTCTTTTAAGGTTTGCAAGATAACCCTTAAATGTTTTTCATGCTCTTCTTTACTTTTAGAAAACACCAAAATATCATCAATGAAAACCACCACAAACTTATCCAGGAACTCATGGAAAATTCTATTCATTAAGTCCATGAATACAGCAGGTGCATTGGTTAGACCAAAAGGCATTACTACAAATTCATAATGGCCATATCTCGTACGGAACGTGGTCTTCGGAATATCTACCTCGTTTACCTTCAGCTGATGGTACCCCGATCTCAAGTCAATCTTTGAAAAAAACTGAGCTCCCTGGAGCTGATCAAACAAATCATCGATATGAGGCAAAGGATATTTTTTCATAACAGTGATATTATTCAAGGCTCTATAATCAATGAAAAGTCTCATAGAACCATATTTCTTTTTAACAAATAAAACAGGAGCACCCCATGGTGATGTACTAGGTCGAATGAAACCTTTCTCTAATAAATCTTGCAATTTCTCCTTCAACTCTAAAAGTTCAATTTGTGCCATTCGATAAGGGGGTTTTGAAATTGGCTTAGCATCAGGAACTAAGTCAACAGTAAACTCAACTTCCCGATCTGGTATTATTCCAGGCAACTCATCAGGAAAAACATCAGGATACTCATTTACCACTGGCACATCATTAATCTGAACAGTTCCTTTATTTTCAACGACGTGTGCAAGGTAACATTCATTTCCATCTTTTACAAGTTTCTCGGCCTCTTGATATGTTATCAAAAGTAAGGGTTCATTCTTGTAAACAAACTGAAATTTTTTCTGAAAAGAAACTTCTTTAGCTCTACAGTCAATCTTAGCATGGTAAATAGAGAGCCAATCCATACCCAGGATAACATCAAACTCTACTAGAGGTAGAACAATAAGGTTTGCAAGTAGGTTCTTTCCACAGATAAGGATAGGAAGATTCTTATAAATTATTTTTGCCTCGACACTTCCCCCAGGTGTTTTTACCAATAGTTCAGGAGTCATTTCTTGAGATGGTATTCCCATTTTACTAGAAAAGGTTTCAGAGATGAAAGAATGTGTAGACCCCGAATCAAACAACACACTGGCATAATCTGAAAAAACAAACAAAGTACCTGATACCACTTCATTTGATGGCCCGACATCTGCTGAAGTAGTTGCAAAGGATTTCACCATCCCTTTCTGCTTGTACTCTAACTGCTTCCCATCACTCAAGCTCCTTGTCAGACACTCGTTTGCATAGTGACCCATCTCATTGCACTTATAACATTTCACTAACTGTAAATCAAATTTGTTCTTACATTCACCTTGATCCTTTTCAGTGCAATCACGAGCCTTATGTCCCATCTTACCACATCGGTAGCACTTCCCAGAATTCAGAAGACATTCCCCAGCATGCCTTTTGCCACATTTATCACAAACTGGAAACTTAGTTCTCTTACCATCAGACTTTTTTGAAGAATTCTTACCTTTCTCCTGCCACCTCGGTCTCTTCTTCTGCTGGTTGTTATAGAACACTTGGTCATCGGCAAACTCCATTTCCACCTTCTCAGCACATCGAACAAGCTTTTCATAACTTTTAAACTCACGAGAAGCTAATTCCCTTCAATATTTTGGCTTTAATCTTGAGTAAAAACGATTGATTTTACTATCAAGGTCCCGGATAAAATTTGGAGCATACCTTGCCAATCGAGTGAACCTTTCTTCATAAGCAGCCACTGAGTCTTCCTCTTGCCTCAATTCCAAGAATTTCTTTTCCATCCTAAGTCGAACAGCCTTAGGAAAATACTTCTCAAGAAACATACCTTTGAATTCATCCCAGTCAAGAGCATCAATCTCATCGGCGTCCCTGATATTTTTAACCATAGACCACCACTGATCTGCTTCACCCTCCAAACGGTAAATAGCAAGACTAACCTTTTGATTGTCTGAACACCCCATGACATCAAAAATCTTCTCCAGTTCTTTAATCCACCCTTCAGCTAGCACATGGTCAGATGATCCTCTGAATGATGGTGGATGTTGCCTCATTAAATGTTCCACCACTGACATGTTCCTCTGCGGTTGATCTGGCTGATCTCGTGCATGGATACCACCGCCATTTATCGCTTGAGTCAACTATGCCATCACTGCAACAAACTATTCAGTTCCAATTCCGACCATTTCTGGATGCTGATTCGGAAGGTTATTTCCTTCTGTATGCCTTCCTAGCACTGCTTCCCTGTTTCCTCTGCGGAAAACCATTCTGAACAAACATGTCTTAGATGAAGCAACATGGTAATCTTTAAATTCTATATCATTTCAAAAAAATATTTTTTGGATAATCATTTAATAGAATTCTAACTCCTAAAGTTATCTAAACCGACCTTTGATGCCAACTATAAGGCCCCAGCCTTAAACCTTACTTAATCTTGAGTTATTACAAGATTACACATTGAGGATCTTTTCGGGTTTAGAGTTTTAGAGAATTAGATCATAAAACTTGCATTACATTCCACATATAAACAAAGTGGTTACATAAAGATAGTATTCTTCATTCCCATCAATGGAAACACATTTAAAATAAAACATGGATTATTTCTTGACACATCCTTGACTATATCATCTTATCATGTACCTTTCCCTTGACCTGTGAAAAACATTTCAAAAACTTGGGATGAGCATAAAAACTCAGTATGGGTGTTAAAAAAAACATGGAAAGGAAACATGAGTTCATATATACATAAGAATGAAATCATACTTTACCCATAAAACATAGGCACTTTAACATACCTCATAAAATCATGAATAAAACATAGAAATCATAAGACATAAAGGTAACTTGAGGCATTCATAACATTCTTACGTAGGGAGTAACCCTCTTGGTTACGTTTGGAATACCCATCACAGTATATTCCCTAAAATCTCTTCGGAGAAACCTTAGCGTTTCACTCCTTCGCGTTACCCAATGCATTGGAGAGCTATAATGGGCTCACCCGCCCTTAGTTTATCACGGAACCACCCGTCTTCATAATAATGCCCAAGAACCATAACATAATCATATCACATAAAACGTGCATAAAGGAAACATAAAATTTCCACATTCCAATCACGAGATATCAATACAACACATTGATATAAAAACATTATGAAAACCATTTTTAATACCAAAATAAAAGAAAAGTAAAACGTGGTATTTATTTTTCTTTTAAAAAGAAGGTATGGCTTGTAGAGGAAGCCGAAACTCAAATAACGGTCACGACGGCGGAGAAGTCGTTGTCGCCGCATACGTACGACAAAAACATTCCCTTTTGTCGTTTAGTAAACGCTTCGTATAAAAAAGATTCCTTTCGAATAAACGTAAAAGTCAAAGGGGTTTATACACCGTATAAAAGAAAGTTGTGTATAAGATAAAATATGCCTCAACGAAAGGAGATTGAGACGAAGTCCCATACCTCGTATCCGACTTGACCCGACCGTTCTTTAATCTCCTGAATAATAAACTTGAGTTAATCTCTACTTAATTATGAATCTTTTTCAAGTTCATTATTCCTTTTATACCATGTTATGAACATCATGTAATCAGTTAAGTTAATAATGTTCATTTTGTCGGTATTTGGTTCTTAAGTCAAAAATAGACTTCTTACACTTACATGTTGTTAATTTGGTCAAAGGTTCATTATATCCAAAATGGTATTCATGATGTAGATATCATATATGTCATATATATCCAGTACTTACATGCATTTATAATATTACATAATCATTTAGAGGTAAGAAATGAAATGCACCGTTCATGGAGACGGTAAGCCGTACGTACGCATGAACGCTACTTTCATTTCTATTTCATATATTCTGGAATGGAATCATAATGATATAAGAGTATATTATAATTCCAGTATAATAACATATATAATATCATTAACTTTATCCCTTACACATCCCACATATGGTATTAACGAATCAAATCACTTTCAGGGGGCGGTAGTCCGCACTTCCTAAAATGAAGATATCGTGTTTACCCATAATGGAAACCATAAAGGTATGCCAAAAATGAAAAAAAACAGAAGATTAAGGAAAACATAAACATATTATATATCATATATAAAAATAGTGACATCATAATGGCCACCTTTGAAGGTGTTAAATGAGTGTTGAACAATCATCGTTTCGGGTGGCAGAATTTCGCCATCCACGGAAACCGTATGTTCTTTAACCATTTGATGTAGTTGTGTGAGAGTGTAGCTCAAATAAATATTATAACAACATCCTTGTATATTGAAGATATTGTTGTTGTTACAAAATAAGTAAATAAAAAGGGTTTAGGGGGTTGGAGAAGCAAAATAAAACAAATGAACATGAGAGAATGAATTACCTTTAAAAGTGTAACTCCTTTTGATTTGAGCCTAAATGCTTCCTTTGAAAGGATTCTGCCCAAAGGGAATCCTCTAGGATGAGGAGAGGGATGTGGAGAGAGTAAATGGGCAGGGTTTGGCAGAGCCAAAGGCTTGAGAAGTGTGTGAAATGAGGTAGAGGTGGGGGCCTTTTATAAGAGGAGAGGAGGGGCACTTTTGGAAAGTAAAGAAATATTACTTTATTTGAAAATGTGTTTCGGTCTAAAAAGGTCCCACATTGATATAATTCGTGGATAAGGTTATAAGGGTTCGAAATCCACTCATCCAATTGGTTTTGGCCATGTGTAGTTCATAGATTTTACATTGTCTTTCCATTTTATTTAAATCGCCAAATAATGATGTCATCGCTGCATCATTATTATGTCATAAATAATTTAATTTATTTAATGTCTATAAATTATAAAAAAATTACTATGATGTATGAAATCTTTTTATCTTTCCAATTACTATTTATAATCAAAAATATGACTTGTATAACCCTACTTAAAAATTGTTTTAGTAAAACATATCATGTTTGTGTCAATTTACTTTTCCATTAAATAAAAATATATTATTGTCATTTTCCAACTAAAGTGGCTCCATGGGGTCCCCAAGATGGCCCATGGCTTTTCTTTGTCGGCCATGACTCACCCAATAGGTGTAGGACAAGTGTCATGGTGTTTTCACATTCCTATAATATCATTTTTACCTTAAACTACACTAATTACCACTAATCGCGATTAAGAACTTAATAAGTTACTATTCACCAAAAAATTATTATAATCTCATTGAACCACATTTTACTTCTTAATGACAACCATTTATGTCGGATTTTCAAAATTCAATAAAAATTAGTGGTAAAGTTTCATTTAACTGAAAAATCAGTTTGCTTGATTACCACTTAGTGGTTTCACTATTCATAAAAAATTGAAGTTTTTCAGAAAATTACCAAAAATTCACCCTAAGCTATATTTGATATTAAAAATTCAAAAATGAAGTCTATTTTACAAAATTCAAAACATATAGGTCACATTAATTAATTTAATAATTAATTCCCGCTGCCAGAGCAAAAAGCGTGTTTTTACAAAACAATAAGTATCAAAAGATTGACACCAGTTTAAGTCTAATTTCGAAGTGAAATTGATTCCAATGACCTCCATTTGATAAAATGGTAAAAATATATTCTAATTTCACTTCAAAACCAATTCAAAACATAATCTAATAATATAAATAAATTAGGTTAAAAAGTAGTTTTGATGTAAAATGCAGTATTTTTCACTATTCATAAAAAAATGAACATTATCAGAAAAATACCAAAAATTCACACAATGTAAATTTTGATGTCCCAATCATAAAGAATAAGTTTATTTTGACAAAGATAGTTTATAAAATTGTCAAAATATAGATTCAAAAATGGTTTTCCATCAAAAGGCAGTAAAACAATCTTTTAAGAATATTAGTGTATTCCATGCATAAGATTGTATTTATTTTCATTTTAAGCCTCTATAACACTATCTTAATCATTAATAGACATAGATAAAAATATCTATTATTCATTACTTACTTGGGATGTTACACTTAGAGATATTATTTAGAACTAGAGGGAGTTTTTAAGATCATTAGTTAAATGAGAATCCCTTAAAATATGATTTTTTTCGAAGGGGGAAGAAATTTGATTAAAATCAAGAGGAAAATGCTTTGCGTTTGATATTTTTTCAATAAAAACTCATGTTTAAACTTATATAAAATAAACTTTATCATGTGATTTTAAGGTTATTTAGAGTTCTATTGGTTTTTTAAATTGTTTGGGAGGATTTTTTATAAAGTCTAAATAGGTTTGTTGTAATGAAAAATTTGGTCTAGAAAATGGAAAAGTATTTATGAAATAAGAATAAATTTTGATGACTAAGAGTAAATTTTATATACATAATATTAAATCTATGATAAATAAGATTAAATGGGTTATATGTAAGAATAAATTTTAAATAAATAAGATTAAATATATGATTTTTTGAATAACTTTGATACAAATGATTAAAATTATCATAGATTATATGAAATTTGTAATAAGTAATATTTCATAATTTACCAAAAAAAATTGAATGTGGCTAATGGAAAAAAAATCTTCAAATAACTTCTTGGAATATGTCTCATTACTAATGGATGATTAAGAATGAACAAAAATAGATTATAGAAGGTATCTAAAATAAATCAAAGAAGAATAATAAGGAAAAATTATTTGAGGTTTTAAATTTGAATGATAAGATGTTTAGAAGTATTTGAAAGTAGTTAATTATTTTAATTACAAATTTTAAATTAAAATTTGAAGTGGTAAAATGTATTTCTGATGTGCAAGACAAGCAATGGGGTTATTTTAATATTCTAAAACTGAATAAGATGAGAATAGAGCATACATGATTTAAGGAGATGATAAAGTAGAAGAAAATGAATTATAATACAAAAAAAGGTTGTGTTCTAGTAGAGGGTTCATCACCCCATTGATTCTGAGTATCATGAAGATTTATATAAGTATTCATGTTTGTTTAATATTGATGAATTTAAATGAAATATGAATTATTGGTAGTCAATAAAATCATTGTAATTTAGATAACCTCTACCTCATCCAATAATAATATAGAAATGCAACTTATCATGATAATACTCAGGAGATAGTGTTATTGATATTATTATATTATGAGTCATGGAAATACCATTTTAATTGTATCCACAGTGATTCTAGTTGAAAATGTGGTCAAGGGTTCTTCTAGATCATGTCTAGGATGCATCTTCTCATCATAATTAGTGAACCTTAAACAGTATGTTTTTAATTACATAATCTGTATAAATATTAGTAGTGAGATCCTTGAATATAATATTTGACATGGGTTTATTTCATAATAAATAATGATAGATAAAACATATATTTCCATGGTCCTCCCCATATCAGTGTACCATCACCATTCATTTAGGATATATCAATACCTAATAGAGAATTCAAAATTTCCTTAATTGTTAATCAACTATTTGGTGTTTTCTAAGAAATAGTTCCAATGTGTTTAGAGATTCATGTTTATGTCTTCTTTATATTATAAATATCAAATTAATTCTAATATTACCAAGAGGATTTACATTTTTATATAAAAAAATATTATATATAGATATATTATAAGTTTACATAGTCATGATCCATCATTCTGGGAATATTGGAGGCTAATAATAATGGTTTTACACCACATGTAGAAACTGAACCTATGAAAATAGTTGGTATAAATAACATAGATAATGATGATAACACATAAAATTTAATATTTCAATCAATTTTAGAAAAACTAATTTCTCAATGTGAATAGAATAATGACCACAAATATAATTTCCGATAAATTAGAAAATATTTATCATTGAAATGTGAAGGTGATGAAAACCAAGATACAGGTTCGTATGTTAAGATAGGAATAATTAAAAATTAATAATGATGAAATATTAGATAACAGCTTCACTCACATTAAAGAAATTTTGAATACCATAAGAGGTTTTAGTGATAATATTAAAGACTCTACAGTTACAAAAAATTAATTATGTATCTTTGTTGGTTTATTTGATGCAATTACTTCATAACTCAATGTACATTAATCAGACACACTTCCATTATATGAACTCTGTATTTATCTTTGATATTTTTTATATATGTTCTACAAACATTTAACCATTTGATATATATTAATAACAATTAATTTATTTTGTTTTATACATAATTATGAAAGCCCTTTACCATATTTAAATTGTATTAATTTCATTTGATATAGGTATGGAATTTTGAGTTGAAGAAAACAAATACCATTGTAATTGTAGACATTATAAGAATAATTAAAACATTAGAATATACTTTATAAAATAATTTTTTTAGAACATTAGATGATTCTATATAGAGTGTAGATGATTAAATTAAAAGTTTATAACTGTCATTAGGGACTTTGGATTAACCCTATGTGTTTTGATGAGTCATCAAGTAGTTATTTTCAGATTTTTTTTATTTTACAATAAAAAATTTATTATCACCAGTTTAGTAAAATATCTATTTATGCATAGATTCATGAAATCATGATAGGATAATAAATGAAATGGATCATGAACAAAATTCATGGAAAATTGGAATTCAAATATTTAAAATAATATTTCATGATGTGTGATTATATTTTTCTCGGAGTCAATGTCCAATATCTTTGATACAAACCAGAATTAAGGACTTCCAAAAAACTATTTTGGATGAAATATTTATATTCAGTGTGTGAATATAGAAATAATTTAAGAGGAAGTAGTGTTTTGAGAATTTTGAGACATATGATTGATAACCTACAACACTAAAGACTCATTATACAATGAATGTGAGAGTCATAAATAATATAACATTAAATCCATTTAAAAAAAATAGTGGTTTAGTAAAACTAACTCAACATCCACTAATCAAATCTCATACTTCTAAGGTTGTGGAAGGATATTAGTCTCATATATATATGATCTCAAGCACGATCTTTTTATCTTGAAGATGATATGAGTAGAGGAATACATGAATTACACATTTCAAAACTATTCAAGTATTTAAAACCATATTATATTAAAGTAATGTTCTTTGTGTACAAACATCGTATGGTTAAAATAAGATATGGTTCATCTCAAATAAGAGTAACACTTCTGTTGATGATATTTTGGTACTAGTATAAATGTAACCAAACATTTATCATTATATGTTTACGAATCCTACTAATGAATTAGAATAGACAAATCATTATAGAAACTTGTATGTAGACTGTATGAATTTATAATAACTAATAATTATAAGGATAATTTTATCCATTACACAACCAGAGGTTAATAATAATAAGGATTAAACTCTCACCTCAGTGATTAATGATGTCAAAATTATCATTTTATTTTTCTTATTTATATATATTTGTGTGAGGAAATAATATTATTGGGGGATAATTAATATTATAGTATATATATGTTTAATTATTTAAGGGAATGAATTAGTAAAAAAATGTACCGCATATTTAACACCACCTCCTCCATCAATAGGCTATTGGATTTGTGTACTACCAATATTATCATATATGAGGACTCTCATTATATTATACTCATTAAAATTTTAATCAAAGAAGGTAAATTTCTTGTGACTAACATTGGTGTTTTCTTTTTCATTGGGAAAATTTTCATTGATGGAAGAAACTAATGTTACATTAACTATTTTTACAATGTATGGATGTTAGTGGTGTTGTTACAATTTTATTTCCACTCTTTTTTGAAGATTGGATATGAAAATTACTAATAATATAACCCTATATATATATATATTATATGATCATAAATAAAAAATTGTCATCAATCTCAAAGTTATTTTGAACAAAATTGATGGCTTTACGGGAATTCAATGAAATGTGGGAAAAACTCGAGAATATATATAAACAAAATTTCAATATCAATAAATATAATTTGTAGATTTGGTGGGGAAATTTAGATGATATCATAATAAATGAGGATTAATCTATTTAAGTCTAGTTAACCATATAAAATGATATAGTTAGTCATGTTGAAGGATTGGGAAGCATGTTTGAAAACTTTATGGTTGTTAAGAAATTAATAAATATTTTTGTAGAAAAATTCAACCCGGAGGTATTTGATATGGAATATAGAGAATATCTATCCACTGATGAGCTTGATAATACTCTTCTCAATTATATAATAATAAATGAATAAAAATCAACATTATAACTAAATGAGTGATAAAACATAATGACATGATAAATTCAAAAATAAAAGAAGATAAACTTGAGAATTTTAGTGGCTTATATATATATTTTTGTAGTGATTAAGTCCAAATAGATGTTTTGGGTGCTATATAAAATGTGAAAATGATTAAAGGAATGTATAAAGAAAAACTCAAACATAAATTCATTAAGTGTGTGGGAATTGGAAATTTTACTATAGATTATCCTTGAAATAGAATTTTGGGTATTCTAATGAGGAATATAATAAAGAGATTCCTCTGATAATGTATACAGGTATTTGCTTCGAAGAAAATATGATATCAAATGAATGGAAAAATAAAATAATGGGATTAAAGAAAATTATTTTTCTATGTTTGGTGAAAGGGTGTTATTTTAATTCCAAAAATGTTTCTGAGAAGGAATGTACAATTAGGGGTTCACATATCATCGCACATATTGAGGAAAAAGAATAATGCTCAAGAAGTAAAGGAGAAGAGGAAGGAGTTGTTTCTCTTATAGTGAACAAGTTTAAAACTAAATTTAAATGTGACTTTGTAGAAATAATAAAATCAATAGATATGTCAAATATCTTAATATGGATTTAAACAATATGAATGTGAAATTTCTACATCCTAAAATAATCACAGTGAAGAGATAAATCATCTTAGAAGTTAATGTGGATGAGAAATAGAGAATCATCTAAAAAATTGAGAAGAGGATTATTAAGAATAAATGCATAACTGGGATGAATGAATTTTTTAGAAGGAATAATAGTTTATTATAATGATAATTGTTTAATTTGATAATAACTTTGAAGTGAAATTTGTGCCCTTACTATTTTTTTGAAAAATCTTGTGCATCAAATCTAGTAAATTTTCCACCTCCATTAACTAAAAATATTATATCTATTACAACCAAAAAGGTGGGTTATAACCCCAATAGGGAAAATTTTAGGTTGATAGAAACCCTAATACCTTGATATTTTAATGTCATAACATTTTATTCTATGTTATATATGACAGGAAACACTAGGCCTAAAAACCCATGAAATGTATTCCTTTAACATTAATCTCTTTGATAGATTGTGGAAAACACAACCCCGAGACTAAATGAACTATAATATTGTATACCATTATAAATTAACCATACAATTGGTTGGTGTGAATCATATTAACTAAAATATTAATGTTATGATTATCAATTTATTATAAATAAAATAAGAATCGTTAAAAAGGAACTCCTTTATGAAAACTATATTATTTAAGGCAATTTAGTTTTACACTGTACATGTAATATAAAATTAATTTTTACAAATTTTATAAAATAAATTTTAATAAATGAAGTTAATTTTTGGGATCATCTTATAAAAATTGTCTTATTATGATTTTTTTTTCTAAAATGCTTCATTTTTCAATGAATAGTTCAAATTATGATTTTTATTGAAAACTATGTTTTTATATTATTAATTCACGATGATAAATTACATTTTAAATTTTTTTAAAAGTAAAATTAGGAAATTATATTAAATTTTATCATCTTTATTTAATTTTAATTAAATTAGAATTCAATTTTGATATTAAAGTCCTCAATAAATATATGAATATTCTATTTGGAAACGCTCATTTTTGTTACATTTGCAGATATAAATTAAAATTTAATCATTCTAATTCTATGAATTTAATTTAGAAAAAAATTATTAAATATTTTTAATCAGAATAATATTTACTATCTTATAATATCAATGTAATTTTGGACCATTATAAAAACTAAAATAGTAAAAATTAATTACTGTGGTTAACGTAACAACTGATTTACCGAGGGATAAACTAAAAAGATATGGATTATAATGACCTAAATAATTTTCCAACAACAATTTTATATAAATATTAAAACCTTGTAACCTATAAGTTTGGATAATGACCCATATTTAATTTTTTCATGGTAATAATGTTGTTGTAATTGATTCTTTTCAAAAATTCAATGTGTGTCCTCTTCCACACTTATAAAGGCCAGCAACTTTAATCCTCTATTTACACTTGCAAATCAATTTGGTTTGGCCAATACATGATAAAATAAATTTATTAATCCAATATAAACATCCTAGATTCCTTTTTTATTTCATAAATCCAACCTATGAAGGCTTTTGGGGAAATCCTAAAGATGTTGTTCGATGAAGAGGTAATATTCTACAATAAGAATTATTATTTTGTTCCTTATTCCAACTCCTTCAAATTTTATTAACCAATTCATATATAATAACCTCAATATATTACATATATATATATTATTATTTTAAGGTAATTACCTATATATTTATCCTCTTTCATCAAATGGGCAGAAAAACTGTCGATCATGTGTACGACAGACTACACCTCACAAACTAACGTAACTCATTTTCCATCACCTCCATTAAATGATAGATATAATTTTGGATTTAACTCCTTTATATGATAATATTTATATTATTATAATTATTCAATTATAACATAACATATACCGTCTTAAATTCCATACAATTTAAATTAGGATAGTGTTGCTGCTGTTTGTGGAGGAGTATTGCCTCTTGAAGCGACATGATTCATTTTTCACTTACACTGTACAAGGAATATAATAAGGATACATTTAGTGAATAAAAATTATCTATACTAAATAATTTTGATTAATTCAAAATTATATATCAAAAAAATCCCCACCCGTTCAATTGTTATGAAAATGATATTGTTGCTTGTGTGTATGCATGGTCGACCATCTCCAAGAAGCAATGCGATTAATTTTCCACGTCCAAAAACCAATAGTTAATATAAAAATGTATATTTTGAGTCAAGGGAAATCGTCTAAAATTCTCGTCATTGAATAGTATTATATTGTTATGAACCTAATTTCTGTTATATGGTCCACATAGTAACCATTTATATTTAATACCTGGGACATTTATTTTATTTTCCAGTTTTAATTTGAATTATTTCATATAAGTGGATTTTAATTGAAAATTTCCAAGTGGTAAATAATTTCATAACTCAATTTCTTTTAATTGGGTTATATTACTTCATTTTTTTCAATGATAATATTTAATTATGTGTGTATTAAATTTTTAATAAATTATTTTTTTATATCCATTATTTTTATGTGTATTTAAATTTGATACACACAATCCATTTTTTTGAAATTCTCACTTCAATTTTATGATCTTTTTAAGGATTTATTTAACAGTATCATTTTGAATATGATTATTTATGATTGAATTTACAAAGAATGAAATTATTTGATCATTTTATAAAAAAGCCTTTCATTTTATTCTACTCTAGTTACTCATGAGGTTTTAATATAATAGTACCATTTTTCAAGTCTTTGGTACATAAAATAATTACGAAAAATATTATAAAAAATAATACTAAATTTCTCTTTTAGATCAAAAATCCTTTTTCCTAAAAACCTATGTTTTATAAAGAAACAAAAATAATTTTAAAATTATAGAAATTATTTATTAAATAAAATTTACCCCACGTTTTACTTCTCAAAATTGTTTTAAAGGAATATTCATGTCATTTTCTAAACATATCTTGTCACTCTTTTAACAAAATTGTGATAGGAATCATTGTTTTAATGTTTATAGAATGAATGTAATTTCCCTCCATAATGGACACTCCATGTTTTAATGGTTCCCTTATAAATTTTAAAGGTTATTTCAAAATAAATTTATTTTCAAATTATTTTTTGGACTATTTGTTTTAATAAAAAATATTTTAAATGAAAAAAATAATATTTACCTCAAGAATGTTTTTAATGATAATTTTATGGTATTCATTAATGATAGTAAAACTTTATTTTACTTCTAATACCTAAAGGATATGTTGTACTAAAACTATAATTATTCCATATATGTATGGTTTATGATAATATTTCCCAAGGAATGTATTGACATTTACGTTTTGGATTTATTGTTTGAAGTCACTAATTTTAACTAGAAATATTCACTTTCTTATGATCATTGGAAATTAAATTTTCTTTTAATATACATCTTATTAAACATGGATATATTTATTTCTTAAACCATATATCATTTCAAAAAACAATATTCTACATTGAAATTTATTTTTGTATCTATGAAAATATTGTTAAATATATATTCTTTACTCAATACAGATATTTGATGATAAGGAAAATTGTTCATAAATTAAATAGAATATTATATAAATGAGGAATTCTTTGTATAGTACATGAGCCTCAGCCCAGTTAATGAGGACTTAGAAAGTGCATCAAAGAGACTCGAGATCAAATCTGGGTAGAGACATATTTCTGGGTTACTGTCACAGTACTATAGTAGGTACTATATTAGGTACTGTAGAAAGTAATGTTAGGTATTATAGAATCTATAACTATTCATCTATTTAGGCCTTTGGGCCACTAGTTTGGTCCTTCATTCTTTCAAGGCCTTCGGGCTACCCAAGGCCTTCAGGCCAGTAAGGATTTTGGGCCACCTCAAGGAATTTGGGCCACCTCAAGGCCTTCATACCACCTTAAGGCCTTCAGGCCACGTGATAATGCAGATGCAACCAGACCAATTACATAGAATATGGACCTAGACTAGGATTCATTATAAGATCATTCACAAGAGAAGAGATATCCATAAATGGAAGATTGACATGGTATGGGATTTCTATCGATACTTGGCATGTGCAGCGCTTAAAAGGACAACTAATCGACCTTCCACGTGAAGGTGGAGAGTTGAAATGATGAAATTCACTTGGGGGTGCAGTTCCAAGTTGTCTTATTAGGTATTATTTACTATTATACCTATGGGTCATGTAATTTTTCAGTTAAACCCTTATCCCTTTTAAGGGTTCCACCACATCCCTTGAAAGTGGATTATCAAAAATCTATAAAAATTGAATGCCTTTGGGCAATTCAAGAGGAATTCATTGGATAAGAATTGATGGGTTGGGCCTTGATTTATATAGACCCTAGATGTATATGTATTCTCATGAGGTTAATCATTAAGATAATATTATATAGTGTTTTACCCATAGTTTAATAATATATTTTAAAGGGTCATGATAGTACATGTATCAAGAAACCTGAGATCATGAAGTCCTATAATTAATCATTTCTATTATTATGAATTATGTTATTTTTATTATCCATGATATTTTATCAATGATAATGTATTTGGATGTAGTTCATTCTCATTTTACTGATTAAATGGAATGTGTTTTTATTTATTTACCTTACTATATTAATATATCCTTATCCAGTCATTATAGTCAAGTAATTAATTAAATGTAATCTTTTTTAGATATTTATATTTTTATATTGATTATTATACATGATTTTTTCCACTGATATTATATTTTGATACATTTAAATTCATGTTTATTGATTATATAGAATGTGTGTCCAGTTATTTTCCATTCCATGTTGTTTTTTATTATTAATTCATGATAGCTTTTGTTATAGATAAATATGACTCAAAATTTGAGCATACAATTTTTTCTTCCACTACTTGGAATCTAGGAAATTTACTATGAATAATATGAAATAATATTCTAGAGTTAATAATTATATTTTAAAGAAAAATATGTTATAATTATTATTTTAAAATTTAATAGGGGAATCATGTATGTATCTGGCGTACCAAAAGTACTAAACTATTCGGTTCATGAGGATCTGATTCCTTTATAAGCTAATGCATTAATGTAAGATATCATCTATGGGTTACTAGAGTCAGGTTTGATATAGTTTGAATCAATGTATGTTCAAGAGAAAACTTGGTAACTAGATTTAGGGGGAAAATAGTTTAGGAAACATAACCCTATGATAAACTTTGAGGATAAGTGTTGAATAACATCCTAAAGTTTGTTAAGAGAAGATTGGTTTTTACTAGAAATACATCCCTTTATGGATACTAGCAGTGAACAAGGTTGTAGAATAGTATTTCCAAGGGGTAATAAATATGAAATTGGAACATTGCGCTTGACTTGATCATCACCTGGTACAAAAAATAGGCTTTACTACTCACTTGATTTCATAATCCCATGGGTTATGGTTAGAATAATTCACATTTCCATAAATACATTTATGTATAATTTGAAAAGATAATTGAAATAAAATTGAAAAAGTTTAAACCTGCGATTTTATATATTGAAAATAATGTTTCATGATTTAGATATTCAATAATTGATTATGTGGTATCCATCTATTATTATGATTACGTAGAATATGATTTTTGGTTTTATTAAATGGTTATTACATGAAGGAATCATTTTAACATTGAAAATGAATGACAGTCTAGTGAATATAAACAAACAAGTGGGATTTTTACAAGAGTGAAATAAATCATAATTATTCCAAATTAGTTATCAAAAAATATTCTTAACAACTTATATTTTAATCAACTCCCATACTCGCCATAGAGGAGAAGGAAAATTTTTTCTAAGAGATCAAATGGTGGTGGCAATAGGGGAAATATTTCTCTATTTCCATTATTTCATAAATTTTGAATTATTAATCAATGAAAGATTCTCAAAGTAATGGGAAAATGTTTTATATTTAGAAAAAAAGGGAATAAAGTATTGAATTTCCATGAAAAATTGATTATTTTTATGAATTGAAATAAATTTCTTCTCTGAGATCCATTTATTTTTCTTTTTCATAAATATAGGGAAATTTGGTATTATTCAAATAAATGCCAACTTGAAAATGTTAACTTCTATAGGAAGGAATGATCTACATTAAAATAAAATGGTTAAAATATTTATATATTAGGATTGAATAATTATGTTCTACAATATTTTTAAACCAATGGTATTTTGGTAAAAAAAATATTGAAATATATATGTATTGTGATAAATTTTAGAATAATATTTTTTTTACGAACATAAATGATATTGATACCATCATGGGATTATGATTTTATGATTTCTCATATGTTCGATTTCTTAACCATCCCATTTTAGGTTTCTTTTATAGGAGTATATGAAGATTAAGGATATATTGGGAAAAATTATGGCAATACATCCCATTAGTTTAATATATGTTTTAGGGAGAAAGAAATGTAATGAAAAATTATATTACATTTTTGGGGGTAATTTTAATGTCTTTAGTTGCCTTTAGGTTTTATCTTATATTAATGTTGAGTTAATTATGGGTTATTAAACATTGTTAACATTATAGGATTAATATTAATATAGTTTTAGAAAAATTACATCTCACGAGATTGGTGACACCCCATCGGATCATGTAAGACCGCATGGCATGAACCTGTAACCAAAGGATGATAAGGGTGTTTTTTTTATTATTATCCTGAATGATGATCTATTAGTATGTCATTATTTTCACTTAAATTATTTTAATAATAAGTATTTATGATGAATCATTAGTGTAACTATTGAGGTTTAGAGATTAATAACTTTTATTAATTAAATCATGTTGGGAATATTTTTAGAGATCGATGAAATGACATTTCAGTATTGTAGGGCTCTTAAAAATTTATCTACATCAAGAATAAAAACAATCATTTTTGTATATTCGTTTTCTGGTGTAAGAGATGAATTATATATCTATTAAGGAAAACCCAAAGGATGAAAGTGCGCCAATGAAATTATAAAATATAACGTGAGTATATTTCCTTATATTTATATATAGTAAAATTGCTTCTAAACATTAAGAAGAGGTTATTGAAAAAAAATATCCTATTAAATTCATATCTAATGAATCAAATAGTATTTAAATCATCACAGATTTAGGGTTTTTAGGTTCCTAACATAACATTCGTCATTCACTTTATTGTGACCAATGACCTCTAAGACACACTATAATTATTTATGAATTTATTCCATGACCATATCATTATGTTCCGCCAATTCTCTTATACTTGGAAACCTAGTTATGTGTTTCTTTTTATTACCTTCCTATTTCCCTTTTTCTCTAATCAATATTTTGTTCTATTAACCCTTTTAAAATGCGGGGTTTTCAATAATGGTATTTCCAAATTTCAAACCCCTGGTTCTTGTGATCTTATTTAAACTCTAGGGATAAAATTTAATAAAGATGGGGAGAAAGTAAAACCATGATATTTTAAAAGGATAACAAAATATTATATATATAATAAAATTTGTAACACTTTGCTTAAACAACCCATTAAATATATTTATTTAAATTCAATCCCTCTAATAGCTTTCAAAAAATAGAACCCTCATTCTAAATGAACCATATTATATTATATTGTAATAACATAAATATTAAATCTTTTGTAATGAATTTAAAAAAAAATTAATAAAATTATGTTTTTTCATTTATTATAAATAAAATAAGAATCATATAAAATAAAAATATATGTTTTACAAAAACAATATTTTCTCTAAAACATGGTTTTGTTATACTTTTCCCATATAATATAAAATTAACCACTACTACTTTTAGAAAATGTATTCGATAAAATAATATTAATTTTTTATGTCATTATATTAAAATTTTCTAACGGTATATTTTTTTGATTTATTAAAAATGCTCCATATTTTGATGAATAGTGAAAATTACTTATTTTTATGGAAATATATATTTTCATATAAACAGTTTACAAGGATAAGATACATTTAATTTTAAAAAAATAAATAAATTTAGATCAATTATATAAAAATATAAATAATTTATGTCACTGGAATCAATTTTATATAGAATGTTGATATTTTAACCCTCCATACTTATAAAAAATTCATCCTCGAAAACTCACTTTTTTGTTGCACCTACATGTATAATTTTAAATTTGATTCTTCCCTATATGTGAATTGAATTTAGAAAAATATATTCCATATTTTTTTTCATAATAATTAATTTTACCTAATAATTTATATTTAATCCATAACTATTATGAATAGTAAAAATTGTAATAATTCATTGTTGTAGTTAAGGTGAAAACTCATTTACCAAGGGGATAAACTGAGTAGATAAGGGTTTAAATGACCTAAAACCTTATCGAAATCCCATTTTATGGTAATACATGGACCTTATCACCTATAAATTTTTTGATTAACATATTTTGGAGGATTTTTCATTATTAATATGAGGGTATAATTAATTCTTTTAAAAACTTAATGTTTGTCATCTCCCCCAAATATAAAATGCCACCAACTATCCTCTACTATTCACACTTAAAATCCAATTTCTTCATGCAGGACCTTCCAAATAAATTTCTATACTCTCATAAAAACATCTTAGATCACTTGGTTTCATCATAAAACTAACCTATGAAGGAATTGTCTTTAATCGTAATGTTTTTTTCTGGAGAATAGGTAACGTTAAAAAATAATATTTTTTATATTATTTCTTCTTCCACATCAATAAAATAGTTTTAAAACATGATTATATTTAAAAATAGTAATAATAAAAATATTAATATTTTATTATGATAATTTCATGACCTATATCCATATACACTTCTATCAAATGGGTTACAAAGCTGTGGGTCGTCTGTATGGTGGACTACCGCTTTACGAACCAATATAACTAATTTTCATCACAAACTTTAGTGGATGGATATAATGATGAATTTAAAAAATTTCAATTATAATTATGATATTATTATACTTATAGAATTATAGTATCAAATGTTCCTTCTTAATTTCAATTCCTATTACCTTACTATAACATCGCAAGTGTGTATGGCAGACTACTACATCATGGAGCGATGTGATTCCTTTTAAAATTTATATTTACATGGAATGTAATATGGATAAATTTAGTGAACATAAGTGATATATATATATGAAGTTATATTTATTATGGAAAATAATAATATCTCACACTTCCTTAACCTTTCACTTGTTAAGGGAATGATATCATCACTCATGCATATGTACGGCCCACTATCTCTATATTTTGATGGGATTCATTTTCCTTGTTCAACTTCAAAAAAGGATTATAATAATGTTTATTATCATCAATATTATATTTAAAAAATTAATATAAATCTTTATATTATGGATCTATATCCTATACCCAATAATTATAAATTTCATGAATAAACATGCATGAGAAAACAAGACAATTAATACCCAAAATAATGAAAATAATTAAATATTAATAATTAATAGGTGATGATAAATTATAATAGGATCATATATGTCATTTAAAAAATTTATATTCTTCTAGTATAAATGAATAACATTTTAAAGAACATTATACATGAGGTTCAAGAATTTTCTCTAGAAGTAAGTGTGGGGTAAGGGGCTTCATCTCAATTTCCATTCATTGAGGTATATTGTAATGTTGTCCACCTATTTGATTTTAAATGGTGTATATACATCTCCATTAACATTAAATATAAAGTTAATTAATTTTATTATATTTATAAATGTGTATTATTTCATCCAATGGAATTTTACTTGAAAATTACTATGTTGTAAACTCAAAAACAATTCATTAGGTTATATTACATTTTCATTATCTTTGATATTCTATGATTATGTGTTTATCTAATTTTTATATATTATCTTTTATGTAAACTTGTTTAATTTTTATTTATATTTGATACATATAATATATTCATTAGTTAATTCTCAATTCAGTGTTATGTTCTTTGTAAGGGTTTACTTCGTAATCTCATATTAATTAGTATTTTTTATGATTGAATTTACATTTAATACAATTATTTTATTATTTTATGTTAAAAATCATTAATTTTATTCTTCTCAAGTAATTCAGGATTTATTCATGTAATAATACTATTTTCCCACACTTTAGTAAATAAAATTATTGAGAAAATGTTATAATGAAAGCTGAATTCATTATTATCTTCAGGTGATAATCATTTTTATTTCAAACCCGTAATCTCAAAAAATGTTTTCAAAAAGTGATGTTAACATTATAAAAATTATTTATTAAATAAATTTTTATCCATTTTTTAATTTAAAAAAAAATATTTTTAAAGTAATCTTCATCTCATTTTTTAAATTAGTCTTGTTTTTATTTTACTAAAAATGTGGAAGGAATCATTATTTCATTGTGAATGACTAGTAATAAGTTTCCATCTATCATGAACACTCATTGTATTAGAGATTAATTTATAATTTTCAATGGTTATTTTCAAATAAAATTATTTGAAAAATATATTTAGTATGTTAGTTTTTTAAATAAAATATTTTCAATTTGAAAAGTATATTTTCGTCATAAGATTTTTTAAAGGTATTATTAATATATTCATCGATAATAAAAAACCTTTATTTTACTTATAATACAAAGGGGATATGTCATATTAATAACATCCTTATTAATTATATGGATGTTTAATTATTATTTTTACTAAGTAATGTATTTATATTCACTTTCATTATTCATTTTTTGTATTCATTGGCATTCCCTAGAAATATTCACTTTCTTATGATACTTGGACATTAAATTCCTCATAAATAACCATATTATTTATCATGCATATATTTATTTCTTAAAATATACATCATTTCTACAAACATTGTTCTATATTGAAATTTATTTTATTATATATGGAAATAATGTAAAATATTTATTCTTTACTCAATAAAAATATTTTGGGATAAGGCACATTGTTCATGAATTAAATAGATTTTTCGATATATGATGAATTCATTGGATATGAAGTGATGGGTGGTTCTTAGAATTAGATATCTCACAGATTCATTATTAGTCTCATGAGGTGACTTATTAAGCTTACATTAAATGGGGTTTTACTTATAGATTTTAACTATCCTGTGAATAGCCTTGATAGTTGTGGTATCATGAAACATTAGATCATGATTTCCAATAATTATGTCTTTCCATTCAAGAGAATTTATTTATTATTGTTATGAATGATATTTTTTCAATGATATTATATTTTTATACATTTAATTTTATGTTTATTGGTTAAATGTCATGTTTTTTAATCATTTACCTTTCCATATTGATTTTTCCTTATCTGATGATGATAATCAAGTTATTCATCAAATTGCATGTCTTTTAGTTATTTTCTATTACATATTAATTATCATCCATGAGATTTTTTCACTAATATCTTTAGATTCTTTTCATTATTTGTTTATTTATTACATGGAATGTGTGTTTTGTTTTTTAGCTTTCCATGTTTTTTTTCTAATTAATTCTATATTTATTTTGTTTTACTTAAACTATGCTAATAATTTCTTCTCACCCTAATTTTTTACCCTTCCCAAGAATAAAGTATGTGTATTGAAAATGATATGAAATAATGTTTTAGAGGTAATAATGATATTCTTGAAAAATATTTATGTTGTAATTTTTGTTTTAAAATATAATACGAAAATCATGTATGTATGTAGATTACCAATAATACTAAATTATTTGGTCCTTTAGGATGAAATTCCTTGTATCTTATTCATTTATAATAAATTCATAATGTTTCACCATGTTACTATTTTTGGGGTTATAACAAAAACCCTCAAAATATGGTTACTATAACTAAACTAGTTTAGAATTGTGAAAAGAATCTTGATTTCATTGAATCTCTACATAAAAATATTGATTTTGTACCAAGACAATAAGGGGATTTAAAAATATACACTAAACAATTTTACTGAAGAACCGTATTCAAGGTCTTTTATTGGTGTTATGGTTTGTAGGTGTATAAATTGTATGATTATTGGTACTATATGTTGTCTTGGAAATCATTTTGTTAATGACTACAGTGGGGGTGAATTGAGGTTTTTTAATTTAATTTTCCTTAAAACTACACACATTGAAAATTAAAATAAATATATCATCAACATTAAATTAGATAACAAGTGTAATATTAAAAAAATATAAGGATAAAATTAAAATGTATTTATTGTGGTTTAGGGAAAAATCCCATGTTCCACTCTATTAATCACTCCCTCTGAATGTTTTTAGATATCATAATAAGGGCCTTTATTTTAGGGACCACAATAGTGATTGGAAGAAATTATAAATTTTAAAAAAATATACCAAGAGATTTTATTGGGTTCTATAGTTTACAATACAACATTAAATAAAATCATTTTGTATTGAATAAACATTATTAACACATCTTTATAATATTTTATTTAGTTACATAGATTTAAATAAGAGGCCAAAACTGAGTATGAATGATTATGTTATTATTCAAATTCCCTAAAAACTTTTATTGAATGTATGCATTACGTATTTTTGAAATTAAACCTCTCCTTTAAATAAAATGGTTATGTGTAAATAATATAGTACTCAAAAATTAATTTTTTTCCATTTTCATTTGGATTTATCCAGAAATAGAAAACAAAATGGTATCATATTTGTATATATTTAATATTTATTGAATCATTTCACTTTGTGGAAATAATATCCTTAATTAATAAATAATTTAATTAGTTATACATCTCTAGTTTTTATAAAAATAAAAGTGTGTGTAGAATTTTTTTTATATATAGTAATGATAATAATCTCCTGAATATTATAATTAAATTTCACAAGAGTGCTAAAGAATATAGAGCATCATAAGTTCATAGTATCATATGACATAATTTAAAAGTATTCATATGATCCTATTACATTGCAGGTTATAAAGAGGTTTTACTAAAATCCCATAAATGTTTTAACATAATAAAATACACTGATCATAATACTTTTTTGTTTGATCAAATTTATTTTTTTCCATTATGTTCATATGAATTTCTTATGAATATAATACTACATTCAAAACTTAATCCTTAATTCATAATGTTAATATTAACAATGGAACTTCAGTAAGATAAATTATTCATGTTGTAATTCTTCATCATGAGAAATTATAGACATTAGCATAAGTCTTTATTGGATTATAGTATTTAAACATAGGACATTTTTTAATCATAATACATATAGGCATTGAAATTTTTTTAAAATTGTAATTTGACATAAAATTTATAGTTATCGTAAAGCATCACTATAAAGATTCAGTACATTGTAGGAATTGAATGTATAACATAAACTCATAGAAATATTTATAAAAATTATTATAAAAATCATATATAAAAATATTTTTATAATAAAAAATATTGATCTACACACTTTAAAAAATATTATTATAATCAAAATTAAGTTTATTTTATCATTCAAACATTTCATAAATTGGGATATGTAGAAACAACAATTGTATTTCGAAAAATATAACATTTTTTAATTATTAAAAAACTCATGATAAATTATACATAAAATTTTATATATTTTCAGAACATAATATTTCAAGTAATAATATTTCAAAAAGGTACAAATTATTATACCATAGAATATTAAAATTAATAAAAAAATTTTTATACTCGTTTCCTCCATTTTGTGAGAACAAAAATATTTTTAAAAGAATAATTGTAAGACATTCAATATAGAGAACTTAATTTTATAACTAATAGAATAGATAACTAAAATTAACTAGACTTTGTAATTGAGTGGTAGAAACTTACTAAAAACCTAAAATATAATAAAAATTAATTTAAAAAAAAATTTCACAGAAGAAAATGAAATAAGAATAAAGTATTGAACATCATTACATAAATAATATAATTAAAAATGATCCAAATATATATATATATATATATATATATATATATATATCATCCAAATGACATAGATACATCAATACATCGGCTCAGTATATCGATCAACTAAAGGTTCATCATGAGAAAAAGGATGGGTTGGTGATGCAGTAGGACTAGGATCTGCACCAAGATCACGAGGGCCTTTATGAAAGACTACATTATTATGGTTCATGATATTTACTTTTTATCTAGTTTCCCCTAGACTTATATTATCCCATCCCATCCATGTTATCACTGATAAAAAGGAATTTGGAATCCTTTGAATCTTCTCTTCATCAACCTTTATAACATTAGAGTGAATATGATTGGAATTTAGATGTGTTAAGCTAGAGGTAGAAGCTATTTATCTCTAGGTAAGTGTAGAAACCTATGATTCAGGATTAAGGTATAATTTCATATGACCAAAATATTATTATAATTATTTCATGTAAGATAGATATATGTCTGGTGGTATATTTTTTCATAGACTTTTTCTTTCTCATTTAGAATTGGACTTTCAAAGCCTGTCTTACATCCTCATTAGCTCATCCTTAATATAGAAAAGAAAAGTAAAAAAAACCTAATTTATGTCTAAGTTATTAATTATTCTACATTTAAAAAAGACTGGGTATGTGGTTTATAGAGAATATAATGATAGTTTCTACAAATGAGTTGATCATTTGACTAATATGTTCAATGAGGTCCAACAAAATCTTTAAGAAACCAAAATTCCTTTCAAAATATTTTGGGAAGAAACAAAATATTCTAGGTTTTGTGGATCTAAAAAAATGATTTCCCTAAATAAGGATTTGATGTAGCCATATCCTACCTTTGGACAATGACAAACCGCTTGACTACCTCAAGGATATATCTGTTAGAATGTGACTTCTCTAAATATTTTTAGGACATAAATTAATTCTTATTAATTAGTTAACTAAGAGGTCTTTTTAGGATTGAGATGATTCTGATTGTTGTATCTAATGATGTAGATGCTCAATATACAAGATGGGGGGTGAATTTTAAACTTTAACAAATTCTTTTGGAACTTTTAAAAATGGTAATGTTTCAACAAAGTTAAACAAGGTAAATTCACAAAACCTCTAAGTCCTACTAACTTGCTTGATTATGGAAATGTGGTTCTAGAAATGAAACTTAAGAAATGTTTACAAAGATAAATATTTGACTATAAAGCATATAGAATCTTATTAATCAGTGTACAAGTATAAAAAAGTATAAGTTAGTTATACTTTCTTCAACAACCAAAATTCAGCAGAAAACTTGAAACAATACAAGTAACAAGTATTAAATCTTTTAACCCAAAGATAAGGGTACCCAACAACATTGGATAAAGGTCTTCTGATTTATACTTTCAAGAAATTATTTCTTACCCACACTAGTGTAAGCCCTAGATACGAAGCTCAGAGTCTATCTTGCTATCCCTACAAACCCTCGAACTTTAAGGTTATCGGCACCTCTATCTTTCTATCCCTGGAATCCCTCGAATGTACTCAACAACATTCGTAGTCAAAGGAAGAAATTCGGAACAATATGTTCAGTATGCAAAAAGCAATAAAGTCTCTCTCTATAGAAATCAATTCAGTAGTATGTAATCTTGAGATTGATCAAATTATTGTGAGCTCGTTCAAATGAGCTCTTATTTATAGGCACATGTTCAATGGTTGTCTCCCTCCTCCAACAGTCATATTTTTCCTGGAATTTTAGAGGGACCTATACACGTGCCACTCAGACAATAGTTAGTTAGTAACAGAATGCATGACATCATTTTATAACCAAAACATGAGTAATAAAAAATATGGTTGCTTGAACAAATTCATTTTTCAGAGTGTAAGGAAAAATAAAATTTCATACTCTAATCAAAAAACCATTCAGTGTCTATAATACATGGATATTCATATTCTTCCTTCAAAATAATTTGGAAACTGAATTCTATAGAATTCTGGTGTCTGAATTTCAAGGAAATTCAGAATCTGAATTCATAAGAATTTAGAGTCTCAACTCATAAAGTTCGGAGCCTGAATTCAGAGAATTCAGAGTCTGAAATTAGAAAGTCCGGAGTTTGAATTCATTAGAATTCAGAGTCTTAGAAAGTTCGGAGTTTGAATTCATTAGAATCTGGAGTATGAACTTACAATTTTCAGAGTCTGAATTCATTAGAATTCAGAGTCTGAATTTACAATGTTCATAGTTTGAATTCATTAGAATTCAGAGTCTGAACATACAATGTTTGGAGTCTGAATTCATTATAATTAAGAGTCTAAACTTACAAAGTTTGGAGTATGAATTCTGATCCTGAAAACATGATGATCTATATCTAATTATTTATTGGAATCCAAGGTTTTGGATACGAAAATAAATTTTATACTTAGACAAGATATGAAGAATGAAAAACAAGGTATGGATAAATTTCCATGGGGAAGGAAAATTTTCCTTATCAATATAGAACATAGGGTAAATGAAATTTTCCATAAGATAAGGTGTTTGTGATTTTCAAAACAAGAAGGAATGAAAAAATCATAAGTAAACCTTATTGACTCAACAATAACCCTCCATTTGGAAAGCACAAACAACCTTAAAAACATGAATATAACGACATAGAAAATATTTTTATGGACTTTGAAAGTAAAAATTATCTCCCTTAACACATTGAAAAATATGAATAATTCTAACTCCCCCTTAGTATTTGGAAACACTAAGAATCATATTCTTGATTTTCGGACTGAGACTTGGAATTTTATTGCATACGAAAATCTTCTTGGATAAGAACTCCCCCTGAGATGAACTCCCCCTTACATAGGGAAATTTCTTCTTTAATTAGTATTATTTTTCCTTTACCCCCTTTGTGATTTTCAAAAAGGAATACAAGGAATGGAAAATTAAATATGGTACTTGAAATATTAGTATCGGAAAACCAAAAATTTATGAAGAACAATAAAAAATTTCATTACTATTGGAAAAATTTATACAAGGACAAAATACAACAAAAGATCGGAATTGAACAATATTATTGTTCCCTCTCCTTCGACATCAACTTATTTACTTTGGTTTTGAACTTCTTGAGCTTCTTGTGATCTTCCTCTACTCTTTTGAGAAGTTGTCCCTGGTCTTTTGATTTCTTCTCTAATGCTTTGATCCTTTCTTCCTGAGTATTTAAAATATAAGCATGAGATTTCAAGGCTTCTTCCTGCTTGACATGATTTTCTTCTTTCTCAATCCTGAGATCCCTTTCTCTTTTCCAACTATGAGAAACTGAATTCAACTTCCCATTTATATATTTTACTTCTTGCATTCAGAAATTCTGATCATGAGACAACTTTTCCTCAAAACTATTTGTGAGATCTTTCAGCTTTACATCTTCGGTGTCAAATTAATCCTTGACACTTTCTTGGAACTCATCATGAATTATCATGTCTTCTATCGTTTTACTTGACCAGCTGGTTATTTTTTTGCATGATCATTTTTGGGATTCGTAGTTTATAAAAAAGGATTTGAAACCAGCCTCAAGATTGATAGACTTATCCATCACCAGGGATACTAAATCTGATTTATTATTCAAGGTGTTTTGAAGAATTTTGAATCTTGAGTCTATACTGGGAAAAATTGGAATAGTCCCAATAATCTTTTTCAAAGACTGAACTACGAAATCATGTCCAAGGGAGGATGATTACGAATCTGAGACTTTACTTGGTGAGGGATCTATCTCTATTTCAATTACCTTCCTCTTTGATGATCCACCAACATATTTCTTCTTCACAACAGATTTTCTAGCTATAACAACAACCACCTATTTTCCCTTATCAACATTCAGAATGGCTTCCTCTTGGTTAAGAGATTCGTGGTCACTATTAGAGAGTTGAACAATTCTGTCTTCATCAACCTTTTACTTCTCATATCGTGCCTCGAAATCCTATGGTTGAATGAAATCATGATTAGAACTTTCTTCTTCAGACAACTTATTCACTTCTTCTACAACCTTGTCATATTCACCTTTCGCATCTTTCTTAGGGGTAGCAAGCTTTGAAGACTCAGCTTCAGATGTTCGGATTTAAAGCTTCTCATATAGACATTACTTATCATGAAAATATTCTACTTTCATAATGAGATCTTCAGTATCCCCACTTCATTCTTTTTCCTCTTCTTCTTCCTCCACTACTTTTTCTTGGAATTTTTCCAATGTCACAAATTTCTTTCCTAGTGTCTCTAGTAAAGCTTCTAATAAGAAGGATTGTGGTACCGGAATGTTCTCAGATACTTTCTTTATGGAATTTAGAAGTGATTGCACTATCTCTACCTCAGAAAACTTATTCTTTTTTCTTTTCTTTTTCTTTCTTTTCAAGCTCATCGACAGTCTTTTCTTTTTAAGATTTTGCTTTAGTAGGATCCAAACCAAAGCTAGGCTCTCCTGCTTTCTTTTTCTCCTTTTCTGCCCTCAATTTTGCTACTACCTCATCCAGATATGATTTTTGCTTCTTTTTCTTTGGTGGTGTGGATTGGGTTTCCTTATCCATTGAGGTTATTTCCTTGTCTTCCACTTCCTTCAACTTTTTATTCATTCCTCCCTTCTTAGAGGTCTGAGCCGCCTCATGTTTCATTGATAAGGCTTCTTCCTCCTGCTCAAGAAAATTATAAAATTCTTCAGATTCCTTAGAAAATTCAACATTCATCCTTCTCAGAGTGTTATCACTTACCAACATAAAATTGAAATTTCTTAGCATTGAACTACAAGGTATTTTGAAGGACTCTAAACACCTAACAATCAGCTTTGAGAGAACAGCTCGACACATAAAAATCCGAGCCTTCAGACTTCCATTCTTTATATTCTCAATTATGATTAGAATATGCTTTACCAAGTAAATCTTTCATAGATTCACCAAGAAATCCAGGATATACATATCACTCTTCTTCAAAGTATCCCTATCCCTTTTCCCCGGAATGATGAATCCTTGAACGCACAATTCAAGAATCTAAACATTTGTAGATAGGTGATCAATCCTCATAGTATTTACATCTGAAAGACCGAGAAAATCCATATCCTTCTCCTTAACAAAGCTTCCTTGAACATCTGGCAGCTTATGAAAACAAAACTCAACTTCTCCTTCATAAAGAACTCCAATAAAACCGGCTTCCTTGGTGTAATAAAGAGCATAAGTCTTCCCATAGCTCTGGAAAGAGAATTTATCTTTTTCTTCTTCCTTGATAAAATTTACTGAATCATAGAATTCAACCAAGAAGTCCGGATATACCAGATCCTGAGCTCCTAGTTTAGATACACAAACACTCTCCCATTCATTCATCTTGATGTTCTTTGATATGATTGAATCATACTTAGAAAAGAAATTTGGATGTACTAACCTTTCACTGTAAATCTTTCATTCATAAGTCGGCTTGACAGTTGACAAGTCTTTCTGGGAAGATACTTTGACAGACATTCGGAGTTGAGGAAACCTTGAAAATACAGAACGGTCATATATATGAGAGTAGGGCTTCAGCACGAGAAAGATTTGAGATCAATGTGGGATAACCATCAGGGGTCCTTTATATAGGCATTTGGGGTGACGGTTCATCTTCCATACTCAATCCAATGGTTAAAAAAACCATGTGATCAGATCTAATGGTTGAGATGATAGCCAGAATGAAATTTTGATTGAATTCGATATTTTGAGGTTTTTTAATAAAAACATTAGGATTTAAGAAAAATTGAATAAAAAATTTTAAAATAAGATGAAAATAACAACAATTAAAAGAAAATTATGGAAATTTATAAAAGGAAATATACCTTTCGTATTGCTAAAAAGATTATTCGTATTGAAGAAAATTCTTCTTGAAGGACTTTAGATTCTGAAAATTTTGATTACAAAAATTTTAGAAATGAAAAACTTCATTATGAAAATTTAAAAAATCTTCATTACGAAATTTTTAGATTTTGAAAAATTATAAACTACAATAAATTTTGACTACGAAAAAATTTTAGGCTACGAAAAAAATTTGACTTTGAAATATTTGAGAATCTAACAAAAAAATGTACTCCCCTTATGAAATGGAGTTTCTTACAGTAAGGAGATTGGTTTCAACAAGAAGTTAACAAGGAATATTACCTCACGGTTATCATTCATAAATTCTGTTTAATATATTCAAATCTATCGGATGGTAAAGACTTTGTGAAAATATCAACAAGTTGATCTTGTGTTTAGATAAATTGAAGAATGATATCCCATTTTGTGTGTGATCCCTAATAAAGTGATGCATAATATCTATGTGCTTTTCACGAGAGTGATGTGCATGGTTTTTACGTAAGGAAATGGAACTAGTATTATCACACAATAATTTTGTTTTGGTAAAACTCATACCATAGTTTGTGAGTGTGTGTTTCATCCACAACACCTGAGCACAACAACTTCTGGTTGCTAGATATTCAGCTACAGCAGTGCAAAGTGCTATTGAGTGTTTCTTTATTCATGACCAAGAAACTAATGAATCTCCTAAGAAATGACATGTTTCGGAAGTACTTTTCCTATCCATTTTAAACCCTCCAAAGTCATCATCCGAAAAGCATTTTAAAACAAAATCATTTCAAGAAGTATAAACGAGTCCTAGATCCATGGTTCCCTTTAAGTAACAAAAAATCCTTTTCACTGCCTTTAAATAAGATTCCTTATGATTGGATTGATATATTACACATAAGCATACTGAATATATTAAGTCTGGACGACTAGCTATTAATTAAAGTAGACTTCCTATCATACCTCTAAAAGATATTTGATCTACTGGTTTCCCTGCTTTATAAAGATCAAGTGAATTTGAGGTACCAATGGGAATACTTATACACTTATTGTTGTCATTTACATACTTTTTAAGAAGATCTATAATATACTTATGTTGGGATATATAGATTCTTCCAAGTTTTTAAGAAATTAAAAAACCAAGGAAAAATGTTAACTCACCCATCAAACTCATTTCAAACTCAGATTTCATTAGAAGCGCAAAAGAATCAGTTAAAGATTGCTAAGTTGAACCAAATATAATATCATCAACATAAATTTGAACAATCAAAATATTTTTCTTTTCATTTTTTATAAAAAGGGTCGGATCATCATTTCCTTTAACATAATTATTTTGAAGAAAAAATCTTGTAAGTATATCATACCAAGCTTGAGGGGATTGATTGATTCCATACAAAGAATTGGTAAGTTTGTAAACATGTTCAGGATGTTTTGAATCTTCAAAACCAGGAGTTTGTTCAACAAAAACTTTCTCTTGAACATAACCATTAAGGAAATCACCTTTCACATACATTTGAAAAAGATTGAAATTGAAAAATGAGGCAAATTCAAGTAGAATAAGAATAGATTCAAGTCTGGGTACAAGGGCATAGGTTTCTTTATAGTCTATTCCTTCTTGTTGATTATAGACTTTAGTAACCAATCTATCTTTGTTTCTTACTATGATTCCATTTTCATCACATTTACTTATGAAGAACCATTTTACTAAAATAATAGATGTTTCCTTTGTTCTTTCATCCAAGGTCTAGGCTTTTTCCTTTCGGATTCATTTAGCTCATCTTGCATAGATTTTATCAAATAATCATCACCTAATGTTTCATCAGTTATTTTTGTCTCTAATTGGGAAAGTAATGCTAGATTTTAAACATCATTTCTTAAAGAACTTCTAGTCCTTATAGGTTGATTTACATCACCAATGATACTATCACTGGGATGATTCTTTAGAAAAAACTGGTTTTGGTTTTTTAAAACTTATTCATCAACATAGGGTAGGAATTCTTTTGGTTTAAATGATTCAGAAATATATTCTTGAACATTTTTCTTATCAGAAGGATCTTCTAACAAAGGTTGATAATCAGTTTCTAAAAACACATCTAAATAAGTCGGTTGTGGTTTTTTATAAACAAAAGGATCAGTTTCATCAAATTTGATATGTACTGTTTCTTCAATAAAACAAGTATTTTTATTGAAAACTCTATATGACTTAGAAGTTGTGGAGTAGTCTACGAAAATTCCTTCATCATATTTTGGTGCAAATTTTTTTAGATTCTCTTTAGTATTTAGAATGAATAACTTGCAACCAAAAACATTGAATTAGGAAAGTCTAGATTTTATACCATTCTATAACTCATAAGGAGTTTTATTAAGAAATGGTCTAATGAAAACACGATTTATAGTTTAACAAGCAGTACTTACAACTTCAGCCCAAAATGCTTGGATACCGAATATTCACTCAACATGGTTCTTGTTATCTCTTGAAGAATTCTATTTCTTCTTTCAACAACACCATTTTTTAAGTTGTTCTAGGTGCTGAGAAGTTATGATTAATTCCTTTTATACTACAAAAAGTTTCAAAATTAGAATTTTGAAATTCTCCTCCATGATCACTATGAATAGTTATCAAGGGAAGGTTTTTCTCATTTTTAACTTGGGCTCTAAAACTTTTGAAATTTGAAAAAGCTTCAGATTTCATTACTAGAAAATAGACCCACATAAATCTAGTGTAATCATTAACTAAGACAAATACATAATATTTTCCTCCAATTCTTATAGTTTGTGTTGGACCAAAAAGACCAATGTGCACTAACTGTAATGAATCAGGGGTTGTGACTTCACCAACTGATTGAAAACTTGATTTTTGTTTCATTTCATATTGACAAGGATCACAAACTTTTGAAGAATCAAATCTAAGCTCCGGTAGGTCCTTAACTAGTATTTTCTTAGAGAGTTTGCATAAATTCTTATGGTTATAGTGTCCTAACCATATATGCCACAACCAAGAATGATCTTCCATTGCACTAAGGCAAGGTAGATCTTGGCTCCTATGTTCTTTTATGTTTAGTGTGTATAAATTCTCTTGCCTATTGGCAGAAAAAATAAACTCTTCCTTGGAATTGTGTACTAAGAATTTTTTATTCATAAAATTCACAAGGTAACCTTCATCACATAATTGCCTTATGGTAATGAGTTTTTTCATAAGACCCTTAACAAATAAAACAGTTGAAATCAATGTTTTTTCAAGAAGAACAATGTTAACTAAACCAATAATTTCTCCCTTAGCATTATATCTGAAAGTTAATTTTCCTCCTTTTGTCTTGATAATATTTTCCAAGAAGTTTTTGTTACCAGTCATATGTCGGGAACATCCACTATCCATGTTCCAAGTATTGATGTAGGTACTTTCTTTTTTTCCTAAAAATAAGAATATTAGACTTTCGGAATCCAAAATTTCTTGGATCCAAAAAACATCAGAAAGAAAAATCATAGGAATCCACGTCTTCTTTGAAAAATAATCTTTATGAAATCTTAAAGAATGAGTTTTGTTTAAGAAAAATTTTTTCCCAACGTCCACAACACTATCACTTAGTGGATAATGGATCACTTTGATGAACAAAATAATTGTTACTAAAAATCAGTTTTGAACTAGTATAACCAAATCCAGAATTATTCCTTGAGGTTGAATTTGAGAATACATCTTATCAAAGTTTTCGATAACTAAGGTAAAGTTTTAAAAACACTTCCTCAAGGAAAACATTTCTTACTTTAGTCTAATAACTATGTTCTTGTCTTCCAAAACATATTTTTAGAACTAGAGTTAGGCTCAAAAACATTTTTCATAGAAATTACTTTTTTTAGATCCTTAGAAAGTTAATCCTTCTTAGAATTAACATCCTCAAGGTTTTTTGAAATACTTTCAAAATAAAAATATTTCTTATCAAGATCTTTAGAAGGATATGATAATTCCTTGGTAAGAGTAGTATTTCTAGAATTTTCCTTATCAAGCTTTTTCTTGAGTTTTGAATTCTTATTCTCAAGAAGTTTATCAAACCTAGAAACTTCTTCATAGGTAGGTAAAGTATTATCTTCATCAGAAGAAGATTCTTCATCCAAGGATTCATATTATTTAATATTACTATTTAAAGATACATTAGTAATGGATTCAACATTGTGTACCTTAGCCATTAAGAAACAATTTTCAAATGGTAGTCTGGATATTAAACCTAGATTCTTTTATCTAGAAGACTTTGAATATGATGATTCATCTGAAGAGTCACCACCACTTGAACTCCAAGTGTCATTAGATTTTAGAAATTTATTATCATTCACTTTGTAATACTTCTTCCTATTACTCTTATAATTCTTTACCTTATTTCTTTTCTCTTAAGCATATGACAATCCAGCCTTATATTTCCAGCTCTTTTGCATTCGTAACAAGTGACTTCAGAGTCTTTCTTATCCTTTCTTTCTTTCTTCTTGTATATGGACTGAAAGTTCTTCTGTCCAACAATCTTGTTCATCCTTCGAGCAAGATTATCTAGGTCATTTTCTGAAGATTCACTTCCACTAGAATTCATATTGAATCACAACCATCTTATATTTAGATCTAGAAACTCTCTCAAGAGTCTTGGCTTTCATATGATTTGAAGTTTTTGTAAAATCAACACTGCCATTTCCATTATTCTTCTTAATATTACCAGCATATCTCTTCATTCTAGTCTCCTGTTGAAGAAGAGTTCCAAAATGTTCATCAATAGAAATCTGTGTAACTTTTCTATTCTCATCTATAGTTGTCCTCTTAGATTCTCACTCATTGGGCATGATGTCTATAATCTTGTCTACAAGTTCTCCATCATTTAATCCTTTCTCACCCATAGATGGTAAACTATTAACAATAGTCATAAATCTCTGTTTCACCTTACATATGGATTCTCTATAGGGAAAACAGAAACCATGATATTCCGCTCTAAGCATGGCTCTTCTAGTTTCAATAACTTTTGAAGTTTTAAAGTGTGTACCTTCAAGCTTCCTCTAAATACAATGTGCTGCTTCACAAGATGAAATCTGGCTATATATATTTCTAGTCATAGAACAAAGTAATGTATTGTATACAATATAATTCAGTTGATATTCATGCTTTTATTTGTTGGTGAAAGTATTGACTTCCTTTTCAGGATTTTATATCCTCCAGTAATCATAACAAAATTGTCTACTCAAGTATTAATAAGAAATGTATTCATGCGATCTCTCCAACATTTGTAATCATTCCCATAAAAAATAGGTGGTCTAGTAGTATTTAGGTTGTCTATGGAACCATCAATGATTCTTATCATATTAAATAAAATCATTACACGCATAATTTTCAGTAATAAGAGTTTTCAAACAAATATAAAAATATCATAAGAAAGGAAAATATAGAATAATGAAAAACTTGAGCAAGAAAATTTATATGTGAATATAAATATTTTAGAGACCTGCTTTGGTAAAAATGGTAGGATCAAATTGATACTGATTGTAGCATCTAATTATGTAGATACTCAATATACAAGAGAGGGTGAATTGTATACATTAAAAAAATTCCTTTGGAACTTTTAAAGATGGTAATGTTTAATATAGTTAAATAAGGTAAATTCACAAAACCTCTTAGTTATACTAACTTGCTTGATTCTGGAAATGTGGTTCTGAAAATGAAACTTAAGAATAGTTTACAAAGATAAAGATTCTACCTTAAAGCATATAGAATCTTATTAATGAGAGTATATGTATAAGAAAGTATAAGATAGTTATACATTCGTCAATAACCAAAATGCAACATAAAACTTGAAACAATAAAAGTAAAAAGTAGTAAATCTTTTAACCCAAAGAGAAGGGTATCCAACAACCATGGATAAACGTCCCTTGATTTATACTTTTAGGAACGTCTGTCTTACCCACACCAAGGTAAGATCTCGATACGAATATTGGAGTCTGTCTTGTTATCCCTGCAAGCCCTTCAACTTCAAGGTAGTCGGAACCTCTGTCTTCCTTTCCTCAGAACCCCTAGAATATACTCAGCAACATTCGGAGTCGCATGAAGTAATTCAGAACAAGATGTTCAATATGCACAAATCAATAAAGTCTCCCTCTCTATAAATCACTTCAACATCATGTAATCATTAGATTGATCAACTAGTTGTGAGCTCGTTCAAATGATATCTGATTTATAGACACATCTTTATCGGTCATCTCCCTCCTCCAACGGTCATATTTTTCCTTGAATTTTGGATGGACATGTACATGTGTCACTCAAACAATGGTTAGATAGTAACTGAATGCACGACATCATTTTATAACCAAAACATGAGTAAACAAAAATATTTTTGCTTGACCAAATTAATTTTTAAGAGTGTATGGAAAAATAAAAGTTCATAGTCTAACAAAAAAACTATTCCATGTCTATAATTCATGGGTATTCGGATTATGTCTTCAAAATAATTCGGAAACTAAATTCTATAGAATTTCGGAGTCTGAATTTCAAGGAAATTCAGAATCTGAATTCATAAAAATTCGTAGTCTGAAATCAAAAATGTTCGGATCCTGAATTCAAAGAATTCAGAGTCTAAACTCAAAAAGTTCGGAGTCTGAATTATTTAGAATTCAGAGTCTTACAAAGTTTAGAGTATGAATTCATTAGAATTCGGAGTTTGAACTTACAATGTTTGAATTCTGAATTCATTAGAATTCGGAGTCTGAACATACAAAGTTTGGAGTCTGAATTCATTAGAATCCAGAGTTTGAACTTACAATGTTTGGAGTCTGAACTTACTAAGTTCGGAGTCTGAATTTTGATCCTGAAAATAGAATGCTCTATATCTATGTTTTTATAGGAATCCGAGGTTTTTGATAAGAATCTAAATTTTATACTTCGACATGATATGAACAGTGAAAAACATGGTAAGGATAAATTCCTTGGGGAAGGAAAATATTCCTTATCAAGATAAAACTTAGGTTAAATGAAATTTTCCTTAAGATAAGGTGTTTGTGATTTTCCAAACAAGAAGGAATGAAAAAGTCATAAGGAAACCTTATTGGCTCAACAGTCTGATATCTCTGATATTGACCAAGGATTCTATATTATTCTATAGAATCTCTTTTGTATTATAGTAATAATTATTATACTAAATGATGAATCCCTTTCTCCAGACTACTTGAGTCACCCTGTCAAATTTAGATAGACAATTTTTTATCATTTTCTTCAACTATTCTATCAGATTATCTGGACACCTTTTTAGAGAGAGGGGAGGTTTATTCTATGTAACAACAAATTAAGTTACCTCGAAGATATATCTCTTAAATTTAGGGCAATTGGGTATATTTTCTTCAAAAAAAATCTATATTTTGGATCCATCATATTTTTATGAATTGGAGGATCTTCATCAGATTGGATCTTGAGATATGTAGTTCCCATTAAAGGTAAATTTTCATCCATATGATAGTATGATAAGATGTTTATTATAAGATACTTTTACATAATTCTATGGATTATATTATTGATAAATAATTAAAGAATTACTATATTGATCACCCCATACTATAGGGATCTCGCTTTAACATTTCATATGAATATCTTCAAGAAATAATTTTTAATTCCTCTCTCATAAAGGAATTTTATTACAAGAAGGTATTAAAGATACCTAAATAAGTTAGTTTCACATCCCAATGTAGTGTATATAGAGTTCTAACTAACACTTTTAACTCATCACGGTCTTATTTAAAGTTGTTATTTTTTTGAGTAGTATGATTTCTATTGATGAATTCTAATTTAAAAGACATAATTCTATTAATTATCTGATATTCTACACATACATAATTTATTAGATATTTTGTTCTATTTATAATTATAAATGAGATTCTATACTAAGAAATTGGAATTTTAATAATGATTTGATATTATCCTTTCACTATATCCTTAAAATAAAAATAGAATGGTGTTTTAACTACTTCTAACATCATCTATTCCACTTTTATTCTAGAAAAATAAGTTTATTTGAACTCCTTTTGTTTATCAATAAATGTTTCAAATGTTTTCAGTTCTCTAGTTCAATATATTAACTCAGAAGGTTTAACTATTCTTATCATAAAAATTTGGGAAGTTATCATTTTCATTATAATATAGAAATCATTTTTTGTGAATGAATTATACCAAAAATATAGTATTTCAACCTTTGTTGAATTAAGCTTATCTTGGAGGGCATAAGTATCTTCTTTGAAATTCTAAATTTTATTGAAAACTCTAGTTGTAATGGTCTATACATTATTTTATTGTTCTAAATTAAATTCAATATGATTTAATGATTGTACCAAATCTTCCATCAGAATACCAAATGATGGTAACATTACCATTTCACTGGATAATGGTAACTCATCATCATTTTATTTATTGACAGATGAAGGGATATTCTTATATAAAACATAATTATTTCATTTAATAGGAGAAATATAAAAATTTAGCCTTTATGAATCATCAATATTTTCTCTTGTGCTTTGAACTTTTTCTGATTCATCTCCTATTATAAGGAAAGTGTCCACCAAAACAATTTTTCTAATATCAGCATTAGTTATGATCTTAAAATTGATTCTAAATTCATGTGCCTTGACTAATGTAAAACATATATTATAGTAGGATGATATATAACATTAAAATACTTCACATAAACATGATCATTTACTTCAATAGAAACAACATATTTTACTTCTTTATCCACACTATTTTTCACTTCCCTCATATTCAAAGAATCATTATAAAATAGATATATATTCTTCATCAGGCCTTTAGATTGAGTGTGGTGACTTTGAAACTTGGTCACCTTAGTATTAGTAAGGTTTAAATCCTTCCTCTAAAATATCAAGGTCAACACCCTTCCATAAGGGAAAAGCATAGGTCTCTATTTTGGTTCACAAAATGATGCATATAGTGGATTAGAAATCTGGACTAGTAAACATTAAAATAATTAATAAATATATTGATCAAATTGATGTCCTAAAAAGTAACTTTATAAAATAATCCAACTATTAGAGTAATATAAGTCTGAATAAACATCTATAAGATCCTTCAATAAAGCTCTAGGACTTTTAATATTTCTTTTCTAGAATAATATTTCCAAAAAAGTATTACATGGGTATGATGTCCTGAATCATCATCATATATCATAGAATGATAATAAAGGAACCTACCTTAATTGGGGTATTGTAAATATTTATTTATCTCTTTATAAGAAATAGTGATGTATTTCTTATTTAGTTTTGATTGTACAATATCTTTATCTTGAGAAATAAAAAATCGACTATTCTGATAGAACTCTCTTACTTATTTTTTTAACATCGATCATGCATTCTTTTTCACAAAGATCTAATCCCACTTCCTAAAATTTAGAACAATCTTTAGCATGTGACTTTTTTTAAATCATCCAACCCTGATTCATAGCACTTCTAACAACCATTTATTGATCCTCACCATTGAGGTATGTTTATTAAAACATCCTAAAGATAAATAATCATATCATTTTTATTTCACTGTACTCATAAAGTATTATATATATCAATAATTCAAGGATTTATGGATATTAATAAATATAATTGGAGATTGGGTTATGGAGATTTGATGGTCAGAATGAGTTGGTTGAGGTATGATACCATTCTACTCCTAAAGCATTATGAACATAAGTTTCCCCACTATCACTTAGAGTGATGTGGAAGATGATGTCCTTATATAAAATGAAAAACTAAAAATCTATAAATGATAAAATGATAGATAGATTTTAAAAATTGTGAATACATCCAAACTAATCTAAAAAATAAGGTAACAGTTAAATATATTTGAGTAATAGATTAATTTTACATCATATTTGAGTAATAATAAAAACATTTAAAAAATTATACTCTGAATTGAAATTTAAAAAAATTAGTATTCTATATTTCTAAATTATTTATATAACATTCCTCTTTTTTATTTTATATAATAATAATATATGAAGTAAAAATGGAATTCGGTTTGTTATCCATTGTGAAACAATGATTTAATATGTTTCATTCATAAATTGTTTAGTGATTTTTTAAAATCTCAATAATAAATATTCCATCATATTCGATTTCAACATGACCAAGAGTCAATAAAAAATCTATTAAGGTGTGTTAATCCATAACAGATAAGGTAAAAAAACTTCCAAATGTAATTTACTCCACCTCATCAGTAAGAAATGCACCATATTTTTCATTTTTATGATACCTGGAGAAGGAATGTTTTTCTAGAAAGTGTTAGGTTCTAGATTTACATTTTCTATCTAAACTAAAATAATGAATGTGTGTATCTCAATATGAAACTAAATCAAATCATATGTTTTAGTAAATGTAAAGATCATTAAATTGTTCCTTAAAAAATTTATAATCCTTCATCAAGCTGTTAAATGTGACTCTTCTATGTTTTTAGAAAATCTAGCACATAAGCACATAGAAAAAATAATATTCTGTTTACTTTTTATTAGATAATGAATATTCTAAATGATTCATCTATATAGGATGTACTGAACATTCTTTATATCTAGATCCAAATCATGTTAACATTAAAATTAATTGGAATCATATATATTTGACCTCTTTAAATTCTAAATTTTATAAGTATCTTTTGTATATGTTTTTTTATTCAAAATATTTTCGAAATCATTTTTTTAAATATGAAATCAAGAAATTTTATATAATCACCCATCATGCTCGCTTCAAATTATTTTTTAAGGAGTTTTATAAAATTATTATATAAGGATACATTTTTTATTAAAAACCACATCATTAATATAATTTGGAATAATGTTTCATTTGATGAAGATTTCATGAAAATATCAGGGTATTCCATATCCAAAGAAATTACATTTGACAAAAAAAACTCAACCATTCATACCAAGATCTAGGTTATTTTTAAATAATAAAATCATTTGGTATATTCAAAAATATGATTTTGGAAATTAGGATCATAATACCCTTGAGGATATTCATCATATACGTATTTCATTAAAAATAAATTTAGGAAATTTGATTTTACATCCTTCTGAAATAATTTAACGTAAACATGAAAAATATATATTAATAGAATTATTATCAATTATTATATACCTATAGGGAAAATAACTTCTTTTAGTTTATCCCTTCCTCTAATATATATCCATTTGAAACTAACCTACATATATTTTTTAATATCACACCTTGATCATCCATTTAATTTTTAAATACCATTTTAGTTATGGTAACCGTATAATCGGTGGATATAATTTATAATTTATATTAATTATTATTATTCTAATGATTTCAATATTCTGTCATTTAATCTTGACAAGTCACAACATAGAAGTATTATTCTATGTTTTGAGGTTCAATAATGGATAAAAAGTAAGAAAACTCAGCTACATTTCCATCATTCAATCTAGATCTGGCTCTTCGATCTAATATATAAATATTAATTTTTATTGGATAGTTTTTAAGATTTCTAGGTTATCTATGTATCATAGCTTCAGGTTCACTAGATTCAAACCATTTAGGACTATATTTTACTTGATCATGTTCAAATACATCATCAATTTTATCATTATAGATATGTTTAGGTCTCTTATTGTCTAAAAATCACATGGAACATCAACGTAATTTTTTATGATAAAGTGTATCACTTTAATCATATTTCACAAGAGTAGATTTAAAAAAAAATACTTAACTTAATATTAAAAACACTATAAGATTTATATGTGGTAGAATAACCTTGTAAGATTACTTCATCGCCTTAATGATTGAATGTACCAAGATTATCCTTGTTGTTCAATATATACAATTCAAATCCAAAAACCTTAACGTAATTACCTTTGGGTTTTTAATTATTAGATAACTCAAAAGTTTTTTACTTTAATATTAGTCTTATTTGAAATATATTGATAATATAATAGGTTATAAAAATAGATTTAACTTAAAATTGAGTTGGTATTATATATTCAAAAAATATTATCCTTGAATTCTCTTGTAAATTACTATTACTTCATTAAACCAAAATATTCTATTGTGGTATCCTAGTGGTAGAGAAAATATGTTTAATTACATGTTTATATATATATTAATTGAATTCATGCTTCTAAAACACTCCTTGATAGTCATTTCTCAATGAATAAATTTTATAATATTTTGGGTTTTTTCTCTCACTAAAATAAATTTATAAAATCATCACAAGCTTTACAAATATGTGTCATGAAAAAATATAAGTAAATATATAAAAATCATACCCTAAAAAATTAACAACTTATATACCTCTAAGGATAAATATTATAAATGGACCAAATATACCCATGTGCATTATTCTAGGGGGTCTTGCAGTAGAAACCACTTTAATGGGTTTGATATATTACTTATGTTTCTTTCTTATTTTAAATGCATCATATATTTTCTTTTTCTTTAATTTTAGTTAAGGAAATATTGAAATTAAATTTAATTTAGATAATTTTATTAAATCATAGCCATTATAGTTTATAATATTTTAATTAAAAAACCAGTATTCATTATTTTCAGTATGTAAAAATATCAAATTTTTAGTATACATAAAATATAAATCTTCTATGTAAGAATTTTTATTTCAACCTTCTTTAAAATTGATCAAATTGTAATTAAATAAAAAACAAGAATTATAAGAAAAATATACTGAAAATATTTATCATAGAGTTGAGAGAGAATTATCAGATTATGTTTAATCCCATTAATGTAGAGATCCTTGTTCATAATCACAAATTTAAGATCTATATTTGAACCAACATCAATGATTTGTTTCGTCTGGATAGTGAGTGATAGTTGGAAAAAATATCAACATGTATTTCTTCAATAGACATTAACCATAAAGTATTTTCCATATTTATTCATGTGGATTATCCCCTATAAAATTTCACTAAACTATGTGGTTTTTTAGTACCCAAATATTCTTGGGTCCAGAAATATTAGGAAATATTTATTTAGGAACCACGATATGTTTACTACATCATGAATTTTTATCCTAGAATTTAGATAAATTATTTGAAAGTAAATAATTATTAACACTATAGAATTATTAGTCTATAAGATAAATAAAATTTATAATGACCATTTATTACACTATATAAGAAAGTATTATTAGGTATGTTTCTATAATCAGAGTATGGAAACAATAATTCCATTAATATTTTTCTTTTTCACTATTATAGTTTATGAATTGATCAAAAAATTTTCATTTATTAATAACAATTACTAGTTTGATACAATTATCACATTTAGTAAAAAAACTATAATAGTGTTTTAGTTATATATTATTATCCAATAAATCATTTATTTTTATATTATAGATAGCACAACTAGATACGCATTAATTGTTTTTACATATAAATTTTTATATCTGTTTAGATAAATATTATTTTTCACAACTACAATAATAAATGGATATTTAATATTGTTTTACCTATTTTTAATAGGTTAATATTTTCATTTTATAAATTTAAATACTCCTTTAATTCCACATATGAGTTGTTTTTAGTGTTTGATAGAGACTCCTAAGTGTAATAATAAATAGGATGTACCTATTCTATCTTAGCTAAGATCAACATATTTTTTTAGATTTTATTTCTTGTTATATAAATCATATGTTTAATTATCAATTGAGTCTTTAGAATCACTCCATGTGGTCTTCATCAAAATTTTTCCCATTATCATGCAGACATATTTATTATAAAAATATCTCTAATTTATCATTTCCCTCAATAATTTAAAATTTGGTTTAATATTACTATGATTCTTTAATTCATATCATATTATATCATTTTATACTCATTTAAATTTATTATTTTTTAAATACTTTATTAATAAAATTATATTATTGTGTAAAATTATGAATTTCCTCTAGAATTGGGAAATTTTTCTGTTAGATTCTAAACTAGTTGGGTTTCTTTCATAGGATGTTTATAAAATGTATTTTCCTTTTTCATTACTCTAATCCTTTGAAGTATATAAATTAATGGATATATGTTTTTTTAATTATTATTTTTTTTCAACCTTAGCCTCCATTTCAACTCCATTTATCATGATAGTTTCAATCAAAATATTTATCATCATATTTTTTATAGGAGTGGATTTTAAAACAGAAATATATATTATAGTACACTTAGATGGTATAACACATAGAGTTTTCAAAATCATGGCCAAGTTCAAGAATAGTAGTTCCCAAGGAATAAACAGCATTAAAAATTTCAATGAGTCTTCATTTATTATTTATTATTCTCTCACCATAAGTAATTCTGAAAGTGTTAAATTTATACATGATATTAATGAACCTTAGTTTTAGTACATTGTTACTCCCCCACACACAACACTAATTTTAGTCCACATTTAATGAACTATGGTACATTTTAAAACATTATGGAACTCAATTGTAATTACTCCATATATAATGGCATTCATGGATTGGGAATTGAGATCATAATAATCCTCAAATGTAGAATAAAAAATCATTAATTTAGCCTTAGGTAGTTTTTTTATTTATTTATTTTATTTACACCTTAAATATAATATTATCCTAATAGTTAATTATATGAGCTTTCTGATAACTATAATTTTCATCGTTAATGTTTGGGGACCTAATAGTACAAACTTATTCTTTGGAATCATTAATTATATAAACATTGGACAATGGTCTTAATAATTCAACTTACAGAGATTGAGAACTCAAAATACACTAGCACTCATACCAATTTTTACCACATTATGTTTTTCTCAATGACACAAGATGGTTGGTTTAATTGAATTCATTATTTGACTTAAAAACTCACATATTCATACGAAAAACAAAAATTCACTTTACTCTAAATCAGATACGAAGTGGAACTTTAAAACAAAATATAATTATTATAACAAAAAATGTTCATAATGGTCTCAGTGATAATGTAACATTAATTCAATCCACCAATCACACTGTCATTGAGCATTAAGAATTTCACTATGTAGGTCATTATTTCCGGGGGCTACGAAAGATGATTTCAAGAAACTTGAAAATATGAAAAAAGGATCCATTCACATTTAGTATGATATACTTATTATAAGACCATTCTATGACCATCTCCCATTCAAAAAAGGAATAGTAGTATACAAAGAATTATAATAATAAAGGTTATAGTTTTAACAAATCGTTTCAGGTTGCAGCTGATAAATGTTGAATCTTGTCCAGATACTGACTAAACTTTTCAATAAGCTTTGAAGAATATTTTTTTCAATATAAATAACATTAAATCACACTATATTAGTGGAATTTTATTTTTAGTCACGTTTCTAGAATGGTAAGGCCAAAAAAAGTTAGCATGAGTCAGTTCTTGTAAAATTTCATTGAAGTATTCTCTATAATATATACATCACTTTATTTTGAATTCCAAAAAATTATCATTGAAAATAAAAAATCATGAATAAATAACATAAAATTAGAAATTAATTCTTGTTTCCTTTTCATGTTACTTCCTATAGAAATATAAAATATATATTATTTTTTTGGTGTAGTTTTAAACATTATTGAAACTTACAACACTTGGAATTATCATTTTTAATGACTGTGGACTTTTCTAATTTATAAAAATCTACATTTTATAAAACTAATAATATGTGTTTATAATCCTTGATATACTATTACATTAAAAATATCCTTGAAATTGTAATGAAACATTATAATCTTACATAAAAATATATTAATTAAGTCTTTAGCATCAGAAGGACTATGGTTATAATTATCCAACTGATCATGTTCCTTTTCTTCTCATAATATGAAATTATTTAAATCCCATAATATTATGAATAGAAGATATCACTCTGGTAATGAGATTTGAGAGTCTGGTCTAAACTCTTTGTTCTCAACTTTTCTAGTCATATAACATGCATATAAATATAAGTCCTTATTCAAAATGGAAGTATTTATTCAAAACACAAGGCTCTACCAAAGGACATCACTTAGAGACATTTTTCATTTCATAAGTCTTTATTATTAGACTTTATGATCATAAATCATTAGTATAATTATTTATAAGGTCATAATAATTATACATAATAGGTTGTTTTATTATAATACATTCGGACATTAGGAAAAAAATTTAAAAATATTTTATGTTATACTTATCATAAATGGTTTGTGTAAGGATTCAAAACTTCTTATGACTTGAACATATTAATTCAACAAATAGAAACATTCATTAACTATAAATGTAAATATCATATTTATTAATATATTTTTATAATTTTAAAAATAATTTTATAAACACTTAATGAAAAATAATAATAAACAAAATTAAGGGTTATTTAACATTAAGAAATAAGATAAACATTTACATGTATGACAAATTTTATTATGTCCAATAAAATATTTATCTCCACTAGAACTAGTGAGGGCCAGAATTAATTGGGATTCTCTAAAAATAGAAACAAAAAATTTGGAATAAATAAAATAAGATATTATACGATATAATGTGTACCAGTACATATCAAATTTTAGTATCTTAATGTGATTTTCGGGAGTTGTGCCCAACAAGGTCAATGTGAGGTTGAGGGTTTGAACATTATTCCCAGAAAAAACAAAAAATTCCTAATTAAAAGAATATTTAGTATTTAAATATGATATATAGATCTTTGGTTATTAAAGTGTCTCTCAAAAACCATAAATTGAATAACACATAGATCCTTGATATGTGATGTCAAAATACAATAAAATATAGAAGATCACAAAGGTGGATTAGTAACTTTTGGAAATGGAATTTCATTTATGATTAATAGAACTAGATTAACTATAATTGAGAATGAAAGCTAAAACATGAGGATATATGGATTATGGATGGGCACAAGCACAATCTTGTAAGGGAGATTCAACTATGTGATGAAGGTAATGAGTTAATTTTTAGAATGGATCTTTTATATTTAATATATTTTAATATTTAATAATAATTATTAAAGGGATAAAGTATTGGAATGAATGTCTTACATGTTATAGATCTATGATATTTCTATTATCTTAATATTAAAGAAGAAAAAAATATTTATTTATATTAATAATCCACATTAGTCAAAATAATATGATTTAAATCTCAAAGATAAATATGGTGTTGGATTCTTCACATAGAAGTAATGATATGGAACAAATTTTTATAATATTTCAAAAGTTGAAAATGGTCCCAGAACAAGAGAGTGAAGACATGGTCAATAGGTCCCCTTGAAATAGTCCACTTATATTTTTTTAGACCTATGAGAAACAAATCTATAAAATTTAACTTGTTTTTTGTAGCTTTAATTGATAATTGTATAATATTTACAAGAGTGAAATTTATAATGCACAAGTCACAAGTCATGGATAAGATCAATATTTGTTAAATATACATTTAAACAGAGTATGTAATTGATATCAAGAAAAAAAAACAGATAATGTAAAAGAGTATAATGAAAACTAATTCAAATCTTATCATTAATAGTATATGATTGGACATCTTTCTATCCCCACTTGAACTCAACACTAGAATGGGGTTATTAAGAGAATTAATAAACATATTTTTTAAATATGAAGAATAATGATTATAAAATTACAAAGTGAAATGTATTTTTTTAGAAAAACTCATTTTAAAATATTTTAAATTTCAACGTAAAATATTTTTTATAAAATACTTAAATCAAAATTTAATTTAAATGTGGATTAAAAATAAGCATAAGATGAGTTATATTAGAGTGTTTTATAGTTCATTCAATATTAAAATAAAATACTCATGTTTTGGAAAGTATTATGAAATAAATTAGGATGGTATATTTCTTTGATACTTCACTAATATGAAAGGATATAGATGTGGGTAAAATCATCAAAAGGTGTATGACTGTTATGATGTAAAAAAAATTAATGCTAGATGATAAAGAGTGTTCTAAATAAAGTAACATTTTTTGAAAATTATGAATCAAGAAATAATATTTCGATGCATGTTTGTAAGAAACATGTTTTGAATGAACTAAGTGCAGTATAAGGTAAATCATATAATTCTTGTGGTAAGAAAATATCTATTGAAAGAAAAAAAAGGATTAAAATATTTAGACAGAGAGTAGAGGAATAAAATATAATTTGAGATCAAGAAAATCTTATAAAAACTATAATAAAGATGATATTTTATAAAATAGTGGAATAACAATATAGAATAAGTATGAGGTTTATTAATCACTATTAACTCATTTTTCTTTTTGGAAAACATTTTATGGAAGAATATTCTAAACATAAAGAGTTGATTATGGATGAGTAGCTAAATTGTATTGAGATAATTTCCACATAGAACTATGTTATTAGCCTTGTTGATAAAAATGTCTTTGGGGACAAGTGGGATTTTAGAAAAAAAATCAAGAAAATTTATTAAAGAAAAATAATATGTGGGTGTGAAAAGGTTAATCTTGTGTCGAAGGGGTATATTTTAAAAATATTTTTTCTCTAGTTTTAAGATTGGAGTTAATCAACGTAATATTATTTATAGAACCATTTAAGAAGTAAAAAATATATCATATGAATGTGAAATATTTATTTTTCAATATTTATCTTTAAGAAGAAGTGGTTATTGATAAAAATGAGGTTTTTTTTCTTAGTAATTATGGATCATGGGTGTGACAAGTAATTAAGGCCTTATATGGCTTAAATAAATACCCAAATTCATAGAATTCAAGGCTTGATAACTATTTAAACTAGTGGAGATTTACTAAGGGTAATGTTGACAATAACATTTATATCAATGAAATAAAATAATTTACACTTATTATTGTTATATATGTGGATGAAATAAAATTTTTAGGTGATAAAGAATTTTTATCTTTAAAAAATTCCCAAAAAATGACGAAACAATTTGAGATGTATGTGCTTGTTGAGATTTGATACTTTTTAGGGTTTCATGTTATGAAAGGAAAAAAAATTTATTTTCATATTCCATGAAAAGTATTCTTGATAAATATTAATTAATATTGAGATATAGATTCATATAAAGTGTTTACACCCACACATGTGGTGCTGAAATTTTCTTAATATTCTAAATGTGATAGTGTAATTCAGATAAAATTCATATAACTAATTGTAAGACACTTTTATCTCACAATATCTATACTATATATTTTATATGGCGTGATTACTTTTGTTGGATATTAGAGTGAAACGAAATATTCATATCTCTTGGATTCCAAAATAATTCTTAGATATATCAAATGGATTTTAAGATATACACAATTTTACTAGAGATGAAGTATTTGTAATCTATCATAACTTTTAGATGTAGATTAGGAAGGTGAATATGGTGATAAAAGATCCACATAATGTGTAATATCTCTCTTTAGAGATATTTGTGTGATTTTGAACTAAAAAAAGAATCTTTATTCAAGGACACTATGCAACAAAAAAGTTGAGTATGTACCTGAGAATAGTTGATATAAAAAAATTATTTCGATGATGAATCAATTAAATGATTTGAGCGTGAAATTTAAAAATTAATTTTGATAATAATTGTTCTATTCATCTCCCTGAAAATATTTTTCAACACTCATGTTCAAAGTATATTTATATGAAATTTAATTTTAGTAAATGGTTTTTTTATATTAAAAACATCAAGATAGAATTTATTCTTACTCAAAGATAGTTGTAAAATATTTCCACTAGGTTTTTTCCTATGTTAATATTTTAAATCATAAGGAAAAACATGAATTATCATCCCCTCAAACATTATTAAATTTTTGGGGGAGTTCCACCATATAACCATTGATCATGTTATCAAAGGGGGATACATAAATAAATAACTCCTTTCTTAAATGTTTGAATTCTATAATTTTCTAATACTAAAAGAGAGATGATGTAGGATAAAGGGTTCATTTATATACATATATTTTCAAATTAAGGGTGTTTTTTATTTTTAAAATTGGGATGTAGATGAATAAGTTAGTTCCCTCATTTAAAGGGAGAATCTTATCACTTGGCCAAAAAATCTTTTCACTGTGAGATGGACATCTCTCAAAAACATGACTCTAACCTATAGTGTGGTGTCAAGAAGATATTTACTTGGAAAGGTAGTGATTTTTTGTTTCCAAGATGATATTTTTATTGTTAAAAATTATTTAAGAAATATTTTCATGGGTTAATAACATTTCATAAGATATATATTCAAGTTCTCATTGGAATTAATGATTTTTTTTTGTGTTTTTCTAATTATTTTATGGATATTTTTATGTATTTTTTTGAAGTATTTTTGAAAAGATTAAGAAATAAAAATTAATGAGAGAATATGTTCTAAATTAATTTGAGATATTTTTTGAATTAAGAATTTATTATGAAATTTTCCTTGGTCATTACAGACTTTGTATGAGTCATTTTATACATTATATGTGTCTTTATTATATTTGGAAGAGTATTTTCAGGCATTAAAAGATTCATTGGGATGTTAGGATGAGTAAAATATCATTTCATTTGAGTAACCTTATTGTTTTTCTAAGTCATTAGTGACTTTGGATAAGTCACTCCCGACAACCAGATAGTCCTTGGGATTTCAGATTAGATATCGGAGTGTTCTTTTTAGAAGATTCATTATTGAAGAATAATTCTTAAATGTCACCTGATAACATAAAAAGTGATTTAGCCCAAGATTCAAAGAAGTTTGAATATAAATAAAATTAGGTTGATTGTGACCAAAATTCATAGAGATTATTAGTTCAAATATTTAAAATTAGTCTTCATAATAGGTTCTTCTATTTATTTCAAGAGTCCATGACATATATATTTTTTATAAATAAGAAGTAATGAATTTCATTATTATATTTTTGAAACATTTTTATAATTTACTGTGTGAATATAAAAATAATAATTTAAGATGAAAATGATGTTCAATAATTTTTATAGAAGTCACTGATTACCTTTTAATTTAAACACCTTCCGTATCAAGGAAAGTAATATTATTGAAGGATGCAACCTGTAGTCTCTCAAAAATTATATAAAAGAAAAATTCATGTTATTTATATATCTAATGATGTAAATTTTATATACTAATGTGAAGGAAATAGATCATTTTCATGCATGCATGATCTCATGCATGATATATTCATCCTAAATAATTCTTAAGGAGATGTAGATATAAATAATATAGTAATGAAAAATTAAATAAATTGTTAACCATTAAAAAGCAGATCACATTATATATTTTGAAACATAAATTGGGTTGAAAAAGATATGGTTCATTACATTTTAGAGGATGAATTATCTTGAAGAACTAGTGGATATAGTATAAATTACACCACACATAAACATTGGGATGTGGATTATATGTACCTATGTAGAGGAGTGGTAAATTCATGATGAACCTATTGTGTCAATTTAATGTATTTTTTCACTAAAAATTATAGTAATCACAAAATATGTTAGACAACCAAATTTTTACATGAAAAGTTCATGGATATCGCATTAAAAGAAAACCTTGTATGAATTCTAGTGTATTGTTTGTCTTATTTTCATTTTTCAATGTGTGTAATGAAGTGTTAATAAGATTAGATATTGAATCTATCTATAAAAAACTTGGTAATTCTAAGAGAAATAATTTTAAATTTTCATTAATATTCATTTATTATATTTAATTAATGTTATATTAATTATAAAAATATTAATGAAGTTTTTTGTCATAATGAAAAGGCATTATTTATAACCAAATTAGGTTTCCTTGCATTATATGGTTTTATTAAAAATATGGACTTTAAGGTTATAGAACATGAACTTTAGAAACTAAAATTCAGTTTCAAAATCATCATCTATTAATTATCTTCGTTTTAATCATTGATAAGTTTCTAAAAAGATTGATTTTTTTAAAATAATATATTAAAATACAATTTTTTATTGAAAACTGTTTCTTCTTCAATTATATAAAAAGTAAAAATCTATTTTGGATTCTTTTTAAATAATTATTATTTCTTTTTTATTAAAAATAATCTAGTAAAATTTATGGGAATCAAAACTATTGTTAAATTTTGTATAAATACATTTTCATACTCAAAAATACATTTTAATGGAAAAAACCATTTTTAATATTTTTTCCACATTAATTTTAAATTTAATTCTACCAATTATTCGAATTAATTTTCATAAAAGAGGTCCCATATTTTGAATTAGGAGGATCAATTATTACCAATAATTACCTTCTATTTTTAGTTCCTATGAAAAGTAACTATATTAAATATTTGACACCTCGGTAAGGGTAAATAGGATAATTAATCAAAAACATAATGTAATAAGGACTAAAAATAATTTTTAGCCTATTTTATGAGTGGTTTTCACCATCCTGATCCCATATTATATGTGCTGGAAATTTTATTCCATTATCCATTAAAAATGACTTACATATTATTTTGAATAATGAAAAACACAAAATTAAACTCTCTTGATTTTATATTTCTATTATATATTCAAATAGGGACAAAAAATTTATGAATGAGTATTAAATTCTATTTTTCCATAAAAGAATTATTTTTAATTTTTTAATTCATCTTTAAATTTTATTTCTAAAATAATTACCTTAAAATCTTACACAACGCTGGTATAGTACTTGTGTAAGGAGTATAAAATTAATTTAAATGATTTTACAAACATCATATGTAATATTTTTTAGATTAATTATGTTGTCATAAAAATTTTATTTTTAATAATAATTTATAATAGATTCTTAAATATACTATATATTAATTACATTACTATTATATTGTTTTCGAAGATAAATTATGTGAATCATTTTTATAATTGCATTAATTGTAATTTATATTAAATATAATTTATTAAAATATTATAAAATAATAAAAAAATTATTAGGCCAAGTATAATTTTAAATGGTAAAATTTTTTATTCCTTTTTAATTTATAATCCAATTTTTTTACTTATATATATGTTTATAAAAAATTTATATTAAAAAACGTTTTCCCACAGTTAATGATAAAAACCGTTAATAGATGGTTTAATAAAATATATAAGGTTTAAAATTAAATATAAACATATCAAAATTTTATTTTATGATTATATTATGACCATATCATATATATATTAGATTCCATTTCATTTTGGAATCATTTTACATGAGTTATACCCATATTGTATTATAAATATTCGTTTACTTTCAAATGTGTCCCTCCCCTCAATTATAATAAAATACGCGCTATCCTCTCCTCACTAGAATTTAGGAACCATTTATTTCATAAATTACCCATCCTAGTCCATATAAAAAATTTAAACTATCATTCTAGAGGACATAACTTGGTATAAAACCAACCTCATGGGGTATAATTTTTTAAAGAAAATAAGGTTTTCTAAAGAAGAGGTGCAATTTTTTACCAAATATTTTAGTTTAATTTCTTCTTCAAACTCATTGAATTATTATTACACCATAATAGAAAAATATTTATATTTAATTTTATAATATTATATTTTTAATATTTAATAACCTATATATATCTCAGTCTTCAATGAAATATGAAATGAAACTATTGTTTTTGTGTACGGTGGACTACCACCTTGCAAAATGATTAAATTATTTTTCCATCAATACAACTTATATATGGTTAAAATGATGGATTTAATTTATATATATTAAATTATTATTAAAACTATCATTCATTGAATATATTATAAAATCTATTTTCTAATCATTACATCCATTCAAAAATGATAATAATGTTTGTATGTTGGTATGAATTACCACAACTATGAAGTGATGTTATTCAGTTTTCATCACCATGTCTCATGATTGTATATATATATATATTCAATAAATGATATCATATTTATGATATTATAAAAAATGGAGTGATACAATTTTACTTAACTTATTTATCTCATCTTCTTTGAAAAATGAAAATGTGACTAATGCGTATGTACGGATTACTGTCTCCATGATTATCGTGTAATTCATTTTTCATAGGCATATTTCATGGTTATTTTAAAATTATAATTAATTAATAAAAATGATAATTATTTTGGTATTATTATTGTAGAAACTATGGAAAAAATAAAACATTTACCCTGGCCAACATACCAATGTTTTTTTGAAATTATGAACCAAACAACCTCAAATCGCTTTATGAGGACGTAACTAATTATGTATTTAAATATTTATTTGAAATAAATGAGGAAAATGGTTTATAGAAAAATTAATAAACCTATAAAATATTCTTTAACAATTAAATATTTTATATTATTTTATTATACATGAGTTAAAGTACACACATGGGAAGTCTTGACTTCAGGAAAGGATTCCATCTCAATTTCCCTTCTTTGAGGCATATTTTAATGTTATATAGATAATTTAATTTTTATTTTGTATATAACACATTTTTTTACATAATTATTTATTCATGATTTATGGTATTTTAAATTACAATTTATCTTTTTTCTTACCATGGGGTTTAACGAGAAAGTTACTAAGTGGTAAGGTGTTTCTTAAATCAAGTTCAACCCATTGTTCTATACTAATACTTTATTAACTCTGGTATTAGATGATTATGTGTGAATTTACCTCAAAATTTATTATTATTTATTTTAAATTTTTTTTGATTTACAAATTCTCACATAATCACTTCTAGTATTTCTTATCACTTCAAATTTTACAATCTTTTCAAGGGTTTAAATTTTCATAAACTCTTTTTTCATGCCACTTCTTTAATATCGTACACCAAGATTGCATTGAAGGGGGAACTTACTTCCATATGAATTAATTTTGAAATATTACTTCATGAAATTTGTGGTATTAATATAAGCATATCGTACTAATTTTTTAAATTATATATCAAAAGTTACCAAAGTGGAAAAGGATTTATGTTACAATATTCTTTCCTATCGATATTATTTATTTCTGTAGTTCCTTTAAGAAATCAAATTATCATATTTTCTTTGAACAACATATGCATTACCCTTATTTAGTTATGGATTTTTTATAGATGTCTAATTTCTATTTCCTCTCATAGTAATTAAAGAAACCTCAAATACTTTTTTAAGGGATACTGATCATTTAATATCTTTTAAAATGGGAATATTTCTCTTCCATGTACATGTTTTCTAAAATGTTATCAAGAATAATATTTTATAAATGAAAATTTTTTCTTAAACATAATATGCATGATATATTAACTTCTTTTAAAAAGGTTTAAAAAATAAATTTACTAAAATTTTCCCCATGGATCGCTTTTCACTCTCATTACAATAATTTATAAAGAATGTTCATTTTTTTTAATTCTATAATATGAATGTATTTTCCAACCATTAATGTCCATTATTTTATTTTAAGATTACATTAAATATTTGAAATATTATTTTCAAATAAAATTATTCTCATAATATTTTGTGATATTAAATGTTGTTTTCAAAGTGGGGAGGGTATTTATCCCAAGAATTTTATTAGTGATATTTTAATAATTTTTCTACTCACCAATGACAATAACCCTTAATAGTACTTATGATAAACTAGGGTTATGTTTTAATGATTCTAACCTTATTCTATATCTAGAGAGATTTTGATTCTTTCAAAGATATTTTCATGGAAGATATTTTATTTTCTAGGGGTAAATCAATATATGAAATAATAATCATTTTGTTATATTAAAAATTACAAGATTCCATGGGTTATGTTTATGTTATAGTTCTTTAGAATTGTTTATGATGATAGATGAGCCCAGTATAGCTCATGATTGTGGGTGATAGTGATAAAGTCCTCCAATTAATTGAGTAAAGGGTTGAAGTAAAATAATTATAGGTTTCTCCTAATATAATATTTTAATTTAACATATAGGTTATTCTATTTGTAATAGTGATATAAAATTTATGATCCTGGCCTTCTGTGGAGGTATATATTTTAAAAAAAATTGGTTAATCTCCCATTTTGTGGATTAAGTGGTTCTTGGGATTATAAGAATTTTTTGTGTTTCTTTGGGAGTTTGGTAAGAAAAAAAGAGAATCAATAGACTTTAGGAGCATATTTCATGGCGATCACACATTTATCAGTAATTGTGCATGATAACTGAGTGGGCCTAGGAAGATAGGTGCATGGTTGGGAAACCGTGCAAGGGGGATCTTGAAACTTTATGGGCTATGATAGATCCATCCCACATGGCTAATGCTTGTTTAGAAAAACCATACAGTATCCTAGGAGATTGTGTTGCCTAGGTACCCTCATAGACAGATGGTGGAACATGGTTTCATCATGGTCTGGCCAATCATTTTCCTTAATAAATAAGGGGGAATTTCCAATTTTTACTCCTCAAGGTTTATGAAACCTCCCCCGGTTTTCCTCCCATTTCACCGCACTACATTAAGCATTACTAACCCTTATTCTGTAGTCTTCAAAGGGATAATTCACCTTTATTTCTAGACCATTTATAATGTTGTTCGGTGTTGATAATAACTCGAGGTGAGTCTAGCACTCCTTCTTATTTATATTATATATTATGTCTTGTGTAATACCTCTTCTTATTTTGAATATAAAAACCCCCTCTATTCCAGTAGTTTCAATTTTTGGGCATCAAAGGTGAGATTTCTATGAATCAAAGTCCATGTTTAAGCATTAATATGTCAACATAATTTATTTAGGTATCCATTAATCCTTTTCTCATAGTCTTGATGTTTTATAAGTGGATACGGTTGTGTCAATTTTTTGCTTTTCTACATTGGGTGTTCTTGGGTATGGAAATTGATATTAGGCCTTAAAATCATGTGAGAAACCATATGTGAACCATATTGGGTATGTTTGGGTTCAATACAAAACTTATGGCTACCCTTGGGGTATGAAAAATAGTTAATTATGGTGAAATAATTGGATAAATGTTGATATAGGATAATTGGTAAAGTGATTTTATTAGTAATTTTAAGTGTATATGTGTGAAATATTAATAAAATAATTTAAATATGTGAATTATATCTTTTTTTAAATCTTAGAAATATTTTGAAATGGTTTAAATGTTGTGTTTTGTATTTTTATTCGTTTATGATTTCCAATGAAGTCAATTGATGTTTTATAAGTGGGAACTATTTTAAATATATCCATTGACATCCACATGTTTGAAAAAGGGTTTATTTTTAATATATTTCCATGATGATTTTAAATGAATACATGGTTCTCCTTTTGAAACATGATTTAAAGGCACTATTTTGTGGTTGTAAATTGAAAAGAATGCCTTAGGGTGTGTTTGAGTTTTCGAAGGAGAAGACCCATGTTTTAAAGGGTATCTTTAACTAAATTTCAAATGAGTATTTTGAATTTTTTATGACATGATTTTGTTTTATAGATCTATTGGAAACATAGTAATTGAAGTTATATGTGGTATACTAAGATATAACCTATTTTTATTATATTTTAATGTTATCAAGGTTATGAAATAAAAAAAAATAGGAAGGTACAAAGTCGATGGCATAACATAAAGGTGAGTTTGGAATAATGGTATATGTGTTAATGGGTTATTCCTTGAAAGTGGGATACGTTTAATGAGTTATGACTACAAACAATAAATTTTTTTAACGATAATAGTTTTTTTTGTTAAATTTTTTATCATTAAAGAAGCATGTGCACGTGGATTAGTAGTATTTGGGTTATTGACATGAGGTTATACGCCCATGGGCTAGGTTGGACTGAGGCTCCCATCCCCGCCCCTATAATGCATGAATTATGGAGTCGGAATGAGACTCTATTCCCCTAATGGTTTCGTTTTGAGAGACTACCTAGACTGAGGCTGTAAGGTAATTGTTATGTAGTCTATGGTTGGGATTTTGGACTCAGGCTCTATGCTTCCCAAACACATGGATGTGGATCGATTTCCGGACTGAGGTTTCAGGTTATATTGATAAATTATTATTAGTTAATTCTCTTTTGATTCAAATTATATCACCCCTTATGTCTTCTCTTAGATATCTGGTGTGACTAGAGTTATTTCAGTTATTTTTTATCCCTTGAGGTCTTGAAGGATAAGATTTCAATTTGATAGTTTCTTTAATCCAAAGCACATTTATATTTCTTTATATTTCTTGTTTATTAGTGAAACTTTATTATCTATATACAATATTTTATATACTATCTAGTTATTTAGAAACCATTGGGTGTGGCCTACTGAGTTTCACTCACACCCTCCTTGGGCCACCCTGGAATTTGGGTACTGGAGTAGATGCAACTTGTTTTATGATACCGGTTCAGGACAAGACCTGGTGTCTCGTTGAACATGAGTTGATGGGTTGGAGAGTGAGAGGTCAGGACTGAGTTGGGACATGGGTCCATTTTTAGGGTCTTTTAAAATTTTTTGTTTTGTAATTCATTTGTAAAACTTTATGACATGTATAGTATACATATCATTTTGTAATCTGGTTTTTCTTCATTATTTTTGGCATTTGTCACATATTTTACATGTATTTTTTCATCAAATTTATTTTATCTGTTCATATTATTTTTTGTATAATTACTATGATAACGGTGTATAGTCTCCCCAATATTTCTCAATAGACACAAAATACAAGTCATCAGCCATTGGTGTACAAGGAGTCATGCCTGAGGTCATGTGATGACATAACATGGGGCACTGGATTCAGTGTCCCATGGATAAAAATGATACAAAGTGGTATTTGAGGTGTCATATCTATTTCTATTTATGGAATGATATAAACAAGGCTAGGATCTTGTCCTGACTTAGTAATGAGCTCATGAATTGGTTCTTGTAGTACCACGTATAAGGGAACCGATAAGTTTTCAGGGGTAAGAAATGATGTCTTGTTTTGTGCTTTTACGATTGGTTGATACTTCCACCTAAGGTGGTTCACTTGGATTTGATGTTTTTGTTTTATAAGGTTTTACCACTTTCAATATTAGATCAAGAGAGGTGAGTGTGTTCATCCATCATTCTATTCACATAGGAGTGATAGGTCATCCATATGTTTCATATGATTGATAATTATTTGGGACTCCCATGTTATTATTATTCTTTATGAATGTGGTTTAAATGTGCTGATCTCTCCTTGAAATGGATGCTAATGAAAATATTTCGAAATAATAATTTCAATAATGTGTTTTTTTTAATATGTTGTCTTCAAAAAGATTTTGGAAGTATATATTCTTTTTGTTAAATAGAATGTTTCGACATGTGAAAACATGGTTTTTAATATGGTAACGTTTAATTAAAAAGGGAAAGGGGAAAATTATGAAACTTTTAGGGGAACCAGTGGTGGGTATCCCTTGTGATGGTTGTTGACCCAATGTATGGGTGCTTTGGGTAGTGAGAGTGACTTAGTTTTGAAACTTGGGTTACGAGATGTGAGACCATAAGGGGTTTGGATGTGTCAGTTAATGGATTATATCTTGTTATGTATCTAGTTTGTTTGTGATAATGAATTATTGAAATTATGTCTATTAATGTGGATGTAGTGATTCTTATGGGTTGGGACCTTGTGAGTAATGTTTTGGACCCTGTAATGGGTGTTTGTATCATGGTGTCTATGTTTTTGTGTGAGTATATTTGGTCTGGGACTTAGAGTATATGGTTTCTTTGTTTGTTATACAAAGTTTTTTTGGAAAATGAGGGTACTATTTCCACTCATGAGCATCATTTTGTTTGAGGTTGATTGTTTTTTTTTTCTTATAGGAAGATCCAATTTACTTTTTTATGATTAATAATAGTTTATGTAGTTGATTTCATTTGACCTTCAAGGTTCACCCATGAGTGGGGTCATCTGGGTTGTGAGTTTCATTGGTCTAATGAGGAATAAGTGATAAATTTTGTTCTTTGACATTGGTTCATATAGAGTGATTTCTAGGGTGAGTTTATTCCTATAGGGATAAGTGGAAAAGAAAATGGTTTGTCATATGCGACTCGATTTGTGTCTATGAGTCAAATGTTTGGGGAAAATCATGGGTATCCTTGAGAGAGGTCATCCTGGTATTGTAGGTGACTTGGAATATGAAGCACAGGTGGCACCTTTAGAGGCGTAATTGATAAATCATGGGTTCCATCAAAATTTTGTTAATAGTCAATATTAATTCCTTGTTCTTACCTCAGATAAGAACTTTAGTGCCTACATTTTGTTGTAAAGGTAGATGTGATGGTCAGGATAATTCAGAGACCTAACCTTGCAGTTTTCAGGGTGTTTTATGCGGGAATTGTTATTAATTTTTGGTGGACAATGTAAGGGATACCAAGGTGTGATCATACAAGTTTTTTAAATCTTACACCTAGGTAGAGGGTTCTCACATGGTTGGACTTAATTATACTAATAGTTTCATTTTGGGGTGATATGTTCAGAGATCCTTCATCCTGGTGAGGCTGACGGACCAGGTGGCATGGTTAGTTGTGTGAGTCTGGGTTTTGGGTGATCTTTGGTTATATATGTAAGATGTAATCTAGTGTATGGTTAAATTTGTGGTTGCAAGAATGTGTGAGACCATCAGGGCTCGCATGTGGTCCAGAAGTGGGCACGTACTTGGAAGGCATGATACTATTGTGGATGGGTAAATAGTTGGCTTATGATAAGTGCATGTCATTTTTATGTGTGATCACAGGGGGGAATCATAGGTTATATGGGAGATATTTGGGTTGAGGATTTGTGTGTTGGTCATTAGGTTTCAATGTAAATCACAAGCGTTGTTTTGGAATAACTCGAGTGGGGTGATGACAATAGATCCATAGGTAATACTGGGTTATGACCGCTTGGCGGTGGGTCGTGATGTGGTTCTTGGTTTTGATTGGAAATTCTATTCAAGTTATAGTGATTCATTGTTAATGAGACATTATTTTGTAGAGAATCCCAAGACATTCGACTTGTTACAATGTCCCTATCATGGGAGGTGATGGTGGTGATGGGTAGTTTTTTGTGGTGTTTTTCAATGACTTCTTAAAATAATTTTAGAAAATTATGATCATTTCTAATAACTTGACATCATCCCTAGTACGTTGATAGAGATCTGGCCTTATTCCTAGCTATCTAAATGTATTTTAGATTGAAATGGATCACCTGTGAGGATATTCTCATGGAGTAGTGTGTGTGTGTGATCCATGTGGTGGGGGAGTACACCATTGACCAATTTCCAAGGAGTTCCCCTGGATGGACTGGATGTTGATGAATTCCTTGGGTTTCGTTCTCAGAATATGAGAATGACTATTGGGTGATGCTCATTTTTTATCTAGTTGAGGATGGGTAGCCACATCCATGTTTTTGGGTTTATCATACGATCGAAGTGTGATTCATGGTGGCCAGAATTTCTTAAGGAAAAAAGTGACAAAGACACTATTAAGTTCGGGAGTTTTATATTAGTCATGGACATGTGGAGAAAATTTTAGAGTGGATGTAGTGGCATCATTTTTCAAATGAGATACCTATGATGAGCATGTTTTATTTTCTTAGGTAAGGCCTGGTGGGCCATGGATGTGGAAATTGATAAATCCAAGTGTTTTCTTTAGGCTCAATGTTGTTCTGACAAATATCTGAGATTCCTATGTTAGAGTCATTGATGGTCATGATAATCCACAACAATAGCTGGTTGCAATGTTTTTTTTGTGTTATAATCACTTCTAAAGTTGGATATAGACTCGTATAGGTATGTTTGGATGACCTGATAATTCCTTTAAGTGTGAAAAAAAATTAGTCCCGTAAAGTGGTGGTGTTCCAATAGTAAACATGATTGGGTTTAGATAATTGAAATAGGTTTTGGGGAAATACAATGTTTTCTTTTTTTGATGTATGCATAGTGGGGTGTTTGGTTGGTAATGATGATGAGTTTTTTAAATAACAATGATGTCTTAGAGTCTAATGGATACCCTAATATGTAGGTTTTACAAAATATTTGTATTGAAACTAGTCAGTATGTTGGATAATGGTGGTATAGATTATGTGAAAGGGTTTTGTAAGTATTAAACACCTCAGGTTTAATGTTCTAGTGGAAAGTGTATACCACAAAATAATATGAACGTGAGAGAGTTCAATTTTTTCTCAGTAATCAATGGGATAAAATGTGAATTCCAATTTTGGGAGGTTTCAATTGAAAGGATGGAAGCAATCATTGGGTGAAGTTCCCATTAATGTCTAGTCATAGTGCATTGGGAAATGATTCAGGTATGTTGTGATAGTTGAGTTAAAGATTTTGGTATTCTTTACATTGGTGGAGGTTCCAGCCACCAGAAGATGGTGGTGATGAACTAAGGCATAAATAGGGGATCTTAATATTGATAAAATGGTTTGTTTATACTTTGATCGGTGTTTCAAATTGGATGGGCTTTGGTAAGATCTATCTAAGTGTTTCATTTTGGCTGATATGAAAGGGGTTGAGCTTTTACCAATTGAGTACCTTGATGTGAATGTTATACTTGGGTGGTGCTTAGATGTTCAGATCTGGAGTGAGCATATTGGGAATCAAGTTACACAATGATGTAGGTCAAGAGATGTGGTTAGAATTAGTGTGTTTCTTTTGTGATTCCAAGATGAGGTCATCATTAGAATTTTGGAAACTAGGTGGGATGGTGCCAAGAAATTTGGGTCATGTGTTGTATATAGGACTAGATCAAAGGTGATTTGATTAGATCTCCCATGATAGTTTTTTTATTTTTTTGTACGCTTTTTTGTGTAGTGGTTTACTTTTGTTACGTAGACCTTTTTCTTATGTCTGATGTTGGTGATGATGATGTTTATGTTGATTCATCCTTTTAGTAGAATTGGTTTCCTGATCAAGGATCACGATGACATTTTTCTTCAGTGTAAGACCGGTTCATTGTTTGCATGTCCTGACAACACGGTTTTATTCAAGAGAAAATTTGGGAGGTGAGGGATGGTAGGTTGGACCCCTGGCTATCCCTTTTGGTCTTAATAGCTCTGTAAGTCTTGGATGTGCACCTCGAGGAAGATCCATTATAATTTGGGTAGGTTGTAAGATCTAATCCTTACGTGGAGGTATGCCCTTGTTTAAATTTTGGTTAAGCTTATATTTTGGTTAATGAAGTGGTTCATGGGAGAATGGGAAGTTTTGGGGGTGTTTTGGGAGTTTGGGATGAAAAATAGGGATGAAATGGCCATTCAGTGCGTGTTACATAGTTGGCATATGGTTAGTAGTAACCATGATCTATAACATTGTTTTCCTGGGAAGAAAGGTTCACAGTTTGAAAATCGTTTAAGAGGGAGCCTAAATCCGTAAAGTCTTGGACAAATTTTCCTATATGGATACCGTGCAGTTTAAGAAATTGTGAAAAATCCTAAGAAAATATGTGATCTATCCCCCCTCTTGGATAGAGTGTGGTGTACGATGTGGACAATCATCCATACAAACTGTGCTACTTATTATAGAGGGGTGAATTTCTAATTTTACCACATCAGATTTATGAAACCACGCTGATTTTCCTTGCATTTTACCATACTAATTCATGGGTTATAAACTGTTCTCCCTCAAGATATCCAGGGATGATTTTCATTCAATTATAGACTATTTTGAGAATCATTGGGTGCAGATTGATGTTTGGATGAGTCTAACACTCTTCCATATTTATTTTCTAGATTAGGTCTTTTGTAATCTCTCTTCTTATTTTGAATCCCTAAAACCCACTTTTTCTAATGATTTCTATGTTTGGCATTAAAATTTGGGCTATCTCTCATTCAAATGATAAAAATAAGCTTGAAAATGTATATAGAATTGAGTTATCTGGTATTTAATATTTTTTATATAGTCTTGATGTTTTAAAAGGGTATGTGGTTGTGTCAATTCACTTATTTGTTTTGTTTTATGTTATTTAGTAAGAAATGCGAGATTGGGACCAAGATTGAGGTGTGAACCCTTCTAAGCACCTCACCGGGTCTGTGGTTTTTTATGATCGGACCTTGGGATACCCCTGAGTTATGCAAAACCATTAAAAATTGTGAAATAGATTGGAAAATTTAATATTAAAAATTTTCAAAGTATTTGGATTGTGAATTGTTTGTGAGAATGTGTGAATAAAAACTGGAATTATTGAAATTTTTGTATGATATATTATGTTAAATTTTGTGAATTATTTTGAAATGGTTTAAATGTTGTGTTTTTCATTTTGATTTCATTAATGTTTCGAATAAAGAAAAATGATGTTTTGTACGTTTCTAATGTTTAAAAATGTGTCTTTGAGCCTAAAGTGTTTTGAAAAATGGGTTTTATTAATATATTTCAATGATGTTGTGAAATAACGGCATGGTTACCCTTTTCGAAATTGATTTAAATTCACCCTTTGTTGGAATTAAATGTAAATGAATCCCTTAGGGAATGTTTGAGTTTTTAAATGGTTAGAACAATGTTTTAATGGGTTTCTTAAAATGAGTATTAGGAATTTTTTTTTTAATCCATTATTTCGTATTGAAGTTCATTTGGGTGTATAGTAATTGAAGGATTTATGGTTTAGTGAGATAGAACTCATGACTGTTATGTTGGCTTGTAAAAATGGTTACAAAATGAGCTAAATGATGAATGCGCTTAGTTTTTGGAATAACATAATGGGGTGTTCAGAATAATGGTATTTGTGTTAATGGTTTATGCCTTATATGTGAGATTTGTATAATGAGTTATGACTATAAATGTTAATTATTTTTTATGGTTATGGTTTGTGTATGGTAAATTTTTTATGGTTGAAGAAGCATGTGCAAATTCCTTAGTGGTTTATGGGGTATTGACTTGAGGTTATTCACCCATGGGTGGGGTCGTAATGAGGATCTACACCCAACCCCTAAAATGAACTATCTAGGGAGTTGGACTAAGTATATAGGCCCCTATTGGTTTCATTTGATGAGACTACATGGACTAAGGCTCCAAGTTAAGTGTTATTTAATATATGGTTGAGATGTCAGAATAACGCTCTATGCTTTCCAATGTATGGACATGGTGTGGGTAGGGATATCGAACTGAGGCTCTCTGATTCCCAAAAACAAGGTCATGTCTTGATTAACAGGTTGAAGCTCTGGGCTATGTTGGTAAATTATGATTAGTAAATTCTCTTTTCATTGAAAGTTTATGAACACTTATGCATTTTATTAGGTATCTTGTGTGACCGGAGACAGTTCAATTATTGGGTTACCCTTTGATTACTTAAAAAAATAAAATTGTTACTTGATAGTATCTTAAATGTGAGAAAAATTTATATTTCTTTTGTTTCCTTTATTACTCGTGAACTTTTATTATCTATAAGCACAACTGTTCATACATTCTTTTTCTTTAGACAACATTTTTGGTGTCCTACCAAGATTCACTCACACCCTACTTGGGATGCCATGTAATTTTGGTAACAAAGAAGACACTACTTGTTTAGGGATAGGGGATTAGGATAGGGACCTAGTGTTTTTTTGTACATGGGATGATGGTTTGGACAATGGTAGGTCAGGACCCAGATGGGTCTCAGCTCCATTTTCATGGTCTTTTAGAGGTTTTTGTTTTGTATTTTGTTTGTATGGTTGTTTAAAATGTAGAGTATCAATATCATTATTGTATAAGGTATTCCTTTGTTATAGTTGGAATTTTTTTTATGATTTCTAATTATTTATTCTAGGTGGTTATTATATATGTTGATATTATTTATGTTGTTGAATTACTATGATAAGAGGGTATAGTCTCCCTAATGTTTCTCCATAGACATTTTTTTCTAGTTGGAATTATCTAGTGTATAGGGGGCACGCATGAGGTCCTCCAAAGACCCATCACAGGGCACGTGATATGTTGGAAATTGGGCTACGAATGTTACATTTAAATGATGTTCCATATAACCAACAACATTTTATTTATGATTTCAAACATTTCTAAACAATCATTTATTCAAGAATTGATTTCACATTACCCATTATTGTTAAATTATATAAATTTTTTCTTTTGTTAAATCTTTAATTCATTTTTCAAGATTTATTATTCATGATTTTATGGGTATGAATTTTCTTATGTTATGTTTAGGCACATTGATTATGTCATTATACCTTTATTCTAATCTTATTATCAATGATGAAATTTAATTTCTAATGCAAATATATACCATTACTGACCATTTAATCCATCTCTTCTTTCCATTTCTTTTTCTCAGGTTGTAGAGAAAGGTTATATGTATTTTATTAATTATTAGGTGAATAGATGTGAACAAATTAGTTGGATTTGATGTGGATATTTATGATCTATTTTCTTTTGAAACCATGATGTTATGTAACTATTTTTCCTCATTATCTAAATCCTTGAACCTAAAAATTCATTAGGTATGAATGTGATCCAATATTTTAGTTTTATTTTATTTGTTTATAAGGGTTAAAATTGGGTCATTTTTATCATTATAAAATCAGTGAATATATGGATTATGTTTTAGCACCATATCTGGGAGTGTGGGTTTAATGATGCAATAGTTCATATCTAAAAAAGGATTAGATAAATTATATGTTGTGAAGTTTTCATATATGTTTGAATTAAGAGTTATGGATACCCTCATACCATCATGGGTTTAAAATTTTAAGTTTCATCATTAATTCAATGGTATAGGAATAACCTTTATTGTTTAGTGTGACGAGATTCCAAAGTGATCGATGAAATTTTGGGTGATGATTTATTAGGTTATGGTACATGTAACCCTTAGGTATATCGTGTGGTTTAATATAAAACATTATTTGGGAAAAATAATTTTAATTTTTTAGGGATGTGAACTGAAGGGAGAGATATAACCTTTGAGGATAAAGCATTATTTATATTTATATTTGTTGATATTATTTGGGATGTCTGGTTATTTATTTTTAAAATAGTCATAATTGAACCATTTATTTTATTATGGAAATTTTAGATTTAAATTTATTATTTATTCATATCAAGGTTCATAAACCATACATGATATCTTGCCTTTTTCTAACCATATTAGTTATGGTCAATATCAAAATATAATAGAAATTTATTCTCATCCTTTCATGGACAATTTGATCTATTATAAGTGGATTTAAGTGATTCAAGCATGAAAAAATATTTTTGAAAATTTATTTATTAGATTAAAATCTGATATTATTGTACAAATTTATTAAAGGAATAAATTATAATTTTTAATAAATTATTTTTCCTTGTGTTCTTAATATAGATGGTAAACGAATTCCTTAGCACTAGGAAAAGCATCTTGAAACAAAAATGTTATCCTATTAACTTTATTTCTAATTAAGTGATGGCCTTTTTCAAGTTGAATTATTTTATGGTTTTATGGGAATTAACTTTCTCATGATCATTCACATTATTTTTATCAATGTTCTCTATCACTCTCCATAATTATTTAGATACGTAATTTTTTTTCTATGCCCTTATTTTCACCTCCCTATAATGTTCTCCTATTTTGAAATATATTTATGTTTTATTCTAGATAACCTTTGAATTTCTCTTTCCCTATTTTAAAAAGGATTTTCTTATCAATTTTTATGATATTGGTTTTAAAAAAAGGTATTTTAAAAATTTTAAAAAGTATTTTCTTTCATGTTCGTATAATTTATCTTCCAATCCTTTGAATTGATTTTAAAAAAAAATGAACTGGTTCTATTGGTCATGAGATAAAATTGTTAGCATTGGATTTATAAAAGGGTCGATGAATTTAACAACCCAGGTAATGTTAAGATAAATAAATATCATGTCTTATTAATATTTATTAATTATATTTTATATATATTATATTCATTATCAAAATATTGGGTAACTTTTCAATCAAAAGGAAAAGGTGTTATTTTGAAGAAAATTGGGTTTTCATGCATTATTTGATTTTATTAATGATAATGATTTAAAAATAAAATAATTTTAATTTGAGAAAATAATCTTCATTTTAGAAATCATTATTTCAAAATTATCTTATAATAATTTCTTTGAATTTTCTGAAAACTTGGATTTTTCATTGAATAGTGAAATGTACTGATTTTTAGGGAAAAATGTCTTTTATTTAAAATTATTTATAAAGTAAAAAAACTATTTTACCTTATTTTCAATATTTCATAGATTTTTTTAATAAAAAATATAGTCAAAGTTATTTGGATCAATATTAATATTGAATTTGGTATAAATACATTTTTATCCGTAAAAATGAAATTTAATGAAAAATAGTTTTACATCAAATTTTGAAAGTTTAATTTTAAATTATATTCTTAAAGTTATTTAAATTGAATTTGATGAAACGCCAAAAATATTTTGATTCAGGTTGTTCAAATTCTCTAGAAAATTCCCCTTTGGTTTATCATTATAAATAATAACTGTAGTAAATATTTTTCACCTAAACAAAGAAAAATTACATAATTAAAGTTAAAAATAATATGATAAGAACTAAAAATTACCCATAAAATAGAATTTAGTTTATTTTATGAGTGATTTTGAACTATATTCATAGAATATTTGATGTTATAGATATTTTGATCCATTTTTATGTGAAAATAATTTCAATATTATTTAATCTAAAGAAAAATACAAAATGTAACTTTTGTGCTTTTATATTAATATTATGATTTTTTAGAGAAATAAAAATTATTTCTAAATGAATATTAATTTTTTTGGAATAAGGAAATATTTTTATTTTGGGAATTAATTTTTGTTTTTAGTAATGAAATGATAAATTTAAATGATGATTCTATATTTTCAAAGATCATGTGAAAGATGTTAAAAATTAATTTAAATGATTTTAAAGGCATCAAAATGAATATTTTTGGATGTATAATGGGGTCATACTAATTTTATAGCTAATAATAAAGTATTATTCATGGTGAAATTTTTTAAATTTATGTTACATATTTTTCATTTTGTTTTCAAATTCAAATTATGTGAATAATTCTAAAAATGATAATAATAGTACACTTTGTTAAGAATATTTCATTAAATTATTTAAAAATAATAAATAAGGCATGTTGGATGAGAAATGGTCTAAATTTTAATACATTTTCCATTTATCAACCAATTTTTTACTTAGAATTAATGTTTAAACCATTTATATTGGAAAAATTGTTTTCAAAATTTATGTTAAAATAGTTCACGAAAGGGTTATTCCAAAAGATAAGCTTTAAAATGATATATAAACGTACCAAAATTTTATTATAAGATTATATTAATAGAATAATGTCCTTATATTTAAATAAATTACTTTTGGATCCATTTTAAATGAGTTAGACACATTTTATGTTATAATATTTCATTTATTTGTAAAAGTTCAACACCCCTCAGTTATAAAAGGACACCCCATCTACTATCATATCAACATGTCAAGTGCCTTTTGGTCTTGTTAATTCCTAGAAAAATCCCTTTCTAACATACCTTCCCATATCTTATAGGTATTATTTTATGACTAATACCTACATTATTGGTATTATGGTGTAATTAAAATGAGGATGTTTGAAGAAGGTATGTAGCTTTTAACTGAATGTTTTAGTTTTTCTTCTTCTTCTACCTCCTTAAAATTATATTACACCAAGATGAAATAATAACATTAATTTATAACATATACTAATATTCTATTATGTTAACATAATAACATATATCCATATCCTTCTTCAATAAATTTTGGAGATCACACCAGTATTCATGTTTATGGTAGATTACCTCCCCGCAAATTGATGTCATTCATTTTCCTATAACCACATCTCACGGATGGTTATAATGATGGATTTAATGGATATATATGATATTAATTACATAAAATATCATTATATAAATATATTATGTCTTTTTTTCTTAGATATCCATCCATTGAAAATTGATAACCTCATTCAAGTATAGGTGTGCATTACCACCTCCACAAAATGATGTCATTCATTTTTCATCATCAAATAACATGGAAATTATATATAATTTTATATAAATATTTTTTATCATGTTTAATATTTAATCATTATTCAATAAATATAATTTCATAATTACCTTTTTTCCCAAAAAAATATTACTTATGCGTATGTACCTCTTATTGTCTTTATGATTGTAATATAATTACTTTTTTATAATAGTATTTAATGGTTGGTTCTAAAAGAATAAAAAAGGTTAAATAAGATAATTATTTCATTATTATTGTTATAGATATAATGGAATTATTTCCACCTTGACCATGGTTATATGTTTTCTCTAAGAGATTATTGGAATTTACTGGGTAGGTTATTCCATTTATAAAATAGATTGTAAAAGTGATATGAAAATGAGGTTCCAATATACCAAGACACATTACATTATGATTATAATCAGATCAAATAGATCATTATTTTCAATAATTTTTTTCATGTGGATCAATATTTTTGACTTATATGACTAATACCTTATGTTAAATCTATATTCCACATTTCATTATTTATCCTCCATGTTTGGATGGGTATGAATTCTCTTGTGGTATGCTCATGCACTTTGATTATATTATACAAATCATTTTCCCATATTAATCTCACTAATTCCATTAAATTATAAAGAATTGTGTTTTCTCTTACTATGAATTCGATCTCACCCTTATTATGTATCATTTTTCTTAAGTTGTGACGAAAGGTTTTTTGATTTTTACACCTAATAAGGATATAATATATAAAGAAATTAATTAGTTTTATATGGATTTTTATGAACCAATTTTTTATGTATACAGAATATTATTTTATATTTTTTCTTAATTCTCTGAAACACTAAACCTATATTATCCTTAGCTATATTGGGGATCCCATATTTCATTTTGATGTTATATGCATATAAGGGCTAAAATTAGGTCACATTTATATTGGATTTCGAAAGAGTCTAATAATATTTATTCCATTCATCAAAAGAAATTAGACATATTATCTAGGGATATATCATGAATAATATATGAAATTTGTGACAAAATCAAAAATTAAGAACACTATTAAAACTAGGCATGTCAGTAAGCATAGATACATTGAAACATATTTATATTTAAATGTGTTTTATGAAGATCACATAAGTGAAAGTCATAAGAATCCCAACTTCACTATGTATCCACAGGCTACAATGAATTCACTCGATATTTGAGTAGGATTATTCTTTCTCACACAATTTTCTAGAATATAGGAACGAAAAGGAATCATAATAAAGAGATCCATAAAGGGTTTTGGCCAAAGCATGAATAAGTCACACACTATCATCCTATGGTAGTAGGATTTATATGGAACCAAAGGATGGTTTTTGTGGTGTCTTTATTAAATCATGTGTTATAATATATGTGTTTATACCCTTGGCCAATTAATGTATTACAGACATGAATATAACTCCTCTTGTTGTTCTATATCATGTAATATCTCTTAATGTAAGATTTAGTGTAAGGAAACTAAAATAAAATATTCCATGCATAAAATATTATTTCATACAATCTTTACAACTAGAATAAGAATTATTTAAATCTTATTTTCATGCTACTTATCAAAATTATTGGAAACATAGCCTTTTCTATAATTTTAAAAATTACTTTAGGAAACAGCAGCTCCTTCAATCACCCACTTGCACTAAATCCTAACATGCTTTATTCCATTTCACATTATATTGTATCATATACATTAACTTGTGAAATCATATCCAACACTCCGTTGTTATATTTTCCATATAAAATCAAATTTTTTCATTAAATTCACCTTTTATAAAAAAAACTATTCAATACCTTATGAATACTCATCCATAAATTTTTTTTGATTCATTCTAAAACACTTTGGGAGTATATCTATGTGTCAAACTAAATTATTATTCTGTCAACTACTAGGTGTAACTTCATAGACATTTACAGTGATGACAAAAAATAAGAATCTTCATATCTATATATGTAAGCAACGTGAAATGTCTAGAAAATCATCAATTCTAATCAACCTATAAAGGGATAAAGAATGATCTCTTGTTAAAAAAAGTACATATATGATTTTTTCCACTTTTTTCCATCATATGAAAATGTGAATTCTCATATTTTTCATTTCTCAAAAAAATTGAGTGACATGGTACATGTAATATGTAAATCTCATATATCCAACTCATATATTCTCGATTCCCATTGTATAGGATAAATGGATTATTTAATACATCAAATTTCATTCAACTATATGGATTAGGACATCACATTTCCCTTATCAAGATAGATATACAATATCTTGGTGCATCCTCACACTCCCACATTCTATCTCAATTGAGGTCCCAAATATCATACATATTAAAAGAGAGGAATGATTTTATCATGGTTAAGCTCCAACCGATGACATGATCAGCACCATACCCAACCACCCTATAGATAGATAAGTTAACATAATGACTTTCTTAAGTAGGGTATCAATGTATGAAGGTTCTCATGATAGGTATCCTTCTAATATCTTGTAGTGGGGACTCAAATATGATCCATGGACCCTGAGTAAACCAACAATATCTTTGTATGACACTCAATGTAGTATACATAGTAGGATATCCATCACACACAAAGAATATTATTCTTTATATTATGCCTCATGAGAATATTCTATATCAATATACAAGAATCCAACTCATTCTAATAATAATATTTCATTATAATCTATAATACTCCATGATGGAAATTCGTTAGTGATAAACTCAAAGTCAAACATTGGGTGGTTAATTATAACTTCACTTCATGAAATTTATATCAATATATACATTTATATATACAATGATAAGGAATTGTAAGATATAGTTTTCCTTTAATATAGTTCATCTTAATAGTATTCAATTATTTATAAATAATAATATGATATATTTAAATATTATTAAACTGTTTTTAAGAATACATTACAAAACGAACATAAGAACAATTTTTTCGTATCATATTTGATGAAATTCCATATCATCCATATGTTTTCTATAAATTTTGGGTATTTTAACTCATTACATCATATATAATATTCATCGTATCTCTATTTGACTGAATTACTGCTCTATGAGACTATATGATTTAACCATTCCACTAAACTCTTTAGTGAGGAACTTCTATTAAGTAATTCAAATTGATTGATGGTAAAACATAGGAATAATATTATTACTTATTCAAATCTTTTTACATATAAGAACTTATTAACATAAAAACATTTAATGTTATGATGTTAATAAATGATTTCAACGTTGAACTCTTTTTAATTTCATCTCCATCATCCTAGGAATTCAATTTTATCTAAATTATTCCTTAATATAATACAAATATGTAAATTATTGTTTACTGTTATTCCAAACTGATTTTAGGATAAATTGATAATACAATATTATATAAACTAATGTAACTCATTATATTAATCTTTATCACAATACCCTATAATTTTTAGATATCCTGTGTAATTAAAATTTCATTTGGGATGGTGTAATCATTCGAGAATTAGTTTCGTTTGTTTATTTTTTATATATTAATGTAACTATTTAAATTTTACTTTATCATCACATATCCTAATATATGGTAGAGGAGAGATTTTTCCATGAACAAATAATGAAATGTTTAAGAATAGAGCTCCCTCAACATGGTGGATCCCTAGTGGGTGGAGGTACACCCCTAAAGGGTGGTGGTAATAGTTTCCCTACCCATATTCCCATATTTGGGAAGGGGTCACGATCTTCAAGTCTTTTCCCCCTTTACTTTTCCTTTAATTTGCCCAAATTTTCCACAAATTTGTCATAGTCTGAAGGACTTGTATTTTCTCCTTCGATCACCATCTCTCCCTTTTTCCCTCAAGGAGTTCTCTAAGCTATTAACTCTACTTAGATTCTCTATGGTGGATTTCTTCAATCAGTGATTCCCCTCGCTTGAAATATTCTATAGATTGATCAATGTTGCATAGACTTTGAATGAGAGTGGCATTGTGGGTTTTTGGGACCCTTGGCATTTCATTCTTCATTTCTCTAATGCTTATGATTTAACCTCTTCTTGTTCCAAGGGACACCGCTCATGCAAATTTAATTTTTCCCTATTTTTCAAATGGGATTATAATTTTCATTGGAAACAAGATCCCACATTCATAGGGATCAAGGTTGTCTTATCTGTATTTTCCCATCCTTTCCAAAATCCCTCGATTCATCAAATACTAGGATACATTATCAGAAATATTTTTTATTTTGATGGTCGTTTTATGTCTTTGTTTCATCCCATTTTCCCCCAAATTTGAATGGATGTGGACATCTCTAAGTAACCAAGTTTTTGGATCATGGTGGTTGAGGAATTTGGATCAAAATAGCCAGTGATTTTTGAGACATGGTATATTTTATCTTTTTTTTTCTTTTTAAGAAACCTACATTAAGAGTTTCTCTTTCATTTGAAGAAATGTGAGTTTTATTCACTTATAATGGATTGAAGATGTAATGGTATATAAAAATATCCCTCCACCTATTCTAAGAATTTTGATGCATGTAACAGTGTTCTTTGATTGGTTTCTTCATATGCAGCAATCACCAATGTTCAAAAAGTGTGTATTTCCCTAAGTTTTTCTTAAAATTGAAACAAAGGGAATTAGTTGGTTCATTTTTGTTCTCCCATCACTAACTCTAATGGTGATATGGATAGGGTAACTTAGTAAACAACATTCCCCAAGGATATAAACAAGTCTCTAATCATTAATTTTGTGGTATATCCTTCTCTAGATCCTCCTTAAGATGAAGAGGATAGTTTTGGTGAGTTCTCTATAATTAAAGGTAATTCTTCCCAATTTGTTCCTCGTCTAGTGTTCTCTGACCTATTCCTCCTTGATATATCTTGACCTGGAGTTCTTACTTTTGATGCATCATTTATTGGAATACAATTTCCCATTATTGTAGGTCCCTATCAGAAGGTGAGAATAGAAGATCATGTTAAAAAAGGTTCTTTATGTTATGAGGTCAAAGGATATGTAATGTTAATGCTACGAGTTGGGAATCAATAAAACCAAAAATGAATAAGAAGGATTTTCCATCGAAGGGAGAAAAAAAATTATATGACTTGTTTCATATTGATTAATGTCCTTTGATTAATAGAGAAATAAAACCCTAGATAGCTTTGGAGTGTGAGAAATATCACCATATGATTATGTATTTTAGGTGTAGATCAATGAAAAAAAATTAATTTTAAATTATTTCTTGAAATTTTCTTGTCAACAAAAAGAAAAAAAATTAAACAATTCAAGGACAACTCCAACCATCAAAATCCAATGGTCACTAGATCAGTTGGTAAAAAAACTATAGTCATGGAAAAGTTGTATCCATTAGTGGTTCAATAATTTTAAATTATATGTTTTATAATAAAACTACTTAGTAATGGGGTTGTGGTTTCTGTGATAAGGATGAAGAGATCAATTTTTTTCAGTTAGTAAATCCTAATTGGATATGAAAGCTAGAGGCATTTGACGGTGCCTATAAGGATACAAGGGAGGAGGATCTCAACCTCAAGATTCTTATAATTTCTAAGTAAAATATGGTGAAATAATATTTCATTATTAATGTTTCAAAGGTATATTCTATTATAAAATAATAGAGATTGATTCAAGTTAATCTTAATAAAGAGAAAACTGACTGGATCAACAAACAAGATCAGACATTTTCATGTGGAATTAATGGGGGGAAATAAATCTATAGTAATATATTCAGACTTGGGATAATATTTCCAACCAATTATATGATCTCATCAAAGACATTCTAGAAATAAAGGTAACCTCTATCACATGGTGTTTATTGAGAGTGATTGATTCATCCCTTTTAATTATTTTTTATAATAATTTGCTAATTTATTTTGTGGTTTTAAACATAGTTTTAGATGTTATACTTTTTGGGTTCTCACATTCCCTAAAAAGTATTTTCAAAAATAAAATTTGTTAATTTCCATGTTAGGTCACATATCCTAAACTCTTTTAGGATATTGAGTTAAAACACATTAATCTAGGAATATTATATTATCTTAGAAAATAGTGATATACACTTTCATAGGGTAACTAAAATTAAAACATTACAATTTTATTTACTATTAAATATCTTAAATTATTTAGGATATTATATTGAAAAAAGATTATAAAATTTTATTGGGGTTATCTTTGATTTATTATTTTTGAACATCTCTATGTACAAACATTCTCTCATTATCCTCTTATACACAATATTATATGAAGTATATCTTTCTAAGATACAAAAACCATTTTCCATTATAAAATATCAATTATTTCTTTTTAGTACGCATATAAAACAAATAAACTTTTTTTCTCATATCATATATGTTATTCTATGTGTTTCCGACATTTTTATTTTAAAATAAGACTTTATTAAAATATACCAGTGATGGGTAGTCGCATCACTTTCCCAGATATTTTAACAAATTTTTGGGTGGAAACTTTTATATAAGTTAAATACACATACCCATATATTCTTCTCAAAACATCATATAGAAATTCCGGAATCATAAACCAAGTGTAAATATTTAATCATCGCATACTTCTTCATAGAAAATATTTTTGATCGAATATTTTCTCTTATTGCATAATAGATATTCTATGAAGATATACATATTTTACTTATATTTATTTGATCTTGATAGTATCATTTAAATTAAAATGTCACAACTCCTTTCCATATGAATGTAAACTACATGATAAACATTATTTTTGAAATCTCGTATATTTACAGCACTATGAAAAATATTTATTTGGTATCATGTACCATTGAAAATAAAATAATTTATTTCTATAAAATCCTTAATAAGAATTGACATTTCCTAGATTTCTAAAACCCATTTCAGGTATAACTTGGATAATCCAATGATATTGAATAATTTTTATTTCTTTTTTTACAATATTAGTCTTCAATGATCTTGATTTGTTTCGTGAAATTTTCAACCAACTATTCTTTTCAGGCTTAAACTTTTACCTACTTTTCCTACCCATATAGTACTAGAAACCAGTCATCATATGCCTAGTTCATCAATTATCTACATTCTGATAATATCCGCTAAACATTTAATTTAATTTAATCTAATTGTCAAAAAAAATTAAATTTATATTAATAGAATAAACCACTTACCAGATTAATCCATTTTTAATATATAGTAAAATAATTTTAAAAAAATATAAAAATCATGATTATGTGTATAAAATACATCACATCTCATTTACTTAAACTGAAATTGTTTTCATATCTTCCTAATAGAAAAAATAGATAGTAAACATCTTCTAAGATTTTCATCCAAGCGAGAATCATCCATGTTGTCAATGTAGAAACCCTTTAACTATATAACATTAAATAACACTTTAAATTATAATTATTTTTCATATTATAAACTTAATTATATTTAAATAACTTTTCCAAAATTTTCAATATCATATATATGTCAAAATAATATAATTGATTTATATAACAATTAATTTATTATGAAAACCATTAGTCTCACTAAGTAAACCACATATTCAATCATATTGAATATAGTTCATTATAAAAAATCATATAGAGTATATTAGTGGACAATAATATTCCTCTAGTCATTTTCATCTAATTATTTTGAAACCTAAAACGAATAAATTTATTCTTATGTAATCATCATGATTCACTTGTTAAACAAATTCAACTATTCATTAATAAGGAACAAATTGTTCTGTCACAATTATGTTCATTGAGATATTTTCTTAAATCCCCATTATTTCTAATGATATTTTATTATCTTACCATTTTTAGGAGTAACATACATATAGATTCAACTTCACAAGGATCAATCAGAAATGTTAACGTAATGATGATGATGATTTCATCTAAAATATAAGCTCCTATTAAATGATTATCATGTATTATTAACCATTCAACTAAGAGTTCAATTAAATGGTATCCCACTAAAATAAAAACACCATTATCAAAAATATCTTATCCATTAATGGGCCAAGATCCAAATTTCACTAATCAGTGAGTCTATAATAGAGATTCGCCCACTACACAGTTATTTTGGTATGGAATCACCTCAATCATATCATACATGATTCATGGATATTTGAGTGGAAACCCCTTTTTCAAACCGTTATATGGATTAAATCAAACTTATTCCTATAGTAACCTAATCCTATTGATATCTCCCTACTAGTGTGACCCCAAATAAGTTATAGGAACAATATAATAATGGATGATCATTGGGCACCCAATGAAGGTGTGACCAACCCTAGGATGATGTAGTGCCACCCATCCTTCAATACCTTACTCAAGATAATCTATGTGTATCCATCTATGTCAGGATTAACCCATTTCGATGATATAGGTATTCACTAATGTAGCTTTGTATTTAATATCAGTCATAAAATTAGTGGGTATTTTTAATGTCTCTTTCTTTATCACTTTATTCCCTATTATGTATGGTTGTGTTGAGTGTTTTTAGTTTATTATAGTATTCCCACCATGAAATCAATATATTCAAACAATATTGATGTATAACCCTTTACATGACCCACAAGGTTGAATTAATATACCAAAAATATATGTCATGTATATTCATAAGTATCTAAAAGAATCTAATGCATATGGTATAATATTATTTCATATAAAAGCATATAGTTTTCCATGTGGGTAAGCTTAGAGTTATAGATAACCAACCCTTATATAATTTTCAAATATAATATTATTAAAATTCCATAATCTTGAATATAAATTATTTATATTCATTTCAATATTAATTAATTCATATTTATCAGTATATAGAATTTTCATTTTCAATATATTATATTATATTATATATTAACAATTTTTAATTATTTTCATTTTATATAAAAATTTTACAAAATCTAAAAGTTATGTAATTATTCATTATTTAAATGTTGATAAAATCAATAATAAAAAATATTTTTGTTAAGATTAAATAATATCAGAATAAATCCCCTTTAATTTGGACAATTAAGATTAATTAATTAAGAATAAATGATGATTTAAATATAAAAGTTTTATAATTTTGGCCTTATTTCATTATTTATAATTATTTATAATTTATCTCTTAGTATTTTTAAATATAACCTTCAATTTATAGATCATATATCCTGATATATAAATTAATTAAATCTATTTTCAATATTGAAATTTAATATTGGGGAAAATGTTTCACAAAAATTTAATTAATATTATAAATTTTTTTATTAAATAATTTATAAGCCTTTTATAAATTAAAATATCCCAAAATATATTTTATAAATATTTAAATAACTTTTTTAAACCATAAATATAATTTTACAATTTGAAAAAACATTTTAGAATCTAATTTTTACCCTAAAATTGGTGCACATTCCAACATGTGGACATCCTCCATTTACCCTTATAATAACATTCTATATAAGGGTAAATAGGTTCAAGAGCCTTTTTATAAGTATATAACATCATGAACCTTACACAATAGTGTTGTGTGAATGTAATATTTCTTTTACCCTTATGTAGACATTCTATGTGAGGGTATATTCTTGTAACCCTTATATTTTGTAAGGGTAAAAAGAATATTACCCTTATAAGAATTCTTCTGTGAATGGTAAGGTTTAATTTACCTTTACATATACTCTAGGCATCACTACATAAGGGTAATACCTTCATGAAACCTATTTTAGTAAAGGTAAGAAAGATATTACCATTATGTAGACCATCTACACTAGGGTATCACCTCTATGAAGTCGTGTTTTTCATAAGGGTAGATGATCAGTTACCTTTACCCATATTTGAGAAAAATTATATTACCTTTACAAAGAAATGTATTTTTTACTTTATATATCCCTTTTTGAATAAATCACTACCCTTATGTAGCAGTATTACTCGTAATGATAAACTAATGTGATCCTTTTGTAGACCTCTCTATGTAAGGGTAAGGCATGATGACCCTTATAAAGAACCCTATATATAAGGATAAATCTTGGGTTACCCTTATGTATCTAATCTATGAATAGTTCAAAACATAATTACATTTATGTTTACCAACTATGTGATGGTAAAACCTATTTTCTATATTTTCATCAAACCTGAACAACACTACCTTGTTTTGAAATTATTCTCAATTTAAACACTATATTTCATAAATATAAATTATGAGTTGGCGTTGCTGCCTCTATTTTGTTTCATATGAGCCTAATAATGGTTATTAAACATAGAATAAAAATAGAAACATTTTTATGATGATCTACCATCAATGAAATATGAGACATCTTATAAAACTACAAATAGAGATCATTTTAAAAACAAGTTTAACTATTCACTAAAGAGACAATCCAACATATTAATATTTTGATGAATTTAATAATGATCACATAAGTAGAAAACAGAGTCATCCCACCTCTGTAGTGTATCTATGGGCTACACCTAAACCACTTGATGTTTGATCAGGACTATCCCTTCTCTCATACTGTACTAATATCTTACCATTAAAAGTAATAAGAATAAAGAGATCTGCTAAGACTTTCATCCAAGCCTAAAAAAGTCAAACAAAGTTATCATATGGAAGTAAGGTTTATGTAGAACCCAAGGATGAACCTATGATTTTTTCACATTAACTCATTCATTATAATTTATAATTTGACAACCTCATCCAGTACATGCATTGTACAAATAAATAAAACTCATCTATAAATTATACCTCATATAACTACTCTTTATGAAAACTTAGGTGGATGACCTATTATATATAAATTTATTACATAAAATATTATTTCAAGTAATATATAAGAATGGGAGTGGAAATATGTAAATAATATTTTCATTATTATCATCCGAATGACAAAACATTTTCCTTTGGTATCATATACAAATAGAATTAGGGAATATCATCTCCTTCAGTTTATCGGTATCAAAGAAAAAAATATTAAGATTGTTCTTTAGCACTGGATCTGGGAGTGTGGGTTTGAGGACGTTATACTAACTGGTCATAAAGTCTTAATTCTCTAAACATAAATAATTGTTATCAACAACTACCACTAATTCACCCACAAATAGTGGAACATCATTTTATTTTCTCATTACAACTTTCTAAGAATTTTGATTAAATATGAAATTATAAAAGGTAGTGTATTTAATAATAATCATAAATATAATAGATAAGCGTAATTTAATGATTTTATATAATATAAGAGTGAGAAATAAAGAGTTTTTTAAGAATAGGATTCTAATGATTAAGAATATGTAGATGTGAAATTTGAAAAAATAATTTTATTCATTGAATGATGTTTTAGACAAGTAAAAGGAATATTTCCTGAAAAATACTACTAAAGTGTTTCATGTGTGGATTGATTTGATATTTATTTTGAAATTATCCAATAATTTTACAAAAAATAAAAATATTAGGGTGAGAAACCAAGGATATTCTCAAAGAATAAATAATAAAAATATGATCAATAATACCTTTCTTCAAAATGAAAGAGAATAAATATATCTAAACCCAAAAAGAAACTTTTATCTTAAAAATTTTATGATGGTGCTAGTAATGAGAATGAAGATTATGTTTAGACAACTAGTGCAGTTAATGAAAAGGTATTGACTTCAAAATCAAACATGTAATAGTCTATATGTGATGAAATTAAAAATTATATAAGTGATGAAAAAATTGAAATAAATTTCTCATTTATATTTTAACATATTTAATTCATTTTAAAGATCTTAAAATTTGTTTAGTAAAATATAAATTTAAATAAATTCTATCAATAGTCATGTGATAATGATTCCATACTGGCTAGAAATGAGTCAAATTAAAAGAAAGTGATATATTATTTAAATAAGCTTCTTGATTATTAAATGACTATGAAAGTTCACATAGAATATAAAGTTAATGGAAATAAAAAATAACATTAAATTTTTCAACAAAAATGATATATATGGAAAAGTATTTGAAAAATTTCATGTTCAATATCAACAAACCAATTCAGTGAGTTAGAGAAAGATAAACTAAGTAGAACAGAAAAAGTTTTTACAATTTAAAGAATTATTGAATAATCATGGGTAAAAAATTATCTATTTCAAAAAATTATTATATTCTTTAGAAGGGTTAATAGAAAGGTAATTTAAATCCATAAGTGAATAAAAATCAAATTTAACAAAAAAAGATGATTCCCTAGTGTCTAAAAATTCACGGTTTTCAAACATAAATGTAAAAAATATTATAACTAGTGAAATTAGAAATTTATATGAAATTATAGTTAAGGGGAATGTTTTTTGTTTCAATTAGATTTTTTTCACAAAAAAATTATCCCAATTTTGGTTTAAAATATTTAAGAATATGAGTTTTCAACATCTCGGTATCAAGTCGTTTTCATATCGATGTTTAAATTGTACGGATACAGCTTGCACTGTCATGGCTTGGGAAACATGGACTAGATATTTCAGTTTAATTAAAAAAATAATACAAGTATATTTAAAATAAAATTTTAATGCGGTGGTTTAACCAACTCAAATAAAAAATCCTAGATAAAATTTAAAAATTTAAACTATTAGTTGATGACAAGTTTTAATCACTAAAGGAGGTTTGAAAATGTTGTTACTAGTTGGGTTGATTTTCTCATGGATGTATGACTATTATACCATTACAAATTAATTATAAATTATTATACTAAAAATAAATATTTAACTGAAAACAATTTAGGGAATTCATTACGGAAGTGGAGTCCTCTCATGACACATTATAGATGAATTTGAATAACTCCATAATAATAAAGATTGTTATAAAAATATTTTTTATGAATTTTTCAATAAAAAAGAATTAATTAATTATCTAAAATATATGTACTTTTATGTGATGGTAGTGTGAATGACTTTTCCTCAATTTATAATGGTTATAATACATTCATTTCAATAATTAATGTTAAGGAGTCAAAAAGTAAAGTTGAACCAATGAAATAAAAAGATAATTCGCGATGAAATGGTGAGAGTTCAAAAAAATATCAAATTGAGTTAATATTTAAGTAGGAATTATATGATAAAATATCTTATATTTTCATGTTGTGGAAATCATATAGGAGAAAAAATATTTCATCTAGTATTTATTTGAATCAGATAATTCTGTATTTAGAAAGAAATAAGATCAATTTCTCTTATATGATGAGGAAGTAATGTTATTACTAAGGATTATGATAAAGGAATTTGATGTGTTGAAAATAAGTTTCCTAAAAAGTAGAATTAAATACATTCTCACAAAGTGGTCATGTTGGTGAGATAAAATATTATCATTAAATTCTATATATGATTATTAAAATTCAATGCATAGATTAGAATATTTCTTGAAGAAAGTGATGTTTTTAGTGATTTAAGTGATACTTGAAGATTATTCTGATCAATAAGTACCTCATATAATGGTTCATAATGATTAATAAGAACATTTACAATTGTTCTATTCCCAAAAAAAATATTAATGATAATATTGAAAGAAAATAAAATTTAGAATCTAGTTTCCTCTAAAATATCTGAATTTAATTTAAAAAATCTATTGTGTATGAAGAGAATATTTCAATAGAAATATATATAACAAATAAAAACTTATGTGAAGTATCCATATATCTAGTTTATCAAACTTAAAATATAAAATCTTCTATAACGATTAATTTCATATTTGTACTATTATTTGATTGATGCATTATTAACATAGATTATTTCTTATGGGCATGGAAGTCTGGTGGATATTTGGGAATATGATGAGATGATTCTCATTTAGAATAAGTCTATCTCATTTTCTGTGATGGAATATAATCCCCACATTTATAGATATATAACCCATATAAAAAATGTTAAACTTATATTCAACATTAGAGTTCCATATTGATGAATTTATTTTATGGGTGGGTAATGTAACCAACAATGTCATATTACTATGAATTTTACAGTGATCCAACTAACTTGACATATCTAATAACATGATAAAAACATTTTAGAATATAGATAAGTGTAATAAAGATATGTAGAAATTGTTTCCTCTTAATAAGAATAATGGATATGTTAAGAAGTAATTAGAGATTGTTGAATTTGAAGAGGTGGATAAACATGTCAATATAAAAAAGGCTAAATGAGTGATCTCATGTATAAGAGATTATAAATTGAAGGGTGTTTATTATGCTTCAATTTTAGGAAAATAGTGTCAAAAATATAAAATTTACTAAGTAAATAAAAGGAAAATGAATGATTATTTAGAATGTAATGTTACTAAATTGAAGAAGGAAATGATTTCTAATAATCTAAAATATGATTTGAAGAATGATTTGGTAGATCAACATGGTTGTTAATAAAATGAAAAAATTAATACAATTCCATAATGGATGAATAAAATTTGGCCTTTACCACTCAATGAATATAGAATAATGTATTATAAGCAATCTTGCTTGTATATTAGATATTTTGTTTCAAAAAGTGAGTAAGACAATATAAAACACTTTATTTTTATCACCTAATATATTAATTTTTTTCAATTAAAGGTTATGAATTGCTAAGTGGGAGAAATAAAATTATAGGGAGATATTTAATATATATATATATATATATATATATGTTTCAACTAATTGTGAAATGATAACTTATTTAGGGGAGAATATATTTGACGGGAGTTTTTTAAAATAAATAAACTATGAATTGGAATTATTTGTTAGTGAATTGTGTGAAATAATCCATCATATTTATATCTTACGTTAAAATGAAATTGGTATATATATGTTCAATGAATGGTTTTGGGAAGGATAATAAGTGTTGTTTTAAGAAGTATAACTCAATTTGTATCAAGATCTATGAAGAAGTGGATATAAGAAAATTTTATGGGAAATATGACATTATAATATGGTTTTCTTGTTTCTTGTATTGATTTATCTCATCTATACTTAGAATTATTAAATTTTAATTCATATATAAGTTTGGTGAGATTGAAATATAATTTTTTTGTTTAATGTTGTATAAAAAATAAAAAAGGGAAGATTTTGGGGACCTTGATCGGATTAAGGATATTTTTGAGACCATGAGTTTTTACTACCATGGTAATTTTTTCATACCCTAGGTGAGTTTTATAATATCATGAGTTAAAGAAAAATCCATTACATTATAACTGTTTTTTAAAGGGGGAAGATATGTGTATACAATGGAGTGGATATATTTATGTGTTGTCATTGATTTTCAATACACAAATCATGTTCATAATCACATAAAATAATTTTTATCATGTTATGTAAAGGTATTTTAGAAGTCTAGTTTTATTTTAAAGTAGTATTAAGGTGCTTAGATAAAGTCTTCGCATTTTTTTTCCATTAAAAAATAGGTATAAATATGCAAAAATTATTTATTACATAATATTAACTCTATAATATATAATATTTTATATGTGACATGTATGAGTAAATCTATGACATGTAAGTTTAAATCTATGATATATAAGATTATATATATGATATATAAGATTAAATATTTGACACATAAGATTAAATAATTGATATTTAATAATTAATATATGTTACAAAAGACAAATTATTAGATTCTTAAGATTAAATTTTACATCGGTAAGATTAAATTTGATATGTATGATAAATTTATTCATATATAAGAAAAAATATGATATATGTAAGGTCTATTTATTTTATAACATTTGGACTATGATGGAAGAATAAATAGTTGAAGAGTAACATTTTGTTAACATTATCATTTCTTATGGATGTCCCTTGGGGTATTGAGACTCAATCCAAAAGGTCTCTTAAATATGAAAAAATTGACTGACATGGCTTAGATGACTAGAAATATCATATTTTAATGATAATAAGCTAAGAAGTTGTTAAAGATTGTTACTTATTATAATTTATGGTTTGAAACTCAAATTTAATGAGGGAAAAAGCTTCATTCCTATGTAAGACAAGGAATGTTGGTCTTTAATGATATTAAATGGATAATAAATAGATAATTTAGCTGAGATGTGTTTAAGAGAATCGAATGAGTAAATATAGTAGAAAAAATGCAGTTTTAGTGTTTGAAGTGTATTTATCACACTATTATTTTTGTGTGTTAGAGAAGAGTGGAATAAGTAACTCATGTTCTATATTGAAGAACTATGAAATCACTATACATTGTTAGGAGATAATTAAATTAGAGGAATAAATATAATACCTACCACATTAAAAAAGAGATAGAATTAAAAAAATTTAAAAGCTTTCTTTCGATATGTAATTTTTGATATTCTAGTATTATGAGTCATGTATATACCATGCACATTCTACCAAAATTTTTATTATAGTGGATGTGGTGATATTAGGATTTCCTGATAATTCCAAATACATATCTACTCATTTTTTAGTAGTTAACCTTGTATATCAGATGTTAATTTTTTCATTCCTTGGTGTGATAAAAGTGCTGTAAAAAAATAGTATAAACTAAAAATTTATGTTGGTTGATTTTTCAAGAAATTATAAAAGATACAAATGAAGACTTGTCACTAATTAACACCCCCCAAGCGGTGAACAAAATTAATTTGTTGGGGGTCATATGAATTCGATCACTAATATTTTTTATACTTTTTTAATTTCAAATAAGAGGATAAGTTTAGTAACCCATCTATGTAAATTTATTCAAATACCTACATCATGGGAAACTTCTCAAATATGTTTAAGGACATTTATGTGCTTAATATACTCTATTTTAATGGATGTATATTTTTATTAATGAAATGTATTGTGTAGCTGTATTAAAACTTTTTAATTCCAATGTGTAATTCATTATTGGTGTGGGGTTTGTAAGGGTGGTTTGTGGATGTTTTGTTTGGTTCCCACTTTTCAAAAAATTGTCTTCTTAAAAAAATGGATTGTGGTGGTTTAATTCATTGTTGAAAATTATCCATTTCATTTCATGTGTCTTAAAATTTTTTATTTTTGATAAAGATAAGTGAGGATGTAATGATTTTGGTTATTTGTTCTACTAAACCATGTGATGGGATCCATTGTTCATAAATATATCATGATGATTGAAATATTTATTCCAAACTAAAATAGAGTCTCATTGAAGATTTTTTCAATTATTTTTTTTAACATCTCTATTCCATAGTTTATGTGTTCATTAATATTGTTTATTTCAAGCATGGTGTGTTGTTGTATAAGGAATGTTGAAAATTGGAAACAATTATTCATTTGATTCCATCATTATCATAGTTTTTCAAATATAATGATGGATTTATCATTAAAAAATAGATAAATTGTGACTTAAAATAAGAGTGCATTCCAAAACATATAAGATTATATAATGAGGAAAATGTCTAGAGAGAAACCATGTGGTAAATAATGTAGAGAAAATAGGGGTAGTGACTTTCGATGTGGGGACATGAATAACCTGAAGTAGAAGTGAGAGAACTCAGGAAAGAAAGTAGAGAAAACTCAGGTTGAGCTTATATTTGGATTCTAATTGAACTATCTAGAATCAAAATGTAAACTCTATTCCTTATCATAACATTGTTTGAATAACTTCATAATGATTCAATATTTTATTTTAATCTTGAAAATAATGAATATATGAACATAATTATTATATGAAATTTACTAATAATGATTTTATTTTTAATTCCATATTTTATTTCGTATCATGGAGTTTTGGACATTTTTTATGGACATTTTATTTATAATAGATATTAAATATATTTTATTACAATTTATTCCACATTATGATATTAAATACTTCTTTTATTTATAAGTTTTTAAAAAAATCTATGTTTATCAACACTATAATAATATTTTATTACATTATCATTGATTATATTATTAATTTGATCTATTTTAAATATAATTAAAATTGATTTTAATATAATAATCATTGATAAATCTTTATTATATAAATTATTATGTACATTTAAAAAATTTTCTTCCATAATTATTCAGTGAGATAATTAAATTTAATGTAATAGGAAAAGTAGTATCATTTATTAAATAAGAAAATTTATTGATGAATATTTTAATGTTTTTTAATAATAACTATTTTATAAATTTTCAAAGGATATATAATTTTCCAACATTAAAGTAATTAATACTACCCATTTCAAAAAATCTAATAAATATACATTCTTTTTTATATTAAAAATTTTTGATTCATTATCACTCAGTATTCTTTTTATATCATAAAAACTATTGTACACACAACAGAAATATGTTCTAGGACATTAAAGACAAGTATAACCCACTATTATATAATTTTCATCATTTGGGTTTGGTGCATCACTGATGTACATCCATCTATAATAGTGTAGATAAAAAAATAATATTTTTATAGCTGAAAATAACTAGTTTAATCAATAATGAAATAATATAGTTTTCTTAATTTGATTAACAACATACCAAAGTGCCTATATTATAACTCAATAAATATGAGTTAATTTTTTATAGTTAATTTTTTTTGTGTGATTAACAAGGGATTGAATTTTTTCTTTTTGTAGATAACTAGTTGAAATATTAATTATATGAATTTGAGTGATGATTTTATTTTTTATCATTTATTTTTTATGCTTATTGACAATGAAAAATATATAAGATGTTTGTGGTCTAATAAAATAATAATTTTAATTTATTATTTTCTAAAAATTTATAATGAAAGTTAATTAAAAATTTTTAAGTCAAAATAAGTGTTTTAATATATTTATCAATGCATTTTAATTTTTATTCAATCAAATTAAATTTTTTAAATTTTATTTTATATATGACATTTTATTTTATTTTATTAGTGAAATATTTTAAATTAAAGATATTAAAAATTATTTTAATATAAATTTATTTAAAAATATTTTATTGTATTTTAATATATTTAAAAATAATAATTATATAGATAATATATTTACATGGTATTTTAAATTTAATAAAACTTATGAAATAATTTTTATGTGATAAAAATTGGTGAATTAGTTTTAAAAATAAGTAAGTAAAAGTAATAAATTTTTCATTTTAGAGATCTCATATTTTTTTTCTTTGATAACATTTACTTCCCCTTAAGGTATTTTCTAAAATTTTTATAGATGTTACAAAAAATGTGTCTCTTGAAGGATTTTCTAGTATGAAAATCATTAATTGTTTTAATAAATGATGGAATTTTTTAGAAAGGTAAATGAATCAATTCACAAAATAATGATGTAATATAATCCTATCCCTAAAATATTATCACGAAAAAATTAATAGAAATGCATAATAATAAATAGGATGATAAGTACATAAAATAAGTTCTGACACCAAAATCATTTAATCTAGGAAACACTAAAAGAATGGATAGGTCGGGATTTCTAGTCCAATATGTAATAATCAAAAAGTTTAATATTTAATAGTAGAGGCTCCAAACGAAAAAAATAGATCTCAAAAATACTTCACATGAATAAATCTAAAACACCAGTGGGTATACGTGGAAAAAATAAAATTTAAAAATAAACAATGGAATCTTGAAATTAAAAAATGATTATAAACATGGATAAATAGAACAGAAATTAATTTCTTTAATAAAAGGATTCTAATAACACATGAGTATGAGAAGAAGAAGATCATTCTATCAAAGCTAGTTGAAATTTTAAATTCTCTCATCATCAGATTTTCTATTATTCCATGTATAAAATAAATAATACTAGAATTCATGGGAATATCCATTATACACTATAAAAGAATTCGTATGATTTCCCTAAAAATAGGAGACCTAAAATTTTTAACCATTAAAATTAAATATAGGTTTTTTTCTGTTTTTTAAGAAACCTAATTGTACTGACATAAAAAACCTCATACCATAAAACAAGCACTAGATTGAGTGGACCCACAATAATATCCCTATCCCACCAAACTAGGGATCATCACCAACCCATTAATTATTCAACATTTTTTAAATTTACCTTTATTTAAAATAATGATCAACATGTATGACTAATAGTCATCGATTGGAATCTTCTTGAGCCCTAGGTGTCAAGAATAAATAACATTATCTCACTAGTGAAAATATACATCAGTATATTTTTATTTTCCAAAATATAGAATTCTTTATAAAAAAATATAAATATTACTATAATAAAATAAAACATTCGAGTATTAGTGGAAATTGAGTTCACGAATATAATTAGTCATTAATAAAAAAATCCTTATGTTCCTCTCAACCTAAAATAAACATAGACTCAAAGGTAGATCATGAAATAAATATTTAAAATATAAAAAATAAAATTATTACTCCACTGCAAATTTGATCACATATCATGAAGTCAACTTTCTAGATTCCATATAAACTTTCATATATGAATCTATAAATATGTAATTAATATATTTATCAATGTTAAAACACAATTTCATATTAAATATAAACCAAAGATATCAAAAAATATACGTTATTATTATGAAATTTTAATTCTATGTATTTTATAGTAGTGAATAACCACACTAACTATATGATCTATATATGGTCTAGTACATATGATATCTGACATCAAACAACCATATATAAAAACATAAACATCTACATATCACTAAATGGAATCTGACTCACATTGAGCTTCGAATTTAATTCAATAGCTGAACAGACCACTTTATCTTTATTAATATAAAATATGTGATGCACCTTATTAGTACATCACTCATAATTTAACCACAATTTCACTGAATTTATATCATTATAGATCATAAATCAAATAATATACATGTCTTGGCAAAATTATTTCATAAAAAATACTACTTTGTTAATTTATGAAATATAAAATCCTCATTGAAAAAAATAATAATATAACTAACCGAAAAAATGTATTAATGTCATCATTATAAAATCACTAAAAAACAATGATCGGAATCATTATTCTGAAATTCTAGATGAAAAATGACAAACTTAAACTTCTTACACAAAAAACCTTATATTTTATTTCAGACCATAAAAGATCATCCTTAAGTTGAATCCATATTCTTCATTTCCTTTTTTCAAAAAAGCCTCATTTAACTTGATATAAACCCCCCATTCTAAATAAATACATAAAAATGTCATCTTCAAATTAATTTAATAATTCTAAAAAACTATTATCCAATCGAATAACATATCAAATGGAAGATATTTTATTAATGGGTGTGAAATTTTATTTTAAATCAATAACCTTCTTATGATGAAAACATTTAACAACTATGTTTCCATTTATCATGGAACCAAAATAGACTCTTTATTTTGAATCCAACTCATTCCACTTATTTTTTATTTCTCTCTTACTCTTAGGTATGTTTAGAAGAACAAAATTGTCCATGATCATATCACATCATCCATTTATGTAACACATTTATCCTTTTCCAAAATTTCAATCACCTCCAACAAATATTTCATTATTCTCCATAAGTGAGGATCAAATAATGTTGTGAAAAAATCCATAAAGGTAACATTATATTGTTTTTGGGTTGATTTTGTTTCATGAAAAAGAAGGTTTCCATGGTCATTTGTGATGTTCTAGAGATATTATTGACATGGTATTTTGACAACAATCCAAGACAAAGGAATGGATTCCCTATATATAGTATTGAAAATTGCATACAAAAGGTGACATTGTGTCCCAGTGTTTTCCAACTTTTTGTGGTCCCAAATTTATAGGATGAATAGAATTGAAAAATATGGATTTCATTTAAGGCCCTATAAAAATATTGAGAACACATGAGTTCCATGGATAATGTATTTCCCGGAGGCTATTTTGTGAAGTTATGGTTCATCATGGATAAGCATCGCAAATGCATGAATATTTAATGTTAATCTCCATGACTATGAGAAGCATCGTGAATGGGAAATTCTCATGGGGATTTGTTAAGATAGGTAGAATCATGAATAAAAATGTAGACCATCATAAAATGGAGACAATATGTATAGATTCTTATGCAATCATAGGAAATTACAATAAATAGGCCTCTACACCCTATAGAAACGTTGCAAGACATAACAATGATTCTAAGGCTCTGAATTCATGAAGGTGGTTCACTATGATGGTTCATACAAAACATTTCAAAAGTTAAGGTTGATTTTTAATGATATAAAATAAGGACGAAATATGATAGAATCAATAATGTAATAAAGATTAAGAAGGATTCAAAAATGTGACCAAATTTTGTGTGGTTTGTGAAGGCTAACTAAGCATCATGAAAGTTGTGTTCTTCATGAATGGAAGGAAGATTCATGAAATGTGGTTTCTTTATGAATGTTATTTGCACTTTTCAAAAGAGGTGAGCTTCATGAAGGCAGTGAGCATCACAAAAGTTCTTGGTGAAGTTAGTGTGCATCCTGAAAAGTGTTTAGAAAGGAATTCCTAGTAAATTTGTGGTAAGTGGTATTTATCAAGTGGATGAAAGTGAGACTTCAATGAAGCATCAACCTACAGTGGAGGATTCATTTATAATTGATAATGAAGAGACCCATAAGTCCATAAACTAGGTGTGAAACCATTCCTGAGTAGTGAGAAAAGGAAGAGGAAGAAATTAATCATGTTCATCACAGTGAGCCAAAGAAAGAGACACAGGGAGTGACCCTTGGGAAAGATATGACATGAACCTTAACCTTATAATGGTATTAATCATGGGAATAGATGTGAACTAGCATGAACAACATTTTTGTAGTGATCCTTAATGTATTTGGTTCATCAGAACATTGTCTTTTTGTTCTCTTTAGATGTAGCCTAGTGAGGGTAAACTAAGTAAATTCTATGTATCCTTGTACTTTCTTTACTATTTTTCTTTCAGGGCATCATCACCAAACAAATAATGAATGAATAAAAACATTATAAACACATAAAATCAAATAATGTGACCCTCATAATAAAGATGTTAAGATCTAATAGGGAATTCATAATTTTGAAAAGAATGTCCATACCCTGGTTCTCCCTCCCCCACCCTCCCAGGGTATCTAGACCCCTATTGGACCTCAAAATTGATATAATAGGATAATTTAGTTATTTTATTTTTTTACTGTAATAATGTTTAACAATGTGTTGGAATTGATGTTTTGTTTTTATCTTATAGAAGTGTGCCTTGGAAAATAGAATAACTATAAATAAAAAACATAAGTTAGTTGATATTCCTCAGTGAGGATGTGCATATGGGAAAAGTCTGATTTTGTTTAAGGAAACAAACAAGGCACTAAATAATGTTTTAGATGAATCGTATAGTGAAAAAATATATGTATTCAATGATATTTATGGAATAAGTGAATAATCATATATTTCTAGTGATGTTCATACTATTGATGTAGAATAAATTATATGAAGACCAAATGTGCATGTTTTTTACAAAATGTAGTAAATATATCAGAAACTCAATGATTAAAATATATCTAAAGATGTTTCGATCCAAGTGAAGGAAAGTTAAGTAAACAAGTTAAAAGGTTTCAATAAAATACTTGTAGAAGTGGACATAGATCTAAGGGGTAACAATTACTTCCTTGTTGAAGAATAGAAAATGATGTCTACATAGATAGAAATACTAAAATTTTATGACAAGGGAAATAATCTTCACTCAGAAGAAATTCAGAATATAAAATCCAAAAATTATGATCATTCCACAAAGATATCTTATCTATTTTAGGATAACAAAAGGCTATATGAGTATAATTAATGTTGTAATGATTCTTTTGGTTACAAATGTTATAAATTAAAATATATATATTTCATTATAGATAATATCTCACATGAATTTGAATATTATATAACAATTTAGAAGACTCCAATAGGATAAAATATTGCTCAACATTAGTTTAAGGAAAATAAGATTCATTAATTGGGGGAAGAACTAGAATCATTAAAGAAATAAGTGGATCAATCAAATTCTAAAGTCTTGAGAAAATAGAAGGATGCTTTGCACATACTATTTGACTCTCTTATGGTAGGGGATAATGAAATGAAAAGAAAATATGTTACTTCATATTATAAATATTAAAGGATTATCTCAACCCAACCACCATCCATGTTGGGAAAAAGCAGTATTGGATATTATTATCCCTCTCCTATAGATGATAAGAAAAGGGTAGTGAGCCATTACAGATATAGGAAATGTCATTTTGTTGTTAAAGATTTACATAAAAAGGATTTTACAAGAACTAATTGCATGATGATCAATTTATGTGGGATTCATGGTCATAATTCACGTTTTTTCTAAACCCTTGGACTATATTTTAAATTTTAATGGTATAAATATTTCTGAATTTGAGAATATATAAAGGAATCTTGAAATGTCTGAAAGGAATACGACTTAGAAGAAATAATCCATCAGATTCTATTATTGTGGATAACAGGGACACACCATGAGTATGTGTAAAGAAGCCCCAACTAATCAGTGTAATAAGAATAATAACTATGAATTCATCAAAATCTCAACATAGAAATGATGATATGAGTAATGTTTTTAACTAGTTATTTTTAAATATACTAATGATGAGAATTTTGAAAGATTTTTAAGTATGATGAAATTAGGGAAGGAATAGTTACACAAAATGAGATCATCTACTATAGTAGTGTATAACACAAAATCCTATATTGTAATACAAAGTGATAATTTGAAAAATAATTTTAATGACTCTATGGAAACACAAGGGTTGGAACAAAAGGTGTATTGAGCACCTCCTATGTTACACCCACAATAGATCTGTTTGAAATAATTTTAATGAACATGAGAGAAAATGAGTGGATATACTCCAATTTTGAGTAAAAAAATGTACATTTAGTGGAGGACCTACAACCGTCCTGAAATAATGTGGTGACTATGATAACTAGTAAAGTAAAAAATGAATAAAGAATTCCTTGAAATATTAACATGTCATGACCCATGTAGATAAGTGAAGTAAAGAATAATATCCTTCTGATGGATGAAACAGCAAGAGAATATGATAAATGGAAATATTACTGCTCATAGAAGGATTCATGAAAAATGGAATATTAGTGGATCATCAAAGAATTAAATTTCTAAAAATGGTAGTAAACCCCAAATTTCGAAACAATCCAATAAGAGAGACCCTAAATATTAGAAGAATAATCAATATATAGATACATAATTCTTATTCATATTCCCATAATAGTTATAGTTTTTTGGGAATTTGAAAAAAAAATGTTGTAGTGATTTACAAGAAATTATCGAAGGGTTATTCCATTTCGATCGACCAAAATCCTCTTCTTGAGGATTCTAAAGGCACCCCTCTACCCATTCATTAAATTTTTTTAATATCTACTTGAAGTTGTGAAAGACTGAGGGGGAGATATAATCCATACGGTGTGTTTTCTGAAAGAGAACGAGTGTATAATTTGAACAGATATACATGCGAAGTGATTAATTTGAACCATTAAAATTCACATATGATATCATATTCAACAAGTGGTGTTACACAATATATCTATTTTAAAAATCTGTATATGAAGGTTTTGTGTTGTGGAAAAAGTAGATGATGTGATGAATATTCTTATTTAAAATTGAAGAGATATCAAAGATATTCATGGATGATATAGTGGTTCTACAATGCATTGAATATATAACTGTTGGAATCATGCCCCAGTTCATGTGTTAGTTTTCTACCAATAAAATAAAGATTATGGGAGAATCAGAAAAATTCATGTATTTATTAATTATCTATTTTTTTTCTTAAAATATGGTATCATCTGACTATTTTTAGTATATGAAAACTCTATGAGAGAATATAAAAAAATCAACAATAATCTAGGAAAAATTGTTAAAAATATGATTTCACTATAGTATAGAATGAATTGAATCTTTAACAACACAGTGACCATTTTTCTAATGAAATGGATGAATAAGTAATAGACTTAGGGGAGTTGATATAGAAGATAATGATTTAAAAGAATACACCAATTATTTACATGATGAGGTAAAATCCATATTAGCAGGAATGCTAAATATATATGAAAAAATAGATAAAAATAACATCATAGGTGATCAGGAAGTGCTAGTGCAGACAAAGAGGATGACAACACTACAACAGGAATTTTTTATATCAAAGGGAGTTTCTATATCTTTTGAAGAATCAACTGGAGATTACATTTGGATTTAGTCTATGAATTATGAGATTTACCAAATTCAAAATAATCAAAAAAGGAAGGTTGTTTAAAGGTAAATAAATAAGAATTTCCTCAAGACTAAATGGGTCTTCCGCAACAAGATGAATCAAAATAGTGTAGTGATTTGAAAAATAGTTTGACTAGTGTGAAAAGGGTACTCCATGGTGGACGATATCGATTTTTATGAAACATTTTAACTTGTTGTAATGCTTAATCCAATTAGTTTATTTTTATCAATAGTAGTGAAAAGAAAGTTAACTATTTTCTAGATCGATGTCAGGTTTTCATTTTTGAATGGAGTTCGAAAAGATGAAGATTATATTGAGAATATAAATTATTTTCACTTTCATCAAGATGAGAAAATAGTTTTCATCTATGGAAGGTGCTATATAGTTTTAAGAAAGCACCATGACCATGGTATTCAAGGATATATTAGTTTTTATGAATCATGTTTTTCAATGTGGTGTAGTTGATTACAATTATATATGTCAAAAAAGGTATTAATAAAATGATGATAGTAGTAGTGAATGTTAATGAAATAATATTTTTTGGATCAGATGAATATATGTACAAAAAGTATTAGAATTCATGAAAATTGAGTCTAAAAGGTCAAAGATTGGTGAACTGACATTTTGTTTCTTAGTTTACCAGTGACATTAGGAAATAATGGAACATTATCTTTTCAAAATAAATATGATCGGGATATTTTGAGAGTATTTTAAATGGATAATTCTAAGGTGGTGATCACTCCAATGGATACTAGGATGAATTTATCATGGGATAATGAAGTAAATACACTTAATGTAACAATATACTGGTAAATAATTGGCATACTATTGAACTTGACAACGTCAAGACCTGATATTTTATTCCAACTAACAAAAATCAATGTATCAAAGAAGTACCAAATAAATCTACTTGATTATAGTGAAATTAATGATTTGATATATCATGGGAATGTTGGATTTCAATTTTTTGTACAATGAAAAATCTCAGCAAGACTTATTGGCCTATATAGATATAGATTTGACTAGATCATCTCTTGATAGAAAATCAATGTCTAGTGGTGAATTCTCTCTTAGAGAATTTTCAATTAATTGGCTAATTAAGAAATACTATATCATTTCTTTAAGAACCATATAAGAATAATATAATGTGGTTAATAAAGAATGCATTCAGTTAATGCGGATAAATTAGTAGATTGATGATATGGGATTTTAATTAAAGTCTTTGAGAAGAATAAATAGTGATAATTCAAGTTCTATAAATATTATAAAGTATTCAACCCATCATTAGAGGAAAAAGAAAATTGAAATAAAATTTCATTTTATCAAGGAGAAGTTTGAGCAAGGTCTTGTGAAATTGGAGTATGTGCATATAAAAATCATGATACAAGTATTTTAAGGAAGGCCTTCCCAAACTAGCATTTGAATAGAATCGAATAACTCAGGTAGTTCAGTCGACTCCCCATAGTTAAAAAATTGTGAATGTGGGACCCCCTCTCCACAAGGTATTGTGTGTTTTTCCTTAATTTGATGATCTGTTTTCTTTACCCTGATGTAGAAAACAATGAGGTGACCTTAGGGATTTTTGAAAAATGGAAGAAATTGTTTCTATTAAAAGGGGGTAAATGTCTTACTCAATTCATTGGAATAATGTGATTTGTGGAGTTATGAGATAGAGGAGTATTCAATGTTTTAATTGTTTTAGGTTTTTGAAATACCATGTAATACATCTATAAAACAATGATAGTTAGGTACTGTGTGGAAATAGTACATGGATATCATATCTTAGCTTAGACATATTTTAGAATACCAAAGCATGATAATGAGGGCCCAGGTAGTGTATTAGAGGGGTTTTATATTTTACAACACTAAATTTGATCTATCAAAGTTTATATATCACAAAAAATGAGGTTTGAAATTAAAGAAGATGAGTGTTAGGAAATGAATTGATTCATTGATGAAATTTTCATGTTAATCTTGTCTCTTATGCTTAACAACACTAAAGTGTGATTAGATTTTGTTTGGAGTAAATCATTGATCACAATATGAATCACAATAAGTGAATAGTGGTATAAGATTGAAGAATAATTAATGAGGTGTCAAATTATATAGAGCTGTCAACAAACCCAAATGGGGGGGGATTGTTGGGAAAAATCCCACAATGTAACGTTGTAGTGTTTTTATGTTGTTTTTTTGTCAATAAAGGAGATATCAATGGTCAGTTGTGTTGTTCCAGATATATTTTTGAAATAGTATGTTTACAAAGATCCAAGATAATGGAATGGATTCCCTGGAAGCAGTACACAAAAATGCATACATAAGGAAACATTTTTTCCCAGTGTTTTAAAAATCATTTGGGTCATAAATTTAGAGGATAGATAGAGTTGAAAAAGTTTTATATCTAGGAATTCCCTATAAAAATATTTCAAATACATGAGTTTCATAAATAATTGTTTTCATGAAGTTTGTTTCATGAATGTATGGTTCATCACGAATGAGCATCATGAATGCATGAATATTTAATGGTAATATTCATGACTATGAGTAGCTTTTTAAATGGGAAATTCCCATGGTTCTTTATTAATATAAGGAACATCATGTAAAAATGGTATTACATTATGAAATGGTGATGATGTAGATGGAAGTGTTTGTAACTGGAGGAAATGATTACAAATAGGCCTCTACCCCTTTCAATAAAGTTTCGAGACTTAATGAATATTATAACGCTCTAGATTTGAGAAAATGATTTATGAAGGTGGTTCTTGTGAAAATTTTCACAAAGAAAGGTGATTTTTGAAAGCTATAAAAGCTGGCCAAAATATTAGAGCTTCACAAAAGCAATGAAGTTAGTGAAGGATGTAAAAATATGACTGAAAGTTGTGACCTCCATGAAAGCTTGGTGAGCTTCATAAAATATGTGGTCTTTGAAAATGGATGTGAGATTCATGAAACGATGCTTCTTTATGAAGGAAATTTTCACTTTGAGAAATAGGCGATCTTCTAGAAGAAAGTGAGCATCATGAAATAGCTTCGTGAATGCAGTTTTCATCGTGAAATGTGTTCAAATAGGATTTACTCATAAATTTGTTGTACGGTGGTATTCATCAAGTGGAATACATTAGAAAATAAAAAGAGCATATACCTATAGTTGGGAATTCATTAATTATTGATAATAAAGGAATATAAAATTCTATCAAAATTGTGTGGATTCTTTACAATTTAGTGATATAAGGAAGAGGAAGAAGTTGATCCTTTCCACAAGCAGTGTGATAGAGAAAGAGACTCAAGGAGTGACCCTTATGGAAGCAGTGATATAGTCCTAAACCTTTTAAAGGTAGTTATATTGTGAATATAAGTAATATATCCTAAAAAATATTTGGAAAGTGACCCTTATTGGATTTGGAACATAGGAACATTGTCATATCACGAATCTTGGATGTAGCCTAGTGAGGGTGAATCAAGTAAAATATGTGTGCCCTTATTCTTTAATTCCATTCTTACTTTCACTCCATCATCATTAGATAAGGAAGTAAACAATAATATCAACATAAAAAACTAATAGAAAATAAATTTACTATCATAATAATGTGGTAAATATCTAATGGGGTAGGGATAACTTGGAAAATAATATTTGTACCTTGATTCACCCCCACAACTCAGGGTATCTGGGCCCCCTTTAGACTAAACAAATACTTATCTAGTGAATACTGAGTAGAAGATTTATTTTTATTAGATGATATTATCAGTTAAAAAAGTCTCATAATTGAGCACTATAACTTGACCATCAGAAATATTAAGTTCATTATAAATATATCCTCCAATATGTTCACTATGAAATTCATCATCCACGTCATTATAATCATCAATATCAATATAATGTGGTAAAAATTAAATATATTTTGAATAAAAACTAATATAAATCTTATAATTTGAAGATATATATCAGTATACATTTTTAATGTCTTCAATATTGTGATCCACATTAAGAACTATTCAGAATTTTCATTAAAGGAACCACCACAGAATGGTATTTTAGATGACTTTGTGGTCAATTTGAGTGTCCATGACAATATAGTGAGGGTTACAATATTTTTTTTGTTCATTATTGTAGTATACATGAAATGTGATATGAATTTATTTGTCTATATAATCCTAAATCCATCTATCACTAAAATTTTTACCATTATTTAATAATTATTTAGAGGATTTTGAATGTCCTAAACATTTTTTTAATTATAAAACCAACAAATAATAATGTTAATAGTTAAATGTTATGAAGAGTTTTAAATCAATAAACATATACAAAAAATTTCCTTCAAAGGTAAATTTTTTTGTTTTCCTACAGTTTCCTTATATATATTATATATAGAAGATCATATTTATTGATTTTTGAGTACCCTAATTGTTTGTAACTCCTCTGGTAAAAAAATATATCACTTTTTTTAATATATCATTTAAACCAATGTTTCTATAGGGTCATTTCTTGAAGGAATTTCTTCCCATGTTTTGGGAAATTCACACAACCACGGATACCCTAGGTGGAATTTTTGTATTGGATCCTTCTTAGTTATAACTATAATTTCTTGTATCAAATACCTTAGAGAAATTTAAATAACCCGAGAAATGGTACATAATTATTCATTTATTTATTTCATTTCCAATGAATGAAAATATCATGTAGATTTATAAGTTTTTGTTTATTTTTTACATTATGTTTATATAGTTTTTATTACCTCTAAAACACATCAGTGGTATCAAAGTCACTTCAATCTTGTTTGTATGGAATTACAAAAGGGATAAACAAACTAAAAAATATATTTATATATAGTACACTTTGACCAGTTCCAAAAAAACATGGTTTTTCAATATTTATTTACCGTGAATAATTTTTTAGTCGAAAATACCATGGCCTTATTAAAGTTATATATACCCATTGAATTTTAGGTGAAACAACTATAGAAAATCATCATGAAAACAGATGATATTTTTTATATCACCATGACAAGGTCAATTGGTCATTGTGTTGTAGTGATCTTGACTATGAGCACATACCACAATGTGGTAGATAATGAAAATTCATTTCTTGAAATAGATTGTCCCTAGTTGAAAAGATCTTGTTTTTTATAGAATAGGATTCCATAATATCGCCACAATATAGTTGAGGCCACCACTCTATGGCCTGCTGAAAATGTTTTCCAAAAGAAATTTTTTAATGGAATTAAAAATACACCAAAACGGATTAACTAAAGGAAAAAAGGTTTGTGGTGTTCCTGTGGAATGATTTGTCATATAGTGAACCACCACGTCATGATATATATCCAAAAAATAGAATTTTGTGGAAAGGTTTAATGAAAATTTACGTAACATTAAGTTCTCATAAAACTACACAAATGAAGGTCCTATGATCTGACTCTAAATATGAGTGGGATTATTAAATTAAATGAAAAACATTGTTGTTGTTGTGATTTTGGTTTAAAGTAGATTTATATGATAAATTTTTTATGTTTTTATAAATTATAAAATCCGGTGATATATAATTTTTTTTAATTTATGAATTATTCGTATATATAAATCTAAAATATTTTTGTTCAGAGGAAATATATAAAAAATATATTTAAAACCTTTAAAAATGATTTTAAGACAATTTAATAAAAGGTAAAAATAAAATAACTAATGAGATATATAAATTAGGTAAAATGATTTAATAATATATGAAGTGTATGAATTATTAAAAATAATATAAAGTATCTCATATTTTGAATATGAAATAGATCATATTTAAAATCATATAAACCAAGAATATAAAAAAATTATTGTTAGAATAAATATAAATTTTTTACATTTATATATATTATGGAATTATTCTAAATAATTCCTTATTTATTGATTTATAGTAAACATTTTTTAATGTCCAAATATAAGATTATTTTTTCATTTTTTCTCTATTATTCCTAGTTATAAAGTTTCTATATTATGAATTGTTGTATTATTTAATTTAAATATGTTTAAACGTGTTTATCAATATACTAAACAAATATTTATAGAGTTTAATTCGTAGTATAATAATTGATTTATTTTTACTATTCCTTTATTTTTGACTTCCCATTAGTTATGATCTAGAAATAAACATTTATTATAGTTTTACATAATGTATGACATAATTATGATGGAATTGAGGCCTCTCATGAGTAAATAACCATGGTTTTGGGGAATTTGAGTTAGAGTACTCATTGGGCAAGAATCATAGTCTCTAAATATAACTGTTGGGTTTGGATACCTATCGCACCCTGATTATTCATAAAGGGATTATTAACTTCATATGTTTATAATTCATTTCATGATAGATTTTAATATACCTTATGTATAAGATTTGTTTGGATATTTGAAAATATAGTATGATTTTACTTATGGTTAGTAACACATGTTATGAGTTGTGTAAAGAGTTACACATCAATATGGTTTGAACATATTGGTTTTATGGAAGGAATTTTGATTCAAAGTCAAATTAGATGAATCATGAATTCAGGTAAAGTTAATTAATAAGACATTTTAGTGAGACAATAAAACACATTAAAATACTAAGTGTTATATCGCTTCTATAGAAACACTTGTTATTACCTAGATTATTCAGCAGAGTTGGTTTTACTAAAGTATGGTTCCCATGAGTTGTGTTGTATATGGTAAGTAAGTTATTGATGACCATAATAGGATTTTAATGTTGTCTTTGGTGTATTATTTTTGTAACAATTATCCAAGAAACATTAATGATTTGTGTACTATATAAATCTAGTTGATTTTATATATTTAATGGTTTGGGAGTGTATTTTTCCACTAAACTATTCAATCATCATATATGATATAATTTTTATGATTGACTGCCTAAATTGTTATGAATAGAGAGGAACACCAATGCGATCTCATTATATAGTGAGATATGGATATTTTATCACTAATAGATATGATGGAATTCAAAAATGGTTCATTAGTTTTGTAGGATAACATTAAATAAAATACATATTTAAATGAATGTAAAACATGATACTCGTATGGTAAAATATTCTATAATACCTAAAATTGCATCATTATCATCGAACATTAGTTTTAGATCTATATTGAAGATATAATATCATAATGGAATAAATATTATGAAACTAGTATATAATCGTAATAGTATAAATTAATTAATAAGAAAGTAACTACAAGTTTGGGGAAAACATCTTAAAAACCGTTTAACTAGTTGATAAAATTATTAAGTGATTGATGATTATTAAAAAATAGTAATAATTCTCTACAAATATCTTCATTGATACTTTTTTCAAAAGATCCCATTTTATTAAATCAATATAGGAATATAGATGATTTTTAGATAACAAATAACATGAAAAGGCTCTACTAAGAACAAGCTACACATGATAAATATGAGGATTTAAAACATATATTTCAATGTAAGATATATGTGGGTACATATTTCTCAACTCGTATTTTTTATAGTATTTAGTATTTAAATAGAATAGAGGGAAAGGTGTTACATATCAAGAATTAGTTGGACATGGAATTCATTTTACATTTATTATAAAAAAGGTTCTGATATATTTTTATGAATTACAAAATAAATGAGTTGAATAATAGTTTACACAATATTCCAAATATTTTAGGGATTATTGAAAAATACTCGGTAGGTCCAAGATCACGACAAACGAAGATTTTATAAAATGTTAATAGTGAATATTTTGTCCTGATTGGAATAAGAGTGCTCATAGAGAGTTTATACCAATTTTCATAACAAATAATGGTTATTCTATGGAAGGGAAGTGTTTTAACTATTGTAAAAAAATGGACGCTAAAATTTACATAACACCTAAAAGGGTGTATGAAACTCCACGAAAATTAGACATTATATATTAATTTAATAGAACACAATTATTATATTTTAAATAGAAAATGATATTGATTATACACACTTCAAATGTTTTGAATAATTTAAGGAATTCAAAAAAGAAGAAGGATTGCTAATTAGGGAATAAAGTATAAATTTGTGTGACAAAGTATGGTGTTTATACATCAAAGAGCTTGATGAAATAGAATTAATTAATGCTCTATTGAATAAAAATAATGAATGTCGGTTTTTTACTTTTTTATCTTATAATATAAGAGGAGTTATTATAAACAATTGTTGTTTTAGATAAATGATATGTTTTTAATTCATAAGGTTATTATTGATCCAATTATATATCAATTGACTTACAATTCTACATATCACGTGATATTTATTCTACGGACCATCTAGGTAGCCATTCCGGGTATCGGGGTGGCCCAAAATCCAATAGTTATACTATTTTTATCAGTTAAAGTACGTTTATTCCTGGAATTTTCTATAATGTATGTGATTACCACTGAAATTATAGGTGAAAATTGAAAAATAGGGAATTATAGTGATTATAAAAGAGATTATTAATGATATTTGTCAAATTATTAGAAAATGTTTTCCTAGGACCCAATATTGAAATAATTTAATGAAGAAATCATATTTTAAAATATTATTAAAACTGTTTAAAAAATAATATAAGGTATTTATTTCAATAATTTATTTATCAGATTCTCTCTCTATATGAAATAATTATTATCAATTGATATAAATGTTTTTCTGAATATTAGCGTGATATTTTGCAGAAAATTTAATTTGTAATGGGATAATGATAGCATATATTGACATATAGAAGTTCAAAGCATAAAAATGAAATATAATAAAAGTTAAAATCATATTGAAATTATGTTTTTATCATAAAAGGGTTTAATATATATATATTAGAAAATAATATTATTCATATAAGGAGCTACATTTTTATATAACATTGATCTAAAAGAAATGTTAAAATGAAAAAGTTCAAAGATCATGATGATGAATATAAAAAAATTTCTAATTAGAAAACATTTCCATTAAATTCATAACATTTTATGTTGTGAATTAAGGTCGTCTAAATATTATGTTAAAAGAGTTCAACATTGGGAATATTATTCCAACATCTTACCATTTCTCAGAAAATATTTCTAAATAGTTGTTATTCACTAGAAGAGTTTAGTGAGAATTCTTATTTGGTGATCATATGGAGTTGTGCTTGGAATTAAATAGAGATTTTATTATTTTAACCAAACACGAAATTTGAAGTGAACAAAAGGCCTCTATGGTAATCTATAATATGGGATATGACTAGAATGTAACATATTTCAGGTTTTTAACTATTCATAAATGTTTTTTAAGAAAATAAAAGTTATCATGTTATAGAAAAGTTAGATTCATCTTTATAATTTAATCTTGTTGCATATATATATATATATATATATATATCATGATGTTAGATGTTTATTGAACTCTCAAGTTATAGCATTGGGTTGTCTCTAATAATTGTTAATAATAGAGAGTTATTGGTTGGGATAAAATAATATTTTTAGTGTAGGGATGATTTTTTATAGAGATACATTATATTATCAATGAGATACATAAATAATTTTTTATTGGATAACCAACTAAGTATATCAAATGGAGCATTATACACAATTTTTTGGAATGATATGGGTTCATGATTCATATCAAATCTACGTATCTGAGTTTAGAAAAATTCATAGCATGGGAACCTTGATACTTTGATTACTTTATTATTCCATCCTTGTGGGTGATCTAATAAATTTGTTATTCAGTATCTTTCTAATCATGATGTTGATTTCGGATTAACCAAGATGAGATTATTCCTTATGCATGATGATTAAAAAAATGGATCCTTCATTGAGGTAGACAATGGAAGTGTATATATATACCAAGATAAGGTATATGTGATATGTATATCTATGTAGTTGTGAAACAGATGATGTGTTCTTTCATTTTAATTGAATGCAATGAGATTTTTTCATCCTCCTTGTTTTTCTATACATGGTTAAAAACCATTATATTTTATAATATTATTATATTCGATAGTGTATACAACATACTACACTGAGCATAAATAACCATTAAATATAAGAATTTAAATATGCATCACATGACCTATCCATTGAATTTATAAATATGAATAAGAGTAAAAAATTATTATATATATATATAGTTTTCCAATGTAGTAAAAATTTATTAATCAATTATTTGTAAATATACACTCTATTTTTATAAAAGTTATCATATGCTTCAAAAATGAATTGGTTGAAAAATTATACTTGTTGATTTTTATAAGGGAATATTATAAAGAAATTATATAAATTTTATAAATTTTATAAATTTTATTTTTTAAAAATGAAATATTTTTTGTAAATATAATTACCAAATTATCTTATAGTGACTATTTGGTGTTTTTCTGAATAGAATGATTTTTTTATTATTTGTGAAAAATATGGATTCTTTATAAACTATTTTTTCTTTTCATTAAAAAGTAGCATTATTATTTGAATGTGATCTAAAAATAAAAAATATAAAATTAAATTTTCTATAATATAATTAATAAAATTTGAATCATCAATATACTAGATTTTGGTATAAGATCATTTTTTAGCCTGAAAATGTATTTTTCTAAAAAAATATTTTTCTTTATGTTTTACATTTTTATGTTAAATTAAATTCTACAAATTTACAAAGTGGATCTTGAGAATTTGAATCTATATTTTGAATAATGAGTTTAAATTTTTTTTAATTAGGTCCTTTTTATTGTTTGACATTGTGAATAATGACCAAAGAAAATATTTTTCACTTCGGTAAGGGTAAATAAGATAATTATTGGTAAAATTAATGCGATAAGGACTAAAATTTTTCAATACATTTATATTTTATTTTATTGGATAAATTTTTTCCTATAATTAACAATAAATTTTATAAAACCTATCAACTTATTGTCACATTCCTTTGATAATGAACTAATTATAATTGGAAACAAACAATTAAAATAAAATGTCAGACACTTTGATTTAATATCTGAAATTTTTTATCATAAGAATAAATGGATGTTATATTCAGTTATAATTGATTATTTAAAATATTACTTATTTTTATCATTGTAATTTACTTTTAAATATTTAGTAATTAATTAATTACATTAAATACTTATTTAGCACCAATATAGTGTTTATGAAAGGAGTGGAATGATAAAGAAAATTATTTTAAAAATAATAAAAGTAATATATTTGGCTTAATTATAGTGTTATTAAAAAACAGTAATATACATATATTATTAGGGAGTTCTGTAAGCTTTATATTCTAAATCCACTATTATATTGATGACTTTAATTTCAAATTAAATGATAAGTTCAAAAAATCACTAATGATATTTTATAATGATCAATATTTTATTAAATTTTTTAAAATTAAAAAAATATTATATTTTTTCAAGTGACTTGTATGTGGTTTATAATATCTGTAATATTCCTTTTCATGGTAACATTTCATTCTATAGTAATTTATTGAACCCTAATGTGTAAAACCCAATGATTTTATAGTAATCCTAAAAAGTGTTAATGGGGGTAAAAACAAAGATAAAAGGGTGAAAATAAAATAAATTATAATAATTTAATTGGATTATTGAATTTATACTTATAATATTCCTATATTTAAAATATATAAAAAATCACTTTTAAATGGAAATTAATTTATATTAATTTAATACTTTAAGTAATTCCAAGAGTACCCCTTCCCTCCCTTATAAAAGGGAACCTGCTCTCTTCTCCTCCTTGCATCTTTTGAGTACTCTAGATCAGAAAATCCCTACCTAAATACCTTAAAAAAATATAAGACTATTTAATCAAGTTAATAGTTAGGTTATAATACTAACCATATATGGATTGTGGTATAAATAAAACTGTGTTTTTTGAATAAGAGGTAAAACATTAAACGGTATATTTCAGTTTTATTTATTCTTATAAAACATTAAAACCCATTAAAACCATTGTGACATAATAAAATAACTATATTAAATATAATTGTAATTTATTATTTTGATTTAATAACTTTTATCCATCTCGTATTCTTTCTAATGGGAAATGAAACCATCATTCATGTGTACGGTGGACTACCACCTCGTGAACCTACGTAATATTTTTTCCATCACGACCTCTCATGGTTGGTTATGATGGTGATATAAATTTATATATTTGATATTAATGAAATAGTTCTCATTTTTTAAAGATAATATATCATTTATTTTTTGACCTTCCAATCTATTGAATAATGATAATGTCATTTATATATATGTGTGTATTACCACCACCACGAAGTAATGTGATGTGTTTTTCATCACCACGTCGCATGGATGGTATAGATAAGTTTATGTAAATAGGTAATATAAAATATCTTATATTTTAATTATTATATAGATTTAATATAATAATTACCTTCATTATCACATGTTTTGGGAAAAATTGAAATGTTACTAATGTGTATGTATGGTCTACCATCTCCATGATTGTAACGTAATTCATTTTCTTAAAACCATCATTCATGATTGGTTTTAAAATTATAATTATTGTCAAAAAAAATTAATTATTTAATGATTATTATTATGGAGATGATGTAACAAATAACCATTTTACCTATGAACCAGTCTTCTTCAAAAATCCTGATGTTCACTTAACTAATTAAGAAATTAAATATGAAATAATTGGTTTAATGATACATGATTAATCCTATAAAAGGTTCTTAATAAATAAAATAGTTTATATATGTTTGTTAAACATGTTTTTAAGACCAAACATGAGATTTATAGATTTTATTTAAGGTATTTTCTATCTATTTCACTTCATTGAGGCGTGTTTTAATAATATACACATAATTTCATTTATATGAAGTACATACTGCCATTTTAATTTGTGAGTATTTTATATATTGTATTTCTTTCCCTATCGCAACTATTGTAATACCATTTTAAATATTATATATTGAATAAATAATAATTCATGGTATTTTAATTTACAATTAAAATTATTTTACCAAATGGAATTTTACATGAAAGTTACCAAAATGGTAAGGGGTTTCTTTACTCATTTTTCTTCCATTAGGATATAAAACTTCTTCATTGACACTGTTATGCCATGATTATGTGTGAATTGACCTCTAAATTTTTTTCTTATGTATTTAAAATGGTTTTATATGTATTTATATGTTTTGAAATAATCACCTCGTTGATTAGTTATCACATCAAATGTTAAGATGTTTTTAAGGGTTTTCTTTGTCTCAATCTCTTTTTCATGGGACATATTTCATTCCATACACATTGATATATGTTTATTGTGTACTAAATACATTATTAAAAAATTTCGATATATTAATAAATTAAATTTATTTTATTTTCATCTCCATATAAAATTATTTCATTTAATAATTTTGAATCAAATTTTACCAATTTAATAAATACCTTATCATACAATCTCATTTATCTTCGATATTGTTTATGTTAAAAGTCCTTTAGGGAAATTGTAAGATATTAACTTCTAGAAGAAAATTAAATTTATTTTTCTCTATTTTTGAAATCGTTTTGTATTTTTATTTTTAGTTTCCTCCATTATTTCTTAAATAAAAATCAGCAATGTTGTTTTTTAGTGATATTGATCTAGTATCTTCTTTTAAATTGGGAATATTTTTCACAAACCAAGTCGGGATGTCATCCAACCTAACACATGACCTTTCTACAGCATGGCCCGAAGGGTGTTCCCAATCCCCATGGGTGGGAAATTAGGTTTGGGCATAAAAATAACACAAATGGGAAGGATTTAGTGAATGAATAAAAATGATCAAAATACCAAACTAAACACGCAGTTAAAACCAAAAAATAATCATAAATGAATACACTACAGATCTAGATACTAATAAACCTAGGAAAAATGAAGACTAAATCAAAATTAAAATTGAGCTATGAAAAAGAGATCTCCATGGGAAATCTTGGTCACCTCAAACCACAAGACTAAAATTCTCCAACAGTGAGCACAGAAACCAGAAAGCCTGGACCTACAAAATAGATCGGGTCAATAGACCCTGTATGGTATATGTAGTGTGTGAGATAAAGTTCTTATTATATAACCACCATATAATTCATTCATTTACTTCCCTGAAAACTATCCATTAACACTAGTTTTAAAAATATATATAAAATATGCCTGTAGTAAATTTTATGAAAACAATCACAACTTCCAAAAAGTTCAAAATTTTAAAACAACACACATAGTTTTTCAACTTTAGTAATCAGTTTCACTTTCAACAACCCTTTTTCTTTAAAAAAAATACCAAACCACCAAATCCATTCAAGTAACCAACTTTGGTATATGTAGAAAATAAAGGGGTCTAATACAAGAAGATAAAACTATCAAGACTAATGTAAAACAAGCAATAGAAAATAAACAAAAAAATAAAAATAGAAAAATATGGGAATTTCCTAAACATCTTTAGAGTAGTCCCTAGACATACTCAGTTTGAAACCATCTATTGGTGCATGGTAAAACTAAAAAATATATAACCAAATTTTCTCCCTCAATTATCCAATCTTGTGGAACTACCCACCTGTCTAGTAAATTCATCCAAAGGGTTAAAATCCGTCCACTTAGGGATGATAATAAACCTTCAATCAACACTATAAAGACACCCAGAAAACTCATGATAATATTACATTGTGTAAGTATGAGTCCCTCACACACATGACTCACCTTACACGTTATCACCACACTTTCTAACCCCAAACACTGACACCACCTATATGATAACCCATATAGGTAAATCCCTCTATAGGCATTCTCATTATATAACATGTCATTCATAGGTGAAAAACGAACTATCACATCCTTAAATAACCAATTACAATACTATTTGAAATCCAAACTGAAAGGGTACAACTTACTTTATGTTTCCAAATAGGCCTTCAAACCATTTAGAAACTATCCTTGTTCTAAAATTCCCTACAGGAAATGTTTTAAAAGGAATCATTTGAAACCACCTTTGAATCCATGTAATGTAACTACACACTATTTAGAAATAAAGGAACCACATTGGAAGGAGAAATGGAAAATAAAAGCGGAACCATTTCATAACCATGGTTTAAGAAAACCTTGTTTTTAAGTTTCATCTTCATTTGGACTCGCATCCATGAGTGCACCACGTCCACCCATGGATATTCCATCATCTAATGATACAATTTTAATATACATGGAAACACCCAAAACTAATTTTTAGAATCACCGCTATCCTTTAAACCAATCCCAACCATTCCACATATTTACCCAATCACAAACAAAAATTCAAAAACTATTAAAATCATTCTAAAACATTTTACCACAAATCATATTTACATAAAGTGGCATATAAGACACACAAATAACACATAATGCTCAAATAAATGTTACTCATTCCACCATGACCTATCCAAATCCAAAAAACCCCACTAAGATACCCAAATTCGTTTTAAAAGTCCAATTAATATTTTATTGAAGACATGGAATGCATATATTTATAGGCATATTTAAGGAATCCCTTGAAAACTCAATTCACACTAACATTCCATCATAAAAATACCAATACATTTTATACTCACACGCTGTGATAATATTATAGAATATTTAAATAATTTATGGAATGACCAAACATTAATATAATATGCTTGAAAGGAAAAAAAATGGAAACACCAACCTCAATGGTGTGTGAATGTGACAAGACATCATAAGGAGGAAGAATAAACCCTATGAACCAATACGCACACCTTAAAAACCAATAAAAATGAATTACAAATCAACCCTATCATTTAGGGTTCATCCACGGTGAAACCCCACCAATATAACCTAAAGAATCAAGAGAGGGAAGTGGGGAGAAGAGAAAATGAAAATATTTGACAATGGAATCAGAAAAAAATCACTATCATTTGGTGAGAAATCACCCAAAAATTGGCCCAATATAATGGAGAATGAAGAAAACACCCTCTAGACAATACCAAATTTGTAGGAATTCAAATGGGAGGTAGAATCACATAAATTGTGTTTTTAAAATAAAAAAATATTTAGGTCGTAATGGGTTGCATGGTTTTTCTACACGAATTTGTAAATCGTGCATAAATCGTGCGAATGCTATTAGAAAATTTAAGCAACTTGAAGTTTTAGGTGAACAGTTTGTGAAAACCGTGCTTAAACCATGTGACATGAAAAACTAGCTAAACCCACCAAATGATACCTTAACCACTATGAGAGTTCACCTAATGATCCTTGAATGATTTAAACAGAATTTTTTGACATTGTCGGTGTCATAAACTTCCTACTATTCCACATTCTCCAAAAAGCTTTCACAATAATCATGCAATGGGCTAGAAGCATAATGAAACAATCAAATGTCAAAGACAATTGTTGGACACTAAAATCAAACCTCAACTAAAATATCCAACCTTGAGAAATAAATAAAAATAAAATAAACTTCTGGTCGGGGTGTGACAATTCTCCCCACCACTAACACTTTCTGACCACAGAATGTCACCCAGTCAAATGGTAAAAAGAACTCGATCCTGAACTCAAAATTAGATAGAAAACCATAAAACTTATGGTGAACTTTCACTTCACAAATCACACTTGACCCACGATACACGAATCCATAGAATGATGAATAATGAGAGAACATGATAGGGTTCTACCAATAATAAGAACCTAACTAACACCATGACACTACTTTTGACTAACCCAATATAGAAACTCCAAATATAAACCCAAAAACCCTAACACATGGGGAAACCTAATTTTGGTTTATAACCTTGGATGGGAAAATTTTTAATTTTTAATTTTTAATTATTTGGGGATGCCAGATGGTTTGGCCGCATGGGTTGACAAATTTTGCGGCCACAATTTGATATCCCACTGCCTGATTCCAGAATCATACTGCGCGCTTGCCGCACAGATTCTCTAACCATGTACAAGTCTTGTGCAAATCCCCAAGAAATAATCTCAAGCCACACGACATTCTAGGAAAAGCCACATGGTTTCTTCTATTAATGCACTAACTGTGTGCCACCTACTACGAAGACCCAAAATTTTATCTTTTTTTTCTACAAAAACTCACTTGAAGGATCCGAAAACATAAAATTTCAAACCAGGGATACATGAAAATAAGATCACCATGAATCTTGTGCAGATAAAAAAACTTTCAATAAGAAGGAAATTACAATAGAAAACATAAATTGTCTCTAATATAACATTAGAGACAAAAACTAGGGCAAGGATTCCTGCACCGTTGGAAATATCCTAACTGCATGGGATCTTAACTCTAAGGCTTATGGCTAGAGACCTAATGTTTGAAGCATCTCATACCTCATAACCAGGTTCATAAATCCTCTAGTCAAGAATTATTCTTTGAGAAACACTTCCTACAAAACTACTCCAGATGACCCAAATGGACACAACGATAGAAATTCATCGGAGGGTTATGACAGCATGGCTTCAAATGCCTGAACCAGCCACACTGGAAAAAAACAAGTGAGTGGCCTAATGAACACGATTCTAAATCCAAAATTAAAGATTTATCAGGAACAGTTTCCTCCAGCACACCCTTTTCTGATGGGGAACCCTTATCCTCAACAAGATACACAGTGTTGTCAACTGCCTATTTTCTGGAAATCAAATCGACTAAAAACTCTTCATTCACCAACATCTCGAAATAAATATTCTTGGAGAAGTGGACATGATTATTGATCTCAAGATTAAGACCCCCGATGGAAATATAATCCTTCATCCAATCCTTCGACACTACCTCTAGATAAAAGGAAACTAGCTCCCTAAAGCAGTAAATATAGGACTTTACCATCTGCTAGCCTAATGGAATACACGTGATCTCTTCCTTTTTATTCATCTTCACCTCCTCATGTATTTAAAGTTAGAAAAATATAGACATAAAAACATCCCACATCATCTTAAATCGAAATGAAGGTAGGGAAAGCAACTCACATTCTTCTAAGGCTCAACCTTTAAATAAACCCAGAAAATATCAAACTCTAACAACTTTAGGAGTTCCCAACAATCTGAAGACACACTCGACCTCTTCAAAACACGACACTACCTATAACAAACCCTGATCACTATGATGGATAGGAAAAATTCTAGAGGAATAATAAACTATAATAACTCATTAGAAACATTGGGAACTTTCTAGGTGCCATGTTATGATCCCCATGAGAAACAACAAAATCGAAATCAATATCAACCTAAAAAATGTTATAAAAGTACATATCAAACCAATATAATAGTCTCACAATAAAAATGCATACAATCACCACCAAAAATCCTCATTTCAAAACCACCATTTCATTTCAATCTTTTAAACCTCCTCCTTTTAAGGATTTCTTAAAAAATAGAAACCCATTTCCACAAAACAAAACTCACTTTTCAAAAACCCACCCTTGGAATCCTTTGAACCATCACATATGTGTTCATTACTACTATGTTCAAACCATACATGAATACAATCTCACATTCACATTCCATACATACCCATCACATGCGATCATTCATAAGGAACATCGAGGGTCCGAAAAGAAATTTACTCATTTAACCCAAGAATTTACCAAATTCATAATTCAAATCACTTTCTATTTAAAGATCCATTTCACTTTTCAATACAATACCATTTCATAGAAAACATTTTCAATTTCAAAATCCACTCTTATTTTAAAAACCCACTCTAAAAAATGAAAACCAATTAGAAAAAAAAACTCCTTTTAAACCACTGAAATGAGGAACTAGTGTCTTTGACTATCTCAGTCACATAGTAGTGGGATATTCCCCAAGTAAGCATAAAAAACTATAAGGATCTTGAACCATATAATTGGACTCTAAAATGGGTCACTAATCCCTATGAGAAAACAACATAACACCAGATCACCTATATTGTCCTTCCTCACCCAAACCGACCAAAACCAAGACAAAGACTCAAAACCCATACTAACCATACCAACTTGAGGACCAAAACAAGAAAATTTCCACAACTATCTTACCATACCAACCTCTTGAGTCCCAACAATACTAATATACAACTACTTAACACCCCAAATAACAAGTACCTCCTCTGATGCAATTTTTTCATGAACCAATCTGGGATTTCATCTAACCTAACACCCGACCCAATTCGCCGCATGGCCCGAAGGGTGTTCTCGATCACCCCAGGCTGGAAACTAGTGTCGGGAATCAAAATAACACAAATGGGAATTATTTTCCCCAATAATAAATAGTTTAAAAACACAGAACTGAACACACTACAAAAACAACAACTTATCATAATTGAATACAAAACTAATCTAGAAATATATACAAATGATAAAAATACTGAAAACTAAAACAAAACAAAAATTGGGCTATGTCAACAAGATATCCTTGTGAAAACATAGTCAGCGCCAACCATAAGACCGAACTACTCCTTCAATGGTAACATGAACCAAAAATCATGAACCTTTAAAACAACTCAAGTCTACCGATACTGAATAGTACAATTAAGGTGTGAGCTAAAATTCTCAATAGGTTACCACCATAATATCCTTACATTTCATTTCCCAAATAAAGTTCATTAAAAATATTTTGAAATACATATATAAAATATACCATTAGTTCATTTTATGAAAAAAAATATATCTTCCAACTACTTCCCATTTTTAAAACAACACATCTAGTTTTTTCTCTTTAGAAACTAGTTTCACATTCAAAAATCCATTTTATTTAGAAACAAACCCAACTACTAAATCCATTCAATTAACCAAAACTAATATGTGTAGAAAATATAGGGGACCGGTATATGTAGATAAGACTAGCATAACTAATGTCGAACATGTAGTAGAAAAATAAAAAAAAATACACATATCAAACCAGGGGAATTTTATAGACATCCCTATAGAGATAACTAGATGTACATAGCTTGGAACCACCTATCGGTGAATGTTAAAACTCCAAAATCTAAAACCAACTGTCCATCCTCAACTATAAAATTATGTGGCAGTACCCACCTGACCTTAAATTCTATCCATGGGGTGCCAACCCATCTAATCATGGTTAATAAGCAACTGTCACTCAACCCTCCAAAGACGCCCATGAACCCCAGGGTAATAGTACACTATATAAGTAGGAGGCCATCACACATTTTACTCACCTTACCTAACATCACCATAATTGCATACCCCAAACATTAACACCACTTATATGATAACCCATATAGGAAAATCCCTCAATAGGGATGTCTTTCATATAACAATTCATTCATAGGTGGAAACTAGGTTGTCCTATCATTAAATATTTCAAAACATTTCCCAATATATGTAACACCCCAATCTTCAATGGTACACTTCACTTTGAATATTACAATAGTGTGTGATGTACGCAACACCGAGTTCAAGCGCACCACGACATATCAAACTAGTCATTAAAAAGGTAATTATGAATAGTAATACCCACTTTTTGAAATTTTGCAAATTCTAATTTTAAAATTTGACTTCAGTTTTAGATTTTTAATATAAAAATTATCTTAGTGTGAATTTTTGGTACTTTTCTGGTAACTTTCATATTTCTATGAATAGTGAAAACACTAAATTTTAATTAAAAACATCTATTTTAATCGAAATAATTTATAATGTTAAATTATACATTTTAGTGGTTTTGAAGTGTCATTAGATTATATTTTTATCATTTAATATAATTTAGGTTAGTATATTTAATTTCAAAATTAAATTGTACATAAACACATGCCAATCTTTTGATAGTTTTTACTTCTTAAAACCTATGTTTTGGTTTTATCAACATGAATTAATTTTAAATTAATTTCTGATGATTTTGTGTTTTTAATTTTGAAAAATGGATTCCATATTTGGAATAAATATTTCCAAATTGTGTAAATAGGTAACTTCTATTTTTAAACACTGTGAATAGTTACTTTAGTTATTATTTTATTTTTCATGGTTAAAAGGTCAATCCAGTAAATAAGGCTAAAAAATAATATTATAAAAATATTAAATTACCATAACACATTTCCTAACACTATTGTATGATACATATCACACCATGAGAATCCTTGGGTCAATTTTAGGACCCCATGGAGCCACTAGGGTGTTATAGTGACATTTTTTATTAATTAAAGTAAGGAAGAAAATAACATGAACATGTATCTTTTAGTAAAAAAAATTTATATGAGCTTATATATTCTATCTATTAAACTATAAATTGTCATTAGAAAGATAAAAATATTTCCAACATCATGATATTTTATTTATAATTTTTAAACATAAAATAAATATATTCCTTTTTGACACAATAATGATGCAGTATTTTCTTTATTAATGAATGAATCAGTTAAATGATTTTATAAACATTAAAATAAATATAATTTAAATGTTTTGACTTCATAAAAAAATTTCCAGGTGAATATGACATTTTAGGGTTGATTTAAAAAATTATTCGAAGTGATAAAATTTTTATGACTTTCAGAAAAACAAAATACCAAATAGTGTCAAAATTGACATAAATATGTTTTTAAAATAAATATTATATTATTAAATGATATAATATTCCTAAAAACCTACGGTTCATACAAAAGACTTATATAAGGTTATATATGTCAATAACGAACCACATGGGGTTCTCTTGGATTTTTTTTAGTAAGTTTATTAACCGCGTATTATAATAATAAAAGAAGATATGGTAAAAGGTATACTTTTTAACTAAGAGTTAAATCTAAAAGATATGAATAATATAGTGATATAAAAATTTATAAATCCTATTGGATGTGAGGTTTTAGACCCACCCTACCATATATTCGAAATAAATCATATTTTATCCATTATTAACTGAATATTTTTGTATAATAAATTAATATTTCAAGCTTTTCATAAAGGGACCCTCACCTCTCTTATAAAAGGGTACTTAACCTTATCTCTATTTCACACCTCCAAAGCCATTTGTCTTAGAGAATACATGATCAAATATCCTCCCAACTACCCTGACTTTAACTTATAGGCCTTACATTTTATCATAAAGCCATCCTAAAGAGTGATTTTAATCAAATCAAAAGGAAGAAATGGAAGGAGAGATAATTATTTCATCACCCTTCTCAATGTTCTTTTTTTCTTCCACTTCCTCGTTATTTTTTGTTTCCATAACAATATAATAATTCAAGTACCTTATACATACAATTATTTTATTATATATTCATTATTCTATCCATCCTATGTATGAAAAAGTCACCAAACGTGCGTACGTATGGCATACCGTATCAACATCATGGTGTAATTCATTATTCAACACCTGATTATTTGGATGGGTATAATAATAAGTATAATTAATTTCAATAATAAATATAACATGTTTATTATTATGTTTATATGATATAATATCCAATTACATATGATTTTACTATCAAAGGAATTATATTGTCGCCCATTCGTACGTGCGGATTACTGTCTCCACGAACGCGATGAGATTCATTCCCCATCATTAACATTCAAGAATAATTTTTATTTTATGATTAAAAATTTTTTTACCTACTTAATATCATTCTGTATATGAATCAAATACATCTTATCCATTAAAAACATGACTTACATAACAAAACATATTAAGGAAAATAAATCAGTTTACACCTGAAACGATGATACCAGTGAAATATCATTAACAAAGAAATATTAGAAGATCATATATGATATGATATTTATGTATGTGGTTCTTGAATAATTTAATAACAATGATTTAACTATTATATAAGAGTTTTATGTACCCTCAACCATGGAAATGTACAATCTATGGGTTAATTTTATAATCTCTTTATTATTAGGGGTTGTTAATACATAAATATTTATTGGGACCTCTTTATCATCCACATCCATGTTTCTCCAAAATGTATTTCAAAACATTTTTACTATTTCCTATAATATGGCTTAAATTCTAATATTCCCCTATTTTACTTTTTATTAAAAAATTGAAAGGAATCTTTCCATCATTTTCCAAACATGGTATTTTATGACCCTTTTGAAAAATTAAGGTAAGAGAGGTTTTGTAACTTATATGGTGGGTGCAGCTATTTTATGTCGTTATAACACCTTCTAAGCATCCCTTACAATATTTTAAGAATATTTTCATTAGAAATGTTTTATTTTATAAATATTTGTTATTTAAATGATTTCAAAATAGGAATAGATATTTCTCTCAAATAGTTTTGATTTTATCTATGTCAACATCCTTTGAGGGATTTTAAACATGTTTAAAGTTGATTTATTAAGATACATTATTCCATATTATATTTTAGGTTTTGTGATATGTTTGATTGTGGATTTTTTATTTTTATACCATTCTTAGTTTCTGGTTAAAGTAATAACATTTATTATGCTAGTTTTAATACGATTTTTTTTTTATGTTTCAACCTTTTAATATGGGGAATGAATTGGACATAAAAGTAAGGGGTGGATCTCGCTATAGCTCATCGATGCATTGGTAATTCTCATGAGTAAAACAATTTTGTGGCATAAGGCCTTGAGAAAATATTATTTGTAGTCTTAGCATGAGAAATTTACTACGTGGTTATGATGTCCGGTATTATGCATTCTATCATTATGAAATTAGATTTTGATATTACATGTGATTATTCGACTAGTAGAATATCCATGTTAATAAGTAAATGGAATTTTTTGATTTATCTTTTCCATATTATACTGAAGTTTAAGTTTAAAAGGATTTTGTTTTCGCTGTATACATTACATTAAATTTTTATGCTTATTTATGATAGTTTTCGCTATATTTTTTTCCTTACTAAGCATATGAGCTCACCCCTTTAATATGTTTTCTTTTTTTGATGATGTGAAGAAGTATATTATGATTAACCTACATAGATATTCCAAGGATTTGAGTGTGTTCAAAGGGGACACAATGTTTCTATTTTTTATTTTTTAATGTAATGTTAAACTTATGTATCTATCTAAGACTTCAAAGGCTACTAAACTAATCAATCTTTCGAGACATGGTCTCTTGTGATCATTCCTATGTTATGTAATAATGCACCAACTTTGGGTAACTAGGGTGGGGGCATTACAGTTGGTATTAGAAGAAGTTTAGTAAAAACCTTGGAAACTAGATTTAGAAAAACTCCGATTAAAGAACATTACCCTAAGATAGACATTGAGGATTAGTATAGAAGAACTTCCAATAATTTTTGTAATGTAGAGATTTTATGAATTTTCAAAAAAAAATACATCTCTTTCTGGATAAAAGCAGGTAGAGGCAGCCCTGGTACAGATGTACCTAGGAGTGAAAACTCTGAAAAGGATTTTCGGGCTTGACACGGGGTATCCCAGTACACGACAACGGGCCTTGCTACCCTCTTAGTTGTGATACTCTCAGGGGATATTCTAAGGATAATTCAAATTTTAATTAGAAACCATTATGAAGGATTTAGAAATTAATACATCCTCAAAGAAAACATTATTATGATTATGGACTACAAAGATAAACTGTTCAATTTATGTTAAGTGTTTTACAAGTTTGGAATTATGTATTGTAATTTATAAACTAATCTAGTGTATTCCATTGTTTAGAAATGGTGCCTAGTGGAAGGAATGGAAATCATATCAATGAATGTAATCCTTATAGGGATTTACCTCCTACTCAAGATAATTATAGTTGAGTTGGTGATGCAATGGGTGCTGATTAGCTTATCAACATACTTGGATAACTCAGTCCGGTTATGAATAATAACACTACCCATATGGAGCACCCTAATCCACAACATAGAGGATCAAAGTTAGACCGATTCATGAGGCAACAACCACCAACATTAAAAAGGACTATAAATCCACTTGTAGCTGAGCAATGGATATGTTCTTTAGAAAAAATATTCCATGCTTTAGGGAGTAGCGAAAGGGAAAACGTTTTCATGAATGTTTATCACCTCAAGGGATATGAAAATCAATGGTGGTAATTAATTCAAACCACAAAGGAAGATGAATAAGTATCAAATATGGAATGGAGGGAGTTTAATGAGATTTTCTTAGAAAATTACTTTTCTCATGACCATCGAGTGGATAGGGAAAGGTAATTTCTGAGTCTAAGGAAAAAGGAGGATGAGAATGTCGCAAAGTATGAGGATAATTTTACATGGTTAGCAAGGCATGAAAGAGATTATAAACATAACCCAAGGAGTAAGATTTTCAATTCTTTGATGGTTTAAAACCATTTTTCCATCGAGCAATAGTCTCAAAATCCTTCTCATCATACTTTGATATTGTATCATGTGCTATCAAGATAGAAAAACAATTCTTTATGTCTTATGACTTTAAAGAAAAGAAAGAGAAAAAGAGATATACTAAACACTCTAGAAATGGAAATAAGGGGAATAAGGGAAAAGTCTAATTTCCATCCTGTCGTAAATGCGGGAAGAAACACCTTGGTACTTTCCTGAAGGGAATGGGAGTCTATTAATAGTTTGGTGAAAAACGCCACTAAGCACGTAATTACATGGGAAACAAAAAGGCTATCAATGTAGAATTCTAAAATTGTAGAGAAATGAGGAATTATTAAAATAAATTTCTTAAGAATGAAGGAAACATGACTCAGAAAAGGCCAAGGGAGAATGGCCCAGCTTATGTGATCACTACTGCAGAGGTTGAAGCTCTGAATGACGTTGTGGCAGGTAATTTTATGGTTTCATCCAATTTAGCCAATGCTTAATTTGATTCTAGAACATCACATTGTTTCATACATTCCTAATTTTCTAAGAAAATTAGATATTTCAAATTTGATTTTACAAGGGAGTTTTCAGTCAAAACTCTTAAGGGAAGTATCATTGCAACAATGTTTTTTGAATCAGTTCCAATTAGGGATTATAGGTGTTCTTTATTTGTTGATCTCATTGTCATACCCATGATTTAATTTGATATAATCCTCAGTAAGTATTGGCTTTCGAAACATGATGTGAACATTTATTGTAAGAAGAAATAGGTTACAATTACGGATGATTATAAGGAGTACCTTATCTTTAGAGAAGAAATGTCACAATCTAATTCTTATCTAGATCCTCCCTCAGTAGCTTTACTAAATACAATTATTGGGGAGGAAAATACTGAAATAACTATGTGTGAGGAAATTAATGTTTATATAGAGGACGTACCTATTTCGAAATAATATGTTGATTTGTTTCTCGAGGATTTACCCAGACATTATCTAGAACGAGAAATTGATTGTTCTATTGATTTAATTCCTAGTTGAAGGACCAAATCGAAGACCCCTTATAGAATGGAAACTTTGGAATTAGTGGAACTGATGAAACAAATAGATGGATAGAGTAATAAAGGATTTATTCTCCCTAGTTTTTCTCCATTGGAATCCCCTGTTGTTTTTGTTAAGAAAAAGATAGATCTATGAGGTTTTCTATTGGTTGTAGGGAGATCATTGTTATAATAATAAAGAACAAGTATCCCTTACCTCGCATTGATGATTTATTCAATCAACTATATAGATCTCAATAATTTTTAGATATTGAACTTCGATCGGGATATCTTCAGTTGTGTGTGAAGAAGGAATAAATTCTAAAGATAGCATTTCGTACCATGTATGGGAATTACGAGTTTATAGTAATGCCTTTTGAACAAACAAATACATCCTCTGTATTCATGGATCTAATGAATAGAGTTCTCAAGGAATATATTGAAAACTTTGTAGTGGTATTTATTGATGATATCTTGTTATACTCTAAATTATATGAAGATCATGAAAATCACTTGTGCACTATTCTAAAGACTCTTAGAAAAAATGAATTAAATGGGAAGTTTATAAAGTGAGAGTTTTGGCTTCAAGAGATTTCTTTTCTTGGCCATATTTTCTCTCAAGATGGAATCTATGTTGGTCTTTCTTAGAAAAGATTAATACAACAATAGCCAGTACTGAAGAGTATAGCTGAGTTATGCAGTTTTATTGGTTTAGAAGGTTATTATCATCATTTTGTACATGATTTTGCCTGATTCGCTAACCCATTAACGAAGATCAAGCCTAAAGGGGTTAAACTTTTTTAGAAAAAAGAGTGTGAAGAATGTTTTGAAGAATTGAATAAAATATTGGTCAATGTTCCTGTATTGACTCTACCATCGGGGAATGATGGGTTTGTTATTTATAGTGATTCTTTAAATAAAGGACGTTGTTGTTTCATTATGATGAATGATATAGTTATTTCTTATGCATCACGGTTGCTAAAAATTCCTGAACAAAACTGTCTTACTCATGATCTTTAGTTAGAAGCTATAATATTTGCTATAATGATATGGAGACACTATCTTTATAGTAAAAAATGTGAGATATATAGTAATTCATAGTGTTTGAAGTGTATTTTTCCATAGAAAGGACACAACATGATGCAAAGGAAATGGATTGAACTACTCAAGGATTATTATTTCACAATACACTACCGCGGAGGGAAGGAAAATAAGGTGGAAGATGCTTTGAGCAGAAAGGATCATAGAGTTATAAACAAGATGTGAGTTGAAAGGGATCCTATGTTTATAGATCTAGTAAAGATGGATAAGGGAATAATCATGGTAGGTGAAACGTCAATACTTTTTCAAATGTATGTTAAACCATCTTTACTAGAAAGGATAAAAAGTTCTTAGACTGATGATGAGAAGTTTCAAAAGAAAATAAAGCTATAAATGATGGTAGATTGATTGAATTCATATATGGAGATAGAATTTTTAAATTTGGGAAGGGACTTTTTGTTCCTTACTTACATGATATAAAAGGGGAATTGTTGGATGATGTTCATTGCTCCAATTTTTGTATACACCCAAGTAGCACTAAGATGTATAGGTATTTAAAGGAACATTTTTTGTGGGAAAACATGACGAGGGAGATTGTTGATTATGTGTCAAGATATATGGTTAGTCAATTGGGGAAGGCTGGAGGAATGAATCCAAGAGTATTCATGTAACCTCTTCCCATACCAGAGTAAAAATGGGATGATATTATGATGTAATTTTTCATGGGGCTACCAAAGACTACTAGAAGGAATGATGCAATATGATTCATTATAGACCGTCTTACCAATTCATCACATTTACTTCATATAAGAGAATATTTAAAACTTGAAAATTTAGAAAGACTATATGTTAATGAAGTTTTAAGACTTCGTGGGGTACCCCTATCAATTGTCTTTGATCATGATCCTCATTTTACATCAAGAATCATGAAAAGTTTTCAGAGGCCCTAGATACTAACCTTCGATTGAGCACTGCCTACCACCCTCAAACTGATGGATAATAAGAATAGACTTTTAAAACTTTATAATACATGTTGAGATCATTCTCGCGTGACTTTCAAGGTATGTGGGATCATTATTTACCTATGGTAGAATTTTCCTATAATAATGGCTTCCATTAAAGTATTCAAATGGCACCATATGAAGCGTTGTATTGAAAGAGATGTCGCACACCAACTTGTTAGGGAGTTGTTGGTGAAACAAAACTCGTAGGCCCATAACTTCTCGAGTAAACAATGTAAAAGTTTAAGATTATCCAAAACCACATCAAATCATCTCAAAGTAGGAAAACCCAACATGCCTCTAATGGAAGGAAGGATTTGGAATTTCAAGTACGAGATAATGTTTTCTTGAAGTTATCTCCATGGAAGGGTGTAATATGGTTCTGTAAAGAAGGTTAAATTAAGTCACAAGTAAATTGGACCTTTTGAAATTATTAAATGAATTAGAGTTGTATCTTACCATTTGGAAATGCCTCCATGTCTCCCCAACAATCATGATGAGTTCAACGTATCACTGTTGAGAAAAAACATCTCTAGCTCAATGCATGTACTCACCTATGAAGATTTAGAACTGGAATCTGATATGTCTTATTGTGAAGAGCCTATCATGATTTTGGATACCACATAACAAGTTTTGAGAAACCAGAAAACTCACCTAGAAAATGTTCTTTGGATGAACCATAACATGGAAGAGGCAACATGGGAACCTGAAGAACTTATGATGAAGAAACACCCAAATCTTTTTATGAAGTAGTATTCTAGAAATTTTGAAGATGAAATTATTTGAATTATGGAATAATGTAATACCCCAATCTTCTATGGTATGCTTCTCTTTTAATAATAAAATAGTGTTCTATGTATGCAACACCGAGTTCAAGCGCACCACGGCCTATCCAACAAGCCTTTTTAAAAGCAGTTTTGAATAGTAATGCCCACTTTTTGAAATTTTATAAATTTTATTTTTTTATTAGGACTTCATTTTTCGATTCAGAATATCAAAATTACCTTAGAGTGAATTGTTGGTACTTTTCTGATAACTTTCATATTTTGATGAATAATGAGAAAGACTAAATTTTAATTAAGAACCACTTTTAAATCGAAATAATTTATAGAATTAAATTATACATTAGAGTGGTTTTAAAGTACCATTATATTATATTCTTGTAATTAAATATACCTTAGGTCATTGTATGTAATTTCACATTTATATTTTACATAAACACATGTTAATCTTTTGATAGTTTTAACTTCTTAAAAACCCAATTTTAGGTTTTAACAACGGAAATTAATTTTAAATTAATTTTTGCAGATTTTTTATTTTAAATTTGGAAAAATAGATTCCATATTTGGAATCTAGAGGACTAAATTATTTAAATAGGTAACTTTTATTTTTAGATATTATGAATAGTTACATCTCTAAATATTTTATTTACTATGGTTAAAGGGTAAATCCGGTAAATAAGGGTAAAAAATAATATTATAATAACATTAAATTACCCTAACATGTGTCCTTACCCTATTGGATGATACATTTCCGACCAGGGGCATAATTGGGTCAATTTTTTGACCCCATGGATCCACTAGGGAGTAATAATGACATTTTATATTAATTAATGTTAGGTAAAGAAAAAAATAACATAAATATGTATCTCTTACTAAAACAATTTTATATAAGGTTATATAATTGATATCTTGGACTATAAATAGTCATTATAAAGATAAAATAATTTCATAAATTATTATATTTTATTAATAATTTTTTGACATAAAATAAACATATTTATTTATAACATAGTAACGATGTTTTATTTTCTTTATTAATGATAGAATCAAATATATGATATTATAAACATTAAAATAAATATAATTTGAAATATTTAATACTGTACAAAAATTTTATAGTTGAATATGTCATTTTAGGGTTGATTAAATATTTTTTTTGAATTGATAATGTTTTTGTGATTTTCACAAAAATAAAATACCAAGTATTATCAAAATTGACATAAATGAGTTTTTTTTAAAAATAATATATTTTTAAATGATAAAATATTCCTTAAAAAATATAAGGATCCTCCAAAAGACATATATAAGGTTAGATATTTCAGTAATGAACCACATGGGGTTCTCTTGTCTTTTTATAGTATGTTTATTAACCATGTATTATAATAATATTAGAAGACATGGAAAAAGCTGAACTGTTTAACATAGAATTAAATTTTAAAGATAAGGTTAATATGGTGACCAAAACCTATCTAAAACCTGTTGGTTGATATTTTTTTGACCCCCAATCACCATAACCTCTAAATAAATCTTTTTTAATCCATTATAAAACGAATATGATTGTATAATAAATTAATATTTCAAGCTTTTCCTAAAGTGACCCTCACCTCTCCCATAAAAGGTTACATCCCCATCACTCAAAATCATACCTTCAAATCCATTTTTCTTGGCCAACCCCTACTCAAATATCCTCCCAAATACTCTCAAATTAATATAGAGGCCTTACATTTATCATAAAACCAACCTATATATCCCTTTTTATCAAATCAAATGGAATCACGTGAAGAAGAGGTAATTATTTCCTCACCTCTTTCAAAGTTCTGTTCTTCATCCACTTCCTATTTCTTTGTTGTTTCCATAAAAAAAAAATAACACCATTACCTTATACATAATTTTATTTTATTTTAAATATGGTATAACCATATTCATTATTCTATCCATCCTATGAATGAAAAAGTCACTATACGTGCGTACGTACGGCTTACTGCCTCCACGTCGTGGTGTAGTTCGTTATTCAACACTTCATTATTTATATGGGTACAATATAGAGTATAATAGATGTTAATAAAAAAATATAACATCATAATGATTCTATATATATGATATACTATCCAACTACATACGATTTTACCATCAACAGAATGACATTGTCACTCGTGCGTATGTACGGATTACTGTCTACACGAATGCGATGAGATTCATTCCCCATCGATACCATTTAAGAATAATTTTCATTTTAGGATTAAAAATAATGAACTTAATATCATTCTGGATATGAATCAAATAAATCCTATCCATAATAAACATGACTTACATAACAAAATTTATAAAGTAAAATGAATCAGTTAACACCTGAAACGATGATACTATTGAAATATCATTAACAAAGCAATATTAGAAGATCATATATGATATCATATTTGTGTATGTGGTTCGTTTATAATTTAATAAAAATGATTTAACTGTTATACATGATGTTAAAGTACCCTGGACCAAGGAAATTTACAAGGAAATGTTTAATTTTACAATCACTTTATTATCGGGGTTGTTAATACGTAAGTATCTACTAGGGCCTCCATATCATCCACATCCGTGTTTCTCAAAAATGTATTTCCAAATATTTTTACTATTTCCTAGAATATGGGTTAAATTAATTTATACCATTGATTTAATTTTTATAAAAAAATTTGAAAGGAATCTATCTGTCGTTTTCCAAACAACGTACTTTATGACCTTTTCGACAAATTAAGGTAAGAATGTTTTTTTAACTTATACGGCGGGTGCAGATATTTTCTGCTGTAATAACACCTTTGAAGATTCCCTTACAAGCTAATATAAATATTTTCAAAAAAAATGTTTTCTTTTATAATTATGTGACTTTTAAATTATTTCAAAATAGAAATATATTTTTTCTCTCAAATAGTTTTGATTTCATCTATGTCAACATCCCTTGACTGATTTTACACTTGTTCGAAGTTGATTTATTATGATTCAATCTTCTATATTTTATTGAAGGTTTTGTGATATATTTGATTGTGGATGTTTTATTTTTATACTATTTATAGTTTATTGTAAATGTATAATCATTTCATATGTTATTTTTAATATGAATGTTTATCTGATGTTTCATCCTTTTCGTATGATAAATGCAATGGACTTAGTAAGTGACGTGTGGAGCCCGCTATAGCTCCTTGATGCATTGGTAGGTCTAATGAGCTAATCTAGTGCCTTGGTAAAAGGCCTTGAAAAATTCTTATTTGTAGTCTTGGAACAAGACCTTGACTATGTGGTTATGATATTTGGCATTATACATTCCATCATTATGAAATTAGCTATTGATATTACATGTGATTATTCGACTAGCAGAATATCCATGTGAATAAGTAGATGTAATTATTTGACTTATCTTTTCTATATTATGCTGAAGTTTATGTTTAAAAGGGTTTTTTAGTCTTATACATGTCCATAAATGTTTATTCTTATTTATGATAGTTTCCACTATATTTTTATCCTTACTGAGTATTTGAGCTCACCCATTCTTATGTTTTCTTTTTCTTAGGATGTGAAGAAGTGTATTATGATTAACTTAAGGGGATTGGCCAAGGATATAAGTTTGTTAAAAATGGGACACAATACTGCTTTTTATTTCAAAATGTATTGTAAAACTAATGTATGTATATAGTACTTCCAAGGCTACTTAAATAATCGGTCTTTCGACATTAGATCTATTTTGATCATTCCAATGTTATGAAATAATGTACCAACTCTAGGTAACTAGGGTAGGGGTGTTATAGTATAGGCTATGGTTTCAACTAGGAAATTAATAATGTTCATTTCAAATACATTTAAAAATATTTTCCTAACCATTTATAATTCATGTACTGTTTGAAATCCAAACTGAAAACATATAACTCACTTCTAGTTTCCAAAGGGGACTTCATATCATTTAGAAACTAACCATATTCCAACATTCCAAACAAGCCAAATTCTAAAATAAAACATTAAAAATAATCATAAAATCCACATAATTTACCAACACACAATATAGAAATAAAGTAACCCCTTGGGAAGGATAAAGGGAAAATAAAAGATGAACTATTTGAGAATCGGGGTACAAGAAAACATTGTTTTTAAGTACTATCTTCAATGAAATGTGGATCCATGAGTGCACCCTATGCTCCCATAGATGTTCCATCATCCAATGATACACATTAAATATCCAATAAAAAACCAAAACCCATTTTTCTGAATCACCACTCACATTTGAACCAAATCCATCAATTCCACAAAATTACCCAAGCACAAACAGGATTCGTAAAACTACTCAAATAATTCTTACATATTTTACCACAAATAATAATTCCATAAAGAGGCCTATAAGCCACACAAATTACATATAAGGATCCAATCACAGTTACCCATTCCACCATAACATAACCAAATCCAAACACACTATTAAAATAACCAAATTATTTTTAAAATAATAATTGGCATTTCATTGAACACTCGGCATGCATATATTTATAGGAATATTTAAAGAATCTTTTGAAAACCAAATTTTCACCAATTTTCCATCCTAAAAATACATATAGAATTTATACTCACACACTACAATAATATTATATCATCCTCAAATCATTAAAGTAAATATTAATCATTTACTGAATGTGCTATAAAAGAAAAGGATAAAAACACCTACCTCAACGGTGTGTGAATGCGATGAGACATTTGGAGAAGGAAGAATACACCCCAATATCCAATCATTACACCCTAAAAACCTACAATAATGACCCATAGATCAACCATAACTTCTAGGGTTCATCCATGGTGAAACCCCCGAGGGAAAACAAGGAATCAAGAGAGGGGTGAGGGGTGAAGAGGAAAAGGGAATATTTGATGAAGAAATCATGAACAATTGATAAATTTTGGTCCGATATCACCCAAATGTTGGTCCAAGATGAAGGGGATTCCCTCTGGTTGATACCCAACTTGTAGGGCTTCAGATGGGAGGTGAAATCATTTAAATGAGGTTTTAAAATAAAAGTTATTTAGGCCATAATGGGATGCATTATTTTTTTGTAGGATTTTGTAAATTTTGCATAGGCCTTGAAAATGCTTCTAGAAATGTTTTACAACTTGCAGGTTTAGGATGCAGATTTTTTCCAACCATTCTCAAACAGTGCGACCTAAAAAATTGTCCAAAAACCCCTCAGATTATACCCCAAACACTAGGAGAGTCCTCTCTAAGATTCTTGAATTTTTTTACCCAATTTAGTGCCATTGTGTGTGTCACAAACTCCCCACGATGACACTTTCTCTGAAAAACATTCACAATAACCATTCATTGGGATATAATCACAATGGAACCACCAAAAGTCCAACACTATTTTTGGACACTAAACCTGAACCCCAAGAAAAAGATCCATCATTCAGAAATAAATAAAAATAAAAGAAACTAATTGTATGGGTCTAAAAATATTTCTCTTAAATTTCCATGTTTTATAAAATGGTTTCAATAATTTAATTTTCAAAATATAAATGGCTTATTAATTTTATTTTACATGATCTTTCACGATATTCTAAAAAAGTTAAATGAAATATCTTGCCATTTTTTTGGCCCTCTTTTGACTCTCTCTTGAAAATTTTTAAATGAATATGTATTATTTACATTTACAACATGAATAGATTTTCCCACCATCATGAACTATATTTTTTTAGGATTCCATTATAATAATCAAAAATTATTTTCAAATAAAATTATTTCCACAATATCTTTCTATATTTTATTTTTTATAAGTGATTTTTAAAATTAAATGGTCACTTTCCTTAAGAATTTTTTTAACAGTCTTTTTATGGTATTTCTTTTCATCAATGACAAAAACCCCTTTATTTAATTTATAATTCACTAGGGCTATATTGTAATGAATCCATACTTTTTATTTATCTAGATAGATTATAATTGTTTCAAAGATATTTTCTTGGAGCCAATTTCTTTTACACTACTATATGAAGCTATGAAAGAACAAGGGTTATTTTTATGTAAAAAAAATATTACTTGTGTGTTATTTATGTGGTGGTTCTTAAAAATTTTATATGATGAAGATTGATCCATATATATCTCATTATTATGTTTGATCCCTATTTGTTTCTCCAATGTATCAGGTAATGGGAAAGAGTTAAGTAGTTGTAGGTTTCAACTGAGAGATTGTTGGGATTAAATCAGTTGTTTATTCCATTTATATGAGTGATTGCAAAAGTGAAATAATAATCATTATCTATTCTACCATAATTTTTTATTTATTCATTAATGAGGTTAAATTGGATTCTTTTCTTAGGTGTTGTTTTCACATGGCCTTTAATTGATTACATATATAAATATTATATTTTCATTAATCTTTATTCCATGTGTCATGTTTTATACATATATTTTTATGGCTCTGAATTATTTGATGTTATGCTCATGAACATTGATTATTTAATTATACCATTATTCATATCTTATGTCCAATGATGAAATTGAATTTTTAATGATTATTTTTACCCTTATTGAGTATTTGAACTCCCCCTTCTAATTTTTTCATTTTCTTGAGTCTATGAATTATGATGATAAATGAATTATTTATACAATGGTCTCATTTGTAAAAAATATTATGGGAGATATTCAAGACATAATGTGGAATCTGAAAATCTAGATATAGTGGGAAAAATAATCATTTTAAGACAAGGGTATTTAAATTTATGAGTTTTTTTATAATTCATTAAAATAATAAACCTAAAATCTCTTTGGTATATAAGTAGTAAAATATTTATTTTTGATGTTTTATGTTTTATATGGTTGAAATTAGCTCTCATTTGTTTGTATCAAAGTTGTAGATTTAAATATTAGGTATCAATAACAGATCTAGGAGTGTCGGTATGGGGCTGTTATAGTTGGTATCAGTGTAAAAGTTTAGATAACATTTTAGATTAAGATGTTTTCTTGTGAGGTTAACTTAAGAGTTATGGATATTTTCATGAGATGAAAAGTTTAAGCTTGCTCATATGTTTAAAGTCTTATAAACTCGTTTTTTGGTTTTAAGTGACTGGACTTTGAGGTGAATAAAGATATTATTGTAGATATTTTAATGGGATAATTTATATGTAATCCTTAAGTTTGACATCAAGGATTATTTAGAAAGAATACTTTTACATTTTTAGAAATGTAAGTTGAAAGGTATGAGATAAGAAATGAGATTATAAAATTATTTTATGTTTAGGTTATTAGGGTAATGTGGGATATATGGATATTTATTTACAGAATTATATTTGTTGAACCAACTGGTTTATTATTGAATTTCAGATATTAATTTATTATTATTTCATATAAAGGTTTATACATTTTTTATATTATATTACCTTATACTAATCATTTTTTGTTTTTTTAATATATAAATATCAGAGTAATATATTTTTTGCCTTGTTTGGATTATTTTATCCATTTGAACTTGATTTTAGTTGTTCATTCATAAATACTACATCTGGAATGCTTATCATTTGGATAAAAAGATGAAATTATAGTGGAAATTCATTAAATGATGAAATTATACTTATCAATTTAGTATATTTCTTAATTTTAAAAGCCTGGTAATTCTTAAACTCTAGGAAAATAATCTTACATTGAAATATTATCCAATTACCTTCATTTTTGATGAATCAATGGTATTTTTCACATCTCATTGATTAATGGTATTTTGTTCATTATCTTTCTCATGATCATTCACTTTATTGTGACTAATATTCTCTAGCACTATCTATTATTATTGGGAAATTACTTTTTTTCCTAAAATTCTATATTCTCACTTCCCAGAAATTTTATCCTATTTTGAAACCTAGTTATGGGTTAATGTAGATGACCTTTGTTTTTTCTTTTCCCACATTTCAAGAGGAAGTTTCATGAACCCTTTTTATGATGAGGGTTTTCAAAAAAGGTATTTCAAAATTTCAAACCCCTTATTACTAAGAATAACATAATTTTATGAAAATGAAATTTATTAAATGGGGGATTATTAAACACCCCATGATTTTAGAAGTACATTATATTCAATAGTGTATACAATATGTAACAATGATCTTAAAAAAGCATTAAATATCATTAATTAAATGTGGCCATTATAACCCAACTATTGAATTTGTAGTTATGAAAAGGATAAACTAAATTATGAAATATATATAATTTTTCCATATTAAATACAAATTTATTGATTATTTATAGGTAAATAAGCACTTAATTTCCAGTAATGTCATTTTACGCTTCAGAAATACACCTTCTTCAAAAATGATTTTTAATGATTACTATGACTGAATATTATAATTAATTTTTGGAAATATTATAAAAATTTTCCAATAAAAATAATATCATTTTTTAAATCATCATATCATAATTATGCAATGGTGAATTTTTTGTATTTTTCTGAAATATTTATTTTTTAGTGAATAGTGAAAATACAAATTTTTAAAAACTATTATCTATTTTCCGTAAAAAGAACCATTATGATTTGAATTTGATATCAAATTAATATAAGTATAATTAAATTAAATATAATATAATTAATTACTTTTGAATCATCATTATACCATTTTTTGTATAAGTTCATTTTTTCCCATAAAACACATTTTAATAAAAAAAAATTTCATTTTGTTTATCATTTTTATATTAAATTAATTTCTCACACATATATAAATTTAATCTTAAAAAATGGTTTCCAAATTTTTAATTGTGATATAAAAATTTTGTAAATAATCTTCTTTTTTATTCTTTATAAATAACAACCTTAGTAAATATCAGTACGGATAAACCAAGTAATTAAGGTTAAATGTAATGTGATAGGGCCTAAAATTATCTATAAAATTATATTTGTTTTATGGTATCTTTATTTAACCATGATTTTAAAATTTCCTAAAATGTGGAAAAAATTCCACTTTTTTTTATAATAACCCTAGTACAACATAAAATAAATAATAAAAAATGTGGCTCTTTATTTTAATAACTTTTAATTTTAATATTAGGATCAATAGAGGTTACGTTAGGTAAGAAATATTTATTTTAAATATGGATGATTATTTTATCATTGTTATTTGTTTTAAATTTTTATTATAGAAATAATTACATTAAATTATTATGCAAAGCTGGCATAGTTCTTCTACAAGTAGTAGAAAAATATAGTAAATCATTTTAAAAACTATAAAATTAATATTTTTTGGTGATTTATAGGGTAAAAATAATTTTGTAGACGTAAATAATATATTGGGGATGTTTTAAAAGTTTTATTCTAACTAAATTGTTATTTTTATGACATTAATGTCAAATTAAATGAATAGTTTCCAAAATTACAATAATGATATTTTATAATAAAAAATATTTTATTAAATGGTTATAAATTTATAAAAATATATTACTCATAAACTTAAATGGGATATATTTTAGAATATAAATCATGTCCTATTTAAGGGTCATTTTTTCTTTTATATAATTTTTTGACCACTAAAGTGTAAAAACATTAATATTAAGGTAATCGTCAATAGGGTCAAAAGGGATAGACACAAAGAGGTAAGTGAAAAAACATCACCAAAAAATTTCCAAAAATTATCATATGATAGTATTTAGACTCATTTTCATAATATATAATAATCATTTAAAAAAATTATTCCCCAATGAAAAATAATTTATATTAATAAAATTCTTTATGTAATTCCAAGAGTTCCCCTCCCCTCATTTTTAGAAGGGAGCCTCATATACTCTCTTAATAACACTTTTTTAGCACTCTAGTTCGGTTAAACCCTGACAAAATACATTTATAAAATCCCTCCCCATGTATCATATATCCTATTTTTTATATAATACAGACCTCAAAGAAATTAAGGTATAAATAAATGGATGTTGTCCGAAGAGGATGATTTTAAAAAAATGTTTAAGTTTTATTTATTAATATGCCTCCATAAAAACCTTATAACCATTACAATGTAATTAAAAATATAATATATAATAGTATGATATTATGTTAATTTCAAAATCATTATCAATCCCCACATCTATAAAATGGGATATGTATCAATCGTTTGTGTGTATTGTGGACTACCGCCTTGGGAAATGATATAATTTGTTTTCTATCGCCACCTCTCACGGTTGGATATAAATATGGATTAAATGTACATATATTATGTTCATTGAATTTTTTTCGTTTTTGAAGGAAAATATATCATCTATTTTCTTACCATTCCATGTATTAAAAAATTGTAATGACATTCATACGTACATGTGGATTACAACCTCCATGATGTGATGTGATTAATTTTTTCATCACTACAACACAAGGATAGTATGTATAAGTGAATTTAATTTGATAATATTATATTTATAACATAATCAAAATTATGTAATGATAAAATAACACATACCTTATATTCCTCATTTTTTGGAAATAATTGAATGGTCATTCATCCATACGTACGTTTTACCATCTCCATGATTTTAGCATAATTCCTTTTTCATACCCATATTTCTTAGATGGTTTTACAAGTAAAATTCACATATTAAAATTAAAACTATGTAATTATTAATGTTCTATATATAATAAAACAAATAACCCTTTGACCATGGTAAGCATATCTATGTGATTTTTATGTTATTCATTGAACTTCCTCAAGAAACCTAATTTAAACTTAATTGATTAAGTAATTAAATTTTTCATAAATTAAATAAACGGTTAGAGTATAAGGAATTAATCTTGGAAAAGTTTATTAAGATGTCATATAATGTATATAAATTTATTACACATGTGTTAAATGATATACATGGAAATTATGGATTTGAGGTAAGGGATTTGGTCTCTATTTAATTTAATTGAGGCATGTTTTAATTTTATACACATAAATTTAATTATATATTGTAAATACATACCTTTTATTTGTTATTTCATGAATCATTCATAATTTATAATATTAAAATTTATAATTTATATAATTTCATTCTAGGGGACTTGGATTGAATGTTACAAAGTGTTAAGGGGTTTCTCAGCTAAATTTCCTTTCATTGGGTTATGACACTTCTTCATTAACTTTGGTTTTACATGATTACATGTGACTTGATATATAAATTTTTTCCATATATATTTCTATATTTTATATTGATATAATTATGTTCACAAAATCACTTAATTTATTAATTATCACATCAATATTTATGACATTTCCAAGGGTTTTATTTATCTCAAACTCAGGCAAATTTCATGCCAGGAACTATAATTTCCTTGTATGGATTACATACATCATTATGATTGAAATTTGGAAAATTAATATATAAAAGTAATTTTATATACATATATGTATCATATTCTTTATTTAGATTTCATTTGAATCAAATGTTACTAAAATGGTAAAGTCATTATGTTTCAATCTCATTTAGTTTTAAGATTCTTTCTGTTTAAGGTTACTTTAGAGTAAATAGTTTGTTAAAAATTTATTAAACCACTTATATTTTACTATACACTAGTTATATATTTTGTTTAAAATTTTAGTTCCAATTCTCATTCTTAATTTTTAATGAAAAGTCAATATACTTGTTTATAAGTAATATGGATCTTTTATCTTATTTGTGTTTATAAATATTTCTATTATATATCCATGTTTTGTAAAAATCATTCAAAATGTTATTTTAAAAACATAAATTATTTAGTAACAATATTTTGCATGATCTTTGATATTATTTTAATGGATTTTAAAATGAAATTTACTTTCATTTTTGGCATGGGCCACCTTTTACTCTCATTAAATAATATTGAAATGACTGTTAGTTTTTAACATTTATGTCATGAATATATTTTCTATAATTATGAATATTATTTTATTAGATTATTAATATCTAGTTTTATAATTTAATTTTCAAATGAATTTATTTTCATAATATTTTTTTGAATTTTTAATTTTAAAATTTATTTTCAAAATGAAAATGTATTTTTATCAATAATATTTTTAATGATATTTTTTGAGTATTTATATTCATTAATAAAACACCATTTATTTTACATATGCTCCATTGAGGATATTTTCAAATGATTCCTTCCATATTATATCTCTAAGTGGATTATAAATATTTTGAAGTGATTATAATCAAATATGTTTCTTTTGCACTGATAAATGAAGATATGAAAGAACAATGGTTATTGACATTTAGAAAAATGAAAGCTTTCATGGGTAATATTTTTGTTATAGTTCATGGAAATTGACTATGATGATGGGTTAGACTTATATAGCTCATTAGGATGGATGGATGTGATACAGTCTTCCAATACATTTGTTAAAGGGATAGAATTAACCAGTTATAGGTTTCTCAAAATATATTATTAAAACATTCTAGGTATGTTTTTCCATGTTTAATAATGATTATAAGAGTAATTTGAAAATGATGTTCCAAGTAACCAATATGTTTTATTTATACTTTCATAATGATTTAATGGATACTTTAATTAATAATTGCTTTCATATGACTTAGGATTATTGACTTATATGACTCTTGTATTATATTAAACCTTTTTCTAGTGTATCATATTTTATTATCCATGTTTTTGTGTCTGTAATTTTATTTTTTATTATAGTTAAATTTGATTATCTCTTCATGACCTTATGTCGATATTATTCTCACTAATAGAATTAAATTTTTAACTCTTATGATTATCCTTACTGAGCATTTTTTCTCACCCTTATTATGTTTTCCTTTTCCACAGGTAATGTAGAATGATCATAAATGAATTATGTCAATAAAGTATTCTTGTGTGAGGAATTTTTTTATAATTAAAATAAATAATGCGAAATGGAAAAATATTTGTATAATTGGGGAAAATATTTTCAATAACTGGATATTGTTATGTAAGAGTTGTTCCTAATTCACTAAAACTCTAGAGCTAAATTATTCTTGGGTATACAAGTGAACCAATATTTCAATTTGATGTTGTATGTTTTTTATGGTTAAAATTAAGAAAAATTTATCTTTCTAAAAACTATAAATTTAATGATAACACTTAAGCACAAAATCAAGGTGTGTGGTTCTGAGGATATTCTACATGTAGAGTCAATAAAATATGTGTTTGTAATATGGTATCAATATACTCAATGTCCCATGGTAACTAAATTTCATTTAGAAAGGGATTATATGATTATAGAAACAATTATATGATATATATAGTGGAAAAAAGTATGGAAATAAATGGGTTTAATTGATATCATTCAAATCCCTATGTTTCATGACTAACATTGACACTTTTTTAGAGGATAATCATTTCTTACAATTATTGATTTATGAGATCATAATTTTTATGAATTATATAAAATATCATGGGTTTATCCTTTTTGGTTATGTGTATGAGGATTTGTTTTGTTAAAATTTTTTATAAAAAGTATTAAGAGATACCCTAAAAGTGTTTTAGATGAAATCCAACTGATTTTTTTGGATATAGTTTCAACAATTTTTATATATGATGTAATATTAGGTGAAAATTAATGATAGATTTTATTAAAGGAATTTTGGAAGGTATCCAAATGAAATTTTGGATATCTACTAATGGGTTGTTAAATATTATGTTATATAAGGTGATAAATGCTTGTAGAAAGTGTAATATTGTTCAAAATACTCACTAAAGGTACAAAACCAATGTAATTATTAAGAGTAAATTGTGTTTTGTTCTGGTGTGAACCACAATATATTTAGGGCCACTATGTCATGGTATTTTCTATGTAAGAATATGTGAAATCTAATATTACATGATTTATCTACCTTCACTTACTTCAAGGTATCATACTAGGTTTTATCATATAATGATGAGGATTTAAAGAAATTTTAATATCCAATAAATTTATTTAAAAGATACAAAAAAATATAACAAAATACGAATTGAATTAAGTTACAAATATTTATAACTCATGAAATGTTTATAATATATTTATCTTATAATTTATAAATGTTTTGTAACCTTATAGTGTCCATGGATTTCTAATATAAAGAGGCTTGTTGTAGGGTTCTAGTTATCCCAAATATATTCCATTGTATTTTTTGGCTGAGTTGAGGATTCCTGGAATGGATGGAAGAGTTAGAGTACTATAGAGATAAAATTTTGGCTATAGTTGAGGTGTTGTATTATAATTATTTTTATTGAAATGTTCTATAGTATCATAAATTGCCATTATGGTGAGGCCATGTCCTTATGTAATGGATTGTAAAGATATAGGACTCAGTTGTTCTATCATTTTGGGCACCCCTATGATGTGGAGACATAATTTCACTATGGATCTCACGGGTCGTTTTACAAGCCCATTTTAATAAGTGTAGTTATGGAATGATGGGTAGGTTTCATCGTGGAATCCCAGAGAATTGAATTACTTATTTTTTTTAAGGTTCCTTATAGATTGGTGTACATGTTTTTTCATGGTCTCTTAGGTGTTGATCCCAATGTATTTACATATTTGGTGACCCCTATAGTGTGTCAGGTCTGTTGTGTTGTGGTGTTATCCTAGATTTATAAGAGAAGGTTTTACTAATTTTTTTAAAGGGGGAATATGAGGGTATTTTTGATGTGGATTATAGTGGGATTCTATGAACAAGACTATTCTGGATTAGCCACCATTCTAAATTATTTTTTAGTCGAAATTATTAGCTATTTTCTTTTAGTCAAGGGGTTTGAACCATGGTCTTATGTTTTGTTTATCCTGAATAAATTTTTTGGACCATTTTATTTCCTCTTATTTTTAAAATTTTACTTCATTACCTAGCTAATGTTTTGATGTATTTTAGATTCATTGAGCTCTCATTTCTAGGTTTTAGCCCCCACATTTGGGAGATCTACTCATGGGTGGTCTGAGGTAAGTTTTTTTCTTATTATTGATTGTTGATTTCTCCTAATATAACTTTCCATGATATGGATAGTCTTCACCATAAATATTTGGTAGATTTATATCGATGATTGATTCTAAATTTAGGGTGAGATGTATTTAGGGATACTGAGTTTTGTGTGAGAAGATTTATTTGTAGATCTGAACTTGTTATTTCATTCTTTCCAGGAGAATGTTGAGAGTTTGGTGTTTGAGGTAGGGGATTTTTGACTTCCCCATATTTTTTATCAATATGTTGAATTAACATATTTTAGCCTCTTTGGTTAATTATGGGATCAACCTAAGTAAGATACAAAAATATATAGATATTTTGTATGAATGAAATATGTAATGGGATGTAGTGTCATGTTTGATGCCTCTTGAAATTTTATAGATAATGTAAAATATATTTTTGTGGTTCTTATTATTACCTATCATGGATGATATGATTGAAATTGGTTAAATATTGTAAATATGGTAATATAAAGTAAAAGATGAATGATTCGTATGAATATAATTACAAATTTTTCCCTAAATATATCTGAATATGGAAGTTTTGTTTAATATTATCAATGATTGATTAATATAAATTGTTAGTTGTTTTTTGGAAATGTTGATGAAAAATATTTATCATAGTGAATCAATTAATTCAATAAAATAAATATTTTTTTAACTAAATTCTTGGGGATATTATAAGTTTGGCGTTGTTTGTTATAGGCATCTATTCCAAGCTGATATGGTCTTGGATTTTCCAATTATTTTTCTATGAATGGGATATGATTGCTTTTATGTCTATTCTTTGGCATGTTTAAACCTATGTTTTTTATTGTGAGACTTGGTATAGATGCAATATTAGGAAATATATTGATCTCACAATTTGGTATTTAGGTATTCTATTAGTATATTCCATAAGATAAGGTTGATTTTTGGATAAATGGATTAAGATAAGAGATGACCATATATGTTAGCTGGATAGTTGGGTTGGGTTGTTGATTAGTTAGTTAGTACAGTTTTTAAGCTGGTTTTCACATCTTCCTTGGTGTTTTATTATTGGTTGTTATTTTGATTTATGATACATTTTAAGGGTTTGTGAATTCCTACTACAGTTGGCCCATGCACAATGAGTGCATATTTCTTTTCAGATTTTCTATTCAAGTGCTAGAATTAAATGATTATAAAATTGTAAATTAATTATAAAATCAACTCATGTTATTGGTTATTGATGATAAAGATAATGAAATATTAAAAAAGAATAATGGAAAGGTTGAGTTAATTTTTTAAGGGCATATAATAGAAACCTGGAAATTACAATATTTATTATAAAAGTGTTTTCTTCTAATAGAATAAAAATGATTAAAATATTATTTATAATGTATTTAATAATGTATTTCTAATTTCATAAATTACTAAATTAAAATAATTAATGAGGTTTAGTCTTTATGTTTTTTTTGCTTATATGAAATCTTGTTTCCTAGACCTTAATAGTGGTAATTGGGTGTAATGTTGTATGATAGTTTTAGTTGAGTCTATATTTGGGTAGATTCTCTTAGTTTGGTTAAATGGTATACTATTCACTATATTTTTTAATTTCATATACTCCACTACCCAAGTTGGATGGGTAGTCGATTCCCAAATCTTTTTATTCCCATGTGTTTTCATTTAGATTTAGTTTGGTGGGGAGGATATGGATAAATAAATATGCTTCCCCACTCTCCCTTAAGACATGGCATGATATCTAGGTTTATTTGGGATATTAAGTCTTTAGGTATCAAGTACAAATCTACATTGTTTATCATGTCTCTCAATTTTTCAATATGTGTTAGTGTGTGTGTGCAGGATATTGTAGCTTGAGATTATATCACCTCTATATATTTTGGATATAGAGGTTATTGTTATTATAGGTCTACATGTGTGGGTTTTTATTGGTAGAGGCATAATGACTGATACATATTCTATAAAGGATTTTGTACTAGTTTTTTTGCTATGAGATATTATTAGGATATGTCTCAATAGGGTACAGGATGAAACTATAATATGTATGTTATATGGTTTCTTGGGTGTATGAAAACTTATAAAGGGGATTAAAGCACCAAATATTTTGTGATGTTGTGTGAGAAAGAGAAATATAGAGGGAAGTGGATGTGGGGTACCATTATTATGTATATTTTTCAGATATAAAGTGACTTAGTTATATACATTATTGGCGAGTGATCATGGTTGAGGATGGTATATATTTTTACTAGATTAAGTAATGAGTTAGTTTATTCTATTTACTTATTTTTATTTATAAATATTCTTTTACATTTTATCAAGAGGTTTGGGGGAGTATCTGTGATGACCCAGACCCCCCTTGGTCCCTTCCTTTGCCAAAAATCCGGTTTCCTTGCGGGGTACCAATCGGTGAGACCGATCGATGACACCGATCGGTGAGACCGATCGGTGAGACCGATCGGTGACACCGACCGGTGAGACCGACCGGTGACACCGACCGGTGACACCATCCGGTGACATCGACCGGTGACACCGATCGGTGAGACCGATCGGTGACACCGACCGGTGAGACCGACCGGTGAGACCGATCGGTGACACCGATCGGTGAGACCGATCGGTGACACCGATCGGTGAGACCGATCGGTGAGACCGGCCGACGTCGCTCGGCCCTGCCAAGTTGTTCCAGTAACGTTCCTTTTTCGCAAATAGGGTTTTAAACCCTATTCTTCCTTGTTAAAAATATCTTGGAAATCCGAAACGCGCACAAAGGTTTTAATTAAATGCTTCATTAATTCATGGGTCGGTTAAAACCACCCAGCGCCATTAATGATGAGTCAAGCCACGTGGTCAACCCATGACTCCCTCGTCTTCCGTGGTTTTGTGTTTTCATCTCAACCATCCCCAGCTCTTATAAATTAAGGGTTAGGCCGTGGCTTCCCCCCTTCTTCGATCGTGGCTCTTCTGGTGCATCGGAACCGCCGCGTCGTTATCCGTAAAGTTCCGCGCCCCCGGCCTAAACATCGATCATCTATCAACAAGTAGGGAATTTCCTTAGTCTCTCACTTTTGTGTATCATGCGGGTGGGCGTTATTTTTGTTCTTATGGAATTGGTTGAACCGAACCCTAATGAAGATAATAAACGAAGTTCTAAAGGAAGAAGGGGAAGGGGTTGTGATCGTTGTTATGCTTTATCTTGAATCATCCTTTTTGTTGTGCTGGTTCATGTTCTCTGAAAATTGAGGCCATTGGTGTTCGTTGTGTGTGCACTGTTGAATCCCCTCGTGATGTTTTAAATGGGTTGCCGAATTGTGAACTCCTGCTGTAAAATTGGTTAACCACTATATCCGGCTGAATAATTGAAAACACCAGGATCGGCCCTTCTGTGATAACTCCCGGTTAGAACACACGGAATTTGAAATCATGGAGTGTGTTAAATCTTTTAAATCTGAAAAATCCCTGACTTGTGTTGGTAGTAGTTGTTGGTTGTTTTCCCTTCGGGCCGTTTGCTGGAAATGTGGGAGGGGGTGGGATTCCCCGTTCTTTTATACTCTCGATGGCTGTGTGAATTTGGGGGATGGGATCTCCTGTTGGTATGGTTTCAGTGGTTGTGAGTTTTTATCACAAATTGGGGAGAGATCCTCTGTTGGCAGAACCGGGTGTGAGTGTTTTGGTTGATCTATGCTTTGACGTTTTCCTTGGTTATACTTATGGTAGTTGCCCAGTAGTGCTTAAAATTAATTGAACATTTGACTGAATGTGAAACAAGAATGGGACAAATGGTTTGTGGGCAAGGGTCGTGAATTGTGACTCGGACGCTGTGGTGTTGTGTTCTGTAGGTTGGCTAGGAAAACCTAAGTTTTGGGTGAGTGTTTGTTACCTATATCTATACTTGTAGCTTTGTGTTTCTTATTCGCGCCCCACCCAAGTTGAGCACTTAGTGCCGAACACCCCCATTTATGGGGGAAGGGTGTTTTTCCCAACACTATCCTTAGTGGCTGGTTATTAGCTCCTTTTCTGCTCCCTTTCCCGGATAGCCCAAGTACCTTCGGGCAGGCTGTGATGGCCTAAAGTCCATTATTAGCCCAAGAATCATCGGGTAGGGTGTTGTGGTGGTTGGCCAGGTGTGTGCGGCAGGTGGTTTCCCAATTGTCTTCGGGATGAGGCCCAGGTGTCTTCGGGCATGGCAGTAGATCCTTTAGCCCAGGTGTCTTCGGGCGTAGCGGTGGTTGTTCTGGCCTAGGTGATTTCAGGCATGGTTACATGTGACAGTTGAGGCCCAGGTGTGTGCGGGCGGGATTTGGCTGTGGGACTGCGTGTGGTTGTGGCCCAGGTGTGTGCGGGCGGGATTTGGCAGTGGGACTGCGGTGAGAATGGCGGGATTGGTCCGATGCGTAGGATGTATCAATAACCAGTGGGAAAGTGGCGCGGGGTACCCAAACATCGATGTGCTCTTATATATATATTACTTGACTTTCATTATTTGGGGAGCGAGCCTTGGTGAGGCCTGGGATGGATAGTTTTCCTTGTTAGGTGTTTGGTTTACTCTTTTCTCACGGGACTTTAGTACGTTCCCCCACTTGTGCACGAGAGTCTTGGTTTTTCCTACTGAGTGTACTTGTATGCTCACCCTATGTATATAAAACTGCTTTCAGGTTTCCAGGAGGACTTCGGGGATCACGCAGGACCTTACTAGCTCGGACTTTTGGAGCAGTTGCAGTTGTTTCTCTCTTCTTTTTGGTACTTACCTTGTAGTCATCTTTTTGCACTTTGTGGCTTTCACTTTTGAAACATGCATGTGGGAATGGTTTACTTTTGGCTTTACTTTTCTTTCTACCTTGGTGTTGTTGGGTTTTCTCCTCCTTATCTTTCGATCCTATAAAATAAAAAGGGTAATGCCTTCCATTTGCGAGAATTTCTTATACCCTTGGTGCTAGTCGCCACTCCGGGACCTATTGAAGGCGGGTTTCGGGGGTCATTATCTCTCCTTCAACTTAAAGAAGGAAGGGCCTGGCAATCTGCTGACCCTTCCCTCCTTTTGGTGAAGGCGGGTCGTGACAGAATGGTATTAGAGGGGGTTGAGAGATAGGACGGAGTCTGGAGTTAGGCACAGTAAGGATTGCATGGGATGGTAAGGCAACAGCGTTGGGTGACCTTGGTGCGTGAATTAGGCCAGGGAGGACCGGCTAGGACACGGGATTTTAGGGCCCCCCGTGATCCGATGCAAGGACTCTGGACCTACCGAACGACCAAGTGAGGCCACACTGATTGCAGGGTAGAGACCCTAGGAAAGGTACATGCATCATAAATGACTTGTGTTCTTGTGTTTCTAGGATGTATTGGGGAATTAAGAATAAATTAAATCTTAATAAGTTTTGAGAACGGTTTTCTTTGCACTACTGGGCTTAGGCATTCCTTTTTTACCTTGCAGTTATGGCACCTGGAAGGCGACCACGTGTGGTACAGGCGATCGAGACTCCTGAGACTACTTTGGCCAATCGGCAGAGAGCTGATCGGGAGGAAGAGGATGACCAGTGGCAGAAGACTCTTCGAGCCTTTCAGCGACAGGCCCTCGAGAAATATGAGGGCAGCACCTCCGACATGAAGATGGAAGGCTGGCTGGAGGAGCTAGTCATAGCCTTCGGCCTGATTCGGGCCCCGACGGAGTACTGGGTTCCTCTGGCTGTTAGCCAGATGCGAGGAGCGGCACGTCAGTGGTGGATGCTTCACCTGGGGAGTAGGAAAGAGTCTGAGGTTGTTTGGGCGGACTTCGAGAAGGAGTTCTGGGCGGAGTCTCTCTCCTCGACAATGAAGGCGGAGAAGAGGCAGGAGCTACTCTCCCTCCAGCAGGGGAGCATGTCCGTGAGGGAACATGGAATCAAGTTCAAGGACCTCCTGCATTTTGCTCCGGACCTCTTTCCCGATGAGGAGTCTCAGGCAAGACGTTTGGACGAGGCGCTCCGACCCTCCCTCCAGTATGTTGTTACTCCCTTTACCCTTCCGACATACTTAGAGGTTCAGAAGAAGGCCGAAGTGGTGGAAAGGATGCACACTCTAGGCGGACTGTCACGAGAAGGGATCCAGCTGGGACCATCGAAGGGGAAGGCCGTCAGCACCAGGCCTCCAGCATCGGGACCCTCCAGGTTCCGACCCACAGGGAGCAGGCCGCAGCAGTTTCAGTTTCGATCCCCTGGCCCACGTTCTTTTCCTTCAGGCTCGGGACCACGGTGCTTCATCTGTGGGAGCCCTGGACATCTTCGGAGTCAGTGCCCCGATCGGGTGCAGTACAGCAGTGGCAGTCATCCCCAGCATCCGCCGCAGCAGCAGTTCCCAGCCAGACCCTTCCAGCAGCAGCAGCAGGGACAGCGAGCTCCCGCTCCTCCGCAGACAGACATAGGAGGGGGGGGGGCCGACCTCAGGGCGCTCCCCAGGGACCTCGACCAGGGCGTGGTCGGGGAGGTGGCCGATAGCCGAGGGGCAGGGGAGCTGGGCGTGGACAGTTACACGCCACAGAAGCAACAGTTCCAGCAGGGCCAGAGGTTGTTCGAGGTACGATCAGTGTGTTTAGCACTCTTGCTTATGCTTTGTTCGATACCGGAGCTTCGCACTCCTTTGTTGCCCCCGGTCTAGCCCGCGCCTTGGGTCTAGATGCCGAGAGACTTCCAGTGCCCCTGGTGTTGAGCATACCAGTTGGAGGTCAGACCGACTTGCTGTTCGTTTTTCGGGGATGTAGACTGATGTTGGGGCCACATCAGTCGGTTAAGGATCTCCTTCTACTACAGATTCGGCCGTACGATGTCATCCTAGGCATCGAATGGCTATTTTCTGTGTGCGCCGTCATCGACTGTTTCCAAAGGAGGGTGGTGTTCTCCGGTTTGGACGGCCAGCGTGTTACTTTCACCGGCGAGCGGAGCTGTCCAAAGGGAAACAGGAAGGACACTACTGGAAAACTAACCTTTACCAACGGTTTGGAACCGTTGGTATAGGCCTCCAAACCGTTGGTATAGCCTATACCAACGGTTTGGAGAACCGTAGCCAAGTAAGCCGTTGGGATAGGTCTATACCAACGGTTCTCCGAAAACCGTTGGTATAGACCTATACCAACGGTTTTGAAAACCGTTGGTATAGGTAATATGAAATCTATACCAACGGTAATGGAACCGTTGGTATATAAATTCCAAAAATAAAATCACCGCTGGGATTTGATCCCAGGACCCCTCGTTTATAATCGAACGACTTAACCACTAGGCTAACATCACTTTGTAAACATAATTTCATAAATATATATATGTATTATCATAATTATTTAAATTTTTGATTTATATAATGTTCTCCGTTAGTAGATCTGAAAAAAATCAATGAACATATCCCAACGGTTGTCAAAACCGTTGGGATAGACCTATCCCAACGGTTTTCAGAACCGTTGGGATAGGTTCTGGGTGGGTGTATTTTTTAGTAGGGTGTATGCTGGATTTTTTCCCTCTTTTTCCCAACGGTTCTTGAGAACCGTTGGGAAAGAGTAACCTTTCCCAACGGTTCATCAAAACCATTGGGAAAGGGCCTAAAAACACACCCTTTCCCAACGGTTTTGGTGAACCGTTGGGAAAGGGTACTCTTTCCCAACGGTTTTGATGAACCGTTGGGAAAAAGAGGGAAAAAATCCACCCCTTTCCCAACGGTTTTGGTGAACCGTTGGGAAAGGTCACACTTTCCCAACGGTTCACCAAAACCGTTGGGAAAGGGTGTGTTTTTAGGCCCTTTCCCAACGGTTTTGATGAACCGTTGGGAAAGAGTAGCTATACCAACGGTTTTTACAAACCGTTGGCATAGAAGTGTTGGGAAAGATCATGTTTCCAGTAGTGGGAGGAACCTCTCCTCTCCTTGTTGACCGAACTGACGATAGAATCAACAGATGCGGAAATAGTGGAAGTACCAGAGATCGTTCGTGAATTTATGGACGTCTTTCCTGAGGAGGTGACGACTCTACCCCCTCGACGTGATATCGAGTTCGGGATAGACCTGCAGCCCGGCTCTCGACCAATCTCGATGGCTCCTTACCGGATGGCACCTTCGGAGCTACGGGAGTTGCGGATACTGATTGACGATCTGATGAAGAGGGGTTATGTTCGTCCAAGTGCATCACCGTGGGGTGCCCCAGTCTTGTTCGCAAAGAAGGCAGATGGTGGCCTCAGGTTGTGCATCGATTACAGGAGGCTGAATCAGGTAACGATCAAGAACCGCTACCCTCTTCCGAGGATAGATGATCTTTTCGACCAGCTGAAGGGGGCAGGATGGTTCTCGAAGATCGACCTGCGATCCGGGTACCACCAGCTGAGGGTGAAGGATAGCGACGTCCTGAAGACGGCGTTCAGGTGCAGGTATGGGCACTTCGAGTTCGTGGTCATGCCCTTTGGTGTTACGAACGCCCCGGCCGTGTTCATGGGGCTTATGAACTCCATCTTTCGGGAGTACCTGGATCGGTTTGTGGTGGTGTTCATCGACGATATCCTGATCTATTCAAAGTCAGAAGAGGACCATGCAGAGCACCTGAGGACAGTTTTGGAGGTCCTCCGACAGCACCAGCTCTATGGGAAGTTGTCAAAGTGCAAGTTCTGGGCACGAGAAGTGCACTTCCTTGGACATGTAGTGTCTGAGCAGGGAGTAGCAGTCGACCCATCAAAGGTTGAGGCAATTGTTTCTTGGGCAGCACCCAAGAATGTGGCGGAAGTTCGGAGTTTCCTCGGACTGGCAGGCTACTACCGGAGATTCGTACCCAACTTCTCCCGGGTAGCAGCCCCTTTGACGGCTTTGACCAAGAAGGACCAGGTTTTCATGTGGAGCGAGCAATGTGAGTCGTCCTTCAGCTACCTAAAAGAAAAACTGGTTTGTGCCCCAGTGTTGAGATTACCAGAAGAAGGGATGGCCTATGAGCTATTCTGTGATGCTTCAGGACAGGGCCTGGGGTGCGTATTGATGCAGCGACAAGGGGTGATCTCTTACGGGTCCAGGCAGCTACGCCCCCATGAGCGGAACTATGCCACCCATGACCTGGAGCTTGCAGCAGTAGTGTCCGCATTGAAGCTGTGGCGACATTACCTCTTTGGGGAGCGCTTTTTGGTCTTCACCGATCACAAAAGCTTGCACTATATCTTCTCCCAGCGTGACTTGAACTTGCGACAGCGGAGGTGGGTCGAGTTTCTCCAGGACTACGACTTTGAGATCTCATACACTAGAGGTAAGGGAAACGTTGTGGCTGATGCCCTGAGCAGGAAGCCGCATCAGGAGGTGGTTCGGGAATCTGCTGATGCTTGGAAGGCGATGGGGGAGTTGGCTGCCTTGCACTTGGATGCAAGGGTGGAAGGTACTAGAGGCTGTTTGTTTCAGATGACGGTACAGTCCTCTTTGTTGCAACAAGTGGAAGAGTCTCAGTGGGGAGATCCTGAGGTGGAAGTGTTGCGGGATCGTGTCGATCAGGGGAACGCCCCGGAAGGATGGTCGGAGGATAGCCGACGTCGGATGCTCTTTCATCGGAGGTTGTTTGTTCCAGAGGTGATGCGTGATGAAGTCCTTAGTGAGTTCCATAGCTCAGCCTTGGCAGTACATCCGGGTGTTTCGAAAATGTACCAAGGCCTGAGGGGACAGTTTTGGTGGCCCGGGGTGAAACGGGCAGTGGCAGAGTTCGTGGCTAAATGCCTGGTGTGTCAGCAGGTGAAGGCTGAACACCGTGTTCCTGGTGGTCTGTTGCATCCTCTAGATGTTCCCGAGTGGAAGTGGGACGACGTCTCGATGGACTTCGTCACGGGACTACCCAGAGCTCAGGGCGGGCATGATGCTATCTGGGTAGTGGTGGATCGACTGACAAAATCTGCTCACTTCTTGGCTATCAAGGAGTCAGGACCCATGAGTACCTTAGCGCAGAGGTACGTGGATGAGGTGGTGCGTTTGCATGGAGTTCTGAAAACGATCGTCTCAGATCGGGACACTCGATTCACCTCACGAGTCTGGAAGGGGTTACAACATGCTTTTGGCACCCAACTACGCCTTAGCACTGCTTTTCACCCTCAGACTGATGGACAGACAGAGCGGACTATCCAGACTTTGGAGGACATGCTGCGAGCATGTGTTCTGGATTTCCGAGGATCATGGGTACAACACTTGCCTTTAGTAGAGTTTTCCTACAACAACAGTTTTCACTCTACTATCGGCATGGCTCCTTTTGATGCTTTGTATAGAAGACCATGTCGTTCACCCTTATGCTGGGCAAAGGTTGGTGAGACTGGTACTCTCGGACCAGAAGTAGTGCAGAGCACCACGGAGAAAGTCCAGCTAGTGCGGGAGAGGATGAAAGCAGCTCAGGATCGGCAGAAATCTTATGATGATCGTCGGAGGAGGCCCCTGAAGTTCGAGGTGGGAGATCATGTGTTTTTGAAGGTTTCCCCTCGACGGGGGCAGCGGAGGTTCGGAAAGGGGAGTAAGCTCTCCCCTAGGTTCATCGGACCTTTCGAGGTGCTGAGGCGAGTTGGCGAGGTAGCATATCAGCTGGCCCTACCACCTCAGTTGGAGAGGGTCCATGACGTCTTCCATGTCTCCCAGCTTCGTCAGTACTTACATGATGACTCTCATGTCATCAACTGGGGAGAGCTAGATGTGGGAGGAGACGCGACCTTCGAGGAACGGCCAGTCAGAATCGAGGATCGCAAGGAGAAAGTGCTCCGTGGACGAACCGTCGGCCTGGTTCGTGTGTTGTGGAGACATGGCGGCCTCGAAGAGAGTACGTGGGAGAGGGAAGCACAGATGCGTGCCCAATACCCCGAGTTTTTCTGAGCTTTGAACCTTTGGTGCCTGTTGTGATAGAACGTTTGACCTTTTTGGCTATGAAATGTGCTAGTCCCTTTCCTCTGTTATGTGTGGAAAGCCCCGGCTAAAGGGAAGGGGAAACCGGACCCCTAATCAGGACGCATTAAGGTGGATGCGATTAAACCCGTGCGGGCGAGTCAGTGCCGCCCAAAGCGGATAATATCTTGACATGGGGGAGGGGAACTCCCCAAACCCACATGACCGGGCGGTTTGGCGTGGTATGTTGCTTGGTTCTTGACAGGGAGTGTTTTCAATTAGCGGGGGTCCACTCCTAAGAGGTATCTTCAAAGATGGTTGTTCGGGTCCTCTCTTTCCTTCTGGTTTGTTTTGATTCTCGGGGACGAGAATCGTTTAAGAGGTATCTGATGTGATGACCCAGACCCCCCTTGGTCCCTTCCTTTGCCAAAAATCCGGTTTCCTTGCGGGGTACCGATCGGTGACACCGATCGGTGAGACCGACCGGTGAGACCGATCGGTGAGACCGACCGGTGAGACCGATCGGTGAGACCGACCGGTGAGACCGATCGGTGAGACCGATCGGTGAGACCGATTGGTGACACCGATCGGTGAGACCGACCGGTGAGACCGATCGGTGAGACCGACCGGTGAGACCGATCGGTGAGACCGATCGGTGAGACCGATCGGTGAGACCGATCGGTGCGACCGATCGGTGAGACCGGCCGACGTCGCTCGGCCCTGCCAAGTTGTTCCAGTAACGTTCCTTTTTCGCAAATAGGGTTTTAAACCCTATTCTTCCTTGTTAAAAATATCTTGGAAATCCGAAACGCGCACAAAGGTTTTAATTAAATGCTTCATTAATTCATGGGTCGGTTAAAACCACCCAGCGCCATTAATGATGAGTCAAGCCACGTGGTCAACCCACGACTCCCTCGTCTTCCGTGGTTTTGTGTTTTCATCTCAACCGTCCCCAGCTCTTATAAATTAAGGGTTAGGCCGTGGCTTCCCCCCTTCTTCAATCGTGGCTCTTCTGGTGCATCAGGACCGCCGCGTCGTTATCCGTAAAGTTCCGCGCCCCCGGCCTAAACGTCGATCATCTATCAACAAGTAGGGAATTTCCTTCGTCTCTCACTTTTGTGTATCGTGCGGGTGGGCGTTATTTTTGTTCTTATGGAATTGGTTGAACCGAACCCTAATGAAGATAATAAACGAAGTTCTAAAGGAAGAAGGGGAAGGGTTTGTGATCGTTGTTATGCTTTATCTTGAATCATCCTTTTTGTTGTGCTGGTTCATGTTCTATGAAAATTGAGGCCGTTGGTGGTCGTTGTGTGTGCACTGTTGAATCCCCTCGTGATGTTTTAAATGGGTTGCCGAATTGTGAACTCCTGCTGTAAAATTGGTTAACCACTATATCCGGCTGAATAATTGAAAACACCAGGATCGGCCCTTCTGTGATAACTCCCGGTTAGAACACACGGAATTTGAAATCATGGAGTGTGTTAAATCTTTTAAATCTGAAAAATCCCTGACTTGTGTTGGTAGTAGTTGTTGGTTGTTTTCCCTTCGGGCCGTTTGCTGGAAATGTGGGAGGGGATGGGATTCCCCGTTCTTTTATACTCTCGGTGGCTGTGTGAATTTGGGGGATGGGATCTCCAGTTGGTATGGTTTCAGTGGTTGTGAGTTTTTATCACAAATTGGGGAGAGATCCTCTGTTGGCAGAACCGGGTGTGAGTGTTTTGGTTGATCTATGCTTTGTCGTTTTCCTTGGTTATGCTTATGGTAGTTGCCCAGTAGTGCTTAAAATTAATTGAACATTTGACTGAACGTGAAACAAGAATGGGACAAATGGTTTGTGGGCAAGGGTCGTGAATTGTGACTCGGACGCTGTGGTGTTGTGTTCTGTAGGTTGGCTAGGAAAACCTAAGTTTTGGGTGAGTGTTTTTTACCTATATCTATACTTGTAGCTTTGTGTTTCTTATTCGCGCCCCACCCAAGTTGAGCACTTAGTGCCGAACACCCCCATTTATGGGGGAAGGGTGTTTTTCCCAACACTATCCTTAGTGGCTGGTTATTAGCTCCTTTTCTGCTCCCTTTCCCGGATAGCCCAAGTACCTTCGGGCAGGCTGTGATGGCCTAAAGTCCATTATTAGCCCAAGAATCATCGGGCAGGGTGTTGTGGTGGTTGGCCAGGTGTGTTCGGAAGGTGGTTTCCCAAGTGTCTTCGGGATGAGGCCCAGGTGTCTTCGGGCATGGCAGTGGATCCTTTAGCCCAGGTGTCTTCGGGCGTAGCGGTGGTTGTTATGGCCTAGGTGTTTGCAGGCATGGTTACATGTGACAGTTGAGGCCCAGGTGTGTGCAGGCGGGATTTGGCAGTGGGACTGCGTGTGGTTGTGGCCCAGGTGTGTGCGGGCGGGATTTGGCAGTGGGACTGCGGTGAGAATGGCGGGATTGGTCCGATGCGTAGGATGTCTCAATAACCAGTGGGAAAGTGGCGCGGGGTACCCAAACATCGATGTGCTCTTATATATATATTACTTGACTTGCGTTATTTGGGGAGCGAGCCTTGGTGAGGCCTGGGATGGATAGTTTGCCTTGTTAGGTGTTTGGTTTACTCTTTTCTCACGGGACTTTAGTACGTTCCCCCACTTGTGCACGAGAGTCTTGGTTTTTCCTACTGAGTGTACTTGTATGCTCACCCTACGTATATAAAACTGCTTTCAGGTTTCCAGGAGGACTTCGGGGATCACGCAGGACCTTACTAGCTCGGACTTTTGGAGCAGTTGCAGTTGTTTCTCTCTTCTTTTTGGTACTTACCTTGTAGTCATCTTTTTGCACTTTGTGGCTTTCACTTTTGAAACATGCATGTGGGAATGGTTTACTTTTGGCTTTACTTTTCTTTCTACCTTGGTGTTGTTGGGTTTTCTCCTCCTTATCTTTCGATCCTATAAAATAAAAAGGGTAATGCCTTCCATTTGCGAGAATTTCCTATACCCTTGGTGCTAGTCGCCACTCCGGGACCTATTGAAGGCGGGTTTCGGGGGTCATTATCTCTCCTTCAACTTAAAGAAGGAAGGGCCTGGCAATCTGCTGACCCTTCCCTCCTTTTGGTGAAGGCGGGTCGTGACAGTATCCAACCAAGTATACCAATAATATCACCTCACATATATATAATCTATTATTTGGGTTTGCTGGAGATGGTTTGTTATTGAGCTATTTATTAATAGATTTTGGATTTACTCAATTATTTTTTATGTTTTTGGTTGCTTTATAGGCTTGTTAGTGGTTATTTTTTGTTTTTTTAACCTGTAAAATGTTACATTATTTTATTAGAATGATTTATCTACTATTTATGAAATATATTTAACTGGGTATATTATATTTACCAGTTATATTCTTTATATATATGGGTAATTCCTTCTATTTTTAGGAAATATATACTCTTGGTGCTAGCCACCAACCTGTGTCCAAATAAAGCTATGATTTAGGGATCATCCTCAACTTCATTACGGGGATAGAAAGGGTACCATTGGAGTGGGTAGAGTGGTATTGAATGTAATGTTTAATAGATGGGATGGATCTTTGGGATATGTATTATAGAATATTTCATGAGTTAGTTGGGAAACAGTATCATTTGAGAAAATAATGTGATGTATGCAAGGGATACAATATAAGAAATAGGAGTTTAGGAACCACTATGAACTAATACAAGGACCTTATGTTTACTAAACATAATATGAGAATTAATACTACTCATAGGGTAGATACCAAGATGAGAATCATGTATCTTGATTTCTTGTACCTATGTTTCAACTAGGTAAACAATGGGAACTATGTTTAATCTTAATTAATTAACCATAAATATTTCATGTTCTAGGTTTAGGTAGTCCCTAATGGTTTACTATTTAACATATTTTCCTCTAGTTTAACATCCTTATCAACTATGTGTATATGATGTTTGGAAGGATATACCTACTGATAATCAAAGAGTTGCGATCTTTGATAATGAATCTTATAGAAATATGATTCGTGATTTTCATCACGAGAATTTTAAATCTATAAGGGATCCATTTTAGATTGAGATACCAATGATTGGATGGATTATTTTTATATTTCATTTACCTTGATCCATGTTTGGTGGGGGTATTCAATTCCATTATCTATTAGCATAATATATGATGGTGCTCAACAGGAGTGTTTTTTTATCCTCAGTGATCATGATAAGTTTATTGTTTCATGGGAGAAGTTTCATGATGAGTTTTAGCTGGAGTTTCTTTCATCCTCTATGAAGGTGTCCTATCATTATGAGTTCCTTACTCATTATCAAGTGATTAATATCATGTCATAGTTTAGTAACTATTATAAAAACTAAATCAATTATTCTATAGTGCATTTTCTTAAAGAGGATAATAAGGTAAGGCATTTCTATGAAAATTTACATCCAATTATCTATAATGATGTCACCTTGTTTTGTTTTTCTGACATATCATCGTGTGTTAGTGAAGGGAAATTTATACAAGATAGTGTGGGAAATGAAAAATTTATCATAGGATGAGTATCAGTAGTACTCTTCATGATGTATATTAATAGTAAGAAATTATAAGTTTTCTAGTTAGATGAAGTCTCAAATTATAAAGAGTCTGTTCTAACCTTCCATATTCTTGTTTACTAGATTTTTCGGTTCTCAAACCCCTCCCAAAATAACTGGTGTTGTTATTTATGTTAAGTTTATGGATATAATAATGAATAGTTCATAACTTTAACTAGAAGTAAGTGTAGATCAGGAATCCCTCTTCAGGGTTAGCCACTATATTAGTATCCTATCATGAAACAATATTTGGTTTCTCTTGATTTTTATCAAAAAATAGGTCATTGGTAAAATAGTGGACAAGCTCTTTATTGAGAAAGCATAGTGTGGTTGTGAATGTACTCTCCATTATTCTTATAGATTTCATGGATCATTGTGTGTTCATACAAATTCTTTAGTGTTTTTAGTTCTGAGTGATCCATTCATTTTATGAGTTATTATTTTCTTATATTCTGTATGGTATATAATTTCTTTGATTCAAAAAATATTCACTTATTTATTTCACCTTTTGTAGCCCATGTTTATGGATTGAAATATAGAGACTTCTAGTGCCCATTGGGTTTACTATTCAAGTTGATTATAAAGATTATATTTTTGATGTGTATACATATTATGAGCTGATTATATGACAACAATTATATTGGGATGATTTTCAATATTTGAATATAATCTAAAAGAAATTTTTGTACACATGAATTAGTTGTATTTGGTCTAGATTGTTGTATATTTATAAATAATGTACTTTATATTCTATGATTAGAATGATGATAATGTCATGTTAGTCGATGAGAGATATCCTTCGATGAGTATGAGGTTTGTTGAGCTTATGACTTCCTTTATGTAAAATCTTATATTTAGTTTGGTAGAGGAACAACAAGAAGTATTCACAGGTTTGTAGTAGAGTACCATGATATATTACTCAAAATAGCTTGAGACTCTACCCCACTCAATATGAAATTAATTTTTGGATAGAGTTATTGTATATAGTTTCTTGGATATTGATATCCCCATATAAAGTATTATCTTCCCTCTTATGAGAGTTTCTTATTTATATTTATGATCTTTGATAGCAAGGTTTTATTTGGCCATGTATGTCACCTTGGGGGATCATGACCTATTTGTGATGAATAAAAGCAGTTTTCTTTGTTTGTATATCACTTTACATCACTTAAATTTGGTGATAGTGAAGAATTTTTATCCCCTACATGGATTGATGATATTTTATCATTTGATTGTAGATTGATGGTTCTTGATGATTGATTGGTTGTTAAGATATCAATAGATCTGGGTGAAGGATGAGAATACTCCAAAGACATATTTAATTTATTATAATGGGATTTATGAGTTCATTGTTAGGTTTTTTCGAGTTATAAATGATAAGAAATTCTTTATGGGAGTAATGAATTAATTTCTCTATATGTTTCTGGATCAATAAATTGTTGAGTATATTGACTATATCTTATTGTATTCTAAGTTAGAGGAGGATCATGAAGAGAATCTATAAGATATTATGGGATTGATTAAATGTTATTAATTGTTTGGTAAGCTATATAAGTATGAATTATTGTCTTTGAGGTTCATTTCATGGTAAATATAATGTCTTCATGTGTAATCATTATGTACACTTCAATGATTGAAGAGGTTGTTTCTAGGGTAGCCCTTAAGAATGTTATGGAGTTAAAATTTTTCCTTCAATTCATTGGTTATTATAGGAGGTCTATACCCAAATCCTCTAATATTGTGAATATGTTGATTGATTTTTCTAAAAAGGATAAATATTTCATGTTGGATTATTAGTGAATTTATATATATGTGTATTTATAGGATATGTTATTCATTTTTCATTTCATCATTTTTTATGTAAGGTGTTCAATTTGAGGATTATTATGATGCTTCATGACTTATATTTTCTAAAATCTTGATAAATAGTAGAGCTTTTATCTCCTATTGGTCTTAAAATTTACAGACTCTAGAATATAACTTTGGTTCCCATTGTCTTTATATTCATTTGGTTCTGTTGGCTCTGATGTAGTGTTAGTATTTCTACATCAGTGAATACTTTGTGGTCTTCATAGATCTTAAGATATTTAGGTATGTCATATACCTGTATAATCTAAATTTTTCTTATTGGTGGTGGATATAATTATTATAGGATTATGTATTAAATGTTTCTTATAAATTTGGAAAGTTAATGTTGCAGCTGATTATTTAACAAAAAATTCATATAGATATGTCATGTATGATTCTGATGATACATGAAGGGTGATGGACATGATTTATATGATGATCCTTGATGTCTAAGTAATTTTTCATTGATGGTGTTCTAATCAGATGATGGTGAAGTCATCATTTGTGCATCTGGCCGAGGAATCCATGCTAGAGGATTTTGAGGTGGGGATTCGGTGATATCGAGTTATTTGTGATGATTCCCCTAATTGGTGGTCCATGGATTACCAACAACGAGTGTTATTCCAAGGGGAGGCTCTTTGTTCCATGGGAAATGAGTTATTTTGTGCACTATGAGTTGAAAATTTCACCTTTGGTGGTATATACAGAGGTGCAAAAAATCTATCTTTAAGGACCCTACTTTTTCTTACAAGACTATTACATAATTTTAAATAAAAAACATAATAGTTATACATTCAAGGTACTAAAGGTTTATTATAATGAAAAAATTAGGTTCATAAACCACTTATACATAATAAATCATAAATAATATTAAAATCCTTATTTTTACCCACTTAATTTTTCTTACATTCTCTATAGCACGTGTAGTCACCTGGCGATATACATCAATGAAATGGGAGCTATAAAATCCTAGTAAGAGGAGGAATAACGCACATGAATAAATATAACATGGTGGAGAATGATCATCATCATCATATAATAATCATAGTATGATTAAAATAATTATGATGGAAATATACAGTAAAGGCATGGAATGGGGTGATTCATTAAAATGAAACATCATGTCATAGTGTAAAATTTCCACACATAGTTTTGAAAGAAGCTAGCATCAAGTACACCCATAACATATGAAAATGATCTTAACATAATTGTGAACAATACTATATTCATTTTCATGAAAAATATACATTATGACATGAGATAAATCATCTTACCCAATGCATTGGAAGACTATATAATTTGAGGACCACCCATCACATCATAATATTTACATAATCATCCATGCCACATATATTGTATAAAAATCCAAGAAATGAGATTAACCATGGAACAGAATGGATGTAATAAAATTTTATAACGAATAAGTTTTTGAATAAACATGGGTTTCACAAATGAGTAAATGGAAACATATTTGGCATAAAAATAATTATTATTGAGTGAAAATAAAATAGCTCAAAAGGAGTAAAATATGCTTTTAGAAATAAAATTAATTTTGGAAAATAATTGTATTTGGATTATAAATAAAGGGGGTAAAAAGTATATACCAATAAATTTAATAATAATAAAATTATATTTAATAAATATTCAAGGAATATCTATACTAAAACTTATGTGAAAGCGAGATAACCCTTTGAAAAGAATTTGGGTTTGAGAATTTTGTTGCCTTAAATTCCACTTTATTTCATTGATTTTGTGCCTTCTGAATAATAGAAATATGATTATTAGAATATATTTCCATAATTGAATTATGTTATTTATTAAAAAAATGTATCAATTCAATTTATTTTGTTATAATTTATAACACTCTTTTTAAAATGTGAATTCTTTTGATATCATGTTTCCATTAATTCTTTCTGATTTGTTTTTGTGTATCTATTTTTTAGTTCCTTTATAAATTAATATAATTAATTTAAAAAGAATAAAAAACATATATTTATACCTTTATAAGTTATAAATAATTAAATATAACTATCCATATATTTTGTATAATAAAAGTATAGGAAATGTCCTAATTTGTGATTAATTAGTCATTGATGGGACGTTATCAAAAGAGAATGAAAGAGATGTTTGAAATTCATATATGTATTAAATATGATACTTTAAGTAGTATAAAATCATTATTATAATGTTGAAATACTATGTAATTATTTTTAAAATATTTTTTAGAACAAAATTGGTAAAAATAGAATAAGAAAAAGAGTGAATAGTTGATTGAAACATACTCTTTCCTCGGTGTAGAATCTCTTGTATAAAACTAAAACACCCTTGATATTTGGAGTTAGTTACTTGATAATGTACCTAGATATTAATAGGGGATTAATATAGAGTATTTGGGTAGAGAATGGTGTTTTTAAATGGTGGGATGAGTGGTTTTCCAAGGGGGATGGTGGTTATTTATACTTGAGGTGAGGGGTATTTTTAGAATAAAATATTATTTCAATGGTAATACATGTAATAGTGAATTTTTGATAATAAAAATATTATATAAATATAATTGAATTATTTAATACTTTAAACTCCTTGGTAATTTTAATTCATTATTTTTTTAGAAAGGAAAGTAGAAAAAATGTTCTTTTAAGGAATTACTTTTGGCTATAGTTTTTGGAAAATGATTTTTATATTTAGAAATAATGTTTATTTTATTTTAATGATTCATTTATTAAATTTAACATTTTTTGGGAAAGCCTCATTTTCTAGAAAATATTATTTCAATATTACATCCTGAATTACGTAAAGTGAGCAACATTAGTAACAAAAATGTTGAATTTTATTATTCAACTAAAAATTAAAGTAATTCAGAAAAGTGAAAAATAATTAACCATGTATAATTTCAATGAGATTATTTAGAAAATTCTATTCATTTTATCAAAATAAATTTCAAATCAATTTATTTTAATTTTTAATATAAAAAATTATTATTATTTACTAAATCCAGTAAAATACCATTTATAAAAGATGTGCTTGCATTTTCACTAATTTTTTGAATAATGATATTTATTTTTTGGAATTATAATATTTATATTTACTTGTATTAATCATGATAAATATTATTTATATTACTTTTTTAACATTTAAATTATTATCCCAATGGTCATGCTACTATTCCCAATAGTCAGGTTATCATTCCCAATGGTTAGGTTACAATTCCAATAGTCACATTACTATTCCAACAGTCGCGTTGCCTCCTTTAAACACTACATAACTACTTTATTAATTATTCCACTCAATTATTCTTAATTTTCTACATTTATATTTTCTACAATATCAATTTTTTACTAATATTTTTTTTCTTTTCCATAATGTTGTGTGTGGGTGGGATAATTTAAGCTGATTGGGGTGATCCATATTTTCTCATTGTTTTATTTATGTTTTCAAATTTTATTAACTTTTTAATATTTAGAATTTTAATGGTATTATACATTAAATAATGTAAACATTTTCATTAATTAATTAAAGTGTGTTTGGTTTTTCTAGGTTCTCTATGTATATAATACATATATAATATAATATAACAAACATTTATTTAAGAAACAATTATCATTTAAAAGTTTAGGTCATTAAATTATTCCCCCTTCTGAACTTGCATCCTTGAAATTTCAAATCTTATTCTTGTCTTGGAATAGTTGACGATACATCTGTTTCATTTTTCCTATAGTTCCCAATTCGCCTCTTCATACTTATGATTCCTCATCAACGGTTTTACAAAGTGTATTGGCATGTTTCATGGAAACTTTTTTCTATAATCTAATATCTTCAATGGATGCCCCACATAAGAGATTTCATTCTCCAATTATACCATCTCCATATTCAGTACATGTGAGAGGTCAGGTCATTACTTTCATAGGAGATATATGTTGAACATGTCATGAACATGATCCATATTTTGTGGAATTTTATGTCAATAATACACTACTCAAATGTGATAAAGGATCACAGTGGGGATAATGAACCTAGGGATAATCTTCTCCTTCATTACAAACTACAATAATATCTTCCACAATGATATTCAAAGGAAAAAATTAGTCTTTAACTACAAACTCTATTTACCTTTGATGGGTGTTATCATAGATCCTTTTATAGATTTTAAAAAATTATATATGTTGTTGAATGAATTAAAAATTCTTTCTCATCACTTTTACAATATAATTCCCAAGTAGGTTTAATTCGCTAACTTCATCTTATCAAGTGGGCGTTCTATATTGCATCCCATTTATAGATTAATATGGATCCAATTGAACACTTGAGTGGAAGCTATGTATTTTATGAGAAATAAACTTATGAGAGATATTGAACCCAACCTTCGTTAAATTTAATTAAGTAGCCTCTCTGCATGATTTAAGGTTTCTAAATCATCCTTTAATATTTTCCATTTGTTTGGGGGAGATAACTCACACAAACATTTAGTTCAATAATCAAATCATTTTGGATACTTCTCTAGAATTTATATGTGAACCTTGGATCATGATCAATAAAAATTAAAATTCATACCCCATTTACCCTCACCACTTCTTTGTTGCATATCATGGCATGTTGTTATAGTGATAATTCTTGTAGATTTTTTATGATGTGGTCAATTTTGGAGATTAGATGCACAAAAACTCATATCACATTATTCCCTTTTGATATATTCATGATACTAGTGAAAAATTCAATAGTGGCATTATCCCATTTCCATGTGGACATAAGAAAATGTTTTATCATCCCATTGGACTTCTATAACTCTTCTTTAATATTATGAAATACCAAACATCTTGAGAAATACTATTAAATAATTGAATTCATGTTTTCCCACCAGAATTTCTCTTTGAGATCGAGATACATCTTCGTAGTTCACAAATGGATAGAGAAAAGTGAGAAATTTGAATAATCCTATAGCACTTTATTTATCTCAAATTATTTAGGAATAAAAAAATATTTTTCTAAATTGAATGAAACCATCCTCATTGATTTCAAACTCTTGTAGATTCCCTTTATTTACTTATTTCACCTTCTTTTGAAGTTATAGATCATTCTTTTATTCCTCGTTGATCTCTCTTAGATAGATGGTAGGGAAATCATTTAGGAATGTAAGGATGTATTCCATTCAATTATTATTTCTAGGTCAATTCATTGCATATCCATTAAGATAGGGTCTTTTTAAATCCATTTCATAGATAAAGTAGAAGATTATTTTCTGTTAAGAGATTCAGTTACATTGTTCACCATTCTCAGATGGTAGTGAATAGATAAATAATCGTCCCTGGTTATCTCCAACCATCTTCTTTGATGCTTGTTGTTCTCCTTCAATGTAAATATAAACTTTGTACTCTTATGTTCAGTATATATGCCACACATCTCATCATTGAGATAGTGAAAATAAATATTCATGGAGAAGATCATATATGCAAACTCCACATCAGGCATATTATAGATTTTACATGAGGATATTCAACTCTCATGAGGCATAGGATATCACTTTTTCATTATACATGAGTAAAAAACTCTAGCCTTTCATCAAAGAATCAACGTATATCACAAAACCATATCCACTTATTGGATGTTTGAGTACAAGAACAATCATTAGCTTATTTATGATCTCCTCAAATCTTTCCTTCATTCTTCTATCTAGAAATACTTTACTTGTTTCCATGATAGCTTAGTTATCCGTGTATAAAATCATAATAATTTTCTCCCAAAACATTTTTATTACACTGTTATGCCAACAAAACTATTATTTTTAGTAAAAATAGTTGGCCTAGGACATTCCACATTTGATTTGGTCTTTTAAGGGTCCACAAAAATTCCCTCATTTTTTATCACATTCCCTTAGAATGTGAGTTTCTTCATCAAAAAGTATAACTTGTTAAACATAGTGTACATTTTATCCTTCCTTTAATCACCATCACAATCCTTATATTCTCTAAATTTTCAAATTTTCCCTTAGAGTAAATGATAATATAATTGGTAAAAAATATCACAAATTTATGAGGTAGTATCTAAAAATATTATTCATAAAATATCAGAATATTATAGGGGCGTTAGTAAGTCCAATGGGAATCACTATGAACTCATAGTGCTCATACCATATATGGAATTATTTCTTCTTAATATCTTACTTCATAAACATTAACTGATGATATCCAAAACAAATATCCTCTTTTGAGAATTATTGATCTTTTCATAGGTGATTTAACAATTCAAACTACATTGATAGTGGATATAAAGACCCAACCTTAAACATTACATAATCTTGAGTTAAGTAAAAAATTAACATTAAGGATCTTTTCCGGTTTAGAGTTTTAAATAATTAGGCCATAACTATAACATTACATCTCAAAAATTATAATGTAGACACTTCAACTCAGTTTCCATTTTTTCATTAAATAAAAAATCTAAAAAAACAAACATTTCTAGTTCCATGTTTTAGACACCATGACTATTCCTTGATCTCATCCTTGACCCTATTCATCTTTATTCCCTATGAAAAATATTTCAAAACATGGTATGATCATAAAAATAACAGTAAGGGTTATAAAATAAGGAATGAAAACAATAGAATGTCCATAAATACAAATCAATGAAACCATACTTTTCAATCATAACATACCTTATGAAATCATGAGATTTATGAATAACACACAAAAATCACAAATCATAAAGGTAAATAATTGCATACACAACATTCTTAAATTTTCGCATTCATAGCTACATAGGTTGTTACGTTTGGAATACCCATCATATTATATTCTCTAAATCTATTAGGATAAACATTAAGATTTACCTCTGTCGCGTTACCCAATGAATTGGAGAGCTATCTCGGGCTCACCTGCCATAGGTTAATCACAGAACCACCCATATATGTAAACAATAACCAATAACCATAAAATTTTAATAACACATAAAACATGTATAAAGTAAAGATAAAATTTCCACATTTCAATCACAATATATAATTGCATGATATTGACATAATCAATGCTTTATCAAACCATTTTCAAAACCATTTTAAAACATTTAATAAATACATTTTTAAATCAAACTGAACCATATAACTTTAATTCTTCTGAAAGAAATTTAAATTTCAAAACAAAAATTTCCATATTAAAAAATCCTTAAAACCACATTTAAAACATGTACATTAATGGGAATGATTTATAAGAATAAATCTTTAAAACATTTAAAACTATATTTTAGTTAAAGAGTTCTTAACCAAATGAGAGATCCTTGAATACAAATAATTGAGGAATAACATTAATCAAAGCGTATAATATCATGAGAATAAGTATATTCATGATAAAATATGTAAAAGGGTAGTATATACACAGTATAAAAGTGAATTTGTGTATAACAACAAATTAGTCACAATAGAATTAAAATTGAGACAAAGTCCCTTGCAAAGATCATATACTTAGATTAAGGACAAATCGATGACATAATTATGTGTGAAAAATAATAATGCTCGAAATATAAGTTTATATTAATTATAAAACAATAAGAGTTCATTCACACATATTAATAGCATGATAAAATCAAGAAGTATAAGTTTAACCCAAATAATTGAAATTGGTTTAAGAAGTTATCTTACAGAAATTCGACAGCATAACGACGTCGCTTTAAAATTCAAAATATGGTTTGATGAGATTGAAAAGTGTCTCTCATCACATGGACATAAAATTTACAGTAATATGGATATATAAGAACATATCCCAACATAAGAAAAAGGAAATTATAGTATATGACATTAAAGAATTCTTCGATAAAATAGTGCTATGAAGGGTTCCCTTACCGATTTGGTAGCATACAAAACATACACCCCATGAAGAAAGGATCATAAAATGAATATGTAAATACCCATAAATTTAATTATATTACCAAAATAATAAAATCATAGGATTTACATACACAAAAGAAAAGGAAATAGTGTAAAATATAGCATGAATCTCATCAGAATAAATAGTGAGATGAAAACCACTTACCTCGTGTCTGACTTGACTCATTATTCCTTATTATTCCTTAATAATAAAATAAAGTTAATTTCAAATTTCTTAAAAACCTTTTTCAAGTTTTTTATTATTTTTATATCACTTATTATTTTACCATAACTGTTATTAATTATTTGTGTTCATATCAGACATTTTGTCGATGTTCAGAACTTGAGTAAAAAAAGAACTTATTATAGATACAAATTGTCCTTGTGGTTAAAAGTACATTATCTCTAAAATTATATTCATGATTTAGATATCATATATATCATATATATCCTGTATATATTAATTAATAATATACCATAACATTTGGACATAATAAAAAAATGCACCATTCATGGAGATAGTAAGTCGTACGTACGCATGAACGCAACTTTTATTTCTTTTTTATTTTTAAATGAATGAAAACTAAATCATACATAGGTATATTATAATTATAGTATAATATATTTGTTATATATGTTACATATGTTCATAAATTACATCCTTTATATGTTCCATGTATAGCATGAAAGAGTCATATAACTTTGAGGGGGCGGTTGTCTGCACTTCCTCAAATGAAATTATCATATTTACGCATTATGGAAAGCATAATGGTATGTTGTAAATTAAAATTACAGAATCACAAAGATAAAATAAATATCATATATAACATATATAATTACAGTTCTATTATAATTTCCACCATAAATGGTTGTAGGATATGTTTGAACAATCATCATTTTGTGAGGCAGTAGTTTGCCATCCACAGAAATTGTATATCCTAAATCCATTAGATTGAGGTGTGTGGAAGTGTAGTTATAATCCTTCTAATAAAAAAATCCTAGTATATTGAGGATACTTTTGTTGTTATAAAATAATGGAATAAGGTGATTTTATAGGGTTGGATAAGGAAAATAAAACAAAAGAACTTGAGAGTAGACGTTCCATTTAAATTGGGTAACTCCCTTTGGTTTGAACCAAAATGCTTCCTCAAAGTGCCTTACTCATATGTTAAGGATTCTAGGAGGAATATAGAGATTTTGGAAGATTAATTTGGTATATTATGGATGAGAAAAGGTGCTTGAGAGATTTGAGAAATGGGTTAGAGGTTATGGCCTTTTATAAGGGGGAGGGGGGTCTCTTCATTAATGTTTGAATGTATTATTTTATTATAAAATTATTTTTGGTTTCAAAAGGTCCAAAAAATTTCTAAAAAATGGATTCGATGACTCGTGTTTGAAATAAAATCATTCAATAATAATTGGATAGGATTAGGATATTTTTTTTAATTTTTATAATCTTATATATTTAATTCATTAATAAGGTAATCACTGCATCATCATTGTGTCTTAAATAATTTTATTTATATGATGAATAAAATTTATAAATATAATTCCATGATATAAGAAATATTTTTATATTTAAAATGAATATTTATAGTCGAAGAGATAACTTATATAACCCCATATAGAAATTGTTTTACTAAAATATATATGTTTATGTTACTTCTGTCTTTACTTTAAATTAATTAATATAAAGTGCCATTATCACTCCCATGTGGCTCTATGGGGCCCCAAAATCGACCCATGTATGCCCTTGGTCAGACCTATCTCATCCAATATGGTTAGGACAAGTGTAAGTGTAATTTAATATTATTATAATTTTATTTGTTTACCCTTATTTACCAGATTTACCTTTTAACTATAGTAAATAAAATAAATACTGAAGTAAATATTCATAATGTCTAAAAATAAAAGTTAAATATTTATATAATTTGGACATAATGATTTAAAATATGGAATCCATTTTTCCAAATTCAAAACATAGAATTTGTAGAAATTAATTTAAAATTAATTCTCATTTTCAAAACAAAAAACGTGTTTTTAAGAAATAATAACTATTAAGATATCGACACTTGTTTATTTCCAACTTCAAAGTGAAATTACATAAAATGACAAAAAGTGGATTAAATGGTAAAAATATAATCTAATTAAAATTTTAAAAAAATAAAAAATACAATCTATCTATATAAATAATTTTTATTAAAAGGTAGTTTTTAATTAAAATGCAGTATTTTTCACTATTCATTAAAAAATGAACATTATCAGAAAAATACCAAAATTTCATCCAAAGTAAATTTTGATGTCCCAATTCTTAAGAAGAATATTATTTTTTTAATAGAACATATAAAAGTGAAAAAAAAACTAGATTTAAAAAGGATTTTCCATCAAATGGCAGTAAATCGACCCTTTAAAAATATTAGAGTATTTATGCTTAAAATTGGATTCATTCACATTTTAAGCCTCTAACATTCATTGGATAAATGTAAAAACATTTAAAAAAACATGTGTAATCATATTGTAGTTAGTTATTTTCATTCCTTCCAATACTACGGCTATGTGTTAACTACATTATAAAATAATAATAATAATATATTATTTTTCGGTATAACTAAAAGCTTGTGAACTATGAAATTTCAAAGAAACATGTTGTTACGTGTTGAGTATGCATTCAAAGATAGCATCCCTGTTAATGTAAAATTAATATTTAATTCAAAAATATTAATAAATATGAAAATGTCATATTTTTTTACCTGGGATGTTACATCATTACCCCAATTTGTTAATTGCATCCTCACAATTTTAAAATTGGGCTAAGAAACTTTATTAGAAGTCCCACATCGGAAAAGAGTCAATAAAACTATTACTGTAAAAAAAGAAAGAGAAGTCTGAAGGTCGCCCGAGATAACACATACTAGGATTACTTGAAGAAAAACATGGCTATGGAATAGAAACTAACCATCAAGTTCAAATGGAGAGTGATAGAAAACATTATTATGATAAAGTTCACAACCAGAAAATCACAAACATGTGATGGGTTAAATGTTCATAGATTCCCTAGAAATAAAAGTAAACAAACAATGTTTTTTTAGGTTCCCTTTCATAATGTTGAAGAATTGTTTTATAATATTGACTAATAACAAAAGGAAATATATATACTCTCCAATAGAGTTTCATCCTTTAATAATTTTCTACCACAAACTCATCATTTCTCCAAACGATGAGTATTCCAGATGACTTTGTCACCCCTGAAGCACTAGAATAAACTTTAAAAGAATCACCTAATCCACAAATGATGAACAATATATTTCATAGGACTTTATACATTATCATAAACCAAAATGGTTATCACAAGATTAGATAATCCCCAAAAAGGATAATCCTTTATAGAAAGAAATACCTCTCATAATCTCCAAAATTAAATAAACAATTCCCAAAATATCAAAAAATACTATTAAATAATCAATTGTCCATTAAATTATTGAATATAATCCAAACTAAGGTTGAAACTCAAAACTCAGAAGAATTTGATCACATAGTCTTCTAAGATAAATCTTAAAATTTATCTCCAAATAACATTGACTACTCTTAAAGTCTCATAATGAAGTGTAATTAACCTAATCACATATTCTATATGATAGTTTAATCATTTCCATAAATAACCCAAATATCCATATGTCCATAATAAAAACATATATTCTTTAAAATTAAAATTTCAACCATTACTCTGCAAATGAGATCCCATAGTATTCTATTTATTTTAAGCATATAATGTTCCAAAGAAGAAACATCTTCTAAAATAACCTTTATCACTTAATCACCAAATCATTTTCCTATACTAAGGATATCCAATTGATAAAACATAAGTTCCCATAATCAACTTATTCTTGATCTATAAAAACATTTAACTAAAAGAATACGTCATACTAACTAGGGACATCACATAGGCTACTGGTAGGCAATATACCCTTATCATCATTCGTTTGTAGGTTCAATTCCCATGAACATTCCAGACGCAACGGGTTGTCACCCATCTTATAGGTTTTCCTTTTTATAAAACTCAAAAATAACCCTAACTTGTTTTCACCTCAAATGTTTTCTTATACCATTCATTTTCATACCAACACATTAATAACTCAACATATTAATTCATGAAGCCTTACATATATATTGTCCTTTTTTTATTTCACCTCCATATGATAAAAAAATTATTCCTAATAGAAAGAACAACATACCTTTATCATGGTGTCCATATGGTTTCATTGTCATCTTGTTCACGTAGGTAGAAGTTCCAAAAATTGAAACAATGATTTAGAGATCCCTCAAAACCATTTTATTTCTGCATCCAAATACACATTGTACTACTTGGGTCATATGGGTTTTCACAGAAAAATATTTTCAGAAAATAATCATGTATGACATAAAATTTCAAAACATCCGATAAAACATGATTTTTTTAAAACAGTGGTACTAAGTTTGAGTTGAAACTTTTTATAAATAGTCCTTTTAAAGTACCATAAGTATGTGGTGAGATACTATATTTTAAAAGAATATATAAATAGGTTGTCCAAGGGTCTCCTTCTTCATATCCTTTTTCAAAATCATAATATGATTCAAAATCTTAAGATAAGGTAAAATATTTGAAAATACCTTTATAAAATTTACCTTTCCTGAAAATATGAGAATATTGTGAAAATAGGATTTGATTAAATACAACCCATGATCCATGATGATATATAGGTATAGTATATATGTTTGATATCTCAAACAACTAATTTCATGTGAGTTGTATTCTAGAAAAATATTCACAATCATCTGAACATTCATTTTAAATAATTATTGCAAGCATGTCATCAGGAAGAGATATGAATGTTGTTTGAGATCCTCCTCCAACCATTTGTAACTGAAATTCCTTGATCTGAAAAATATATAAAACAAGGATTTAACTGAACTAATAGACATAGGGACTAACTGTGTGTTTAAAGAAAAAACCGAACCCCTAATGAAATATAAACCAACCTATGATATAAACTATAAGGACCCAGCCATAAACATTACATAATCTAGAGTTAAGTCAAAAATTCACATTGAGGATCCTTTCAGGTTTAGAGTTTAAGATAATTAGGCCATAACTTTTACATTACATCTCAAAAAATAAAAATTAAACACTTCTACTCAGTTTCCATTTTTTTCATAAAATAAAGACTATAAGATAGAGAAACATGCCTAGTTACATGTTTTAGACACCCTGACTTTTCCTTGATCCCATCCTTGACCTTATTCATCATCAATTCTTGTAAAAAGTATTTCAAAACATGGGATGAGCATAAAAATATTATTAGGGGTTATAAAATAAATAAATAAAACATTAAACCATCAATAAATACAAATCAATGAATCCATACTTTTCTATCATAACATATCTCATGAAATCATGATATTTATTAATAACAATCAAAAAATATAAATCATAATGGTAACTTATGGAATACATAAAATACTTACATTGTTGCTTTCAAAACTACTTAGGGAGTTATTTTTTGACCACATATCACAGTATATTCCCTAAATCACTTAGTATAAACATTAATGTTTACCTCCTTCACGTTACCCAATGCATTAGAGAGCTATCTCAGGATCATCCGCCCTTGGTTTATCATGGAACCACCTGTATACGTAAACAATGCCCAATAACCATAAAAAATTCATAACACATTAAAAAAGTATAAATGAATTATAAAATTTCCATATTGAAATAACAATATATCATTCAGGATATTGACATAATCAATGCTTTACCAAACCATTTTCAAAACCATTTAAAAAAATTTAATAAAGACATTTTTGAATCTAAGTGTCTCATACCACTTTGAACCATTAGAAAAAAAAATTAATTTCAAAACATTAATTTCCTAATAAATAAATCCTTAACCCCATTTTTAAAACATGTAGATTAATGAGAAATAATTATAAGGATAAATCTTTAAAATATTTAAAATGATATTTTAGTTAAAGAGTTCCTAACAAAATGATAGATGCTTGAATACAAATAATTGAGGAATAAAATTAATCCAATATTTTCATATCATTAGAATATGTAGATTCATGATATAATATGTCAATTTATAGTATATACATCATATAAAAGTGAATTGGGGTATAACAACAAATAAGTCTCAATGGAATGTAAATTGAGACAAAGTCCCTTTCAAATATCATATCCTTAGATTAATGACCAATCAATGACATAAATATGTGTGAAAAATACGAATACACTAAATATAAGAAGATATTAACGGTAAAACAATCAGATTTAATTCACAAATATTCATTTCATGACAAAATAAAATAGTAGAAGTTTAACCCAAATAATTGAAATTGGGTTAAAAAGTTCTCTAACAGACATTCGACAGCCTAATGGCATCACATTAAAATTCAGAAAATGATTTTATGAGAGTGAAAATGCTCTGTCATTACATGGAAATAAAATTTAAATTAATAAGGATATATAATAACATATCCCAACATAAGAAAAATGAAATTAAAATACATGACATGAAAGAATACTTTGACTAAAAGAGTACAGTGAAAAGGTTCCCTTACAGATTTGGTGACTTACAAAACATACACTCCATGAATGAAGGATCATATAATAAAGATTTAAATACCCTTAAATTAAATTACATTACTCAACTAATACAATCATAGTCAGTATACACACAACACAAAAGGAAATAGTAGCAAGTATATCTTGATTCTAAGGGGAATAAAGAGTGAGATAAAACCCCTTACCTTGTGTTCGACTTGACTCAGTTGTCCCTAATTATTACCTAATAATAAAAATAAATTAATTTATACTTTCTTCTAAACGTTTTAAAGTTTATTATTCATTTTATATCACTTATTATTTTACTATAACAATTATTAATTATTTGAGTTCATATCAGACATTTTGTCGATGTTCGGAACTTGAGTAAAAAAAGAACTTGTTATGATTACAAGATGTCCATGTGGTAAAAATTAATTTATCTAGAAAATGAGATAAATGATTTAGATATCATATATATCTTATATATCCAGTATATATGTATTTATAATAGACCATAAAATTTGGGCATAATAAATGAAATGCACGGTTCATGGAGATGGTAAGTTGTACATACGCATGAACACTACTTTTACTTCTTTTTCATTTTTAAAGAAATGTAAACTAAATTATACATAAGTATATTATAATTATATTATAATATATATTTTACATATGTTAAATAAGTTCATAAATTACATCCTTAATTTGTTCAATTTATATCATGAATGAATGATATCACTTTGAGGGGGCGGTAGTGTGCACTTCCGCAAATGAAATTATCGTATTTACGCATTATGAAAAGCATAACGGTATTTTTTAAATTAAAAATAAAGAAGCATATAGATAAAATAAATACCCTATATATCATATATAATTATAGTTCTATCATAATGTCCACCATAAGTGTTGATAGAAGAATTTTGAACAATCATCGTTTCGTGAGGCAGTAGTTCACCGTCCATAGAAATTGTATGTCCTAAATCTATTAGATGGGGGTGTGTAGATGTTTAGATCTAATAATCCTCATAAAAACAACATTGTATATTGAGGATACTATTTTTGTTATAAAATAAGGTAATAAAGTGAGTTTAGGGGGTTGGAGAAGGAAAATAATAAAAAAGAACTTGAGAGTATATGTTACCTTTAAATCAGGTATCTCCCTTTAGTTTGAACCAAATGGCATTCTTGAAAGGTCTTATTCCCATTTTAAGGCTTCTATGAAGAATATAGGGGTTTTGGAGCTTAATTGGGTAGAGTTTTTATGATCCAAGGGGCATTATAGGTGTGATAAATGGGTTAGAGTTGATGGTCGTTTATGAGGGGGAGGAGGGGCTCTTTAGGAAAGTTTGACTGTATTAATTTATTATAAACTTATTTTAGGTTTCAAAAGGTCCAAAAATTATTATATAAAATGTAAATATGTCTCATGTTTGAAATAAAATCATCCAATAACAATTGGACTAGTTTTGGATATTTTCTTAATTTTTATAATCCTATTTATTTAAATCATTCATTAAAATGCTAATCATTACATCATCATTGTGACATAAATAATTTTTTTATATCATTTATAAAAATTATAAATAAAATAATATGGTCTATTAAATAGTTTTATCTTTAAAATTAATATTTACAGTCTAAGATATAACTTATGTAACACCATATAAAAACTATTTTACTAAAAGATATATGTTTAGGATACTATTGTCTTTACTTTAAATTAATTAATATAAAGTGTCATTATCACTCTCAAGTGGCTTCATGTTATCCAAAAATCGACCCACGTATTCCCTTGGTCAGAAATATATCATCCAACATGGTTATGACAAGTTTAAAGTTAATTTAATCTTATTATTATTTTATTTTTTTACCCTTATTTACCAGATTTAGGCTTTAACCATAATAAATAAAATATTTATTGAAATAAATATTCATAATGTATAAAAATAAAAGTTACCTATTTAAATAATTTGGACCTCCTGATTTAAAATATTGAACCCATTTTTCCAAATTCAAAACATTGAAGTGGCAGAAATTAATTTAAAATTAATTCTCGTTGTCAAAACAAAAAAGCGTGTTTTTAAGAAATAATATCTATCAAAAGATTGACACTTGTTTATTTCCAATTTAAAAGTAAAATTACTTCCATTGAAAATCATTGGATTAAATGGTAAAAATATAATCTAATTACACATTAAAACCAGTAAAAAATATAATCTAGTCATATAAATAAATTAGCTTAAAAGACATTTTTGAATTAAAATGCTGTATTTTTCACTATTCATTAAAAAAGAAACATTATCAGAAAAATACTAAAATTTCATCTAATTTTAATTTTTATGTCTAGATTATAAATAATAATATTATTTTTTCAAATAGAACATATAAAAGTGACAAAATCTAGATTTAAAAAAGGGTTCTCCATCAAAAGATGGTAAATCGACCCTTTAAAGAATATTAGAGTATTTATGCTTAAAATTGAATTCATTCACATTTTAAGACTATAACATTCATTAGATAATTGTAAAAACATTTAACAAAAATGTGTAATCATACTATAGTTATTTTTGTTCACTCCTTCTAATACAACGACTATGCGTTGACTACTATTTAAAATAATAATATTATTATCTTATTTTTCGGTATAACTCAAAGTTGTGGGCAACATAAAATTTCAAAGAAACCTGTTGTTGTGTGTTTAGTATGATATCATATATATCATACCCTTTAAATTAAAATTAATATTCAATTCTCAAATATTAATAAATATGAAAATGTCATATTGTTTATTTACCTAGGATGTTACAGTGGATACTTGTTCTTTATGGTTATATTGTTAAGCTCTCGGTAATATATACACAAACGCATTGATCCATTGTTTTTCTTTATAAAGAGAACGGGTACACCCCATAATGATGCACAAGTTCATATTAACGCTTTGTTAAAATTATTTTACAGCTTATTCTTTCACTCCTACAGTTTTGTAATTCCATCCTATAGGGGAATTTAGAAATATGAGTGGCTCCGTATATAAGTACTATGTGGAATGCTACCTCACAATATAGGAGAATTCCAGGAAACTATTTTGGGAAATACATTAATTTATTCTCCCATAGTGGGAATTTATTATAGTTTTATAACTTCCATTAAATCAACCATTTGGGAAATGTATGGTTCTTCACAAGGTATTAACACCCACAACATCGATAGATTTTAAAAAGGAGATTAATGATCTACAATTTATTTTTAGAGGGTCCTGGTACAGCTAGGAATATTAAAAGTGATTTTCATTTCATGATAGTACATGTGTTCTCGAGATAATGAGAGACAATTCATGCCCAGTATAGAATCATATTCCACAAAGTGATGGATTACAAGATTCATTAGAATAATCCTCCCACATATGCTAATATGATAAGATTCCAACACTTGGGTTTCATTGATCACACCACTAGGTGGTTTTATAGATATAAATAAAACATGGTATCATGGATTCAAATAAATAGTTCTAGAAAGCTTTCATAATATAAAGGAATTATTAGAACTAGAATCAAGTATAAAAAATTCTAGTATTGAGTGAATATAAAGTGTAACTTGTACGACATAATTTTAATTATCTACATTAGTATAAGTAATGGAATAATATTTATTTTTTCCCTTTGGATTTTGTGGTTGTTGATGCTGATTACCCTCATTATCTCGAGGTTTTTTGAATATTATTACACAGTACCCGTACACCGTATAGTTTAATCTTTGAAACATGGGTGGTGCATTAATAGGATCCTTAATTTCCACCATAATTATTGCCTAACTCTTCATGTATCTTTTATATTATTGATATGTGTGGCCTTCTCTCCCACACTTAAATCATTTACCCTTTCCTTTTAAGAAAATCCAATGATGTTTCTTCCTGGTTTTTAGACATGTGGGTGGTTGGATCCTCTTTCCTCCTTTTTCAGTTGACCCAAAATCATGAAACTCCATTATTCTCTTCTTATCACCATGTCCAAATGTCAAATCCCCAAGCACCAACTCTACATTGAGAGAACATAGAACCACTTATGTATAACTCCTAATGTTTTATATATCTAGATCCTTTCAATGGGTTTCTTAAAATCTAATAAATCTATCTATTATTTTATCATTTTTGTTCACAAAAATTGAGTCATATCCTCCAAGCCCTGTGAGGTTTTCCTCATAACAGATTCCCCTTCATTTTTGTTCTAAACATTGAATTATCTATCCATATTTGTTCAATTTTTTTGAGGGAAATACTTGTTTAAGAAATATTTTCTTAAATTCAACCCACTATAGCTCATCCATTTCATCCTTTATCTTGATGTTCATTATCAATTCTTACCATTGAATGGATCCTCCATCTAAATAACATATAGGTAGAGTCAAATTCTACTTCCTAGAATATTAGAGTTTAAAAAATATATCATCCATTGAGTTAACCCACTATTCCATGAAAAGTGGATCATAAGATCAAAAAAATGTTGGTGGATTTTTTCTGTAAAAAATAATCAATAGCTAGTCTATACTTCTTAGAAAAAGGAAGATGTTCCACATGGTTTATGTTATTGTTATTATCTAGAGACCTCTGGGTAATCTTTTCTATAAATTTTTTAACTCCTCCAATCATATAATACGGGATGTTTTTTGAACAATCATTGCATTGTGCATAAAATGTGTTTAATCAATGGTTTCTCATCATTACCACCATTTTCTATAATAAAAAACTTTCTAACAAAGCATAAGTCATATAATCATGAATAAATAATTTATTATTTTGTAAAATTAACTCTAAGGGAATATTTTATGGGATATCTATGTACATATTTTCTTTAAAACAAATATTCTTAGAAGTTGACATATAAATATATATATCTTAATTGTTATCACTAATTTTTTCAAATCCAAGTTCCTGAATAAAATAAACCATTACTATAATACCAACAATATAGAGCCTAATTTTTCTTACGTGAATATTAGATCATTTTAATGAAAAAAACATAATATTTATATAGTCATGGATCAAAAGGTTTAGTTTCATGGGAAAATTAGGATCAAACACCACTTATACATAATACAGAACAAAATTTATTTAAATCCTTCTTCATTATCCAAATAAAATATATCACATTATCATTAGTACAGGTAGTCACTTGAGGATATACATAAAAGAATTGAGTGTGCTTAAATCCCAATTATAGAAGGAATAAGAGACGTGAATCGATATAATATCAGTGATCATAATCATAATTATCATATTATAAGAATATAGTCATCATCATAATCATGAGAGAAACATTAGATGAATTCATGTACTGCGTAGATTCATAAAAATGAAACATCATGTAATAGTGTTCAAATACCATACATAGTTGTGAAAAAAGTTGGAAACATGTTCACGCATAATATGTGAAAAATCATAACATCATCATCATGAAAAATTCTTACATCATGTTAAAAAATAATATAAATTATCTCATGAGATACATCACATTACCCCATGAATTTGAGAGATATATAAATATGATACCACTCATAAAGTCATAATATTTACATAATCATGCATAACACATAGAACTTATAAAAATAACAGTCATTAGATAACCCATATAAAGGTATGGGTTTTATAAATATTTCATCAATAACAATTTCATGAATAAACATGGAGATCCAAAATGTTTAAGGGGAAATATATTTGGCATGAACAACATCATTCTAAAGTGAATAAAAAACAACTCAAGAAGAGTAAAACATGGGTTCTAGAATGAAATTTCATTTTGGAAAATCATTGTATTTTCACAAAATAAATTTTTAGAATAGTGAGAGAATATATATGAAATATTATAGTATTAGTTATAATTAAATTAAAATGAAAGTGGGATAACTCATATAAAAGGAGTTGGTTTTGAGAATCCCCTTACCTTAAATTTGGATTTATTCTATTTCTTATCTGCCTTAAGAATAATAAACATAATATTATTAAATCATAGTTCCATAAGTGAATTGTGTTCATTTTTTCACTATTTATCCATTATAATTATTGGATTCTAATTTATAAAATTCTTTTTTAAATGTGAATTGTTTTATATCATGTTTTCATTAAAAAATTGTTTTGTTTCGATGTCACTTTTTTGTTCGAGGTTATATATACATTAAAATAATTAATTACATAACCATAAAAACATATACTTATATATTTATATATCATAAATAATTTATTTTAACCATACATAGGTTTTGTGATAAGAAAATTATTACAAATTTCGTCATTGAAAATTATCTAACCATTGATGAGACATTGTCAAAAGAAAGGGAATCATAAGTTTAAACTTTATATATGCCATAAATATTGAGACTCATTATATTTTAAAATCATTAATATAATTTTATAATAATACCTATTTAATTTTATAATATTGGAGTTAGAAATTAATTTGAAAAAAATTAATGGAAGAATAAAAAGAGAGAAGAGTTGATAGAAACTAACTCATACATCAATGTAGATTATATTGTATGAGAATAAACCTCCCTTGATGTTTGGAGTTGTATTACTCTATAAAATCCAAAGTTATTATAGGGTGATTAATATAGATTATTTAAGTACATGTTTTTCTTTTCCAAGTGTGGCATGATTGGTTTTTAGGTGGGAGGAAGAGGGGTTATTATACATGAGGGGAGGGGTATTTTTATAATAAAATGTAGAATAAAATATTATATCAAGCGTAAAACCTGTAATGGTGAGTTTTTTAAAATCTAAATCAAATATAAATATAATTTAATTTTTTTACAACAGTAAACACCTTTATAATTATAAATCATAATTTTATTAAAAATAAAAATTGGAAAATAAAAAAAAAATTTGTTATTTTAGGTAATCGTTTTCAACTTTATGTTTTCAAAAATAATTTTTAGGTTTGGAGATTAATTTTAAGGTATTTTAATAAATAATAAATAAATATAAATATTTTTTGTACATTCTCATGTTATAGAAATTATTTGTTCATTATTAATTCAGGAATGATGTAATTTGAGATATTCAAACTATGAAAAAAGTGTATTTTTACTATTCACCAAAACAATTATGTATTTAAAGTACCAAAAAATCACAATTAGATAATTTCCACATTCAGATTTCAAAAAAAATATTTTTTTACAAAAATAAATTTCTAACATAGGTAATTTTAATTTTTAATATAAAATTATGATTTTTACGAAATCCATTAAAATGGAGTTGATAATTAAATTGTGATTATATTTTCTTTCATTCTTTTAATCATGATAGTTTTTTTTGGAATTATAATATTATTTTTCATAAATTAATCATGATTAATATTTTTTATGTATTATTTTATTTTTTGTAGGCCAAATTATTATTCCAATGGTCTGTTAATATTCCAAATTGTTAGGTTATTATTCTTAATAATCATGTTACTATTCAAATAGTCGCATTATTATTCCAAGGATCAAATTACATCCTATAAATACTAATTTATTCATTTATTAATTATTCAAATCAATTCCTCTCATGTTTAAACATTTACATCTTCTATAATGATTATTGGTTTACAAAAAATATTTTCCCATAGTTTTGTACATGGGAGGGATAATTCTTGCATGTTATGGTGATCCATATTTTCCAATTTTTGTATTTATATTTTATATTTTTTCCTCTTCAAATATTTTGTGTATTTTAATGGTTTTAGTAAAAAATCATCAGTGAATTAAAGTGTTGTCAGTTTCTCTATGTTATCTATGTTTATTATACTTATATAAAATAATATAACAGATATTAATTTATGAAACAATCTTCATTTAAAATTTTTTGTTGTTATACTATTTTTTAATGTTAATTTTTGGTGGTCAAGGATGAATTGATCATTTGCAGAGTTCATATCACAATGTTTGGATTTCTTGATGGGGATGACTAAGAACCATGTTCATGGAGGGTTGTTTCAATAGCTTAATATTCCCCATTGTAGGTGGTAGGACATATATATGGTCTTCATCACCTATTTACAATGATTTTAGTGAATATGTAATGTTATATAGGTGATCATAGAAAACATAATAAATTCATCTCACTTCATAGTAATTAATGAGTCATACTCAAAAGAAATTTCTTCATGGAAGTATCAAAGAAAGTGGTGAAGATTAATAGTGTACCAAATACAATTATACATATTTTTTATCACTATTTTTCCTCTAGAATGTGGGAGTTCTACATCATACATTTTCATCATTGTTATTTCTTTTCACTACTTTCAATTCTCAAATTGATTGAAAAACAGAACAGATAATCCAAACCATATTATCAAATTCCACCCATGAATTTTGAATTTTTGAGGTCCATGGGTGGGGAACTTTACCATGGATTAGTTTTATTATAATAAAAATTATCAATATACCGTTGTTATGGATCTATTTGAAGTGTCATGTAGTTAAACATTCTGGTCTATTTTTTCTTATAATATGTTTAAAAATTTATATATTCTCTTATCAGAATTGGTATAGATTACGAAAAATATGTTATAGGAAATTCCTATGAAAATGATAGTAACTCAGGAAATATAGAAGTGTTATTATGGTCATTGGATTAGGCCTATAGATTTTAAATTTGGAGATCACATATTCTTGAACGGTCTCTTCTTTATGAGTGGTAATAAATTGGTCATTGGTGTAAGACCACTCACTAATTTATTATACCTTTCAATATGTATGTGTGTGTTGGATTTATAGGGTATTTGTTGGAGCTAACCATATAGATAATCCAGATCCTAGAAATTTTTCACTTGTTGCAACATCATGTTTATATTCATGAGTATTCCCATATCATTGACTAGGTCAAACTGGATGTTGAATATTATTCAACCATCATTGAACTACAAGTTAAGATCCATGATCATTAGGATAAGGTGTTTCATGGGTCTATTATTCAAATGGTTCACTTCCTATGGTAGTTTGTTTCTTTGGATAGTAGTACTTGGTAGTTAGAGTCACAAATGTTTTCCAAATATCTTATGTTTTTTATGTTTAATGAGTTTAAAAATATGATGTTTGACCCTCATTGATTTATTAGAATATTGATGATAAGGTGTGTTTAAAAACTATGTTCCTCTGATGTGACGTATATTTTCTTATTATGGTGAGATCCCTCAGTTGTATCTCGCATAGTGGTTCCTCTATTCCCATTATCCTTTTTTTATATGTTTTTATTTAATTCATAAGAATGATAATTTTTTGATATGTAACTAATGTAAGGTACCAGTTCTCCCTGGTTCCTTTATGTTTTGGGCTAGTATAACAAGTCTATGGATAGACAATGTATATGGGGTGTTTCTAATAGAAAATTTAATCTTTAAGAGAGTCGTTATGGAATTATTTGGTAGTAAATAGAATTGTTTGTCCTTATACATATACCTTATAGTATGACCGTATACATGAAACCTAGAGTCTTGGGTTGAATGATTGGGAAGATATTCCATTTTGGACTCCCTTAAATTATGGATCACAGAGAGTTAGGTTCTAAGTCCCTGTTTTCATCAGGTATATTATTGTGTGAGGGTATGTTCAACCATAGAATCCATGAGAAAATAATTCCTTTGTTCTTCCTAGTTAAGGGTCCCTATGTCATGGTGTGTCTGTTACCCTATGATTTCTTACAGTTTGATCCCTAGAACTCTTCTAAATTACTTCCCCCTATGGCATGGAATCCCAAGTATGTTGTGGTGTAACTCCTATTTTGTAGGAACATGTTTGAAAAAAAGTTAATATTGGAAGGAATGATCGGGATTTTTTTCTTGAATTTTGGAGTTGACTTTGGATGTGATCAATATGGTATGAAACCATTAAAACATTGTGATTTGAGTGAAATAGTTAACCATTGCAACTTATTAATGGTGGTTTTATTATGGTCTTATAATTTTCCCATCCTATATAAATTTTGTGGTCCATTATATTTCCTCTTATTTTCACACATTTTTTTCCAAACCATGGTTGCAAAATAACTTATTTAAGATACTTCAAACATGAATTTCAAGATTTTTTCCCCCAAATTTTTTATATCGATTCAATGGTGATCTAAAGTGAGTTTCATTATTCATTTTTTTCTTTATCACTCCCAATCTCTATTCTTATGTTATTGTTTCTTATTTTCTTCTATTTTCATGTTATTTATATCGATTTTTATAGAGGATTCAAAGTGGAATTTACTTATGGATCATGAGTTACTTGTGGTAGAAATTATTTGTAAATATATACTTATTATATCATATTTTTATCATTAAACATTTAAATATTCATGTCATGTTCAAGGATTCAAGAAATCTCTATATTTTATATTGTATTATAAGATTAACATCCTTTAAATGCTTTTTCTAATAGTGGAATCGACCTAATGATGACAAATATATATATAAATTGATATATAATGAAATATGGAAAGGGATATAGTGATTTCATGTGTTTTATGTTTTTTGGATTCCTATTAATATTTTCTAGATATTATTAATTTTTTTGTTGTGATTTCTATTTTTCCATAGCATGGATGATAATATTAAAATTGGATAAACAATATAAAGATGGTAAGACAAAGTAAATCATGAATTAGGTATGTGAAGTTAATTAATCTTCTTCTTTGAAGATATCTAAATATTAAATTAATGTTTGAATCATGTATACAATTGATTTATAAAAATTTTTATTTTTTTATTTTGGGTTTTTGTTGATAAAATGTACTCATAGTGAATCGATTAATCTAATATGGTGAAGGAAAAATGTTGTTTACTGGAATTAAATTATTAGGGTTTTTATCATCCCATCATTTTATGTTATTTTATTCTATTTCAATGTATTATAAATTTATTTACCCATTGTGTTTTCTATGCTAAAAATACTATTTTTTCTAAGAGTGTTAATTATCCTATTTTATGTCTTATTGTGTTTATTGTGAGACATATTGTGTTTTGGATATTATGAAAGGGATGGATGACACATATTATTAATTGATATTTCTTGTTTCCCATTCACTGATATTTGGTTTATATTGGGATATATTGCCAAGGTTGAGATCTAGGATTATTTATTTTTTGAATAGTTTTGATTGTATTTTGATTAGTTGGTTTGTGTGGTTTGAGATCTAGTAATTCTCTATATTCATAAGGATTTAGTAATCATGGATGGTTTTATTAATGTAAAAATATCATTGATTCCAACTACCTATTATATTTTCCCTATACACTATGAGTGTGTCATTCTTATGGAATTTTCTAGTTGAGTCCATTAATTTTAAATTATAGAATAATAAATCAATTATAAATGAACTCATGGGATTAAGTGTTGAATAACTGAGAGGGAACCCTATGTGGAGATTATATCTCCCTCATAGTGATGGCCGCAACATCCGTGCCTATCCCTCCCCCCTTAGTGGGGGAGGGATCTCCGACGTCCATCAAGAGAGTAGGGTCTCGTTTTCATCCCTTCTCTAACCCTGATTTTCTATATCGTTTTCCAGAAGCTTCATTATTACCTAAAGTTTGGGATCTTGTTGATGGATTCCCCAATCTCCAGTTGTCAACTTTGGAGTTCAAAGAAACCTTCACACTCATAAACCTCACCTTTTTTGATCAGTTTAAGCAGAGGCGACCATCGGTGGATTCATTTGAAAGGTTTATCTTCATTTCATGGAATTTACAGGATAGGGTGACTGTGGGTTTTCTTGATAGCCAACACATAATTCTTCGGTTCTCCTTAGAGGAGTACCTCATCATTTCCTTGTCATGTTCCCCTCGCAGATTCAATGGATATTTATTCTTCATGTTCTATTGGACTTTCTATTTCCATATGAAACGTGATTCTCCTACAGTAGTAGTCTGGGAGATATTTCCTAATTTACCTTTACCATTTTAAAATCCTTGTTTCATTAGGATTATTGGAAAAATAATTGGTATATTCATATGTTACAATATTCATACTGAATCTATATCCATCTCGTCAATCTGAGGGTTTTTTGGAAATGAATGTGTCAAGGATACATTTTGAGTATGTTTGGGTTACAATCAGTGAAGAGTACATGTTCAAGAAATATGTGGTTTATGATACCTGGATGGACTTATTCTATACCTACAAATGATTGGGTCACTCTAGGGATAATTTTCTTCAGATAGTTCATTTCTCTAAAAGTAAGTAGGCTAGAGACATTGGAAAGGATTTTGAGGTTTGTGATTAGGCAGGCACGTCAAATTAGATGGTTCTGCATATGGAATGTAGTGGTCCGGGTTTCAACACTAGAAGATTGTGAAACAATTTTGGAATTCCTCATTTATAACTTCCTATGGAGGATAAGCATACTTTCAGTGATACGGTGGACTCCAATGTGTCATTAGAGGCTGGTTCTGCTACATCTTTGGGGAAGGATACAATGGTGCCTTTGGTGAATCTGAAGGTTTCTAAGGTTTTTAATAAGTTCAAGTAGGATCCGGTTGGTCCCTTTAATTTCAATGATATATTCCCCATTAAAAGTGTTAGGTTGGTTGATATAATGGTCCCGAATTATGTTGTTCAAGCAGCATGCCCAACGGATAGGGTTCAATTACTATAGAGCAGAGGGAAGGCGAAAAGGTGGATGTTACTGTTTCTTCTTATGATGAGGTGTTGATTTCAGGTAAGTATGATCCAAGTTAGGGGAGGTAGGGACCTACTAGTTAATCCAGATCTTTTAGGCTAGGGTACTTTTTATCAATGACTCGGAAACTAAGTCATTTGATAAATATTTTTGAAGGTCTTGTAGAGGTTGGTTTGAGTTTTGATCTAACTAATTTGATTGATGCAGATAGGGTCCATGTGAATGAATATAATGAAAATGATCCTAGTTTTTTAGTTGTTGAGTATTGAAACCCAAATAGTGACAAGAATAATAATAAGCGGTAAATAGAAAGGATTACTCTTCATTAGGACCTCCTTTGGTGACTTGGTCTGCTAGAATGCTAAATTACATGACAAAATACTTAGAGGTTGTTGGTGACCAGTCCTTGGAATTACTATTATGTTATAAAGAAGAAGTGGTCAACCAGGTCTTATTATATAATGAAACTAAATATAATATAGCTAAGATGATGGGGAGGTCTCTATGGGGTACTATCAATGAGGAGAAATGTTCCTGGATTGATAAACATGACTTAATTATTGTAGAGGGGCTGCAATAAAGGGATGATTAGCCTTGAAGAGTACATATAGTCCTAGGATCAGCTGGATTATGAATTAGAAAATCTAATATTTATTGTACCAAGAATCCAAGTAACTTCTATCTTCTAGAAACTGTATAGATAATCAGTCTTCGATAATCATAAATTATTTTTCAATGATTCTATTTAAATGGGTGGAATCTATAGATCGGTTTCATAGGTATGTTGGATCAGGTTGAGTATTATTTTAGATTAGTTATTTGTTATAATTTGAAATGAATATTTAGTTATACGCAACTATAATTATACATAGGTATTCTTTATATGGGGTTCAAAGAATTAAGTCTTCCCTAGTGCGTTCCATATGGATTTGGTTGATTGAGAGGTTATGGATATGCCATCGGTTCTGAGCCTACCAAACCCATCATGAGATAGCTTGATGAGTGGTTAGGAAATGGTGAAGGTTTTCCATCACGGTTTTGTTGATGGGGAGGGGAGGACCCTGTAGTTTGGATTTGAGTTTTATGGTTTTAATCAAATGTAATGTCGGTTCCGATGGTTTCTCACTTCTTCCTTAAATGTGTTTTGATAAAAAAAAGTAAATTTTTTGTCATTGAATTGGGTTTTGATGATGGAAGTAATGAAATACTAAAGAAAAATAGTGGGATGGATTGTTAAATTATCTAAGAGAATGGAATAGAATACTTTAAATTGACAAATAAATTATAAAAACATTAACTTATTATGTTATGGAATTATTAAAAAAATATTTTAAATGAATTTGATGAATGATTTGTAATTTTTTTAAATTTATAAATGAAAATGAATAATGATGTTGAATATTGATGCTTTTGTGCTTATATGGAATATATTTTTCTATATCGCAATTAGGAAGATGGGATTTATATAGAATGATAGATAAATTTGAGTCTATGTCAAAGTAGTTTACCTTAGTTTAGATTTCTAATATTCCATTCATTTAATTTTCTAATTTTATATGTTACACGGCAAGATTTTTATTTAAAGTCGATGCCAAAATGTTTTGGGTTCTAGGTGTTTCCCCAACATCTATATTGGTGAGGGAATTTATGTATGAATACTCTCTCTTACCAACCCATTCATTAGATGTAGCATAATGTGTAGGTGTATTTAGGATGTGATGTCTTAAGTAAAATGTTATGTTTCTACGTGGGTTTTTATGGATCACAATTTAACAATATGTTTTTCTGTAGGATTTAGAGACTTAATTTTACAACACATACAAGTATTCATGTTCTAGTTAAAGAGGATAATATAGGTTTACATGCATGGGATATAATGGATTAAGACATAATTCATGATACATAGGTTGTAATGACTTTATAACTGGTTACCTAGGTATGAAATGTGGTTGGGATATATATGACTAAGGAGAAAGATAAGCTGATGATATAGTTGTGATATGGTTACTTGACGGATTGGATGATTTATAGGGGCATTGAATCAAAAAATGTTTGGATTTGGGTCATGAGAAAAACAAACTATTGGGGATGTGTATGTGAGGTAACATTCTTATTTATATGTTTTTAATACAGATATTCTTACGTATAGGTTCTACTTTGTGAGAAAGACATAGTGAAGATGGAATATAGTTTTACCTACTTAGGTAATTAGTTGGTTTATTCTATTTATTCACTATGTTTTAGTATACTTATTTCACATATACACAATATATTTTGGGGAGCATCCTATATAGTATACTTTCTCGTCCCATATTTATGTTTCTTTTTAGATCTATAGGAGCTGGTTGGTGATATATATGGGTATTACTAGTTCATGGAGTTGCTCAAGAGTTGTTGGAGTTAGTGGTTGTTTCATATTACTATTCTAGTTTAGTGGATCTTATGTCTCTATTTACTATTCTTTTCAATTGAGGGTAATTCTTCCACTTTATACACATTTTATAACCTCGATATTAATCAAAAACCCTAGCCTATTGGAGGCATTCTTTGGTAGTCATTGATCTCTTCACTACCGACCCTGAGGGGTACCAGTATATTGGGTCACAAAACTCATAGTTTTATATATATATATATATATGTATGTATATGTATATATATATATATATATATTCTATATAACTTATCAAGATAAAGAACTATATCTCTCATTTTTATTTAAGCCTTTAAATTTATAGTTCTCAAAGAGAATTTATTTAAATATGTTCTTCTCCAACATCAGTAGATCCACACAGCCCATGGATACAATATGAGGGAGTATTATATTGGTTTCCTCTCATTGATTTATATAAATATTGAGTGCGAGGAATTGTAAAAAAATTTATCATTAGAAAAAAGGTTGATCAATATTCATTTATTTCTTTTAGTCTAAATGAATTGAAAATCTTGTGGTTTTTTCGGTTTTAATTGATATTTTCTCCTCTGTTTAGATAAGTTTTAACCCCTCCAAAACCAATCAAACACTAAATCATGAAATCTAAAAGTGTCATTAATATATGATCATAAATCCAAAACCCAAACTCATCATGCACATAACCAATTAGAATGTGTGTTTGAATATTATCATCCAATTTGGATCTCTCATCTTTTAATATGTGAAAAAATGATTTGCTTCTGAAGCCATAAAATTGATCATATTTAATCTATTTACTATTCCAAAACCTACAATGAGAGTATAATCAAAAATAATAGTGGGTAGAAAATTTATAATATTTTAATTAGTAAATAAATGATCACCCAAAAAATATAAAACAATTATTTCTTAATAAAGAAAAAAAATGATCACTTTTTATCCAGTCCATTTTTATTCCCTCTGCAACAACATTTTACTAATGTTTCATAGGAGGCATTTTCAATATTGAATATTCTTATACCTGCAATACTAATCAAAAGGACCACAGTTCTCACCTATATTATTATAGAGAAAATATTTATACTTCTTACATGTTTCCTTCTCAATTAAAACATTAAACTACAAAAAAATAATGAAATCATGACTTTTATCATTAAAAATATAAACCCAATTTTTTATGAAATAATTAGGAAAATATTACAAATAAATTACACCACAAAAAGTATTATAAAAAATAGGATTCAAAATATTATAATTTACTAACTCAAGTACTTGTGACCTTTTGTGTGAAGGAAAAATCCTAAAAAAATCTACACTTGCGTCCTTCCAAGAAATGATCACATCTATCCAATTTGAAACCATTCAATCATAGAATAGAATTTATCATGGTAAAACAACCAATTTTAGACCAATTATTTGGTTAATACACTAGTTCCATAATTTATAAGAGACATTACCCTCAATTAAAAATAGTAGTATCCTTTAGGTGGATGCTTTGATCCTTTAGATACCATAATGAATCTTTCCATGATCCATGACCAAGGAGACCTTTGAAATATTCCACTACTCATTAACATATTTATTGAGAAGACAATAAAAATAAATAACAATAAAAAAATAAAATTTAAATTAACATAAGGGTTATGTTGAACATTTTCTAAAATCAACATATTTTTAATACTGGTATCTAAATAAATTTTTATATTACCTCAACATCAACAAGGACATAATAACCCATTTTTAATATATAAAAAATACATGGGTTTTATGTTATAAATAATTCATTCTTCAATTTTACATTAAATTGTACATCACTATCAACAATCCTATAAGAATCATTATTTTCAATACTGCTATAATCATAAAAAATAATTATATAACCTCGTGTAGTGGCGATAACATGATAATCACCACCTCAATTTTTTATCCATTTATATTTCTTAATTATATTTAACATTATTATCTAATAAAAAACAATATAAAAATATTTTTCTTTAATAAATTATGACTCTCAAAATCCATCTATTTAGACAGTGATTTTATTTTTAAATCGCTTTTACATTAGATTATGTATCTCGTATTCCACTCCTAAATTCTCCACTAATTCTCTTTAACCAAAAAGTTAAAAAATTCCTGTAGTGAATATCATGAATTATTCTTCAAAAATATAAAACTTTACAAAATTCATATCTGAAACACCATTAATAGTAGTACTAGAAAATGTAACATGTATTTTTTCTTGTGTATTATGGAATTTGTTCAGTAATGTATATGTAAAAAAAGTATCCTAACACATAACACCCATATAAGATAACATATTAAAACTTCCCTAAAATTCACTCAAATAATTTAAAATACATGTACATTTTTTCCTCCAGTTTAATAAATTTTGATTGAAAATAAATTAATATTATCTATCTTGTAAGTATAATTCTTTGGAGGATTATCCCATGAAGTTCTATAATGTGTGATTATAAAAATATAATTCTTGAAATTATCTTTAACCCATTGAAGAATAAAATGTCATACCTTTTCTCGCTTGAACTCTTAATCTTCATCTATCATTCATTTTGGAATCGTAGTATGGAACACAATAAGATGAGATCATTTAAATATAAATATATTTTTATTCTTTATAAAAAATTGTGATGATTTTTAATATTAATTTAGGTCATCTGACTATAACTCAACTCCAAAATATATAATAACAGAGTCCAATTAAATGATTCCAATTTTCTGTAAAGGGTAGTGAATGAATTCAATAACAAATAATCATATAAGAATAATTATTTTTCATTTAAGTGAATCTAAAAATATAATTTTATCATGCACAAAAAAACCTAAATATATTTTCTGAAAATAAGTGTTGAAATGAAAAAATAATTAACACTAAAAAAACCTAGAAAAGTAGAAAACTATGATTCCTAGAAAAAAAACTAAAAATTGAAGAGTAATTGAAAGATAATTTCAAACACAAATGCTGTCATAAAAACATAACACCTCAACAAATTAGAAAATGTATTTTGAAAATATGGAAGAAATTGTATCTAAAACCAAAGAACAGTATTCATAAAAGAATATTAGATGAAAAATCTAACTATATGGATCTAGAATTCATCCTTAAAAGAAAATGACAATAAAAACCGCATATATAAAAAAATAAAAATCATTTAATGAAAATAAAAATTAGAAATACATTAATTGTAGGAGGTAAAAATGTTATCTATTTAAAAATATTAGCACACTGAAATCTATGAAGGTATTCTGTAATCCACCCTGGAAATTTTATTCCATTTTATTTTTCAAATAAAAGTTATAGAATTAATATCTGTAAAAAAAATTTTAAAGAACCCTCAAAAAAGTAATGTAAAAAAATATCTTTACGTTGTCCCAATATTGATAAAACACACAAAATAAGTTTTTATTTAGTTTATGATTTACCTAGTACATTATAAAAAAATATTCAATTAAAAGTCTTCCATGATGAATAAAATGATGGGCTTCACTATATTTTTTTTAAAAGTTTTCTTTTAATAAATTTCCAAATAATTTTAACTTTAATAAAAAAATTACCACAATTTTTTATATATTATTTATTTGGTTTTTTAAAAAAGACCACAAAACACTGAAACAAAAAATCCTATAAAAAAATATATGGATAGTTGAAAACCCATCCAACCCTCAATTTTACTATCATACCACCACATATAAAAAATTGTGTAATTAAAAATTTATATAATCAAAATTTTGAAATTTTCACAATAAATTAATTAAATAACCGCAACATGGGACATATAAACTCAATTAAAACAATTCATCATTTGAAGTTAATAATCAGCACTATTATTAGTGGTAAAATGATCATGATCATAATCATAGGTGAAAAACAACTTTGAAGAATCTATGGAAACTAGGAAAATATCCATTGAATCAATTCAAGCATTCAAGAACATCAAAAAGTATTCCAAAACACACCAACCAAGGAAGCGATATGACTTAATACATAGAAAAGAAACATGAAACTATAACTATGATTTTATACCTGAACAAAAAAATAATCCATAAAAATCATAATAGAGTAACCCCAAAAATGACAACAACCGGAAAAAAATAAAACATTAAAATCCCTAAATAAATATAGGATAAAACCACAACAAAAATTATAGAGATTAAAATATTAACACCACATGATTTTCGAATTTATTTCCCATTAAATAAATCATTTTGTTATAGCTTGTGATATATGTAATAGAAAAATAAAATCGTTAATCCTCTATCTAATTATGGTGGAATATTAAACTAAACAAAATATGATAAATAAATGATACATAATTAGTAAAAATATTCAAGTAAATTAACCAAATTTAAGTAAAAATACTATATGGTTGAAATTATCATCATAACATTATACCATGAAAATCATACCACTAATAATAGCTATGAAATAATAGAAAATGTTATATATATGATATAATTTTTGAAAAATAAATTAAGGAATATGATTAGTTATTTTAGAGACGTGCGCAAGGATTTGTGTAGGAATGAAATATGATCACAACATATATGGTCATCAATTATATGTTTTCTAAACATATGGTCAATGGATATATGTTAATTTAATACACATTGGGTACATTGTAGTTTTTTAACAGTTAGTTACAAAAATTCAATAATATAATTCATTAGTAATAAATAATTTCATAATGAAATGAAAAAAAAAATATTAATTTAAAATCATTTGTTATAAAAATGTATATTTTTATTTTTTATTATTTACTATTATTATTATAGAATGATTTAATGTGTTTGTAATTTTTTTTAAATATTATAATACCAAAGGATTGAAAAAATTGAATCTTTAAAAGAAAAATAAATAAATTTAATTATATGGGATTAAAATAATTTAATGTTAAAAGGGGTATTTTTCAATGAATTTTTATTTTTATTGGTTTTTTGAATTTTAATATTAATAAATTAAATTTATGACTTTTAAAATATTATTATGGTAAAAATTATTATCTTGATTTGTAATCAAATACATTAAGACTAATTTAATTATTAATTGGTATGAATTGAGATTAACAACACTTAACATTTATAAAAAGACTTATTTATATAAAAACTATTTTACTATATATTTTATGTTATTTTTTAAAAGTTATATTTCTAATATTTATAAATATAATTATAAGAAATTCATTACAAATTTGGAATAAAAATTTAAAAATTATACAAGATTTTAAATTTTATTTTTTATCAAAAAAATAAGTTATTAATGTAAAAAAATTGAGTTACCATGGTTAGGTAAAAAGGATAAATTAATTTTTAAAGGGTTGAAATATTTATAACCATATCTTAAAATTTATGAGGTTATAAACTAGTCATATCCATTTTTTCACTTTGGATCCACTTTCTATGAAAAGAAGATATTTCTTACACATTGAAGAATGGGTATTTGTGGAAAGGCCACTCAAAACCCACCTATAGAAGGAAACATCCTATAATCTACACAAAACAATATTTTACATCATTTATTTATTTATTTCCAACCTGATTTCACTCTTACAAATTCTTATTCAACATTTGGTGGACACCGGTTCCATGAAAGTGGCACATATCCTTCATTCTAATGAAACACATTTCCAAAAGGAGTTAATTCATCAAAGTATGTGTCTGGATATTAAATTTAAATTTTAAATTCCATATCATATAATGTCTTTCTAAATTAAATTTTCACACATAATTATGATATATTAATATCATTTTATTCTTTATAAAATTAATTACTTCTATATAACTCTATAATCGAACTCATTCATTAGTATAACATGTTTTTTGTTTTTTGTTAGTTCAACCACTAACATGCACAATATTTAACAAACACCATTATTTTCATCATACATGGGTGTCAAAAAACTAATATTGGGAATATATCATATTAAAAAATATATTTTTTTAATATGGTTAAATATTAGTGGAAACAATAATTTTCATTATAAATTGACTCATTGTTATCGGCAAATTAATTGAAATATGTCTGTCATAAATTTTATTCTAACAAAATATTCCCATGCCTCACAATGAATGAACATGGGACTCTATAAATAAATAAAATAAAATTACTTCACTTCATTGAATAATATTATAATCATGTACTTTTTATCAAATAAAGAGGATTGAGGTCATCATTATTAACTTATATGAGATAATCAAAATTACTAATATCAAATGATGAAAATAAATAATTACTAACTAATATAATTATAATAAAATATTATAATTTAATAGTATAAATTTTAATATATATATATATATAATGTTCCAAATTAAGTGTATAATATGGTTATTTTTATTGTACATGAGTTTCAATAACCTTTATCAATGTTTGGAGTAATTGTAATGGTCATTTTCTCAATCTTACATCGAATTCAGGATTTTTTTTGGGAAAATTTCCATCTCAGAAAATTATTTTTTATTTCTATCTAAAACCCCATATATTTTCTTCTACTCTAGTGAATTTTTTGGTTTACATATTTCCCTACCATTAAACCACGTTGGTTCATGATTTTATCAAAGGATTCTGGTAATTTGAGATAATCATATCTCATCCTTTTGGTTGAGAATATTTTCCTCCATGTACAAGTTTTTCTCATGATTTTATAGAATCCTTATCCACATTTTATGATCATTTAAGTTAATTTTATATTAAATTTGGATTTATTTTACCGAATTGTGAAAGAAATCATTTTTTACATTTTTCTAATGGTCACTTTCCTCCAATGTTTTCACCTGTTTCCGATATAAATATTCACTTTCAATTTTACATAACTATTTAATTTATTTGTATCTGATTTTTTATTATTTTTCTATAACTACTATTCTATAAATAATTTCTTATTAAAATATTATTTATCAGAATTTAAAGATTATTTCTTCATATTTATTTAAATAAATTTTCGAATTCTATTATAAATATTACTTTTTTATATAAATATCTTTTGATAATTATTTTTATTCACTAGTGATATTATCTAATGTTAACATCCAATTTATTTTCAATAATGGATTAAAATCCTATCTTATGGAAATTTTTGTGAAATGTTTTTGCTTCTTAGAGATTACATATTCAATGGTTAATTTATAATGTAATTATATTGACATGGTACTCATATTTAAAGTTTATCATTAAGTGATGGGTATCCATAGAATTATGTATCCCTATAATACATTGGGTAAATATTTATATTTCAATAGATAAAATATAATCGAGTATAGAGAGAACATAATTCTTTATGTTTATAGGATTATTGTGTGAACACAATCCATTGTTTTATGGGAATCTATCCACTAGGTGATGTTGTTCTCAGCTGTATTCTTTAACATAAGAAAAAAATTTATTCATATGTCTATCCCATATTCTTATTTCATGCTTTCATTTATTATGATAATTTTCTAATTATTATATATTATAATATAATGCTTCTATGGATTATGATAATTATCTCATGATTCCACATTCCTATGAATTATTTTATTATTATAATTAAATCCATATAATATGAACCATGTTTTATAATTTGTGTTTCATTTGGTATTATTTACTTATATTATGTTCATGTACCATGATTATGTTCTCATGCCAAATTATTAATCTTATGTTCTAGTAATAGTTTTGTTTGATATCAGTTATCTTCACCCATTAATAAGTTTCTTAGATCACCATTTCTTGTATTTACTTTTTAATTCTATTGTAGAATATTATTATATAATATATGTTGATATAGGTATCATGTGTGATGATTATTTATAGGATATATTGAATAATTTTTGTAAAATAAGTAGCCTTTGTATATAATCTCAAAATACACTAAACCTATAAGCTCAGGGGTGTGATTTTTTATTATATGTAATGACTTTTCAGGGTAAAATATTATAATTTGAATATATGTTTTGGTTTGTTCATCTTAGTTTGTATCATACCAAGGATTCATTAATTTTTGGGGATTACTTTATGATGAATAAGTAAATAAAAATTATGCAAACCTATGTTGAGCCAAAATTATTACCAGAAGATCCAATAGCTTCATAATTTTAACCTAATATTTTATAGGTTGAACTAAAGGTGTAATAATTTAAAACATTATATGATTATTTACTAAGGATATTATTTTTTGAATTCTCATATTTTTTTTGTTTTTGTTGTTCGTAGTGAGTAACTTAAGAGTATGAAAATTGAGATCCTAGTAAAAAAAATTATTATAAAAGCTTTTATAAAAAGAACCCATTTTAATAAAAATAGCTAGTTAATAAAAATTGTATAAGTATATAGGTTATATTATTCAAATAATTTATCAAAAATGTGATTGATTCTCTGTTAAAATAAACATTAAATTTAGTTTAACTATTGAAACCAAATAACATATTCGAATTATTTTTATATTCATAAATTGTAACTAAATATTAAAAAAAGTTTTGTTTCATATTAAAAAAAATATGTATACTTTTATATTTAAAATATATAAAAAAACTAATAAAAAACATATAATAAATAAATAAAGGATTTATTCTACAGCTGAGACTTAATCCCTTAAACTTAGAAATCAAATGCTGCCAAGCATATTAATATAACAATAAATAGATCCACAACCTCAATTGGATTTTAAAATTAACATCACACCAGGATATCTAGAAAGAAATCATATTCCATAGTTTTATGTAGGATGAAATAAAATACTTGGATACACAAGACCTATTCCATGGTTATTTATGGGAATACAGTAAACAATTTTAAGATATGTTTCAATCACACTCTAGTTTAAGCATGAGAGATAGTGTATACAGTTGAGAAAATTATAACAACACACTTCTCAGATATAAATCATTGAATGGAATGAGAAAAAGATAGACAGATAGAAAGTGTTATAAATCTTGGACTATAATTCTACAGTTGTTTTGAGTCCTTAGTTTATTCTTTGGAAAGATCTTGAACAAGATTCATGGTATATTTAGAAAAATAGAGTGTTATTGTATGAATTATCATAGAAATCCTTTATTATTCACTATGTAACATCCAATGTTATTAGTATCTCATCATAATCCACCACTTCATGATCAAATAAACCCTTTTAAAGAGATATTCATCAAAAATATCCATTGGATAATAATCAACCTTTATTAAATGAACTGATTCTTCATTTAATAGGTCAAACTTTCCATTAGAGATTTTAAAAGCTTGACTATTATGTTATACATGGTAATATTCCTTCACATGAAGTACATTTATCTGATAACACATCAACTTTTCATGGTTATATGATGTGGAAAGTTTGTGCGGTTAGTTTATCACTTCATACATTCACCTCATTTGAATATGCAGTCAACTCTACCCTTCTTGTAGTCTGCTCATGACTATACGGTGAGATTATTATTTGTGTGGTCACTACTTTATGAACCTACTAACAGTATATTAATTTATGAAAATTTATACATACCTTGGTATGGGAAATTGATTTATTCACGTAGTCAAGTATTTTCCTTCTAATAGTTAGGATACATTCTTCAAGCAGCAATGTGATTTTCTTCATGCAGTAAGGTGATTACTTTGAAAATTTTAGTTCATTTGACTCATGTTAATCAATTTATATACATACAATATGGTGAAACATGATGTTTGTTAATGTCATATGGTCACTTGAACTTCACATGATATGGTGTTGAGGTATTCTATTTACATAGCCATTTTTTCAATTTTTTCCCATTAGATATTTTCTTTTATAAAACATAAAGACAATGAATAACAAGATAAAAATTATTTGGGATAATTAAAATAAGGAGGTACTGGTATAATATAAAAATATACCCCTTTTTTGATCACAAATTTTTTCATGTAAATTGAAATGAGATGAATTCATGGAAGGAATATTTGTAATAGATAGAAATATCTCTAATGAGTTTCTGAAATTATGAAAAGAATTTCCAAATTCTGGGAATGTTAATTTTCTATCATTGTACACAAATTCCCCCATTTTCACATTATTTATTAAATTATTTCTAATTTTTAAAAATTATCTATTTTTTCATAATATTCAAAATAAATACGGATAGAATAGGGGAAATAAATAGAAAATATCATTAATATATCAATAGAGATATTACAATATAAGAGTACAATAAAAGGAAAAAATATACCAATAAAAAATCTTTATCAAAATATGACTGAGGCTTATCAATTATATCTATAGGAAAGATATGATCCTTTAAATTGGAAGTAAAAGCAATATTATAAGTAAATGTGGGTTCTCTAATAACCAAACACCTAGAAACAGGTCTTAACTACAAGAATTCTTGTGTAGGAGTGAGGTAAAATGGATTGATTATACAGATTGTTATAGGATAAGAAAATGAAATATCTTAAAGAGAAAGAATAGTAGTAAAATATGTATAAATGTAAGGTTATATTAATTGGGTAACCTCACTAACAACACCACAACCATGCTCAAATTCATAAAGTAAATCATAGTGATCTCCATGAAGGCATCCAAAATATGGTTCATAGCTTTAAGAATCTCATCTTGGGAATTAAAATCATAAGTTTGTGGGGTATTATTCAAATCCAAAGAAAGGGTTCTAAACATCCATTTCAAATATGTAATTGTAATTATCCTAGAGTGATAATAATAAATTTCCCTTTTGATTGAATCTCTATCTTGACTAGCTTGTTGAGCATCCTCACGAACTGAAGTGGAGGTCTTAGATGGATGGCTTTAATACCCATCATAAAAAATATTCACAAATATTAGTGAATTCTACATATAAATAATCCAGGTCATACCAAATGGATTATATGATTTTTCCTTCATCAACTAGAGGAGAATATGACATAGGAGCTTCCTGAAACAATGCATTCATGAATATATGGTCCAATTTAATCATCATATCTAATTAATCAAATTCAAGAGAACCCTTATAATCAACTATTTAACTAATATAATTTTTTATCATTTCTAGTATGAAATTAAATTTATGATGTAGATGATTTGCGACCCTTACACCACTTCAGAATGATCCTATTTTCTCACATTGTTTAGATAGTTTTGACATTTATAAAAAAACATGTTAGTGTATCTCCAATATATGATTTCTGGATTAAACTATGGAATCCTTAGTTAAATATTATGAGGATGGAATATAAGTTTACTGAGTAGAAGGATATGGATCACTACCTGAATTCCTAGCATCTAAATTAGAAAAAATATCTTTTAGACTATGTCTCATAATATAGTTCTCAACTCTGGAATAAAATTCATCTATATCATTATCTGAATCTTCAACAATATCTTTATGATCAACAAACTGATATGTTTCAATTATCTCATGAATATTATCTTTTGGAACCAAATATCCTTATATGGTTCTCTAAATAGAATAAGTTATAGATCCACCATGCCCATGTGGACTGCCTCCATGAAATTCATTATCTAAAATAGGATAATTTAATACCATTACAATGTATTTAAGGGATGTCTCCCCCTAATAATGGAATATGTTAATGTTTTCCAAGGTTACTCCCAGAAATAGGAGATACCTATGAGTTATACCCATAAATGTTAGAACCAACAGATTTTTACAACATTGGATTAGCTTTAAAAGCAGTGTGAGTTTCTTCATTGAGATCAATATCCTATGTTTCTTCTTCTTTATCAGCTTCTAGTTCCTTAAAAACTTATTCTTATTTACATAATTGATTTTCTTCTTCAGTGGTAAAAACAACATCAATAGAATACTCTAAAATTTTATCAGGTTCATGACATATTCCTATTATATCCATTTGTCTAACTAGATATTTAATGGATTAAACTATTACTAAAACTTCTCTGAGTCTCTTACCCATTATAATTTCCATGTATTCCAGTTAACTTCAATATGATAACAGACCTTTAGAGTAAGGATAAATCTATCAGAGATAGTTATTTTATCATATTTTTGAGTAACTAGACTGTTGAACTCTAATATAGTATAAATTAACTTATGATGTGGTAAAGAAATAAAACATTAAGTATTCTTAGACATATTAAAAATGTTCTTAACAAAAAATATGAATATTCTGATTGAAACACCTATCTTTATTAAAAATAGGAAAACAAATAATGATAGCATAGAATAATAAAATATCTTTTTCTTAGAAAAATATTGTGCTTGATAAACATAACTAAGAGAGTGTATTCCCTATTCAACTCAATAGTAGTTGGTCTTCTATTAGTTCTATTCCCAATAATCTCATATAATGAATTCACAAACTCAACGTGCATTTGATTAATATAATATGATCTATGAATATCTTTATTTTCACCCATGTGCAACATGACCAAACATTTTTCCCAATGATTCGACAAGAATTTGATAACATCCCCATTAATACATGAATTTATATTATCCTTCTTATATTTAGAAAATAATTCAAGATTATTATAAAATTATTCAATAACAATCATATTGAAGGGTCTACCGTTCTTCTTAAACCATTCATCCCAACCTTGTTTCTGAATAATGTTTCACACTAGTGATTATCTTAACTTCAACCATTGAGTGTAAATTTCATTCTATGTTGAAACTGGATTATTAAAAATATGTGGATTAATTGGCTCGACTAAAATACTCGATCTAGATTTTAACTTCTTTGAATTATTCTAAGGAGGTGACTAAACTGTAAAAAATTATTCCAACAAATTCTTCATCTTTATCATTTTGATTCGAATTTAGATCACTAAAGGATCAAAATGGGGAAGTAAAACAGAGTAGTTTTAGATGATTTGGAAAGAGGTTTTAGATTAAAAAACATTCCTATTATAAGATCATAAAATGATAGAGGATATTTAAAGGAAAACCCATGTAATATTTCGGATTTTGATTGAAATTTTGTTTAAATCATTTTGTGATTAAAATAATAGTATACTTAATAGAAACCCCAAAAAATATTTTCAAAAAAATAAAAGAAAAAATAGTTATGATAAGTCTTATTACTATTTGATCTATAAATATAATTATCACGGTAGTCATACTAACCATAACTCATAGTATGTGTTTTAAATATACCACCAAAAAATCCTTGACAAGTAAATATTAACTCTATGAACATAAATTACGATAATCATAATGACTATAACAACACAAAAATTTTACCAATGGAAATTCCCATCATATAATTTTTTCATATATTATAAACCATATAAAATCACTATTCGAACACAACACAAACTTTATAAATGAATAATGAATTAAATATAAGGTATTTCTATAATTTATGGAACCTATCCCAATGAAATAGTAACTTGACCCTTAGAAAAGTAACATGACCATTTGGAATAGTAATTAAATCAATATAGTAGTAACCTCATATATAAAACTATTATTAAAATTTAGGAATCATATAAATGATAATGTGATATATTTATATCATAGTATAAGTAAATAAATATTTTTAAAATTATTAGTTAAGTGTTGGTATTTTTATAAAACATAAATAATTATTTATAATTTGATAGTTAATATATTAACTTAACTAAAAAATTATTTACATAAAATAGATTAATAAATTTACTTTTCTTGTCTTATTATAAAAAAATAATTTTATGATGCCTTAATTACTATTTCTATGTGTTATAAAATCAATTATAATTTTAAAATCAGTATATTCCAAGTAAATAATGATTTTATTTAAAAATTTAATTCCTAATATTTATAAAATTATATTGATAAAATGGACATCATTTTTTAATTCTACATTTTGAATAATATTTATGGAATATTTTTGTGATTTCTATAAAGTACTTGAATTTTTTATGAATAGTAAAATACGATAATTTATGATAAAAGATAAATAAATTAATTATTGAGTCATAAATGATGTATAGATTATATAAGCCCATAGTTTTGAACTATACTTCATTAATTTAACATATTTAGTTATAATTTAAAAACTATTCATATTCTTGAGACAAAATAATAATCTAATATATAAAATAATGAGAAAACCCCCCTCCCCTCCCCTATAAATACCACTCATTTTCACCTCTTCTCCTTGAAACTCCAAATTCTTGAAGATTGAATAGATTCCTTAAAATATTTCTCCCAACCCCACCCACACATCCCGTATCTCTTGGTCTCATAAAAATAAAAAATCCTTTACCCTAAGGAGGTTCTCGACGATGAGAAATTCATGAGGTAAAATCCACTTTCTTTTTCTTTTAATTTATTTCCAATTTAATTTTTTTTATCCTCTCCTAACATTAACATGTGATAGTGGAATGATAACTCTAGTATATTTTATATAATATAATTTTATTATGTTAATGGAATAATTAATCTTAAAATCACTTCCCACTCCCTTTTACTTTAAAAATGAAAATATTGTATGTGGTGTGTCCATCCACCGCAACGGTGGATGTTGTGTTTTCATTATTCACTAACTCCTTCAAGGACTTCCATAAATCCATAATTATGGTTAAAAAAGATTTTATTATATATAATATAATTTATATAATTTTCTTGAAGCAATAAATAAACTTTCTATTAAATAAACTGATATGAGTTCATAATGGTTGTAAAATCCTCTAAATAAATTAAATCATTTTCATTAACAATTTATCTAATAAATCATCTTCCTTCCATATAAAAAATTTTATATAAGAACATTTAATCTTATAAATGTTCATTAATAAAATATAATTTTAATTCTAGATAACATTTCTAATTTTACATGAGCTTTCATACTCATGTACAAGCAAACCGATCATCACAACCAAGAAAATGAACAATCTGGAATGATGAAATTAAACTCTATAACTCTTCAAAAATCCCATAATTGATAATAATAAAACTATAATAAATAAAATGCATGAATAAAAGGTTATTTATTATTTAATTAATGAATTATATTTTATTTTCTAGTATATTAAAGTGAAGAAATCATTCTGATATAAGGTTAGAGGATTCTTGAACCCAACTCTATTTATTTGGGTTTTCCCACTTTCACTCCAATTTTATTATGATTGTTCCTATAATGTTACTTAAATATAATTTCTTTTTTCATTTAATTTTATTTTCTTGGATTCATATGTTTCTAATCTTGTTTTATGACAAATACAATGTTTTTCCAAAAATAACTCTTCCTTCCAAAAAATCATCTACTTCTCGTGACACTATTTTTTCTTTACTCGTGATTGATGATTCTCATACCAAGTATGTTTTCCCTATTTAATTTGGGAGCCCCAAAGTTTATTCCTAAATTTATTCTTTTTGAAATGAAACCCATTTCATTCCAAGTTTTATTTTATATCCAAGAGTGATATATGTTTTTTGTGGCATGCATGATAACGTAAATGTTAAGATGTGAAAAGTGCGCCAGTAATTATATAGAGATCTAATGCATTGGGCAATAAGATTTATATCATGAGATAATGTTAAATATGGATGAACATGATTCTATAATTGTTCACAATTATGATTTTATGATTATGCACATATGTTATCTGTGAACATGATGCTAGCATTGTTCACAAATATGTCTCGTATTTGACCACTAAGATATGACGTTAAATTTTTATGAGTTACCACATTCCATGATTTTATATAATACTACAACTCATGATTATTATTATGATTTTATAATGATTATTTTTCTCACCCTTGTTTTGTGTCTCTTTTTCATCCTCTTACCAAGATTTTACAAGACCCCTTCTCTTGAAGTATATCTTCAGGTAAAAAATTATAATAAGGAGAAGAAGAGGGAAAATAAAACTCTAGAGAATAAATAATTAAATAAAAGTTTAGGTTTTATTATATAAAATTTATGTATGGTTTTAATTTTCCCAAGACACTAAACCTTTGGATCCTCGATTTGTAGCACTATTATTTTGATTATTTTTTAAAATGATGTAATAGTTGTGTAAGAAAAATGAGGGTTTCTATAGTGATCATGTGAGACAATATGATATAGAAACATGTTTTGATGGTATGGATTCTATAAGTATGAAAAAAATAAATTAATTTTTATCCTACTACCATGTGAAATATACATCACCATTATTTCCATCAAAACATTAAGAACATAAGTTAACAAATTTTATCATCTTAATTAATAACTAACACTTTATGCATAATTTTTCTTGCCTAATTCATGTCTAGTATATTTTATTCTCTCAATATTCAAATATTTGAAAACATATCATCTAGATGGTGTTTAGTGCCCATGAATTCAAGAGTTATATCAACTTTTGAGTAATGTTTTCTCAAAAAACAATGTCTTATATTAATTTTATTTCTCCCAAAATGATATATAAGATTCCTAGGAAAATTTATCACACTAGCGTTATCACATTTTATAGGTACATTCTAGAATTGATATCCCAAGTCTAGAAATGTATTTTTCACCCACAGAATCAATGCACAAAAATTTCTTGCAGCTATGTATTCAGCCTTAGTAGTGGATAATGCCACAAAGTTTTACTTCTTACTACACCATTATACTAGAGGCATTCCTGAAAAGTTTCATGTTCCAAAACCTCATTATCAATCTAACTTACAACCACCTAAATATGTATATGTATAACTGAAAAAATAAAATGACAATCCTCTTGAGTAAAATAATCCTATATTATTTTTAATTGATTGGTATTTAAAAATTATTCTCACATTTAATATTTGTGATTATTTTGGGTTTTTGTGAAAATGAATACACATACACAGACTATGTATAAAATCTGTCCATATATTAGTTAAGTATCATAACCATCTAGTCATACATCTATAAGTGTTTTGATCAACTAATTCCCCTACTTTATCAAGATCCAACTTTCCTTAAATACACATGGGAGTATCAAAACATTCCATACTATCCATACAAAATCCTTTTAAAAGGTATTCGGTGTAATTTATTTTAGATAATGTAACTACAAATTTATTTTTAAAAATTTGAATAGCAGTAAATCATTTTACCTCACCCTTAATAACAATTCAAATTCACATTTTATCATTTTTGGAAAATCAATACACAATGAGTTTCTTGATGATCCAAAAATTATATTATGAACATAAATTTTATTAACTAAAACATTATTTAGAATTATTTTTATAAATAGAGTAGGATAAAATATTTCTTTAGAAAAACCATTAGAAATTAGAGAATAATTTTTTATATAATACCTGGATCTAGAATATTGTTTTAAACCATATAAATCATCGATTAATTTTGAAATAGGATTTAGAAAATGAATATTTTCAAAACTAGGGGATTGTTAAACAAAAAAAATCTAAACAATATAACCATTTTAATAATTGAATCTTGAAAAAACTTTGATATAGTTTGAAATCTAAACGTGTTTCATAGAAAGATACATTCGGATGGTTTCCAGTCTATATACTATTTAAGGGGTTTACTCAAATCCAATACCTTCTTCTTGACTATATCCTTGTGTAACCAATCTCACTTTATACCTATCTACATTACATCACTAATAAAATTTGATTCTGAAACCCCATTTAGTTCCAATGGTCATAGTGTTTTTATGTCTATCTATAAGTACACAAACATATGTTCTTTATAATTGATAAAGTTATTCTTGAATTTCCATAAACCATAATTCATCATTAATTGAGTCATAGATGTTACTAAGTTCATGTTGTGATAAAAATTATTGATGTTCAACATGATTTCTAAGAGAATCTCTAGTCTATGTTCCTCTATTTTGGTCTCCAACTATAGAAACTAAGGGATTATATATTATAATCCTAATAGTTCTAGTAAAATACTGGATGGATATCCCATAATCATTTATAGGTTCAGGCATGGGTTATTGATTAGAACTGTATGACTTCATTATAAAAGCTCTGAAATAATTGTCATTAGGTTTAGAATTTATTTTCTGATTTGAAAAAACATCCTAATGATTACGTAAAAGGGTATTAGGCTCATGGGGATCTGTTTCATCAAATTTAACATTAATGATTCCTTTAAAATCTTAATTATTTTATTAACCACTGTATATTATTTACAGGAAGTTGAATATAAAAGGAAAATGCCTTCATCTCTTTCAGAAGAAATTTTTTCAAGATTCTACATTGAATTGAAAATAATGAATTTTCAACCAAAACCTCAAAATTAATTAACCATTGGTTTTATTAAATTCCATAATTCATATAGTATAGGTATAATTAAAACTCTATTAATTATATGACATGCTGTATTAATAGCTTGTTCCCAAAAATACACAAGTGAATCATACTCATGTATCATGGTCTATGAAATATATTGATGGGTTATATTTCTCCTCTCTACAACACCATTATATTATGGTGTCCTAGGAGTGTAAAACTTATTAATATAACCATTTTGTGTAAAAAATTATTCAGAATCTTTTTTTTTCAACCACACAACCATAATCACTTCTTAAAATTTTAATTTTAATTCCAATAATATTGTCTAAAAATTTATGAAACTTAGCAAAATAAGAACATGATTCACTATTGTGATCTAGAAATAATACCCAAGTATATCTATAGAATAAAAAAACTAGATAATAAAAATAGTGCTTCACATTTAAGCTTGAAACTCTAAATGGTCCAAATAGGTCCATGTGAACCAACACTAGGGGTTGAGATTTTGGAACTTCTTTCTTTGATTTTAAATAGATTTTTGATGTTTAATATTTTGACATGGGTTATAGACTTTATCATTTAGGAATTCTTGTTTTGGTAGATCCTTGTGAGTTGATTTTCGATCAGGAAGGCAAGTTATCCCTGAGGTTCGCCAAAATCATCAGTATCAAGAAAAGGGATGGTGGGGTTTCCTACTGCCTTTCCCTACCCCCCCCCCCCCCCCCCACAAACACACACAACTGGAGTGGGTTCACAAATTCTTCCACAAGTCGCAGTTGGGGAGATACATGCATGATCCTCTGCAGGTCAACCACATGAGCGGACCGTGCGAGGACAGATCATCCCCTTAGTTTGCCTGCCATTTCCCTAGGGAAACGTGTAGGAGAATTCCGGGAAGAGGGAGATTCATGTGTGAGATCAGTATCCTGAGTTTTTTACCCTGGTTTTTCTCTTCAAGGAAATACAAGAAGAAGGTGTTAATGATATGAAGACCCATTTTTTTCTTTTAAGACATTGTAATATTTCTACATATATTTCCAGACCTAGGAGAGGAGACGACGTGCGATTCCAAGGCCCGATGTGCCTAGAATAAATTCTATAAAAATATTATGTATATTTTATACTCTTCTTGAAATAAAAATTGCATACCTCTAAAACAGATACTCAGATCATAAATTGGATGTCATAGTTTAGTCCCGGGAATGGAGTTTACACGAGGTGAGAGATAACTTTTATCGACGTGGGTATTCTTAAGTAAAATCCAGGGAGGGAATTTTCAAAAATAAAATAATTATATTTAATATTTTTATATTGATATCTAAATAAAATAATATTTGTATGAGGAATCGGATTAGAAATCCAATATTTCCATTGATTTTGGAATGTGGTTTTTTTCTTGATCGCAACCAAAAGTGAAAGGGTTCATGGGGGTTCAAATTCTGAAACTACTGGAGGTTTCATATAAATATGTGTTTAAGGTAAATGAGAAAATGATGGCTGATTTCTCTCACAGAGACCAGTGAGAGATCCTCTACTCCTTCCAACAATGATTCAATGCCGAGTTCTTATTGGATCATGAAAAAACATCAGATCAGAGTAGATCAAAGCGTAGTGAACACAACAGAAGATCCAAAATCTAGGTATGACTTCACTTTCAGATTCCACACCTCCCCTATTAACGAATTAGTTTTTATTTTTGAATTATGATCATTTTTTCTACATTGATATTATTTTATGATTACCGAACTAACAACAACCATGGATCCTTTAATTTCTAAATCTCACATTCTTCATGTTCTTCGTCCATTCTTCATCATTAATTTTCACTACATTGAAACCATGACAAAACATGGGTCAAATCCTAGATCTATAAATCCCTTGATCCAAAGAGACCATATATGTGCTTGGTTTTCTCTTTCGGGATTCGAAGAAAGCGCAGCAGAAAGAGGAAGCAGAAGTTACTTTTCGAATAGAAAAAATTTTGATGGATATTTTAGAAGAGACTATTTATATGAAAATATCTTCACTAGGATCACTGATCTAGTTTTAGAATAAGTTTTGGGAAATTGGGGTGTTCATGGTGGTTCGTGAAAGGGACCACCGACACGGCGGACCATTGGGGCCCCACAAGAGAGCTGCATGAAGCTGTAGAGCCGCTAACCGCCACAAGAGCTGAAGCAGCGGGTTGGGCAATGGTGGAGCGGGCCAAGTCTTTGGGTTGGGAATTCAAACCACGATTACTAATAATTCGTGTTTCTGTTTGAAATGTCATTTGTGGAAACACACTCCTATCATTGAGACTGGCCTATTGAGGTTGATTTGAAAATTTTATGTTTTAGTCTCAGGGATTGGTGGAATGAATCTTCTAATAATAATAATAATATTATTATTATTATTATTATTATTATTATTATTATTTGAGGATTCTTGTACCAAACATAACATCTTCATATGACATCTGATTGATGTTTCGTTAACAATGTCATGACACTGAAATTGAGGCAGATGTTTCAAAACTAACTTCGAGCGATTAAATTAAAATCAAGGTGTGGACCCTATGAAGCCAGTTTTGGGCATGTTTCGGTGAAATTTTTCTTTTTCACCAGGTGTCTGTTTAGGTAAAATTAATAAAATATCCCATGTGTTTCCCCATGAGGATCACAATAGTGAAATCCATACAATGTGTTCTAGGATCAAGGCCTAAGCCCCATGAAGCACCCTTCGTGTACGATGCTAAGAGATGTGGCTTCTTCACGAGGAGACCATTTCATGAAAATAAATAGTAGATCCTGTTTTTTTTCACAAGGATTGTGATGGTGTGATCCATTTAGTTATTTGGTGTTGTTTGAAGAGGAATGTTGGTTGATTTATGTTTTTTCCCTTCTGATTAACAAATGAGAAATGTGTGCTCATCAGCCTTTTGGCTAGAGGTTCCATGTACTCTAGGAGTACTCTATCACACCTTGACTTTACTAGTTCATAGTTTTTTACATTATTATTGCTAGTTACATGGCTAGGCGATGAGGTAGGTTCACACCTAATGTATACCCCACACGAGTCATGTACTACATTATGAATCCTTTACCTATCATATCTGTTTTCGAAATCAGAATTTGACATTTGAGTAGCCTATCCTGAGTGTTTTCCCACTTAGAACAATATGGTTTCCCCTATAGTGGCTTTTGAAATATGACGTGATATGTCTTGGGTGTGATGCCTATTTGAGGCGATGTTCACTAATAGTTACGGTCATGTGATGAAATCAGAGTATTCTGAGAGTGGAACCCTCCATCTAGTCTATGGGTGGATCCTCGATGACACTAGATTAGAACACTTAGGTTTATCTGGCCATGGTTTCTTGAAAAAACTAGAGTGGAACCCTCCTATCGGGATGGCCATGGGTCCTCGATAACATGAGAGTTGAACCCTCCTACCAAGCTGGTTATGTGTTCTCAACCTTTTTATAGTGGAAACCTCTAGCCGAGCTGGGTATGGGACCTCAACCATTTCAGAGTGGAACCCTCCAAATGGGATGCGTATGGTCCTCAACCATTTCATAGTGTAACCCTACAATATGGTTGGGAATGGGACCTCGACATTGATTCATGAACTATTGACTATTTAAATCAGTGAAGAGACATGTTTTGACATACCTTTTTACTCATAAAAAAGAGGGATGCTTTTCCACTGAGGTGGAACTTTGTGAAACGACCTAAAATCAGGTGGGTGAGACAAAGCCTCCCAAAGTAGTTAGTATTAAGGTGGGTTGATTGAGTCCTTTTGACTTTCCTATTTAGGGAATACGTGAGGGATGTTGGGTATCATTGGTGGTTACTTCTAAAACAATAATCTACTCTTCATGTTGGACTGAGCTATAATATGGAGATCACCTTACACTCTCATATGGTCTTCTTTGGTTGAGTGTATATATATATATATATCCAATATATGTACCCACTCCTTGGGTTTTGGATACTCTCTTTCCAGTAGAGGTAAAGACATACGGGGTATGCCACATGTTTTCTATATCCAGATTCTCATGGTTTGACATGTCTACTCTCTAACTATAGGTAGTGATTACTTGATGAGAAGTTCTTATCCTTCCAATTTATAGCTCCTTGATTTTGGATGAGCATAGATCACTATCTTGTTGGGTTGAGTTGTACTAATTTACTATAAATGGTTCCATCTACTACTTCCCTCTTCAGTTACATCTCTTACAAATCCCTTTTCACCTGTTCAAGGAATCCTACTGGGTTTTTATATACTCACCCCTACATGGGATTTTCCCACATGTTTTGTTCAATATGTTGTTGACAGGAAAGTTGATCATGACTCCAAAGGAGCTTAGGGATACGTGGTGTTTGGACCATGTCTGGTGGTCAGAGCTTGGGATCTAGAAGAAGGGCTCTCTCAGCTGTTTGATTTACTTTTTTCAGTTACTTCCAGGTTGTGGAACTTTGTTGGTTGGGTGTGTATTTCTTATTTTTCCTTTTAGTATACATTAAATCACTTGTACATGTACTTTTTAGAGGTTGATGCATGTTTTATCATATTTATATACCAGTGTTTAATCTTTATTCCCTCATCCTCTTCACTTTTTCATTTATTTGGCTACATGTGTGTGTAAAAGTACTTAAGCAAAGGCCTCCCTGAGTTTGTTGTGCCTTCGACACTTGTCAACACCCCTAGCCTATGGAGACAGGCTTAGGGTAGTTGTGACTCATGCCCCGGCATGGGTCGGGTCGTGACACCATTAATAAAAACACATTAAATATCATCCCAAAACAAATTTATCAACAAGAACATAATCTTTAAACCACCCTAAAGACATGAAGGACTATCAAATTCCAAAACAACTCAGAAAAAAAATTCCAAAATATGAGAAGACAAACCACAAAATTGTTGGATATAAAAACACTACAATTTACCTTCAAATAATCATTCAATAGAAAGAAAGATTGGTGGGTTGTATACTGACCAAGAGAATCTCATGGTCCTCACGCATGCACGTTCTAAATCCACATCTGGATCCCACCTCATGTAAATTTGGGCACTCATCCACTTGTACCATTGACCTTCCACCTTTCTATACATACCCATGCATGTGATTACTCGTGGAAATACCATGATTCAAAAAAATGATTTTCCACTTTCCAAAACAAAACATTAAACCCACGCCTTCCACTCCTTGATTTTATTCCAATTTCAAACATTAAAAAATATTACCAAAATTCACTGACAACTAAATCAAAAACCATTTCAAGTAAAAATTATTTCCAAACTCTACACATAAATTCCAAAACATTTTACCCATTTCAATACACTTTTGGTTGAAAAAAAACCCCACATCATCCACAAATATTTAGTTAAAACTCATCTCTTTTCATTTAAAACTTGTTTCCAAAACCCTTTCAAGAATAAAATTAATTTACCAAATGGCCAATTTTTTATAAAACTCGTGTTTTTATTATAAAAATATAATCCCGATATTCTCATCACTATTTACTCAAAACCATTTTAATAAAATATATCTTTAAAAGATTTATTCAAAACAATTCTAAAACATTTTTCCACATTTCGAAAATCAAACCATTCCCTTCTTAAAATATTGTTTTCCTTATTTCTATATCAAGGGTTTTCAAAATAATTTTTAGAACCCATAGAGACATAACATAATTCAATAGGAATATAGTTCTATTGGGTGACTGGGACATATGGTTTGTGGCCATATGCTAGTCACACCACTGCCACAGAAAGTGTTCTTAGACCATGTCCCCAAATCCATATGGCTTTCCATGCCCTGTGAACTCACTAAGACCATTTTCCTAACTCCCATTTCATTTCCCAAACATTGAAAATCCACAATAACAAAGAAACCCAGATGAAACCCAATTTTCCCTAGTATCTTGAGTCCCATTATGAGGTGTCCTAGCCAGTCACCATACTCATAACCTGGATGTCATGTCCTGATAACCATAGCTTCTCTCTTCTCAAACACTTCCCAAAGAAACAAAACACAAAAACTTTAACCTACTTTTATACCAATTTTTTCATGAACTATGTAGGGATGTCATCTGAACTAGCACCCGACCCTATTTATCGCATGGCCTGAAGGGAATTCCTGATACCTGCATGCTAGAAACAAGTGCCCGAGTATCAACAACGCACATTGGGAATAATTTCACTCCATTACAAAAACATAAACAACCAATAAATATAAATAAACCAAAAATAAAAATATACAGCCAAAGATAGCATAATTTATTTTTATAGATTTAACATCTAAAGCTTTAACCAATATAAAAGATAAAAAAACAGAAAAATGGATATGAAAAAAATGCCAACAACCTCCATGTGATGAGAGGGGTGTCACCCTCAGGAATCCACCACTAATGCCAATAACAAGGATCACTGGAAACCTATTCCACATTCATTGCAATGAAACATCTTTCCATTACCAACCAATAAACAAGGTCTACATATACCCAAGGATGGATGTAGGGTGTGAGCCAAATCCCATTAGGATTCCACCTAATGAAAACAATTCCATTATAAAACATAAGATGATAATTTAACATGAACATTTATAAAAAACGGCTTTTAATACATTTCTACAAAAACATTTTATGGAAAACTATTATCAATTGAACACTATAAGAAAAACCAATTTCACAATAAAAAATTAAAAAAAGGAATTTCATAAATAAATCACAAGTTCTATCATAATATGATAGTTGTCACCACACCATATATGAAATCTATCACAGTACAACACCATGGGTAAATCTCTAAGGTTAATCTAGCTTTATTAGGACTCTCAAATCTTGTATCTCTATGTAGGGTGTGGTATAAATCAAAATCACATATTTCTCATGCATGTTCCACTGTGAGGGGTAACCCCATGGGATTAGTGGTCTTTGATCATCATCATAGTATTGTTTGTTTTGTAATCATCTATCCAACTAAGGGAAACCTGGACTTTTCCACTTCCAAATCAGTAGTGTACTTCAACTAGTCAGCCTACCTAGATACATGGGATTCCCTTGTGCTCAATCCCATTTCACATGTCACATAAACCACCACATACACATACACAAGTCAAACAATTCAACACACAAGATATTCAACAACATTCATGAAAAAAAACAACTTTTAAAACCGAAGACACACCAAAACTATTTCAAAACAAGTTTCACACCACTTACACAATTTTTTGAACACACTACCTAATTTAAAAAACACATCCAACATTCACAAAAAGGGTTCACACTTTAAAAACACCCAATTCCTTTTAGAAAAACCCTCTTTCGAAATCACACATAAAATCCATTTCAAAATGGGTTTCGCATCATCTATACATTTTTATCTAAGACATTCCAGCCATAAATCAAAATGGAACATTTGAATCACGCATGGAACATAGCCCATTTTCATTAAAAAGTCTATTCTCAATAACAAACACCTTGAATATTTTCAAAAACACTTTTCACACCTCATATATAATATATATAACATGAATAACATAACAAAACAAGAATATTAAACTCACCAAACAATGTTTAATCATGGAACCACCTACCTTGGGTGAAGAAACATTCAAAATCTGATGAGAAACCACAATCACACCTCAACCGCATCCTAGGGAAGAAAGATCAAAACAAAAAACATCAATATTGAACCCAAAATATCAATTTCTAACCTTAAAAATGACAACCTACCAACTGGAGAAGTGAATCACAAAATAAGATGGAGGAAACCTATCACGAACCGAGCCAGATCACCATCCGACCCAGTGCCCGACCCGGTCCGCGACATGGCCCGAAGGGCATTCCCGATCCCCACGGGCTGGCACAAGTCCTCGGGTATCAAAACTAACCCATGGGAACAATTTACCTGAAATAGTATACACAAAACACTACCAAGATAAATAAAATCAAACCTGGAACTGACAACCAAACAGACCCTTAAACTAAAATTAAATTAAAAGGTTTAAAACATGAGCCAACATCCAATAATAAACAACAACAAAAGAAACTAAAACTCTAACTCAAACCTCCAAGCAACACAAGAGGTGCCACGTTCACATACCACAACCACCAAACTACATGAGGAGGCCATCAACGACCAAATCCATCATCGCTGAGCTCAACACTTCGACCTGGAATACAAAAGAAACAGAATCTACATACACCCAAAGGTGTATGTAGGGTGTGAGCCGAACGCCCAGTAGGATGTCACCCAATAAAAATGTTCCATGCATAATTATTAAATGAAAAATACATTTTCAGTTTTAATCAAAGCATAGAATTAAATGCTTGAATAGTTTTAAAGAAAAGAGTTTTTAGGAAAATAGTTTGAAATGGTACAACTTAAATTAAAAAGAAAGACAAACCCTTACTTTTTAAAATTACCAAAACGTCACACCGAAAAGCGTAAGGTAACCAATGAGCACTAATAAGGGAGAGGTCTCATGGGTGTTAGTTAGATTGGGTCCCTATATCTTCGTGTCTCGGTGAAACGTGGCTTAGAAGTCCACAACCCTCAGAAAACGTGGCTTATAAGGACAAGACCCTCAGAAAACATGGCTTAGAAGGCCACGACCCTAAGAAAATGCGGCTTAGAAGGCCAAGACCCTCAGAAAATCTTATGTTTAGTTAGTGTTGCAATCGTCAGTCCTGCCAAGGAAACCGGGTCGAGTCCCCCCCCCCCCCCCAGAACACTATCCCACTAGTCCAGTCCACCCTCCTAGCTACCCAGGCTTCCCAGTTTGTGCTCAAACAAGTTTCAAGTTCATGTCACACGTCAAACTTATGCATAAAATCCAAACAGGGTACTTACACATGAAGAATCAATATTTTCACACTCAAACCCTCTTTTAATGTCATACACACACCAAAAGTGTTTTCAAAACTCAATCTGCATAGGTTACGTACCCAGTTAAACCATTCGCACAAATAAAAAATGCTTATCATTAAGGAAACCACCACTTACACACATAAACACCATTTTGATATAAGACACACACCAAAACGTTTTTCAAACTTGTTTTACACCATTTTCATAATTTATTACACCACTTAAAAACATAAAGCAGTAGTAAAAGAGTGTTATAAGGCTTTGGTACACACTAGAATAACTAGTTATAAATTCAAACGCATTCCAACATCACACGCACTCAAATAAAGTTTTAAAGTGTAACCTACACCACCAAAAGGTTTGATGGAAACCCCTTACACCATATGAAAAACACACATTCATAAACCAGATAATATAACAAGCCAAAAGTAAAAGCTTATAAAACAATTTAGAATAAATTGCTTAGCGTTAACTTCTAAAATTAAGCAAAAACTTCTTTTACGAACAAACGCACCCGACACCATGTTAGAAAAACAGTTCACACCACTTGCACGACTTAATAATATAACTGCACAATTCAAAAGTCACTAATAGAATTCTTAGCAGAAAACACCAAATAATATGAACAATCTTCTATAAAATTTCAATGTAAATCAAACTTCAAATAAAACCAACTTCACACAACCTAAATTAATTAAATAAAATGATAAACAAATTAAGCATTGCAAATTAATTCATCATATAACAATTAAATGGGGAACCACCGAGCTTGGTGTAGCAGACTTCACAAATATGGTGCGCAAAGACCGTCACACACCAACTGCAACTCAAACAAACCCAAATTGACCCTAAATCAAATAATTGAACCAAAACATCAAGAATTAACCCTAAAATTGGACACCCATCCTGCTGAAATCATAAACCCCAAAAACAAGAACCAAACACTAAGGAAATGAGAGGAGAATGACCTTGTTGGGAGGGGATTTGTCTACCGAAGTGGGTTGCGCAGATCGAGCATGGGAGCAGGGGTGTGACTGGTCTGGTGTGAGGTGGAAAAATAGTGCCGACGTGAGCTGGCCATGAGGTTGGGCGGCGGTGCGAGCAGCCTGGTGAGGGGGGGCTTCGTGGAGACAACACGAATGGGGGAAGGCCGGCCAGAAGGGATGGTATGGCGACTGGAAGGGAGAAACGGTGCAGCACGTCTGGAGGTGAGGATGAAGGGAGGAGGGAAGTCCGACAGTGCTACAAGATCTCAGCCGGGAAGCTTGATGCGCACCAGGTGGGAAGCCGGAGGGTGAGAGAAGGGGCTGGTCACGGGTCGCGTGACTGTTGTCGAGCAGTGCGAGGGTGCCTGGGCAGGGGGGCGACGCCGACCAGCCATGGGATGGGGGTGCACACCATGGAGAAGTAGAGAGGGCCTGGTCGTGATGGGAATAGGGGAAGATGGTGCGCTGAAAAAAATGGGGGGGGGGAAACCCTAACAAAAGAAAGAAATGGGAGAAAAAAAATAAAATAAAATAAAAATAACACTAAAAGAAACAAAACTAATAAAAATATTAATAGTATTAATAATAGTATTTATAAACTAAAACCTTAATAATAAAAATAAGAATGAGAATAAAAAAACTGTGTAAAAAAATTATATCCTCATAATGATAACATTAATTAAAATGTCAACAATTTTATTGAGAATAACTAATGGTGATAATAATAATAATGTAAGGTGATAATAATAATAATCAAATTTATGATATTAGTAAAATTGATAACAACCTAACATAATATTAATATTAATAATAAGTATTACCATATTAATAAAATAATAAATTTTATAGTCTTAGTTAATAATATTATTATTATTAAACAATATTATTATTATTATCATTAAAAAAATTCATAAATTTTATTAAACATCTTATTTTCATTTATTTTAATTTCATAACTCATGATCATTTTATTATTCCTTTATGTTTTAACTCATTTCTGAAAGCCGGGCAGACCGTGCGGTCTCAGAACCGTGCCCTGCCTGTACGTCCAGTGACGCAAAACCCAAAACACTCTTAATAATAATAATAATAATAATAATAACAATAATAATAATAATAAGATAATAACACACTTAATATACTAAATAGTAAACTATACAATAATCAATTTAATAAAATGGTAACAATAAAAATAGTACTCTCAATTAAATTAATGTCCAAGATAATAATAATAACAATAATAATCTCAAGTGACATTAGTATTGTTATTATTATTAAAACCATTCGTAATTCATTTTAATTTCATTAATTGATCATTAGAAAGGCACGCGGGGAACCAGGCAAGGCCGTGCAGTGACCCAAGCAAGGCTGCGCGGCTTCGACAGCGACATGCTGAATGCTGTCAAGGCCAAAATGTGCGTTTTTTTGAATAAGAACTCAAAATTTTAAACCCTCTCCAACCCATATCCCGATGAAAAATTTAAATGGACAGAAAAATAATAAAATAAAATAAATTTGAAGAATTCAGAGTGTGAAAATTCTCCCAACCATAAATCTTTCCATCCCCAAAAAGCCACAACAAGGATGGAACCCCAAAGTAGAAAAAAAAACCCCTTTATATGGCTAAAAGAGGATCCCCACAAACAACAAGAGAGAAGAGGAAAATGCGTCGTGCTTAGAGAAAGTGATTTAAATTACAACCTCAATAAAATCACAAAAGACTTCCTAATATGTGTCAGTCACCCCAAAGAGCTAGAACACATCCAGTTGACTGATCAAGGAAGGAACATAAAAAAGGCCATCATGGGGAATCTTGACGAGGATCTCCACCATTAAGAGCCTACCAATGCCCAAGGAGAGACTGGAAAACTGACACGGGGTGGCCCGAGAAGACTCTCGACCATTAAGATGATGGCCAACACTGATTCATTCCAGAAACATTTAAATGAGACCTTTCATGGGTCTCCCAACTATTAAAACTGAAGAGAGATACAAGAACTTCTAAAATTTTCCTGACAGTGACCAACCACCCCACCACAAGGGGCGAGGAGGGAGGGGCCCATCTACCGGGGTATCAAAAGAAAGACCCAAGAAAACTGGCATCTCCACATCCCTGGATGAGCCCTATTCAACTTTGATACTGATTTACCAAACATACTCATAAGGACCAATAAAGTGGTTACATCCAGTGGGACGCAACCCCCATGACATTAAGGCAACGAGATGAACATGCCTCCACATAGTCACGGAAACCTTACGCAGCTAGACAGTTCGTTCAGAACAGAACAACCATAGAAACAATTTAAACTGCATCTACTTCCCACACTGATGGTAGAAATAAATTTGGGGTCCCATACACTCTCGGGGTTCCTGAACACGCACTAGCTTCACTCCGAAGCCTATGGCTAGAGCACTGATGTTTGAAGCATCTTCTGCCTCGCAGTCAAGTATTGAAGACTCCTGAATGGAGCTTCTCCATTTGGTGTCACACGCAACCACACTACAATCGAGACAAAACCAGCAAACACAACACATTATGACATCTAATTGATCATACACAGAACATTCACCAACACAAGAGCTGAAATGGTGCATGTGCATCACCCTTTGTCAACCTGAATGAGAACACGACACCAGAAATCGTCACATAAACATGACCATTTCTATTGAGAGGAACATTTTATGGAGAGTGACTTCAAACTGATTATTAAACAACATGTTATTCCTGCAATCGACTGTAGCATCCCCATGTGACTGGGTCTGCCACACTAGTGGACTAACGTAGACCCTTTCTTAAACGAAACCAACAAAGGACCAAAGGTCATTTAGAATAGTGGCCCACACCGACCACTCCAGGCTGCTTCCACCTTTCCCCACTGGAATCTCCTTCACCATTTCCAAACAGGACATTAAAATTAATGAGGTCAAACCTCACCCTTGACTATCAAAGAGAACTCACATTGTAAGACGTCACCAAACATGACCCTTTCATCCAATGAAAGTACTACAAAGCCCTTCAAGACACTGGTCAACACTGATAATTCTCAACCGCCTTCACCCTTCCCTGTTGGAATTCCTTTCTCCACTTCCAGGGGAACCTTCAGATCGTTAACGATGTCAAACTTCATACCTAACAACCAAGACAACTAAAAGAGACCAAAGTCCCCTTTAACTTCTCTCATGTCTTTCATCCCACTGTGAGAGGATCCTCTTAACTAAAAAGAATAAGGTACAAACATATCACTATTGATCAAAAGGGAGAGTTCTTATTTTAATCAACTGGAGGGTTATCCAACAGCGAATTACCTATGGCCACACTTTAATCGCATGTTAACGCTTTATGTGGGGCGTGCACTAGTCAAGAAGGAAAACCATGGACCCCATCAAACTAGTCTAATGACCAATATGTATCACAAGAGAACACTAAGCGTGCATGGGGAACCACTATAAGGGCTTCCCGAAGCACTTTTTCGACGAAAACATTAACCACACGCTTGCACTCCAACATAAAAATAATAATTCAAAATCAAGACACAAATCAGTTAAAAAGGATCCTCAGCTCGAAATGCCTAACACAAACCATTCCCAAAACACAAGGACACAACACATGATCACCAGTTATTTAAAACAAAAAATTATCATTTAACAACACTTAAATGTTTTGAAAATAAGTAAAGCTATTTGGTTATGCAAAAACCAGTGGTATCCCATGGGCCTCGCACACGCATGTTCCTATGCCACACTAGCACCCACCTCACATCCATCCAGGAACTCATCCGATCGTGCCATTAACCCTTTCTCTTTCCATATACACCCATGCATGTGATTTCCCATGAGAATACCAAGGATCAAAACCAAACCTTTCCATTTTTTGAAACCAAAACATCCAACCCACAATTTCCCATACCTTTCGCATCATTTTATTTTTAAAGCGCTTCATTTAAAAACTTTTTTTTCAAGACCAAATCAGTTTTACTTAAAAACCAGACTTCCACAATTCCAAAACAAAGAAACGAGGAATGGTGAATGTGAAAACTAGTGTTAGCGGGTGACTGGAACATATGGTTGGTGGCCATACACCAATCACAGCACCGCCATTGAGAGTATTCTAGGACAACATCTCCAGATCCACATGGCTTTCCAGACCCTGCGAGCTCACTGGGACCACTGACCCTACTCCCTTTTCATTTACCCTAAACAAGATTAATCAGAAGGACTAACGAATCGTACAAACTTCAACTTACTTTGGTAACTCGAGTCCCGCCACGAGGTGTGCTGGCCATGAACATTACTCCTAGTCAGGATGTCAAGTCCTAACAACCTTAACTCCAACCTATCGTGACTCTATCCCAAAATAACATGACTCAAGAGAAAAAACCTCCTCTGATACCATTTTGTCCGGAACCGAGCCGGATCGCCATCTGACCCAGCGCCCGACCCGATTCGCGACATGGCCCAAAGGGCGTTCCCGATCCCCATGGGATGGCACAAGTGCTCGGGTATCAAAACTAACCCATGGGAACGATTTACCTGAAATAGTATACACAAAATACTACCAAGATAAATAAAATCAAACTGGGAACTGACAACCAAACAGACCCTTAAACTAAAATCAAATTATAAGGTTTACAACTTGAGCCAACATCCAATAATAAAAAACAATACAAGAAACTAAAACTCTAACTCAAACCTCTAAGAAACACGAGAGGTGAAAAATTCACACACCACAACCACCAAACTGCATGAGGAGTCCATAAATGACCAAATCCATCATTGTTGATCTCAGCACTTCAACCTAGAATACAAAATAAACAAAATCTACATATAACCAAAGGTGTATGTAGGGTGTGAGCCAAAATCCCAGTAGGACGTCACCCAATAAAAAGGTTCCACACATAATTATTAAATGACAAAAACATTTGCATTTTTAATCAAAGGAAAGAAGTAAATGCTTGAACAGTTTTAAGGAAAACAGGTTTTAGGAAAACAGTTTCAAATGGAACAACTTAAATTAAAAAGAAACACACACCCTTACTTTTTAAAATAACCAAAACGTCACAACAACAAGAATAAGGTAACCAATGAGCACTAATAACGGAGAGGCCTCATGGGTTTTATCTAGCTTGGGTCCTTAGATCTTCGTGTCTCGGTAAAACGTGGCTTATAAGGCCACGACCCTCAGAAAACTTGGCTCAAAAGGCCACGACCCTCAGAAAACGTGGCTTAGAAGGCCACAACCCTCAGAAAATGTGGTTTAGAAGGCCACGACCCTCAGAAAATCATATGTTTAGTTAGTGTTGCAATCGTCAGTCCTTCCAGTGAAACCGGGTCGAGTAACCTCCAGAACACTAGCCCACTAGTACAGTCCACCCTCCTAGCTACCCGGGCTTCCCAGTTTGTGCTCAAACAAGTTTCAAGTTCATGTCACATGTCAAACTTATGCATAAAATCCAAACATGGTACTTATAGATGAGGAATCACCATTTTCAAACTCAAATCTTCTTTTAAAACCATACGCACACCAAAAGGGTTTTCAAAACTCAATTTTCATAGGTTAGGTAACCAGTTAAACCATTCGCACAAATAATAAAAATGCTTATCATTAAGAAAACCACCACTTACACACATAAACACTATTTTGATATAAGACACACACCAAAACGTTTTTCAAACGCGTTTTACACCATTTTCATAATTTATTACACAACTTTAAAAAAACATAAAGTAGTAGTAAAAGAGTGTTACAAGGATTTGGCACACACTAGAATAACCAGTTATAAATTCAAACGCATTCCAACATCACACGCACTCAAATAAAGTTTTAAAGTGTAACCTGCACTACCAAAAGGTTTGATGGAAAACCCTTACACCATATAGAAAACACACTTGCATAAACCACATAATTTAACAGGACAAAAATAAAAGCTTATAAAACAATTTAGAAGAAATTGCTTAGCGTTAACCACTAAACTCAAGCAAAAACTTCTTTTATGACCAAACACACCCGACACCATGTCAGAAAAATAGTTTGCACCACTTGCATGACTTAATAAGATAACCGCACAATTCAAAATCCACTAATAGAGTTCTTAGTAGAAAACACCCAATAATATAAAAAATATACTAAAAAAATTCAATGTAAATAAAACTTCAAATAAAACCAACTTCGCACAAAAAAAATTAATTAAATAAAATTCTCAAGAAATTAAGCATTGCAAATTAATTCATCATATATCAATTAAAGGGGGAACCACCTACCTTGGTGTAGCAGATATCACAGATATGGTGTGCAAGGACCGTCGCACACCAACTTCAACTCAAACAAACCCAAATAGACCGTAAATAAAACCATTGAACCAAAAACATCAAGAATTAACCCTAAAATTGGACACCCATCTCGGTGAAATCCTAAAACCACAAATACAAGAACCAAACACTACGGAAATGAGTGGAGGAGGACCTTGCCAGGAAGGGATTCATATGTGGAAGAGGGTTGCGTCGATCGAGCAGGGGACTAGGGGTGTGACTGGTTTGGTGTGAGGTGGAAAAATAGTGTGGACGCGAGCCAGCCAGGAGGTCAGGCGGTGGTGTGAGTAGCCTGGTGAGGGGGGGGGGGGGGGTCGGGGCGACAACGCAAATGGGGGTAGGCCGGCTGGAATGGATGGTTCGGTGGCTAGCAGGGAGAAATGGCACGGGGCGTCTGGAGGTGAGGATGAAGGGAAGAGGTAAGTCTGACGGTGACATAGGATCTTGGCCGGGAAGCTTGATGTGCACCAGGTGGGAAGCCGGAGGGAGAGAGAAGGGGATGGTCGTGGGTCGTGTGAGTGTTACCGAGAAGTGAAAGGGAACCTAGGCAGGGGGGGCAACGCAGATCATCCATGGGAGGGGGGTGCACACCATGGAGAAGTGGAGAGGGCCTGGTCGTGAAGGGAATTGGGGGAAGATGGTGTGCTAAAAAATGGGGGGTAAACCCTAACAAAAGAAATAAATGCGAGAAAAAAAACTAAAATAGAATAGACATAAAACTAAAAGAAACAAAACTAATAAAAATATTAATAGTAATAATAATAGTATTTATAAACTAAAACCTTAAGAATAAAAATAAGAATGAGAATAACAATAATTGTGTAAAAAAATTATATCCTCAGAATAATAACATTAATTAAAACGTCAACAATTTTATTGAGAATAACTAATGGTGATAATAATAATAATGTAAGGTGATAATAATAATAATGAAATTTATGAGATTTGTAAAAGTGGAAACAACCTAACATAATATTAACAATAATAATAAGTATTACCATATTAATAACTTAATAAATTTTATATTCTTAGTTAAAAATATTATTATTATTAAACAATATTATTATTATTATCATTAAAACAATTTCTTAAATTTTATTAAACTTCTTATTTTCATTTATTTCAATTTCATTAATCATCATCATTTTATTATTCCTATATGTTTTAACTCATTTCTGAAAGCCGGGCAGACCGCACGGTCTCAGAACCATGCCTTTCCCATACGTCCGATGAGGCAAAACCCAAAACAATCATAATAATAATAATAATAATAATAATAACAACAACAAAAATAATAATAATAATAATAATAATAATAATAAGATAATAATAAACTTAATATAATAAATAGTAAACTATGCAATAATCAATTTAATAAAATGCTAATAATAAAAATATTACTCTCAATTAAATTGGTGTCCAAGATAATAATAATAACAATAATAATCTCAAGTGACATTAGTATTATTATTATTATTAAAACCATTATTAATTCATTTTAATTTAATTAATTAATCATCGGAAAGGTGTGCGGGGAACCGGGTGAGGCTGTGCGGTGACCCAAGCGAGGACGTGCAGCTTCGACAGTGGTGCACTGAACGCTGTCAAGGGCAAAATGTGCATTTTTTGAATAAGCTCTCAAAATTTTAAACCCTCTCCAACCCAGATCCTGATGAAAAATTTACAAGGCCAGAAAAATAATAAAATAAAATAAAATTGAAGAAGTCAGAGTGTGACAAATCCCCAAGAATATAGGAGTAAAAAAAGGATTGAGGAGACTTACTTGATAGATCCTAAGGAATCAGACACAAAACAACAATAAAATTGAGTCCAATGGAGGGAAAGAGAATGATGGAGGCACACATAAGGTTAGAGAGTCCAAGGGATAAAATAAAATGGGGTTTAGGGCCAAAAATTAGGGAGAGAGAAAAAGAAAACCCCAATTTTAATAATCTAGACAGGCCGCACTGTTAGTCCACATGGTTTTTCAAACCATACGGTGACCATACGTTCATCTCTTCAGGGCACAGTACATACCATATGGTTAATCCTTCTGGTCTGACATACCGTACGAAAGCTTTTGGATAGGCCCCAAACCTACCGTATAGTTTCTAGGTTGAGGTGAACGGTCATGCACTAGCCGTGCGGTAGCTACTAACTCACCCTACAACCAACCACACGGTTACCTGGGCAAGGCACATGGTTTCTACTAACCGTGCGACAATCATGTGCCACACACTATCCACCCAAAACACACATCTTTTTTGAAATCTCAAGGATATACTCATGGATAATCACAAAACTATGAGTAAACAGATAAAATAATACAAAAATTCAATCTTGTCACACCTAGTTCCTGAGAAAATAAAAGAGAACCAAACCCAAACTGAAAAAAATGGTAAAACAAAAAACCAAGGTGTGACATCTAACATTTTGTGTTACATACAATATTTATACCAATGGTAAATTATGGAGGACCATTAAAACCATAGAAGATATGTTGATATCATGTTTTTTGGACTTAAAAGGTGGTCGAGAATAACACCATCTGTTGGTTTAATTTTCATATAAAATAGTTTTTTTATAAAATTTAAATGGAACTATATGAGACAATGATTGTGAATAATTACATAACTTCAACATGTAAGGATGAATTTAGAAGGTAGAATCTTTTTGAACCATATATTTTTCAACATACATTATTGAATATTCAAACCATTCGGTGACACATTAAAATTGCACAAAGTCAACAAAATAGCTATGTGGATAATCATATATTTTGATTTTGAAGTCATAGACAAGGTTTTTTTTTTGAATATCATAGTGGAAGGGGGTTATTATAATTTTGGAAGAATGTAATTTTGATCCCTTGATAAATTTACCCCTTTAGAATCCTTTTTCATTTGGGGATGGTAGCTTGTCACATTTCACTTCCATTAAATTTCTCCTTAGAGAATCATGTGTTCCATGTATAAATTTTAAGAAAGTACCTACATAATTATTCACATGTACTAAACATAAAGGTAGTTTAACAAGAACATTAGGTATCTTATGATGAACAACGAGTAGTAATATCAGGATTGTAGTGATAATGTATTACAATATAAGACTAATCGCATGATTAAAGTTATTTGGAGGAATCATAAGTTTGAGAAATAAATGTGGAAACCTAAATATATAAGGATACAAAATTACACTTTTTAGTTTTTATCATAGTAAATAAATTTCAGGGGATAAATTATTTTAGGGGGATATAATGTAACCCCGAGTGATTTAAGTATGTGTTTACCTTTAAATATATCCATCTTGTTTGATAGATTTTGATTCACACAAAACAAAACTAAGATAATAAATGCCTTATTTCATTATGGAATAAAATTAATATGAAAAACTAAATAAATTAAAATATAACCAAATAAAACATATTTAATAAAATTTCTAAAGCAATGAAATCAAATGTAATTAAAAATATTACATGGTTGAAATTCACATCATCGTAATATTCCATAAAGATCATACCATAAATAATAACTATATAAATAATAATCCTTCATATAAATATGAAAAACCTCTTGAAAATGAAAAATGAGAATCGAATGAATGATTTCAGAGAGTATGTAAGGATATATAAAGGAATGAAATATGACCATTATATGAATGGTAGTTCATTATATAGTCATTAGACATATAGTTGTTCGATATACTGTCATTGTATATACGGCCATTTGATGTTCTTATTTCCAATATGTTTATTACTGTTTATTAATTATTATTAAAAAAATGTTAATTAATATAATTCTAATTTAAAAATTAATTATAGAATCAAATAAAAATATAATTGTTAAATTTAAATGATTTATTATAAAATTAGTATTTTCTTCATTATATATTATTATCCTTTGTATTAATATTAAATAATTATTTTATATGTTTATAAAATTCAAATAATGATTATAAAACTACAGTATTGATAAAATTGAATGATTATAAGACAAATAATTAAACTTAATGGTATGTGATTAAAATAATTCAATACTAAATGTGATTATTTTCAAAGTATTTAATTTTCTAATTTTTGTGTATTTTTATCTTAATAAATTAAATTGGTCTCATTTAAAGGATTATTCTAACAAAAACTAATGTTTCCTGATATTAAAATAATATTAACAGTTATTTAATTAATAATTGATATGAAATAATATTCAGGAACCTTAAGGTTTAAAAATTAAATTTTTCTATAAACTTTTTTGTAGAATTTAATTTATATTTTCATTTAAAATTTAAATTTATTATTTTTAAAAATTTAATTAGATTTAAAAAATCATATTTTGAATCAAAATATTGAAATTAGGTATAATGTACAAATTCATTTTTTTAGAAAAAGAAAATAAGTTATTCATATAAAAAATGAGTGACTATAGTAAAGGGAAAATAAGGAAAAAAGGATAATATAAGGGTTAAATACTTAAAATATCACTAAACAAACCTATAAATTATGTGGATGGGGGATGTATGACCCATATCCATTATGCTTCCACTTTGGATCAACTTTCTATATAAAAATTTGAAAGGTGTGCTTGTTGATGTGCCTCAAATTTATTTATTTATAGATACTACTTATTATTATATTCTGATGAGAAGATTCCAACCTATAGGGAAAGAATAAATGAGGTGTGAATGAAAAAAAGAATAAAATAAGACAATAAAAACACGAACATGGGGAAATGTAATGTGAAAATGATATGTGTAATATGATGAAATAGTGGTTAGGAGAAATAGAGAAAAGTGGGAATAATGATGTAGAAAATATAGGACAGTAAATGATGGCATTAGGGTATTATGGGACTAGAATAAACTAATGAAAATATTTCTTCCCTTTTATCAAATTTAACAAAATATGTGCTAGAAGTTGTATGGATAATGATACAAACACCTAAAAGATATTAAGTGAACAACCAAGATAAATTAACTCTATTGAGGAATCTATATCTATCAAACACTGTAGATATAGATGAATATTCAAGGAGAAAATATAACCTCGTCATTTGCTAATATAATTACTTTAGTTGATGTTATAAAGGAAAAAAGATCCCATATTCTTCACTCATCAGTACACTATATAGGAAAATATGATTCTCATAAATAATAGAAAATGAGAACACAAAACAAATAAGACAAACTCTAAAAATACTATTAAAAATAAAAAATAATATTTATTTCAGTGAAGTTTTAATTTATTTTTTTCTATATAGAACTATTTTTCTGTAACATAATTACTTAACACATCATTAGTGAAAGAAAAAATATAAGCAGTGAGGTAAGCTAAGAATATCCAGTATTTTTATGATTCAGAGAAAATAAACATGTGAAAGAATTTAATAAAATCATAATCATTTTACCCTAAAAACTTTAGCTACACATAATGATATCATAAAATATATTAAAAAAATTCATCATTTATATAGAAAATCATTAAGAAAATAGAATAGGAAAAACAGCTTCTTTGTTGAGATCTCCATCTTCCTCCAATACTAGATCTACATACATTTACTTCAATATTTTCTCCTTTCCTCTCATCTAGAATTTTCTAAATAATAAATGTAGTAGAATGGATTTCTCCCATTCCCACCTTAATTAGGAAGCTTCCCCAAATATAATTGACTTAAATTTATAAAATTTCAATCTGATAAATTTTTATTTTCACATTCCTGAGGGAGAATAATTTTTATTTTTGTTACTGTAATGGTATATTTATCATAACTGTCCAATTGAATATTCTTTCTCAAAAATTAATTGATTACACATGTGGTCGTACAATAATATCTCCTCAAATAATTTAATTTGTTTAGCATGCATATTCCATTAAATTTCCCAATAACTTTATTAATTATTTTGAAACACTTAATTCCCTAGATTCTTAAATACTCATGTTAGAATTCAAAATAGAAAATCCAAATTACCCTAGCATCAAGACCTAACCTTCAATCGTATTCTTTAATAAAGAATTTCTATTCCTCAACAGTAAACTCGGTCCAACTCAAAAATTAACTTAAGTCTATACATCTTCAAAGATTCCTTATAAGAACCAATTTTGGATCTAACACAGTTTAGCGAACCTGAATTCTTTTTTCCAGGAAAATTATAACCAAAATATATTTTTCAAGAAAGATATTAAACTCCACTAGTAAAAATACTAAACAAAAATTGCCTTCTTATTTAATAATTTACCAATGTTAATGTCTTCAATTTTTCATTTTAAATCAATAATCCTTGTCCTAAAAAATTTTAATTAAACTAATCACAAATTAATTGGTAACTAAGATAAGTTTCCATAAATTTTAATGGGCACCTTATCAAACAAATATAGTCCAAAAGCATCAATAAAAACCCTACACTAATGTGAAATGAATACCAGACTAGTTAATATATAAACATCCTTATTTAAATTAAACAAAAGAAAAGAGACAAGCATCTATTGTGTGATTTTGTACAAAGTCATAGTCTCAATGATTTATTAAATTGTTCACCTATTCTTATCAAAACTGAACCAGCATAGGGAAAAAACTAGAAATAATAGGCATTGGTTCACCTATTTTTTAAGCCAAGTTGAAAAATTTTAAATACCCATCATTTATTTTATAGTGCATCCCAAAGTCACCACTCATAAAGGATCTCTTTTCAAGAGAACATACTCCTCATTCAAAAATTTTCCCAATATCAGGTTTGATTAAATATTATTCTTCTAAATGTTTTTCATTATCAATATTTTGTGGTTATTATTCAGTGATTTCTAGCTCAGTCTTAACATTCTTAAAATTCATGCCATGGTTTATCCTCAACTCTTTTGTGATGATACATCATATTTAGGGGAACCGGGTCACGAGTTCAGGTTCTTTCACACATACATTGCATTATCTAAATTTTGTATAATTCAATTAAGTAGAAAACCCCATGGATAAACCACTATATGATTTTTTGGCTATATCACTCCAACTCACAAATTATAGAACGTGAATCTATGTATGATTAAAAGCTATTAAACTAGGCATATGGATACTGAAAAAATATTATAATGTGAATGATACAAAATTTGGATATGTGAAATCTACTTGTGAAAACCCCTACATGGTTTATTACATCGATGGAATACATTAAAATCCTAATATTTGGATACATTTTAATACATAGAGAAATCATTTGGTGGATCTTTGGCTACATGACTAATTTTGGCTATACATCCACTTGGTTATGTGGGAAACGGAAACTTTTTCATACATGATTCTATCAGGAAATATCTTATGAAGATGGGTTAAATGTAAATTCACTTATGTGTATTTATTTTTATGATAATATAATCTTATAAAAAAATCAGAAAAGTTGTAAAAAAATAACGTTATAAAATGTTAAATTAAAAACATCAATCAAATTCAAAAAATGAAGTTCCAAAAAAATGTTATCCAATGACATCTAGAATCAAAATTTCATTAATCATTTTCACCAAAAAAAATTATCAAAAAAAATATCTAAAATATTATAAAATAAATCGAATAATAATTTAATAAATTAAGTGATAAAAAATAGTATTTCTTAAAAATATTCATAGAATAATTATCCCCACACTTAAATGACTAAAAATATAAATATTTCAAATTAAATTACATTTATCATTAAAATATTGATATTTTAATGAAGACGATGCAGTAAAAATTCACCAAAATAAGGCCCATGTCAAATTTATCCTACACTAATCTCATTTTATATGCCCAAGTAATAAAATTACCACATTTAGTGAGAGAAAATATGTTTTAGTTTTGAAAAACTAAAATACTGCCATAAGTTAAATTTCAAAAATATTTTCCCCCATGGATCCAATTATATTCACAAAGTTTTTTACCTGATAAAATTAAATGGTATTAGAGAAAAAATAGTTTTCTGTTTCATAAAAATGATTGAATTTAAAATTTCCAAAATAATTAAACACTCTTAAGTTTTCATATAATAAAAACATCTAAAAAATCTTTACAAATAGGTGAAAAGACACACATAATTTTATAAATAATAAATAGACACATTCAAATGGGTATGAAATAATGATAATTAAAAAGAATGAATAAATAATTCACCCACCTGTAAAAGATTCAATACTGAATGTTTTAAACTGGTTTAGGATTCTCATTGCATAGTTCATTTTCATGCATATATTATGTTTTTAATTCAAAATATTAAAATCAAATCCAACTAAAATTGTAATACATAGTCCAAAAAAAATTTTGAAAGAAAGTTTTTCTAAGAGGGAAAACAAATGGTTTTACTAACTTAATCTAGAGGTTAATAATCATTAACCTCTTCAAAGTGGACTAAATATATTCACACTTCTAATAATTTTTAACACATTGAATAAGACTTTTGATACTTTGGAAGTAAAAAATTGTTGAAAATAGAAATATTTATGGGTTTATGATGTGAACAACATTAAAGTGTTGTTTAAGACATTTAATACTCATCCCACACACATAAAATACAACATTTTCCCCAAATATTAATCCTAAGATTGAGAAACCAATTAAAATAGTTTCAAATTTAAAAAAACAAATGAATATTATTTAATAAGAAATCATAATCAAGGTTGTATTGTGAGTTTAAAATGAACATTTTCAATAAAATCAAACAACTAAAAAAATTGAATCATTAAAATTTTGTCACTTTTTATTATGTTAAAAGATAGTATATAATTATAATTTTCAAAATAGATTCTTGTAAAATTGAATTTAAAAAATATTTTCAAAATGGGAATAATAAGAAATATACATACCAGCATTTCATTAAAAAGTAAATTGAAAATTGTATTAGAAACTAGCAGCATGTATTTCAACTAATTTTACCATGTAAGATCACGATAAAATTGAAATAATTTATTTCAAACAAATAGTTTGAATTGTATTTTTTTGGATGGGAAAAATTATAATAGTGGGATTCAAACTAATAATCCCATTATAAATAATTTAAGTGAATCCAAATAAATAACTTCTTTAATCATTATGATAACTCAATTACTATTGAGATTCAGAACTTATAGAATGATATAAAATAAAATGAGATTCCAAAAAATTATGTTTAAGAAGAAAGTGACCAGAATTTCAATAAAGGGATATTGATTAAAAGTTTCATAAGTTTGTATCTCCTCTTAGTAATTAAAAATAAATATTTTTCTATTTCCAATAGGATTTTAAATTTTTACATAAGTAGTTAGTAATAAGTACTAGGGATGTACATAAATTTATTTTTTCTTAATAGCATAAATAGTATTTTAGTTAAGCATAATAAAGTAGAATTTTGAAAAATGAATTCAATAATATTTTCTAAAAAATAAATTTAATGAACATGATTTTTATATTATTGTAGAATATAAGGATTTTTAAATCAAATCAAAATTAATCATATTATAAAATTACATCAATGGATTTCGTATTTTTAAAACATGTTCAAGATCTCTCAAACATCTAAAGAAAAATACTATGTTTTTAGCATTTTTTTAAAAACTTATATATAATCACATAGATAAAAGAAAGAGAAACACCCAAAAATTAAATTTCATTCACTCTATCTTTAAAAATAACAATCAAGTACCCCCCCCCCCCCCGCACACAAGGTTTATCTATAGATTCTATATTTTTTCCTAAATTCACACAACCATTCAAGGAAACTTATCCAAGAAGAATAGAACAGTTAAAACCAAAAAATTAATTGCCAAACAAATTTTAAAATTGGAAAATAACTCCTAATAAAGATTCATAATTACATCATTTTTTCACATTAAAATTATATATACCTATTATACATTTCCAACTGTTATTTTTTATCCAATTAGAAACCTAAATGATAGAAATAATCATCCCTGAATTTTAGACATTGAAAATAAAAATGTGAAACCAAGAATATGGGAGAGTATATATAATAAAATTAACACAAAAGAATGATCCAAATATAATAGGGTATGCATTGGGAAGGTACAATAAATCAGGTATAGAAAAAAATAAATTTTCTATATTGAAATAGACTAAAAAAATAAAAAATGAAAACCCAATGAGATTCCTCCCGTGCATCAGTAAGATTTATTTCTTCTACCACAGATTCCCCTTAATTTTTTATCAAATATCTTTTTTTGTGTATGATTTATTGAATATTATTACCTTGATATTTTATGTATAAATCTTATCAATTTTTCTTAAAAAATCACACCAAAATAAATGAGAGTCTTTTTAAAAACCTCTAATTTGATAAGACTGTTCTTCTTCTAATCAACAACTTTTATGCTGAAATTTTCTCAAATATAACTAAATATAGTTGAAAAAATTATAGAAAATTCATCAGACTGGTTACAGAAAATTTCACAAGTTACCAATTCACTTAATTAAAATAAAAACATATAAATGGGTGGAGAAGTTGATAAAGCCTTCTTTATATATTCCAAATAAAAACCCTCATTTTGACAACCACCTAATATTCTATAAGTGATAGAAGCACCATCAATCTCCCCTAAAATTCCTTATGCATTGATAGAGAAAATACATCCCATAAAAAAAATATTTTTAATATAAATACTCCTTCTATATAGATTTAAATAAATCTACAATATCACTCTTGTAATTCTCTTCATGTTAAAAAAATTATTATCAACTTCTAGAAAGGCATAAAAACCCTCAGACAAGGCCTCATCCTTAAAGCACTCATTTTCATATTGAAAAATAGTAAAATAGAATAGAAAATACCATAATGATAATTACTAGAAACTAAATAAATATTGTGTATAAGAGAAAAAATTATCTATAAAAAATTTGGTTCTTGATCATCACCTTTAGAAACATTATTAATAAGAGAACCTTTGTAACACGCTGAAATTATAATGTACAACTTTGTAATCCATAGTGTTTATGACATGAAACACCAAGTTTAAAAATGGAATATATTGACCTGATACATTAAAATATTAAATATATATATATATATTCTTTATCTTCTAATGCACTCAACGCTATGTTATCTTTCATCGCATTCAATAGCAACATTCCCCGATAGCTTGAGGTACACGTAAGCCTGAGTTTCACCAAATAAAAGTGTATTATGAAAATATTATTATTTAATATAATATGATATAACCTATCCATTATGTTGGAATTTATGAGCATTATTACCTAAATTAAAAAAAATATGTTTTATATAAATATAAAATGAATTAATTGGTTAGTAATTATTGAAAAATGAAAATAATAACCAATTGGATATAAAAAGAAATATTATTATTTGTATACATTCAAAGAAGTTTTATCTTAATAAACAAAACTACTTATAATTATTGAATGATTTTAATTAAATATATATGTTATATATTCTATAAAATATTTTTTATATTCATCCATTAGGTCTGATAGACAAAAGATAAGAACAAACCCAATTTCACACATAAAAACTTATATTTTTATAATGGAAAATTTATAGCCTTTTAATGGAGAACACATTTTAAATATGAATTTTGAAAATTAAATTGATTTAATATGTTTAAATAAACATCATATTTTAAATAAAAACATAAAAATTAGGTTAGGTTTAATTTTTGATATTTTTCAGAAACATATCATTTTTAATGAATATATAGAAATACTGAATTTTAGTTCAAAACAACTTTTTCATTAAATTTATTTATATAGTTAAATTTTAATTTTAATTTTTTTTATGATTAATTATATAATAATTTTATTAATTAATACAATTTTTGCAATTGAAATCAATTTCTATTTGAAATTGATTATAAAAACATAACAAACATTCGAACATTTTGACATTAAAACCCACATTGTTGTCTCGTGTGTGGGATAAAATATAAATTAATTTCTAACACTTATGTGATTGGAATTTGTAAAAAATTATTCCATATTTTTAATTATAATAATTTATAATCTCTCATAATTTAAATTTAATTTTTTACAAAAAATGATAGTGAATGTAAGTAAAATTAATTACAATAATTAAGGTAAAATTTAGAATAATAAGGGATTGAAAAATCATATTAACATCCCAAAACATCCTATAAACTTATAAAAGAGATATTTTCTAGACATATTTAGACACTATAATCTCTTTTATCAATATTTTACCATTATTGGATCCACCTGGAACATGAAAAATGTGGTAGTAATTCTTTTGTCAAAATATTAAAAGAGTGTCACTCCTCCACTATAAAAAGGCATCCTCTCCTCCCACAACCTCACACCACTCTAGCTACATTAAATAGACCAAGATATTAAAAAATAGCTCTTAAAAATACCTACCCAAATTCTAGAATCCTCCCCTTGGTTTTAAATCCATCGATTTAAGCCTCTTTGTGCAAATCAAAAGATGTTACCTGATTAAGAGGTAACATCTTTCCTTAAGCTATTTAGTTTTATTTCCATTCTCCAACCACCAAACTCTTCTTATTCTATGATTGTATACAAAAAACTAGTATCCTATATATAATAATATTTTTTTAGTGCTATGTTTTTTACCAACCCATACACACACATCAATCTAATGGGTAACGGGCATATTATTTCGGTGTATAATGAACTACTTCCTCATGAAACAACGATTGTTCATTTTTCCTTTACCACCTCTCAAGGTGGAAATTATGATATAAACTCTATTTATATATTTTATATAATATATTTATTATTTTATTATTATTATTTAATTATTTTATAACACATACCATTATACTTTTCATTTTTTAAAAATATGATAACATTGTTTGTGGAACTATGAATTGTTGCCTCCTCAAAGAAATCTGATTCATTCACACTATACATAAAATGTATAAAGGATGGTTTTAATTAAATTTATTTGTTATAAAAAACACTTATCTTATTTTAATGATATAATTAACTTCCTGAAAATATAATATATATATATATATATCATTTTCTTTGTTACCTTTTCACACACACTTAAAAAGTGATAACATCGTTCATGGACGTGTGGACTACCGCCTCATCAATATGATGTAATTCCTTTTAAATCCCAATAATTATAAATTTAAGTATATATGATTAAATAATAAGATTTTTATGATATAATTATCATTATTAAAAGATATTATTCTACCTATATTCTTTTTGTAACGATCAATGAAAAATGAGAATGTTTCCCATGTGTATGTACAACCTACCATCTCAATGATTGTACCATTGATTCATTTTTTGTAAACATATTCAATTATTTATTTTCAAAGTATAGTTTATTAATAAATATAATAAATAAGTCAATAATATTATTCTTTACAAGTTATATAATGTCCCCTTTGACCATAATTGACCAACCAAATTTTGTTTTGACACATAAACTGAATTTTCTCAAAACAACCAACATAAACATAATTGATAATGTAGTTATATATAACATATTAATAAGTGAAATAAAATTAATGATAAACATGAAAATGTTTCATAATATATTATATAACTAACATGAGTTTATTATACAAGAATTTAAATGACATTCACCTGAAAGTAAATATAAGGAAAGGGATTTTGTCTCAATTTTAATTCTATTGAGACTTATTTATTGTTATGAATCTAGTTTATTTTATATGGTGTATATATTTGGATTTTATAAGATATATCATGAATATAATTAAACTCATTATTATATAACTTTCATTTAATATTGTTCCTTTATAATGTTTAGGATCTAAAATGTTTCAAAGTGGCGTAAAATACTTTGGAATGTTTATATATTAATTTCCCCAACAATTATTTTAATGATATTTCAATGTTATTTCCATTCATGGTAAATATATGAAAAAATTTCAATAAACCATTTCATTTTCATCTCCTCTACTAATTAATGAACCCTTCAATGTAATTGTATTATTTTCCACTCTTTGATACTCAAGTTGTTTTAGAAAATGGTTTTAAGAAAACCCAACTTCTTTTTTCTCTTTAGTTGGAGAACCAGTTTTCTTATAAAAACATTATATAATAAAATTTCTTCAAAAATGTTTTCAATATGATTTTGTAAAACAAATTTTACTCTATTTTTTCTTTTACCAATTTTTTTTATGGAATCATCTTGTCTCGTTCCAAATAATGAAATTTTTCTAACCATTTACCTTAAAAAGGAATATTCTTTTTAACTTGTATGGTGTGTATAGATTTACACATCATTGTTCCTTCAAATTATCTTTCTCATATTTAAAAGGCTAATTTTTATGAATTTTTTTTTTAATTTATTTTCAATGAAATTTTTCTCAAGTGTCTGTTTTAAAACCAAAGGATATTTTCCTCAAGAATATTTTTAAAAGATATTTTTATAATATTTCTATTCATGAATGGAAACATCCCTTTATTTTAATCCACTTGTTGTATGTTTTTTATACCATCCTTAAACTTTTTTTAGATGGTTTATTATTTACATGGCCATGGATAGTATTCATATTAACTTCATTTATTTCTTTGTTAGTCCCCTTAAAATATTAAATTTCATATGATTAATAAACATTGAATTTCCCAAAATAATCCATATAATTTATGATGGATATTTCAATTACGTAAACCATATACCTTTTTTCATATGGTGTTTATATTGAAATTCATCTGATTATTTAGGGAAATATTGTTAAATTTGTTCCTTTTACTCTATATGGCTATATGATAAGGAACATTATTAAATTGATTATTTGATAAATGAGGAATGTTTTTGGACTGGTATAACATGGGCGGGGCCCAATTATAGAAATCCCCTTGATAAATTGGTAGTCTCATGGGATGATTCATTTGGATATCCTCCTTATATGGGTTTTTACCTAGTATTTTGAAAACCATATTGTGAACGGTCTTGAAGGTAAAGGTATGGTGTACCTAGGAAACATAGAGTACAATAATAAATCATTTCCCTCATTTAGTTTTAGTTATTATTCATCCATGATATTTTGAATCAATTTATCTATAGATACATTTCATTTTTAGTTCATTGATTAAATGGAATGTGTTTTAGTTTTATAAATTTCTATGTTCATTTTTCCTTATCTAGTTATTTTAATGGCATGTGCTTCCAGTTATTACCTTTTCATATTATTTATAAAATTACTTCTCAGTTTTTTGATTACATGGTATGTTTTTTTCAATTATTTACCTTACCATAATTATTATTATCATTGAGTCATTATTTCTTCAGTTATATTTCTCCCAAATTGAGCATTTGAGCTCACCCTTATTATGTTTCATTTCCCCATGAATCTAAGAATCGTACTATGATTGAGGTGTAGGGATATACTAAATGGAATAATGTTATCATTGAATTTATTTATAATAAAATTTTATTTTTTAATTAGTTTATTAATTTATAATATAAGACCAATGTGTGTATCTGGTTTAACAAGACTATTTAACTTCCAGCCCTTCGTGGTCTTATTCTTCATAGTCATGCCAAAGTAATTGATAATAGACACTAGTTTAGGCATTTCTTGGGTCAGTTCTCTACAGTTTGTATCATATGAATTTTATTAGAAACCTTGGGAACTATATTTTGGAAAACATACATTAAAGAACATATCCCTAAGGTATAATTTTAAGATAAGTATATAAGAACATCCTAAAGATTCGGTTCGAAAGAGATTATATATTTTTCCTAGAAATAAATCCATGGGTGTATACTATAAGTGGATGTGGTTCTTGAATAGATGTACCTAGTAGTAACAACTCTAACAAGTTGTTTCGAGCCTGACATGGAGTATCTTGGTACAGGACAACAGGCCTTACTATGCACCTAGTTTTACATTCTTATAGGATGTGATTTGGAAAATTCAAATTTTAATTACAAACCACTATGAAGGATTTTAACAATGAATAACCTATTTTAATCCCAAGATGTTTTAGATTGAAAATAAAGTGCCACGGTTTCGAAATCCTAGAGATGATATTTTGGACAAACATTAGACAAAGGAAGGATCTATGTGAAAATAAGCATATAAAGTATTAATGTATTGAGGTTGTATTGAAAACCATAGTTAAAAGGCTATTTAGTGATTAACATAATTTCAAGTAGTTCCATCATAGTTATTTTTTAAATTATATTAACATGGTTTTAAAAAAGTATAACATATACTCCATGTGACAACCAATCAAATCTGAAAAGCTTGCAGGTCCTGGACCCATTATCGGGGGACGATAAGGGTTTCAAGCCACGACAGACCTATGCAATGTCCCGGTTTAAATGTCAATGTTTTTAGTTAAACAAGTTTAAGAATAAATATTAATGACAAACCAGTAGTGTTTATTTTAGGTTTATATATTAATTTCTTTACCATATTAGTTTTCGAAAATATTTTTGAGATGAATAGTTAGACATGTCACTCTTTTATGGGCCTTAAGATCCTTTAGAAACATATTCTAGTGCTTTAGGCATCAGAAATAATTTTTGGATGAGATGATCGAAGCACAAAAAAAAGTTGTAATTTTTCAGATGAAATTAAAACATATCATGTAATAAATTTCCATATATTCTTATGAAATAAAATATTTACCCAACATTAGGAAAATTACATCAAAATAAAATATTCTCCTAATACCATAATTTTTTAACTCATTGTCTTATAAATCATGGAATATTTATGGATTTGAGGAACTCAACTTTCTATTTAACATTAACTTGTTTGTAATTAATTAACTCAGTCACTCCCAATAACTATTTACATTTTTTCTCCAAGTAAGTATCTCTAAATTCCACTAATGTTCTCTTACTTAGAATCCTAGTCATATGTTAGTCCACGTGACATTTTTACTTCTAATTTTCTTTTACCTAGAGGATTTTTCGCAAAACCATATCATGGTGTGGGATTTGAATGTTATAAATATCAACCAATATATTACCAAAATCAATATTAAATTTTAAGAATGCAATTTAATTAAGGTGGAGAGAATGTAACAGCCTAAAATTCTAAAGTACAACTTTTTATTCAATAGTCTTTATGACACACAATGCCATGTATAAAAAGGTAATATATTGACCCGATACATTAAAATATTTAAAAAATATAATATATTTTATAGATTTTAATTCATGAAATAATTAGTTATCTTCAATCACACGAAAGAGTGACCTTCCTTTATAGCTTATGTTACACACAAGATTGAGTTTCACCAAAAAACAATGTATTATTAAGATATTATTGTTTAATATAATATGATATAAATAGGACATTATGTTAGCAGTTATGAATAATATTAACCAATATAATGAAAATTTATGTTTTAGATAAATATAAATAAATTCATTTTTTATCAATTAATGAGAAATGAAAATAAGAAAAAATTGGATAGAAGAAGAAATATTATTATTATTATACTTCTAGAGGGGTTTAGTCTTAATAAACATAATTAATAACAATTATTGAATTATTTTAATGCAATATATATTTTATATGTTAAATTAAATATTTTTTATATTCATCTAATACGTTTGACAGGTATAAGATAAGAAAAAACTCAATTTCACACATAAAAACCAATATTTTTTAGAAGACAATTTTACAAACTTTTAATGGAGAACCCATTTTAAAAATGAATTTGGATACATTAATTAAATTAATATCTCAAACTAATATTCATATTTTTAATAGAAACATAAAAATATGGTTCGGGTGAATTTTTTATATTTTTTAGAAATATTTCATTTTTTAATGAATAGTTAAAAGTACGGAATTTTTTGTTCAAAACTACTTTTTCATCTAAGTTATTAATAAAGATAAATTATACATTTAATTTGATTTATATTTTAATTAGATAATATTTATATAATTTAATACAGTTTATTTCATTGGAATTAATTTCACATTGAAATTGTTTATTAAAACATAGTAAACTTTTGGTCATTTTTACTTTAAAAACTCGCATTGTCATCCTGCTTATGGGATTAAATTTTAATTAATTTATACTACTTACTTTTATTTAATTTAAAAAAATGGGTTTCATATGAATAATTACAATAATTTATAATTTATAATTAAGTTAAATTAGTTTTTTAACAGAAATATTAGTGAATGTACCTAAATTTAATTACAATGATTAAACTAAAATTAAGCTTAATAAGGGACTAAACCATAATATTAAGGGACCAAAGAAATATATCAACTTTTCCAAGAGCAATTTAAAAAACATATTTATACCCTATAATATATTTTATATAAATTTTACAAATATTGGATCTACTTTGATCATGAAAAACATGGTATGAATTCCTTTGTCAAAATATTACAAGAGTGCCACATATCCTCCATAATAAAAGGCCACTTTTACTCCCACATCCTCACACCAATCAATCCACATTGGATATAATAAGATCTCCCAAAATAGGTCTAAAATATCCCTTCCATAATCCCAGAATTATTTCCTTGTTCATAAATTCATCAAAGGAATCCTTTTGTTACAAATCATTAGAAGTTACCTGATTGAGAGGTAACATATTTCCTTATTCTATTTAGATTTATTTCCATTATCCAAATACTCAAATATTCTTATTCTATAATTATATAATAACACAATTATCCTAAATATTATAGTATATATTTATTCTAAGGGTTCAACCTACACTTACACACTTCCATCTAATTGGTAACAAACATAATGTTTCTGTGTATGGTGAACTACTTCCTCATGAAACGATGATTTTTTGTTTTTCCATTACCACATCTCATGGTGGCCATTATGAAGAACACTATATTTATATATTTTATATATTATATTTATTATTTATTTATTCTTATTTAATTATTTAATAACATATATCCTTATACTTTCCATATTTCTAAAGATGATAACATTATTGGTATAAGTGTTGACTACTGCCTCCTCAAAGCGAAGGGATTCGTTGACAATATATAAATAATGTATAAAGGATGGTTTTAATTAAACATACATGACATAAAAAATATAATTTATTCATTACATAATTACCTTTCTTTAAATATTATATATATATCATTAGCTTTATTACCTTTTTACACACACTTAAAAAGTTATAACGTCATTCGTGGACATGTGGACTATCACCTCATAAACATGATGTGATTCCTTTTAAATCAAAAGAATTATATATATAAATATATATGATATAATAATATGGTATTTTTTATATAATTATCATTCAAGAAATATATTATTCTAATTACCTTCTTTCCATAATGATCATTGAAAAATGAGAACGTTAGTCATGTAAACGTACGACCAGCAGTCTCCATGATACAATGATCATTAATTTTTCATAAAAAAATTAATTTTTGTTTTTAAAAGTATAATTGATTTATAAATATAATAATTATTTCATTATTTTTATTTTTTACATGTTATAGAATGACCCCTTTGATCATAGTTGACTTACAAAATCTGTTTTTAACAAATAAACCGAATTTGGTCAAAACACCCGATGTAAATATAATTGATTAAGTAGTTGTATATAACATAGAAATTAGTGAAATAAAACTAATTAAAAAATTTTAAATTGTTCTCAATAATTTATATAATTAACATAAGTTTATTATTCACTAATTTAATGTATGTTCACCTGAAATGAAATTCAAGTTAAGGGATTTTTTCTAAATTTACATTCCATTGAGACTTGTTTATTTTTATACATCTGGATTCTTTTACACAAGGTATATACTATCCATTTACATGATATATCAAAAATATAATTAATCTCATAATAATTTAAATTTCATTTAATATTATTCCCTCATGAGTTTTATGATTTAAAATGCTTTAATGTGGTATGGGACACTTTGGAATATTGAAAGATTATTTTACTCAAAAATAACCTTAATGATATTTCAATTGTATTTAAATTTGAGGAATCAATATGAACGTTGTTTAATAAACACTTTAATTTTCCTATCCTTAAGTAATTAATTATATTTTTAATTTATTAGTACCATATTTCCACTCTTTAGTACTCAAGATGTCTTAAAAAATGTTTTTATGAAAACCCGACTTCATTTCTCTCTTTAGTTAAAGATCATGTTTTCTTATAAAAACCATGTATTATTAAAATATATTAAAATTTTATTTTAAAATGATTTGGTAATGAAATTTTTAATCTTTTTTGTCTTTAACCAATGTTATCAATGGAATCTATTTGTCGATTTCCGAACAAGGGATTTTTCTTACCTTTTGATGTGAAAAATGAATTTCCTTTTTAACTTGTACAACATGTACAGATTTACCTACTGTCATTCCTTCAAATCATCATTTTCATGTTTAAAAGGTTAATTTTAAAGGAATATTTTCTTAAAATTTATTTTCAAATAAAATTATTTTCAAAAGGTTTTTTAATAAAAATTATATTTTCCTCAAGAATGTTTTTAAAATATATTTTTATAATATTTCCATTAATCAATGTCAAAACACTTTATTTTACTCTACTTGGGGTATGTTGTATTGATACCATATAAAATATTCCTCTAGATTTTTTATGATTGGTTTGGACAAGGATTGTATTAACATTCACTTCCTTGATTTCATTGTTATTCCCCTTGAAATATTCAATTTACTATTATTATTGAGCATTGAATTTACACTAATTATATATATAATTTATCATGGATATGCCCCTTTCCTAAACAATATACCATTTTTCATACGATGTTTACTTTGAATTAATTTGATTATTTGGGGAAATATTGATAAATTTTTACCTTATACATTTTATTTGATACTTGATAAGGCACATTGTTAAATCGATTATACAATATATGAGAAATATTTTGGACTTGTACTACATGGGTGGGGAACAGTTATAGATATCCCCCCAATGCATCATTAGTCTCATGGGACGAGTCATTTGGCTAGCCACCTAAGATGGGTTTTTACCTGATATGTTATAAAACATCTTGTGAAAGGTCATGATGGTAATGGTGTCACATACCTAGGAAACACAGCATCCAATAATCAAGTATTTCCCTCATTTAGATTCAGTTATAATTCATCCATGAGATTTTGCATCAATAAATCTATTGATACATTTCATTTTATGTTTATTGATTAAATGGACTATTTTTTAGTTCCATACCTTTCCATATTGATTTTTCCTTATCTAGTTATTTGATTTCATGGTATGTGGGTTTCATCTATTTACTATTTCATAATTATTATTCTTATTGATTCATTATTTTTTTTGATATATTTTTACCTTGATGGGCATTTGATCTAACCCTTATTATGATTTCTTTTCCTAATAATCCAAAAAACATACTATGAATGATATAAAAGGATATAAAATATGAGATAAAGTTATCATCAAAGTTAATTAAAATAAAAAATTATGTTGTGATTAGTGCATTAATTTGTAATAAAATACTTAATTAAAAAAAATTTACTAAGACTCCCAAACTCTCAGTCCTTTAGGATTTGATTCCTTGTAATCATGCCAATGTAATTGATAGCAGACACCAGATCTGGGATTTCTAGGGTCGGGTCACTAAATCCTTGTACACAATAGACCACTTCTTGGTCCTTAGTAATAATTTCCCTTATTTGTATCTCAATCATCACTATTATTTAAATTTCATGTTTATATTCATATTAAAAATAATAGGCTCTGAAATGTTCATTAACCGATTATTTGTCTATTTCTCCATAAGGGCCATGGAATTCCCTTCTAATATGATCCCTAAAAAAATATTCAACTATATCTATTAGTTTTAAACTCACCAAATGTGTGTACCTCTCAAAAATATTAATATTTTAATAGACTTATTTTTTTTCTTGTATGCTTTAGAATATTTTAAACAATATTTTCGAATCTATTCATTGAGTTAGCACTGGATGCTATATCCAAGGGGGCTCGATATTAATATAATGAAAATATTAGATATATTACATGAAAGTTTCATATTTTTTCTAAAATAATGGAATAAATCCTAAATAAATTTTCTAATTGGAAATCTGTAACATCCATTAAATCCCGAATGTGGGTTTTACCCTAGGCACAACTTAATATTTTTATATGTTCAATTTCGCAGTTGAGCACTATCATGGGTTGAAAAATAATTAAATAAATTATTAAAATTATTTATTTATTATTAATTAATAAAAATACTAATTTTCTTTATTAAATAAAATTTGCAGAAAATCCCTAGGGTTAGACACCTAACCAAAGGGATTAAGTAAATGTATCATGGAGTATATTCATAGCAAATGACATTATGATCAATGAGCAGACACCGATTTATCAAGTATCATATATGCCAAAAAATATCATTGATCTCCCCAATGAAAATATCAATAATTATTTTTCCTCAATTGATTTAAACAATTGGTATTATGTTTTTTTAAATTTTGTCCACATTTTTTATCCTATGTCGAGTCCAAGTCAATCCGTCAAAAAATATTGATTCGTGGATCGATGATTCATTTGAGGTTTTTTATTTATCCTCCTTGAATTATTAATTGATGATTTTTTATGATTCCTTATTTAAATTTCTCATAATTCATTAATTATACATCAGTATATTGAGGTTGATCTAAATGATGTTTGAGTTTCATTCCTTTCATTTATGTTTTATTGATTTCTCTCCTCATTCTTCATGTGATCATCATTGGTATTCATATGAATGGAATTTTGATAATTTCCTGGGGAATGATTTTTATGAAACCATTATTCATTGAAATAGATCATTATTGAGGGTTCTAGATTGATATTGATAGCATAATCATGGTTTACAATGATGATAGATTGTCGAGTTGATATTTCAATATCCCAGGATCACAGTTTTGATTTTTGCATGATGCAGTGTGATAGGGGTGGTTCTTGATTAGATTTGATGACTAGAATTGGTCACTATAAATAACCAATCTTATTCAATCCAAGATCACCATTTGTAATATATTCTACTTGTGGAAATGGTGGTGGTGGTGGTTTGGGTGAGACATGTAGAAAAATTTGGATTTTAAATGAAAATATGACTACATGGCGTGTACTCTGGAATAACACACGGAGTATGGTACCCTCCTCTGTTACTATGTTTTATGTGAAATTAAATTATCATATCTCATGTGACATTTTGTGAATTTTGTGTGGAATATGGCTAGTTTCTTGGTGTGTACACTTAGAGTACTTATGCACAAACATTGAGAGATATATTGGCATAGCCAAAGTACACAAGAATAACCTAGTACTCTAACACAACCAGAGTACCCAGACATGGCCATGTACATGGGCACAACCATAGTACATGGTCAGGGTCTAAATTACATGGTAACAGGTTGAAGTATATGGGTTGATCCAAGGAAAGCAAGGCACATTGTGTACTCCCAGTACATGTTGTGTACATTTTCTAAGAAAAGTTGAGGCCCTCCATATCTTTAGTATGTACATGTACCAATTGGGTGCCTTCCCCTATTCTACCCTTATGATGGTACAATATATCATTACATCCTGGTCATAGGATTATGATCTACTCTATGGGATTATTTTCCCATAGAGTTTGGGAATCCATCTATATGACCTCGGTTGTGATTTTGTGCCATTTCTTCTTCTTCACTAGGTGAAGTTTGTGGAATCATTCACAAAATATACATGTTCATATGATTCACACTTTATTAGCTTATTCCAAGTAGGTTCTAGTATACACCATAGGCCCTGAATGATATCCCATATCAGTGTATCAATATCTTCGTAGTTATAGTGAGTACTTATTTGGTGATTCACAATGAGCACATCCTATAAGATGAGTGTCACCAGTGATAACATGGTTTTTGTAATGAGTTATCTCATATTAGCATTACCTTGAATCTCCATGAATTATCCTATGGACGACAGCATAGTTGTTACCTCTTTAGACATGGATTATATCATGAGTATATTTAGTTGTTCTTGTCATTATCTCTCAAATTCTAATGGATGTATCTTCATGATGATAATATGTCTACTCTCTTTATACTTTATTTATGGTGATTTTGGGTTTTTCTAAAGGGTGTTGTTAAAATAACCCATGTATAGGCTCTTACAGCACATTCCATATCTTATGAAAACAAAAAAAACGTTTTGAAAGAGTCCTAGGATGACCCAGAGAAGAATGACCATAGTGTTATAGATATACTGTGGTTCATACCAGGTGTTTCATTTGAAAGTATCCCCTTACTAATTTACTAATTAGACTCTTTTATTTGTTTTTGTGGGATTGTATTTGGCCCTTTTTTCTTTCCAATTCTTTCATCATACTTTGATGTGGGATATATATTTATATATGAAATTGGTTTCATCTTTTTTACTATTTATCATTGAATATATATTTGAATATGTGTGAATGTGTAAAAATTCCTTTGGCTAAGGCCTCCCACGTTTGTGATATTTCTACTCAACATTAGTTTCCTACCCTTGGCCTATTCGAGACAGGATTGGGTGTCACACTTAGCTTACTACCAACAAGGAGATCCCTAGTGGGATGGGTCATGAAAGAGTGGTATCATAGGATTTTTAATTTTAGGAATATAGTTTAGATATTATCTTTCAATGAGTTTGGTTTAGAAACTAAAGAAATATTATTAATGTAATTCTACTTCATCTCTCCATCCATGGACACTGGTTTTGGTGTGGTGATTGACATATCCATTCGATATGAATCTGATATCCTTCTTGTTGAGTCAGTATGTATAGACACTATTTTTGGGAAAAACTTTGTTGTATGAATCATATAAGAATGGATTATGGTTTCAATGTTCTTTTTGAGTGATCTTTTTAGATTTACTCATTTACTATGGTACATCTTGATTATTTTAATATTCCTTTGTGATGACTTATAATTAGGATTCCACAGCGGGCTTGCAATGATGATCCACAAAATTGAGAGGCTTCATTATAGGGACTTGAATAGGAGGTGGTACCTTGAAGCGGTATTCTAATTTTTTTTCCACCTTTGGAATAGAAGGTTTTGTTAGTAGTTCCAAATATGGTTTTTTTCAGGATGAGTGTACTTCATGAGTTTCAAATCTAGCATCCCCTTAGGTTTCAGGTTGATCCAGGCCCTCATGAAGCTAAGGACTATCTAGAGGCCTTTTATTGATTTGTTTCCCTTGTGAATACACCACTATACCAGATGGTTGTCTTAGATGTGAGTATTTTATAGTGCATTGTAGGGAGATAGTGGAGTCTACTAAATCACACACATGATGAGATGACTCCCTCCTGAATATATTTCAAATATCTCTTCAGGGAGAGTTTGTATAAATCCATTTTGTGGGTGTTGTGTATTTATGGGAATCTAACACTTCAATAGGGGATCATGACAATGTAAGAGTATTCATCAAGGTTCACCAACCTCTCGGGATACACTCCAGATATGGTTCATAATTCATTCTTACCAGAATAGACCTTAGAATGATGAATACACTTACATATCCAATATCAAGTGATATTTATTTTCATTCATACCTATGTAGGAGTTATTTAGAGGGGTTTTGTAGGAGAAATATTTCTATTCAAGAAGATATAGAAATTATTGTTAGTAGTGGGCACATAGGAGATGAGGAAATAGCATCTAGTATATGATAGTAGACGCGTGGACTTGGTCATGTAAGACACATTAGGATAAGATCTTTGGATAGAGGTTCTAGAGTTCAAGACTCTTAGGATGGTTCTTGTCATCTGATATAAGGGAGGTGATTCTCATGGGATGTTCATGAAAAACTCATGCAGTATTTTCAAACTAGTCATGAAGTTGATAGAGAGATGGAAAATGGAATTTCTAGAATGAGAAGTTGGTATCATTAAGGTGATACTCATGGTGAAATTCAAGAAATAATATTAGTGGGATAAATGTGAGGTGGTATACATTTTAACTTGTTTCCACCACCACCACCATGTGGTCCATGCTAGGCTCAATGAGCTTGTGGATAGGGTTGAGGAGAGCAACATTCTATGGAGGCCTATGAGTTAGAAGATCTATGTGTGATTTGAGGTATAATATATGTCATATTTACATTATTTATATTATGGATAGACATTGGAGTGATCCAATATTTTATTCCCAAATCTCCTATTTGAGACATAGAGATTTTGGTAGAGCCATTGGATCGACACTTACACTTAGAGACTCCAACCATTCAGGATTAAATGATCATAAACTTCTACTAATAGTGTGACCTAAATCATGGAGAATGTTTATTCTTATTTGATATCTTTTTATCATTAATAAGGCTTTACGATTTCATCTTATGTGTGTAAAATCTATATAAAATTCATTTGAAGATTGACTGATTTAGGTGGAGCATGTTGTGTTTCTATGAGGATGGGGTGAATATTACCATCATTGATGATAAGGAAACTTAGGTAGAGTATAACGGGCTCATATGTTATCATGAACCAACCTATGTCAACCCTGAACCGGTCACCCGAGCCGGTCCGCAACATGACCCGAGAGGCGTTCCCGATCCTCTCGGGCTGGCGACAAGCACCAGGGCATCAACAGAGAGAAAATGGGAACGATTTCACCCAATGAAAATAAATAGAGAAATGGAAAGAAGTAAAACACAAAGTAAATAAATGACACTAAAAAGAAAGAGTGTCCAACAAAACACACTAACCTAGTCTCGAACAAAAACTCCCCGCGACTCCGACAATTGCTCATCAGACCACAACCAACTCTTTCCCATGGCGAGCAAGCTCGAGCCAAACCTGAAACAAAACTAAAAACAAGAAAACACTATAGGAGTGAGTATTAAAACTCAATAGGTGTGCCCAAAAAACTATTCCCAATGCACTACCTTTAAATAAAGAAATTTACTAATTCTAGGTTTGAACTAAATATAGAAAATAATGGTTTTCACACACACACACACTTTCATTTCTAAAAAAAGTATCATTCCATTGCCCTTTTTAATTTAAAAACAATTTTTAATGTTTGAAAGGAACAGGTGCATTGCATTTTAAAACATTTTTTTTGCGAAAAATTAGAAAACCAAACTTTAGTTATTATCCAAAAAGTAAAACTACACATAACACACAACACACACCAAGGGAAATGGAAAAAGTGGCACACAGGGGCCAGCAACCGAACTAGACCTCTCAACCATACACCACATAAAAATAAACACTAAAAGAAGCATGGGTCAAACCTAGGAGATCGTGAACAATCTAGAATGTACTATACATGTGACTCATCCTGAAAGCATGCTCTAACTCGATGACGTCATAACGCCCTAACGCTCGGCATAACCCTACATGACCTAACCGAGGGGCCCCATCCCCATAACTGCAATAACTCAGTATTCCCCTACTATGGGGCCACTAGCCAGTGCGTAATCTAAACTAGTGCAGCAATCATTCTCAAAAGATTCACTCACTATTACAGGTTCTCGTGTCAACACATACAATAGAAAGGGGTGTGTCCACAATGTAAATCAATTAGTCACGATGCCCAAATATTACACACAACTCATGCAATCAATGCACACCAAAGATCACCCCTTACTAATCCCAAAGAAAGTTTTTCCAAAAAAAAATATTTTATTAAAGTGCTAAATTGGCCGTCACCAACTTCAAATAAAAACCACATTTCTCAAGAAAACCCAAAACACTTTTTCAGAAGAAATCATTTATCTTTTAAATCAAAACTAAATTTTAAATTCCGTGAATTATGTTTAAAATTTAAAAAGGCATTCTTTCATTACTCGGTGTCCATTCGTCAAAAAAATATTCCAGGTGTCGTGTATAAAATAAACGACTCTTTTTACACCAAATAATCATTTAAAATTTAATTATCTTATATTATTTCCTATTTATTAAAAATAATTAAATATCAAGAAATTAATAAATTATAAATTTAAAGCTGAGTTCAGTGGGGGACCTACCTCGAATTGCAGCTCGGGTACGATGATGCGGTATGCCTCGCATGGGCGCACAAACACGCGCAACCGGTTAACCATGGTATTGCCGACTTTCTCTCAATAACGGAGCAGGCACAACGGGGTGAGCTCAAACCGCTCGCCTTCGGCGGCGGTGTTCATCGCGCACCCAATTATGAACTAGGCGTGTGGCTGGTGACACAGGAGTCGATGGAGCTGGTCATTCCACCCTGGAAGGTCAGCGAGGGGTTGTGGGGTGTCGAAAAAGTCAATGTTAGGGGGTGCGCGGTCGGGAGGTGTGTGAAGCTGGTCTAAGGAGTTCGGATGGACTTCGAGCTACAGTGGGGTGTTACAACAGAGTTGGGATGCTCAGCGGTGTGACCATGATGTCTGCAGCTGGAAGAGCATCACCTCATGGCAGTACTAGCAGGAAGAAGTAGGTCCAACACTGGTAAGCCCACTAGGGTTCTAGGAACCGAAACTGGGCACTACAAACCCCAAAACTGGTGGCCAAGTGGTGAAACTCATGCATGGCATGGCCAACCGAGAAGCGATGGAAGTGTCATGTGGCTTCGGCAAAGCGTGGCAGACCGAGGGAAGACAGATGAGCTTAGATGACACGGTGAGTTCGGATCTGGTGGCAGCGTACAGATGGAAAGCTATGGGCTCGCAGCAGGTCGTCCGGCCTCAGGTGCGTTTCTAGTGAAGTAGCATGTGGAGGGGAGCATAGGCAGGTAGAGGGAGCGCGGAAGGTAGCGCAAGCACGGAGGACACGAGGAGGTCGGAGGGTGGCACGTATCCTGGATAGGGTGGTGGAGGTAAGCTCCTCCAAATGGAATGCTCAGGATGGAGGGGGCGGTGCGCTCCGGACAGCGCGTCGAGCGAGCAGGCATGGGAGGTGGCTTGGTCAGGTGATGTTGCTATGAGTAGGAGGGTGCCGGACCGGGCTGGCAGGCTGGGCGTGCAGATTTTTTCTGTCCCGGTGGAAGAACTGGGATGCTCAACCAAGGATGTATGGTAGGAGGGTGCAGTGAGCAGGAGGCGGGCTACGGTAAGGAGCTAGGGCCGGAGCGTAGCTATAATGGGAGAGGGAGGGTTGGCGCATGTGCAGTGCAGGTGAGACATGGCACAGAGCAGTGGTAGGAGGTCACTGCAAGAAGGGGAGGCGCTGTAGTCCGAGAGAGAGAAGGGGATGTGGGACCTGGGGGTCGTGTTGCGCTGATGCAGCAGAAGGCAAGCAGGGAGGTGCTGGCAAAGGGCTACACGCGCGGGCTACTGCAGAAGCGGGCTGCAGGCGCACAGGAGGAGGGAGCCAGTGAGGTAGTGCCGCTGGGTTGGTGTGCTCAAGGTAAGAGGGCGAGACGGATGGGAAGCCGAGCGAGCAGGGAGGGTAGCTGGTGGAGCAGGCAGGCTGTAGGTGCGGAGGCCGGGATGCGGGGGAGGCAAGGTGTGCGGGCTACTCATGAAGAAGAAGCACATGCAGGCGGAGAGGGAAACCATATCTAGATAGGGGGAGAGATGACGTGTGGAACAGCAAAAGAGAGAAGAAAAAGCAAGAAAAGAGAGGAAGAAAGATGAGGAAAGAGAAAGAAAGAATAAAAATAAAAATAAGAGTAAAGTAAAAGATAATAATAATAAAAATAATAACAATATTAATAATGATAATGATAATAATAATAATAATAACAATATTATAAATTATTGTTATTATTATTATTAAATATTTTATAAAATTATTTTCAATTTAATTTATTCGTTTAATTTTATTATATATCTAAACAGTTGGGCAACCGCGCAATCACCAGGTCCGAACGCATGATCAGACCGAATGTGTGGTGACCATGCACCCACCCATACCGAATGCGCGGTGACTGCAAGTAGTGTGGTGACTGCGCACTGGCCCGAGACCCACCGAAAACATCAACACTTCAAAAATTCAAACTCGAACCCAAACCCGACTCTACCCAGAGTCGCGGGACCGGGAAAAGATTAAAAACATAAGCGTTTGTGGTCGGGGTGTGAAAATTCTCCCCACCACAGACAGTTTTTCCCCCAGAAATTCACCAAGACAACATTTGACACAACTTGAGTTCATTACCAGACAAAATCATAAAGAACCGAGAGCTTCATGGTGACCATTCCCAACAAACCTCACACCCGACCAATTCAAGGAAAACCACTACCCAAGACTGAGGGGAGAACATGAGAAGGTTCTCCCCACCACAAGAATTCACTAATACAAAAACCCTTGAAACCCGAAAAAACCATCCCCTGGGGGGCCAACACGAGAACTCTCAAACCAAACTCATTCATTTTTCCCACATGTACCGAATAACACACCTGAGACTTGACGAAAATCCTGCTACGGAATAATCCATCACCATGAGGATGATAAATTAACTCAACACCTCCCATCAACTACACTAAACAAACATTCCCCTATCAAACACAACTAGGACCAACTCAAAATCAGAATAGGTCCTTTTATTCATAGGCCCACTCCATTCAGAGATACCAAACAACTTAAGAACCACACTGAGAGTAGATAAGACCGCTTGGATTGTGGGGGATCGAGCTCATCACGCCACCACAAGGATGAGTTTACGACAGCGATGAGAATAGAATAAGGTAAATTTTGTATATTTCCATTCCAAAGCCAAAGATATTATCTAGACTAAGGTTCCACACACCCTCGGCAACTCCTGACTGTGTAAGAGCTTCACCCCGAGACCTATGGTTGGGGCCCTGATAGCTGAAGCATCTCCTACCTCACAGTCAGGAATTTTCATCTTCTGGTCTCTAACTCCTTTTGTTTGATGATTCAAACAACCACGATGGTGGTACATTTTCAAAGGGATGCAACATGATGACTTAAAATGTCCGGACAGGCCATACTGGTGGCGCACAAGAGAGTGGTCTGACGAACTAGGATCCAGTACCGATGAGGATAGTTTCTTGGAGACAGGTTCCACTGGCCCACACTCTTTTCCTAGCGGGGAACCTTTGTGGAAGTGGACCACCATTAATCACACCCAAAACTCTAATGACAATGAGACATTTCTTCTTTACTAGTCCAGAACAGAACTCCCAAATAACTTTAGGGTGGAACGAACCTTAACTACCCTGGGAGTTCCCAACAACCCGAAGACACACTATCTTTTAGAACAATACAACTACCTCTAACAGACTTCGAAAACTTCGATAAGCAAGAAACACACAAAAGGAACTGAGAACTGAGCAAATCTCATTGGCATATTTGGGAGGCTTTCTGGGCGGCATACTCATAACAACATGAAAAACACCATCGAAACCGGCATCAAGCCAAAACTCAATCAAGGAAATAACACAAGCCAAGGTCAATAGGCCCATAATCTAAACATATACAACACAAGGAGAAATCACTTTTCCAAAACCATTATTTCTTTAAAATTTTCAAAACTCACCTATGGCACTTTATGGACCGTCACACGTGCGTTCATTCAATCCTTCTCACATCATCTGTGAAAAAGTTCCCCGATGCACTTTCCATACATACCCATGCACGTGTGCCCCTCCATAAGGGGAGCCAAGGTTCAAACACTTCTTTTATTTACCAAATCCAAACACATACCAAGTTTTTTCCAAACTGATACACCTTCTCTTTAAAAACCCACTTTAGTAATTTCAAAAAAAAATTGGAAGAAACACTTTTCCATTTAAAAACCAATTTCACTTTTAACGCCCACTCAAATCAACTGAGACTAAAACAAAACACAAATAGTAATAACCCACTGGAATGAGAAACTAGTGCATATGTCTAACCCAACGACATAGTGGTGAGTCATTCCCCAAGTATGGCATAACACTAAGAGGACCTTAAACTGGGCGCTTGGACTCTATATGGGTCACCACCCCATGTGAGGCTGCAAAGTGAACCATTTCGCCCCCATTTTCATTCCTCAATCCAAAACAACCAAACACAAAAGATTCAAATCCCAGACTAACCCTGGTAACTTATGTCTCATCACGAGCGGTGGTGATCAGGAACCAACCCATAACCTACCTCCTAAGCCCTAATAGACATAATCCTCATCTACTGGACATCTCAAATAACAAAGGGCGCTCTGAAAAGCAAGTTACGCTAAGATATAACCTTCTCTGATACCATTTTGTCAAGAACCAACCAAGTTCGACCCTAAACCGGTCACCTGAGACGGTCTGCAACATGACCTGAGAGGCGTTCCTGATCCTCCTTGGCTGGCGAGAAGCACCAGGGAATCAATAGAGAGAAAATGGTAATGATTTTTTCCCAATGAAAATAAATAGATCAGTGGAAAGCAGTAAAACACAAAGTAAATAAATGACATTGAAAAGAAAGAGAGGCAAACAAAACACACTAACCTGGTCTCGACCAAAAATTCCTCGCGACTCTGAGAGTCGCTCACAAGACCACAACCAACTCTTTCCCACAGAGAGCAAGCTCGAGGCAAACCTACAACAAAACTATAAATAGGAAAACACTATAGGCGTTTGTATTAAAACTCATTACGTGTGCCCAAAAAACTATTCCCAATGCACTACCTTTAAATAAATAAATTTACTAATTCCAGGTTTGAACTAAATATACAAAATATTGGTTTTCACACACACACACACTTTCATTTCTAAAACAAGTATCAGTTCATTGCCCTTTTTAATTTAAAAACAATTTTTAATGTTTGAAAGGAACAGGTGGATTGCATTTTAAAACATTTTTTTGCGAACAATTAGAAAACCAAACTTTAGTTATTAGCCAAAAAGGAAAACTACACATAACACACAACACACACCAAGGGAAATGGAAAAATTGGCACACAGGGGCCAGCAACCGAACTAGACCTCTCAATCATCCACCACATACAAATAAACACTAAAAGAAGCATGGGTCTAACCTAGGAGATCGTGAAAAATCCAAGAAGTACTATACATGTGACTCATCCTGAAATCATGCTCTAACTCAATGACATCATAACTCCCTAATGCTCGGTATACCCACACATGGCCTAACTTAGGGGCCCAATACCCATAGAAGAAATAACTCAATATTCCCCTTCTATGGGTCCACTAGCCAATGCATAATCTAAACTAGTGTAGCAATCATTCTCAGAAGATTCACTCACTATGCCAGGATACCATGTGAACACATACAATAAAAAGGGGTGCGTCCACAATGTAAATCAATCAGTCATGATGCAAAAATATCACACACAACTAACACAATCAACGCACGCCAAATATCACCCCTTACTAACCCCAAAGTGAGTTTTTCCAAAATAATTTATTTTATTAAAGTGCCAAACGGGCCTTCACCAACTTCAAAGAAAACCCTCATTTCCCAAGAAAATCCAAAACACATGTTCAAAAGAAATCATTTATCTTTTAAACCAAAACTTCATTTTAAATTCCGTGAATTATGTTTAAAATCCAAACGGGAATTCTTTCACTACTGGGTGTCCATTCGTCAAGAAAATATTCCAGGAATCGTGTATAAAATAAATGGCTCTTTTTACAATAAATAATCATTTAAACTTTAATTATCATATATTATTTCCTATTTATTAAAATTAATAAAATATCAACCAATTAATAAATTCTAAATTTAAAGTTGAGTGTAGTGGAGGACCTACCTCGACTTGAAACTCGGGTACGATAACGTGGCATGCCTCGTATAAGTGCACAAGCATCTGCAATCGACTAACCGTGGTAACGCTGACCTTCTCTCAATCACGGAGCAGGCACAACGGGGTGAGCTCAAACTACTCTCTTTCGGTGGCAGTGTTCTTCGCGTGCCCAATTATTAACTAAGGGCGCCGCTGGTGACACGGTAGTCGACGGAGATGGTAATTCCACCATGGAAGGTCAACGAGGTGCTACAGGGTGCCGAAAAAGTCACTGGTAGGAGGGGTGAACGGCCGGGAGGAGTGCGTGGCTAGTCAGAGGAGTTCAGCTGGACTTCGAGCTACAGCAGGGTGTTTCAACAGAGTTGGGATGCTCAGCGGTATGACTGTGGTGTCTGCAGCCGGCACAGCGTCACCCCATGGTGGTACTTGTAGGAAAATAGAGGTCCAACACCAGTAAGCCTACTAGGGTTCTAAGAACCAAAACTGGACACTGCAAATCCCAAAAGAGGTGGCCTTGTGGTGAAACGCGAGCATGGCGTGGCCAACCGAGAAGTGATGGCAGCGTCCCATGGCTCTAGCAAAGCATGGCAGACCGAGGGCGGACCGATGAGCCTAGATGACACGGTGAGTCCAGATATGGTGGCAGCGTACAGATGGAAAGTGATGGGCCCGCAACAGGTCGGACGGCCTCAGGTGTGTTTCTTGGTGAAGTGGCCTATGGCGGGGAGCACAGGCAGGAAGAGGAAGTGCGAATGGCGGCGCAAGCACGGCAGGCACAAGAAGGTCAGAGGGCGGCACATAGCCTAGATAGGTTGGTGGCGGTAATATCCTCCAAACGGCATGCTCGGGATGGAGGGGGCGGTGCACTTCGGAAAGCGGGGTGGGCGAGCAGGCATGGGAGGTGGCTTGCTTGGGTGATGCTGCTGTGAGCAGGAGGGTGCTGGACCAGGCTGGCAGCCTGGGCGTGCGGATTCGTTTCTGTCCCGACGGTAGAACTGGGATGCTCAACTGAGGCCGGACGGCAGGAGGGTGCAGCGAGTAAGTGGCAGGCTACGGTAAAGAGCTAGGGCAGGAGCACATGTGGAATGGGAGAGGGAGGGCTGGCGCGAGGGTGGTGCGGGTGAGCCACGGTGCAGAGCAGCGGCAGGAGGTCGTCGCAACAAGGGGAGGCACAGCAGTCCGAGAGAGTCAAGGGGACGCGGGACTTGGGGGAGGTGTTGCGTCGATGCAGCAGGAGGCAATCAGGGAGGTGCTGGAAGAGGGATGCACGTGCGGGATACTACGGAAGCGGACTACAGGCGCGCAGGAGGTGGGAGCCGGCAAGGCAGTGATTCTGGGATGGAGTGTGCAAGGTAGGAGGGGAAGCCGGATGGGGAGCCGAGCGAGCAGGGAGGGAGGCTGGCGGACCGGGCAGGCTACAGGCGTGGAGGCCGGGACACAGGGGAGGCAGGCTATGCTGGATGCTTGGGAAGAAGAACCGCATGCAGGCGGAGAGGGAAACTAGATCCGGATGGGGGGAGATATGTCGCGTGGAACAGCAAAAGAGAGAAGAAAAAACAAGAAAAGAGAAGAAGAAAGAGGATTAAAGAGAAAGAAAGAATAAAAAATAAAAATAAAAGTAAATTAAAAGATAATAATAATAATAATAACAATATTAATAATGATGATGATGATAATAATAATAATAATAATAACAATATTATAAATTATTGTTATTATTATTAAATACTTTATAAAATTATTTTCAATTTAATGTATTCATTTAATTTTATTATTTATCTAAACAGTTGGGCAACCACGCACTCATCAAGTCCGAACGCATGATCGGATCGAATGCGCGGTGACCATGCACCCACTCGAACCGAATGTGTGGTGACCGCTAGCAGTGTGGTGACTGCGCACTGGCCCGAGACCCACCGAAAACATCAACGCTTCAAAAATTCAAACTCAGACCCAAACCCAACTCTACCCAGAGTCGCGGGACCATGAAAAGAATAAAAACATAGGCGTCCATGGTCGGGGTGTGACATATGTCATAGGGTTATAGTTGATTACTCGTCATCTAGGTAGTATGACCCTTGGAGTAGCACTGGTTATGAGCTATCGATTTCTTCCATTTGTGGTGGAGTATAAGGATATATTTTTGAAGGATGTGTTGGTCTTAGCTCCACTCCTTGAAATGGATTTCTTCATCAACTATCACCTAGGGAATACAACGATATCTCCACCATCATATCTTCTATATCTATAATTGGTTCTTGATTTGAAGGTGTGGTTTGAACATTTGTAGATGAAATGATTTTTTAAACTGAGTGTGTCACACTGGGCAGCATCAGTTTTTCTCTCCAAGAAGGAAAATGAGAGATTAAGGTTGTGTATGGATTACTATTACCTTATCTAGGTAACTATGAAGAATAATTTTCTAATACTTTTGAGTAGTGACCTCTTCGACTAGTTGAGAGGAGAGAGATGGTTCTCATATATTGACCTCATGTCAGGCTATTTCCATATCTGAGTATGAGATGAAGATTTACTTAAGGCTTCATTCCAATGTCTCTACGACCATTAAGAATTATTTTTTATTACCTTTGGAATAAAGAATTACTTGAAATTGTTTATGGGACTCATGAAAAATATCATTTATCCTTTCATGGACAAGTTATCGGTGGTATTCATTAATGGAATCCTAGTGAACTAAGAATCTAATGAGGATCACATGAGACATTTGTGTATGGTCCTGGTCATACAATGAGAGAACCAGAATTAAGGGAATCTCATGAAGTGCTATTTATAGATTTGACTGGTCCACTTTCTAGGACATGTCATCTCAGATGAGGGTGTGATAGAGGACCCAAAAAAGGTTGATGTAGTGTTATATTCAGATCCACCCAATCATGTGGTATAGGTGTGGAGCATCCTTTTGTTACTAGGATACAACATGATATTTTTCCCCATTTCCCTAAGATATCATCACCCTTGATTACATTGTCTCTGAATGGGAAACCTTTCATGTGGATGGAGTGATTCCAGTATAATTTTTATGAGTTGTGACAGAGGATGATGAGTTCCCCCATCATCAAATTTACAAAAGAGAGTGTTTAGTATATTGTGTTATCGGATTCCTCAGAGTTCAGTCTTGGATGTTTCCTAATGTATAGGCATGTGGTGATTCATTAATATTCTTAACAGTTGAGACATCATGTGATTAACTACATAACCCATGATCTAGAGTTATAGGGATTGGTCTTCACCCTAAGGATGTTGTGACACTACCTTATGCATGAGTGATTTATTTTTATTATAACCATAGGATTCTTGAGTATATACTTTTACAAAATTATATTACCTTGAATTGGATTTTATCGCTAGAGTTCTTCTTAGATAATAACTTTGAGATATTGTATACTACAGGGAAGGGGGACATAGTGGAAGATTATCTCAACATGATATCTTATTCGATGTTGTTGAGTGAGGCGTTGGAGTAGTTATCCTCATTATATTTGAACTTATTGTATAAGTATGATATAGCATTACTCATGTAAATATTTGTCAAAAAACTACTTATAAAGTGTTTTAGGGAGTATCAACTTTGAAATACTGACTATTAGACCTTTTGTATTTAGATATCCATTGGATGTTATCCTGATGTATTTTCTGAATGTGGGGAGTATGTCATTCTTTTTAGATGTTTGATGATAGTGCTGGTCAAATTTCCTTAGGAGGTTTTGAGGGAGTTTCATACATCCCCTAGGGTGGTATATCCCGGTGTAGAAAAATTGTTCTAGAATTTTCAACCATAGTACTGTTGGTTACGAATAATGAAGTGGGTATTGTAGTTTGTCTCTTGATGCCTCATTTGTTGGTAGGTGAAGGCAATGCACCATGTTCTTACAAATTTATCTCAACCCATTTTAGATCCAGAGTGAAAGTGGGATAGTATATATATGAACTAAATTATGAGGTTCTCATGATCATTTATAGGACACGATACCAAATGGGTTATCATAGACCAACTCACAAAGTCAAACCACTTTCTAGCTATCTGAGAGAAAATTTCAATTTAGATCTTGGAATTTCTTTATTTTCAGAATATATTTTATCTTCATGGTGTTACCTCGATGATCATTTCGAAACATGAATATCTATTTACATCGTGATTATGGAGAGGATTACAGGGGTCCATTGAGACTTAGTTGCATTTGGGCGCGGAATTTAACTCCCAAGTTGATGGCCAAACTGAACAAAACATTCAATTTCCAAGGATATATTGTGGGATTTCAAGTTATATTTCTTCAATGTTGGTAGAATCACCTACCCTTGGTGGGGTATAAATTCAAAAATATCTACAATTATACCATCGTTATGGAATTATTTGAGGCCCTGTATAGGAGACCTTTTATAAAAACACTTTGCTGGACAAATATAGGGGATTTAGCACTCATGGTCCTATAGTTGGTGTGAATGAAAATGGAAAATGTGCATCTCATCTGGGAGTGGATGAGGACTTGTTAGAGCCTTCATAAGTCCCATGAGTACTAATGATGGATACCGTTGTAGTTTTAGTAGGGAGAACATGTGTTCCCAAAGGTCTAACCTTGGTGGGGATTATAGATATTTTTCTAAGGTGGAATTTTATATTTGATATTTACCATCCCTTTCCAGATATATATAGGTTCATTGAGGTTTTGTATAGCTTTTCCCTACTACCACTGAGTGCATGATATTTTCTACATGTCACAATTGAGATGGTATGTGATTGAACCATCACATATTATCAACTAGGGTGAGATGGACATAGAGTATGGAGATACATTTGTAAAATAAAATTTAGAGATTGAGGAATAGTTGTAGAATAACCCTTATGCGTGAGTGATTCCCTTGGTGTGTATCTAGGGGGAACACAAGAATTATCCGGAGAAAACATGGGATTGAGAGAACTAGATACAAGCCCATCACCCTCATATTTTTTAGTATCTTTTTCTCTTTCCATAATTATAATCAATGAGGTGGGAGAATTTAATAAATATTTTTCCCCTTGTAATCATTGGAATATTTTAAACAATATTTTCTAAGTTCTGTGATGAGTTAGCACAATATTCGGGCGGTCAAGGAGGTATTGTATTTATATAACAAAAAATTAAATATATTATATCAAATATGAATGTCTTTTTTGAAATAATGGAGTAAATCCTAATTATATTTTCATATTGTAAATTTGAGTCCACAATTAAATTTTATATACAGGTTTTACCATATGAACATGTAACAGCCAGATATTTTTTCAAATGTATTTTTTCAAATAAATTTTATCATTTATATAATATTCATTACATGCAATATCTAGTTAATCTTGCATTAACTGTGACACTGATATATTATTATGTTACACATAAAACTGAGTTTAGCTTGCATTATATGAAACATTGAGTTTAAATGAAACGTGATATATTATTAAAATATTATTATTTAATATGATAGTTATCACCTAACCATTGGAATGAAGGGTATGAATAGGTTTTAAAAAATTATGAAAATATATTATTTACACATGTATATAAATTTAATTCTTTGGTAACCAAATAATTAAAAATAAAAATAAAAAACATTTCAAAATAATGAAAATCTTTTCCTGGAAAATATTTTTTTTGCAAAAAAAACAGATTTTACCTCAATAAATTTAAAAAATTACTTTTAGTTAATTATTTCAATGAAATTTATATATTATATATTCAAAAAAAAATTCTTTCACCTTATGTTTTTTCAAAATATAAAAGAATAAATCAAATTTAAAAATTAAAAACAATACCTTATAAAAAGTAGTTTTATTTCCTTTTTGAGCACTTATTTTAAAAAAATGACACTTAAAATTTTAATTTGAAAAAATATAATTCATTTTTTAAATCATAATATCAAAAATATCTTAGGGATAATTTTTTATAATTTTCTAAAAAGAGTAATTTTTTGATAAATAGTGAAAAATTATGAATTTTAATTGAAAACCTCCTTTTATTTTAAATTATTTATAATGTTAACTTATATTTTAAATTTATTTTAAAGTATAACAAATTTAATTATTTATATATATATATATATATATATATATATATTAATCATAATATACATCATTAAAATAAATTTCATTTTGAAATTGGATATAAAAACATTATAAACCTTTGAACATTTCTCTCCTTGAAAACCTTCTTTCTCATCATGTCTGCGGGATTAAGTTTTAATTAAATTTTTACAATTAGGTGAATTGAATTTGGATAAATGTATTCCATATATTAATAATCATAATTTATATTATATATTAATTTCAACATAATTATTGACCAAAATTAATAGTGAATACTGTAAAAAATAATTATAGTAATTAAGGTAAAAAATAGGTTTACCGGGTATTAAACTAAAAATATATGGCTTAAAATGACCTATAAAGTTTTCTAGATTTATTTTATGGACCTATTTTGATTCTATAATTTAAATTTATTAACAATAGTTCATTTCTTTATCCTTTTGGCATGATAAAAAATGTGGTTACACCATTTTCTTTTTAGAAACCTATAAGTATGAAACATACATCAATTATAAAAGACCACCCCTATCCTCTCTTATTTACCCCATAAAACCATTTTTTTCATAATATGCCTTCCCAAATTGCTTACCAACATCCCTACAATCAACATAGAGTCATTATTATTTTCATAAATCCATCCTTTTAATGCTTTTGGTGAATACCTAAGAAGGATTGTTGAAGAAGAGGTAACGTTCTTCAATGAATATTTTTGTTCTATTTCTTTCTCCACATCCTTCAACTATTAATAAACCATGATAATATAATAATAAAATTACATTTTATATACTTAACTATTTTTATGTTAAATAATTCACCTAAAACAATATCTACATCCATCAAATGGGATATTAAATCATTATTCATGTGTACAGTGTACTACCACCACTTAAACCGTAATCATTCATTTTTCCATTACCACCCCTCATGGTTGGGTATGATGGAGGATATAAAGTATATATATTATATTTATAAAATAATTATACATTTTTAGTAATTATATCAAATAAACCATTTTACCTTCCACTCTATAGGGGATATGATGACATCACTCGTGTGTACATCAGACTATCGCCTCATGAAGCGATATGATTCATATCCACTAATAATTTACACAGAAGATAATAAGTATAAATTAAAAAAATATGATATAAATGACATAATTATGATATTAATTACATATTTATCATTATTAAAATATAATATTTCTCAGAAAATACATTCATTGATTTTCATAAAAGTTTAATTGATGTATAAATATGATAATTATTCTATTATTATTTTTCTATATATTTTGAGACCATGATAAAATTAAGGGATCCAAAAATAAAAAATCCAAACATACATGAAAAACAAAGAAATTATTACCTGAAACAAGACTTTAACATAGAATTCTTAAAAAATATGTAACAAAATATCCTAGGAAAATCATATATGATATGATATATATAATTATGGTTATGAAATAGATTTATAAAAATGTATATTTACTATATAGGAGTTTTTAATGTGTACTATGGAAATTAATACTTATATTAATGGATTTATGGTCTCTCTTTTATTTCTAGAAGACATGTGAAAATTCATTACTCGTTTCTCTTGTGTGTTGTATATAATAACACTTTTACATGTTTCATCATTTATATAATAATTTTAATGATTTTTAATGTTTCATTTGATGTTATTATTTATTTTAGATAAAATTCAAAAGTTACCAAAGTGGTGAGGTATTTCGGTCTCGATTTTATTTCTTTGGGAAATAAGTTTTGTTATGCACCTATCCTCCTATAAGAGGTGTTTATATTTCAATTTTGACATGTAATATCCGTAATATAACAATTTTAATGATATTATATGTTTCATTTAATGTTATTATTTCTTTTGGATTATGATTAAATTTTACCAAAGTGGTAATAGTTTTATGTTATAATCCCATTGTCTATAAAGAATGTTTATGATTATGCTAACAATGATGAAATCTTACTTTCCATCTCTCAAAAAAACTAATGAAATTTATAATCCACTTATTATGTAATGCGAATAAATTTTTTCCCTTCGTTTCAATCTCATTATGTACTCAATAGTTCAAAATAATTTATTTAATAAAAATTTCTATTATTTCACTCTTCGGTCAAAAATCTTTTTTTACAAAACCATATATTATAAAAAATTAAAAAATTGTTTTTAACATTCATAAAATTATTTATTAAAGATATTTATAACCATGTTTGGAATTTTTAAAAAAACATTATTCCAAAAAACATCATATAGTTTTTTAAACTATTCCCATTTGGATTTTATCAAAAATGTGAAAAGAATATTTGTTTTTAACTTCAAGACATGAAGAGTATTTTTATGTTGCCATGACCGCTCAGTGATTTCGAACTTCCATTAGAAATTTTAAATGTTATTTTAAAATAAATTTTTTCCCTATTTCGTTGAGATTTTTAGATTATATATATATATATACACATATATTTTAAAAATGAAAATGATTTTGAAAATGATTTATGTTTTAAAAAAATTAATTGAAAATGATACTTCCCTAAAGAAATGTTTTAAATGATTTTTTAAATCTTTATTTATAATTTTCAATGTTTATTTTTATTGAAATGTATTTCAAAAATATTTTATGAATTTATATTTTTAAAATTTGTTTTCAAATAAAATCTATATTCCTCAAGAAACATTCTAAGTGATCTATATTTCAAAATCATTCTCTATATATGATAGAACCCACTGACTTAATTCATGATTTTTTTGGTATTTTAACTGAGTGCATTATTCTTATTATTTATATAAATTTTTTATGATGAAAATATTTTTATGAAACCTATTTCTCTTCCATGGGTTATACCATGATAAAATTATTATGAAACTCGCTCCTTTATCCATGGTTTATGTTGTGATGAAATGATGAAGTGTTTATGAAACCTATATCATTTCCATAGTTTGTGATATAATGAAATGTTTATGAATACTATTTTATTTCATGTGTTATTATATGATAATTTTTTTATAATATCTTTGAATAAATATGTATGATTTTCATTATGTAATGGGTTTTACATATATATCCATATAATTTATTGGGTAAGGATTTATATCGCATGAAATGGGCAGGACTGGAATGGGGAGTGAACTCTTTTTATAAAAAGACTTTGTCCACTTTAGTTGTCTTGGGAGTGAACCTCAACAACTATAATCATTTGAGGAGTGAACCCATTATAATATGATATCTTTGAAAATGATCCTTAACTACAAGGAAATAATTTTATATAATTATTTGTAAAGAATAATTCCATGTCTTATTCCAATGTTACGCTGTCATGGATCATGTCATTTGATTTCATTATGATTAATTTCTTAGAAACTATTGATCTTTACTACATGACTTAAGATTATGATATTTGATATATATTTTATCATTATAAAATTTTATTATCATGTTGTTATACCCTTATATTCATTTTTTTTATGTATCTCCCTAGTTTACCATTATAAAGCATCTTAGATCACCCTCTCATATTTTTCATATCCTTATATTATAAAGAGTTATTTCAAGTAGGGTATATTTTTGAAGATTACTTAAGGGTAATATATTTATGGGATATGTTAAATACATTTCACCAAATTAGAATATTTTGTACTTATTCTCTAAAGAGGCTAAACTATTCTGTTCCTTGGGTATTTGTTTGTGTAATTTATTGAATAATCTAAAAGATGTAATATATATTTATGAGAATACTAGGTTTATATAGTTGATATCAGAGAAAGTTTTATATTATCCTTTGGAAACTAGGATGAGAAAATGTTAGGGATATCCCTAGGGTTATTATGAAGAATATATCTAGGGATGTCTCTATGCATATTTCTAAAGATTATTCAAAGTATAGAAAAATTTCTTTGAATTTTTGTAAAAGATGAATCGAGTGGTTTCCAAGTGATTAAATCCTTGTATATATACTATAAGCGGGTATGGATATAGAAAAGAGGTACACATGAGTAATAACTCTGAAAACGGTGCATTGAGATAGACTCGATCATCTCTTGGTGATTGTTAATGGGAATTGCTGCATGCTTGGCTTGACACTCCTAGGGGATATGATTTATAAATTCACAAACACATTATGAACCTTTGTGATGTATTTGTTGATGAACAAAAATTAATTAAGATAAACCTATTGTGTAATATATTTAAAATATAGTGACTTGATTTAAACACCCTATCATTTATTTCCTGTGATTATGTGTTTCCCACTATTATTAGAGTTTATCAAAATATGCTTTTGTTTTTAGTCTATGGTTGTAACCCAAAGGAACTGTGTTGTTGCTGAGTATGATGGAAAATGCATTGCTTTTTACCTAGATAAACCTAAACTTTTGTTATACTTAATGAAAAATATTATTGTTTTATACACACTACATTCTTATGATTTGAATCATGTTTGACATTAAAATGATAAAAGGAGGGTACCAGAGGTTGATTCCTTTATGAGGTATTTTTCACCTTCTTTTAGTGGGTCATCTGATCCACTATATACTGTGAAATGGATCAACACCACTAAAAAGATATTTTCTATTCTCCAGTGTTCAGAACATGAAAAATTCATTTTGGATATCTATAATTTGGAAGGTTTAATAGATCATTGGTGTTCTCATGTCAAGAATATAAGGAGACATGATGAAATTGACTCCATGGATTGGAATGAGTTTTTCAACATATTTTTCAATAAGTAATGTCCTTATATTATACATATGAATATGGATAAGGAATAACATGAGCTAATGAAAAAGGTTGATGAATATATTAGTGCCTATATGGAAAATTTTAGAAGACTTATAAGGTATTCTTCTGGAATTATCATCCAACCTAAAAGTAAGTTTGATAAATTCATTTATTTCTTAAAACCATGTTTCCAAAGGGTGTTATCTATAATATAACTCATTATTTATGAAGATATTTTTTGATGTGATATCAAGGTGGAAATGGAGGTTTATGTTACGTATCAATCTCATGGTTTTGAAAATAAGTGAAAAATATAACTCAAAGGAAATTATAAAAACCATGGAGAGAAGAACACAATATTTCATTTTTGGTTAAAGTGTGGAAAGAAATATTAAGGAAATTTTCTTTATGGAACTAGTAAATTCTTAAGTGTGGAAGATAAGTATATCATAAAATTAATTTCCAAAGTTATGGGGAGAGGTTCGCTAATTATGAAAATAGAGATAAACCTACATATAATACACCACCAATACTCTTGTGTTTCAAATACAAGGAATATAAGAATTAAGTGATTCAATTCCCTAATACAAAGGATAATTATGATGAAAATACATAAAAACTAAAGGAAAATGTTAAATGGAATGATTATGAAATCATTATAGTTGAAGTAAATCATGAAAATTAAGTCAGACTAATCCTTCCCTCCTTTATTGTGAATTTCAAGTTTAGTTTTTTTATAAATGATCCCTATGAAAATTTTATTGTTTATCATTTAGTAAAATTTCATATTATTATATTTGTCTAGATGAATTATAAAATAAAAAATAATAATATTTTATATTCTATCAATAAAAGGTTGAAACCATACTTGTATAAGATATGTGCTTATCCTATAAATAAAAGTGGAATTATCTTTTCAAATCATTTTTTCTCTAGGTAATGTTAAGTTAATTTTTATGGATACCATCATGATTTTATAATTTTTATGGTTGATCATAAGTTCAAATTCATTGACACTCCCTTTTGAGGATTTTTTTGAATGGACTTTATCAATATTAAGAATATTTTAAGAGATATTTATGGAAATTAAACCCTTTGGTTTTGAGGAGGAATGCCTTTTATCGACATATTATTAAAGGTATTGGTATACTTTAGGGTTTATCATCTCTTTTAATTTAGGTTAATTATGGGCTACTGTTATTTTGGATTTTTATTATTATTTTTTAAAAAATATAACTTGTAAGTCGGGTGACAACCTATTGAAACCATAAAGTCCTCGGGGTTTAAACCCACAACTTAATGGTGAAAAGGGTATAACACCTACCATTGTCAAGTATGAAATATTAATTTTGATAGTAAAACATAAATACTTTTTGTTGATTATGTTCCCCAATTTTTATTTAATTAACAAGTTGAGGATAAGAGATAAAGGTCATAAAGTTTGATATGAACATTGTCCATACCATAAAGGAAATTGGAAGACATCACCAATGGTTTTTTTGTAAAACTCCCCAAAAAAATCTAAAGTTAATAATATTACATGGGTTTTAGTCAATCAGCATACAAATTGATCAGCCTTCATCTATATCATAGAATATTTATCTTAGGATAAGTATTATAGGATATACCTTAAAGAATTGGTATGGTTTCATGGAGTACCACATTCAATTGCATCTGATCAATATCTAAAGTTTATCTCAATTTTTGGTGAATTATTCAACAAGAACCTGATATAGAGTTGAGTTTTTTGCATAGTGAGAATAATAAAAACCACAGAGGATATGATATGATCATGTTCAATTTAATTCAATGGTGGTTAGGATCACACATTACTCTAGTTGAGTTTTTTTTACAATAATATATTTCACTTGAGCATACAGATGAATCCTTATTTATCCATTTATGGAAATAATTATATAACTCTAACGTACTTGAATTTTGTTTTAAAAAAAGAAATATATTGGGACCAGAGTATGTTAAAGAGATGAAATAGAAGGTTATATCCATTATGAAATATATAATAACTATACAAGGTTGATAGAAATATTGTGCTGATAATAATAGAAGAAATCTACAATTTTAAGTTTGTAATATGGTCTTTCTATGAATTTCTTCATGGTGGAAAGAATGGAAAACTATGCCCTAGGTATATCGGTCCCATTAAAATACTTTATCCAATCATGATAGTAGCTTATAGTTTTGTGCTTCCATTGACCCTTTATTAGGTTAACGATGTCTTCTATATATCAATATTCAGGAAGTGTACACTAGACCATCACATGTAATGAACTCATATATCATACCACTAGAGCATGATATTTTTAAAGAGGAAAACTAGTAGTTATTTTATATTGAATATTTAAAGTTTTAATAAAAGAAGAATAATCACCATGTAATTGTTTTTTCATGATATCACTAGCTTGAAGAAGCTATGTGTGAACTGGTTTATGTAATTAGATATAATTATCCTCATCATTGGGCACTAATGTGATGAATTTTGAGGGAAAAATTAATTTTAGTGGGGGTAAAATAAAAAAACATGATATTTCATATAATAATTACTTTCAAATATATTTCATATTTTTTATATTATCAATTACATAAAATATTGAGTTTAGTATACGTTGTAGGAAAAACTATGTCTGGAGTGCATTATATAGAACACTAAGTTTAACTTATGTTACATGAAACACTAAGTTTCAACAAAACATGACACATTATTAAAATATTATTAATTAATTTGATAGTTATCAACGAAAATTTTTAATGATGTGTATGAATTGGATTAAAAAAATTATGAGAATATATTTTTTACATATTTATATGAAATTTATTCACTAGTAACCAATTAATTAAAAATTAAAATAAAAACCATTAAAAAATAAATGAAATTTGTTTCTGGAAAAAAAATTAAGAAAATAAACACATTTGTCCTAAATATATTAAAAAAATGTTTGGTGTTATATTTTAATGGAATTTATATATTATTTATTCAATTCACTATTTAACATTAATCTTATGTTTTTTCTAGATAAGAGATATGAATAAATCCAATTTTAAGCTTAAAATTATACTTTTCTAAAAAACGTTTTTTCACCATTTACACACTTATTTTAAAAATAGTTTTTAAACTTTTAGAAAATTTAATGGGAAAATAATAATTTCTTTTATCAAAATATCTATATTATATTATGGTGAATTTTTTATAATTTTTTGAAAATATTAATTTTCCGATGATTAGTGAAAATACTGAATTTTAATTGAAAACAGCAGTTTCATTAAAATTATTTATAAAGTAAAATTATATTTAAAAGTGATTTAAAAGTAAATTTAGTAAATTATATATCTAGTAATCCAAATTTTCTATTATACTCAATTAAATTCTTGAATTTTATATAATAACATTGTAACCTCTGAACATTTTTCACATTGAAACCCTGCTTCTTATAGAGTCTGCAAGGTTAATATTAAATTAATATTTTCAAATTATGTGAAATTAATTTTGAAAAATGGATTCAATATTTGGAATCAGTGTAATTTATATTATCTAATAAGTTCAAATTAATATTTTTCCAAAATTAATAGGAAAATAGTAAAAAAAATAATTGTCCCAGTTTAGGTAAAAATAGGTTTATCGGGGGTCAAATTAAACATATACTGGTTAAAATGACCTAAAAACATGACTAAAATTTATTTTATAACCATATATCAACCCTATTATTTTTAATTGTTGATTATAATCTATTTTTTATCCATTTATCTTGATATAAATTTGGGAACACCTTTTCATTTTCAACAAATTACAAATGTGCCACTCACACTTATAAAAGGACACCCCCTCTCCTATCTTCTTTACTCCTTCAAACCCTTTTTTTGGAAAATAGATACCAAAATCACATCCAAACATCCCTAATATAATCCTATAATCCTTATTTTTTTCATAAATTCATCCTTGAAAAGATATTGGCGAAAACCTAAGGAGGATTCCTAAAGAAGAGGTAATATTCTTCAATAAGTGTTTTTCTTTTATTTATTCCTCTACCCACTAAAATTATTTTTAAACCATGATAATATAATAACCACTAATATTAAATATAATTATTTTTTTATTTTTATTTTTATTACCTACAACTGTATCTAATTTCCACAAATGGGTTATAAAATCAGCATTCTTGTGTACGGCGAACAACCGCATTATGAACCGATGTCATTCGTTTTTTCATTAACACCACTCGTGGTTGGGTATGATTATGTATATAAAGTATATGTTTGATAATATTAAAATTATTATACCATTTTATTAATTATATCATATATACCTTTATTTTTTCCATTCTATAGGGGATATGATATTGTCGCTCATGTGTACAGCGGACAACTGCCTTGCGAAGCGATATGATTCATTTTCACTAACGCTTTGCATGGAAGATAATAAAGATAAATTAAATAAATATATATGATTTAAATGAAATAATTATTATATTATTTAAATATTTATCATTTTTTTAATATTATATATCATTTTATTTCTTACCTTTTCACTCACTAAACGATGATAATGTCGTTCATGTATGTGTGTACTACCACCTTCATGACGGGATGTAACTCTTTTTCATTACCAAAACACATTAATGATATGTATAAGTTTTTTTAAATAAATAAAATTTTATTTATGATATTATTATCATTTTTAAAGATAATATATTACTTATATCCATTCCTTAATTATCATCAAAAAGTTGGAATGTTAATCATGTTTAATTATGGCTTGTCATCAACATGATCCTAACATACATCATTTATTATAAACATATATAAATATTGGAAATAATTGTAAAATTCATGTACAAATTTGATAACTACTTCATGATTATTATTCTGGAGAGTTTGGAACCTTGATCAAAGGAAGTGGACAAAAAATAAAAATTAGAATATATATGAAAAATAAAATATTTATTTCCTTAAATGAGACATTAATAAGGAAATATTAATAAATGGGTAATAAAAGTTCAAAAAAACTCAGATATGTTATGATATATATATATATATCTGTGTGTGTGTGTGTGGTTAAAATATATATGTATAATAATATTATATTTATTATACATTATGTTTAAACATGTATAACAAATGTCGAAACTTAATGTATGGGATTTCTAGTCTCTCTTTTATTTCTAGGTGACATATATAAATTCACCACTTCTTTCTTTTTGTGGCGTATATACTTTACCATTTTCATGTTATGTCATTAATCTAATCACTTTCATGATATTTTAAGTTTAATTTTATTTTATTTTATTTTGGGTCCTACGATTCAAAAGTTAGCAAAGTGGTAAGTGATTATTCTCTCAATTTTTTCTTTTAGAAATATTTTTTTATGAAACTATATTATTTTATGAGGTGTTTATAATAACATTTTGACATGTTAAATCAAGAATATCCTTATTTTAATTATATTATATGTTTTATTTAATTTTATTCTTTCATGTTTAGTCTGATTCAATGTTACCGAAGTGGTGAAACTTTTATGTTATAGTCTATCGTTAATCAATATTGTTTATGATTATACTTCCAATGATGAGATATTTTGATCCATCTCTCAATAAATTCATGATATTTTTTTAAATTGTTTTATTTCATGAGAATAAATTTTTTCTTTCCATTTTCTTCTTTATATATACTTAAGAGTTCAAAAGAAAATTTTATAAAATAATCTTCTTTATTTTTCCTTTGACTAAAAACACTTTTTCTTAAAAAACTATGTTTTCTAAAAATGCTTTCAAAATATTTTTATCATTCTAAAAATTATTTATTAAACCAAATTTCCCCCACATTTAATTTTTTTAAAAAAATAAAGTAATCTTCTTGTTAATTTTTAAACTATACTTGTTTGGATTTTAATAAAAAATCTAAAAAGAATATTCATTTTTAACATGCACACCATGAACAATATTTTCCTCCATCATGACTTCTAAATTATTTAAATATTCACTTACAAGTTTTAAAAGTGTTTTTCAAAGATATTCTTTTCATTAATATTGAGAAAATATTATATTTTAAATAATTATTCAAAAATAAAATTCATTTTGAAAATCTATTAGGTTTTAAAAAAAATTCAAAAAAGAAAATATACATACCTTAATAAATGTTTTAAATTATTTTCTAAAGAATCATTTATACATTATCGAGTTTATTTTCAATGAGAATTTTTTTCAAAATATTTTATGAATTTCTTGTTTTAAATTTTAATTTTCAAAAAAAATTATATTACTAAGAAACATTCGATGTTATGTGTCTTTTAAAATCTTTCTCTGTATAATATTGAATCCTTTGATGTAACTTATTATTTTTTGGGTATATGAACCATGGATACCATTCTTATTCTTTGTTTAATGGTTTATAATTACAATATTTTTATAAAACCCTTTTCTCTCCTACATCTTATACCATGATGAAATTCTGATGAAATTCACTCCCTTTTCTATGGTTATGTTTGTTTAAATGTTAAAATCACTATGAAACCTATATCTTTTATATAGGTTATGTTATGATGAAATGTATATGAAATTCATTTAATTTAATGTTTTATGATATAAATAATGTTTTATGATCTTGTGGCACACATATGTATGATTTTTATTATGTGAAGTGTGGGACCCATATCTCTCTCCAATATATTTGGAAAAGATTTATATTTCATTAGATTGACAGAACTTGAATGGGGACAAAATCTGGTCAATAAGGGACTTTGTCAAATATTATGGTCTTGGGAGTGAATCTTGACTACTAGGATGGTTTAGGGAGCAAACCCATCAAACTATGATAACCTTATAGGTCATCCATAATTTATATGGAAATGATCTTTTATGATTATATTTATTCCAAAATTCCATTTCTTATGGTGATCTTATGCTCCCATAGATCATATTCTCTGCTTTCTTTATGATTCATCCCTTATAAACTACTAATAATTATGAAATTAATCAAGATTATGATCTTGGATATGTATGGTATGGTTTTAAAATGTTATGTTAATTTTCTAATACCCTTATTTTTTTGTTATTATTACATATATGCATTGTTTACCCTTACTTGAAATCTGAGCTCACCCTTTATTATTTTTCATTTCCCCAATTTATGAATAATGGTATTAAGTTGGGTAAGTTTATGAAGAGTTCTAAAGGGGAAGATATTTATGGCAGTTGTTAAATATATTTCACCAAATTATATTATTGTGTACCTTGTCTCCGAATACACTAAACTATTACAATTATTAGACATTTTTTATGTAATTTTTTGAATATTCATCTAAAAAGATATGATATATGTGTATGAGTAGTCTCGGTCTCTATATCATGACATAATAATTATACACATCAGGTGAAGGGCATGAGTGCCATCACGAGAAGAATAATAATTAAATTTATTATTAAATTTATTTTTTTATCATTATTAACTAAAATCCTAAACTCATCCATAAAATAAAACTTATAAAAAAACTTGGGGTTTTCCACATAACCTTGGGTATTGAGAGAGGATATCCATGGTGGATAACTTTTTCATCAAGGATCGGAGACTAATTTGATAAGAATAGTCTATGATGGTAGAGTTTTTACATCTCTCTAATGAAAACATCAACTGTCATTTATTATTGATCAATAAAAACTCAAGTAAATATGGTTTTGTTTTTTGAATTTTAACCACATTGTTAATCACATGTTCAATGTGAGTTATTCCTTCTAAAAATTTGATTCTCATATCAATGGTTGAATTGAGGGTATATCTTTATCTTCCTATAATTAATAATTAATGATTTTGAGTGATACATTGTTCAAATTACTTTAATTTTTCAATTATATATCAATGTATTGAGGACAATCCAAACAATGGTTTAGGTTGTTCCTCATATTTCTATTTTTTGGTTTTCTATCCCTGTTCTTCATGAGTTCATATTCAGTATTACTTTGACCAACAGTTCAAAAAATTACCAATGAACAATAATTTCACAATAATTATTTGGAATAATGGATTTTTACCATGGGTTTGAGATTGATATCAATGTAATTATCATGGTGTGTGGTGACGGTGGATGATTAGGTTCATATTTGGAGATCCCTAGCCCATAGTTCAAGTGTTTGGATGACATAGCATGTTGAAGATGATTATCGATCATATTTAATTACCATAATTTATTTACCATCAATAAAAAGGTTTGGTAAATCCTAGATCTACATTTTGGGACTAATACAGTGGTTGAATATATAGTGGTAGTAGAATGTTGGAGACAAATCGAATATCTTGGATTTCCTTTGAAAATATGGACTACACTGTGTATATTCATGAAGAACACACTCTTTATGGTGCCCTCTTATGGGAATATGGTTTTGGATCAGGAAAATATATCACATGACCTGTGACATGTTCCACACACCATGTGACTCGAGGTAGGTGGATCAGCATGTACCCTTATAGTATGTAGGTATGGACACAGTCGGGTACACTGGCATTGTTAGAGTACACAAAAATGGATTATTACTCAATCCTCTCTAGAGTATACAAATACAGCTATAGTACATGGGCATGAACTAAACCACATAGGTGTAGGATGAAGTGAACATGTAAAATTGAGGTATAAAAGACATGTTGTATACTCCTAGTATACACCATCTCATTTTTTTAGGGCAGGTTGATGCCCTCGATATATTTTGTCTAGACAAATATCAATTTATTTTATTCCCTTGGTTTATCCCCACAAAGGTACAATGTTATATTACATCCTGATCATTGGATTTTTATCACATTTATGGGATTATTTTTTTATATGGTTTGGGAATCCATTTGTATGACTAGAAGAGTGATCCTCTATAACTTATTCTTTCTCCCAAGGTATGGTTTTAAGAATCATTATGACTAACTAACATGGGTTTACAATCCCCTACTTAGTGTTTCATTACATGTAGGGTACAGTATACCCCAAAGTCCCTGGTTGAGATCCTCTATCCATGTATTAATATCTATAATGTTCCAGAAAGTACATATTTATGGATTCCTAGTGAGAATAACCTCTTTCATGAGCACAATCAGTTATAGCATGGATCATAGAATAAGTTCTCCCAAACAAGCATTGCCCTGAATCCTCAATTAGAGTCTTGTGGCGGGAAGCAAGGTTGTGACCTCTTAAGACATTGAGTGTACCGTAAGTATATTTGGGGGTTCATATCACTATGTATCATATTATTATTGAAATGTATTTATGATAATGAGTTTTCTACTCTCATGATGCTTTAGGTTTGGTGATTTCAAGGTTCTCTATTGGTTATTGTTATAATCACCCATGAAAGGGATCATCTCACACATTTCATGTCTTATGTTTCAGATATATATTTTAATAGTCTTATAGGATGACAAGTATTAGTCAAAAAATGGTGAGTTATAATTAATTTGGTTCGAACTAGGTGTTTCATTTGACATTAGTCCCCTCCTTTATTGTTGGTTGGACTCTTTTATCTATTTTGGTGGAATTGTATTTGGACATTTATGTTTTACATTACTTTTTTGTACTATGTTGTGGTATATGTGAATTTGATATTATTTTTTTTACCTTTAAACCTTTTATGGGTATTTAGGGATTTGTGTGTGTACAGCTACCTTAGGAGAAGGCCTCTAATGTGCGTGATATGCCTTCTAACCACTGGTCACCAAACCTCGTCCTATTTAATATCATGTTGGGGTGTCAATCTTGGATTAATATTGGTCAAGTGGGCCTTGATTATTAACTTCATTAATAAAATCTTATTACTCATCACCCACATGGTAGGTTAGTTTTCCCTTTGGGATATAATAATTGCACCACAAATGGATAAGAATGGTCTTCCTATAATGATAGAAATTTGTTTTTTGTACTCCATTTTCAAAAAAAATGTAATATTAGATTTCCTAGCTTGACTAGAAGTTCATATTCCCTTCCAATGGGATGAGTAATTCACATATCTTCCGACTGAAGAGAAATGGTTTCTAATTTTTTCTCCATATTATCCATTTTCTCAAAAAATTAGAATGTTATATGATTGATATTAGATCCTAAGTAACTCAATAAATTTATATCTTTCTTTACTCTAATTCTACATGATATGAAAATACATCGAGGTTCATTTTTTTTAAGGTAAATTATTTTTAATAATAGTTCTATATTTCTTCATTAATTTTATGTTGTCCACTTCTTTCTAATCTCTTTTGTTAGCCAAAAACTTTTTTAAAATTTTGATATGTAATGGAATCTTGTTTAATTATTTAGTAAATATCATGGTCACATTTATGGTTCTAAAATTTTCAATGAATTTTAATTATCCAGGTTCACCATTTCATTTTTTAAGTCATTAAGGGAAGGGAATGAGAGGGAAATAATTCATCAAAACAGGTTGATTCTTCTCATTCTCCTCAATATCAATCATCATATTATCTTATTTGATCAATTAAAATATCATATCGTTTTTTATTTTTCTTTTTAAATTGAAAACTAGTTATTTTATTCATTTTGGACTTTCTATATAGTTTTCCACATTTTTGATTTTCTAGATTTTAGTTTTCTGGATTAGTTTTACATTATATATTGTCTTCCCTAGAATTAACCCTAACATGTTCTATTTTTTAAACTATATCATGTAGTAACATCCACTAAATTTTCCCTTTTATTTAACTCTATTATGCTGGGAAGTATTTCATTATCTATATAACATGTTGTCCAATTTGAAACATCAAATTGTGTACGATATAATATTTATATTTTTTAAAAGAACCAATTTATCACCGAATTTTATATATAAATCCATCTTATTCCACTTAATAATTTCCAAATTCAACCCTATATTGAAATTAAAATTGAGTACTAGGTTGTTGGGGTAAATTAGAGGAAGCATTAGATCTTAAAAAATATTTGTATTTCTAAGATTGATTTGGGTGATTTTGGTAACCTTGAATGAAATGATCAGAAAATGTATCATCGTTACAATAATTTATATACCTATAATATTAAATTGGAAACACTTATCCTATTTAATGGGTAAATAAAAGTTATGAAAATATTTCAAATTATTCTCAAACATACCACAATGATTTTATTATCCACTATGTGATTTATCATTAACTACAACATCCTAAGGTTGGTTTTATTCCTATACGTGGTTATCATTCTAGTAATTTTATGTTGATATTTTTGAATAATTTTATTAGTTATTTTTTTTATTCCTTGGTTTTTATATCAAAAAAATAACCTCATGAGGACTAGTCTATAATATTTTGATGATAAGGGGTAAAACCATTATAAAATATGTCTATTAATAGATGGGAATAAATATGACGGTTGGGGAACTACCTAATCCACCACATAAATCTATTATATGCATAATGAAATATCCTTACCTCAACATGGACAAATCCATTTCTTTTAGGACACATTTTATTTGTGGTGTTTCTATGATAATATTTTCCTACAAAAAAATGGATGAATTAGTCCTATGCATCGAAAATTTACTCATTCAAGTTCTAGAAAAAACATCTCACATTTTTATTCAAGAAACAATAGAAGCACTATCATAATAAGATCCCAATTAAGAAGATACAAATGAATTTTTTGAATATTTCGATATAAATTTATAATGAACTTATATTAATCCTCATTAGGTTGACCATTATAGGTGGTTAACATTGAGAAGTATAATTCCTTCATCTCAAAATTTCTAGACATAAGAGAAATTTTTATACTAATAAAATTACATGAAACAATGAGATTATAGAAATGCCTATGTATAGTCCTCTCAATATTCTAATTCCTAAATTAAGTTTTAATAAAAATAATATTTTCAATTATTTTTTAAACTCTTCAAGTTTCATAATTTTCCATTATGTTTTTGTTTTCCCTTTTTTCATAACTATAATTTTTTATAATTTCAATAATTCAAGAATTATGTTAAGTAGTGAATGACTCCATATTCTTTATAAAATTTTAATTAAAAATTTAAAAAATCAACATAGGATAATGAAAAAAAATTATTTTATGGGAAGTAAACTTTTTTAAAACATATTTTTATAATTTTTTCAATATTATTTCTTTTAAAAGACGATTGAATGATTTTAAGGTTTTTTATTATGGTCACAAATGTCTTTACTAGAAAAAGATCCAAAAATTTGATAAGCACAATCATTGGAATCTATCAATTTTTTTTAATTATAGTACATATATATTACTACATTTTGATTAGTTGGTGTTGAATCACATGGAAGGATGAAAAGAGTTGTGTAATATAAATTTTGAAAAACAAAAAAAAACACAAGAAAAAACTAACATAAGAAAATATAAGGTGAAATGATGTGTATAATGTGAAGAAATTATTTTCAATCAATGCATGAAAAAGTGATAATAGTTTTAAGTAAATTAAAGGACAATATAGAATTGAAATAGGGGAAACTAGACTAGAATGAACTAATGAAAATATTTCTTCTCTTGTATCATATTTAACTAAATAACATCTAGAAGACATATATAAGTTGATTAAGACACCTAAATATCAATAAGTGAACAATAATTCTAAATAAAATCTCTTGAAACTTACATGTCTATCTAACATACGATGAATGGATGAATCTTTGGGGAGAAAATTGAACCTCCAAATTTTCCAATTTTTGTACTTAGGTTATAGATATAAATGTAAATTATATATTACTCTACACCCATTAGAATATAAAGTATTAAAAAATTATGCTCACAAATAGAATAAAATGAGAACACAATACATGGAAGACACACTCTGTATTTATAATTAATTATCACCAACATATTCAGTTTCTAAGAGGTTTAAATTTATTTTTAGCTACATAAAATTATTTTTCCCAAACATCATTAGTCAATAAATCATCAAAGAATTAATAAATATAAATAGTGAAGAAATCTAGTAAGATTACAAACTTTTTTTATTAAAAGTAATAAAAAGTTGGTGAAAGAATTCAATTCATTATTAATCTAGTTCCTGTAATATGTTTAGTTTCACATCTCATCCAGAAGAATGATATTGATAAAATTCATCATAGATATATAATATCTAAAATAAAATATAGGATATAAATTAGATTCTCTATTGATATCGACTACTTCCTATAACTCTATCTCTGTATATTATTGCTTTGGTAGTTTATCCTTTCCTATTATCCAACATTTTTTGAAGAATCAATGTTGTGGAATGGATTTCACCTAATACCTTTTTAATTTTTCTTCTTACCAAAATATCATAAACTTTAATTAATAAAATGACATGTGAGTCATCATTGTGTCAATTTATGTTAGCACATAGAAGGGATAAATTAATTGTTTTTCTATAACTGTCAGGGTAGATTTAGAATAACTCTCAAAATTTACTTTTTGAGAAAGTAATTTATTTCTCCTACTATCCTCTAACAATACATATCAAATCATTTAGTTTCTTCTATATGAAAATTTTAACTTAATTTATCAATAAATTTTTTAATTATTTAAAACAATTTACCCCTATGAATCGAAAATAAATATGTCAAAAGTTTAATTCTAACTCCACATAATCCATATGATCACTAAAATAACTCCTTATTCCCAATATGATCTTACCCTAGAGTCAATACCATAACTTCAGTATTTTCTTGAATTCAAAGTTTTCCATTCTTTGAAAGTGATCTCATTACAACTCAAAAATTTCCTATGATCAAGTCTTGTTTAAATATTCCTTCTATGAACCAAGTTTGTCCTTAAATCTCTTCAATGAAATCAAATTCCTTTATCCTAACAACTTCAAACATGAAAAAATTTTGAAAAAAAGATTCTAAACTCTACATATAATAAGAATTCATAACTTACACCTACTTCATACACATTTTACTATATTAAACATCTTCTATATCACAATTGAAATTACCCAACCACATCCAACATTACCTTCACTCAAATTAAACTTGCCTTAGAAATTAATCAATATTGGTTTCTTCATCTTCAAATGGGAACCTCATCAAACCAATAAAATTACAAATTATCAAAGAAAAACACATACTAGGGTGAAATGAATCAACATCCAATGAACAAGAAAATTTTTTCTTCCAATTCCATACATTCAAAAAGATAAAAACCCTATGTGCAACTTGATCTAACATCATAGATGTTGTGATATAGTAAATTGATGCATGGTTGTCATCAAAATAGAATGTACTGGGGGGAAACTGGCAAGCATAATAATAGTGTAAACCCCTGATATTTTTTGAATTTTTTTTAATTATTTTTAATTTTTTGTGGATTAAATTACAAGAAACACTTAGTTTAACTTTTTTTACACTCAAAACTGAGTTTATATTTCTTTACATGAACACCAATTTTTAAGGAAACACGCCATTCTATTAAAATATTATTATTTAATATTATAGTTATAGCATATCCATTAGAATGGTGCGTATGAATAGGATTAAATAAATTTTGAAAATATATGGTGTACACATATATATATAATTAATTATTTAGTTACCAATTAATTGTAAATTAATATTAAAACAATTTGAAAATAATCTAAATCATTTTAAAAAAAAATTAATTTTTATGCGCACAGACACATATTATATCAATAAAAAAATTACAAATTTTGGTGAATGATTTTAATGAAATTTATATATTATAAATTAAATAAAAAAATCTGCATTCCTCCTATGTGTATTCTAGATATGATTTAAGAATAAATCCAATTCTATGGTTAAAAATTGTACTTTTCTGAAAAACAAAATTATCGTATTTTATGCAATTATTTTTTCAAAATTAATTTTTTCCTATTTAAAAAATTTATTTGAAAATTTTTAATTAGTTTTTTAAATCATAATCTCAAAATTATCTTAGGATTAATTTTTCAAAATTAATGAAAAGGCAAATATATCAATGAATAGTGAATAATACTGGTTTTTATTAAGAACTGTAATTTCTTTTAAAGACTTTAAAAACATTAAAATTGTTTTAATATGGGTTTAAAAGTAAAATTAGTTCAATTATATATTAATAAGTCCTATTTATTTTATTGTATTTGATTTTATATTGAATTTTTATGTTAAAACTTTTTAAACTAAGGAAACTTTTCTCTTTGTAAAACTACTTTTTCGTCGTATCGGTCGATTTATTTTTAAACAAAATTTTGAAAATTTTGTGAATACAATTTGTAAAATTGTATTATATATTTGGAATAATAATAATTAATATTATATAATAATTACAAATCAATTTTTGTTCAGAATTAATTGTAAAAAAAGTATTTATCATGGCTAAAGTTAAAATTGCTTTATCGGGGGATCAACAAAAAATATAAGAGGTAAAATGACATAGAATATTTTAGAAAACCCATTATATGAATGTATTTTGACCACATCGCCTATAATATTCAGGAATGGCCCATTTTATATCCTTATTTCATGTTGTAAACATGGGTACACTTTGTTCTTTTCAAAAATTACATGTGTGTCCTCTCTCCCAATTTTAAAAGGCCACCCAATATCATCCAATATTCAAACATCCAAACCCATTTGGTTCATAAAATCCCTTCCCAAATCTATTATATACTTTCCTTCCATCATACTAGAGTCCTTATTATTATTAATAACACCTCCTAATAAGTCCTTAGGTATAAACCTAAATAGCCTCTCTAAGGAATTTTTAAAATTATTAACCATGAATTTTCATATAATTATATTTTATTAAGTTAATTTTTTATCATATATCCATATATTATTCAATTAAATAGGAAATGAAATTAACAATCAAGCATACGGAGGACTACTACCTTACAAACCAATGTTATTTATTTTCCATCACCACGTCTCACGGAAATATATATTGATGGATTTATTGTTTATATATGATATTTATGAAATTATTATACCTTATTAATTATAATATCACATTTACCTTCTCCCACACCCAATATATTAGAAAATAATAATGTCCCTCATGTGTACGGTGGATTATTTCCTCGCAAACTGATGTGGGGTGTTTTTCATTTTTATTTTTAATTGGATAGTAATAAGGATGGATTAAATAAATATATATGATATTTTTAACTTGATTATACTTATTTAGTAATTCTATCATTTTTTTCTTCATAATTTCTATTCTATAGAGGATATGATAATGTTGTTCAAGTGAAATCTGGACTACCACCTCATGAAATGATGTGATTCTTTTTTCACTAACACTTTGTATGGAATGTATTATGAGTAAATTTAATGAATATATATGATATATGAGACATGAAAATCATTATACAGTAGTTATTTATAATTTACCTTTATTTGGTTTCATCCTTCATAAAAATAGAAATTGTGTTCATGCATACATATGTCATACTACATCCATGAACATTGTAATTCATTTTATATCTCTAAATTTAATGTAATATGAAAAATAAATATAATATATATATATATGATATTTATATCATTATTAAACTTCTATATATAATGGAACCATGATAAAAATGAAAGGAATGTAGATACCAAACCAAAACATACATGAAAAACAAATCACATGTTACCTAAAATGTGATTGAAAAAAAGAATTGTTAATAAATGAGTTATAAATGGTCAAAAGTAGATAATTTATGGTATAATACAAATGTTTATTTTTCATTAATAGATTTATAAAAATTCTATACTTATTACACATATTTTTTGAACATGTATAAAGGAAGTCGAGACTTAAGGTAAGGTATTTTTATCTCAAATTTCCTTATTTAAGACATAAGTATTATTATTCACCAATATTATTTTAATAATTTTATATAATACACTATTGACATATTTTATCATGAATATACTTATTTTAATTTTATTTAATGTTTCATTTGATTTTAATCATTAATAAGGCTTACGATTCAAAAGATTCCAATGTGGTAATGGTTTTATGCTGTAATCTCATTGTTTATCATGATTTTTTATGATTAAGTTTCCAATGATGAAATCCTATAATATAATTTTAAATAATTTCATTTATTTTCTTATCATATATTAATTTATATATTATAAATTTTTTCCTTTCATTTTCCTCTTTTAGGGTATTAAAGAGATCAAAATAATGATTTTAAGAAAAATAATCTTTATTTCTTTCTTCAGTCAAAACTTTTTTTCTACTATATCCATGTGTTTTACAAATGATTTAAATTTTTTAACATTTTCCAAATAATTTATTAAATTAATTTTTACCCATGTTTAATAATTTAAAAAAAATAAAGGTAATCTTCATGTCATCTTTCTAACAAGGATTGTTTGGTTTTTATTGAAAATGTGAGAGGAATATTTATTTTAATGTGTACGTCTTGAACAAAGTTTCCCACCATCATGACCTATATTTAGTTTGAATATTAAATTATATTTTTCAAGTTTATTTTAAATAAAAATGATTGAAATAATATTTTATTAATTTATAACTTTAAAATTTTTATTTTCAAACAATTGTTATTTTACTCAAAAAATGTTCCAAGTGATTTTTCATTCCAAATAATTTTCTTTCTAAGATGAAGTCCTTTTATGTTACATAATTGTTATTGTTTATATGATCCAATTATACCATATTTATTCTTCCATTGTATGGTTTAGGTTTATGATGAAAATATGTTTATGTAACTTGTTTCTTTTTCACGTGATATGTTATCGTGGAACGTTTTATGAAGCCAATTTCATTTTATGGATTCTGATATGATGAATGTTATATAAAGACCATTTATGTTCATGAGTTCTAATATGATAAATTTTTTATTATCTTGAGGAACACATATTTATGAAATTTTTTATGAGACTTGTGGGACAGATATCTCCCTCCAATTCATGGGATAAAGGTTTATATCACGTGATATAATAATGGGAAACAAGTTGAAGGGCTAGACCAACAATAGGAAATAGGATGAGGGTTTGATCCACAATGGGAAATAGGTTTTAAGGATTGATCCACTATGTTTTATAGTCTTGGAATTTAACCTTTATAAACGAAATGGTTTGTATACCTATGTTGGTTTCACACTTTTATGGAAGGAGATTATTATTCAAGAATTATGATGATTTTACAATCTTATGAATTATGTCTTTTATAATGATAATGATTTATGACTTGACTCATTTTTATGATCTATGATAGGTTGGGTATTACCTTTGTATGTTATGTTCATGATCTCATGAGCTTATTCATATCTTATAATTTTATATGATCATATAATGATATCCCCCAATTTTACCTTTACTGAGCATTTGAGCTCACCTCTTCTAATGTTTATTTTTTCCATGTTATGAATAAAGTTTTTCAGTAGGGTATGATTATGAAGAGTAAAAAATGGTTTCATATTTATGGGATATTTTTTAGATATTTCATTAAATAATAATATTATGTACTTAGTATCCACATACATCAAACCCTTAAGGTCCATAGGAATGTATTTGGGAAATTAATTAAATATTCATCTAAAAAGATGTGATATTTATGTATAAAAAACATGGGTTGTTATAGTTGGTATCATAGGAATTTTTTTATAACCTTTTGAAACTAAGATGGTAAAACAATATTGATACCCTTAGAGATATTTATAAGGATAAGTCTAAGTATAATTCTAATCATATGAATGTTTCCTTGAATATTTTTAAAGGATAGAGTGATTGGTTTCCAAAAAATTACATCCATGAATGGATACTACAAGTGGACGTATATGTGGAATAGATGTACCTAGGGGTAATAACTCAAAAAAATTTGTGTTGGGTTTGACTTTATTTTTACGTAGTATGTGATAATGAGCCTTAATATGCACCCGGGTTGAAACTCCCAGGGGATATTATTTTGAAATTCACGAACTCTTTATAAACCATCAAAAAGGATTTAAATAATAACTAAGAATGGCCTTGATTAATCCTAAGGTGTCCTAGATTGAAAATAATGTGTCATGATTTAGACATCTTAGAGGTGATTTTTCATGATTATGTGGTTTCCCACTATAAATATTGTTCCTCACACTGTGATTTTTAGATAGTGGTAGGAAACCTTATGAATTGTTTTAACATTAAATTTGATATAAAATGTGTTAACAAGAAACAAAATGGGACGATAACTGGGGGGACAGATATTGTGATTATTCTTAATAACATATTATTATTTATAATTAAAATCATCCACATTAACCAAATATTTAACGCACCAAATAATAATGGATTCAGTTTTCTGAGAGATCGAGTGGTGGAAGTCATTGAGGAAAGAAGATTCAGTTTCCAATATCTCGAGAATGTGGGAAGAATCACTCAATTAAATTCCTTAATGGAATGATAATATGATTTATGTGTAGAGAATAATGTCTCATAGCAAGTAAATATTGAGGAAAAATGAAATTTCTAGTTAATGTAATGGATGAGAATAATGGTTTCCCTAAGGTATCATCAATGGTTGAATGTTATAAATGTGGAAAGTATGGTCATTATATAAATTCATTTCCTGGGGGGAAATATAACGAAGAGGATCGGTAAGGTGGTACATGTAAATGTTTTGTTATTGATGATGAAGTTACTACAAATCCACTATATTTACTAAACCTGGGTATTACCAGGCTTAGGTGTCACTCAACAAGAATTCCACGTCACCCATTTTCCATCTCCATTTACCATTCTACCATCCACCTTCTGGGATATATCCTCTCGTATCATATACGATAGCGCGATACCCCTCGCGTTTTCCCCTGAATTGGTTTCCTCCACTGAACCGGCTTCTCACGCGGGTCCTCGATTAGGGTTTTGGTCTCCCTGCTTCTTCCTCTCGCGGCTCCCTGACTACGGTTTCCATCTCCGAGGTTCTTCGTCCCGCAGCGCGCCTACTTCCATTCTCCTAGCTACTTACTCCCGCGGCTCCCCGATTAAGGTTTCCATCTCCGAGCATCTTCCTCCCGCGGCTCCCCGAATAAGGTTTCCATCTCCAAGCTTCTTCGTCCCGCAGCAAGCCTACGACGACGGCCTAAAAAACACCCGTATTCCGGCCTGTGGTTACCATCTTCCGGCGACTACCACGGAGAGACTGGGTCTACTGCCCTTACAACCAACGCTTCACCATCGACTTCCTCCAGCCTTATTATCATTCTACATCTATTTATTCCGATTCTAACGTCATATTTGCGGTCATTGTCTCAGCCAAATGTATGTCGACTACAGCTACTAGATCCCGATTTCAACGACTCTTCGGTATATAAGTGATTCCCAATTTTTTCTATTGCTTCGTCGTATACCACATCCGACTGCTACACCTTCTACTACCAGAACCGACAACCCTATTCCACTGCGTCGCCAAGGGGAGGACCAACGGATGTTGGGAAGAAAAGACTTTACAGAAATATTCTGCTGAGGTAACAGTATTCTTACTTTCAACATAAATATGAAACCTGCAGCATTCAATTGACTATAAATTTCGCATTTCCCAGTAACCGCACGAGGATTTTCTCCAGACAATGATTCTTCTTATTTTCATATCTGCTACTGCTGATATTCACATTGTGAGTATACCATAAACATAATCAAACCTTCAAACTGCTTTACGTAATACATTTTTATTGAACTAGAAACAAATTAGTCACTTTACTAATTTTATTTAGCACAGTCTCATGTATATAAGACAAAAAATGTTAGCATATGGGCCTCGTATTCCTATAAAATTGGGTTTAATTACCAATAAATGTAACCTGCACCTTCCACTAAATCATACATGTATATTTTGTTTGTAACTTTTTGTCAGCTACATAAATCTACAGACATATATCTTTATCTCTATCCCAAACAGCTTCTCATATCTACGTGTATCGAGTCATATTTTTCATTTCCTGCTTCGTGCTGCTAACATGTTCTTTTAGGATTGTTATAATGCAATGTGAAACAAAACCAAATCACTGAATTTGATCAAGTTATGCCAAACTATGCTTTTCATCTCGAACAATTTCAATTCCATACCTCTACAGCAGTTGGTCATCCTTTTAATAGGTTCTATTTGGGTAATTTTTCATGTTTTAGTTAATTTTCCCTCCTTGATATAGTGGATACGTTTCCACTTCCTGATTTTATGAAACAAATATCCTATTTTTTGCATAGAAGGGTATACAAAAACTCAGCTGATTGTATGGAGAGAGGGATTATGTTTCACGTGGAAATTATGAAGCTGTACCAAAACTACTACCATGGTGGATTGATGAAGTAGCTATCATTGTGAAGGTGAAGTTTTTTCTTTTGAGATTAATTCTATTTAATGCACCATCCAATGTCCCATTGTATTATAAAAGGTAATATTTTATGAGGATGATCACTATAAAAAACTGAATCACTTCTGAATATGTGTTTTTCATTTGACAATTTTTTTTTGTATTTTTATTAGCTTATCTATGAATTTTCATTATAAAATTGGGAGTAGGGCTCTTTCCATGGATCATGTGACAATTACATATTCTCTTCCTCCCAATGGTGGACCATTTTTATAATGATTTCCTTCATTTATTATGTACAGGGATAAATCTGACATGCCCTACCTAAACTGATAGTTTACAATCCTATGTTTATGATCCAAATAAGGCAAGTGGCCCGAATTATGCAATTTGAATTGATCGTTCATTCTTATTTGAACTTTTTGAACATCTGATTGTAGATAAATATCAATATCATGACTAATGGATGGTGCAATTGTAGAAAAATTCAAGTTTGTATATGACAATTCATTTGGTCTGGACATTTTATGCTACACATGTATTTTAGTGGAACAATGATGTAAATTTTTGTTTCTTCTCAAACCATCAATTGATCTCTTTGTAGATTAAGTTAATCCTGAAGAGAAGTGTTGTAAGGAGAAAAATAACTTCCATATTGTGCTCATGAAATGTTCTAATTTAAAAATTTGTTTTCCTTCATCCTTGACATGAATACAGAAAAAACAGAGTATTCACTATCCACTGATAATTGGATTCCCTCGGGTCATGTGCATGATATACGGTACCCCTGATCCCACTATTTCTATTCCAGTGAATTTGATTTCGGTGAGAAATGAGTTTCACGTTGATAAGTTCCCCTTAGTATTTTCTTTAATGTGACTGCATATTGACACCTTTAATGGTGTTTGTACTGTGATAACTTTTCCCCCAAAAAAGGATACAACCCTCTGCTCTGGACTAGAACCTGGACTGGCTGCTACGTTATTAATCTTGCAGGTTCTTGATCCACCTCCACCTCCGGCTCGGTCTCCTATGGCTATTGATCCTCCAGCTTCAAGTTCTCCACCCCCTAAATCTTATGTTGTATCTGCCTACATTGGCTCCTGCTCCCACTGTCTACACTGAAAAACCACCTTGGGCTAGCAATTTCAATTTCCTCTAGCTATGGTAAACTCCAAATATGTAATGTTGTTACCCCTACCCCTACAACCAGTATAGGAATTTCTACACCCACAACCCACTATGAAATCTACATTTTTTGTCTATTTAATTCACTTTTCTTCTATTATGAGAAATATAGAAAAAATGAAGTTTTTATCTTTTCTGATGCATGTACATTGAGGTTTTTATATAGGACCTTCCAAACTAATCCTTGATAACTGGAAAGAATCAAAGCACAAAAACTATCTACTGGTTGGATATAGTTTCCTACCTATAGACTGATATAAAATTGGTTCACTATGTGATATTATTTTGACTAATTTGGTGTTCTTTCAGTGCTCAGATGTTTGTAATAGATCTGATGAAGCATGTGACTTTATACGGAGCTAGAACATATGAAGGTAGGCATAAAATGAGATCCTCGCGATATTCCTCTAACTTTCACTGCCTTAAATGATTAACGAACTTCAATTAATTTTCTTCCTCTCAATTTTTGACCTCTTGATTTCATACTGCTGAAAATGAATGTCAACATGTAAACATTTCCGAATGGAAGAAGATTCATGAAGAGGAATCCAATGTTGTGCAGGGGGCTGCATAGATGCGTCATTCGCTGACTGCTTCATTTATAATGATGAAAAATCATCAAGCTATGTGTTTCAGCTTTTTTAATGTAAGTAAAAACTCAGAAAATTGATATTTTTAATTATGAGTCAGTATTAAATGAAGCATTCAGTGAATATGTTTTAAATGAAGTAGTCAGGGAATATGTGTCAACCAGATGTTTCAGTTGTTTTATGGTATGAGTCTGCTTTTTGGATTAAAAGCAATAACGATTGTTTTTTGTTGCACATAGTATGAAACAATAGAGTATACCATTATTTAATTCAAACTGTTTTGTTTTTTAGTTTTTTAGTTTGGAATATGTACTTTATATGACCTGTACACATTCCAATTTATTGAGAATTTATTAGTTTATATGTACATGCAGCATAAAAAATTATGCAGTGTATAAGTTAAGATACATGAATCACTTTTTAGAGCATGTATAAGTTAAGATACATGAACCACTTCATAATGCATCAAACATATTCCGACATATAGGGAGATTTAGAATTTCAATTTTGTATTAATTATTTTTAAATTCATACAGCTTCTTTTCTGATGCATGTACATTGAGGTTTTTTTGCAGGACCTTCCAAACTAATACTTGCTAACTGGAAAGTATTAAAGCACAAAAATTTTCTATTGACTGGATATAGTTTCCTACCTATAGTCTGATATAAAATTGGTTCACTATGTGATATTATTTTGATTGATTTGGTGTTCTTTCAGTCCTCATATGTTTGTAATAGAGCTGCTGAAGCATGTGAATTTATACAGAGCTGGAACATATGAAGGTAGGCATATAATGAGATCCCTGTGATATTCCTCTAACTTTCACTACCTTAAATGATTAAACGAACTTCAATTCATTTTTTTACTCTCAATTTTTGACCTCTTGATTTCATACTGTTGGAAATGCATGTCAACATGAAAACATTTTAGAATGGAAGAAGCTCGATGAAGAGGAATCCAGTTTTGTGCAGGGGCTGCATAGGTGCGTCATTCCCTAACTTCTTCATTTATAATGATGAAAAATCATCAACTTATGTGTTTCAGTTTTTTTAATGTAAGTGAAAACTAAGAAAATTGCTTTTTTAATTATGAGTCAGTATTAAATGAAGCATTCACTGAATATGTTTTAAATGAAGTAGTCAGTGAATATGTGTCAACCAGATGTTTCAATTGTTTTAATGTATGGGTCTGTTTTTTGGAATAAAAGCAATAACAATTGCTTTTTGTTACACATAGTGCGAAACATTCGAGTATACCATTATTTTATTCAAACTGTTTTGTTTGTTAGTTTTTTAGTTTGGAATATGTATTTTATATGAACTGTACACATTCCAGTTTATTCAGCATTTATTTCAATAGTTTATATATACATGCAACATAAAATATTATGCAGTGTATAAGTTATGATACATGATTCACCGCTCTCTATAGATTCAATCCCTACCCCTCCCATTATGGAGTTCCACTTCCTTCTCCTACGGTTTGTTGTTACTATCATCTACCACTGCTCACAGTTCCTTCCTCTAGACCTAGGTTTCGCACCTTCACCATCATCCCCCTCTACCTCCACAACAATCGTCAGTCTGCAGTCGATGTTTAGGCTGACGAACCCAAAGATCATGTTGCGTCCAAGATACAGTTCTAATTTGAATAATATGATTGATATCCAAAATAGGTACCATTATTGATGATGGTTTTCCATTGATGTCAACCGAGATCGCGCTCTGATCGACGAAAGATGGGACCAATTGTCATTGTAATTGACAATATGAAGGGTCGATGCCACCCGTACCTGATGAACAGGGATTTGTAGCCAGGAGCCAAAACAAACCAATATCTGACTTTATCCAGGAGGGCTGAACTAGAACCAGAATCACGCTATGATTCCAAACTCACCAACGCCGATAAGTTTTGATATCCATCTATATCAAATTGCAATCGATTTGTGTTGTGTTCTATATTGATGTTGTTTGTTTCATGGTCATATGAGGAAGATGATGAGGATTCGAAATGCCCCACTTACATCATCCAGAGTGGGGAAAAACAGGAAGATCTTACGGCGATCTCGAAGAATTGTTTTTGAGCATGCAGATGAAAATTGAAGTTCGATCACTTTCCATAGACATTATTAGTTTAGTATTCTTGTAGTCGTACCTTGCGTATTCTACCTATGAATTTGTTCTGAGCTATCTCTTCTCTATCAAACTTTGATTCTTCCCCAGAATTGTAACTTTTGAAACATTTTTCAATCTAATGTGAACTTCATCTTTTTTCATCCACCATTTTATGATAAAATTTATTCATAACTAATGGAATTTTTTAGATGATATTTTCCATTGTTGTTGTTTTTGGAAGCAGTTCATTAGTTTTATCATTGTTTTCAAATCTGTTAGTTGATTATGTTCTTTGAGTTGGAATATAAAAAATGGTGATACTGCTCATTGACTAAGTTTTACTACTCTGTTTCATAATATTTTCCTTGAGTTAATTAGTCATGCTATAATTTATATTCCTTTATTATGTCTTTCATAGAGAGGGTTGCTCAATATGTTACTATTGATCATGAAAAAATCTGTAACTAATATACCAATATTCAAGTGTGAACTGTTTTTTCTAGGTACATGGCCATAAAAACTCCATTTTACAACTATTTTATTCCTTTTACAAATGTGTTATATCAACATGATAGCAGTGCATGTTTATCAGTGAAGCCTAACTAACCAAGGTATTCACTACGGTTTATATTTTTGAGGTAGTTATTCTAATCATGATAGTTGTTTCTTATAGTTCATTTATTCAGAAATTCACTGTTTCCCATACATATATTATTCATGTTTAGGAGTTACTGGATTATTCATTTTGAAGTACTTCTCTTATTCATTACAGCACTGGATGTATAGCTATCGAAAATAATAATGATTCATTTTATGCGGTGTATTTTTTTAAGGTAGTTCTTTTATTCATGACAATATATCTTACTATTTCAAAGAAACTATGATATTGTGAATATCTATTCTCCCCCTACAGATTATATATTCAGGAAATTAGATATGAGATGCATATATTGGATGAAAATAAAGATATTGACCAAGGTATTCTCTAAATTCAACCATGATCCTTACAAATGAATAACATGATATAATGATTCTTAAATCATGTCATCTGTATGATTACAGTTGATTATTATTACTAATACGGATGATTTTTTCTTTTCAGAAAAATGTTTCAAATCATTAATTTATTATGAAAGGAAAGGAAAACATTAATTAAAAGAAGCCATACTATATTCCAATTTCAAACTTTGGTAAGTTTGTTGATTTATATTATTCACTATTTGTTTCTCTTCCTTCATGATTTTGGCAGTTGAGGGATTAACAAACTAACTTGATTATAAATGATTTCTTTTGGTCACTCATTAACAGGTTCTTCCATTAGTGCCTAATTGAATAAGGTATTCTCTAAATTCTATTGTGATCCTTATAATCAGAAGTGATTCATTTTATGTTGTCTATTTTGTTGCAAAATACAGGAAGATGGTAAACAGTTTTCAAAAAACTACTACAACATAGCTGGAAACTTGAAGTGGGTGACCATGTATGGATACCATTTCAAATTAGTATGATATAGTTCTAGGCATGTCTATATGAAATGAGCTATAGATTCTGATTCACTCTTATGAACTCAATTTAAGAGTTCACTTTACATTTTATCATTTCTTATTAGATATATCAAATAAATTATGTTTTATAATAACTCCATGGTGAAAATGAGGGTTCTATTATCATATATACATAATGATAAGTCATGTTTTGCTATATATTTTCACGTCATGTTATTTCCTTTTTTATTCCTTTTCATTTATATTTTCGGATACATGTTTTTTCCAATCATTTTCAATTATTTTCAATTATTTCATTCACTGAAGCTGTAAATGTAACATATTTTTAACTATTTCTCATTATTAACTACTCAAACTGTTAACACATTTTTATAAAATAGGTTTGAATTATATCCTCGTGCGTGTGCACGGGTGAGGTACTAGTGATATATTAAATTGAGGTGGTATTGATGAATAATATTATAAAGGCTAGTTAATGGTTTAATAAGGAAGTGTAATGATGAAAGTGTTTTCTAGGCTTTAGGGAACAACAGATGAGGTTAGGTGCCCAAATTTAAATTTTGTTGTAATAGATAATCAATACATGATCAATTAGATAATGAACACCAATATCCATGGAATTGAATCAAGGATTTTGATAATGAAATAGAACCCTAGTACCAAGAGAGAGGATCAACATATTTTATTTATAATTAATTTAATTAAATATTAATTACTTCAATGATGATTCGTTTGTCAATGATGTGTTCGACCATATATTTAAAGAAGTAAGACCATTGATTTTGTAGATATCAAGGGTTGATACCCTCTATTGGTTATCCACACGTGTTTCACATATCTCTGGACATCTTCAAAAGAGTCTCTGGGTGCTAGCATGAAAGATCCTTTCCCTTGCGAAGTCGGGGTTGGATTGCCTTGAGAACCGCTTCCAAAGCATTCTCTTTGATCTGGTTGAGGAGGATCTATCTCGTTCTTGAGAGAGTTCTTGGAGAGGGCATAACAATCTAGTGTTTCTTTCTTTTCTCCATTTCATTGTTCACTACATATCAGCATCTCCTTTATAGCACTTGGATAATAAAACAATTATATAACTTGGTATTTAATTTACTATGGTAATAATAAAAAATTAATACAAGTGCCTTAATTATTTTTTTAATACTAGAAAAACTCCCATGTCAAATAATAATAGCAACATTATTGTTTCCTAACATGCACTTATCTTGTGAGTTATAATTATATATTATTTCATACAATAATGTTCAATATTATTATTTCTCACTAGACCATTAACTCAATCGTCCAATCCTACACCATATTTATTGAACCTTGAATAATGATTATTTATTTATTAAAAAATATTAATGCAGTATTCACCAATAAATATATAAATATTATAATCACTAAATAGAAAATAAATATTTTTAAATTATTCCACCCACAATATATTCTCTCGAATAACTTGTTTTGAAATAAATGTTATCTGGAATCAATGAATAATTATTAAACCAAACCCGGGAAAAATCATTATTCACCTTTTTAAATAATAAATAATATATTATTTAACTAAGATACTGGATAAACTTAGTGTGGGACCCTTTAGGCCTCTTTATCAATGGCATTAGGTAGAGAAACCTAAAGTCCAAGGATAGACTCTAGAAACACATCAAGGAATCCATAGAGAATGAAGTTAATGCTGCAACAACATGTCACCTCAAACGAATTTTTACCATGTAATATAATCCCTTTGTCTTGATATCTTCAATCAAGTGGAATTTAAGTTCCATCAATCCTTGTGATCAATTTATCATTCTTTAACTTTATGGAAATTGAAAATTCATATAGAAAACCATGCCCATGGATTTATTTTGGCTATATCATGTCCATCAAAGGGCATGAGATATGAACTTTTTTATGAAACTGAAAGGAAAAATCATTTCTCTAATTATTCATTTATGCAGTTTTACTTGTGATGCACCCAACATATCCTACCTCATTGCGAACAAATTTCATCTTGGTTTTCACTAATACATCTATGTGTGTGATTCATAATACCCATTAATAATAATCTTAATGTTTAAGGACCAATACACATGTCCATAGATAGGAACATCCAATGACACTTATAAATGTGGATTTTCTATTGGCGGGTCTCATTCTCATAATATCCTCTGGACATTACCAAGGGAGTACACCATGAGTTGGTGCCTCAATGTCCTATGTGTCTCCTCCCCAGATATCCTATATCATTTGCATCCCAATAAATGATATCATCTGCCTATATAACATATATTCCATAATATTGGCATGGAACTTTTGGGTTCTCATTATAGTAGGGATTCTCTATGACCTTTTAGTGTGACAGCTACTATTAGGAAATTATCACATACAATGTCACGAATAAGAACAATCATGATTTGATTAGAAGCTCATTAATAATCATCCAATGAATTCATGTTTATCATCAAGTAAAAATAAGTTGGTTCTAGGGAACCAACACCAACAGACTCCCATTTTCACTAGAGCCAACTGCTAACAATCTTCAGTCTACTAGCTCTCACGTGATATTCATACTTCTGTTGAGATAGGCCTTTAGTCATGGGGTCTTCTACATTCTCTTTCGTGGATACTCTGCTCACTGCAACTTCACCCCATTGATAGAAATTACTTAAGAGGTGATACTTTTGGAGTATGTTCTTTGTTTTTTGATGTGAAATTGGCTCTTTTTCAAGTGTCACTACTGCCGTATTATCACAATAAAATTTGATAAGGACTTTACTTCCAGGTACCACATCAAGATCTTGGATACAATTCAAAATCTAAATGGCTTTCGTGGCTACATCTAAAGTTGTTATGTACTCATAATCCACTATAGAATCGTCTAAAATTAGATGCTTTGAACTCTCCAAGATCACAGCACCTCCTCTGAGATAGAAAACATAACCTTATTGTGACTTCATATCATTCTAATTTGTTTAAAACCCAGAATCACCATACCCTCTGATGACAACCTCCTCATCTCCTCCATACACCAGGAACATATCCTTAGTTGTTTATAGATATTTAAGTATAGTCTTAATAATAGTCTAATTTTCTTCTTTATGGTCTTCTTGATATCTACCTATCATGATCAATGCATAGGAAACATCAATTATAGTACATAACATGGCACACATGATTGATCCTATCACCGAAGCATATGGGATCTTACTCATTCTATATTTCCCTTTTTGCGTATGGGGACACAATATATTAGAAAGTTATAAACCATGTGACACTGGAACTAACACTACTGGAAATAAGATCTATAACAACGATTTTGGGAAAATTGTTGGTATAGTTCACTTATATGGACCTATACCAATAGTTTGGCCAAAACAGTTGGTATAGGTCACTAATTTGGACATATACCAATGGTTTGGGGAAAACTATTAGTATAGGTCACTTATATGGACCTGTGCCAATAGTTTTGGCCAAACCGCTGGTATGGGTCCATAATAGAGACCCTATACCAACAGTTTTCCCCAAACCGTTGGTATAGGTCCATAATAGAGACCCTATATCAACGGTTTTCCCCAAACAGTTGGTATAGGTCCCCCCTATACCAATGGTTTGTCCAAAACTATTGGTATATGTCTCAAAATCAAAGAATCTATACCAACAGAGAACATTAAGTAAATCAAAATTTAAAATAGTTATGATAATACATATATATATTTATGAAATTATGTTCAAAAAAGACATGTTAGGTTAGTGGTTAGGTTGTTTAATCATAAACTCCAGGTACTAGGATCAAAACCCAGTGAATGATTATTTTTTGAAATACATATACCAACGGTTTTATGGAGATGTTGGTATAGATTTTTCATATTACTTATACCAATGGTTTTCAAAACCGTTGGTATAGGTCAATACCAATGGTTTTTGGAAAACTGTTGGTATAGACCTATCCCCCTGGCTTACTTGGCCATGGTTCTCCAAACCGTTGGTATAGGATATACCAATAGTTTGGAGGCCTATACCAACGGTTTCAAACTATTGTTATAGGGTATTTTTATACTAGTGCAATCCCATCGTGGATTGTTCCATACTAAATATATTTATTATTTGGTCAATATATGTACTTTCACTTAGTCCAAGAAGCCACTTAGATCTATCATAAATGATCCCAATCCATAGAATGTTGGTTGTTTCACCTAAGTCCTTCACAGAGAAGCACTTTTTCAACCGGTCCTTAATTGATTGTAATACTGGTATGCCATTTCCAATAAGTAATATTTCTTCAACATATACTAATAGGATAATGACTAAATTCCCACTATACCTTTTGTAAACACCCTACTCACATTCATTTTTAATGAAACCAAATTATTTTATGGATTCATCAAATCAAATATTCCCTAGCCTATATGCTTTCTTTAATCCATAAATGGATCTATGCAACTGGAAAATCCTTTTGGCATCACCTGGTGTCACAAAACTTCTTATTGTGTCATATATAAATCTTCCTGAAGGTTCCCATTTAGGAATGCAGTTTTTACATCCATCTAAAAATCTCATAGTCATGGTAAGATTCTATGAAAAGTATGATTATTAAGGATTTAAACATTGAAATTGGAGAAAAATTTTCATCATAGTAAATCCCTTAATGTGGTTTAAAACCTTTATCTACTTCACTTAATTTATAGTTACTTACTTTACCTTCCATGTCTAGTTTCTTCTTGAATATACATTTACACCCAAAAGGATTTACATCAACTGGTGTATCCACCAGAAACCAAACATGGTTCTAACACATGGAATCCATCTTAGAATTCATATCTTCTAAGTAGCTTATGATATCTCTACTACATCCATGTATGATTTTCATCATTTTCCAACAATAATGAGTCACCATCCTCGGTGACTAGAAACCCATATCTTTCTGGTTCTCTTACCTCTCTTGTGATCATACATAGTACTTTTGTTTCAAGAACTAATTCTTCAATGGGGACCTATGAAACATTTTCCTATACTAACTCTTGTGTATCTTCAGAATTAAAATTATCAAAGTCAATCTTGCTCCCACCATACTTTTTCAGGATGTTCTCCCTCTCAAGAAATATGGATTGAATGGTGAGAGTTACTTTCTTGTATGAGGGGTTGTATAGGTTGTATCCATTTGTTTCCTTGGGAAGCCCTATAAAGATACACCTCATTCCCTAGGGTGGTAGTTTTTTGCCTGAGAAATCATTAACAAATGACTTGAATATCCATACACGTTTAGGTAAAAAATGGGTTTCATTCCACTCTATAACTCAAAGGGAATACCATTTTCCACCTCAGTTGGTACTGAGTTTAATTTGTATGCTGAAAATTGTAATGAATATTCCCAAATAGATAATGGAAGACCTGAATGAATCATCATTGACCTTAATATGTCCAAAAAGGTGTGGTTCCTCATTTTAATAAGTTCATTCCACTGTGGTGTATGAGGTGCAATGAGTTGAGATAGAATCTTAAACTTCCACCGGGAGTCGATGAACTCTTGGTTAGGATATTCTCCACCATGATCTGATCAAAGCTTCTGTATCTTATTTCCATGTTGATTCTCTAATTCATTCTTGAGTTCTTTGAATTTATCAAAGGGCTTGGTCTTATACCTTTTCAATTAAATATATCCATATCTACTCAAGTATTTAGTAAAATTTGTGACATAAGAATATCCACCTCTATCTTCTACTATAAATGGTATACACACATCAGTGTGTACCAATCCTAGAAGCTATATGGCCCTTTCACTCTGTCCACCAAATAGAGGTTTGTTCAATATCCCTTGTAAACAATTGTTACATTTGTCAAATGGTTTTAGCTCAGAAGATTTTAAATAAACATCTTGACAAGTCTTTCTCAAACACATATCATTTACATGTTTGAGATGGTAATGCCACAACTGGGTGTTATATGAGTCATGTGAACTTGATTATTTATCAATTTCCAACACTTGGTTTCATAATTTAATAAATACAAACTGTTATTTAAATGCATCGTACTATAACATATGTTTTCCTCACAAAATAAACAACTTTTATTTTCAAACATGAAAATAATCCCATCTGTATCCAAACATGATATAGGAATTATGTTTTTGGTAACCTTAGGTACATAATAATAGCCATGTAAAACCAAAATCATTCCCATTGGTAATGTGAGGTGGTAGTCACCAATGGAAAGAGAAACTAGCCTCTTGCCATTATCATCTCGTAGATCCACCTCTCCTCTGGTAATTTTTTGGAATCTACTTGGTTTATGTATTTGAATACAGTTGTGAGAACCAAAATCTATATCTATACCCAATGTGTAGAAATGGAAAGATTACACTCGATAACCAACTCACATTTGGCTTCCCCTTGCCTCTGGGTGTAGTTCCTCTTCCAGGGGCCTAACTTGCCACATGAAAAGAATAATTCCTCCTTTTCCTCGCCCTGTATTTCGATCATCTCCTTCTTAGTCAGATGGTGCTTGGGGATTCAGACTGTTTATAATTCTTAGTCTCCTTTTCCTTGTCCTTTCTCTTCCTATTCACTATAAGGATTATTGGTTTGTCACGCCCCATGTACTTATCCACATGGTGAAATAAAAAAGTTCCAATAGACCCTTCTCTTTATTTCTCATATTATAATTTGTAGTAAAACTAGAGAAGGTCTTGGGTAGTGATGGTAGTATGAGATCTTTATGTAAATAATCATGGAATTTAATTCCTTGGATGTCCAAACACTCAATGTATATAATAATCTTTACTAAATGTGGCCCAGTTGGCACAGACTCTGCAACCATAGTGGTGAAAAAAGCATTGGAGATCTCATACCTCACCTGTCTCTCCTTATATTGATAGAGATCCTGAAGGTGAGACATCATTCTATAAGTATTCATTTTCTCATGTTTCTTCAAGAGCTCATTGGTCATAGATGATAGCATGATGTACTGAAAATCTGTAGCATCATTCGAATTTTTCACGTACACATAGAGCTCCTCACCACTCAACTCATTTCCAAGCACAAGTGGTAAAGGTTCTTCCATCACATATAGTTTCCTTTCATGTCGAAGGATGACTCGAAGGTTCCCTTTCCACTCTTGGAAATTAGTGCTGGTGATAAGAATTTTATTCTCAAATATGGATCGCAAAAATATGTTTGATGTCATTTTTATTGTATTTTTTAAAAATAATATAAAAAAAGTTTTATTACTTTATCTAATAAAATTAAGACAAATAAATAAATAAATATTCATTAGTCTCCCAAAATTTTATCTAAACCCAACAAACCTCACCATTGGCTTCAAAATACCCTGTTGATTAGACATTATAGCGTCAGGGATCCATATTTCCCTTCTCATTACAACAAATTTGGTTTGTAAAGAAATATTAAAGGTTTTAGGTAGGCATTCCAAATTCTAGTTTCATTAACTCACAACTCCTTGATTTTTTGAGTTGACTCCCCATTCCTAAAATCCTTAATTTTGTATTTCCTCTACCTTTTCCTCTCAATTAAAAAATGTCATACATTGGTAGTAAACCCTTGATATAAACTTTATCAAGTCAACCCAAAACCTTAAACTATAATTCACCGATAATTGATATTACCCCAACATTGGTTGGTCATGAACTTTGAACTATGTTTTGATTCAAACTAAAGTAACGGAAGGCAATACCGACTTAGTATTTTGTTGAGGGATTTTATCCTTTATCCATAAATTTCCTTTTATTATATTTGAAAATGCTTGTTAATTTTAAGTGGGATAATATTAAGTGATCAACCGTGTATTAGATAATATTTACATATAAATCAGTTTATTTTACTTCCATATTGCATTATTGTTAATTCATTAATTATGTGATCGCGAAAAAACATATATAATGAATAACCATATAGTAACAACAAGGATCTTTGAACACTGTATGAATCATTTGGTATTCTTTTTTAATGTATTAAATGATCCTAATGAAGTCTTATAATCAAGATAAGGAGTTTACAGGAGCATCTAAGGATCGTCCAAAGATCGGGGCTCCAAAAAGGGTAATGTAAGTTGGGCTGCATGGTTTGTCTGCAACCGTGCAACCCAAGTGCATGGTTGTGCAGCCGGTTACATATGGTTGTAGTGCCCACATGCACGGTCAGTGCACGGTTAGTGAATCTGTGCATAGAAGTCATGTGGTGTTCCCTTCGATGTAGTGAGGTATTCATGATGTGTGCATGGTTTGGCCAAACCATGTGTAGAATACGTACGAGCTAGTTTTTTAGTCAAAATGGCCATTTTCCCCTCTCCCCTATTAAGTTCTATTTTCCTTTTTTCTTATTCCTATATATAAAACTCGCATTCCTCTTCCTTGAGGTCTCAATACCCCTTCCTCCCCAATTTCATGTTACTCCTTTATCTTTGACCATTTCTCGATTCGTCAGAAGCATCAGATAGGTCATGGTAAGGATAACCCCATGTGCTCCTCCTTCTTCGCTAAATTTCTCCATCTAGTGAGATATTTTGATGTAGAATCATTAGCCTTAATTTTTTGGTGTTGGACTAAATCTCATAGTTACTCCAACCTCTTCTGAATCTGAGGTCGATACTCAGTGAAGCATCAGCTAAGGCCCTAAAGTAGGTGGTCACGTAGTTTTCAATTTGATTTTTGGACATTTTGAATTTAATCTCAATGTACAAAGATCCATCCTTTTCCAAGATCCACTTTTTGTTTATTTCTTTGTGTCCAATTGACCCTAGTGTGATGAAATGGGTTAATGGACTTGTTTTTATGGGTTTCATAATCATATGTATTCTATATGAACTCTCAAGGGGTGTCCCAGCTAAATTGGCAATTTTTGGCCAATTTCTCAAATTGTCAAATTATGGTTTACATTCCCTATTTTGGTTTCAAATCTAAATCATTCCATAATTTTTTTGATAACCCAAGTTTCCCCATGCGTTTTTAGATCCCTTTTTCATGGAATTACCAATTTTACCCTATGACCTTTTTATTATTCCCTTTGTGAAGGCTTGTTCCCTTGTAATGACATTTTCATGTTAGGTAAAAGGAATGAGATGATTTAATTCCCTTTAAATGAAATTTCATAAATGGAATAGTTCAATGGAAATCATGGTCTCACCCTTGTTAGGATTTATTGAAGAGAAAATGCATCATATAATTTCTCACTTAAAAATTTATATATGTATAATCATTTTCCTTATATTGTATATTATAAATGCTTTTGTATTTACTATTTTATATGGGTGGGAATAATTATTACCCCATGACACTATTTCATATTTGCAGGAAGCATTCTTACCCTACTCCTCTATTTCATATAGGCGGGAAGCATTCTTACTCTATTAAATTATGTCGTATGAATAAAAAGCATTCTTACATAGTGCCGCTATTTCATATGGGTGGGAAGCATGAGTACCTCGTGCCACTATATCATACGGGTGGGAAGAATTATTACCCCATGAAAATATTTCATAAAATTAGAAAGAATTCTTACCTCATGCCACTAATTCATATGGTCTGGAAGCATTATTAACCCATGCCACTCTCTCCAATGGGTGGGAGGGATTCCTACCCCATGCCAACTATATACGTATATATACATATGGAAGAGATGCATTACTACCTTGTGCAAATGATAAAATATATGTGTGTGTGTGTGTGTGTTCCAATTGACTTATTCAGACATGCCAAAATTGAGAAGAAGTAGGTAGACCAACCATGTATCCCTTAGGAACCTAAACTGGAGGTTAAATGTTTATTTTGTATTTCTTTACTTCCTACTATTATCTGCATATAGTTTACTTATGAGCACCGCTCGGATTACACAAATACTCTATTAGTGGTGGTGTATGGAGATTTATCTCACACCATATTTGGGCTTCCTTTGGCACCCAAGCAGCTTTTTTCTATAGGTATGGATAGGTTCTAGCATCATTCTTCTGGATGTTGATTCATTCTATTTAAATGGTGCTTCATAGCAGAGGACTAGGCATTGTCTTGGGATGATTTGGATCCACTTTTGGATTTTTTTTACTTTTTTACTTTTATTCATGCGCCTTGTTTCCTATTCCAGTTTTGTATTATCATTCCATGCATGCATCTTTGTAGCAGACTGAACCTATGAGGCCTTTTTTATATTATGCAGTCTTCTGTTGTTTACTTTATATGGTTATATGCATATGTTTCCCATGTTTATTTGAGATCTATATATTTTTATTCTTTTGCTATTAGATATTCTTGTAATAATCCTTGTATACTCTAACATGGGGGTAAAGTCTCCCCGCTATACTACCTTCACACCCCTACTTCTATTCGGTAGCCCCTGGATTATGGAGAGATGCATCAGGGGTCATGTGGCCAACCAGGCTCAGGGAACGGGTGGCATGGAATCTAGGTTTGGGACATCACAAAGTGGTATCAAAGGTGTTTTTATTTCTTTTTTTACTATTTGGAGACAATCAATTAGAGATTGGGAAATCTTAGGACTTGGTCACAAGACAATTTTGGGCGTCGTGAACCTATGTATGGGGTAAGGACCATGATTCTTGAAGTATTGTTCTTATTGATTTTATTATTTTTGATATCATTTCACAGTTGGGTGCCTCACATGTTCTTTGATGACATTGATATAGATGATATTGGAATGGTGATTTCATTGTTAAACCTGATGAAATGATGGTTACATGTAGAACATTAATCATGATAGGCACAATATGATTATGCCATACATTTTTTAATGTCATGTATAAACTTCCAGCAAGAATTGCCTATTCCATATTGTTGTACCTTGTTTTACATATATATTACTATGCTGAAACTTTTTTGTAGGATTTGGATCATTCTATGGTGTGAGTTTAGTGGGTGCCACTATTTGATTCATAAGGTGTATGGGCCCTTATGGATCGAAAAATGGCATTCCAACTAGCTCAACCATTTAAGGAATGATATAATCACATGGATAAGTAGAATTTAAATGAAAATGACATCCAAGTGGGAGTCATATTTTGACTTATAAGGTTTTGGGGCCCTTATAGACTGTAAAATGACATATTATTGGATTCATCTATTTGAAATGACTTATAACTAGAGAAAAAACATTTTGAACATGTCTAACTTAGAAACATGAACCAAAACTAACCTTAGTAGTGGGTAGTGGAATTTTCACTATTCTTATAGGCTATTATGGTCTCTTCTAATGTCAAATCCTGGATTGCAAACCAGAAAGAGTGGTGTTTTAGTTCTTAATGGAATATTGTAGTACATGTCCTAGTTTATTGACTGAAATATTCTAAAATGTTTAAATCTCTTCTAAGATGTTTGGTTGGAATTTTAGCATCATGCTTCCATGAATTCCTCGAGTTGACTGCCTTGAAATCTATAATGATCATGTGCCATAAGTGGCCGGGCTTGAGCCTTTGATTGTTATTCTAGTCAAACCACATATGGATCTCACTCATACACCTGAATTGGGTACTGATACCCAGTTTTCAGAAGTCTTCTTGAATAAGATATGGAGTATTCAAGGAGGTGTGCGGCCTGCCCTGAGCATGGTAGATTTTACTCATAAGTTTTAGCAGTAGCATCCTCCTACCTTCAAGGGGAAGGTGGGCCACTTGCAGTGGATTCTTGGATCAAGGTGATCTGGTCTATCTTCGAGCACCTATAGATGCCTCTAATGTGGAGGGTCAATCTAGCAGCTTACATGCTACAATATTTTCCCAAGAGGTTGTAGGATTTCATCACCCAGGTATGCCATCATATAGAGATGGTTTAGTCTAAATTTTAGTCTATCTTGTATGACTACTTCTTTCCACGTACTCTGAGTGATGATAGAGCTAGATTTTTCATGAATCTATAGCAGGGGACCATGTCTATTATGGATTAAGCATCCTACATCCCTAAACTACATCATAATGATGTAATATGTAATATAAAATTACAGTTGACACATTTGGATTTAAATATGTTATGAGATGTCCCAAGTGGCCAATACCATGGGCAAATACCATGGTCAAGAACATGGTTTTGAAAATACCACTAATGAGGAGTCCCTTGGAAATTAATAAAATATTCCCTCGCTTTTACTATAAATACCCTCCCATTACTTCGTTATTTTCATTCCAAATTCCCCATCAATGAATATCTAGTCCTTTTACCTCCCAAGGAGTCCCCCAATAGTTCCCTCAAGCCCTCAAGGTGATGATAATTGATTTTTAGAAGTAACTCTTCAAGGTAAGGGACTCCTTCACCCTCCTCTTTTAGTCAAGACTTATTTTATGTTACGTATTTTAATTTAAATTTTCTTATGTTGGGGTATGTTATTTTTTATCCTTATGGGTATCCTTTTTTTAAAATGATGAGAGACCCTTTTTCTCTCATCAACTAATTTTCTGAATTTTTTAGCTACGGCGTTAGGCTCCCGAATTTTCTTAAGGGAATTCACAACTTCTCTTGTTTCTTTCAAGTTCTCTATTATCTGTTATGTATTAAAAATTACATAACATATTCTTATATCCATGTTATTATGTACTTATACTATATTATGAATATCTTCTAAATGTGGGACCTACGTCTCCTCTCTTTTTAATGTTTTCTAAAACCATGTTACATAGCAGTTATGCTACAGAATTTTCATCTCAAAATATCCCTCTTTTTCTCAAGAAATTTTCTTATTATATGTGAATACCCAAACCTATTTCATTTATAGGGGTATTCATCAAGAAATAAAAATGATATTTTTTATTCTTTAATTGATATACATAAAACCCTCATTCCCTTTCTATGGGTTATAAATGACATAATGATCTTGTTTTTAAGCACTTTTTAAAATGTCACGATTTTGATATGAAACCCATGTCCTTTATTAAATTAGGGTTATTTATGAAATTTTTTATTATGATATATGTGGCTCACATGAAAATAAATACATATTAATGTTTTACCCTGATAGCGGTCTAATGCATTGGGTAAAGAAATTAATCTCTAGATATGACATGTTTTATGATACTTGGTGAATAACATGGTAATATTTATGACACTTTATGGGTGGACCTTGGTGATATGATTATGAATGTCTAAATTAAATTTTCTAGCCACATTTTCATGTTATGGTTCATGTTATTTTTATTATGATATGTCTCTCTTTATATTGCTTATGTCTTTATGTATTTCATCATGTTCTTATTGATATCACAAGTAATCTGATTTTCTTGTTTACCCTTACTGGGCCTTCTGCTCACCCTTTCCTTTGATGTACATATTATGGTTATGAGATGATGTAATTGTACATAGGATAAAAAATTTTAAAAAAACCTTTCAATAGGATTAATATAATATTATATGTTTTCATGTGTCATATACCTTTTTTCCAAGACACTAGACTTTAATGATCCTATGTAAAATTAAATGAAAAATTATGTAACAAAAAGGCAGGATGAAATAGTTGGTATCAAAGTATGGTTTATTTATTTGTAGAAATTAGGATATGAACAATTTAAGAAGAACCCTATATAAAAGTTTAAATATAGAAAAACATCCTGGTATTTTGGTGAAATATTAAGTAAGTGGTTCTGAACAAATAGATCCATGTCTAGATACGAAAAAGTGGATGTGGGTATGGCACAGATATATCTAAGGGTAAAAACTAAAAACACCACTTTGAGTTGGACTCAAACAGAAAATGGTCCATGATAATAGGCTTACTTCACTCTTGGTCTGACACTCACAGGGTATATGTTTGGTTAATAACAATCTTTTTATGAATCATTTTGAAGGACTTATAGAGGAATGTAAATGTTATTAAAGAATAATATGTTAAAGCATGAAGTTTTAAGATATAAAACCATTACAGATATAATATTCATAAATGAAATAAGTTTCTCAAAATAGTTTTATTCTTTTAGAATATGTAGGGAAATAGGATGAACTGTGAAAATGGTGACCATAATGGACCATTCAATAATGGCCCTTCTATGGAAGTCAGAATGGAAACATTCATGAGAATAATGAACCAAATGACTCAAGTTATGGGAAATAACATGAATCAAGCTGAGAGACTGATTTCACTGTGAAGGGAAAAAAAATTTGTAGAGTCTTTTATGTGTCAATGACCACCAACCATAAGTAGATCTACCGACCCACTGATTTCGGAATAGTGGATCAGCTTTATGGAGAAGATCTTTTTGGTGCTCCATTATTCAGAACAAGAGAAGGTCACCCTGGCTATTTACCGCATAGAAGGAGAAGTTTCTCAGTGGTGGGAACTGATTAAAAAAATGGGGCCAAGAGTAGAGGTTGAAGCTATAGAGTGGGAAGAGTTTGGAGGGATCTTCATCAATAACTATTTCACTCATTTGATGAAAACAAAAATAGGGAAGGATTTTCTCAAGAGGAAGAAAAGGTAGAATGAATACGTTGGAAGCTATAAGATTAACTTCACAAGACTTTTTCGTTACACCTTGATCTTTGTCATGGATTCTAATTGTAATGTTGATAGATTATTTGTTTGACTAAGACCACATCTGCAGAAGAATATATCCAACCAGGAAAATGATATATATGAAGAGATCATATAGAGTGCTATGAAAGTTGAACTAGAGTTCAGTGAGATGCATTGGTCCCATAAATCCAATGACAAGAAGTGATAAATGGAGCCATTCTTAGGGAGGATCTTTTATCTAGAAAGATAAGGAATACAAGTGAAATATCTCATATGTAATAAATATGGGATGAGGCATTCGGGGAACTGCCTACTTAGAAGCGGTAAGTGCTACAAGTGTGGAAGAGATGGCCCTATCACACAGAATTATTGTAGTGAGGTGAAGCCTCAACTTCCCAACACTAACGAAAAAGGGAAGATGGTGTAGGACCTACCTAAAGTCCAATGCTTCAACTGTGGATAGATTTGGCACTTTACCGATCACTCTCCAAATCTGAGGGCAGTAGATGAGAATTACCATCAGCCTCAGTGAAGGCCAAGGGAGAATGTTAAGTTTTTTCTATAATGAAAATTGATGTTGAAGATCCAAATGATGTGGTGGTAGGTACTCATATTTTTCTCTCAAATATAGAAAGTTCCCTATTTGATTATGGTTCTACACATTATTTTATTTCCTCTATGTTTGCAATGAATTTAGAATCATCCCCTGAATTGCTAAAGTAGTGTTAAAGGTCAAGACTCTTACAAGGATTATCCAAGCATCAATAAAATTTCAAAACTCTAGTATTTACTTTAATGGGAACAATATTATCAAAAATCATGTATTCATTGCTTTTTTGTAATTTGACATTATACTAGGGATGGATTGGATCTCAAAGAATAATGTTAAGATCAAATGTAGAAGCAAGGAAATATCAGTAGTCTTGAATGGAAAACAAATAGTTATATTATAGGGATAGATTTCTCGACCTGTTATTTCTCTAGAAGAACCTCCTATAGAATTATATATGGATTTCATCGGTGAGGAAGAATAAGGAAATAAGAGTATAAGGATAGAAAATTTCCCCATTATCTAGGAATATATTGACGCATTTCCTAAGGAGTTTCCAAGACCCCCTTCAAAGAGTGGTAGAGTTCTCCATTGAACTCATACCTGGATCTCATATGATATCAAAGACCTCGTATAGGATGGAAAATAAGGATCTGGAGTAATTAAAGAAACAAGTATATGAACTTTTGGAGGTGGGTTTTATCTGGAAGAGTGTGTGTCCTCAGGGAGAACCTTTTCTCTTTGTGAAGAAAATGGATGGATCAATGTGGCTATGAATTGATTATAGGGAACTGAACGAGATCACATTGAAGAACAAATACTCTCTTCCAATAATGGATGACTTATTTGACAAACTTCATGGGGATCAATTCTTCTCTATGATTGATCTTTTATCTGGTTATCATCAATTGAGGGAAAATAAAGAAGATATTCCAATCATTACCATTCGATCAAGACAATTGCATTATGATTTTTTTTATGCCCTTTGGCTTGACAAATTCTCCTTCTCTTTTAATTATTTTATGAATAGAGTATTTAAGGACAAACTTGATAACTTTTTGGTTGTTTTTATTGATGATATTATAATATTTTTCAAATATCACATAGAGCATGAGGTTTATCTAAGGGTTATTTTACGAACACTATAGAAGGAGAGGATTTTGGGAAAGTTCAGCAAGTTTGAGTTCTTGTTACAAAAGGTTTCTTTATTAGGAAACATTGTAACCAATAAAAGAATCATAGTTGACCATTCAAAAAAAAAGGTTGTAGATGAGCAGCCTCACCCTAGAACAATAACTAATAATCATAGTTTCCTAGGATTATCTCGATATTATCGGATGTTAGTGAAAAAACTTTTCATAACTTTCTAATACACTAACCAAGTTAACTCAAAAAAGGGTTAAGTTCATCTGAAAAAAAGAAGTATGAAGAAAGTTTCCAAGAGTTGAAGAAGAGATTGGTTACTGCAACTGTGTTAACTCTTCCCTCAAGTAGAGATGGATTCGTTATTTTTAAATATGCATCTCTAAAAGGGCATGGATGTGTCTTCATGAAAAATGAAAAGGTGATTGCTTATGCATCTCGATAGTTGAATACTCATGAGAAGAACTATCTTACGCATGATTAGGATATGGTTGTGGTTGTTTTTTGTATTAAAGATATGGAGGCACTATCTTTATGAGGAGAAGTGTGATATATACGAATACCATCAATTTTTGAAGTATATTTTCACAAAAAATGAATTGAACATGAGGTAGATGGGATGGTTGAACCTTCTTAAAGAATATTATTGTTCAATTTATTATCATCGCAGAAGAGAAAATAGAGTCTCTGATTCTTTAAGTAGGAAATACTTTATTGTTCTATCTGTGATGAGGATTCAAAGAGATCCCTTGATCAAAGACCTAGTAAAACTGGATATGGGAATTGTAAGGGAAGCCAGATCATCGACCCTATCCCAAATTATTTCTCAATCGTCATTACTAGAGAATATCATGAAATCTCAGAACAAAGATCCTTAATTATAGAATAAGTTTGAGTCTGTAAAGGATGGTAAAATTAATGAGTTCAATTTTGATCGTGAAGGTTTAGGGAATGTTTATAAAAGACTATATGTTCTATATTTTCTAGAAATAAATAAGGAGTTCATGTATGAAGCTCATAGATTTATTTTATCTATACATCCTGAAACATGAAAATGTATGGGGACCTTCATGATAAGTATTGGTGAAATAATATGAAAAGGGAGATTGCTGAATATACTAAAAGGTGCTTGGTATGTCAGTAAGTGAAGGAATATTGACAAATTCCTAAAGGGTTATTAAAACAACTACTTATACCAACATGGATGTGAGACAATATCATTGTGGACTTTGTCATTGGTCTCTTGAGAACATCCAATGGAAAAAAAATGATATGAGTTTTTGTAGACTATCTCACCAAGATAGCCCATTTAATCTCTATTCAGGAAGTTTTCACTCTTGATCATCTTACTATGATTTACGTGAAGTAAGTTGTAGGGCTTTATGGAGATCCACTTTCTATCGTATCTGATCATGATTCAAGGTTCACGGGAAAATTCTGTAGAAGTACTCAACATGCTCTAAGTATCAAACAGAATTTTAGTTCAGTCCATTACCCCTAAATTGATGTCCAATCTAAAAGAACTATTCAAACACTTGAGGACATATTGACAACATTCTCAATGGAATTTAATGGTGAATGGGATCAACATCTCCCATTAGTTGAGTTCTCTTACAACAAAAACTTTCACTCGAGCATTCAAATTACACCCTATGAAGAAATATATGGGATGTGATATAAAACTCTAACTTGTTTTGATGAAGCTTGTGAGAGAAATATTCTTGGGCCTGATATTGTGAAAGAGATGACCAAAAAAGTCCATTCCATCCAGAAACACATTAAGGCTGCTCAGAGTCAGAAAAAGAGCTATTCCAAAAACCGATGAAGAGACTTGGAGTTTAATGTTGGTGAAAATGTATTTTTTAGAATTTCACCTTAGAAGAGAGTTGTGGGGTTTGGGAAGAAATGTAATCTCATCCCTAGGTACACTGTCCCCTATGAAATCCTTGATCGTGTAGGAGCTGTGGCCTATCGTCTTTCACTTCCTCCAAATCTAGCATAAGATTATGATGTCTTCCATGTATCCCTCTTGAAGAAGTAAATACTTAACCCTTCACATGTACTAATTCTAGAGGTGCTACAACTAGATCATGACCTCTCTTATGAGGATCAGCTAGTGGAGATCTTGGATTGTTGAGACAAGGTTCTATGCAACAGGACTACACACCTTGTTAAAGTATTTTGAAGGAACCAATAATATGAAGAAGACGCATGGGAACCATAGGAGTCTATGAGGTAGAAGTACCCAAACCTTTTCTCTTCTAAGGGTACGAGTTGAAATATTTTGGAAGAAATTTCTTAAGGGGGGGTGAATGTGACGACCATAACTTTTGAATAATATATTTTTTCCAAAAAATGTATGTTTTACAATATCGTAATCAATAAAACTATATAAGTATATTTTAAATGTAAGCTTTGAGTTATGAAGTTTGGTTTATCTGAACATTGAAACAATAATAATTTTTAATGATATATTCATTTTTTATAAATAGAAATGATAATGGTTAATAAATGAAGATAGAAGAGTTGATGGAATCATCTAGTAAACTCAGGTTGTACGAAGCCCATCTATCAGAGTTAGGGAACGAGGTAGAATAACTGGGATTTTCACTATACCAAGCCCAAGATGAGCTTCAATATTTTAATCTTGAACATAATCTCCTATGGGAGAAGTTCAAGTCGATAGAAATCAAAACTCAGGAAATTTTGTCTAAGTCGGCCCAAGATTCTATCACCATTGCACACCTTACTCTTAGGTCCTATGTAGGTGTTATAAGGGGTTATGTAATGAGTCCGTAGCAACTTTTTGTAATCTATTTGTTTAAATAAAATTTTTATTTCTTCTTATGTTAAAATAACCATCATTTTTGAATTTCATATGTCCAATTTAATAAAGTATGAATTTTTATTTTTATTTTCTTAGAAGTTTCATATTTTGGATGATTATTAAAAAAAGTATTTTAAAATATATTTTATAATTTAAATAAATGATAATGTGAAATTATTTTAAGGAAATGGACATAAATAGTTGTGATTAGTAAGAAATTTAGAGTCTGATAAGATCAAATTAATTTTTGGTGAATAGTAAATTATGAATAGTAATATTACCCTTAAGAATAGTAATATGAACAATGGAAAAGTAACCTCACTTAGGTAAGTCTAAATATAATTTGGTCATCTTGAATGGTAATGTGAGATAATAGCATAAATAAATAACTGTTTCAAAAATTATTATTTAAGTATTAGTATTTTTTCAGGTAAATAGTGATTTTACTTAAATGTTAAATATATCATATTTAGAAAAATATTTTCATAACATGGAGCTCACTTTTGACTTCAGAAAATTGATATTATGTTAGAGTGAATTTATTATATTTTTGTAAAATGTTTTGTTTTTATGTGAATAGTAAAAAATACAATTTTTGAGTTTTTGGTGTGTTTTATGACATCATAGTGATGTAATACATAATATAAAATTATGGTTGAATAATTTGGATTTAAATATGTTATTATATTTTCCATGTGGCCAATACCATGGGAAAATACCATGGTCAATCACATGGTTTTGAAAATAGCACTAATGAGGTGTCCCTTCGAAATTAATAAAATATTCCCTCACTTCTTCAAAAAAATACCAACTCGTTCTTTCATTATTTTCATTCCAAATTCCCCCAAAATGAATATCTAGAATTTTTACCTCCCAATTAGTCCTCCAAAGGTTCCCTCAATACCCCAAGGTTTCAATATTCAAGTTTTAGTAGTTATTCTTCAAGGTAAGGGAACCTTTCACCCTCCTCTTTTAGTCAAGACTTCTTTTTGGTTAGGTTTTTTAATTTTCATTTTCTTATGTTGGGGTATGTTATTATGTATCCTTATTTCTATAAATTTTATGTCCAAATGATGAGAGACTCTTTTTTCTCTCATCAAATGATTTTATGAATTTTTAAGTGGCATCGTTAGACTGCATAATTTTCGTTTGGGAATTCGAAACTTCTCTTGTTTCTTTCAAGTTATCTTTTATGTGGTATGCATTTTAAATTTCCATTCCATGTTCTTATATCCATGTTATTATGTCCTTATACTAAATTATGACTATCGTATGTATGGGTGACCTATTTTCCCACTCTTTTGAATATTTTTTAAAACCATGTTTCATAGCCATTAAGCTGTAGAATTTTTGTCTCAAAATCTCTCTCATTTTCTCATGAAAATATCTTATTTTAAGTGAATACCCAAACCAATTTCATTTTCAGGGATATCCATCAACAGATAAAAATTATATATTTTATTTTGAAATTGTTTTACATAAAACCCTCATTCCCTTTTTATGGGGTATAAATGACATATTGATCCTGTTTTTAAGCACTTTTAAAACATCATGATTTTGATATTAAACACATTTCTTTTATTCTATATGGGTTATTTGTGAAATTTTTTATTATAATATATGTGTATCACATGTAAATAAAGACATATTAAGGGTGTGCCCTGATATAACTCCAATTAATTGGGTAAATAAATTAGTCTCTATAGATGACAAGTTTTATGATACCTTGGTGAATAAACTTTGTAATTGTTTTGACACATTAGGGATGGACCTTGGTTATATGATTATTAATATCTAAATTAAATGTTGTAGACAAATTTTCATGTTATTATTTATTTAATTTTTATTATTATATGCATCTCTTTCCATTTCTCATGCCTTTATGTATTTCATCAAGTTCTTATTGATATCACAAGTAAACGGATTCCCTTGTTTACCCTTACTAAGCCTTCTGTTTTCCATTTCCTTTGATGTATGTCCTAAAGTTATGAGATTTAGTAATTGTACATAGGATATAAACTTCAAAAAACCTTTCAATGTCATTAAAATAATGTTATATGTTTTCATTTATCATGTACCTTTTTTCCAATACCCTAGACTTTAAAGATCCTTCGTAAAATGAAATGAAAACTTATATAATAAAAAGGTTGGATGTCATAGTTAGTATCAAAATATAGTTTAGTTATTTTTAGAAATTAGGACATGAACACTTTAAGAAGAACCCTATAGAAAAATTTAAATATAGGAAAACTTCCTGGTATTTTGGTGAAATATTAAGTAAGTGGTTATGAACAAATAGATCCATGTCTAGATTAGAACAATTGGGTGTGGCTCTGGAACAGATATATCTAAGGGTAAAACCCAAAAAACCACTTTGGGCTAGACTCAAACAGAAATTGGTGCATGATAATGGGTCATACTACACTCCTAGTTTGACACTCACAGGGTATATGTTTGGTGAATAACATGATTTTTATAAATCATTATGAAGGAATTGTTGAGGAATGTAATAATTATTAAAGAATAATATGTTTAATCATGATGTTTTAAGACATAAAAATAATTTATAGATAAAATATTCATAAATGAAATAAGTTTCTCACTATGTTTTTATTCTTTTAGAAAACGGAGGGAAGAAGTATGAACCATGCAAATGGTGACCACATTGGACCATTCAATAATGTCCCTCCAATTGAAGTCAAAATAGAATCCTTCAATAGAATGATGAACCTACTAACTCAAGTTATCAGAAATAACATGAATCAAGTTGAGAGACCGATTTCAATGTGAAGGGAACAAATTTTTTTAGATTCCTTTTTGTTTCAATGACCACCAACCATCAGTAGATCTACCAACCCACATATTTTTGAATAGTGGATCAGCTTTATGGAAAAGATCTATTTTGTGCTCTGCTGTTCAGAACAAGAGAAGGTCACCCTGGCTATTTACCACATAGAGGGAAAAGTTGATCAGTGATGGGAAATTATTAGAAACTTGAGGCCAAGAGTGGAGGATAAATCTACGGAGTGGGAAGACTTTTGAGGGATCTTCATCAATAAGTATTTCCCTCTTTCGATGAAAACCAAAATGGAGGAGTTTCTAAAGCAGAAGAAATAGGAGAATGGATATGTTAGAAGCTATGATATTAACTTCACAAGACCTTTTCATTACACCTTGATATTTGTCATGGATTATAATGGGAAAGTGGATAGATTATTTGGTTGACTAAGACCTCGTTTGTATAATAATCTAGCCAACTAAGACTATGATAGCTATGAAGAGATCATGCAGAGTGCTATTAAAGTTAAAATAGGGTTCAGTGAGATGTGGTGGTCTCATAAATCCAATGAAAAGAAGTGATCAATGGAGCCAAGCTTAAGGAGGATCTTTGATTAGGGAAGAGGAGGAAGCAAGTGCAACTTCCCATGTGTAATAAATGTGGGAAGAAGCATTCGGGGAACTGCCTGCTCAGAAGCAGGAATTGATACAAGTGTGGAAGAGATGGACCTATCTCATGTAATTGTCAAAGTGAGGTGAATCCTCAACTTCCCAACATTAAAAAAAGGGAAGATGGTGTACGCCCTACCTAAAGTCCAATGCTTCAAGTGTGGTCATCTTTGTCACTTTACTAATCACTTTCCAAATCTGAGAGCAGTGGAGGGGAATTACCATCAGCCTTAGCAAAGGCCAAGGGAAAAATGTCGATATTTTGATATCACAAAAACTGATGTTGAATATCCATATGATGTGGTGGTAGGTACTCCTGTTGTTCTCTCAACACTATCAAGTACTATATTTGATTCTGGTTCTACGCATTCTTTTATTTCCTCCAAGTTTGTAATGAATTTAGAATCAACCCATGGATTTATAAAATTAGATTTATTGGTAAAGACATTAAGAGGGATTATCCAAGCATCAATAGTATATCAAAACTCTAGTATTTACTTTCATGCGCACAATCTTATCAAAAATCTTGTATTCATTCCCATGATGGAATTCGAAATTATACTAGGGATGGACTGGATCTCCAATGGCCCAAAGGCCTTCATTTTTTATTGATTTTGATAATCCACCTTTCATGGGGTGAGGTGGAACCTTTACAAGGCCCGTAGGCATAAGTACTACATGGCCCATAGGAATTAAAATAATTCATTGCCCGTAGGCTTCAAACATTACATACAACCTAGACTAACTACTAGGAATTGTTCCTCCCCAGCATCTTCATCATGAAATAAGCTCTCCACCTTCGCATGGCTGTTCAGCTAGGCTTTCCCATGCATGCACAGTATTGTCCCGATGGTAGGTTCCATAACCTATAATTCTTTCAATCTGTTTGGCTTCTGCTATGGTGAAAACTCCTAGCTCCTCCTCCTTTTGAAGTTTGTTCCTTGTAGGTTGTCTCATTTTCATCTACACTAAAGGTGGTCGTAAGGCCTTGAGGTGGCCCGAAGGCCTTACTGACCCAAAGGTCTGGGTGGCCTGAAGGCCTTAAAGGGATCGGGGACCAAATCATTGGCCTAAAGTCCTAAATGGGGGAATGTTCTTGGCTGCTACAGTGCCAAACAGTGTCTGCTACAGTGCCTGCTACAGTAACCCTAGAAATTAGCCTCTTCCTGGATTTGATCCTGGATCTCCTGGATACACTTAAGGAGTCCTCACCAACTGGGCTAAGGCTTATGTGCGCATGGACTGGATTTCAATGTATAATTCTATGATTAAATGTATACGAAAGGAAATATCAGTAATCTTTAATAGAAAACCTATAGTAATATTCCCAGGATATATTTCTTGACCTGATATTTGTCTAGAAGAACCTCCTATAGACTTATATATGGAGTTTATCGGTGAGGAAGAAGAAGGAAATGAGGGTATCAGGATAGAAAATGTCCCCATTGTCCAGGAATACATTGACGCATTTCCTATGGAGTTACCCAGACCCCCCCTAGAATGAGATGTGGACTTCTATATTGAACTCGTACCTGGATCTCATACCATATCAAAGACCCCATATAAGATGGAAAATGTGGAGCTAGAGGAATTAAATAAACAACTATATGAATTTTTGGAGGAGGGGTTTATCTGGCCGAGTGTGTCTCCTTGGGGAGCACCTATTCTCTTTGTGAAGAAGACGGATGGATCAATGTGGCTATAATTGATTATAGGGAACTGGACGAGATCATAGTGAATCACAAATACCCTATTCTAAGAATTGATGACTTTTTTGACCAACTTCATGGGGCTCAAGTTTCCTCTATGATTGATCTTTGATCTTGTTATCATCAATTGAGGGTAAAGAAAGAAGACATTCCAAAAATTTCCCTTCGATCAAGATATGGGAATTATGAGTTTTTTTATGCCCTATGGCTTGACTAATGCACCTTATATTTTTATGATTTGATTAATAGAGTCTTTAAGGACTACCTTGATATCTTTCAGGAATTTTTTATTGATGATATTCTAATATATATCAAATATCATGCAGAGCATGAGGATTATCTAAGGGTTATTTTATGAACTCTACGGAAGGATAGGATTTTTGGAAAGTTCAGTAAGTGTGAGTTTTGGTAAAAAAAAGTTTCTTTCTTAGGGAACATTATAACCAATGAAGGAATCATAGTAGACCATACAAATAAAAAGTTTGTAGATGAGTGGACTCAGCCTAGAAAAATAACTAATAATCATTGTTTTTGTGGATTAGGTGGATATTATAGGAGGTTTTGGAAAAACTTTTCACAACTTTCTAATACACTAACCAAGTTAACTTGAAAATGGGTTAAGTTCTTCTAGAAAAAGGAGTGTGAGAAAAGTTTCCAAGAGTTAAAGAATATATTGGTTACTGCAATTGTGTTAACTCTTCTCTCAAGTAGATAAGGATTCGTTATTTTTAAGATGCATCTCTGAAAGGGCTTGGGTGTGTCCTCATGAAAAATGACAATGTGATTTCTTATGCATCTCGATAGTTAAAGACTCATGAGTAGAACTATCCTATACATGATTTGGATATGGTTGCGGTTGTTTGTGTTCTGAAGATATGGTGGTACTATATTTATGGGGAGAAGTGTGATATATATGTAGACCATCAAAGTTTTAAGTATATTTTCACACAAAATGAATTGAACATGAGATAGAGGAGATGGTTGAATATTCTTAAAGACTATGATTGTTTAATTTATTATCAACCCATAAGAGAAAACAAAGCCTTTGATGCATTAATTAGGAAATACTTTGTTGTTCTGTCTATGAAGAGGATTCAAAAAGATCCCTTGATCAAAGACCTAGTGAAACTGGACATGGAAATTATAAGGGAAGCGACATCATCAACCATATCCCAAATTATTTATCATCCTTCATTACTAGAGAATATCAAGAAATATCATAAATAAGATCCTTTGTTATAGAAGAAGTTTGATGTTGTGAAGGATGGTAATTTTAATGAGTGAAATATTGATCAAGAAGGTATACTGCATTTTCGTACAAGAGTATGTGTTTCATATTTTCTGGAAATAAACAATGAGATGATGGGTGAAGCTTATAGCTCTATTTTCTCTATACATCATGAATCAGGAAAATGTATAGGGACCTTAATGATCATTATTTGTGGGATAATATGAAATGGGAGATTGATAACTATAATACAAGTTTATTGGTATCTCAGTAAGTGAATGAATAATGAAAACATCCTAAAGGGGTATTAAAACCACTACCTATACTAGCATGGGAGTGGGACAATATTACTATGGATATTTTCACTGGTCTCCTGAGAACTTCCAATGGAAAAAAGTGATATGGGTTTTAGTGGATTGTCTCACTAAGACAACCCATTTAACCTCTATTCAGGATGTTTTCTCTCTTGGTCAACTTACTAGGATTTACATGAAGGAAGTGGTAGGGTTGTATGGAGTTACACTTTCTATCGAATTTGATCATGACCCAAGGTTCACATGAAAATTATGTAGAAGTCTTCAATATGCTCTAATTATCAAACTGAATTTTAGTACGGCCTATCACCCCAAACTGACGGCCAATCTAAAAGGACAATTCAAACACTCGAGGACATACTGATAACATTCTCAATGGAATTTAAAGGTGGAAGAGGTTAACATCTCTCATTAGTTGAGTTCACTAACAAAAACAACTTCCACTCAAGCATTCAAATGAAACCCAATGAAGATCTATATGAGAAGTGATGTAGAACTCTGACTTGTTGGGATGAATATGGTGAGAGAAATATTGTTGGGCCTGATCTTTTACAATGGATGAAAAAAAGGTTCATTCCATCAAGCAACACATTAAGGCTGCTCAGAGTCGAAAAAAGAGCTATGCCAAAAACCGTCGAAGGGAAATGGAGTTTGATGTTGGTGAAAAATTATTTCTTAGAATTTCACCGTGTAAGAGAGTCAAGAGGTTTGGGAAGAAAAGGAATCACATCCCTAGGTACATTGACCCCTATGAAATCCTTAATCACGTAGGAGCAGAGGCCTATCGGCTTTCACTTACTCCAAATCTATCACAAGTTCATGATGTCTTTCATGTATCCCTCTTGATTAAGTACATACATAACCCTTCACATGTACAGATTCCAGAAGTGATAAAACTAGAACATGAACACTCTTAGGAGTAGAAGCCAGTGCAGATCTTAGATTATAGAGACAAGGTTCTACGCAATAAGACTACACACCTTGTGAAAGTGTTGTGGAGAAACCACAAATATGAATAAGGCACGTGGGAACCATAATAGTCTATGAGGTAGAAGTACCCACACCATTTCACTTTTGAGGGTACGAGTATAAATTTTGAGGATGAAATTATTTATGGGTGGAATAATGTGACAACCTAAACTTTTGAATAATATTTTGTTTTAAAAAATGTATGTTTTACTATGTCATAATCAATAAAACTATATAAGTATAACTGAAATGTAACCTTTGAGTTATGATGGTTGGTATATAGGACCATTGGAAACAATAATAAATTTTAATTATATATTCATTGTTTATAAATAGAAAAGATAACAGTTAATAAATGCAGAAAGAAGAGTCGATGGCACCATCCAGTAAACTCAGTTTGTACAAAGACCATCTGTCGGAGCTTGGGAATGAGGTAGCATCAATGGGATTTTCTCTAGACCAATCCCAAGTTGAACATCAACATGTTAATCTTGAATTTAATCTCCTACAGGAGAAGTCCAAGTCGATAGAAATCACAACTCGGGCAATGTTGTCGGTTCTGGCCCAAGATTCTATCACCATTGCACACCTTACTCTTAGGTCCTATGCAAGTGTTATAAGGGGTTATGTAATGAGGCCTTAGTTACTTTTTGTAAAATAATTGTATGAATAAAATTTTTATTTCTTATTATATTAAAATAACCATCATTTTTGAATTTCAAGTGTCAAAGTTAATATAGGATGAATTTTTATTTATTTCTAAGAAGTTTCATATTATCGATGAATATTAAAAAAATGTATTTTAAAATAGTTTTTATAATTTAAATAATTGATAGTGTGAAATTATTTTAAATAAATAGACATATACAGTTGTGATCAGTAAGAAATTTAGAGTCTGGTAAGATCAACTTAATTTTTGGTGAATAGTAAATTATAAATTATAATATTACCCTTACAAATAGTAATATGAACAATGGAATAGTAACCTCACTTAGGTAAGTATAAATATAATTTGGTCATCTTGATTAGTAATTTGAGATAATAGCATTTGTAAATAACTATTTCTTGAATTTTTAGTTATGTATTGGTAATTTTTTCGATAAATAGTGATTTTACATAAATATTAAATCTATCATATTTTGAAAATTATTTTCACAAAATGGAGCTCATTTTTGACTTCATAACACTGATATTAGTTTAGGGTGGATTTATGATATTTTTATAAAAATTTCTGTTTTTCGGTGAATATTAAAAATTCAGTTTTTAGGTTTTTAGTGTATTTTATGAAATCATAATGATGTAATATGTAATTTAAAATAATGGTTGAATCATTTGGATTTAAATATGTTATGAGATGTACCATGTGGATAATACCATGGGAAAATATAATGTTCAAGCACATGGTTTTGAAAATACCACTAATTAGGTATCCCTTGGAAATTAATAAAATATTCCCTCACTTTTTTGTAAATACCAACCCATTCCTTCATTATTTTCAATAAACATTCCCCAAAAATGAATATATAGACTTTTTACCTCCTAATGAGTCCTCAAAAGGTTCCCTTAATCCCCCAAGGTCCCGATATTTGAGTTTTAGAAGTTACTCTTCAAGGTAAGGGAACCTTTCACCCTCCTCTTTTAGTCAAGACTTTTTTTATGTTATGTATTTTAATTTCCATTTTCTTATGTTTGGGTATGTTATTATGTATCCTTATTTCTATAAATTTTATCTCCAAATGATAATAGTCCCATTTTTCTCTCATCAAATGATTTTATGAATTTTTAAGGGACGTTGTTAGGCTGTCGAATTTTCGTATGTGAATTAGCTACTTCTCTTGTTTCTTTAGTGTTATCTTTTATGTGGTATGTCATTAAAATTTCCATTAAATGTTCTAATATCCATGTTATTCTATCTTTATACTGTATTATGACTCTATTTTGTATGGGTGAACTTTTTCCCCTCTCTTTTTAATGTTTTCTAAAACCATGTTGCATAGCCATTATGCTGTAGAATTTTTGTCTCAAAACTGTCTCTTTTTCTCCAAAAATTGTCTTATTTTATATGAATACCCAAACCAATTTAATTTTTAGGTGTATTAATCAATACATAAAAATGATATATTTTATTCTATAATTGATTTAAAAAAAACCATCATTCCCTTTCTATGGGTTATAAATGACATAATGATCGTGTTTTTAAGCACATTTTAAAATGTCACAATTTTGATATGAAACACAATTCTATTATTCTATTTGGGTTATTTATGAAATTTTTTATTATGATCTATGTGGATCTCAGGTAAATAAAGAAATATTAAGGGTTTGCTCTAATAGAACTACAATTCATTGGGTAAAGAAATTAGTCTCTATATATGATATGTTTTATAATACCTTAGTGAATAAACATGGTAATTGTTTTGACACCTTGGGGATGTACATTGGTGATATTCTTATTAATATCTAAATTAAATGTTATATCCAAATTTTCAAGTTATTATTCATGTTATTTTTATTATTATATTCATCTCTTTCCATTTCTCGTGTCTTTATGTATTTCATCAAGTTCTTATTTATAACAGAAGTTGATTCCCTTGTTTAACCTTACTGGGCCTTCTGCTCACCCTTTACTTTGATGTATTCCATCAGGTTATGAGATTCAGTAATTTTACATAGGATGAATATTTCAAAATTCATTTCAAGGTGATTAAAATAATTTTATATGTTTTCATGTATCATGTACATTTTTTCCAAGACACTAGACTTTAAAGATCCTCTCTTTGTAAAATGAAATGAAAAGTTATCTAATAAAAAGGAGGGATGACATAGTAGAGGCTATGGAAGGATGGTTCACATCCAAAACTTCTACATATCTTTCCCTTTAGTGCCTAGTGATCAAGGATATACACGTACTCCTCGGTCAGTAGAGGGGTCAGCAGGATCCCGACAGCCAAGCTGCTGGAGTACCACCGACTGATCAGGTCTTGGTGGTGGTCAAGGTAGAGGCATCCAGGATTATGACTCTAAGAACGAGTAGAGAGGGCCTGCTTAGAGTATCCATGTAGTGAAGTAGGGCTACTGTATAGGCTAGTTTCATGCAGTCCATCATATACCGCATGAGTAGAGTGCTAGACCATATACTGCACAAGGAACTATTCTAGTCGCCTCCACATTAGTGTCTGCTTTGTTTGATATAGTCATGTCTCACTTATTAATAGCTAAAGAAATCATAAAGATTTCATGCCTCAATATTGAGTTATTATATGGTTTCATGACTCTATATACACCCTTAGGCATCCGTTCAGTGGGTGTTATCCGCTATCAAAAATTCTCCATTGAGATAGGTGTTTAGCTCTTCGAATTGAACCTTCATGTTCTTGACATGGCGGGTTTAGATATAATCATTAGGATGGACTAGTTAGTTCCATACAGATCCCACATTGACTTCTATCATTTGATGGTGATGTTTACATCACTAGAGGGCATTATTCACTTGCATTAGGTAGAATGGGATGTTAGTAAAACCCAAGCCGAAACCGTGCATAAGAGGCTGGGTAGTGTTACAGTGCAGGTTTTATGTCTTTACCTTGATGACTAGTGGTTGAAACCCTATATCTTTCTTCTTGTCATGGAGTGTTTCAGATATGTTTTTCCTGATGAATTCTCTAGTCTACCTCTGGTGTGATAGGTATAGTTTTCTATTGATCTGGTGCAAGGAGTAGCACCTGTGAGCATTTATCCTAATCGAATGGAACCTAATGAGCTTTTGGAATTAAATAATTTGTTGGAGTATGTGGATGTAAAAGTATTTATTCACCGCAGCACTTCTCCTTGGGGTTCACCTATCCTCTATACCTGGAAGGTGGACGGTACCCTTAGGCTTTTCATGGATTACCATCAGTTGAACTAGTTGAAAATCAAGAATCGGTATCCTTTGCCTAGAATAGATGACCTCTTTGATCAACTTTGAGGAGTAAAGTAGTTTTTAGATATATATTTGAGGTTGGGCTATCATCATGTGTGTGTTAGGACCGCATACATACCTTTAACAGATTTCATGAGAAGTTATGGTCTCTATGAGTACCCGATTTTTTCGTTTGGACTCACAAAAACAACTACGGTCTTTATGGCTCTTATGAATTGGGTTTTCCACCCATATCTGGATTCAAGTGTGCTTTTCTTTGTTGATGATATCTTAGTATATTCACTTTATAGGCATGAACATGCTACCCATATTTATATTGTACTGAATACACTAAGAGAGCATTAGCTCTATTCTATGTTCAATAAATTATACTTCTAGATCGATAATGTTTAATCCCTGAGTCATATCATATCATAGTTAGGATTTTATATTGAACAAAACAATGTGAGGGTTATTTTTTATTAGGAGAAACCCTAGATTGTCTGTGATATCTAGAGTTTCTTGTGGTTTTCTGAATACTACATACATTTCAATTAGGATTTAGCATGCTTTGTGGCACCACTTACAGGCATGACGAAAGAAGCGTGTGAAATTCTAATGGTCAGAAGCTTGTGAAGCAGCCTTTCAGTAGTTTAAGGGAAGGATTACCTCAGTGTCGATACTAATTCTTCCAGATCCAGGCATGGCTTATACAGTCTATTGTGATGCATTAGGTATCAGTCTTGGATATGTTATGATACATGACAAGAATGTAATTATATATGTTTCTCTTTAATTGAGTTCTCACAAGAGGAATTACACAATGCATGACCTCGATCTCTTTGTAGTTATTCATGCATTATGCTATTGGAGACACCATTTTTTGAGAGAGAATTTGGTGGTGTTCATAGACCCGAAGAGCCTCAAATACATCTTCAATCAGTGGGATCTGAATCTTAGGAAGTGTAGGTGGGTCGAGTACCTGCAATTTTTTGAATTCGAACTTGCCTAGACTCCGGGGAAATGGAATTTAGTAGTTGATGCTCTGAGCTGAAAGACTCAGACATAGGCAGTTCAGGAGTCCAATGAAAAAAGGATGATTATGGCCTCATTCCTACATATGTGTGTTGAGGTTTAGGGGGACCATGCTCAGACTATTATCTCATTCTTAGTGGTGACCTATACTCTTCTGTAATGAGTATGGTCAAGACAAATATATGATCCTGAAGTCCTTGTCCAACAAGAGAGTGTCTCAGATAATGATACTCTTTCTGGTTGTACTTTCAATAGGGATGATACCATTTTGTTTCGTGGATAGGTATGGGTCCCAGTAGACATAAGATAGGATTTGATGATGCAGTATCATGCCTCAGCATGGGCAGTTTACCCAAGTGTCACCAAAATGTATCGAGATCTATGATGTCAATATTGGTTTCTCCTCATGAAGTGTGAGATAGCTGGTTTCATTATGCGATGTTCCACCTGTCAGTAGGTGAATGTTGAACATCAGCTTCCAATAGTGTTTCTTCAACCCTTTTCCATTCCTGAGTGAAAATGGGGTGATGTTTCGATGGACTTCGTAACTAGTATTACATGATCATCTTATAGAAATGATGCAGTGTGGGTTGTCGTTGACCATCTAACAAATGTTTCATACTTCTTACCATTGTGAGAGACCCTTTCTGTGGAATATCTGGGAAGATTGTATTTCAAGGAGGTGGTATGTCCTCATAGGGAACCTCTTTCTATTATTTCTGACAGATACTTCTATTACACATCACAGTTTTGGAAAGGGTTACAAAAGGACTTGGGTACATAGGTACTTTTGAGTGTGGCCTATCACCCTCAGACAGATGGACAGATATAGCATACAATTTAGGTTCATGAGGATATGCTTCATGCATGCGTTCTCATCTTTAGGGATTCATGGGAGAAACACATTTCCCTCAAAAAGTTTTCTTAGAACAATAGATTTCAAGATACCATCGAGATGGATCCCTATGAAGCCTTGTAAGGTAGGTATTGTCACTCACCACTGTTATAGTTAAAGTAAGGGTTAGTAGTTGTGTTTGGTCCTCTTCTTGTGATGGAGACTTTAGAGCCACTCCAACTAATTAGGAAGTGTATGTTGACAGTTTGTTCTAGAAAACAATATTATGATAAGAGATGCTGAATACCTCTTTGGTTTAAGGTTGGAGACTAGGTTTTCTTGAAAATTCCACTATGTTTGGGGAAAAGATGTATTCAAAAGTAAGGTAATGTTTCATTGAGGTTTGTTGGACACTTTGAGATCGTGAAGCAGATTAGACCAGTGTCTTACCAGTTGTAACATTCTTAGAGATATCAATCTATGCACGATGTCTTTCGTGTATCTTATCTTCACCACTATTATCCATCCCATCTCAAATCTTCTAGCCTGATGAGGTTGAGTTGGATGTGGTTTCTTCTTTCAAGGATGACCTAGTTCGAATTATTGAGCAGAGCATGAAGCAACTCAGAGGTAGGTATGTCCCTCTTGTACTGGTGTTATGGCAGCACAGATGAGTACAGGATGAGACCTGGGAGTAGGAAGCTGATATATGGTCTTAGTGTTCAAAACTCTTTATTAATAGTACCTGTTTACCCTCATAAGGGAAACTCGGGGACAAGTTGCTTTAAGGAGGTGAGGCTGTAACGACCCGACTCTTTGACCAAGGTAATGATCATTAGGTTTTATTTATGAATGTCTTAAATTTTCATAATGATGTATTATAATCAATCTAATGAGTTTTTGGGATCATCTAGGGCTGATTCAGAGCTCGGGGCTCAAAAAAGGGGGAAAGCAGGATAAACCACATGGTTTTTATGCAATCGTGTGACCTAGGAGCATGACCGTTAGGCCGACTGTAGATGGTTGCAGAGCCCATCTATATGGTCTGTGCATGATTAGTGAAATCATGTGCAGAGGTCATGTAGTGTTCCCAGTGAAGTAGTGAGCTATGCATTTTTTGGCCAAACTGTGGGAAGAAACTATTTGAGCCAGTTTTTAATGAAAAAAGACCATTTTACCCCTCCCCTCTTAATTTATAATTTAATATTTTTTCTTCTCATTCCTATGGATAGAACCCCAGTTCCTCTTCCATGAGATCTTAATCCCTCTTACTTATCAATTTCATGTTACTCCTTCATTAATTTACTGTTTCTTGATCAGTTAGAAGTATAGGATAGGCCAAGGTAAGGCTAACCTCACGTGCTCCTCCTTCTTCACTTAATTCCTCCATCAGTTGTTCTATTTTGATGTAGGCTCATTCACCCTATTTTTTGGGTGTTTGAATGAAACTCATATCTACTCCAACCTCTTTCGATTTTGAGTTCGATACTCAGTGAGGCATCGACTATGGCCCAAATATAGGTGGTCACATTGTTTTCCATTTGAGTTTTGGTAGTTTCGTATTTAATCTTGTTGTGTTGTGGGTTGGCCTTTACAAAGCTCCTCTTTTGTGTTGATTCCTACATTTCTAATTGACCCTAGTGTGATGAAATGGGTTATTGGACTCATTTTTAGGGGTTTTGTAATCACCAGTGTTCTATACGGACTCCCAAGGGGTGTCCCACCAAATTTTCCATTTTATGCCAATTTCTCAAATTGTCAAATTCTGGTCTACATTCCCTAGTTTGGTTTGAAATAAAATTAAACATTGTTCCATAAGTATTTTTAGTAACCCAAGAGTCCCCATGGGTGTGTTGATCCCTTAGTCTTGGAATTTCCAATTAGACCCTATGACCTTTTTGTTACGCCCTTTGTGAAGGTTTGTGACCTTGTAATGAAATCTTCATATTGGGTAAAATGAATGAGATAGTTTAATTCCATTTAAATGAAAATCCTTAAATGGAATGGTTCAAGGGAAGGCATGGCATCACCATTTTTAGTCTTTATTTTGTAAAAAATGCATCATATGGTTGCTCACTTCAAATTTTATTGATGTAAGATGGTTTTCCATACATTTTATATTATAAATGCTTGTGTCTTTACTATTTAACATGGATAGGAAGCATTCTTACCCTATTCCACTATTTCATATGGGTAGGGAACATTTTTTCCTCATGCCACTATTTAATATGGGTGGGAAGCATTCTGACCCTATGCCACTATTTCATATGGGTGGAAAGCATTCTTACCACATGCCACTATTTCATTCCGGCGGGATGAATTCTTACCTTATGCCACTATTTCATATGGGTAGGAAGAATTCTTAACTTGTGTCACTATTTAATATGCGTGGGAAGCAATCTTACCCCATGCCACTATCTCCTATGGGTGTGAGGAATTCTTATACATGTATTCCTACACCCTATTTCCTATTCCCATTTAGTACTAGAATTCCATGAATGTATCTTTGTATCAAACACTACCTATGAGGCCTTTGTTATATTATGAAATATTTTGATATTTACTTTATCTAGTTGTATGCATATGTTTCCACTGTTTATTTGTTTATATGACTGTTTTTTTATTCTTCTACTACTATATAATGTTGTAACACCCATTTTGTACTTTTACATGGGGGTAAATTCTCCCATTTATACTACATTCACACCCCCACTACTAGTCAGAATCAACTGGCTTATGTGGAGATGTGTCAGGGGATATGTGGCCAACTGGGCTTGGGGCATAGGTTGTGTGGAAGTCAGGTCTAGGACATCACACATAAAACTGACATAAATAAAATAAATGGTATGATCATGATCTTGCTATAATGGTTTATTTATCCAGTGGTTGATACACTAACCATTGACCAAGGGGACAAACACCATGAACCAATTAGGTTGGTGTTTACAAAATTTCACCTATCCACATTTGTATCTCCATTGATTGGTTTCACCTCAACTCCTAACTTGAACTACCTTCACTAGCTTGGGAACTCCATACATTACCTATGCTTTTACTCACATCAAAGTTAGGGGTAAAGGGGGGTTTAAATAAAAGAAACCATGGAAAACATGACCTATATATTAATGAATAGAGAAGGAACATAGGCCAACAATTTAATTTGATAATAAATTAAAATGAAACCAATCGCATAAAATGGTCGGGTCTACCTCTCGATCATCCACATGGATGCAATGAATTACATGTTTAATAAAAATATATTTCAATTATTTAATCGTTAATATTTAAGATAAATCTTTCTTGAATTGATTTATTATTATCTTTAATTAATCAGTTATTTTATCTTAATCCATTTTTTTTATTTCCTTGAGATTCTCATCCATTATAATTTTAAACAAATTAGAATTCATTTAAAATTAACCTTGTACATTACTTGTACCTTTGAGGTTACCCAATGTATACCCATCCAAACCTACCCAATAAGTATTATACATGTATACTATTTTACTCTTGTGACATATTGCATACGTGACTTATCATGTACTTTCATGACATGTACTTGATGGATAATTACACAAATTACAAGACTATTTAGCAACATGTTATGCTTCGATGAACTTAGATTAAAAACCTATAATATGACATATACATGATATGTAGATTTTAAAATTATGAAAATATTAATGTTTTGATTAAATAAAATTTAGTAAAGTACAAGGTGTGTACAACCATTACCATCTATCTAAAGAACATGCCTAGGGACTTAGTGTGTGAGGCATAATCCCAAAATTTTGGAGTACACAATATATCTAGTGGGCCACATGCCATATTGACTCTGTGTTACATGGTCACTGGTCATCTAAGTCATGTATTGGATACACAGCCTGACCCAGCCTTGAAAGGGACTACACACTATGTCTAGTTGGCCAAAAGGTGTGTAGTATGGCTGACCGTATACCAGCCTATCCTTGTCATCATGTGGTGTAAGAATTAACTACACCACATGTCATTAATGCACATGGGTTGAGTTATTCCCAAACTACTCCTAATTCATTGAACACAACTACATGGAATGTAATTTAGATTGCATGACTTTTACTATTGTGTTACCTAGATAGAATCCTTGGCACCTTCAGATGAGATTCTTGTTATATTTTTAATCATAAAAGTAATCATTTCTATTAGATCTGTGATAAATGATAGAAGAAGAAACAAATCTTGTCATTCAGATTAAAAATGAATGATTAAACTTGAATTGAAATACTAAATTATAAATGTGAAAATCACCAATGATTATTGAATAATTATAAACAATAATATTCCTACTATTATCCCACATGTAGGATTTAGGGAAAAGTGGAAGAATGAAAGGGTTGGTGCCCAACATTAAATTTTTCTGTAATTGATGATAAATCTTGTCTGAATACACCGATGAATACTAGTATCCACAGAATTGAATCAAAGATTTAGAAAAATAAATAGAATCCCAGAACAAAGGGATAGGATCAAGTTATTTTGATTATAATTAATTTAATTAATTAATAATTACCTCAAAGATGATTCTTTCTTCATTTATGTGTTCTTCCATAGATCTGCAAGTGTACTATCATTTTGTTTGTAGATGTTATGGGTAGATATCCTCTAGCAATTATCCACACATGTTCCACGTATCTCTGGACATCTCTGAAGGAGTCTCTAAGTGCTAGAAAAGAAAATCCTTACACTTGTGATGTCCACCTTCAGTCGCCTTGATAACCACTTCCAAAACATTCTCCTTGATCTGATGGAGGAGGATCTCTCTTATTCTTGAGATCATTCATGTAGAGGGAAGAACTCTCTATGATTGAGATCTTTTCTCAAATTAATTGTGTACTATATATATACATTTCCTGGATAGCACTTTTCTAATGGGAGAATAATATAACTAGGTATTTAATTCACTAGGATCATAATAAATTATTTTCACAAGTCCCTTAATTATTTTTTTAATCATAGTGAAACCCCAATGTCATATAATAACAGCGACATTATTATTTCCTGATATGCACTTATCTATTTTGTTATAATTAAATATTATTTAACAAAATAATATTAAATATTATTATTTCTCACTGGACCATTAACTTGGTTCTCTAATCCTCTACTGTATTTATTGAACCATGAATAAGAAATATTTATTTATTAAAAAATTATCATTGTATTATTCTCCAATAAATATATAAATATTATAATCAGAAAATAGGGAGTAAATATTTAATAATTATTCTACCCATAAAATATTCTCTTGAATAACTAGTGTCGAAATAAATTCAATCAAAAATCCATGAATAATTATTAAACCACAACTGGTAATAAAATATATTAAACTTTTTTAATAATAAATAATATATTATTTAACTGAGATATTGGATACACATAGTGTGTGACCCTATGGTCCTCTTACTCAATGGCATTAGGTGGAGCAGCCAAAAGTCCATGGTTGGAATCTAGAAACATGTCAAGGCACCTGTAGAGAAATAAGATAATGTCGCAATGACATGTCACCTCATACAAAAGCATACCATGTAATATAATCCATATGTCTCGATATCTCCAATCAAGAAGGTTTCATGTAAGTGTCATCATCCCATGTGCTTGATTTCTCGTTCGTTGACTTCTGGGAAATTGAACTCGCCTATAGAACCAAAAGGCCATAGATTTATTTTAGGCTATATGATTTCCATCAATGGGCTTCAGATATAAACTTTTATTATTGAACTGAGGGGAAAATAATTTCTCTCATTATTCATTAATGTAGTATTACTCATGACACACCCAAAATTTCCTACATCCCCAAAAATATATGTCATCATAATTTTCTCCAATACATCTAAGTGAATATGTAATAATACCCATTAATAATAATATTAATGTCTAAGGACCAATATACATGTCCTCAGATAAGAAAATCTAATGACACTTATAAATGTGCATTTCCAACTGGCAGATCTTGTTCTCAAAATATTCTCTTGGACATTACCAAGGGCATACACCATGAGAAGGTTCCACAATGTCCTATGAGTCTTCACCCCTTATAGAATGTATTATCTATTTATATTCTAATGATATCATTAGTCTATAGAACATATATTCAAGAATAGTGTCCTAGAACTTTCAAGTTATCATCATAGCTAGGATTTTTTATGACCTTTTAGTGTGACAGCTACTCTTGGGACATTATCACATATAATTTCTTGCATGAGAACAATCATAATGTGATAAGATGTTTTTTAAAATCAATCCAATTAATAAATTTTTATTATAAAGTACAAAAAATTTGGTTCTAGGGAACCAACTCCAACATGTATATGTATTCGAATTCAAGAACTATGATATATTTATTTATTTATTTATTTTTATATAAATGTTTTGAATTAAGGATATTCAAGAATATATTAAATTTGTACTAATGAATGGGAAAATTGATTTAATGTAAAGGTGATATTTCATTGAAAACACGTGATTAAGGGAAATATAACTCTTACTATGTTCTTGATATTGATATCATAGTGTTTAGTTTAGATAAAGAGATGGTTCATATGGATAGATTAAATAGGAAAGTATTTATGAAATTTGGAATGAATATTGATTAGATGAAAAAGTGGGTAATATTAGCATTAACGGAGTTTATAACATTTTTATGTTTATGGAATATATTCAATAATCTATGGTTTTATTTAGGGAGTTATGAATTGTCTATTTTTTTAGGGTGATTTTATTATAATGCATGTTATTACTATGTTTTAGGAGAATACATGGCCAAATTATTCACATATTTGGTATGTGATAATTGATAAATACTTTATGTTATTTAAGGGATTAATGAAAATTTGATTTTGTAATTTTAATGGCCACCATTATAATTTTTTGGATTTCAACTTAGGTTATACTTAGAGGAGCCTTATGGTTAACTATTTATGGAATTGATTAATTTTATGTTTGAATGTAATTATATTACTTGGCATAACAATTTTGGTTTTTGTAAATACTTAGAGGCTAAATGAATTACTTATGTATCTTATAATTAGTTTAGTACTTTAGGAAAGGAAAAAAAATTAATCATTAATTTTCACTTTATGGATGAAGTGGAAATTGTTTGAAACATCATCGAAAGATAAAATTTGGATTTTGATATAAAGTAATTTTAATCCATTTATATTTAGGTCCCATTGAGATTCTTTATCATATTTAGAAAATATAAAATCATTTGGAACTTCCAACGAATATCTCTCATTTTCATGGTGTGTTCCATGTTTCTCTCCTAAGGAAGTAAATAAAGGATCCATTACATGTATTGAAATCATAGGTCATGCAACCATAGCATGATCATTGTTAAAAGTAAAACTGGTGGAGATTCTAGATTATAGGGAAAATATAGTTGAAACAAGGCCACTCAACTAGTTAATGTTTTGGGGAGAAACCACTAGCATGGGGAAGCTATGTGAGAACCTGATGACATAATGAGGTAGATGTACCCTTAGTTGTTTTTTCCAAAGTGATGGAGTTTTGAGGGAGAAAATCATTTTAAGTGGGGTAGAATGTGATACCTTAATAATTTTTTAGTTATTTTTTTAAAATAAATTTATTTTTTTTATGTATTTTCTTATGAAAAATGTAAATTTTAGCTTTCTTTACATCCAATGCCATGTTTATCTTGAATTACATGCAACATTGAATTTAAACAAAATGTGACATAATTTTAAAATGATAATATTTAATATGATAGTTATCACCTAGGCATCGTATTAGAGGGTATGAATCATATTAACTAAATTATGAAAATATATAGTCTACACCTATATATAAAATGAATCAATTAGTTACCATGTAATTATAAATAAATATATAAACCATTTGAAAAAAGTGAAATCATTTTCTGAAAAACTATTTTTATGCGCACAAATGCATTTCATATCAATAAATTAAATAAATGAATTCTGGAGAATAATAAATAAATAAATTTTTATATTTAATATTTAATAAAAAAATTAACAAAAAAATTATGTGTTTTTTAGTCATGATATAATAACAAATATAATTTCACGCATTAAAACTACATTTTTCTAAATAATAGTTTTATCACATTTTACGCACTTAATTTTTAAAAATTATTTTTTCACAATATTAGAAGATTTATTTGGAAATATAATATTAACTAATTAAATAATTATTTTATAATTATATTAGGGTGTATACTTCAGAATGATCTGAGAATATAAATTTTTCAATGAATAGTTCAAAATACTGGTTTTTATTAAGAATATTCATTTCAGATAATGAATTTAAAAAATAATAATTTTTTTATATAGATTTAAAAGTAAAATTAGTTCAATTAAATATTTATTAATCCAATTTATTTAATTTTAATTGACTAAAAATTTAATTTTTTCATAAAACATTTTATACTTTTGAAAATTGTCTCTTTAGAAAACATATTTTTTGTCACATCTACAAGTTTAATTTTAAATTAAAATCTTCCACTTATCTGAATTAAATATAGAAAAAATAAATTGAATATCTGGAATCATCATAATTTATATTATATATTATGTTTAACTTAATTTTTTTTTCAAATTGAATAGTACAAATAAAAAAAATTAATTACCATGGTAAAAGGTAAAACGTGTTTACCGGGGGTTTAACTTAAAGTATAAGGGTTAAATGACTTAGAAACTAATAAAAATCCATTGGATAGAAATATTTAGACCTTATAACCTCCAATGTTTAATAATAACCCATTTTTTCCTTATGGAACAGGGATATCGTTGAACACTTTATTATATTCAAAAATTTCATGTGTGTCCTCTCCCCCACTTATAAAGGGCCAACCCATATACTCCCTTATTCACACAACCAAAAACATTTAGATTAAAAAATACCTTCCAATATATATTCCTTAAATCCCCACACTCATACAATAGGCCTTATTTTGATTAGGAAACACTTCTATGAAGGTTTTAGGCATAAACCTAAAGATGTTCTCAAAAGAAGAGGTAAAAGTATTAACCACATGTTATGTTTTAGTTTTTACTCCATCTCTTTCAAATAAAATTAAATTATACTGATATAAAAACACCAATATCTAACATATACTAATATTTTATTATGTTGATTTAAAAACCTATATACATCTCATATTCCATCAAATGGGAAATGAAATTATCGATCATGTGTATGATAGACTATCGCCTCTCGAACTGATGTTATTAATTTTTCATCCCCACCTATCATGAGTTTATATAATGATGGAATTAATTTTTATAATGATATTATTATAGTGATGTAATTATAATATCATATATACCTTCTTACCACACAACCCATTAGAAAACAATAACATTACTTATGTTTATGGAAGACTATCACCTCACGAACTGATGTGTTGTGTTTTTCATTTCTATTTTACATGGTTAGTAATAAGGATATATTAAATGGATATATATGATATATGAAACCTAATTTTAAATTTATGACTATTATATCACGTATAACTTATTAATTTTCATTTCATAGGTAATATGATAATGTTGGTTGTCTATACAGCAGACTACCACCTCACGGAGTGATGTCATTCGTTTTCCACTAACGATTTTCATGGAAGGAAATAAGTGTAAATTTAATAAATATATGTGATATATATGACCTAAAAATTTTCTTTAAATTTTATATATTATTTCCCTTTATTTTATTCATCCTTTGAGAAAATGGAAACATCATTCATGCGTACGCATGACCTACCATCTCCATGAATAGTGTAATTCATTTTCTAACTATAACATTAATAGATTAATAATTATTATTACATAACGAATATATATTATATTTATATAATTTTTAAACATTTATAGATTATGGAACCATTATAGAAATTAAATAACCAATTATACCAAACCAAAATATACGTGAAAACAACAAAATAGTTATTTCCCGCAATGTGATTTTAACAAGTAAATATTAATAAAATCGGAATAAAATGTCATAAGTATATCATATTTGGTATGATACATATTATTAGATTTATATAATATATTTATAATAAATATATTTTTATTATACATGATTTTAGAATGTTTATGAAGGAATCTAAGACTTAGGTTATGGGATTTTTGTCTCAATTTGCCATCTTTGGGAGAAAAGTAATGTTATGCACCTATCTTCTTCTATAAGAGGTATATACTACCCATTTGACATGTTATATCATGAATATTATTATTTTAATTATATTTAACGTTTCATTTGATGGTATTATTTAATGGTTCTTATGATTCAAAATATAACAAAGTGGTAAAGGTTTTATGTTACAATCTCTTTGTTTATCAGGATTGTTTATGATCATATTTTTGATAATCAAGTCATATGATCTACCTATAAAAATGAATTTAATTTCATATAATATGGTTATTTTTAGAGGTTAAATTTGTTTCCTTCATTTTCCTCTCTTATATTATTAAAGATACCAAAACACAATTTTTAAGAAAAATCTTCTTTATTTCTCTCTTCTGTCAAAAAACCTTTTTCTTCCATATCCATATTTTCTAAAAAAAATTCAAAAAAATATTAAAATTATACAAATGATTTATTAAATACATTTTTATGCATATTTTTCTTTTTATAAAGTGTTTTAAAATAAATATTTGTGTCATAAGGTACATAAATGTTTTAGTGAAAATGGGAAATTATTTTTTATTTTAACATGTATGACATGAACATAGTTTCCCACCATCATGACTGTTATTTTCTTTGAATATAAGTTTCTATTTTTTCAAGGTTATTAAAAATTAAAATTTTGTCCTCAATGAATTTATAAATTTAAAATATTATTTTTAAATAAATTTTATTTTTATCAGGAAATTATTCAAGTGATTTTTATTTAAAAATAATTTTCTATAAAATATGAAATCCTTTGATGTTACATAATATTTCATGGGGATATGATCCAATGATATCATATTAATTTTTTATTTGGATGGTTTATGTTTATGATAAAAATATTTGATTATTAAACCCTTTTCTTTTACAAACATTATGCTATGATGAAATGTTTTATGAAACCTAATTCTTTTCATGGATTCTGATATGCAGAATGTTTTATAAAGCCCACTTCTTTTTATGGGTTATGATATAATGAATGTTTTTGACCTTTTGGAACACATATATATGATTTTAATTATATAATGGGTGGGACCTATATATCCATACAATCCATGGGGTAAATCGTTATATCTCATGACATAATAATGGGAAATAATTCGAAGGGATTAATCTACAATGGGAAACAGGATGATGGTATTGATCCATAATTCAAAAACAGGCAAATGGGATTGACCCAAAACGGGAAATGGGTTATGAGGAATTCTCTACTATGTTTCATGGTCTTGTTAATTATCCTTTAAAAATTAAATGGTTTAAATACCTATTTTTTTACTACACTTTTATGATATAATCTTAATATTCGTGAATTATAATGATTCACACTATTATGAATCATGTCATTTGGAATGATAATTCTGTATGTCGTGATTCGGTTTTCCGATCTATGACCTATTAGTTATGAACAATGTAAGTTATTTTAATGATATTATACCCTTATTCTTATCTTATTCTTTCATATGATCATATAATGGCAATCCCCATGATTGACCATACTGAACAACTTATCTCACCCTATCTTATATTTCTCTTCCTCATGTTATGATGAAATATTTTATGTAGGGTATGTTTATTAAGTGTACCAAAATAAAATATCTTTGTGGGATATTTTGAATATATTTCATTAAATAATAAAATTGTGTACCTAGTCTCTAAAGAATCTAAACCATTATGGTCCTTGGGAATGGATTTTTGGAATGTATTTAATATTCTTTTAAAAGGATACGATATTTATATATGAAAATCATAGTTCATTATACATGGGTACTTGTTTTTTATAATACAAGTTAAAAATTATTAAATTCTCATCATTCATTTTGCAATACATCCCAAATTCATCGCTCTCATAGGAACACTTTGTAATATATTAGACACCTCCTTCAAATTGACTCAAAAATTTAGATTTTGATATAGTTCATTCATCTAATTTTTCTTCATTTTCAATCTTAAATTTTTCTTATTCAATGAATTGTAGCTCACCCTTAATATTCTTCCATTGTAAGATGATGCTCAGCCTCAACTATTCAGTGATCATCTATCCTCTATCATGGAACCAGGTCTTGAGTTCGCACTCTATCACAATTATATATCCTTCTATTTATTTGGTATAATTTATTAATAAATCTAACCCCATGTAAAAACATCTACATGAATTTTTAGCTACCTCCCTCTAACTCAAAAATTCTCAAATGTGAATTTTTGTAAGTAGAAATTTTATATACAAGTAAATTTAGATAAATGAAAAATTACTCATGTGGAAACCTCTAAATTTGGATATGTAAAATATTCCACTGAAAAAACCTTTGTGAGTGATTTCATTAAATTAATTTTTAAAAATACTTCTACATGCCTGCTTTTCCATGCCTGCAATGGTCATTACATGGATCTCTGACTTTGAGACAAGTTTTTTCTACACAACCATTTGGTTATGTGTCCATCTACAATTTTTTCCATAATTATTTATTTAGGAAACCTCTTACATGGTTGTGATAAATTAAAATTCACTTAGATGGTTTTATTATTATGTAAATATTCTCTTGTAAATAAAATTTGAAAAAATTATAATAATTATAGTTCTAATATGTTCAATTAAAAACTTCAACCAAAATATAAAAATAAATTTGGAGCAAAAATATGGACAATTAACTTTTAAATACCAAATTTTATTAAAAACATTCTTAAAATAAAATTTTTAAAAATAAAATGATCCTTACAATTTTATAAAATTAATCCAAGAACCATTTCATCAATTTTGTACCAAAAACTCAGTATTTCATAAATATATTTAAAGAATAATAATTCCAACATGAAAATGACTAATATTCAAAAAAATTATAATTAAATCATTTTTAACATAAAAAATATAGATATTTGTATTAAAATGTGTTAGAAATGTATTCAAATAAAGTATATATCACTTATGAAGATTCTAGGTAATGAAAAAAATAGTCAGGCCAACACCCAAAAATAGAATTCACTTTATTCTTATGATTTTTCTTTGGAACTAGATAAATAGAAACTATGGAACCTATAAAATTGGATCGTCATTTATAATTTATAATTAATTTATACAAATTAATAATTACCTCACATTGGAATTCATTTATCTTTTTTTTAATCTAATGGTAGCTCCATGTTGTATCATCATCGTGTTAGAGGATTTAAGGGTATAATCCCTCTAATGGCTATCCGCATATGAACCATGAACCTATAAATGTCATCATAGAAATCGTCAACATATAGCATAGAATATTATAATACTAGAATCATTACTCATTGATCGCATCAAAAAAAATTTAAGGTAAAAATGATTCTTCTTAATCTCTCTATATTTTAGATGGTGGAAGAGGATAATCACTCTTTGTTCTTGAGATCATTATATATGAAGATATATCTAGTTATTGATAGTGTTATCTCTATAATTCAATACAAATAAAACTATTGTCATTAACAATGATGTATTCAGTTTTATATAGAACTAAGTTTAGAGAATAAATAATTTATCTTGGGCCCTAATTATTCTCTTAATCCCTAGATAACCCCACAACTAAATAATAATAGTATTTATATTATTTAATTGATATACGATTTTCTTGAGGATAAATAAATATCATTTCAAGAATGAATAAATTAATATATATTAAAATAATATTTAATATGAAATTTTTTAGCCACTTAATCAACTCAAATCAACCATAATTTTTTGTATTTCTCAAATAGTGAATAATGTGTATTTATTTAAATAATTAAATATCACTGTACTTCTCATCGATAAATTTAAAAATATTTTATTCACTAAAATAGAAAATAAATATTTATTAAATAATCCATTTAGTTATATTTTCTAAAATAATAGGTGACTAAATATTTTTGATAAACAAAAAAAATAATTATATTTAAATAATGTATGTGAATTATATTTATTCAAAAATTTATGTTCATATTGAATTTATCTATGGCTTTTACATACACTTAGGGTGTTCCACTGTAGGTCATTTTCTCAATGGAATTTGGTAGAACCATCTAAACTAAAAGTTTAACACCTATAAATAGACCAATCCACCCATAGAGAAAGGAGTTAATAACACAAAAACATAAAACCTCATATGAATTCTCTCCATGTAATATGATCCCTATGCCTTTATATCTCATTGATGCATATTTTATCATGTGTTTCGTCTACCAATATATGAATATTTTCATTATTTTACTTTTAAGAAATAAACATGTCAATATCATACTACTGACATGCATTTATCAAATAAATTCTTTATAAAAAAGGATATATATATATATATATATATATATATATATATATATATACTTCCATTACATAGAAGATACAAAATCGTTCTTGACTTGCTGATTAATTTCATATCACTTGTGAGACACCAAAAGTACACTATTGATTAAATGAAATTTTATTGAATATTTCCACTATAATTAACTATTAAAATCAATGAAATCCACTTTAAAAACAAGGTAAAATTAAAATTTTTTATCAACATGTTTTTAGAATAATAGTTATAATTGAGCCAAATTTTTGGTTTTTAATAAAATATTTTTAATCTTGAACATAATTTCCATGATTATATTGGAAAAATCATTTTTTTTATTTAGAGATATTTGTTTTTGAGGAATAATTTGATGTTGTTTTTATACTATGAATTTTGAAATGGAAAGCATCAATTTGGAATTTAATTTTTTTCGATGATGATATATATTTTATTTTATTTTTTAAAATTTGGATTGATTATGGATGATAATATTTTTTATTGAATTTAAAAATTCATGAACCTTGAATTCAATATTTCAAGTTAAATACTTAAAAATATACTTTATTTGAATTCATGATGATTTGTCTCAAATTATTTTTTTCAATGTATTTATTTTCTGATGAATTTTAAAGATCTCTCAACTTGTGGTCAATCCACATGTTATGCCTCACTTGATTGAATACAATAAGAACTAATAAACAACTTCTACATCATCTTACGATAATGTAAAACATAAGATAACACATCTATAAGGTACCATGTGAAGTCACTATGGTAGATCCACTAAACACACACTTTAGCCAATCGACTGTGGCTATCTCTACTGTAACTAACTGTGTCTCTTACCTCTATTAAACTATTGTGTGATGTACTAAAATACCTCCTCTAATTTAAACATGGTCTTAATCCTATCATAATCTGATCTTAATCTACCGCGACACACCCAGTATAAAGCTAATTCTCTCTACTCAAATGAATTTCTCTATTTCTGGTTCTTTATTGTGAGTCTAACCTGACTGCATCTTTTTGATAATCCCATCTGAATTTAATGATCCTTGTAAGTCCAAGTGATTAAATTTTAATTATCTACATGAAATTAGGATTTTTATTGAAGATTAAATGAATAATAAATTTAACATCCTTGAAATTTTACGCCCATATATGATGCTAAAAAATAATTTATAATTTTATAGATTAGATAAAAATAAATTATAACCAAATTAAGTCATCCAAAACATAAAACATTAAAATTTGATATTTGATAACATAAATACCCAATGAAATTTTAGGTTTATATTTTTATAGAATTAGGAAAACCCCTTACTTAATAACACTTGTATCATTAATTGATCATTTTAACATTATACATAGCTTTTCAATTTCCATATTAATTCTTCATAATTATTCCACATCATCTATGAACCCTATGAAAAACATTTAATAATGTTGGATGAGAGAAAAACACAATAAGGAACATAAAATAAAACAAACTCGTTAATCTATTTCAAAATCATTAGGTCATATAAGAGAGTTTTACTTTAACATAATAACATTTGAGCTCAAAAATAATTTACTCACACATGAAATAAACATTACATCTCAAATTTTTTCACAAAAAAAGTTTTAAGACAACATAAAGGAAAAATCATAATCATGATAGTTTCTTAGAAATATGAGAACCCATGAAATACATTTTCATAAATATATTCCTTTTTACCCTTAAATGGTATAATAATTACTTTCAAAAAAATCATTAAATTAACTTATGAAATCATAATATTGACATGAAAACTCATTAAAACTCATAAAAATTTCATTTAGCTTCCTTGGGCATCATCTTTATTAAGACCTTTCGAGAACACTTACAAATGGAATAACCTACCTGATTAATTCTAGAATAATTCTCTAGATATCATAAACATTACTCAATGCATTAGAGAAATATTTCTAGCTCACCCATCATCTAAAAAAATCCAAGGATGATTACATACTTAATACATATATAATAAGGTATTTCAATCATAAAATCTCATAAATATTCTTTTTTATCAAATATGAAGAAACACATTTAGGTTTTATGTTAAAATATTGATAAAATTACATTTTCATTGAAAAATATAAAAAATTCCTAGAAGAATAGGAAGTAAGATATTATTTTGAAAAAATAAGGAAACATAAATAGAAAGATTTATAAATAATAACAGTAATGATGGAAGGAAATTACATTAATTCTTTATATGTTAAAAATATTCCTTTCATGCAATTCTAAAAATGTCAAAAATGACTTGTTTTGAAAATGTTTTAATGAATTCACTTAAAACCATCATATAAAAGTAAAAAAAGAGGTTTAAAATTATATTTAATTTAAATTTTAGTATATAAATAATATACATGGATCATTTTAAATTTCTTGTATATGGTGAAAAAATATTTATAAAATAAATCTTTAAAACATTCAAAATGAGGTTTTAAGATAAAGTTTCTCATATGACTTTATAACTTATGAATGAATGAAAAATTGAAGGAAATAAAATAGAATGGTTTTATAAAAAATTAATTTTTATAAAATAATGATAAAATATGTACATAAATCGTTTTATAAACCATAAAAAATAAATAATGTGATAAACATATCTTAAGTCTCAATAAAAGGAAATTGAGACTAAAAATCCCTTGCCTCAAGTCCAAACTATCACATAAATTATTTAACTCATGTATAAGAAAACTATATTAATAATTTACATTCTCAAAAAACCTGGTTTAATCCCTTATCATTTAACCTTTTTTCATTTATTTAAATTATATGATTAATTATATCCATATCAGGTGTTTTGACGATGTTCGGTTCATAGTTACAAAACAACTTCAGTGTGATGATAGAGTTAAATGTTTTAATTGTTATATAATATTTAAAATAATAATTAAGACATAATTAATTTTAGAACAAAATATGTAAGGTTGTTCTGAAAAATGAATTATGTTATAATATGGAGATGGTAGTCCATATGTACACATGAGTAACATTTCCATTTTTTCAATGAACGTGGTGGAAAGAAGGTAAGTATCATTTTATATTTAAAAAATTATTATTATATAATAAATATATTATTTTTTGTTTTAATACACTTATATATACCATCCATGTGAAGTGGGTATGAAAAAACAAATCAAATCGCTACATGGAGGTGGTAATAAACATGTACACACGTACAATGTTATCATTTTTTTGATGGATATAATGTTAATAAAATAGATTATATAGTATATTTAAACAATTATAATTATTTTTTCGTTGTCATATATATACATTAAATCAATAATTATAACCATTCATAGGATTCGGTGATGGGAAACAAATTACATCGGTTAACGAGGTGGAATTTTGCACATAAGCTTGAATGATTGATTTATCTCCAATTTGATAGAGAAGGTGAAAAATAAAGGTTATTCCATAAATATAACAAAATATCAATTTAATGGATATAATAATGTTATTTTATTTTAATGGTCGAGATAGTTTTTAATGAGATAGGAGAATAAATAAAATAAAAACACTTATATTAGTGGTGTACCTATTCTTCATATAACCTCCATTAGTTGACACATATGGCATTATATGTTGGGTATTATGATCAAACTAGTCACAATAGGTCAATGGTAGAGATATTAGGATGGTTTTATCTTAGTTATTGGCCAAGATAAGAGGCTCCATAATTTTGGGTAAAGGAGGAGAGATGGTGTTCTTTTATAAGTGAAGGGTGGGGAACCCATGAAAATAAAAAAAGTATTCAATAAATATAAATTAATACTCAAGATAAAGTGAAAAAAATTATACATATTTAGAATATAGGATGAGTATTTATGATTATTATATCATAAAATATAATTTTTATATATATATTTTTGAATTGTAAACCTTATCTTGGGGTTGAACCCCTCTGTTAACCAATTTTAACTTCAATTGTGGAAACAACATATTCAATACTTAAGGGTTATAAATATAATAAACATGTAAAAATTTATAAAATGGTAAATTTATGATATTTTATACCCCTTGTCCTCATTTGATATTTTATGTTTTTTAAATCATTTACTATTATCTTATTTATCCAAAAATTCCATAAAATTCATTTTAAGAACTATTCACATATTTTGACATTAATGACATAAATAAAGGTATGGAAACGAATATGAAGTCCTTAACCATTAATTATAAATTAATATTAACCATAAAATTTATGTAAAAACATAATTAATCCAAAAATTTAATACTTTTTAGGTTTTTTGACTCGTTTACCTTGATTTTTATACTATTTTCACTAACATTATGTCAGAGTTGTGTAAGCATTTAAGGTAAATATATCATCACTAAAAAATAAAAATAAATTAAAATAGTAAAACTAATTTTATTATTTTCAGTATAAACATTTATATTTTTTCATATCATCCTATTATTCCTATTTGAACATATAATAGAAATTTAAAGCAAGAGAGTAACATTTTGGAATTCCACTTTACTTAAAATAATTAATGGTATTTATCAAATAGAAATAGGAAAGATGCCATATTTTAGAGTATATTAAATGAGATATGTAAATAAACACATAAAATAGATAAAATGTAGGTGTAAGATAAATTATAAAATCATTATCACATTATTTTTAACTTTAATTAGTTGATTTAGTCTTACTGAGGTGACAAATATTTATAACAATTACTATTCATTATGACCAAAAATATTATTGACCTATTTTAATATTTGGAAAATAATAATGAAAAATATACAATAGATTTTTAATGATTCCTTTTTTAGAAGTGTCATTTTTAATTTTATTATAAATTCTTAAAATATAATGATAAACAGTTTTCAGACAAATCTATTTTTAAGCCCAAAAACTAAATTGTACCTAAATATACTATAATATTGAATACTAAATAATTAATTATATTATTAATAAATAAATGATTCTTACAGTAAATTAAGATCAAACTAAAATAATAATGGTACTTATTAATGAAATGAAATGATAGTTTTACAAAAAAAAAATGTACATTTCACTATTCACTGAAAAATCAATATTTTTAGAGAAATACTAAAATTTCACAAAAAGATAATTTTTAAATGATGATTTAAAAAATTATATCCATTTTTTCATATAAATTTTATAAAATTTGAACCACTTAATTATAACATTTTCTCATAAAAATCTAAGGAAAACCAATTTTTAACCAAACATATTTTTAAAGCATAAAATGATCTAATTGAAAATTGAGTACCTATTTATTATGAATTAATCATTAAATTTTAAATATATAATACATTTATACATAATTTTTATAATGTATTTATTGTTATTCAAACCTTCCATTTTAATATCTAGATTATAACGGTCAAATTTAATTAATTATATTTCTATAGTATATCACAATTTTCTTAATGCTCGATGTTGGGAGTTAAGAAATATATTGAGTATAGAATTAAATTAAACTAAATATTTATGGTGTTAAATTATACCCAATTTGAAAAATTACAACCCCATATATTTTTCTAATTCTTAATTAAAAATTGATTAAAAGAATCAATTCCATGTAGTGGAAGACAAATCATGTGATCTTAAAAGAAAAATAATTTTAATTTTTTTAAATACCTTTGATAAAATCCCAAATCATAAAATGGTTTAATAAAACTTTATTTTGAAAATTTTATATGGAAAATATTATTTTCACCTGAAATAATATATTATCGGGTTCTAAAAATAGGAGATCGTTGATAAGAAGTGAATATATGGATTGGGAGAAAAAATATATTATTCTAGGAATAATAGAGACTCATAGAGAGCATGTTATTAAGAAAGGTAATGACCAAAAACCATAAAACAATGTGGTGTGAAGAATATAATTAATTCTTCATAATTGATATTGATAGGATAAAATTTATATTTAATTATCCTTTTCCTATAGATGATTAATTTCTTTTCCATCTTGACTAAGTACCTAAGGAAATATTATTACTTAATTTTATTCAAATCCATAAATACAATTTCATCTGTTGGTTGCATGTTTCAATCTGTTTCTACCATTATCTCTTATTTTACTCTGAATGATAAGTATTAATATTTAATTCTTTGAGTACTATAATTAAAATTCTATTGACTATAAGGTATATAAAATGATGAATATATTTTCATCTTGTCTTTATTAAAACAAAAATGGTTAGAAAAATGTATCATAATACCCAAAATAAATAAAATCTAATTTTAATAAATAATACATTATTCTCCAAAATTCTATTTAAATACCTGAAATTGAAATTAAATCATTTAACAAATAATAATCTTAAAAACACTTCATAATATTCTTCACAAAAATTAAAACCCAATTATTATAATTATTTCATCACATATTCCTCCAAGATAAACATAAAATTTTTCATAAAATAACATTAATCACTCTTAAAGTATCCTAATAAAAAATGTATGTTCCTTGATCTTATATTCCCTAAAATATAATAATCATTACTTAAAATAATTTAACAATAAAATCATATATTCCTCCAATATATAATTTAACCTTTATTCCTCAAATAGAAACACATCTTAGACATAATTATTTCCATTTAAATTAATTATATAATGTTACCATAATATAAAACATATTCAAAAATAACATTAATCACATAGTCACTAAATCAATTTTCAATACCATGTTTATCTATATAATAAATCATATGTTCTCAACATGCAACAACACTTTTATCCCAATTAACCATAATTACCTAAATATCAATGATCCTCTTAACCCAAAAGGTTATCAATATATTTAAAATTGTTTCTTCATAATATAAAATAATTATGCATTAATTAACCTTTGTATTTAAACACATACTAAACCCATGGTCTTTATTACCATAAATGTATCTCAAAATACTCTTAATATTCTTATACTCTCATCACATAAAACATTAAATTGGGTACATGTTCCTTTAAAATTATAATCATCCTTAAATTTATAAACCCATTATTGTATCCATAACTATTAAGTTAACTTAACATGAAAATATCCTAATCTCTATAATTATATAAACCAAACTCAGATACAACCTATAAAATCCTATAACCCATACTCTGAGATGTTGTGCTAAAATTATAACCATTATATTTACAACATTGATACTAATTAACATGACCCAATTTCAGTCATTAAAAATATAGAATATAAAAATGGAAATTTTGGATAACTTAAATACCCAATAACCTTTTAGGTTTATATTTTTAAAGAATTGGGACAAACACATACAAAACAAACCCATGAATTTTAGTGATAATCTTTTCCACTATACCAAGATTTTATTTTTCCATATTAATTCTTCGTCATTTTTCCTGATCATCCTTAAAATCTATGAAGAACGTTTTAAAACATTTTATGATCATAGAAATCATAGTGTCATATAAAAAGAAAAATAAATGTGTTAGTCTATTTCAAAACTATGAGGTCATATAAAATATTTTTTCTTTGACATAATAAAAATTGAGCTAAAAAATCATTTACTTACCCATGAAATTAGTTTTAATAGCCAAATTTTTACATAAATCACTTTATTAAAAACATCAAGTAAAAATAATTTTTGTTATTGTTTCTTAAAATACATGAGGACCCATAAAAACATTTTTTTAAAGTGTTTTTTACCTCAAAATTAAATAATAATTCCTTTAAAAAATATCATTAACATATATTATGAAACTAAATTATTTCAATGAAAACTCATCGAAAATTATTGAAAAGTCATATAGGTTCCTCAGGACATCATTTTTATATAATCCTTACAATAGTACTTATAAATGTAATAACATACTCAGTTAATTCCAACATATTTCTATGGAGAAAATAATCATAAATCATTGCATTTGATACCTAAATCTATCCCATCTATCCTTATAAATAATGTTCAAGGACCATAATATAGTTAAAAAACTTAAAATATTTTACTTACATCATAACATCTCAAAAAATATTACTCTTAAAACAAATGATGATTCACTTTCTGGATTTGTAGAAAAATATGGATAAAAATATTATCTCATTCGAAACTCTTTAAAAAGTTACTAGAAGAATAGGAAAAGGGATAATATTTTTAAAATAAATAAAAAATTGAATAGCATGAATTTTAAATAATAACGGCCATGGTGTTGGTAAATTCCATGCATGCCTTATAAAGAAAGTCATGCATGGTGTAAAATTAATTTAAACATACATTTCAGCATATTAATAAAATACCAAAAAAATTATAATGATAATTCATATTGTTGAAAAATAATTATAAAATAAATTTTCAAATCATTTAAAAGTTTTTTTAAGATAATTTGTAGCTTGTGACTTGATAAATTTTGAACCAATGAAGAATTGAGGGAAATAAAATTTAATGGAATTGTAAATACCTTAATTGTTATGGAATAAAAAAAATGAATCCATAAGGTAGTTTATAAACCACACAAAATAAAACATTTAGTGAAAATTTCTTATGTCTCAATGATATAAAAGTGAGACTAGAAATATGTTACCATGATTATGAATTTTCATATATGTTATTTAACTCCTTAATAATAATTCAAGATGGTTTGGTCATGAATTTCGTAACCAAAACCCTGAAATAAAAATATAATGAAAAATAAAACATAAAAGGAAACTGATGGACATAAAACATTGTATAGAGTTCACAAGGAGAGACAAAAAAAATCATGCAAAAAAAAGATTCATAAAAACAGCTCACAATATATGATCGTAGGCCTGACGGGAATCATCCTTGCTATCAAGAATAATAAGTAAAAAGCCCCTAGAGTCCAAATAATATTTATACCCAGACCCATAATTCCTTGATGCTTCCCATTTATTATATATAGAAGGATTTACCTTACTCCACTTAGGCTATTCATGGGGACCATCTCCACAATATGCCCACCCATATAGTAAATCACAACTCCCCTCAGTCATGCACCATTCCCAAGGTTAATTATCTAACTCTAGGTTATCAACATTAATAACCCCACATCATAATCACCATTATGTTGAGTTCATCACCATTATATTTCACCTGTCTCTTCCCCAAGTCTTGAGATTGTCATCTGCTACCATTATCCTAATGTCATCATCATCATGTTCCTGAGGACATCACCAGTTTTCTCCTAATATTCTGAAGTCATCATCAACCAACATTTGATCTATATTACCAACATCAGGTGGTGATCCCTTCTATCAATACATTATCTCATCTTTTTTCCCATGTTATATTGTCACCATACCCACTTTCGATCACCACCATTGGGGTCCTATACCCACCTATCCACTCATCAATGTACCTAGAGATGTTGGTTCCAACAATGTCATCACCAGCCTTACGCCCATTACTACTCCTAAAATTTCATACCCTCATAATCATATATTCAAACCAAATAATCATTGATAAATAATAAAACTTGAAAGATTTATACCTATGCCATACCATCCTCATCGTTGTTTCCCCACTACCAGGGACCCATGCCCCGTAAGTCTTCATATCCAACCCAAAACATAAAAAACTCCAAAACAGTAGAGGTCCTCTTCTAGAGTTCTTTTGGAGACTAGGATTCTCACCATTCCATTAATCTAAAATCATACCTTACTTAAAATAAATAATAAATTGAAAATAGTTTTATCCTCTCAGTGACATCGAATAAGTTTTGATTATTTTAAAAAAAATGAAATATTTTGAGTGATGTCAAGGAGAATCAACATTTCCACACACTTCAAAATCAACCGTAAGAAAACCAATATTTTTATGGGTGCCATAGGGAAAATAGATCCTTATTTCCAATAATATTCAATTTAATTTTATCATCCTCAAAGATGATAACTGTTGAGTGATTTTCAGAATGACTTAGTCGGTGATGTCTGTGTCATGTGTTTTGAGGTTGTTCGGTTCATAATTTCAAATTGAATTGTGTATGTTAAATATAGAAAAATATTTAAATATTCCATAATTTCTAGAATATTAATAAAGGCATTATTTCCATTCTTATACACTAATTATACTTTTATAAAAAAATATGTAAGGTGGTTATTAAAAACAAATTACATTACGAGATGGAGATGGTAGTCTTTACGTATGCATAAGTAATGATTCCATTTATCAAAGAACACGAGAAAAATAAGGTAAGTATCATTTTTTATTTCTATATTGATTATTATATCATAAATATCATATTATTTCTTTACAGATAGTTATATATTCCATATATGTGATGTGGGGATGAAAAATGTATCATATTTCATTATGGAGGTGGTAATCCACACGTACGCACGAACAACATTATCCTTTTTAAATGGATGGATAGATAAGAAAATATATTATATAATATATTTATATAATGATAAGTGAGTCATTAATATCATGTTTAATTATGAAATTCATTATTAAAACCATCTCCTAGAAGAAGTGATGGAAAACAAATTACATAATTTCATGAGTTAGTAGTCTGCACATTTGTACGAATGGTGCTTTAATTTCCAATTTTATGGAGAAAAATATGAATAAAGGTTATATATATAGAGACCTGAGACTTTTACCCATATTATTACATTATTTTTAATATAAAAATCCATTAAACAGAACCCAATGATCGTGAGGCCTAGTTCCTTTAGAATACTAGGTTCATAATATATCAAAAAGAAACTAAAACACAATATAATTATTTTATTTTACATAATATGATATAAAATCCCTTTGAGATCATAAAACACATTGGATAACAAAGGGAATATATAAAATAATAGTGTGGGTTATAAATCCTATTAAGGGGGAAAACATAATAATGAAGCATAACTTGTGAGTCAATTGGTATAACATGATATCATAAAAGTGAAGCCTGATGAATAATCACATGGGAGCATGACATAAAGAACATTGTATCATACAATCATGGAATTATATGAAATTGGTAGAAACATAAAACCTGAAAAATTATAGGTTAAGGATAACTACCAAGACAACATCACATGGTTAATAGTGTAACACCTCGATATTTTATGGAATGTATCTTCTTAATTAAATTCAATTTATTATATCGCTTATGTTGCATGCAACACTGAGCTTAAATAAATCATGATATACTATTACATGTTAACATGACTATTGGAATAGTAATGTGACTGTAAGGAATTGTAATCTAGCAATTATAATAATAAAATAACCTTGGAAAGTATAATTAAAATTTAGGTATCTCATAAATGAAAATACGATATAATTATATCATGGAATAAGTTAATAAATGCTTTAAAAATGATAAATTACATGTTGGTATTTTTTATAAAACAGAAATTATTATTTATATGTTTATAATTAATATTATGATTTAATAAATTGGTTATAAATTAATATTTTGTTCTATTATAATTATAAGATGATTTTATGAGTCCATAATTTATTTTTTAAAGTGTCCTTAAATCTGTAATAATATCAAAATTGGTATTTTTTAATAAATGATGATTTTATTTAAAAACTAAATTTATCACATTTTGAAATTTATTTTCAAAAAATTGAGTCAATTTTTTCAATCTAAATGTCAATAAAAAGTGTGTGGTGAATTTTTGGTACTTTTTTTGAAATAGTCGAATTTTTGTGAATAGTGAAATATGGTAATTTACATTATTTAACATAATAAGTAAATAAATGAATTATTATGTTATGGATTATGTATGGGTGAGGTTATAACTCATTATTTCAAACTCATATGCTATAGTTACTACATTTAGTCATGGGAATCAATGTTACTGATAGTCTAGAGCCAGAATAATAAACTAATGAATAAAATAATCAAAAAACACCCCTCTCCTCAAACATAAATACCACCCCTCACAACCCTTTATCCTAACACCTTCTAAGACTGAATAATGTTTAAATTATACCCTCCCAAACCTATTCCTAAATTCCAAGACCTTCTGGTCTTACCCAAATACCAAATCCAAGTATCATAAGCAAGTTCTCAAAGAGATAATATTCAAGAGGTAAAATCAGCCTTCTTCTTTGCTATTTTAATTTACTTTATTATCCTGTCCTCATATACCCTATCCAAAGTTTAATGGAAACTCATGTACCGTATATATAATGTAACTTTATTATGATTATTTAATATCCATCATCAAATCTCTTTTCTTTTCTTTTTTAAAATTAAAACATCGTCTATAATGTGTTGATTCACCGCCTTCACGGGTAAAGTGTTTTAATTTTCCCCTACCAGCTTCAAGGATGGTCATAAAACCATTATTATGTTTAAATAATATTTTTATATACATATTATAAGTTATATTATGTTCTAGAAAAAAATACATCAACATAATATTAAATAAAATGACACACGTTTGTGATGGTCATAAAAACCACAAAAATAAATTAAGAGAGTGTCATCAACATTTTATCTAATGAATCATCCTCATACCATATAACCAAATGATATATAAGATCATAAAAACTTATTTAATTTAATTAATACTAAATAATTTCACTTCAGGAGAATTTATTCCCATTTGATAAGAACTCCCTTATTTTATACTCAAGGGAACTGACTATAAAACCATCAAACGAACGCTCCTAAAACACAAAAATTAAACATTATAACTCATACAAACAGACATAAATGAGTTTAATAAAATTATAATAAATCCAATATATTTTTAAGATTTTATTATTTATGTAATTAATAAATATAATTTGATTATCCAAGACATTAAATACAAGTGAAGAATGATTTCAGACATAAGGTAAGTGTTTTCTCACCTCAATTTTACTTCTATGAGATATATTCCTTATTCAACCATTAATTATTGTGTATGGTGTACATAATTTCATTTAATAAATCACATAATGAATATTTTTATCATCATGTAATTAAAAGTTTTATATTATAATCATGAATTTTATAGGGCATACGGTTCCACTATTTACAAACTAGTAAGAGGAATCTAAACCCAATTTCCATTATTTAAGTTAAATTTCTATTCCATTGACTATATCGTGATATTATTATGTCTTAAATGAATTTTTATTACCTTATTTTGTATATAATATTTTTTTTATGAATATTTATAGCTGATACACAAAATCAATTCATTTAGTTAATTCTTACACTTTATTTTAAAAATACTTTATCAAATATTTATTTTTAAAAATTTAAAATGTGTGTTTTTTTAATTTATGTCTTAAGAATATTATCATAATTTCATGATTACATAATTTCTTGGGGAATACATTAAAAGTTTAAAATTTTATTTTCATGAAAATGATCTCTTTTATAGTTGTGAATATTTTTAAAAAATGATTTCAATGTAAAGTGGTATTTCTCTCAAGAATTTCTCAACGATTTTATTCAAATATTTATAATTATGTCAACACCCTTTGTTAGATATTATTGTTAATTTTTTTTTTGATCCATTATGATATCATATATATTATTTTAAGGATTTTTTTATAATAATTTTGACTATGGATGTTCCATTTTGATACCATTCATCATATTACACTGGATGGATTATGGTTATGTTAGTTGTCAGGGGAAAGTTATTTCATATGATAGTTTCAATATGAATTTATATACTGATTATGTTTTACAACATTCATATGAGGAATTAATTATACTTAGTAAGTGATGTCCAGGGCCTTTTATTGCCCCTTGATGCAGCGGTATCTCTCATTAAACCAACTAGTTTGGGTATTGGCTTATGTCTTACCCAATTAATTATGGTGATTTTGAAAATTCCTTAATGGTATGTTTATGATGTCCTTAGTTATGTATTCCCTCATTCTGAGATTATTTATTGATAATCCATGTGATTATTTGACTAGTATAATATCAATGGTTAAGTTTCATTATTATATAATTTATTTATATATAATTATGTGATCATATTTTATTTCTATAATATTATAATCATGATTATGTTCTAATGGAATGTCATTTTAGTAATTCACTTTTCCTTATTGTTCATGTTTATTTATGATAGATTCTGTTGTATTATTACCCTTACTAAGTATCTGAGCTCACCCCTTTCTTATTGTTTATTTTTTCCTAGGTTTCCAAGGTGTATATTATGATTGACATGCAAGGATAATCTAGGATAATAAGGTTGTTTCCAATAGAGTTACTATGTTTTATTTCATTTTAAGATGTAATGTAATGCTTATGTTTGTATCTATCTTTTTCAAGCTATTAAACTATCCATTCCTTTGGGATTCTATTTACTTTATTATTATTATAATGTAATAAAGTAAGTAACTAGCTTTAGGATACTAGGTTCGGGGTCTTTATAGTTAGTATTAGAGAAGGTTTGGTAGACACATTGGAAAAAAGGTTTAGGAAAACATAAATTTTGGAAATATAACCCTATAACGGACCTTGAAAATACTCTTCTCATAACCAATGTTATGATTTATAGATTAGTAATTCCTAGATTTTAAATTTACATTGAGTGTTTCACTAGTTTTAGTTTATACATTATGTTTTATATTTTTATGATCTAATTTAGTGTATTCTATTTTTTAGAAATAGAGCCTAGTGGAAGGAATTGAAATCATATCAATTCATGTAATAAATGTATGGATTTCCCTCCTATGAAAGATAATGATGTTGGAGGTAAAACTACATTTGGAACTGAATAAATTATAATTGTATTGGGAAAATGAATCAGGTTATGAGCAATAACCATACCCATATGGAGCATCCCGATACACTATGTGGTGTAACAATGTTAAATATCTTCAAGTGAAAACAACCTTTGTTAATAAATGTGATAAAAAATCTGTTTTTAGATTACAAATAGATAAGTTCCTTAGATAAGATATTTGTAAAATTGGAAAGTAATGAAAGGGAGAAGGTTATAATGGATGTTTGTCATATCTCAGGAGATATGGATCAATTGTGGTCATTAATTCCAAATAATAAAGAGGAAGAAGAAATTTTAAGCATTGAATTGAAGGATAATACAGAAATTTTATTGGAAAAATATTTTACTAGAGAATAATGAGTAGATATGGAGAGGCTATTATTAAGTTTGAGATAAAATGGGAAAGAAAATGTTTATGTGTTTGATAAAACTTTACAATATTACCCAGGCATGCTGGAGAATATGTACATAATCCAAATAGTAAGATTGATCATTTCTCTGATGGGCTTAGACCAATCCATCAATGGGAACAAGTCTCCCAAAAATTCTCTTCATATGAGAATATTATATCATATGCTATCAAGAGAGAGAGTTAATTATCTAAGTATTATGGTTAGGATGGTAAACAAAAGAAGAATTTGATTGAAGAGATAAAAACGGATAAGGAGATTAAAAGAAAGAATTATTTTTATCACATGTGATAATTTTGGGATGAAACACCTTGGTGCTTTCTTGAACAGAGTGGGAGTTTACTAAAAATTTGGGTAGAAAGGACACTGATCTTGTGATTATAAGGGAAGAAAATAAGATACTTATGTCTAATTATTTAATTTTAAGTAGATATGGCACTATACGAATTAATTTCCCAAGAATATAGGTAATATATATGAGAATATAAAATGGGATCATGGTCAAGATTATGTTTTTACTACACTTGATGAATAATAATTAAATTATTTCTATATTTGGACATAATAATTATATTTTAAAATTATTTTATCATTGATAAAAATCCTGATATATATACAAGGACTGTGTTGTAATAAATTTTCTTTAAGTATTTGGAAGCATGTAATGAATAATAATGGTAACCAATAGATGTGATGTTGTGGCAAGTATAAATTTTGTAAAACATGTGATTTGGGGAACGTAACCATAATTATGTGTCTTATGATGAACTAATAATGATAAATAGATGTTTATGGTATAGTATTGGTGACCATGAATGTAGATTTTGATTTTATGGTTTATATTATGTTGGGATTATTAGATATTTAGATTTAAGGAATATATTAAACAACTTGATATTTTACTCTTGGAAGCACACATGTTTCATAAATTTTTAAAGGAGGTTAAGGTACTAATATTTTTGTTATATGAAAATAAGAGATACACTATTTGGGTAAGGATTTTTTAAGCTTATTTTTTAAATTTGGTGACCTTATATCTAATTTTTTGGACTTTAAATTTAGAAAAATGTATTGTGAATGAGTCATAAGGTAACTACTTGTGGAATAGATTGAGTTTAACTTTTTTTAATGTATGATTTATCATATTGGATAACATTTTCTAAACATTTTTATTTTGGTAAATATTGAAAGGAAAAATGAATGAATTATAGACTGTTTGATAAAAGTGCTTTAGGCATAAAAATTTATCTTGAATATCCATATTTTTGTTTAAGAAATGATGTGGAGATGGATCAAATCCCAACTAAATGATGATATTATTCTTATGAAATGGAAATAAATCATGTAAGTTTATTTTATAAAGTTCCTATATATATTAAAATAATCCATCGAATCTAGGAAAAGGATTTTAAAATAAAAAATTTATTTGTTTATTTCACTTATAAATAAATCAATAGTCTTTCAATCGATCAAAAATTTACTGTTTTCTGATCGTAGACATTCTAATTACCATATTCTCTATTACTCTCTATCAGAACATGATATTTATATTTCCATTTCATAACAATTATTACACTTCCCACTACTGTTCTCCTATAGGGAAACCAAGTTTTATGGTGACCATCACATTATCATTTCCTTCCATTTAAGAGGAAGTTTATTAACCCTATTAATGATGTGGGATTTATTCAAAGGTATTTTAAAATGAAACCTCCATGATTACCAGTCCCAAGATTAAATTTTGATGATGAAATTTATTTATTTTTGGGAGAATGTAACATCCCATTATTTTAAGGTATGTGTCTTCTTAAAAAAATAAATTTATTTGATAGCTTATGTTTCTCAAAAAACTAAGACTAAATAAACCGTTATAAAGTATTAAATATTAACATAACCTTTAGAATAGTATTAGGAATAGTAATCCGGCCATTATAATAATAACCTCATCTATGAAATTATAAATAAAATCTAGGTATCTCATAAATGAAAATGTCATATATTTATATCAAGGAATAAGTAAATAAATGTTTTAAAATTATAAATTAATTATTGGTATTTTTTTGAAATGTCAAAATTCATTTATAATTTTTTTAATAAATATAATGTTTTAAAATAAAATTTCTTCATAAATTAATATTTAGCTTCATTATAATTATAATATAATTTAAAGGGACCATAGTTAATTTTTCAAAGTGTTGTAAAATCAGTTATAATATTAAAATGGGTATTTTTTTAATAAATGATGAATTAATTTAAAATAGAAATTTTTCAAATTTCAAAAAATAATTTCATAAAATGGAATAGATTTTTGAAATATACACATTGAAAAATATTTAGGGTAAATTTTTGTGATTTTTCCAAAATAGTTTAATTTTTTATGAATTATTAAATTTGATAATTTATGGTATTTAACATTATAATTCAATAAATGAATGATTGAGTAAGGGATGATGTATTTATAAGGTAAGAAATCATTATTTAGAAATAAAATTCTCAATTTACGGTATTTATTTATGGTATTCAATATTATTGGTAGTCCCGATCCAAAATAATAATCTAAGGAATAAAATAATCAAAAAACACCCCTATTCTCTACTATAAATACCTCCCATCAAAACCCCTTATCTTTACACACTGTAAGCCTTGAATATTGTATAAATTTTTCACAAATCCCATTCCAAGCCTCTTCCCCATTTCCAAGACCTATTGGTCTTACCAAAATACCAAATCCATGTGTCTTAAGGTGGTTCCTAATGAGATGATATTCAAGAGGTAAAATACTCCTTATTCTCTTTTATTTTATTTTATTTTCCTGTCATATCCTAACATACCCTATCAAAAGTTGAATGGTATCCCTAGTATTTTACATGTACTAGAATTTTATTGTGCTGATGGAATATATATCATCAAATCTTTTGCTTTTTTTAAATAAAAACATCGTCTCCGATGTGTTTATTCACCACCTTTTTGGATGATGAGTTTTTGTATTGAAATATTATGTTAAAGGCCGGTAATAAAACCATTATTATGGTTAAATAATATTTTAATATAAATATAACAATTTATATACATAAAAATAATATTAAATAAAATGGCACAATTTCTTGATAGTCATAAAAACCACCAAAATAAATTAAGACATTTTCATCAACATTTTATCTAATGAATCATCATCAAACCATATAAAAATGATATATGAGATAATTTAACTTATAGAAGTTATTTGATACTAAATAATTTCAATTATGGATAATTTATTCCCATTTTATAAAAACTCTAATATTTTATACTCAAGGGAACTGACCATAAAACCATGAAACAAATGCTCCCAGAATAACAAATTGAAACATTATAACACATCAAAATGGACATAAATGAGATCAATAAAATTATAATAAATTAAATATATGTCTATGTGGTTCTAAATTAATTAATTAATAAAATTTTATTATCTAGGAAGATAAGTGTGCGTGAATAACTCTTTTGAATTTAAGGTAAGGCTTTTCTCATCTCACTTTTACTTTTGTGAGATATATTCCATATAAGACCCTTATTTATTATGTGTGGTGTAAATGATTCCATTTAATATATCATATAATTAATATATTTATCTTCATGGAATTCAATTTTTCTTTTAATTAACACTAATTTTATGGGTAATATGTTTTGATTGTTTAAAAAGTGGAAAGGGAATTTTTAACCAAATTTTCATTTTTTTGGTTAAACTTTTAATCCATTGATTATGTCATGATGTTATTATGTGTTAAATTAATTTTAATTAACTTATATTGTATTTAAACTTGTATTTTTCAGATTTATTTCTGATATACATAATCAATTCATTTTGTTAATGCTCACACTTTATATTAAAAACACTCTTTTAAATGTTTCTTTTTCAAAATTTAAAAGTAATGTTTTTTTAACTTATATGACTTGAGGATATTTTCATGCTTTCATGAAGAGTTAATGTCTTGGGTAATCCTTTACTAGTTTATGAGGTTATTTTCAATGAAAATTTTCAATTTTATAATTGTGAATCATTTTTAATAAATTATTTTAAAGTAAAGTGGTATTTCTCTCAAGAATTTATAGATACTTTTAATATAATATTTTCATCTATGTCAACATGATTTATTGGATATTGTTATTAATTGATTATGATATCTTATTATACCATATAACATATTTAATTGAATTTTTTATAATCATTTGGACTAAATATGTGCCATTTTGATATCATTCGTCATATTACACTACATGGTTTCTGATTACGTTTGTTGTTTGTGGGAACTTATTCGTATGCTAGTTTCAATATGAATGTATATATTGATTATATTTCATCCATTTTATATGAGTAATGCATTGGACTTAGTAAGTGATGGTATGGGCCCTCTATAACCCCTTGATCCATCGATAGGTCTCATGAGAAAAACTAGTTTGGGTATTGTCTAATGTCTTACTAATTATGTATGGTGTCTTAGTTGAAGGCTTGATGGTATATTTATCATATCTCATATTATGTATTCCCTCATTATGAGATTAGTTATTGATAATAAATGTGATTATTCAATTAGTATAGTATAGATGGTATTATTTCATTCTATTATGATCTATTTATATGGAATTATTTGATCAGCTTTTACTCCAACCATATTATGCTCGATTTTATGTTTTAATGGCATGTCTTTGTAGTTATTAACCTTTCCTTATTGTTTATATTTATTTATAAAAGCTTCCACTATATTATTACCCTTAATGGGCATCTGATATCACCCCTTTTTTTATGTTCTATTGTTCCATATGATTATAATATGTATATTATGATTGATATGTATAGATAATATAGGAGAATATGGGTATTTAAAATGGAGTTACAATGTTGTATTTCATATCAAATTGTATAGTAATTATTATGTTTGTATCTAGTTTTCCAATTCTATAAAACTATGTAGTCCTTCATGAATATATTTCCTTGTTTATTATTCCAATGTAATAAAGTAAGGTACCGGCTCCAGGCTACTCAACTTGGGGTATTTAAAGACAGAGCCCCATCATGGATTAGGTTTACTCTTCATTCCCTTGCATACCATCTAGTGAGATAAGAAAACTAATAAATGAATTAGAGTTATATCAGGGAACACACATCATAAAATGTTCATGCTTATGTGTTCCACTAAAGGAAATCAATCATAATGTATAAACATAAGTATTACCCATTGAAATAAATGGGTTTCATAATTTTTCATCATAACATAAAAAAAGATATTTCATAAATATTACAAAGAGAAAAAGGAATTAAATATTTTGGTTATTAATATTTTTTAAAATAAGAATAGGTATCAAAATATGGTATCAGTTTTGGAAAAAAAATATCATGATAAATAGTAGGTAATTGAGTATAAAAAAGAACTTTCAAAAACAGTGTTTTAAGGAATCTGTGAAATAATTTTGGAGAAATAATTAGTATATAATTTTATTTGAAAACCAAAAATAATCCAGAATGGTTAAACCTAAAATAATCCCTTTTAATTAAATAATTAATGGTAATAAATAATTTAAATGAATGTTTCATCAAATGATTGAGGTATAAAAATTTTCCATTTTATCAGGTTTAGTTTCAAAGAATGCTTTTGAGAAATGAACATAAGGAATGTATTACTCTATAAAATGTAGGGAAAATAAATTAGGTATATATGTAAGAGACATATATACCATTTTCTAAATCATTTACTAAAAAAAATGATAAATAGATAAATTAATTTATAGAGAAAAATCCCATAACCCAAACAAAAAGGGTCGTTCATAGGATCCCTTACCTTATGTTTTAGAATTGTTCTTTACTAGCACTTAATATCTGGAATAATAAAATTATATTCATTAATTACTTAATTCAGAACCTTTTACAAATATATATAATATAATAAAATTATATTATGTTCATTTATAACCAGTTTATTGAGATATGAAGACTAATTTTTTTGTTCCAGGGGAATTCATTACTTGATTCCAAGGTCGAATCACTTATGGATAATTATTCAAGATGTTTTCAAATTGGGATAAAATAAAAAAAGTGAAATGAATTTATATTCATGTAATTTTATAAATTTTAATGGTCAAAAATAAACTTTTTTGTTCTAAAATGTGGATGATTCACTTAGTAAAAATGGTAATGTTATGCAGTTTGTTAATTTAGCAGTCTTACAGACTGTCAAAAACAAATTTTATTTTATTTAAAATTATGCATATATAATCATTAAATAATGTTAAATAAGTTATAATATTCATATAATCCTATTATTTAACCATAATAATATTTTTTTTACTAGACTTTGTGATGGTAATGGAAAAAAACTTATCTTCCATGAAGGTAGTGAACCGAGGTGATATGGATAAAGGTTTTATTTTTAGAATACAAGGAGAAGAGAATAAAATGTATGGTAGATATTCCATTAGAACTATGAAATTAAATTTTATATATATATATATATATATATATCATTGGATTTATTATTCTTTTTTGGATGGTGGGGTGAGGATAAGGTGGAAGATGAAAAGAGTTTAAAATAGTTAGTTTGAGAATATTTCATCTTGAATGTCGCCTCCTTGAAAAACTCCTTAAGGCACTTGAAATAAGTATCTTTGGGAGACTAGTATCATGAGGACATGGGGAAAAATATTGGGAAGAGAATTGGGAAGAATTTGGTGAGATAAAAATCATAAAAGGTGTAACGAGAAGGGTTTGTGGGGTGGTATTTGTAATAGGGGGAGAGTGGTGTTTTTGAATGTTTTAATCATTCATTTATTATTTTGGTTCAATACTACCAATAGTGATGAATCTTGTGACTATATACAATAAATGGTGTATGTGAGTTCAAATTTATGGTTTTTTACATTATCCAGGACTCAAATATTCATGTCATTACATTATAATGGTAAATATCATATAATGTTATATCTATCTATTCCCCAAAAATTCAAATATTTTATAAAAATACCAAAAAAACATATTTTAAAGCGTGTTGATTCCAAAAGTGAAATAAATTTTATGAGAATAATTTTATGAATTGGAGAAATTTTATTTTAAAATAAAATCCTCAATTATTTGAAAAATACCAATGTTAATATTGTGATCAATTTTCTCACCCATTGAAAAATTACATGTTGTCATGTACAATCATATTATCATTATAATAAAACTTAATAATAAATTGTAAATCAATTTTATGGAAATAATAATTATTTTAAATAATTAAATTTGTTATAAAAGTTCAATTAAAAAAAATTAATACAAATACTTAATTTACCATTTTTTAAAAATTCATTTACTGGAGTCATGTTATAAAAATGCCATATATTCATTATTTTAAATACCAAAATATTATTTTTACACTTCCCTAGAATAGGATATTATTATAATGGCCATTTGAATATTCTTATCGGTCATACTACTATTTCAATGATCTGGTCACTATTTCGATAGTTAGATTTGTAACAACTATACAGGATCCCTATATTCTATAAATACCACATATTTCACTCATTATTAATTAAATTATATTATATCTAAATGTTATATATATTCATTTTCAAAATTAATATTTCATTACCAATATTCATCTTCATTTCTAAAGAGTTATTTCTGAGTGCAATTATTCTGGGAGATCGAGCATATCAAAATTTTCCTTTTTTCTTATTGTATATTTTTTATACCATTTTAATACTTTAAATTATTATGTCCATATTTTTTCTATAAATTTTTTTATATTAATATAATAAAATTCAGTTGTTTTTATCTTGTAGTGAATGTGCATTATATAATGTCGTATTATTAAATATGATATAATTATATAATCAAAAGGAGAATTTCATTATTGAAATTTTGGGTAGTTACAATGTCATCAACATAACAACATCTCACAATGTGAGAGATAAATATGTTATTATATAGTAATGTTCAATATATTTTTGAAGTAGATAAAATATGATAAAAAATAAAAACACATAGTTAAGTGTTTTAATTATTCTTCGGGAAACCTCTTTAGGATTTCACCTATGGCCTTGTAAGGTTGGTATGTTGATTTTACCATGGCTTATAGGGAATGGGTAGGGTTGTTAGGAAGGTTTTTTGGAATGTATTTTATAAGATAAGAGTCTCTTGAAGTGTGGAGAAAATAGGACAGGGTGTGTCCATTTATAAGTGAATGGAGGGGAATACAAGGAAAGACTTAAAGTATTAAATTAATTATAAATTAATTATCATAATATAGTGGAAAAAAATACCTATTTTGAATATAATATTGATATTAGTATAAATTATCTCATATAATAAAAAATTTATAGATTAATGTGTCATTTTAAACCTTATGATTCAATTTAACCACTTCATTAACCAACATTAAACTTAATCATGGTAACAACTTATACAATACTGAAGGACTAAAAATTTTCTTATAAGGTTAAAATTGGAACACAAATGGTCCAGGGATTAAATTTTTTACCATATCCCAAATACCATGGCATATTTCATGATTTTTATGATTTTTAAATAATTTAATTATATATTATTTAACATAAAATACCCTTAAAGGCATTTTAAGAAAAATTCACATATTTTATCTTTGAGGATGTCAAAAAAGGTATATAATTAGAATATAATTTCTTTAAAAATGAATTACCAATTATTATTGATAATAAATTTTTTATTATTCCATAATTCATCCAAAAAATATTACTTGTGATGTTTTTAAAATTATTTACTTTGATTTTTCTACTGTTTTCACAACCACAACATTAGTGTTGTGTAAGTATTTAAGGTAATTATACTATCAGTAAAAATTAAAAAAAATTTCCCACCATATTAATAGATTAATTATGTACTAAATAAAATTAAATATTCATTCATAAAATCTTCATATCCCAATGTGAACATATAAGATAAATTAAACTATATAGAGTGACATTTTAGAATTTTTATTTACTTAAAATAACATAAAGGTCTTTATCAAAGAAAAATTGAACAAATATGCCATATTTTTTAATATATGGAGATTATTCTAAAAAAATATTCATCCAATACAAATAATATAGGTTTTATATGGATTCTTCAATCATTATCACATTATTTTTAATCTTAATTACCTGATTTGACCTTATCAATGTGACAAATATTTACCATGGTTACTATTCATTATGAACAAGAATAAAATAGAAATATTTAAAAAAATATCCTAATCATTCCAAATATAGAATCCATTATTAATAATTCAATTTCTAAAATTATTATAAATCAATTTTAATATAATTTTTAAAAATTCAGTGATAAATAGTTTTTAGATAAATGAATTTTAAGCCTATGAATGAACTTATTACAAAATAAATTATAATCCATATTCCTATGTAATTAATTATGTTAATTATAAATAGAGGATGATTGTGTTATTTTTTTATAAAATTCAAATCATAATTTCACTTTTCAAGGAAAAAAATAGAATTTTATAAAAAATAGTATTTTAGATATTCACTAAAAAGACGATCTATTAATAAAAATCCAAAAATTTTACCTTAATATAATTTTTATATAATAAATTAAAATATGTTATCATTTTTTACAAATAAAATTTCTAAATGTTGAAGAAATTATGTATAATATTCCCCCAAAAAAATCAATAAACCCCAATTTTGAATATAACATATTTTTGAGCCGTAAAATGACTTCACTAAAAATTGCTTACTTACCTATGATGAATTAATATATAAATTTTATTTACATAAAAAATTTATTCATATTTTTAATAAGTTTTTTATTACTATTCATACCTATAAATTTAACATATAGTTTATAAGGGGTGAATTTAAATAATAATATTTTTATAGTATAACACAATTCTCATAAAGATTTTTATTGAGTGTTAAGAATGTTATAAATCATAGTATCATTTTAAATTAAATTTTGGTAATGTTACAATATAGGACTAAAAAAATATTAATGATACTGATTTAATAAGTTTAATAGTCTACTGATGAACTGTAACTTATTGATCCATGGATGAGGATGATGTCATTCAAGGTTAGGAATCCGAACCGAATTCAGAGATGAAGATTATCAAACACTATATTTAATGATAATTATTGGTACTTGATTAAAGAAGGGGCCTCCAACCTTTTAAATGTATCAGTTTTAAGGGTGTAGGCTGATACATTCCATGTGATCGGAAAAAAAATGCAACAATGACCTGAGTATATTATAACACTACTTCATCCAAGTTCTTACTAGTAAGGTCTATGGAATGGGCTCAACAATGGAAGACTAATGAGAAACCACAAAAAGACATTGAGAAGTCATAAAAATATCTAATGAAATTCTATATGAAGGGATATACACTATATCGCAAGTTGAATCAATAAACATTTTATTTTGAGTTCGATCTAATAAAGTCTAAGAATAACATAAAATATAGAATTCTTACAAATAAATTAATGAAACCCAAATAAAAATGTAAATTTTAATAAGGAGTGCATGGATTTCATCCAAATCAATTTTGGAATTTTTATACTTATGTCATAAGATCTTTAGACAATTGAAGACTTTTACATTCAATAGTTTTTTATTTATATGTTGTTGATCAATGATGAAAGGGACATAAATTTTTTCCATTGATCCAGCTGTTAAGATTCACTTACAATAAACCCTCCAATATAGTCTTGAGGTTCTCCTTACACTTATATTTTCATGTAGTAACATCACCAGTCAAAGATAGGATCACTCGAAGTTGAGACTTGGGATTGAGTATAAATAACCAATTAGTTATATCCTAGATCTTTCCTACAATCATCTAGTCCCAAAACCCAGGCTCAATCTCACCATCTCAGGATCATGCTTGAGTCTTATTTCACTGAATCCCATGTATAATATAATCCTCAACACATTTAAGACACACTGAACCAAGACTAATTTTGAATCCTATTAACTCATGACTAGTCACATATCTTACTCAATCACCCAATTCATGCATATGTACAATACTCCTCCAAGAAGAAATGATTTCCAATGGATCCATGATGCAACAGAACATGTCACCTCCAATTATTCTAGCATATATATGTGTCTTGATCATGGGAATAATTTTCTAGCTTGTAAGATTCAATATGATACCACTTATAAAGATCCAAACCCTTTGGGTTTACACAAGGAAATAATCAAATAACCAGAAGTTGGTCATAGAATTTGAGGAATGTTTAGAAAATATAGGAATTTTTAGAGATATAAAATAGATCCATATGCTCACATGGGTGTGAATTATCTTTCATCATTATTCTATAAATGGGGCTTTATTCACAGAGGATATTTCTATCTCTAGTAATTAATTGATCAAGATCTGAGTTCATATTATTTTCTTTCTTTTCTTAATTTCTTTTTACTATAACTCTCCTCGGATGCCACACTAAGTCATTAGTCTCTATGATGAGGAGATTCCCATAAATCCTGTTTTAAATTCATAATTTCATTGAATCTATATTTTTTTCTTATACCTATATTTATTATATTTTTTTATAAAATTTGAAGATTTTTTTATTTTGATGAATTTTAAATTTATTTTTATTATTTCACTATACAAACCAATCAGGTTCTACACAAATCTGGCAATAATGAGTAGTGGGATAATTTGAGGGTAATTTGTGGCTTCCAGTCATTAGTCTAGGTGAGATTAGAGGTTGTGGTGATTATTCCAACCCTCTAATTAATATAAAACCACCAAGAGAGAGGAATCGTGTGTTGTTTCAAATAATTAGAGAGAAAAAATGAGATTAAATGAATATAATAATTATTTAAAATTAATTCTTAAGGGATATCCATGATTATACCACATTATTTAAAACAAAATTTTATTCCATTTCATTTTAATTACTGTTTTCACACATTTAATCCTTCAAAAAAATTACAACCCTAAAACATTTTTCTATCAATAGAAAACTCATGTCCCCTTACTACTGCATATATTCGTGTTCAAAATAATTTCATTAGAGGGACCTATAACACTTATCACATAACATACCTCACCATAAGCATAAATTTTTAAGGTTTTCATTAAAACATTAAAGTACACTACTCATCGAATGAATTAAGGAAAATTCCATGTCGAAGGACCATTAAACATATCCACTGATATGAATATCCAATGACATATAAAACATAATGAATTACTATTGGAAGTTATATTATCATATTTTTATTTCATGAGATTACCATGGTTGAACAACATAAGTAGTAGTCTCAATATCTTATAGTACCCCTACCATTGATTACTTGTATCATTTATGTCTCTTCAAATTATGTCATCTAGCAATAAAACAATTATTTAAAAATATTTTCATAACACTTCAAGGTTATCATCAAAGAATGGAACATCCAGGACCATTTGGTGTGATAATTACCATTTGGAAATTATCAAATAGATGTCACATTGAATAATATGCGCCATGTGATAAGATATAAATTAGTTCACAGTTTATTTATTATACTGGTAATCCAATGGTAAAATTAGTTTTTTCTACACCAAATATTCCAAAAAAACTCTCATATACACTAGATATAACCTATAACTATACAACTAGTTATCCTTGTTATACCGCTCTCTCTCATGTTGGTTAAATGATCACAAACACTCACTTGTATTTTTAACATTTTCATTTTTGTTAGTTTTTGTGTTTTTATTGAATTCAAGTGATGGATTAATTGGCATATCAATGTTATTTTAAAGCATTGATAAATTCTTATAAATATCTATATTCATAATTATGGACCGTATAAACAACATAGAAGACCAAAATAAGGCTTTATATTGAAATGGAGGTGTCCACTCTAGATGGTGGTAATGTGAAGATAGCACTAGCTGGTGTGGGTCACCAGCTTGCTGGTTCCCTAGTGGTAGTAAACTAGATCTCAATATATTCACCAAGACAACTGGTGAAGGCCACAAGAAATTTATTGGCCATTAGCAGCTAGTTGTTGGATATTATCCATCAACTCTCAACTCTAGACATTCTCTTGGCTTCACAATGGAGTCTACATTGTATTTATTGGCATCAAATGGGCTGTAGTAAGGATTAATTTAATGTAGAAAAAATACCATTAAAGTAATATTCCATGGATTCATGACTTATAGATAATTATAGACCCTTCCTATTCCTTTTTAGGCATTAAAATAACCCCTTTGGCTCCTTGAAATTTCACCATGACAAACTTTCTCCCAGTCAACATGCCCTCAATATTCAAATCAAAGGTGAAGTGTTATAATTCTAAATTCTCTCAAATATCTAACTTTAAAGTTATCAAATATCTCAAGACTCTCAATCATCCTATAAAATCTATCATCCTTAATTATAATCCATATATCCAAGAGATTTTGGAGGGGATAGTATAGGTTTTTTATAAAGAAAACCACTCTCTCCCAAACCTCACTCCTCCAACGATTCACTCTAAAATAGTGTCGGATGGATTACATGGCTATCGACAAAGTTCAATAGGGTTCTGATAAGATAGAATTTTGATGGATGGGGTCCCTATTCACCATATAAATCAATGTATTTGTACCATTGAAATCTCGATTCGAAGGGTGGATATAGGGGAACACATTATGTTATTGTCGAACTCCTTATCAATTGTGTTTTTCCTATATTTACCTTTCTTCACTGTATCATTAAACATTGACTCGCATACCTGCATAAATTTGGTTTGATCATTTATGGTCATAAAAAAATTATTTTATCATTATAAAGTTGAATAAAATTTATCAAATATTTTGTAATTGATTTCGTTCTTTAATCGATTATTACCCATTAAATTTTTAAAATGGAAATTCACCCCTCACCCCCACCCCTGCATTATCCTCAACCAAAATTTGTTATCAAATGAGTGATTTTAATATTTTTTTAAATTATATTATTTAAAAAAAAATTATTTTTATTTTTATTTTTAAATCCTAAATTATTTCAAATATATAATTTATTATAAAATCTCAGTCCAATTCACATGCACTTATTTATGAGGGAATCAACTATTCTTATTAGAAGGATTGGATATAAAATTTATTTTTTAGTATTTATTTTCCTATTTTGAGAATGGTAATGCATGTGTATGTTCCTACTAATGAAACATAAGAAAAATTGTCTCCCAAAAATATTTTGAATTTTGAATTAAATAATAAATATATGGATTCTTTACATTATGGTATTGATAATAATGGGTTTAATATTGTTTCCACCTGAAACAATGCTCATGAAATTTGGGATGTATTATAATATTCCCATGAATGAACCAATAAGGATAAATATAAAAGAAGAGATATGTTTTTTCAAAATTTTAAAACGTTCTCCATGCACCCTAATGATTCTATTATGATAATTTTAAAAAGATTTAGTGAAATTTTAAAAGGTATAAAGTCACGTAGTGATGATCTTTCCATATAAATTCTAATAAATAAAATATTTTGGTTTTTACCTATCTCTTGGGATCTTCAATCCATAGTCATTCAAGAATCTAAATATGTGAAAAAGATGGTATTTGAGGACCTCATGGGCTCCCTTATAACATGTAAAACCAAGAGGAAATGTTTAGTGGATATGGAGGACAATGAAGCAAAAAAATAAAAAACCATAAACTTCAAATACACCAATTATGAATAATATAGAGTTAAGTTTGTAGACTATGAACATATTACTCAGAACATGTTCAACTAATTCAAAAATAAGAGCATAAAAAACTGATCCAAATTCTAATCAAAAGGTGTAACTGCAAGTGGAATTAAACAAATGTAAAAAAAAATTTCACATCAAACTTGAGTGCCCTATCTACATGAAAAAATAAAATAATAGAATAAAGTCTAAAATTATTTTAAATTCACCATGTGGAGTGAAATTGATGAATCCATGGATTCAATATCATCATCTACTTCAAGTTCCTCGGTCCCAAAGTGCCTTATGGAACATGTTGATGAAGATTTTGAGGTTAATACCCCTCTCTTTATTTCCTCCTATTAATCATATTTTCTCATTCTTCTCCCCTACCTTTTTATTCTTTATCCTCCAATCACATAAATTATGAATATTTAAAATATACTTAAAAATTCCTATCAGCAACTCCATTATTTATATATAGAAGATGAAAATAAATAAAATCAATTAGTTTAAGAAAATATATTCTTCAAAAAGAAAAGGTTATTCACATTAAATAAAAGTAAGAATCTCCATTAAAATAAAAACAACTATATTACAATAATAATGAATCCACCATTAAGGACCTAAAAATTTACCTTTACAAATTCACTCAACGTGATTAAAACTTAAATAAATTTTTGGCTCTCAAAAACCTGGAAAATATTAGGTCTGATTTGGCTACTCTAATCCTGAAATATCTTCCAGAATTGAATAGAAAATTACATTTTTTTATTTTTCTTCTAAAGATAAGAATTATAATAAATTAAAATAATTCAATAATTTAATCTATGAATGTGATTGAAAAAACACACGACATGGAAGATAAAATCCAATTCAACTTTAAACCAATTTTTCAAAAATAAAACCTACTAATAAAACCTAGATTCTAAAATATTAATTTTCTACCATAAGTAGACCAATTTTTTGTGGTTAGAAAAATTTAGATTGTTAAAGTTTTTAGGAAAAGTGTCTTACAAAATAAATATCAAAGAAACGCCATGGTACTACAACAGTGGTTTATCAGGAAACATGTGTGATAACCTCTATAAATTCAATAATGTCAATAAACTATAAGGATGTTTTATCACATTCATTGATAATTCATGGGGTAAGATAATGGTAGAATATACCACTAGTTTTTCGAACTCAACCCTTATAAAAATGTTTTTTTATAAAACTATTAAATCACAACTTACCAAGTATCAGTCAATTTGGTAAGAGACGTTTTAAAATATATTTCAAAAAACAAAAAAAAATTAATCAAAATGAAAAAATTTATTTATAGCTTCATGATTTTAAAATTTTTACACAATTAATTTTAAATATCTTCTTATCCAAAACATTTAATGTTTCAATTAAAAAGTGTGTGATGTAAGGATTTGGAATAGATTTCTTTGTTATTGTAGCACTTCATACCTTTTCAAAATCAACCATTTTAAACTTGTATGAGATATTCCTCGATTTCATTTGAATGGTATCATAGTTTTTGAAGAATTTTGATTTGTTAAGAAACAAAAATCATTATTTAAAATTAAAAAAAAAGGATTCTCAACAACAAAATATCTCGAAATAATTCATATTTTCCTTTTTGGTCCAAATCAAATTAAATTTTGGTAGGAATATCCTATACTCTCATAATTTTTTGGAAAATTTACAAGATTTACATGGGATTATTTCTTAACATATAAATTTGAATCTCACAATGAATTTATAAATTTTTTTAAAAATATTGAAATGAAAAGTTTTTTAATATTATATTAATTCATAGTGATCATGGTAGAGAAATTTATAATAATTAATTTAATTATTTTTGTTCATTTTGAATTCTATAATCATTAATTACTACTCCTTGAACCCCCTTAATAAAATAAGGGTTGTAAAGAGGTGAAATCAAAATATCCAAGAAATCTATCAAAATTTAATAAATGAATTTTCTTTTACAATTTATTTTTGGGTTACGGGAATGAATATTTCATGTTATATAATTATTCATGTTATCATTAAGAATTCTCTTCAAAATACTCATAAATAACTCTTGCTTAATAAAAAACCCCAATGATATATTTTTTAATGATTTTAGTGGAAATTGTTTTATCTCAAATACTTAATAAAATCTTATAAAATTTGATTAAAAATTTGATGACAGTGTCTTTTCTGGGTAATCCAAACCAAGAGAATATTACTATGTATTTAAAAAATGACTATAACTTTTTAAGAATCAATCCATTTTTTGTTTGATGAAATTTTTCCAAAATTTTTACCTCAAAATATTTTTGAAAATAATTGTTTTAATTAACATTTTTATGTTAAATTATTTTAATAATAACAAGAATCTCCTTAAAATTATTTTCCTACTGTTTTTAAAATATCTAAATACTGTCCCCTTGAAAATTTAAATGGAAATTCAAATGTGGGAACTTTTACACATATATCGATCTTAAATGATGTTCAAAACATTTCCTTTTTCTCTCAAATTGAACCCCAAAACATTAATGATGCTCCTACAAATGAAAATTGAGTACTTTTCATGAAATATGAACTAAATTGATTCGCTAAAAATGATGTGTAGACTCGCATGGTAAGTTCTATTAATCATTATATTATTGGATATAAATTGTTTTTTCAAAATAAAATAGAAGAATATAGTAATATCCCTAGAAACAAAGCTTGTTTAGTTGAAAAAGGTTATAAAGAAGAAAATAGAATATGCTGCGGTGAAATTTTTTCACCTATAACTTGGTTGGAATCCATTATAATCTTATCTGAATCATCCTCTCATATTAATTTCATGTTCATTAAAATGGATATAAAAAGTAATTTTATAAATTGTTTTGTTTTTAAAAACATTTTTGTAGGATGACCACATAGTCTTTAAAATCTCATTTTTCCAAATTATTTTTTCAGACATATTAAAGATATTTATGGTTTAAAAAAGTCCCTCATGCTTGGTATGGATGAATTTAAAATTATCTTCTTTCAGTTATTTTTAAAATGGGAATATCATATTCAATTGTTTTTTTTAAATATGTCAAATAATTTATTACTCATTAAAATTTACTTTGATGATATGATTTCTAGCTCTACCAATGAAAATAATTATTTTGAATTTTAGGATTTAATGAAAAAGGTATTTGAGATGAGATTTATGGGTGAACTAACATTCTTCTTAGATTTTAAATTTCATTAATTAAAAAAGTAGATTCCTTTTAAAATAAAGAAAAATACACCAATTAACACTTAAAATGACTTTTAAAGGATCATTCCATGAAAATTAATACACCCATGAGTAAAAATTATATAGTAAAGTAGGATGAATTTGGTAGATTGGTTGAGAAAAATATTTATATATGTAGGATTTTTCAAATTTACCTTTCTATGATCTATACTGATATCATTTTTAGTTTTATTTTGTGTTCTTTTTTTAATTAAATCCTAATAAATCTCATTTTTAATCTACCAAATGTTTTCTTTAATTTAATAGGATCTAAAAATATGAGATTATTTAATCCAAAAGGAACCAACTTTTTAATAACTTTTTGTCTTGATGTTGATTTTGATTTATGTAATCTTGATAGGAAAAGTACTGGTTTAATTTTACATTTTCTAAAAAAATTGCTCATCTCATATAGTAGTAAGAATCAAAATTTTATTTCTCTCTCTATATTCAAAACAAAATATATACCCACCAAGAGTTATTTTTCACATATTCTAGGGATAAAACACACTCTATTGGATGGAATGATAATATTTTATCCTATCCCCATTGATTTTGATAATACTATTTCCAATAATATCTCTAAAAATCATATTTATAACACTTTAACCAAACACATTGACCTTTAGGACCATTTCCTAAGATATCACATTCAAAAAGTTGATATCTTATATGATTTTTTTCTAGTGAAATATCAAAAATGATGATATTTAAAAAATAACCCTTATCTCAATATCATTTTGAATTCATTAAAGGTGAATTATGAATGGTTCCCCTGTAACTTTATTCATTTGATCTATAGATATCTTGGGTTCTATATAGAATCCTTTTAAAATATTATTTCAAAAATAATTTTAAAACACGAATAACTTATTTAATACTTTTTATTTTATATTGGTTATGATTCTTTTACGACTCCTATGATACCATTTTCATGCAATCCTTATCTCTTTTTAATTATGAAATTTTCATTAAGATAGATCTTTTGTTTTCAAAATTTATTAATTATTTCTCTTCAAAATATTATCTCTTATTTTAAAATTTCAAAATCATATTTCAAAAACTAGTAATAACATTTTATTGTATTTATATTATTTTTAGAACAAAATTTGACACAATTTATTTTTAAATTTATTAAAACAAATTATCTTATAAAAGTATTTAATTATGTACATATTTAAGACAAAAAAGTTTATCTTTATCTATATTAAAGAATATTAATAAAGAGTAAAACTTTATCATATATACTTGTTTATATAACTCTTCTATTGAGTTTTATTTGATGAAACACCAATTAAGGGATGCTTTAAATGTATTCATTCACTTTCAAGGTTCTTTCATCCTCAAACTTTTCTTCAATTAAGAATTAAATAAATGGATGAAAATTCTTTTCTTAATGAAAAGTAATGTCATGCCAAATGTATGTAAATCTATAATTTTCATTCTATTTTGTTATATTATTTTTATATTATTATTAACTTTCTTTATCTTATCATTTTATTCATAATATATTTTTAATTTAATTATTATTTATCCTTCATTTTATTAACTTTTCTCTTCCTCTATCTAATAATCATTTTTAGAGATAGTTGAAGTTACAAGGAATCATTTAAAACTTTATCTTTTCACTTTTTCTATTATTATACTTTATTTTCTATATATATAATGATTATATTATTTGGGGAGTATGTAAATTAAAATGTGTTTTTAAAATATTTATGTTTTACAAGAATAATTTATTTCTCTTAAACTTCATTTTAATATCGATTTTCATTTTTTTAATATCCCTTCTTTTTTTCTTCAAAATTTTCCATAATTTTATAAGGCCCCAGCCTTAAACCTTAATTAATATTAAATTAATTTAATAATTCACATTGAGTATCTTTTCTGGTTTAGAGTTTTAGAGAATTAGAACATAACTATTACATCTCAAAAGATTACACAGTAGATACTTCTACTAAGTTTCCATAGAATAAAAACTCTTAAAAAGAAACATGTCTAGTTCCATGTTTTATATAGCATGTCTTTCCCTTGATCCCATCCTTGACCCTATTCCACATTAAGTCCTGTGAAAAACATTTCAAAAAACTTGGGGTGAGAATAAAAAGCTCAGTAAGGGATACACAAAGAATGAAAACTGTTAGCTTATCAAAACAACAAGTAAACCATGTATACTTTATCAAAGTAATACTTTTCACCTTTAAAATAGTAAAAACTCTTCACTGAATAAAATATCATTACTTACCCTTTTGAAACCAAAGTATTACCATAAAACCCATATAAAGAACACATAATATATAAAGGTAACTTGGGACATAAACATACTTAAGTGGAATAACCATATGGTCGACTTCCACACATATCACTTAATGGAATAGCCATACGGCCAACTTCCATGCATACTTAATGGAATATCCATACGGCCGACTTCCATACCCAATGCATTGGAGGTTATAACGTAACCACCCATCCTTGTATTCACGGAACCACCCATCGTATGGTTAATCACGTAACCACCCGTCAAATGTCCAAGTACCATTATAAAATCATAAGACATAAAAAAAATATAATGGAAAGAAAACATTCCACACATTGATCACAATATATCACATAAATATATTGACATAACAAATCCATTATAAAAACCATTTTAAATACCAAAATACATAAAAGAGTATATGGTATTTATTTCACTTTAAAAAACATTACGGCTTGTTGAGGAAGCCATAGACCAAATAATACTCGTGGCGGCGGAAAAGGTCGTTGTCACCGCGTACGTTAAAAGAAACATTCCTTTTTGTCATTTTGTAAAACGCTTCATAGAAAAAGATTCATTTTGTATAAAAGTAAAATTCAAAGGGTTTTATACACTGTATAAAAGAAAGTTGTGTATAAAATGAAATATGCCTCAATGAAAGGAGATTGAGACGAAGTCCCTTACCTTGGGTCCGACTTGACTCGATCGTTCTTTAACGTCCTGAATAATAAACTTGAGTTAATTTATACTTGATTAAGAACATTTTTCAATATTATTATTCCTTTTATATCACTTATTTCCATGTTATAGACATTATGTAATCATTAAGTTAATAATGTTTGTTTTTTCGATATTTGGTTCTTAAGTCGAAAGTGGACTTCTTACAATTACATGCTGTTCATGTGGTCAAAGGTTCTTTATATCCAGAATGACATCACTGATTTGGATATCATATATATCATATATATCCAGCATATACAGGTATTTATAATATCACATTATCATTTAGAGGTAAGAAATGAAATGCACCGTTCATGGAGACGGTAAGACGTACGTACGCATGAATGCTACTTTCATTTCTTTGTCATATTAATGGAATTAAAAATAAATGAGAGGTATGTATATTTTAATTCCAAAAATATATTCATCATTTAGATTTATCATTCATCATATATATCCATTATATACATGTACTTATAATAGTACATTACATTTAGTGATAAGAAATGAAATGTACCGTTCATGGAGACGGTAAGTCGTACGTACGCATGAACGCTACTTTCATTTCTATATCATACTTTAATGGAAATAAATAATAATTATATAGTGGTATATTATAATTGCAGTATAATATCATATATAATAACTTTAAATCCATCCTTTATACGTCCCACATACGGCATTAACGAATCACATCACTTTGAGGGGGCGGTAGTCCGCACTTCCTAAAATGAAATTATCGTGTTTACCCACAATGGAAACCATAAAGGTATACCACAAATGAAAAATACAGAAGCATAAGGGAAACATAAACATAATATATATCATATATAAATATAGTTACATATTAATGGCCACCATTAAAGGTGTTTAAAAGAAGATTGAACAATCATCGTTTCGTGAGACAGAAATTCTCCAACCACAGAAATTGTATGTTCTTTAACCATTAGATGTAGATGTGTGTAAGTGTATCTCGAATGATTATTATAAAAACATCCTAGTATATTGAAGATACTGTATTTGTTACAAAATAAATGAATAAAAAGAGTTTAGGGGGTTGGAGAAGCAAAATAAAACAAAAGAACACAAGTGAACACATTACCTCAAAATCGGGTAACTCTCTTAGATTTGAGCTCAAAGGCTTCATTGGGAAGACTTCTGCCCAAATTGAGGCTTCAAGGAGTAATAGAGGGATGTGTAGAGACAAAATGGGTAGGTTTTGGCCAATCCAAAGGCTTTGTAAGTGTGGGTAAAGAGGTAGAGGTGCGGGCCTTTTATAAGAGGAGAGGAGGGGCACTCTTGGAAAGTAAAGAAAAGTTACTTTATTTTAAAATGATATTCGGATTTAAGAGGTCCCAAATTGATATAATTCGAGGATAAAGTGATAAGGGTTCGAAATATACCCATCCAATAGGTTTTGGACATGTGTAGGTCATAGATTTTACATTATCTTTTCATTTTATTTAAATCCATTATTAATGAGGTAATCGCTCCATCATCATGATGTCATAAATATTAAATATATTTAATGTATAAAAATTATAAAAAAACAATAATGATGTAGAAAATCTTTTTAGATTTCTTATGAATATTTATAGTCAAAAATCTGATTTGTATAACCCCATGTAAAAATTGTTTTAGTAAAACATCTCATGTTTGTGTCATTTTTACTTTTACATTAAATAAAAAGTTATTTATGTCATTTGTAACGCCCCGACCCCAGCTACCCGGATTCGGTGCATTACTTTGTAACATTGGAATGATCACAAAAGATCAAGTATCGAAAGACCGATTAGTTTAGTAGCCTTGGAAACACTAGATACATTAATAAGTCTTACATTACATCATAAAGTAAAACAAAACTACAATATCTTCTCTTCATATCCCTTTATATTATCCCTACAGGTCATTCATAATATACTTCTTCACATCCTGGAAAAATTAAAACATTGAAAGGGGTGAGCTCAGATGCTCAGTAAGGATAACAATATTGCGGAAGCTTTCAAAAATAAACATTAACATTTAAGGCAATGTATAACTACAAAAATCCTTTTTAAACTTTAACTTCAGCATAATATGGCAAAATTAAAAAAAATCCATTTACTTACTCACATGGATATTCTACTAGTCGAATAATCACATGCAATATCAATAACCATTTTCATAATGATGGAATGCATAATGCCAGACTATCATAACCACGTAGCCAAGGCCTCGTGCCAAGAATACAAATAAGATTTTGTCAAGGCCTCGTGCCAAGACACTAGTTTGTCTCATGAGACCTACCGATGCATCGAGGAGCTATAGCGGGCTCCACCCATCACTTATTAAGTCCAATGCATTCCTTATATGAATAGGTTTAAACATATCATAAACCATAACATAATCGTATCACATAAATCATGGATAAAGGAAGCATAACATTTCCACATTTCAATCACAAGATATCAATACAACACATTGATATAATAAAAATGCTTTCAAAACCATTTTCAATACCAAAATAAAAGAAAGTTAAAACTTTGTATTTATTTTTCATTAAAAAAATGTGATGGCTTGTAGAGGAAGCCGAAACTCAAATAATGGTCACGGCGGTGGAGAAGTCGTTGTCGCCGCATATGTACGGAAAGAAAAACATTCCCTTTTTGTTGTTTAGTAAAACGCTTCGTATAAAAAAAAATTCCTTTTGAATAAATGTAAAAGTCAAAGGGGTTTATACAGAGTATAAAAGAAAGTTGTGTATAAAACAAAATATGCCTCAATGAAAGGAGATTGAAACGAAGTCCTTAAAAAGATCATTTTTAAAAGAAAATAGATCTATTATGTGTATTCACTATAGTTACACATAAAGAAATTAAAAATAAAAAAAATAGGACATAATAATATCATGACATAATTTGAAAGTAGGAGATTAACCCAAAGAATGGAAATTGGGTTAAGAAATTCCCTTACAAAGATCATTTTTAAATAAAATAGATCTATTATGTGTATTAACTATAATTACACATAAAGAAAGTAAAAATGCAAGATAGGAAATAATAATATCATGACATAATTTGAAAGTAGGAGATTAACCCAAAGAATGGAAATTGGGTTAAGAAATTCCCTTACCTTGCATCCTGTCCTGACTCGACCGTTCTTTAACCTCCTGAATAATAAACTAGAGTTAATTCCTATTTACCTAATAACCTTTTTCATGTTCATTATTCCTTTTATATCCCTTATTACCATGTTATGAACATTATGTAATTATTTAAGTTTATAACGGTCATTTTGTCGATCTTAGGTACTTGAGTCAAAAATAACATTCTTATAATTATAAGTTGTTCATGTGGTGATATATCCATTATATCCAGAATTATATTCATGATATAGATATCATATATCTCATATATATCCAGTATATACATGCATTTATAATATTCCATAACGTTTAGAGGTAAGAAATGAAATGCACCGTTCATGGAGACGGTAAGCCGTACGTACGCATGAACGCTACTTTCATTTCTATTTTGTATTTAATGAAATAATAATGATATAAAGGTATATTATAATTCCATTATAACATCATATATAACATCATTTACTGCATCCTTTATACATCCCACATACGGCATTAACGATTCAAATCACTTTGAGGGGGCGGTAGTCCGCACTTCCTAAAATGAAAATATCGCGTTTACCCATAATGGAAACAATAAAGGTATGCCATAAATGAAAAATACAGAACCTTAAGTAAAACATAAACATATTATATATCATTTATAAATAGGGTGACATCTTAATGGCCACCTTTGAAGGTGTTTTATTAGTGTTGAACAATCATCGTTTCGTGAGGCAGAAATTCGCCATCCACAGAAACCGTATGTTATTTAACCATTAGATGTAGGTGTGTGTAAGTGTAGATCAAATCCTTCTTATAAAAACATCCTAGTATATTGAGGATACTGGTGTTGTTACAAAATAAATTAATAAAAAGTGTTTAGGGGGTTGGAGAAGAAAAATAAAACAAAACAACATTAGAGAAAACATTACCTTAAAATCGGGCAACTCTTTTTGATTTGAGCCAAAGGCTTCCTTGGGAAGAGTTCTGCCCAATGTGAGGCTTCTAGGAGTAATAGGGGGAAGTTGGGAGAGTATTTGGGCAGAGTTTGGCCGAGCCAAATGTCTTGAAAGTGTGAATGAGGTGGTAGAGGTGGGGGCCTTTTATAAGTGGAGAGGAGGGACACTCTTGGAAAGTAAAGAAAAGTCACTTTATTATAAAATGAGTTTCGGATTTTAGAGGTCCCACACTTATATAATTTGAGTCTAAGGTGATAAGGGTTAGAAATATACTTATCCAATAGGTTTTTGACAAGTGTAAGCCTTGGATTTCACATTATCTTTTTATTTTATTTAAATCGTTAAATAATGAGGTCATCGCTGCATCATCATGATGTCATAAATAATTTAATTTATTTAATGTCTAAAAATTATAAAAAAAATACTATGAGGTAGGAAATCTTATTATCTTACTAATGACTATTTATAGTCAAAAATATGACTTGTATAACCCCATGTAAAAATTGTTTTAGTAAAACATTTCATGTTTGTGTCATTTTTTACTTTAACATTAAATAAAAGGTATTTATGTCATTTTCCAACTAAAGTGGCTCCATGGGGTCCCCAGGTTGACCCATTGATTGTCTTGGTCGGCCATGGCACATCCAATTAGGGTAGGACATGTGTCAAGCTCATCTCATATTATTAAAACATTATTTTTACCTTAAACTACACTAATTACCTCTAATCGCGATTAAGAACTTAAAAGTTACTATTCACCAAAAAATTATTTCAATCCCATTGAACCACATTTTACTTCCTAATGAAAACCATGTATGTCGGATTTTTGAAATTCAAATCACAGAGGTGGTAATGTTTCATTTTAACGAAAAATCAGTTTTTTAACAACCACTTAGTGGTTTCACTATTCATCAAAAATTGAAGTTTTTCAGAATAATGCCAAAATTTCACCCTAAGCTATAATTGATATTCCGAATTCAAAAATGATGTCTATTTTAAAAAATTCCAAAAATATAAGTTGCATTAATTAATTTTATAATTAATTCCCGCTGTTACAACAAATAGCGTGTTTTTAAGAAACAGTTTATATTAAAAGATTGGCAATTGTTTATGTCCAATTTCAAAGTAAAATTAATTCTTATGAACACCATTGGATAAAATGGTAAAAATATATTCTAATTATACATTAAAACCACTCAATATTATAACTTATCACTATAAATTATTTTGATTAAAAAAGTTGTTTTAAGTATTTTTCAATATTCATAAAAATTTGGAAGTTCTCAGAAAACTACAAAAAATTCAACATAGGCTAATTTTAATATTAGGAATACAAAAATGAATTCCATTTTGAAATATAAAATTTCTATAATTTTAAAAAGTGGGTATTACTATTTATAATGGCTACTTTGATTAGTCGCGGTGTGTTAGAACTCGAGGTTGAGTACAACACACGCTGCTCTATTATTCAAAGAGGAGCGTACCATGGAAGCTTGGGGTGTTACATTCTCCCCTCCTTCAATAAATTGCGTCCTCGCAATTTGAAATTTATCTTTGAAAATAAAAGGTTGAAAATAGAAAATACCTTTGTGGAAAACCCACATCAGAAATATGGTTAATAAAAATATAACATTAAAAGAAAGAAAGAGAAGTACAAAGGTCACCCGAGATAGCCCATACTAGGATTCTATGAAAATATGGATATGGAGGAGAAACAAACCATCAAGGTCTGATGGAGAGTTGTAGAAAACAGGATTAGGAGAAAGTTAACCATAAGAAAGTCACAAACTTGTGATTGGTTGACCGATCATTGAATCCCCAATTGGAAAAGTTAACCGGCAAAATTTTTATTTTAAGTTACCTTTTATAAATTTGAGGAATTTATTTAGGAGATTTACCAAGAACTTAAGGGAATATACATACTTGCAATGTAGACTTTCATTCTTTAATAAATTTTTACCACAAACCCATCTTTCACTCCAAAAGGTAACAGATAAAAATATTATATTTATCCTAATCGTACAAAGGTCAAAATATTAACACAGACCATTTAAATTACGAAAACTATTTTGTAATAACCAGGGACTTCCTGTAGGCTAGTGGTAGGTTATAAAGGCCTGTCGCAATATGGTTGTGGGTTCGATTCCTGCAGCTTTGTTCGAAGCGACGGGTTATGCCCCACCCTGCAGGTTGTCCTTTTCCTAAAACTATAGTATTATAATATTCCAAAAATAATCTTCAGAAATGCTTTAACCTTAAACAATATTATCCAAAGATCAACTTAATCCATTCCAACCTTTATAGTTATCCAAAATACTTCTGTCCAACTCACAGTCCAAATTTTATAAGGAAGGTAAACATAATGAAGATCTTTTTTTTTCACGTAACAACATGTGAACACCTTCATAATGTATTCTTTTTAAACATACAGAATTACCATGATCCCTTATTCCTTATAGAATACTAGATATACTCCTTCTATCCAAAAATGTATACAAATCATCAATCAGTTTCAAGGAAGTTAAGAATATCCAATATAATTTATCCAAATCAATCACGTCTTATTCCAAAATCACTATCTCGGTATCAGAACCATATTATGGTTTATCTTTCTCTCAACCATATATTTTCCAAAAATTTAACCTACTGTGGAGTCACTTTTCTTGGTTCCACACAATCTCAAGTCCTTGATGAAATAGTACTGTAGTAAAATCCTTATATACTCCATAATTATTATAACCAGTACATCATTGATACAACACCCAAATTACAAAATTCTTTAATAACAACATAAGAACTCTAATCATTACTCCTCATCTGTGGTAGTATCATAACTTGATTATTATCCAATAACATAATTTGGGGCATACTCTGATGATTTGGACATTGGTTTGCGTAGTGTCCCCAATCCTTGCAGAAAAAGCATTGTAAATTTGAAACCATTTTCTTACCCTTGCAGTCACGCACTTTGTGTCCTTTTTCTCTACACTTATAACAAACTCCCATTCCCTTTAGGCAAGTTCCATGATGTTTCTTCCCACAATTACCACATATTGGAAAATTCTGCTTTCCCCTCATCCCTTTATCCATCATTCTCTCTTTCATCCCTTTCGTCTCTTGCTTTTCTTCAAAGCCATAGGACTCAGAGAATTATTTACTTATCTTATTAACACATGATATTATTTCTTCATATGTTGAGAACACATGGGAGACTATTTCCCTTTGAAATGTTAGATTAATACCGTGAATGATACGATCCTTCTTACTCTTTGGATCATATGTATTGCTGGAGTTCACATTCCTTCTACTGGGTGCCATTTCTATACAATGGCATAAACTAGGTTAGTTTATGAATTACACTGAATAATTCCAAACATTTAAAATACTTAATGTAAATTGAACGGTTTATGGATATAGTCCATAATCATAAGAATGTTTTCTTTGAGGAAGTATATACTCATAAACCCTACATAATGGTTTGTAAAGAAAATGAGAATTATCCAAAGCAAATCCCCCGGGAGTGTCGTAACCAAGAGTGCAGCAAGGCCCGTTGTCGTGCACCAGTTCCCGTTTGAGTCTAGCTCAAAGCGGTGTTTTTGGGTTTTACCCCTAGGTACATCTGTGCCAGAGCCGCCTCTACCTGCTCGTATCCAGATAGGGATGTATTGCTCGGAAAACTCACAACATCTCTATAACACCAAAATTCTAGGAATCTCTTCTATACTAATACTCAAAGTCTATCTTGGGTCTATGTGATCTAATCAGAGTTTATCTAAATCTAGCTTCCAAGGTTAGTAATAAACTGCCTCTGATACCAACTGTAATGCCCCGACCCCAGCTACCCGGATTTGGTGCATTACTTCGTAACATTGGCATGATCACAAAAGATCAAGTATCGAAAGACCGATTAGTTTAGTAGCCTTGGAAACACTAGATACATTAATAAGTCTTACATTACATCATAAAGTAAAACAAAACTATAATATCTTCTCTTCATATCCCTTTATATTATCCCTGCAGGTCATTCATAATATACTTCTTCACATCCTGGAAAAATTAAAACATTGAAAGGGGTGAGCTCAGATGCTCAGTAAGGATAACAATATTGCGGAAGCTTTCAAAAATAAACATTAACATTTAAGGCAATGTATAACTACAAAAATCCTTTTTAAACTTTAACTTCAGCATAATATGGCAAAATTAAAAAAATGCCATTTACTTACTCACATGGATATTCTACTAGTCGAATAATCACATGCAATATCAATAACCATTTTCATAATGATGGAATGCATAATTCCAGACTATCATAACCACGTAGCCAAGGCCTCGTGCAAAGACTACAAATAAGATTTTGTCAAGGCCTCGTGCCAAGACACTAGTTTGTCTCATGAGACCTACCGATGCATCGAGGAGCTATAGCGGGCTCCACCCATCACTTATTAAGTCCAATGCATTCTTTATATGAATAGGTTTAAACATATCATAAACCATAACATAATCGTATCACATAAAACATGGATAAAGGAAACATAACATTTCCACATTTCAATCACAAGATATCAATACAACACATTGATATAATAAAAATGCTCTCAAAACCATTTTCAATACCAAAATAAAAGAAAGTTAAAACTTTGTATTTATTTTTCATTAAAAAAATGTGATGGCTTGTAGAGGAAGCCGAAACTCAAATAATGGTCACGGCGGCGGAGAAGTCGTTGTCGCCGCATATGTACGGAAAGAAAAACATTCCCTTTTTGTTGTTTAGTAAAACGCTTCGTATAAAAAAAATTTCTTTTGAATAAATGTAAAAGTCAAAGGGGTTTATACACAGTATAAAAGAAAGTTGTGTATAAAACCAAATATGCCTCAATGAAAGGAGATTGAGACGAAGTCCTTAAAAAGATCATTTTTAAAATAAAATAGATCTATTACGTGTATTCACTATAGGTACACATAAAGAAATTAAAAATACAAAATAGGACATAATAATATCATGACATAATTTGAAAGTAGGAGATTAACCCAAAGAATGGAAATTGGGTTAAGAAATTCCCTTACAAAGATCATTTTTAAATAAAATAGATCTATTATGTGTATTAACTATAAGTACACATAAAGAAAGTAAAAATGCAAGATAGGAAATAATAATATCATGACATAATTTGAAAGTAGGAGATTAACCCAAAGAACGGAAATTGGGTTAAGAAATTCCCTTACCTTGCGTCCTGTCCTGACTCGACCGTACTTTAACCTCCTGAATAATAAACTAGAGTTAATTCCTATTTACTTAATAACCTTTTTCATGTTCATTATTCCTTTTATATCCCTTATTACCATGTTATGAACATTATGTAATTATTTAAGTTTATAACGGTCATTTTGTCAATCTTAGGTACTTGAGTCAAAAATAACATTCTTATAATTATAAGTTGTTCATGTGGTGATATATCCATTATATCCAGAATTATATTCATGATATAGATATCATATATCTCATATATATCCAGTATATACATACATTTATAATATTCCATAACGTTTAGAGGTAAGAAATGAAATGCACCGTTCATGGAGACGGTAAGCCGTACGTACGCATGAACGCTACTTTCATTTCTATTTCGTATTTAATGAAATCATAATGATATAAAGGTATATTATAATTCTAGTATAACATCATATATAATATCATTTACTCCATCCTTTATACATACCACATACGACATTAACGATTCAAATCACTTTGAGGGGGCGGTAGTCCACACTTCCTAAAATGAAAATATCGTATTTGAAGGCGATAAGTGGACCTTTAGTAAAAATTAGGGCATATATGCCTAAAATTGAATTCTTTTCGTATTTGAAGCCTTTATCTTTTATTGGATAAATGTAAAAAAAATTAAAAACATATATAATCATATTTTAGTTATTTCTATCCATTCCTGCCAATACAACGACTATGTGTTAACTACCATTTAAAATAATATTATTTTATTACTAGTGTGCAACGTAAGATTTCAATGAAACTCTTTGTTGCGTATCGGGTACGCTATCGAACATAGAAACCCCTTTAAAGTAAAATTGATATTTAATTCATAAATATTAATAAATATGAAAATTATTTATTCTTTATTTACCTGGGATGTTACAAATCTTCCCCTTCCTCTCTTTTTTCGCTTTTCAAAATTTTACCATTTTTGAAAATTACAAAAGGGGATAAATTTATTTCAAATATTATTTTTATAATGTTTTTATAAATAGGAAGGAAGTTTCTAAAAATTATATCCACAAAGGTGGAGAAGTTCAGAAATTTTCTTAATTCTTTTTTAAATACCAGTTCAATAAGGGGAATATTTTAAAATTATAATTATTATTTTTTAAATAATTCTCAATATGGAATCTTGTCTTTTTAATACATGATTTTTATCATAATTTCTTCGAAAAATATTAAATTAATCACGTTAATGGATCTTTTGAGATCTAGTGTCTTGGAAACAATGTATGTAATATGTGACTTATACAAGTAAAGTATGAACATAAACATTATTTAATCCCTTTAAAATACTGTTTTATTATTCCTCCCTAAGACACCTCACTAAAAATAATTTTCTAGGGACATAAATCAATATAAAAGGGCTATTATAAATCCCAATAAGGGATTAACAAGGAAAATGTAACATGAACAAAGACCATGGGTAATAAATAACACATAAAATGACATAAAAATCATAATTACATGATAGATAAATTGGATATGTGTCTATAATAAAAAATGAGAAATTTATATTCATGTCACTAAGGTATATCACCAAGGTGTTGTAAATCATAATTATCATAGTTATTCACCAAGGTATCATAAAATATGTCATCTCTAGAGATTAATTATTTACCCAATACATTGGATGTGTTATAAGTGTGAACCTTTCATATCTATTTATTCATGTGATACATATTGATCATAATAAATTATTTCATCAATAACCAATAGAGAATAGATAGTGGTTTTTATAGAGTATCATTACATACATAAGTGATTAAATACTTGAACATCACATCATTGGTAACCCGTGGAAGGTGAATGTGGGTTTCATATATATAAATACCCAAAAAAATAAATTATATTTACATCTTGGTTAATAAACATGGGTAGGTAAGTCGTGTAGGTATTCACAACATGAGAATTTCCCATTAAAAAGAGAGAAATTCAATAAATGGATTCTACCGCATGACTTGTATAAAACATGGATAAAAGTAAAGGTAAAATGAGAGGGGAAGAAGTTCACCCTTTGATAAAAAAAATTATTCAGAAAGTAATATTAACATCAAATTTACAAGAAAATAAATTATTTTAACATTTATAGTGATTACAGAAAATAGGTACCTAAATGGAATGAAGAAGAGGATAATTTTATTACCTTGTAGAGTTTCTTCCTAAAACATGAGGATGAAACATTGAGGACTTAATGAAACCTTGGAGAAACTATTTGGGTGGTAAAATGACCATAAATTAATGTATTATCAATTTTTAGTGAAGATTAATGGGTTATGGTATGTTATTTATAGTAAAAGAGGGGGAATTGTTTGAATATTTCTTAATTTAGGTTTTGGACTCTATTTATTAAATTAATCCAAAACACAAACCATCCCTTGGTTTATTCCCTTTAAATTTACCAAAGAGGGGAGTTTTTCAATATTTTATAACGTTTTGAACTGAAATCCTTAAAAGAATATTCTCGGTGATGTAAATTGAGTTATTTATATAATGAATTGATTTTCTACATTAAAATAAACTTTATGCTTGGTGGTTTCATTAAGTTTTATAAAATTAATCAAATGACCTTAAAAATACATTATTTTAAATAATAAACATGTATTTGACCATGGATAATCTTCATCATATTAATTAAATCACTTTTATGCTTTTATAATGTCATAATACATAAAGTACATTTATACCGTAATAAATTTTTACACAAAAAATCGACTATCTTAGAAAATTATGAAAAATTAACCATAGGATAATTTTAATTTGTTGATTTTAAAAAAAAATTATTTTATTAAAATGATTTTATAAATATGAAAATTGAAACTTTTAAATTAAAAACCCTATTTATTAAAAAAGTAATTTTTTTAGATGATATAATTTTTGACCTTTTAAAAGTTACATTTGAATTCATAAATTTTTATTATGAATTATAATTAAATGAATATTATTTAATAAGAATATTTTATTAAAATAACTTTTATTTTAAAAATTATTGGTTTATTAAAAGTAGGTCTTAATTAAAACTACATATTTCCCAAAAATATGATTTATTCAAATAAAAATTTAATTTTCATTAAAGACATTATACAATCATTTATAAAATAAAAACAAAAATGAAAAATATAATCATTATTTCATTAAAAAGGAAAATATAAAAATTATTACAACTAAGTTCTAGATACATTACCCCTTATTATTCTGTCATACTCTTTAAGAGTAAGGTGTGTGATGATGGTAGATTCATGGGGTGGTTTGGTTAACATTGACCTAGTGGTGGTCACCACTAAAATGAACTTCACCTGTAATTTATTTTTTAAAATCCTAACTTGTTGAAGTTATTCTTGGGCTTGGTCAAGGTATAACCCTTGTAAAACTACCTCCCTCCCAGGTTTTGACAAATGTGCTTTAAAAGTAATGATTCTACATGTTTAACCCATCATTTATCCATTTTTTATCAACTATTAGTTGTAAATAACCTTTACAAACACTAATTATAATGGTAAAAATATTACCAATGGTAATAAATCCCAACGGTCATGTTATATAATGGTCATATTTTCCAACGATCATATTGACCGATGATAATATTGACCAATGGTTAGGTAATGGCCATGTTGCGATGATCACCTTTCCCTTTATACTCTATATATAATCCCCCATTCATAAATATTTACTACTTGATTACCAAAAGTTTTCATAATTACATGGCTAATTTCAATTATATTCTAAATTTTCTATTTTTTATTTAATAGTTTTCATGGAAAGTTCAATCTTAATGTTGGAATACTATCCTATGAAATACACTATTGTGTCAACAATATTATTTGATTTTTATGTCTTTTTTTTATTCCTAGTTGTGGTAATTGGTATTTTTAAATGACATGTAACATTTATTTTCAATTTTTTTGTAATATTATTTCTATCTACTTCTTTAATGAAATATAGTAGGATAGTCATTATGAAAAAATATATCACTTTTATTAATTATAAAAATAAATTTTCATTCCATTACATTTTCCCCCGTTAAAAAATTTTATCCTCAAAATTTTACATTTTCCCCAAAAATAAATGAGGTTATTTCTCATTCATTTCTCCCTTAGGTTCCCAGGTATCATATTCAATGTTTTGATTTCTCTACAAGACGTTCACAAGTCACATTATCTTATTCATAAACAATTTTTCCCTTCAATAAAGTATATGTATTTGTTCCGCTTAATATGAAAAGTCATCATGAAAATATACACCATTAGTATCAAGTATATGTTTTGGGTAAAAAATATAATTTCTAAGTATGGAAACATGGAAGACTTCGTGGACATTAGAAATATTTTCTGGTAGTGCTAATTGATAAGTGATGATTGAGAATATAAAATAGTTCAATGTAAATTTTACCAAGATTCCTCTTATTTTAAACAATATTAACCCCTTTACATGGTGATATCTTGATAAATACATGATCCCAAACATGAAACGTCATTTTCTTCCTTTTTTAGCATAAATTCATTATCAACTCTGATCAGAAATAATGTGTTTCGGAATAACTTATATTTTTTATGGTCTCCTTCTTAATTTTTTCTCCGAATAGTTTCCCTTCTCCAAATTCATCCAATCATGTTGTAGTTTTACATATTTTTCTATATAGAGATTAAAAAGGTTTTATTTGAATGCTTGGGTGGAAACTATTAATTATAGGATAATTCAATAAGTGGAATATATTGGTCTAAAATCCCTTGAAAATCTTGTGATCTAGCCTGTAACATGTGTTCTAATTTTTGAGCAGTCCTCTCAAAATTCCCATCAGTTTGAGGATGATAGGTTATGCACAATTTTACTTTTTTATTTATAGCCTTTTTAAGGGTCCCTTGGATTTTAGAAGTAAATCTTGGATCATTTTCATAAAAAATTGACATTCGTACTCCATGAAGTCACACTATCTAATGAATATAGAGGATAACTGGGGTTTCAAAGAGAAATCCTCTCTTATGGAAATGAAATTGGAAGACCTTTTTAATCTATCAATGATTACCCAAAAATCAATATGTTATAATCAGCAGTATCCCTTTTCATATATCTCACCAACAGTGATAATGAAGGTCCCTATATAACATATTGATTTTGGGATGTATAGAGAACATAGATATACGAGTTGAATCCATAAACTACATTATCTCCTTAATATATGGAATATATACCCATGTAACAAATTTTAATATACCTTCTTGATCAATATTGAATTCAAGAAATTTCCATCTTTCATGGACTATATTTTTTTATATCAAAGGATCATCACATTGAGATTTCATGATCTTATATAGTAATGATGTTTGAGAAGTAATTTGATATAGGATTGATGATTTCCAAAAACTTATGATTCCCATTCGCTAAATTACAAAGTCTGCGATCAATGGGTCTCCTACAATCCTCATCATTAAAAGAACACCATGATATTTCCTAAACAAAGAATCTGCAACTTTTTCTTCTCTTCTGGGGCGATAGTGAATAGAATAATAATTATCTTTATGGATCTTCAACTATATCCTTTGTCTCATGTTCAGTTACTTATGTGTGAATATATTATTCAATCATTTTTGGTACGTGTATATATCACACTTTTATCCATAAATAAAGTGTCTCCATATATTCAGAGGAAATATGGTTTCAATTAACTTCATGTCATCAGTAGGATAATAATTCTCATAGAACATTAACTATTGAGAAGCATCGATGGTCACATTTACTTTTTTTAGAGAATATATCCAAGCCCTTAAAGAGATGAATCACAATAGGTAAAAAAATCCTTCTCTAGAAGAGGGTAGATTTTGCACCGGTACGCAAACCAAACTCCTCTTCGGTTCTTGGAAAATTTATTAATACTAATTTATGTAGATAATATTATATCCCTTTCGAGTTAACAAGGTTAGGGAATTGTAATTCTATGAAATTCTTTTCAAAAACCTTATATAGTATCCCGCTTTACCATGGAAACTTTAAATATTTGTTATAGTAGTATGATATGTCTACAACTCTGTGACCTTTATCTTGGAATGATCAAAAGAGATTCCTTTACTAGTCATAATGTATCCCATAAATACAAGTTGTTATAACTAGAACTCACATTTACTAAATTTACCACAGAGTTTATAAAATAACCCTTCAGTGATCCTCAGGTTTCTCGTGACTTTTAGAATATATCAAAATATTCTCAATAAAGAACCCCACAAATTTATCAAGGTAATCTTAAAATACTCTATTCATAAAATCCATAAATATGGCTGGACCATTAGTCAAGCCAAAGGTAATAACAACAAACTCATAATTCCCATATCATATTCATAATTTAGTCTTTGGGATATATTTTCTCTTCACTCTTAACTGATGATACCATAATCAGAGGTCAATTTTGGAAGTGAAATGATCCCCATGAAGTAGTTCAAACAATTCATTAATCTATGGAAGAGGTAATTTTTTCTTAACTATGATCCTATTAAGTTTTATATATTTAATGAATATCAAAATTGATCAATCCTTCTTCATTATAAAGAGAACATGTACTCCCTAAGCAAACACACTTGGTCAAATAAAACCCTTCTCCAAAAGATCATGAAGTTACTTATTTAATTCCACTAACTCTATATATTTAATTCTCTATAGGGTCATTGATATTTTCTTGGATCTATGTATGATTATAATAGATAACTCTACCTATCATTCTAGGGGAGGTCTAGGTAACACTTTAGGAAATACATCAATGTACTCCCAAACAATGGGGATATTTTCCATATTTATACTTTAATTTTATTCTCAATATTTATTGATCATCTCATAAATATGGTCATGTGAGGTGCTTCTAGAAAAATCTCAAATTGGGTTATCTCTCCATTTAAAATAACTATAGTTTTTCCATTAAAGACTAATAAATTCTCATTACCTCTAAATTTGATCTTAGCATTATAATTTGAGAGCCATTATATCCCTAGTATAGTTCCAAATTCCATCATGGGGATGAATACTAGATTTGTGATGAGATAGTACTCTCTAGATATGATACTATAGTTTCTATACACCTTTTATGAGTGGACAATTCTTCATATAGTTTTTATAAATAACTCTATATCTAGAAATTGTGGGTTTCATTCTGCATTCTTTTCCAACTTGGATGAAACAAAGGAATGGGTAAAACCATATTCAAAAAATGGTATTGATAGATTTGGGAGAACAAAGTGTGTACTTACCACCACATAATTTTTAGCTTCCATATCATCAATCATGATTGTGAAAGCATGAAATTTTACCCATGTTTTATACTGAGTTGGGTGGTTTCCTTCCATTATCTTCTTATTTATGCATTGGTTTTTAAAGTTCCCAAGCATTACATGCATGATGAATTGAACTTAAGGTTGTTCATTCACAATATTTCCTTTATCATTTTCATGGAGATATTAAGGATTCACATAATTACAAAAATTTTGAGCTATAATTTTATCTCATCTTTACATGTAGCAATTTCCACTCCCAAGAAAGAATTTCTTCAAATATTTCTTCCCGCATTTGTTTCACGTAGGAATTTGTAGTTTATTTCCTCCTTTTTGTGATAAAAATCCTTCCCTGAGTTTGTCTCCATTTATCTATTCTTTTCATTAAGCCTATGTGACCATTTTTACCTTAAAACTCTATTTTAACTTTCATATCACTCCACACTATCTCCAAATCGCTGTCATATTCTTTATTTTCTAGATTCATTTGTAGATGGGGTTTGAGTACACTATAGGACCTATCCACCATACCCTTAGGATCTATAAAAATCTAGATTTCTATCGAGAAAGTATTGTATAGTTTATTTCATAGCTTCCCACCAATTCATTTTCCTTATACATCAGCTCTAAGAATTCTTTCTCCATTTTTGTTCTCAAAATTGGGGAGAATATTTATTAAAAAAAGTTCTCAGGAACTCCTCCCAATTCATCACATCAATCTCCCATCTATGATTTATGTTCTTAGTCAATGTATACCCCTCATCATCTTATCCTTCTAAGAGGTATATATCCACAGATACTTTATTTAGCTCTGAAAAATAAAGTATATAAAAGATGGTGATTGTTAGTTCATGTCGGATTCAACTGCAAGTTGTTCTCCTTGAGGTGAATATGGTTGCTCGGTATGATTATGGTGATTATTTATAACCTAAGATAGTTGATTCATTATTGTCCTGGAGTTTTTCATTCCAGCCTCCACTATGTTAGGAATTTTATCAGTGCATTTTTTGTTTTAGTCGTCATTTATGTGGTACTTCCTATTTGCTAACATTTTTTTAAAATAGGAATACCTCAGTGAGAAATGTTTTTCATTTAGGAATCTTACTATTCTAAGGGGAGTAAATATCCTAAAACAAGATTCATAAAGTTTTTATTCTTTTAATATCCTCTAATAACAATTATTCTATTTATATATCTTTCATATTGGTTCATAATAAGCATGTGATGAACCAAAACATATCCCCCATCATTGTCAATCCAAGTGTGCAGCAAGGCCATATTTCATGAACCAGGTGACAATTGGATCAAATCTAAATTCACCCTTTTCAAGGTTATTACCCCTAGGTACACTACAGAAAAGAAAAATTATTTGGGATGGGTTATTTGAAACGGGCATGTCACCCATCAAATCGTCTGATCAGATGGACTATTTGTAATGGTTAGGGTTTCTTATCAAAAATAATTGTAAATAAACAAGTATTTGTGTTGGGAAACATCTCCCACTGCAAATACCATTGTAGCGCAACCATTCCATATGACGAGAACCATTATTTGCGATAATAATTTTCTCCCATTGAAAATACTAGTCGATCTTAGGATTATTTGTAGTAGATAATTATAACTCATCACAAATAATGTGTCAGCAGAAGACAATTTGCAACGGGTTCCATCATAAGTAATAATTTTATCGCTAACACCATTATTCATGGTGGGTTCTATTTGTGATGGAACTCATCAAAAATAGTCTCATAAAAAAAATCTAACCTATATATATGCCCCCCATCTAATTTCCCCCCTCACTTTCTATTCCACGCCTCTCTTCACCTCTCTTATCCTCTCCTTTACCCTTTTTCATTTCATACTTTAAAATTATTAATTTTTACAAGAAGGAATTATTTCATCTTTGTATTTGTTAAAGCATCAATTTTTTGTATTTTTTAAATTTTTTAAACCTTTTATTTATTTATTTTATTTTATATTAGAAATTAGTATTTTCAATTTTCTATAATTAGTTTTAATTATCTGTAATTAGTTTTTATTATCATCAATTACTTTTATATTTGTAGTAAGTAGTTTTAATTAGTAGTTTTAGTTTTAATTAGAAGTAAGTATTTTTAATTAGTACTAACTATTTTGGATTGACAAAAAAATTATTAATTAAAAGATATTAGTAATAATTAAAATATTATAGTAACAATTAATAATAATTTATAATAATTAATAATAATTAAAAGTAATTGGTAATTAGTATTAATTAAAATTATTTTTTAGTAAATAAATATAAATATAAATAATTTAAAAACATTAAGTAAAAATAAGTAGTAATCAATAAATATTAGTGGTAATTAGAAAAATTAGTAGTAATCATTAGAAATTAATTGTAATTAGTAGAAATTAGTGGCAATGAGTAAAAATTCATAGTAATTTGTATAAATTAGAAGTAATTAGTAGAAAATAGATACAATTAGTAGAAATTAGCAGTAATTAGTAGAAACTGATGGTAATTTGTATAAATTACCAATAATTAGTTGAAATTAGAGATAACTAGAACAAATTAGCAGAAATTAGCAGTTATTAGTGGAAATTAGCAGAAATTAAGGGTAATTAAAAGTAATTAGCAGTAATTATTGATAATTAGTGGTAATTAGCATTCATTAGCGATAATTAGTTGTAATTAGTATAATTTAGTGGTAATTATGGGAAATTAGTTGTAATTAGTGAAAATTAGCAGTAATTAGACAAAATTAACATAAATTAGTAATAATTAGTGATAATTAGAGGTAATTATATAAAATTAGTAACAATTAGGAGTAATTGCTAAAAATTATAAATAATTAGCAATAATTTGTTGTAATATGAATAAATTAGAGAAAATTAGCAGAAATTGGTGATAAGTGGTTTAATTAGCAAAAATTAGTTGAAATTAACAGAAAGTAGTTGTAATTAGTAGAAATTGGAAAAATTGGTGGTAATTAGAGGAAACTAATAGTAATTAGAAAAAAAATATTAGTAATTAGTGAAAATTTATGGAAAAGAGTAGAAATTTGGGGGAATTAGCAGAAATTAGAGAAAATTAGAAGAAATTAGTGGCAATTTGTAAAAAAAATAATGGTAATTAGCAGAAATTAGCATAAACTGGAGATAATCAACGGAAATTTGAAGAAATTAGTGGAAATTAGTGTTAATTATAGTTAATTAGTGGAAATTAGTGGTAATTAGCAGTAATTAGATGTAATTAACCATAAATAGTAGTAATTAGTGGTAATTATCGATAATTAGTTGTAATTCGAAGAAATTAACCATTATTATAGGTAATTAGCCATATGTAGCTATAATTTGTTGTAATTAGTAGTAATTAGTGGTAATTAGTAGTAATTAGCTGTAATTAGAGGTAATTATCCATATTTAGAGGTAATTTGTTGTAATTAATGTTAATTAGTGGTAATCTATGGTAGTTAGCAGTAATTGAGGGTAATTAGTGGTAATTAATGGTAATTTGTAGTAACTAGAGGTAATTTATAGTGATTAGAGGTAATTATCGGTAATTAGTAATAATAAGTTGTATTTAGTAACCATTAGTGGTAATTAGTAACAAATAGACGAAATTAGTAACAAATAGAAGTAATTAGTAATAATTATATGTAATTGTTAATAATTAGTGGTAATTAGTAACAATTAGTGATAATAAGTAATAATTTGTTGTAATTAGTAACAATTTGCATTAATTAGCATAAAATAACCGTAATTAGTCAGAAATAATGGTAATTAGCAGTAATTAGAAGTTATCAGTGGTAATTGTCATTAATTATCAGTAATTAGTGATAAATATTATAAATTAAGTGGAATTAGCATCAATTATCCGTAAATAGGATAAATTAGTGGTAATTAGCCAAAAATATGAGAAATTATCAATAATTAGAGGTAAGTGGGATAAATTAGCAATAATTGGTGGTAAATAATAAAAAATAGTTTTAGTTAGAGGTAAATTGATTATATTTGTAAAATTAGTAATAATTAACAAGAATTAACAATATTTAACCACAATTATCATCAAATAACCATAACTAACCTTAAATACCCATAATTAGTAATAGAAGGATGATCAAGGGGCATGAGGGAAGCATAGAGCAGAGGGGATGAGGGTGATGATAGAGTAGAAGAATTATGGTGCCCTTGAGTTTAAATCATTTGGAGTATAGGTAGTCATGGGTAAACCTTCTAGTGATGGAAGAGAAAAAACAATATGAGAGATAACAATAACATGCTTAGTGAATTTTTTCTCTTTTTTGGTTCAATCCCTACTAATGAGAAAATATTTTTTTTCTCATATTCATAATTTAAATGCATGATTATGAGTAAAAATTATTTTCTTGTGATGATGGATTTAATCAAAAAAGGGAAATAATCCACTAAGAGTATTATTATTATCTCTCACATATGTTTCCTCTTCGATCACTCAATCTTTTATCCATGAATGTCTCTTTTGTAATAAGAATGTACCTAAGGCCACCGAAATTCATTCCCCCTATAGTCGCCTACATCCCCTTTGTTCTCTGTTTTCCTCAAGGGAAGCATAGAGTAAATGGGATTCAGGTGATGGAAAAGTGAAATAATTACATTTCTCCTACATTCAGAGCATTTTGTGGAGAGATAGTCATGGGTGAACCTATGAGTTTAGGTATGTTTTCCACTACTCTGAATGTTCTTAATGTAAGGGAACATTAATTATTTCAATTAATCATCTCTTTCATCCCATCCACTCTATTATTCCCTCATACCCCTTGTTTAACCATTTATTTCCCTTAATGGTGATTAATGGGGTATTTAAAAAAATTAGTAATAATTTTTTGAATTAGAAAAAAAATAAGGGTAATTATAAAAAATCAGCGATAGTTAGATACAACTAAAAATATTTACTAGTAATATGTATGTTTTTTAATTTATAATTTTTTTTGGATAGTCTCTTACTTATATTATATTAATCATATGAAATAGTTTTATTTTCTATTTTTTATAAAAATATAGAATAAGGATGTAAAAAAATCATTATTGTAAGATCCTGTTTAGATAAATTGTCCTAGTAATCTAAATGGTTCTTGTATAAATCCTATATATATTGAGGATGTTGAAGCTCTTTTATCATTACGATAATCTAAAAAAATAGAATGCATAATTATGCTTATGTATAAGAAATGTGATCTGAGGATATTTGAAACATTTTACAATATTGGGGGATCATATATTATATATTTTTGTTAGAAAAATTATGGTTTTTGGAATCAACATGGTGAATTCAGTTCCAGAGAAGATACTAATAATTTAGTGCTGGATCCATCATGGTTTTAAAATTTAGTATATGAGGTTGTTGGTCTATCTTTTCAAAAAGTAGAAACTTAGAATGATATTTATTTTACTCATGAGTTAGATCCATCTTGATTTTATGAGTGGTTGAAGTCTTATTAGGATTCCTTATATACCACTTCTATGATATAAAAATTTGAAGCAGTTGCAAAATTTATGGCTATAAAATTAGAAAATGGAATTTCAAATTGCGTTTTTTATCTAATATTCTCTACGGTTCAATCACTATTACCTAAAGGAATTGTGTTTCATTCCAATTTATATGAGAGAAAGAGGCGGGTTCATAATTTGAGTCTTAGTTATCAAAATATTCATATATTTTCAACCCATTGTATCTTATATTATAGTGTAAATAAATCATTAGTTAATTTTCCTACATGTGGAAAATCAAGGTACAAATAGGCTCAATAAGGGAAATTTGGATTGGTTCTCATTAAAATTTTGAGGTATTTCCTACTTACACCCAAATTACAATATCATTTATGTGAAGGCACATATCCAATTATTAAACTAGTAACATATGATTGGGTCTTTCTACTAATGATTTCATTTCATTTGGTTCTTACGATAGTTAATATACTTATTTCCCCATCTTTATAACTCCGTATAACTTACCTCCTTGGATGATAATGAATGAGCCATATATCTTCTTGATATTATTAATTCCAAAACATCCAAAATAGAATATTGATTTTTATGAAGTCATTGATTGATGAGTTAAATTTATTATGGAATAATGGTGTCAGTACATATTATGTTGTTGAGAAATTGAGTTTCCTAATGAATGATACATTAATGTGGACAATTAGTGACTTCTCGGAATATGTAATGTTATCTATCTTGAGTAAACATGGTTTAAAATCATGTCTATTCTATATGTGTGAAAGAAAATTGTTAATTCTCATCAATAAGAGAAGACCTCTTTTATAATCATCACCAATTTTTTTTCTATTGATCATCCTTCCCAATGGAATAAAAACCATTTCAGAAAAGGTAAAATTGAAATATATAGACCTCCATCAATGGTCTCATGTATTGATTGAAAATCTAATGTCTCTTCATTACCTCCCATTAACTTTAGACTAACAACAAACCAACAAAAAATAGATAGCTTTGGGAAATATCATAATTGGATAAAATAGAGTTTTTTTGGGTATTTCATATTGTTCTGATTTTTTGTTCTATCAGATATTGGATTTAATTTATATTTAGAATAACTATTTTTATAATATATATTATATTGTTTTGGAAACACTATTAAAGATAATATATAATGTAAAGGAATGATTAGATCTTGACTAAATTTTCAGATGACTAGAACATGGGTTGTTTGAAAATGATAGATCACTTATGTTAATGAATCGAATAGATTCTTATACAGTTTCAAAAGAAAATTTTTTATTATTTTTCCATTGGATTTTAGATTTGAGACTACTATATTGTAATGCTTATAATTTGGATAAATTTTTTTAAAATAGTCACATTACAGGATTAAAAAAATCATGATTTTTATGTTATAATAGAGAGACTTCTAGCTATTATATTTGGAGGTTTTCAGGATTATTCAATTTGGGAAGAACTAATAGAAATAAAATATTTTTTCTGAGACATTTGTGTAGTGGTAGAAGAGTATAATACTCTTAGTAGACTATAAGAATATTTTTTTGAATTTTATGTAAAATGTTATAAAAAATGTCAAATTTCTTTGAATTAATGGAACATTTGATATTGCATTTTTAGCATGAAGAGAAATGTGGAGGTCTGATATAGTTCTAATGAATGTACCCATATAATAGATGCATGTAGAAATTAAAGAAAAGGTACATAAAAAAGAATCAGTTGAAGTTTAATTTAATGATGTTTATTTTTAGGGGAAATTTTTTTATGCTCCCATTTTTTACAATGTAAATATCCTTAAAAAAATAATTGGATAGGCCACATTAAGGGAAATGTTAAGGATGCATGGACTATTCAATTATTATTTTTTAATCATCCTGAGCATGGATTTGTTGAAGTTCATGAATGATGTGCTTCATATGATGAACATTACATGGCTCATACATATATTTTACTCAACTTTGAAGAGATGAAATGATTTCTTACAGTGAATACTACTATCACCTTTTATTTAATTATTTTAAAAATTAAATTAATATTTTTAAATTTTTAGATTATATGATGATCATATCAGGAAACAGTTTCTACAAATTACACAAGTTTTCATAGAAAAACATCACCAACATAATTTTTCCAACTGGTGTCAAAGACTGGTAAAGTAAATTTCAATAGTTTTACATATGTAATAAATTTATTATTTTTTATATTTCTAGTTTTTTTTCAATTTTTATGTTTCAAAACATGTCGATAAAATTGATAATGGATTATGTGTATTGAGTACCCACCAACCAAAATTGTTAAATCTTATATTGCATATGTGGTCAATGGTCTTCGATTTTATACATACGCATAAGGTGAATAAAAAAATGAATTTCGGTGTTTTCATTAGAGGATATCATCATAAAGAATGAAAATTTGATTTTTATGGAATTATATATGAAATAATTAATTTTTTTATCTGAAATAGAATTATGTAATGATGTTCAAATGAAATTGTTTTGATACTAATAGAAGATTTCATGTTTATCTACGCCATGGAATAATAAATATTAAATATAAAATCCCTATTTTTGTAAATTAACTATTTTTATTAGATCATCAAGAACATGAAATTTATTATGAAAAATTTTATGCTACATCAAGATAGTTAATTGATTAGTGGAGGGTTATAAAAATGAAATCTCATGAAAATTAGTTTATGAAAAGTGAATTTGGTTCTGCTAAAATGAAAGGAATTGAAATTTATCGATATATGGGTCCAAATAAATCTTTTAAATGACAATACATGAATATAAATGATGAAACTCCAAGGTTATGGGTCGATGGTGATGATGAAGTTGATGATGTAACAAATGAACATGAAATAAAAAAGAGGATTAAGCTAATACTCATATGGAAATTAAATATAGTGAGTAGGAAGTTAAAGATATTGACAGAATTGTATTTGAGGATGAGGATGAAGATTAATAATTACATAATTGAATATTGGTTATAGTCATAATTAATATATATATATATTACTTATTTTTAATTTTTTGCTGACAACATTATATTTAGGTTTTAGATGGTTAATGATACTTTTTATGAGAAGTTCTATAGAATTGAGGAATCTATACCTCCTGAGGATGAGCCTGATACTCCATCATATGACCCTGAGGTTATAGGAAGTTCACCATCAACTAAGAGGGGTAGTGTTCTTTCAAGATTGATGATTCTTGACCATGTTCCTAAGCTATTTTCATATATTGATTTCGATCAACACATGCATAGGTATGTCCAATTGTATAATTTAGTTAATTTTCATTATCATTATTTTTCATTAATTTATTTATGTACTAAGTGTTTGATTATGTTTTTTGTTTTACCTTTTCTTTTTTCATATAGTCATTGGATATGGGAGTTCTATTCTGTGGAATTATTTTTTCTTGAGCATGGGCGACATGGGATCATGTTCTCTTTTATGTTCGAAAATACATGTTTGATCAATGGATGGTACATAAATAAATAATGGATATTTTAAAATTTATTTAATTATTAAATTAATATTATTAATTATTTGTATAGTTTATGGAATCTCATATATCATGTCATGGGTAGCTCTATATGGGTGTCCTGGGAGTATTGTATGCATGAGGATTGTCATCGGTTGTTTCCCAATATAAGGAAGAGATCCATGAAGAAAACTACAGTCACAGTTTTTTATCCGCCTTGCTGCAACCATCAACCTGATTACACCTCCTCTCATGTTTGGTATAGATTGTGCTCATACAGGATAGAAAACAGTTTTCATGTGAGATCAAAATTAGTTCAGCAGAACCAAAGGAGGTAGGAGGTCATTTATAGAGCTGGTAGTAATATATTCAACACAAATCAATGATATATGGTAAGTACATTTATTTAATAATTAATATAAATTTAAATGTATAATATTTATTTTTTTTATTCATGTTTTTTATTGTGAATCTTGATATTATTGAGTTTTCTGTTTATAAGAGGATTTACATTGATCTTTCCACTTGAGATGTTAATGGTGTTTGATAGCATTAGTTTGTGGTCAGTACAATTTTTTTGTGTTTTAAAATTAACTGAAAATAATATTTTAACTATTTTAATTTCAAATTGAATTTGAAGTAGTTATATGAGGATAAGAATTCTCACACACATGATAAGAGTAAGGATCATTCCACTAGTGGATTAGTGTTTCTTAGTGTAGTATGGATACGGGTGACTCGGTATGACTTTGGAAAAGGATGGTTTTTTGTATAGGTTATCGATTAACATCTAGATGTTATTGTGGTACTGATGTGTGGTCATCATCAAGCTAAGGTGGGAGGCCATGGAGAGTCTTAATCATTATCTTCAGAGTATGAAATGAAGTTATGTGCTAAGTATGAGGTTCTGGAGACCCTACGTATAGAGAAGGATGATTTTTTTACAATTGCATCAATAGTAGGAGGAGCACTGTAGATCATGGAAGAAATAGTGTGAGGAGATAATGGAGTATATGAACACCTAGTGTATGTTATAATGATAGAGTTCCCTCCACCACCTCCTCCAAATTACCCTCCCCTCCTGAGTGATTTATTTATTTTTTTCACACATTCCTTATTATAAACATTTGAATGAAAATATTTTTGGTAATATTGTTATTAATTAAGATATTTATAGTTTAATATATATCATTTTTAAAATTATTCTGATATTTTTTGTTTTATGTACTTCCTCTTCCATCACTTGTAGTTTTAACCATGATTTTCATGCCTCCAAATAGCCTGAACTCAAGGGACCTGAATTTCATTCACTCTTTCATCACCTTCATCCCTTTGCTCCATGCTTCCCTCACTCCACTTAGACATATTTATAATACTAATTGTGGTTATTTATGGTTATTTGTGGTTAAATTTTTTTAATTGTGGTTAATTGTTACTATATTTCAAATTTCTATTATTTCCTACTAACTTCCACTAATTTCTCCTATTTATCACTTCTTTATGCTAATTTCTCCTATTTACTGATAATTACTGCTAATATATCTTAATTTCTCCTATTTACAACTAATTACCAATAAACACCACTAATGACAGCTAATTACTACTAATTACTGCTAATTACAACTATTTACAGCTAATTACCACTATATTCCACTAATTACCAACAATTATTACTAATTACTACTAATTATTACTAATTACATTTAATTGTTACTATTTTAAGCTAATTACTACTAATGGCTGCTAATTGTAACTAATTACCACTAACTGTTACCAATTGCCATTATTTACTTCTAATTACCAATATTTTTTACTAATTACCATTATTTTTTACTAATTATTATTAATTGTTAGTAATTACCACTAATTGTTACTAAATAAAACTAATAACTACTAATTACTTAGAATTACTACTAATTAATGCTAATTACAGCTAATTACCTCGAATTACACATAATTCCTACTAATTACTACTAGTTATCACTAATTATCACTAATTACCTCTAATTACCACTAACTATTGCTAATTTCTACTAATTACCCCTAATTAACACTAATCACTTCTGATTATAGATAATTATAGCTATTTTTTGCTAATTACTACTAGTTTCCACTAATTATCTCTAATTACAACTAATTATAGCTAATTATAGTTAGTCACTAATAATTATAGCTAATTATCGCTACTTGTCGCAAATTACTTCTAATTAGTTCTAAATACTTCTAATTATATCTAATTTCAGCAAATTTCTAATAATTTTTCTAAATTTTCTCTAATTACTCCTAATTTGTATAAATTTTTGCTAATTTTGGCTAATTACTACTAATTTCGTCCAATTTTCACTAATTACCTCTAATTTCTACTAAATTTTTCTAATTCCCCCTAATTACTGCTAATTACTGATAATTTATAATAATTTTCTCTAATTACCGCTAAATTCGGCTAATTACTGCTAACTTTGGCTAATTACCGCTAACTTCTATTAGTTTCCATTAACTTCTACAAATTACCGCTAAATTTCATTAATGTCTCCTAATTACCTCAAATTTTGGCTAATTACAACCAATTACCACTAATTGTTATTAATTATCTTTAATTGTTACTAATTTCCACTAGTTACCACTAATTTCCTCTAATTTATACTAATTTATGCCAATTTTCAACAATTATGGCTAATTTTTGCTAATTACAACTAATTTCTGCTAAGTTCCACTCATTACAACTAATTTCTCTTAATTACCTCTAATTTATGCTAATTTCTTCTAATGTTTTCTAATTAAGGCTTATTGTTACTAATTTTCCATAATTGTTATTAATTACACCTAATTATTACTAATTGTCGTTTCTTTTCACTAATTACCTTTAATTTCCACTAATTACTACTAATTTCCACTAATTTTGACTAGATCTTGTAACTTCTTCTAATTATTACTAATTAACCCTAATAACTGTTATTTACTACTAATTACTGCTAATTTCGGCTAGTTTTTCATAATTACCGCTAATTTCTTCAAATTACAACTAATTTCTACCAATTACCACTAATATCTGCTAATTACAACTTAATTCTTCTAATTACACCTAATTTCTACTACTTATATCTAATTTATACTAATTGCTGTAAATATGTACTCATTATCGATAATTTTTAGAAATTACCGCAAATTTCAACTCATTACCACAATTTCTATTAATTTTTGCTAATATTTACCGATTAACTCTTATTATTGCTAATTGTTTTTATATTTTTTATATTTATAGAAAATTGATAAAAATGTTATTAATTACTACTAATTATTAATATTTGTTAATTATTACCCATTACTAAAAATTATTATTAATTATTACTAAGATCAGTCAATTATTACTAAGAAATTTTAATTAATACTATTTATTTATCAATTATAAATAGTTACTACTATTTACAACTACTTGCTACAAATTGAAACTAATTACTACTAATTAAAACTACTTACTACTAATTAAAAATAAATATTTTTGATTAAAAATAATTACTGGTAGTTAATAATACTAATTTCTAATATTAAATAAAAAAATAATCAAAAATTTAAACAAATACCTCAAAATTGATGCTTTATCAAATATGAAGCTAAAAGTATTCCTTCCAATAAAAATTAATAAAATAAAAGGAAGAAATTAAAAAAGTTAATGGAGAGGAGAGGAGAGGTGAAGATTAGTTATAAAAGGAAAGTGAGGGGGTAAATTAGCTACAGACATATATATATATATATATATATTTGATAGATTAGTTGTGACTGGGCTATTTGTGGTGGGACTCCCATCAAAAATAGTATTATTTGTAATGGGTTCTCTCACAAATATTACCCACCATAAATAACATTATAGGCAATAAAAAAAATATTTGTGATGGAACTAGTCTCAAATAGTCTTTTTTTCAGCACATTATTTGTGATAAGTTATAAATGTCCAACACAAATAACCCAATAGTTGAGTAGTATTTGTGATGGAAGAAAATCATAGTTTTTCATAACAGTTCCCACCATATCACACACTTTCACTAAAAATTTAATTCTGATGGGAAATGTTTCATGTCGCAAATACGTGTTTATTTATAATTATTTGCAATGGGAAACCCTAAGCATTGCAAATTGTCCTTCCAATGGAACTATTTGCGATGGGCGATAGGTCGATTGTAAATAATTGTTTTTATCATAGTGTAGGTACATAATACATGAATTACATAAGTAATATATAAAAATAACCATTATTTAATCCTTCTGAAAGACTCCATGTTTATTCTTTTATTGGTCACCTCATTGTAAGCCATTTTCTGGGGATATACGTATATAGAAAAGGGTGAGCATAAAGCCCAGTAAGGGGTAAACATAGGCAATGGAACATGGATGATGACCATAGATGATACATGAGACATAAAATGACATAATTATCATAAGTACATGATACATAACATGGAAATTTAACTACATCATAAAAATGATACATTCATAAGCATATCACCAAGGTTTATCACCAAGATGTTGTAAATAATAATTATTGAGGTCATTCATCAAGGTATCATAAAATATTTCATCTCTAGAGAATAATTCATTAACCAATTAATTGGATTGATATCATGGTTCACCCTTCATATATCTTAATTCATGTGATCCATGTTGATCATAATAAATTATTTCATCTCTAATCAATAGAGAATAAAGAGTAGTTTTTATATAATATCAGTGCATAAATAAGATCTTAAATATTTTAACATTACATCATTTTTTACCCCAAAAAAATGGAATATGGGTTTTTTAATTGTAAATCCATTAATAAATAAATTATATTTATATATTTGTGAATACCCATGGGCAAGGAAGGGGTTTAGGTGTTCACAATATGAGAATTTCTCATGAAAAAAGACATAAATTCAAGAAATGAATTCAACGTCATGACAGGTATAAAACAGGGATTAAGAAAAGGTTTAAATGATAGAGGTTGAATGTATCCCATTGTAAATAAATTATTTTCATAGTAATTATATTATCAAATGTGTAAGAAAATAAAGTAGTTTAATATTTATAAATCATACACGAAAAGAGTTACTTGAATGTAAATAAGAATAGTAGAATTCCCTTACCTTGAAAAGTTTCTTCCTAAAACATGATTATAGAACCTTATTACTTAAGTACACCTTTTAGGGACTCTTTGGGAGGTAAAATTACCATAACATAATGTATTATGAATTTAGAGTGGAGAGTGACGGGGGAAGGGTGGGTATTTATAGTAAAAAATAATAATTCTTTATTAATTTCTTAATTTTTGTTTTAGACTCCATATAATGAAATTAATCAATACCACAATCCATCCCATGGTTTTTTCCAATGGATTATTCCAAATACATTTTTTTAAATATTTTATTAGTCTGTGAACCAAAATCCTAAAAAAATACCATTACTGATGTGGATGTGATCCATTCTGATAAAGAATTGATTTTAAAACATTAAAATATAATGTTTGTTTTGAAGGATTCAATAAGGGTTTATAAAATTAATCAAATTCCCTAAAACAAATTTTATTAAATAATAAACATTTTTTAGCCCTAGATAGGTGTTAAAGTATTTATTACATACCTTTTGGTCTTTTATGATGTCTTAATACATGGTGTTTATTTATTACGTGTTTAATTTTAACCAAACAATTTGATTGGATCATAAAATTATAAAAGATTAACCATTATCTAATTTTGATGTGCTAATTCTGAAAATAGTATTTAATTCAGAAAAATAATTCTATAAATATAAAAAATTATAATTTTCAATTAAAAATTCCTATTTATTAAAAAAATACAGTTTTTTGCAATGATAATAGTTTTTAACCAAATTAGAAGTTATATTTGACTTCATAAAATTATATTATCATTTTTATTTAACTAAATATTATTTAATAATAATATTTTATTAAAATTATTCTTATTTGATAAATTAATGATTTATTAAAGGAGTTTCTTATGAGAAACTATATATTTTTGAAAAATGAAATTTTGATTTCTTCGTATCAAAATATAATTTTTATCAAACACATTAATTTTTCATTTATAAAGTAATAAAAAAACAGAATAAATATAAACATTATTTTATTAAAAATAAAAATATAAAAAAATTTACCATTATGGTCTACATAAATTATCCCTTATTACACCCCCATATACCAAAAGGGTTAGGTTTGTGATGGTGGTAGATTTATAGGGTGGTTCAGCAAGCATTGACCTAGTGGTTATCTCCACTAACTTGAACTTCTCACATAGTCAATTTTGTTCGAATATCAATTTGTAAAGCTTTGATTGGGTTTGGTCGAGGGCAATCCCTAGGGACTCTACCTCCCTCTAAATTTCTGAAAAATGTGCTTCATGATTTATGACTCTTCTTCTTAAAGCCATCATTTCTTCTTTCTACATCAACTATTAGTTGTCATAACCCTCTATAAACACTAATTAAAATGGTAATATTATTAAAAAATGTTATAAATCCCAATATTCATATGGAGAAATGGTTATATTTTCCAATAGTCATATTGAACAATGGTTTTATTCAACAACAGATAAGAAATGATCTGGTCCTAGTAGTCACTTTTCCCTTTATACTCTATATATACTCCACAATTCATCAAAATTTACTACTTAATCCCTAATGGTTTTTACAATTCCTTTGATGAAACTAATTATATTACTATAATTTATTTTTCTCCCAATAGTTTTCATGTAATTTTTGTTCTTCTCAGGGGAGTTTGATTCTATTGAGTGCACCATTGTGTGGTCGATATTCATTGTTTTTTATTCCCATGTACTATTCTTAGCAATGGAAATTGGTATTATTACAAGACATGTAATATTTATTTTCTATTTTTTTAATTGTATTTATATTTAATTCCATCATTTAATATAACAAGATAGTCATTATGAAAAAATATATTATTTTAATAATCATAAAATAAATTTTTCAGTTGCTACCCTTAATGTGTTTACTCTTGGGATCACTGAATATCTCTATCTCTCCCATGTTGTTTTCAATATCACAAACACTCACCTATGTTTCTAGCTTTTACATTTAAGTGAATTTTATTATTTTTATTGAATTCAAGTTTTGGATTACTTAGAATCTCATTGTTTTTTCAAATCCATGATAAATATTGGATATATATCTCTTCATTATCAATTACTTTGGAGAAAACATAGAAGTTATAAATAAGGATTTATAAGGAAGTAGAGGTATCCACTCTTGAAGGTGTTGATGTATTGATATCAATGGTTTCCTGGTATTGGGAATTAGAATAATGGTTCCATGGAGGTATAATCATAGATCTCCAAAGGTTCTAGTGGATAGAAAGTGGATGAGAACTATCCAATGGGTGGATCCACCATAGTATTAGGATATCTATCTGAAGGTCACCAGTTAGTCAATGGTTGGTATTGTCATGCCGATGGAGTTCATCCAGAAGCTCTCATCTCTAGGTGTCCCATAGGATACCCTGAGGAGGAAACTATATATCTATTATAATAAATAAGGCTCCAGTGAGGATTCATTTAATAATGTTAAAAAGACCATTAAAGAGGTATTATAGGGATTCATTACTCCTGATTAGTTTTAGATCCTTCCCAATCCTATTTAAGGCTATTAAAGGGCTTCTTTGAATCCTTCGAATTATACCTTATCACACTTTATTAAAATTGACATTATATCAAGATATAAATCAATGGTGAGGTTTTGAAATTATTAATTCTCTCAAATATCCAACTACAAAGTTATAAAATCTCTCAAGGCTCTCTATAATCATATCAAATCTCTGATTCTATATTATACTTCAACTATCCAAGAGATTTTTTATTGGCTTGTAATGAGTTTTCCTAAATCAAAACACTATCTTCTCTACCTCCCTTATCTAATTGTTCACACTCTAAAAAAGTGTGGGATAGGTTATTTGGCTACTGAGGAATATTAATAGGATTTATAAAATCCACAATTTAAAGGGATGGTTTTCTTAGTCATTGTTGATAATAAAGGATTTATACCAATGACCTCTCAAGTCAAGGGGTGGAGATATAGGGGTATACATAATGCTACTTTCAAACTCATTATCAATTATATTATTCTTCTCTTTAATGTTTCACTCTAAATTATTTAACATTAGCTCTTATTCTTTCACAAATTTTTTTTGATCATTTCAATATTTAGATTACTTTGATTTTATATTTATAAATTTGAATCAAATTTGTCTACTATTGTGTAAAAAAATTCTATATTTAATATTTTATGGTACTTTAAATTATTAAAATGGAAACTCACCCCTTCAAAAATCTCTAAAAAATAATAATCACAAGATAGACATGCTTCTTATAATAGATAACTATATCTTTTGATATAACACTCCCATTACATTATTTCAATAATGCCTTCTCTTTTTTCCCCTTTTTTTGGGGTGAATTTTAGATTTCTCAAGAATATAGATCCTTTTATAGTGGAAATGACCTAAAGTCGGGGGATATATATTGCTTTCAATTAATAGAGAATTGGTATAATGCGGTAAATGGATTTAGAGGGTTCTTTTTGGGATATAAAGCACTAATATTTAGTTTGGATGTTTCTTGTGGAAAACTATGTAGAGCACTAACTGCTGGAAAAAAACATATCAGGAATAAGATACATTATTTGAATAATTTATAGGGTATATTCCATGAATATCACACATGGCATGAAAATTTTATAGGAAAAAAAAGGATTTACATGATAGGAAAATTTCAACCGGGATTAAATTTAATCTAACATGACACCTTTTTTATATCATTAATTTGTGGGATTTCAAACCATAAAAGGGATTTATGGATTAAATTCATCACATCTAGAAATTTTAAATATGTATCATGACTTATCCTCTATTCATTCAGTGATTAGGATTCCTTCTCCAACCCTATGGTGATTTGGGATGATTCTGGGTGATCTCCCACCTTCCATATCACTTAGTTTAGAATTTGATCCATATGGTGGTTTCACTGCATATCCCAGGTAAGCATTCTTTTTTCTTACTCATTTCCTTTTTTCACAATGGTGGTGTTAGATTCATTTGAGTTTTAGATTCATGATTGATTTGTATTTTCTATTAATCCTTTATAATTTCTTTTAATTCCTTATCTTTATAAGGAAGATATGTGGTTTTTTAACTCTATTTTTGAAGGAATATAGGTTTCCATCATTTTTATAGTAGGTAGATTTATTAATTTTTTGGTAATTATGGATTTTTTTTTTGGGTTCTTATTTAACCCTTTGTGTTGTTAATTGAAATATATTTTATTCTATTGAAAAATAGTTTTTATTAAAGTGATCATTGTTTTGGAATTTTTTTCAAATAACAAGGTACATTAGGAACCCTAGGTGTATCAAGAAAAAGAAATCAGTGGCATTAGTATTTGTGGCACCATCATGGGATGTTTTTTGTTATATTGATAGATTTTGGAAGGAATCGAACCAAATTAGGACTAGTTTATGATTATTTTGTCTCTAATATGTATTCCCATAGTCTAGAGTCCAAATGGTGTGGTTTTTCTTTTATACCTAGTTTATCACATGATGGTTTATTTCATAGATATTTGGTCACATGTTTAATTCACCTATTTTTTTATACCTAGTATATTATTTTATTTGGTGAATATGGTATGAAATTATGGAAAACAAATTAAATATTTACAAATGGTTTTATTTATAAAAAATATTTATATATTGGATATTATTTTAAATATGTAAATTTTTCATTTGTGATATTAGAACATGTATATATTATTTGGTGGTATCATACTGGGCTCTATGCTTACACCATACGTTTTCCATTGGGCAGTTGTAGACCTTGTTTTAGGAAAAGGGAAGTGAATCATGTAGCATTATGGTTTATCTTTTTTCTTGTATCCTTTATAGAAGTATTCTTTGGAGATGGAAATTGGCCACATTGAGACTTTTTGGTCTTTTTTATTCATACTTTTTAGGTATAGCCTCTTTAGATTGGGTTGTATAGATATTTTTGTATATTTTTCTTCCAATTTATACTCTTATTGTTTGTTTGTTTTTGTAATATTCAATATTTTTTATATTATCGTTGTTATACCTCATTATGTGGTAGACTGCCTTTTGTGACTTGACTAGTCGACCTATGTTGGTTCATTACAAATTGGTATTAGAGAGAGGTTATACCTAATGTGTGTTACCACTACCTAGTTTTGGTTTTGTTTCTTGGGAATACATGATTTAGTACCATCATAATTTGGGTAGTAAGTGTGGTAAAGGGGCCCCACTAGCTTACTTCCATTTTTGAACTCGAGTTACCATTGGTGGTTCGAAAATATTTACTAGTTAGAGACTTAGATTTTGAGTTAATTTGAATGAACTATATGGTATTTTTATTTAAATTAACCGATTCCATTTTAAAGTTTCTTCTTTCATTCATAGATTTCGAAATTTCTTTAAATTCTTATCATTTTAAAGCTTTGATATTGATACCTGAAGTTGGCCCTATGATTTTGGGAATCTGTTCATGAATGATTGGTTTTTGTTCTATGATTTTTAGATAATGGATCCTAGAAAATCTCTTCCAATTATGAGAGATGAATATGTGAGAATAGATCTGTAGTTAAATCATTTAGTTGACTAAACTTTGTTAGATGTTTTAATCCTCAATATGCATACTTTAGGTAATGTGGGTGTTAGGAACCCAGGACGTATGGGGGGTCATGGATCTAAAAATACTAAGAAGAATACACCCATCTTCTATGGTGAAAATGTACCCTAAGAATCTGAGGAGAGGCTTGAGTGGACTGGGTGTATCTTCAATTTCTTGAATACACCTGAGTACTCTATGGTGGGTTTTTTCATTTATATGCTTGAAGGATAGAGAAGGATATGGTGAGACTCTATTGTGAAAACTTTTTTGCATGAGGATACTACCTGGACTTATTTCTATAAAGTATTCAATCAATAGTTTTACCTTAATACATTACATGCTATGAAGACCCTTGAGTTTTTAGCTTTGGATAAATTGTACAGTACCATTCTGGAGTATTCCATACTTTTTTCTAAGTTGTTATATCTGGAACAAGATATTTTCACTAATGAGTACCTCAAGGATCGAAGGTTTGAGATGGGACAGAGACTTGACACTCAATCAATGTTTATTCTCATGTTCCTTATAAACATTGTAGAGGTATTTTATAAGGAGGATTTTGTAGAGGGTAATAGAGCTATGAAAATGAGTTTGGGATGAGCTTTAGTTGGTATGGTCATTATCTAGGGTATATCTTCTAGCCAAAAAAGGAAGCAAAAAGATATCCAGTTTTCTTAAAGACTAGTTTCATAGGCTGTGTCTAGATATTAGTAGGTTGTTTTTTATCAGTTTATATAGAATGGTCATACTACGGCTAACAATGTGAAGGCTTTATAGATATGTCATTGTTGTGGAAAATATGTCCATCTGAAACATTTTTTTGATAGTATGTCCCAGGGTAGTAAGGTTAGATCCATATTTACCATGGGCTCACAAGTTCATACCATTTCTTCCAAGTGTTGTGGTTATTATCCTTATGTTAAGGGGGTATTATTTTTTCTAATAAAGATAAGAGAGGATCCGACACTAGTTGTATTAATGTGGTGGAGTATGCACAAGAGTAATTTCAAGTGTTTCTGCCATAGTTAGAGGTATGGTTTTTACTTCATATTTTATGGTGGTAGATTTTTTTGACACACTTGTTACTCATTATGTTAGATCATAAAATCTAGTTGAAATTTTGTTATTTTATTTCAAAATTATTTCATTCTTGATGATCTTTTAATTCCTTTAGAAAAGAGTTCTGAAAAAGGATTCAGGTGTCCCATGTGTTGGGTGATGATAGCTGACTTCAAGGGGGTGTGGGTCTTCTTGGTGCTTGATCTTGACATATTTGACTTGATTACTGGCATGGATTATATGATTAATGTTGAGGCCCAAATATATCTTTATCATCATCGATTTTATTTTTTATCTTCTGATGGATTCACTCATGTCTTTTAAGGTGAGTGGGATTCTAAATCGGGAAGGGAAGGGCATGTTGAAACATATTGTCGGATAATATCATGGCATTTTTTGAGTTTTTTTATGTTTTTTACCCTTTTTGGGTAATCCTCTTTCTATCGTAGTGTGTGAAAACTTCAAGGTCCTTGCAGAATATTTTTTTGGTTCATCACACTAGAGATAGATTGTGTTTACTATTGAATTTCCCCCTTATACGATACCCAATTCTATTCCATCTTATAGAATGACACTTTTTGAGTTAGTGAAACATAAATTATTTCTTGAGGACCTAGAGTATAAGGGATTTATTCATCCTAACAAGTCACAAGGGTCTTTTCCTATCCCATTTTCTATGAAGTTAATTTAGAGCCTCAAATATTTTATTGAGTATCAAAAATTTAATTATGTGACTTTCAAGAACAATTATTCCATTCCCAGGATTGATGATCTATTTTATTAGCTTAAAGGACCTCTTTAGTTTTCAAATATTGACATGTGTTCATCGTACAACCAATTTAGATTCCAAGACTAGGATATACCTAAGACAATGTTTGGGACCTCGTATGGGAATTATGAGTTTTTGGTTATGCCTTTTGAACTAACTAATGTTCATGTGGTGTTTATGTAATTGATGATCTAGATCTTTTATAAGTTATTGAAATATTTTTTTTGGCATTCATGGATGATATTTTAGTTTACTCCATGTCATAGGAGGAGCGTATGGACCATTTAGATGTTATTCTTAGAACATTAAGGGGACATCGTCTGTATGGTAAAATTTATAAATGTGAGTTTTGGATTCATGAATTCAAGTTTTTGTGTCATGTTATATCTGAGAGGTGCATCTCAGTAGATCCTAAAAAGTTATAAGTAGTTATGACATAGGAGGATCCTAGAAATGTTTTGGAGATCCAATTATTATTAGGGTTGGATGATTATTACAGGGTTTTCTTACGGGACTTCTCTAATATTACATCTACGATAACATCTTTCACACATAAGGGTGTAAAGTTTGAGTGGAATGAAAAATGGCATAGATCTTTTGTGGTGTTGAATGTGAGGTTGACTTATGTACTAGTTTTGATTATTCAATAATTGAGTTCTGTTTATGACGTTTTATGTGATACTTCATGGGTTTGGGATGTTCCTTGATATAAAGGAAATAGGTGGTGGCCTATGTCTCTCACAAGCTATGCCCTCATGAGATTAAATACCATAACCATGATCTTGAGTTGGTTGTGGTTATGCATGAACTCAAAAAGTGGAGTCAATACTTATTTGGGGAATTGTATATAGTATATTATGATCATAGTATCTTGTAGTATATTTTCACTCAGATAGATTTAAAATTGTGACAGAGAAACTAGGTGGATAATCTCTAGAATTTTGATGTTGATATTTCTTATACACATGGAAAAGTTTATGTGGTAGTTGATGCATTGAGAAATGAATTGCCAAGAAAATAAGTGAAGGAATTGGTGGAAGAGTGGTCTTTGATTAGTTTGTTTTTTGAGAAGCGCTTGGTAATGAAAGAAGATGGTTGGTATATATGTCTATATTTGATGAGGGTTGACTCATCCTTTGATGAGTGGGTTCATATCGAGTCGGTATTTGACTCTATTTTCCATGGATTTAGTAAAATCCTTTATAATGGGGAGACATTGGGTGAGTGGTCTCTATCTCTTAGTAGAGATTTTTTATTATATAGCTGGTTTGTTATTCTGGTTTCTATAAGGTAGGAGTTTATGTATTGTGGACACTATTCTTGTTGGTTCGTACACCCAGGTACTACAAATATGTATCATTATTTGCGATGTTGGTATTGGTGGACGGGGATAAGGGGGTCAATTTCATATTTTGTATCCCAGTGTCTTACTTTTCAGAGAATTAATACAAAACATTGGAGGCCTGCTCATTTTCTATATCCATTACCCATTCCAATATATAAATGGGTTGATATTTATATGGATTTCATAATTTTTTATCATGGGCATCTAGTGATAAGTATATTGTTTGGGTTATCATTGATCGACTCACAAAATAGGTTCATTTCTTACATATAAACGATACGATGAAGGTGAAATAGATTTGGGAATTCTAAATCTGATAGATTGTGAGACATCATGGGGTCCCCTCTTCAGTTGTTTCTAAAAGTGTCATGAGGTTTACATAAATTTTTTGGAATGGTTTTAAAGAGGTTATGGGTTACCAATTGAAATTCAACATGGCATGTCATCCATAGATGGATGTAAAGATAGATAGAGTTATCTAGGTTCTTGAGGAATGATCTGGGATTGTGATTTTGATTTCAATTATTCTTGGGAAAGTTATTTTCCATGAGTCTAATTTTCCTATAAAAATTGTAATATAGATCGATTGAAATGGTGCTTTTTGAGGCATTGTATGGGTAGTCATGGAGTTCTCTCTTATTATGGGAAGTATTGGTGGAGTATTCCTTGGTTCGGTCGAGTCTTGATTAGGAGATGGTGGAGAGGGTACATTTGATTTGGAAGAGATTGATCATGACACAAAGTCATCATAAATCTTATATAGATTTTTATCTCCAGCCGCTGAAGTTTGAGGTTGGGAATTGGGTCTTTATTAAAGTTTTACCTCACATGGGACGTCTTCGATTAGGTAAGAAAATATGTTGGCACTAAGGTTTGTGTGCCTCCTATAGATCATTGGACAACCTGGAAAGGTGTCTTATCGGTTGGACTAACCATCTCATTTGACTTCCATCCATAATGTGTTTCTTGTTTCCCAATTGAAGAGGTATCGATCGGATCCTTCACATTTGATTGAATTAGAGGATGTTGATATTGATATTGACATTACTGTGGTTGAGAGACTAGTTCAGATTATAGATCTACAAGATAAGGTGTTTCACGGTAAAACAATTCCTTTGGTCCAATATGGTGGAAGAGAGGATGGGATAGTGATAAGACTTGAGAGAGGGGATTGTTGATGAGTCTGTAGTGGCCTTCACTTTTTGTGAGTCCAGGATCTGGAGGAATTTGTGGGGAGATAAATATTTTATGGAGGGGATATTGTAACACCTTATTACCATCCTTTAGGTATGCCTTGTCTTTTGTTTTTGGTTTCTCATTTATTTTGGTCGCATTGACAACTTTTCAGAAATAGAGAGCTGTTTCAGGGGAAAATGACCTAAATTTTGGGGGTGTAGGATTTTTTGAATTACTATAGACTAGGTATAAATGTGTAAAAAGATTTATAGGGTTTCATTCAGGATAGAAATCCCTATGCTTTTATTCAGAGGTTTCCTACAGAAAACTGGGAAGAGCGTTTCCTGCTTGAAAAATTCACATTGTGAATGGGTTACATGAGGTGATTCTATTGTTAGAAATACGTCATAAATCTCATACAGGTTGTGAAAAAATGTATATTCAATGAAATAAATACACTAAATTTAAGTTTTATTCAGGATTAAGCTTAATCCAATGTGACACCTTTTTGGTATATCTTTCATTTGTGGGATTTCACTCTATGAAATGGATTTAATATGTGAATTCCACACATACCACGATTTTAAACATGAATTATGATTGAAAAATTATTCATTTAGGGTCCAGGTTTCCCTATCCAACACTATGGATATTTTTGGTGATTTTTGGTGGTCTCTCTCTTTCTAGATCACTTTGTTCAGTATTTAATTCCTACATTGGATGCGCCACATGTCCTTGGTAATAGGTCTTTCTACTTCTTCATTGCCTTTGGTTACAGCGTCAATGTTGTCTATGTTTATGTTTTAGATTGATAATTGATTTGGGTTTCATAATAATACCTCATGGTTTCTTATTTATTCTTGTCATTCGATGGTTGATCTGTGGTTCTTTTATTTTATTTTTTTAAATGAATATAAGATTCCAACATTCTTATGGTATGTGGATCTAAGAAAAAAAATTTAATTCCATAATTGTTGTTTTTTATTTTTTATAAAATTCATTTTTTCATTTTAATGTATTTTATTTGATTAAAAAGGGTTTTTAATAAATACTTTCATGGTTTTTAAAAAAAATTGAACAAACTTGGCACTTTGGGAACCTTGTGTACAACGGGAAATAGACATCGTTTACCCTAGTGTGTGTGGAACCACTAGGGGTTGCTTTTGTGGTATTGATAGACTATGTCAGAAAAAAATATTGTTTGGAAGAAAATTATTCATAGTTCAATATTATTTTATGTATAGTATGTATTCTCATAAGATAGATACCAAATGGTGTTCTTTTTATTTTATACCTTGTTTATCGCCTAAATGCCATGAAGGCCTTATTTTTTATTGATTTTTTGATAACCCCCTTTTCAAGGGATGAGGGGGAACCCTTACAAGGCTCATAGGATTATATATTACATTGCCTTTAGGATTTGGAGACATTATAGGACTTTTAGGTCTTAAGGAAATTATACAGACTATGACTACTTGAAACCACCCCTCCCCAACATCTTCATCATGATCAGCTCTCCACCTTTGTATAGCTATTCAGGTATTTGTATTATGAAAAGATGAATAGGCCCGATACTGATGGAAATTACATACCCTGTCATTTTTTTAAAAAAAATTTATTTATTAAAATTATTTACAAATTATATATTATTTTAAAGCTATAACTTTTACATTATTGATACTATAACGTGTGTAGATTCTTCGGTGGTATCATATAGGGCTTTGTTGTCAGAAACTAATTTTACCTTTGGGAATTTATAGACCATGATTTGTAAGACTCATTAAAAGGTAATGTCATCGTGTATAATGCTAGGTTCTCTTATCATATGTATCTTTCATAAAGGTATGGTTTGAAGGGGAAAATTTGTCACATTGAGAATTATTTGTCTTATTGATTCGTACTTTTCGAGTTTAGCCTATTTATTTTTAGTTGTATGGATCTGGTTGTATCTCTTTATTTTTATTTTTCATGTTGGTTGTATGTCCTGTTTTGGTTATTTTCAATACTTTTTCCTTTATCTTTTTTATACCTCACTATGTGGCAGACCACCTTGAGTGACTTGACTACTCAAACTGGGTTGGTTTGTTATAGTTAATCCCACCATGCTACATTTGGCTGTTCTTATAACAATGACCTTATCTATCTAAGAAAATCCCTCACGAGGTGATATCCCTGAATATATACCTTTTTCATCTACTATTCCTAATATCATAGATAATACCATTGTTAAGATTCATCTTAATATTATTGAGTTTTCATATATGGGTACAAATCCAAAATTTTGAACAAAATTTTGATAAACATGCTTATTAAGATGTATCAAAAACTAAAATATACATGGTCTAATGTAAATATAATAACTAGTAAATATAATAATATTTATTTTTTAATATTACCTTATCCTTTCTATGATTCTAGATAAAAATGATCTAAATAATACTATTTTTATATCCCTCAAAAAACTAGTTTTCCCATTTCTAAAATTACCAGGAACTATTCTGGTTTTTCTTTCTCAAGAACACTCAGATAGTTTTGAATAACAACCAATGCATTTATCCTATTTTGTTATGATACTATCATTTTATGATTTATATATAACAAAATATCATGCCTAAGTATATATAATATCATGTGAGGTAGATTTCTAAAATAATCTTTGGGATATGTAGTCTATTCGTTTAAAGAATACCATGTGACACTAGAATATATTCAGGTAAATTTTTCCATCATGTATTCTTCAATATCATATCAACTATGTACCATGACCTGGATTAAGAAACACCATTGTCTAAAAAATTATTTAATGTTCCCTAGAACATGGGTTGCTATATAAGTAATTTTTTGGAGAAATTAACCATAGTATAAAATAACATAAGACTAATTATCTATTTTTTATATGTTGTCAAACATGTATATCTTATAAAATTATAGCACCTTCACTAACTAATTATAAACACATAAAAAAAATTCATTCAAAATGACTATAATATTATCATTATATTTTTTCCCCATAAATATATCCTTGAAACATGAATTCTATATTATCTTTCTTTGATGTTTCCAACCATTGAAGACGCATCAAATAGAAATGTTCTATAATTATGCCTCTAATGAATATTGAGTTGACATTTTATTCCAATACATTGATCATTGTAGTTATGAAAATTATAATTCAAATGGTTTTAAACATGATGACTTGGTACACTACTACAATTAAAACCTTTAGCGGCTGCCAAAAGCGGTCGCTAATGGTCTTCAGTAGCTACCTTGCGATCGCTTTTGGCGGTCATTGTTGCTCCATCGATAAAGACCAATAGTGACTGCCATTGGCGGCCACTAAAGGTCCTTTTAACAATATCACATTTCATATGTGTGGGAAACAAGGTGGGTATGTGGGGACAACCGTGACGGACGTGAGGAAGGACAAAAGCTATGGCCACCGGCCATGGTGGATCTACGGCGGCCAGAGGTAGGGGTGGGTGTAATGTTGAGGGTTTAGGTTGGCAGGTGGGGAGGGGTAACAGATGTGTTCAGTGGCGACGGGTAACGGGAGGCGACGGGGGTGGCGACGGGGGTGGTCAAGGGTGGTAGGGGTGGCGGTGGGGGGGGCGACACCGACACTGTTGTGGTTTGAGGAAGACAATGGCTGTGGGGAGGCAGGTTGCAGCAGTGAAAATGAGGAAGACAGCGGCAGGGGCGGGAAAAATCCTGCTAAATTTATTTTAGTATTAGCGACCGCCATTGGCAGTCACTAATATTATCAACAGCGACCGCCTATGGCGGTCGCCCATGTCCATAGGAGTGAAAACCTAATTTTATAGTAGTGGTATAATAAGTCAAGCCTTATTAGTACCACACTTGCTCTCTCCATATATATTTTCTATTGAATACCCACAAATGTCAAGCACCAAAATTTAGAATGAAACTTGGTACATGGAATGCATTTTGAATTCATATGAATTTTTTAATCATATATAGTTGTAATATACTACTATATATGAGATTATTATTCTTATTTAATAATACATCACCCAATATGGTGCATATAAATCAACACTGTGGTTTCAACCTTTATAAGTATTATGTGCCTCTGGAATACTTCTTTCCTATAACATTTATGTAGTTAAATGTTATTGTGTAGACTTGTGTATCTAGAGAAAATATTCTTTTTAGTACTTTCTTACGCCCACAATCTCAAAAATTATACTTTCTCGTAGAAATATAATTGGTACAATTAATACCTTTTCTAACTTGGGATTACTAATTCCTTTAGTAGTAATAAGATCATTAGCTTAGATTCCCCTTTTGTTTTTTATAATGTAAATTTGTTTATTTCGTCACCTTAATGAATTGAACCCATAGAATCACATAAGGCTATGACTTAATGGAATTTCTTCATATCATAAATTATTTGATATCCATTGGTCTATATAGTTTGTATATGGTTTTTTGTTGCAATGATATTCTAAAAACATATCTAGAAGGGAATCATTAAAGACTGCAATATGTATATAAGACACCTCATCGATCTCACCTAATTATTAAGATGTGAAAAATGATATGTGAGTTTAAGAAAACACTCACTCTTCATTAAATTATATATGAATACTTATTTAAGATATACTCTTACACACTAGCATGGATGATCCTACATAATTTATTGAGTTCATTAGTTGCTTCACTAATCATTCCTAAAATTTCTTAAGGATAACTCATAGTGTACAAGAATTTATTTCTAGATTCAGCGTGGAATAGTTCATGCCATCAAGCTCATACAAAATCTGGAATCTTTAAGTCTTGCCATTATATTTAAAAGTTTCTTATTACAAAACATAAGTATTTTATATACCTATGTGTTTTATCTCCAAATATTTTAAACATCATACAAAGTATATACATTATAACTTATAGTTTTATGTGACTCATAATTATATTTCCGCAACTGGGAAGTATTTTTTATGATAAAATTAATCATTTATTATTGATTATGGATATCTATTATTCAAGTTGTTTTGGATAATTAATTATGTTTTTAATTCGATAAAAATATTAATTTCAAATTAAAAATGTATCATTGGTTTTAATAAAACACTAAGATAAATACTTATGTAACACATAACTCAAATAATATTTCAATTAGAATCAATCCATTAGGAAATAAGGGGTTGTGTGTTTCTCATCATTAATATAGGAATCAACATTTTTTAACCAACGGTATAAAACACCTTACTTATAAAGTCATATGTTTCACACTACTAATATATGAATCATCCTTTCTCATTAAATTGGAGAACACACCTTACTTGTTGTAATGTTTATATGTGATTATTACATATAACATAGGAATCACACTTTCCCAGCTACTAGGAGAATATGCCTTACTTCATGGGATCATGTATAAAATAAAAAATTATTAGATTACAAATATTTAAGATAGAAACTAAGATGAATATATTTTCATAAAGTAGATATAACTGATTTACTCTTATTATATTCATTACAGTTTTAATTTTAGAATTACCATTCTATCCATATGAGAATAAAATAGCCTCTTGTTCATTGCACTACCTTCGAATCTATTATTTCTTTGAAATATGTTGTAAATGAACCATTGACCTAGATTTGGTTATCGGTTTTTTAACCTTTCATTTTTAATCATGTTCACCATAAGGGTTATGTGACCAAGTACCCTATAAAAATTATTTAACTTATGATGCTTAGTAAAATTATTCATGAGATATTCATCTATAATTTTCATCTCTTAATACTAGTTTAATAAAGATAAACTAAAATATAAGGATGATAGTATGAGATTAATGGATAATTTCTTATCTATATTTCTTATCTATATCAAAGCTCAATATTGTTAACTGATTAATTTACATTAATATATTTAATAAAAAAATCAATAGTTAAGTACCAATATTCCAATTTATAATAGTATAGTGTAGTGATTGTCATATTTATGTAAATCCTCTATTTTTACTATAGAGGATATGAGATGTCATGTTATAGTTATCCAAATCTTTATGTTTCATAATATGTTCTTAGGAAAAAAATAGTTATCCAAACTCAATATAAATTGGGATCATCTCTATATCCCTCTTGTAGTTATCCATTTCCCCTTCACTTACTCTTTCATGTGGATTAATTAGTATACGTAATTACAAAACATAGAATAAATTTTTATACATTAGTTCATAGTATAAAACATACATACCACCCTTGGAAATATATATTAGTGATGACACACTCTTTCCTAAAACATCGCATTGTCATGATGATTTTTCTTTTCATATTCTATAAAAATTTAAAGCAAATTTTAGTTTTCATCTTGATTACCAAAATATGTGACCTAATAAATTTTATTTATTTGTCTTTCGATAATTTTTTGAAACATGATATCCTTAACCATTGGTTTCATAATATCTATTCATTATGATATTCTAGTTTCAGGAATCTATATTACCCTTCTAAAAACACACATCATGACCCAAAAATCTATTTGAAGGTATATATGTTGGCATAACTTTCCAAAATTATTAACTCATAGATTCTTGTTCTATTTGGTGGACTCCTCGATCCTAAAATCTTAGACTTATATTTTCTAATCACTTGCCTATAAGTTTCACTTATTCTGGTAGAGTTGGTCAACCCTTAATGAAAATAAGGTTAAGTTAACTGAAAACTAAATATAGAAATTTCTAGATAATTGAAAGAACCCCTATAGAGGTTGGTCAAAAACTTTGAATTATCATTTTATTTCATCCCATGTAGTGAAAGGTTTTTATAACTAAGTATTTTATTTTATTGATTTTAAATTTTAAGTTTCATTTAACTGTTTTATCTTATTACATACTCGTTAATATTATATGGATTTTACTTAAGTGATTAACCATGTTTTGATAAAATTTAATCATGATCCATTTTATTTTAATTCCATATTTTATAATTTTTAATTAATTTATTTAATGATAAATCATCCATAAATAATTAATCATGAAACTAATAGAAAAATAAGAATTAATTTTTCATGATCATGAGAATTTATAATTGATGGTTTATCTAGTGGATGTTATACTAACCCTTTATCCTAGTGTAATAACTCTCAAAACCACATCTAGTTCAAATTGCATCTTTTCACCCATCCTTATATGTATCTCTTTGGTTAGCTTCACCTTAGCTCTAAAACTCGAATTTCCTTCACTCCCTTGGGATCTCCATCCTTTATATATTCTTTTACTCACACAAAATCCATCATTTTAATGAAATAATATTTATTGAAAACCCCATGTAGTAATAAAGAAATTAAAATAAACCCAATTTATATATGTTATTCATGCTTATGATCATCCACACATGAAATTAATACCAAAATATAAACTAGTTGAATTTATTTCAATACATTCTTTATTATTAAGATAATATTCATGTATTGATAAAATAATTTTCCCACTAATTTAATTAATTTGATTTCTATTTATTTTCCATCATAATAGTCTTAGAGATAACCATTTATCATTATTTTAAACAAATTAAATAAATTAATTTTATTTAAAATTAATTATGTTTATGGAATTTACTATGAGGAAACATAGTGTATACCCATCAAAACTATGTATCACCCTATAAGATATGTATTTTGGATTCACACTATATATATAGAATATGTAATGTTCTATATTATATGATGTGTAGTGTATCAAGTTGAGTTATTGCTCAACATATTTAAGATACAAAAATACATGTGAAAATACATAACATTTACTCATATAAATGGGAGTGATAATTAAATGTCTTATACAACATCCACTCGGCATGTTTTTCTGAATTAATTAAATATGGAAATTAATTAGTCATTTAATATTATTTAAACTAAGTGACACATTGTGTCCACTAAAACACACTATGTAGATTGACCTTGAAATTTCTAGATGGGGGTTAATTAATTAAATGATCATAATTACCTAGTGTAATCCACTCTTCAAGGAGTTATATATACCTAGTATAAGAAATCAGGGAATATAATTATGGCCAAAAAATGGATTAGAGCTTTCATAATTTTATTGTGTCATATTAGTGATTGAAGTGCATTCCAAGACTCCTAAAAATAACTCTATTCATCATCCAAACTTGACTATAATCTATTCCAAAAATGAAATGGTTACCCTACAATTTTTTTAAAAAAATACTAAGATTGGATATCAAGATTTCAAGTGAATTTTTCATGAGGCTATGGATAATACAGAATAAACACATGATTATTTTCAGGTGTTCTTAAACATAATACCTATATTCTAATCTTAAACATACAGAAAGGAATAATTTACTTCCATATATGGATTTTCCCTTAGAAAAAATAGAGTTTGTGAATCTCTGAAACAATCCTCATGTGGAGTTTTACATGCTTCACTTTAAAAGTAATCTTGAAATTTCAATAAGGCTTAATGATAAAATTGTCTTTAAAGAGGAAATAATCATTGAAAATTGTAAGATTAAATGTATAAAACAAGGTGATATAAATATTACTTTTTTTCTTCATCTTTAAAAAATAAGAAAATATTCAAATACCATTTTTTAAATGAATAATTAATGTGAAATTATCACTAGTAAAAATGAAAGGAGAACATTATTCATTATTACCTGGAGATTTTAAAGAGTGTTTCTCAAGTTAACCTTTCTAAATTTAGTAGTGTTATTCTCATGTTCTTTGGCCATTTGTATAATTTGATACATACTAAGATTCTAGATATCATGTATGTTAAGTATACCACATTTTCATTAAACTTAGGAAGTGATCCTAGAACTAATGAATTCATGAAACATTTCTTTCTGGTGTACTAAGATAACATAAAACATGATCTCATGAAAATAATTCAATTTTCTTTATGAATTATATTCTTTTGAGGGGAATGGACTCTCAATTTTGTTTCATATTACTTATGTATTATTTTGATAACTCACTTACTTATTTCAATCCGGTTTCATTAGATAATTCTATTTAAAATATTATTAGTATGATCATTACCCCAAATCTGTCTATTATCACCAATAAGGTTGTATCTCACAATTCATATGGTTTTATTTAAGGAATAATGATACAAGACAACCTCCATACTACCTATGAGTGAAGAAACCTTTTAAGTAATATAATTATAAATGGGATAATTTCTTTGAAGTGGTGTTTTAGGAAGTCCATTGACATAATAAATTGGGATTTTATGATTGAATCCCTATACAGGTTTGGTTTCTATGATTTTTTCAATGATAATATTCTATCTTCCTTCAAATTGGTCAAAGTATCTACTATAGTGAATGGAACTCTAGAAAGATACTTAACCTTATACTTTGTAATAATATATGTAGCTTCCCTATATTACACTTTTTTCTCCATTATTTTAGATTATTTAAGCATATACATTTCTGACATGGTTGAAAGGGGAAATCATAAGAAAATTCAAGTTGGGAGAGGGGTAATGGGTATATCTCACTTATTTCATGTTGATGACCTGATTCTTATTCATAATGGAGGGTAGAAATATAGATTTAATAGAATATTTCCTTAATCAATATGGTTGAATTTATAACCACAACATAAGTTGGAATAATTCCTATATAGTTTTCAGCTTGAACCAAAGCTGCCATGGGTGGTTAAACATCAAAAGAAGGATGAACTTTAAGTAGGGTTCTATCCCATTTACTTATTTGGGTATTTCCCAAATATAGGGAAGGCCAAATTATTATCACATCAACAAACCCTCTAATATAATTAAAAATAATAACAAATACCTGTAATAGGAAATCACTCTCCCCTACTTGAAGTATATCTCTCATCAAATGCAATACTAACCACAAATTATTCTACTCGTTCATCATGTAAAAATAGCATATTAAATTGATCTAAATCATAGAAAAATTATTTAGTAATATCATATGGATTATAAATATTTATTATAGGAATGATGTAAAATTCAATTGGAATACATGATATAAATCTTTGGAAGATAGATGCATGGGAAGCAAAAACAGTTACCTTTTTAATGAAGCTCTACAAGATTAGTTTTTATGATGGATTCTAACTTAAAAAACATACAAAAAAACGTTTTTTTAAAGGCATAGATCTACCAAAAGTCCAGATTCTAAGAAGATAAACTACCTAATATTCTATATTTGTAATTGTATAAATATTTCTTACATAACTGTGATACAAAATAATAGATGCCATGTCTCACTCAACTCTAAAAAGAAATTCTAGAAAGATACCTATTAAGAATATCCCTTGAATGATGGATTTTATTGTAAAACCCCAAGTTTTTATAGACCTATTTTTTGAATGAATTTAAATTTTTATTTATATCTTGCAATACACTAAGTCAAATATTTCCTTTACACGCAACACCGACTTGGCGAACGATGCACGCAACACTGAGTTTCTACGAAATATATATTTTTATTGTTATAATTTCAATGAGATAATTATAAAATTTATGTTAAACATAGTTATATGAATATTGGTATTTTCTATATTTTTTATAAAATCATACATATTGATAATGAAAGATATGCTTTTTTGTGGAGTCCTTCTATGTTTAAAAACATCATTTTCTCAACTAAACTACTACTAAAAATGAAATTAATTTTAGAAAAATTTAGAAATTTAATTTGATAAAATAAAATTAATTTTTTAACTCAGAACATAAAAATTATCCAAGGGTGAATATTTGGTATTTTTCTGAGAAACTTATTTTTTTATGAATAGTGAAAATACTGTTTTTTAGTTTAAACTGCCTTTTTGTCTAATTAATTAATATTTTTAAATGATATTATTTATATGTTTTAAGGTCACATTAGATAAATATTTCATATATTAATACAAGTTAATAAATTATAATCAATTTAATTTTTAAATGAATGTAAAATCTTAACAAACATTTGAATTTTTATCTACTTTAAAACCTTATTATTTTGTCTGGTCTACAGGATTATCACTAATCTTAATTTTTTTTCTCCTGTGAATTGAATTTCAAAAAACCGATATACACAATTGTATAAAATATAATATTCAGATTCTAATAATAACATGTTATTTTTTCCAAAATGATTAATAAAAGTGATTAAAATTAATCAGAGCAGTTGAGGGAAAATTAAGCTTAATTGGGGACTAAACCTTAAAATTAAGGGCCCAAATAAACTATAAAATCTTCTAAAAAACCCCATTTTATTTCCATATTTATGCCATAAAACTTAAATTATTTATTGTTTTTGGTTTTTTATAGATTTTATTAGGTAATAACATGTGCACACCTAACTTGTTTCTACAAATTCCAAATGAGTCCTTTTCCTTCTCTATAAAAGGCCACCACCTCTACCCATTCATCACACCTCTAAAACCTTTTATGTTCTTCCAAGATCATAAAAATTTTCCTCCTAAAAATACATAATTCAAACTTTAATCATCCCTTTATGCATAAATCTTCTCAAGGAAGCCTTTTTCACAAACCAAAAGGTGTTACCCGGTGAAGAGGTAATGTCTTCTCTCAAACTCCTTTCCTTTATTACCCTTATTCACCCCCTCCACTCTATTTATTTCATTAATGTGCGAAAAAACAGTATCCTACATATAATAGGATGTTTTTATGAAAATTTTCTGATCTAAACTTACACACACTTCCATCTAATGTATGTTGAACTAAATGTTTCTGTGTACGGAAAACTACTTCCTCACGAAACGATGATTATACATTATTCCATTACCACTAATCATGGTGGACATAATGATGTAAACCCTATTAATATATGTAATATATTACATTTAATAAGTATTTAATATTCTTTATTCCTTTTAAAACATACATATCTTTACATTCCATTTGGTTTTAATATGATAATCTCGTTTGAGAAAGTGTGGAGTACTACCCCCTCAAAGCGATGTGATTCGTTCACACACAACTTGGAATGTATTAAAGATGGTTTCAATGAACTTATATGATATATGTGATATATTAATTCAAATTTAATAAATATATATATATATATAAACATATATATATGTGTGTGTGTGTGTGTGTGTCTGTGTGTGTGTAATTTACATACTTTCTTTCAATATGACAATAAAGACGAAAATTTCATTCATGCATAGGTATGGCTTACCGTCTCCATGAATGGTGTATTCCATTTCAAAATATAATATTATAGAGATTATTATAATTCAAATATAATGGATATAAATTATAAATATATCATTATATATATTCTGGAATCATTATATAAGTACGATATAAAAAATTAAGACACATGCAAAAAACAAAGAGAATTTTACCCGAAGTGAAACATTAACATAGGATTGTTAACAAGAGGGTAATATAAATTAATAATAAAACCATATATGGTATTATGTATAATAATATTCTTATATAAAATATTTATAATAAAATTATATTTATTATACAGGATTCTTGTAAGAGTACATGTAGAGTCAATATATAAAGTTAGGGGAATTTCATCTCACTTTTAATTTCCATGAGATAAATTTTATGTTAATCACACTTTCCTATTGTGCTATGTATTTAATGAACATGATTTTATTATATTTATATTTTAATTAATTTATGGGTATTCACATATCCATTATATGATCCTTATTTCATAGAATTTAACTTTCAAAAGTTACCAAGTCGGTAGAATAGTTTTGTCTCAATTTTCCTTCTTTGAAACGCATGTCTTATTATGCCCCTAAACTCTTTTTTAAGGTGTATATACTTCCATTTTACATGTTATATAATGAATATCATTATTTTATTCCCCATAATTTCCTTTTCTTACATGGATATTTTGATCACATGTTACCGAGTTATAAGAGTTTATTGAGACAATCTCATCACTTTCGGATATTTTTTATGTTTATGATTCCTTTAATGAAATATTATGATCCATATCTCAATAATATTCATGAGTTTCCTTCTCCTCTATTTATTTAATATATAATAATTTTTTAGTACCATTTTTACACTCGTTGGTACTTAATATAATTTTTTTATGTAAAATTTGGTCATCTCTTTCATCGGTCAAAAATCTATTGTATTAAAAAACCAATTTTTCAAAAATGATTTCAAAAGATACATCATGATAATTTTCAAGGAAATTTTATTTTTTAAAAAATTATTATTTTTTTAAAGATTCGTGTATAATTATTCAAATCTATTTTCAAATAAAAAGGTTTCCAAAAGATCTTTTGTAATAAAAAGGATTTTTCAAATATGATTGTATATTTTCCTAAAGAAATGTTTCTAAAAGATATTTTAAAATTATTTCCCTTCAAGGATAATATCCATTGGTGATACTCATTCCTTTATGGGGAAAATTATTCAATGTTTCCATTCATATTCCTTCTCTGAATGGATTTTTTTTATGAAATGGTGTTATGAAAACCATTTCTCTTTCACAGGTTATATGCTTTTGAAACCCACTTCACTTAACAGGTTCTATTTGTGATTAAATTATTATGAAACTTGTAGCTTTATATAGGTTATGATATGCTTACATGTTTATGATACCCATTTCATTACATAGTTTATGAAATGTTTATTTGTTATCTTATAGTACATGTATGTATGATTTCATTATGTGAAGGTCGGTACCTATATATCCCTCCAATGCATTGGGTAATGTTTTATATCTCATGAGATAAACTAAGAATTTCATGGGATTGAACCATGACTACTATGATGGCCATGGTAGTGAACCATGAAAACTATGATGGTATGAGGAGTGAACTCATGCTACTATGATGGTATGGGAAGTGAACCCATACTACTAAGATGGTCTTTTCATAGATTTCTTGGCTACTATGGAAATAATTATATGCTTATGTGTTTTTCAAAATTTTAGGTCTTGCTCCTATGTTATTCTTTCATGGATTATGCACTTTACTTATTTTTTATTTATGTCTTATAAACTTTCAATACTTATTCCACAATTCTTGTTTATCTTCTTTGATATGTAGGGCATAATTTTCTATTTTTATGATCTCATTCTCATACCCTTATTCTCATGTTTATGCTTAAATATTTCCCTTCTTTACCCTTACTGAGCATTTTAGCTCACCCATTTTTATGTTTCATTACAAATGTTGTGAAGATATGTATTATTATTGAGGTATCTAATAAGGGTGATAGTCAAAAATAACCTAGTGGTAGATAATGTAGCTAATATATGTATCAGTGTTTATGTATTCCATGTTTCCAAACGCACTAGACTAGTATGGTATTCTTGTGTCTATTTGTGTAATTTTTTCTATTTTCTAAAAAAATTATGTAATGTTAGTGTTTGAAAAGAACGGTCGCTATAGTTGATATCATGGGAAATTTTTAGTTATCCTTTGGAAACTATAATTATAAAACCTTGACGATAACCCTAAGGACATGTTTATGGATAAGTATAGGGTTGAGTCAAAGTATAGGAACATTTCCTAGAATTTTGGTGAAGGATGTAGTGAGTGGTTTCCAAGAAATACATCCCTGTCTAGATGCTACAAGTGGATGTGTCTCTGGAATAGATATAACCAGGGGTAATAACTCTGACAAGATGTTTCGGGCTTGACTCGGGGTAATATGGTAAATGACAATGGGCCTTGCTGCACAACTAGTTTAATACTCCTAGGGGATATGCTTTGGGAATTCACAAAATCATCACGAATCATTATGAATGGTTTAAATATAAGTTGGAAATTAATAACCTAGGATAAACCTAAGTTGTCATAGATTAAGGAAGGTGTCATAAGTTGAAAATCCTAAAAGTTATTTTTCATATTTGATTCTGGATCAACCCACTCTTTCATATCTAAAGAATTTTATGAGGGTTTTAATATTCCTCCAAAATAATTAGAGGTGGAATTAGTAGTTAAAACCACTAATGGTGTGATAATTTCATATTATGTATATGATTCCTCTTTAGTTTATGTTTGTGAGAATGTGATTCCTGTAAATATTTTCATTCTTACTTTGGTTGGATTTGATGTCATTCTAGGCAGGGATTATATTTATCTACATAAATCCCACATTAAATGACAGGGAATGGAAATTACATTTGATATTTCAAACCCTTATATGGTTATCCATCAATGTAATAATAATTCTAAATTTCCTGTGGATATTACATCTAGTGTATGGATCTTAATTCTCATTCAAAAAGGGTTTTTTATCTCTAATGATTGGGGAGAAGATTGACTTCAATGATATTCCTTTTGTTCGGGATTTTATAGATGTCTTTCCAGAAAAGTTCCCTAATCTTCCACCAAAACATGAAGTTGAGTTCTCGATAGAACATATACCTAGTTCCACACCAATTTCAAAGACTCTTTATAGAGTGGACTCAATTGGGTTGTAGGAATTGGAGAATTAACTCCAAGAAAACCTTGATAGGGGGTTCATTCATCCAAGTGTGTAGCCTTGGGGTGCACTAGTTCTTTTTATGAAAAAGAATGATGGGTAAATGCGAAAGTATATTGATTATCGGGAGTTGAAAAAGATCACAATCCAGAACAAGTATCATCTTCCCCATATTGAGGACTTATTTGATCAACTTCATGGGGCTCAATACTTTTAAAAGATGGAAATTTGTTCTAGATATCATCAATTTAGGATCAATAAGGAGGATATACCCAAGACAGCATTCCATAAAAAGTATGGTCACTATGAATATATAGTGATTCTTTTTTTTTCTTACTAATTCCCCTATTATCTTCTTGGATTTAATGAAAAATGTTTTTAAATATTACCTTAATAATCTTACATTTGTCTTTATAGATGATATTCTTATCTATTCCAAGAGAAAGGAATAGATTTAATATCACTTGATAATTGTACTGAAGACTCTAAGAAATGATAATTTATTTGAAAAATTTACAATGTGTGACTTTTGGCTGTAATAGGTTTCATTTTTGGGTCAAATGATCTCAAGATATGGTATAACAGTAGATCCATCAAAGATGGAGGCTATTGAAATCTATCCTAGACCAACCAGAGTGACTGAGATCCATATATTTCTTGGTTTAGATGGATATTATCGATATTTTGTGGATAATTGCTCATGAATATCTAATCCTCTAACCAAGTTAACTCAGAAGGGTGTTAATTTCATCTCGATAGATGAATGTGAGGAGAATTTCAAGGAACTAAAAAGAAGGTTGGTCAGTGCACCTGTGATTACTTTTCCCTATAGTGTAAAAGGGTTTTTAATTTATAGTGATATATTCAAGAATGGATTGGGATGTTTTATTATGAAAATTAACATGGTTATAGCATTTACATCAAAACATTTGAATATTCATGAGAAATATTACCCAATTCATGATTTGAAGTTAGCAGCTATAATTTTTTCATTAAAGATATAGAGGCATTATCTTTATAGGGAAAAGTGTGATATATATATACCAATCATAAAGTTATGAAATATATATTCAAATAAAAGGATTTGAACATAGACTAGAGAATATGGTTAGATTTGATAAAGTAATATGATTGATCAATACATTACCACCTTAGGAAAGCTAACAAGGTGGTCGATGCTTTGGGTCGAAAAGATCATGCTAACTTATCTATGATGAGGATCACAAAAGATCCAATATTTCTATATTTGAAATTGATGGATCTTTAAATACTGAAGGAAGGGGAAAATATTATCTTTCACAAATTATTGTTCAACCCTCAATTCAAGTGAAGATTTAGGAGTTGTAGAAGGAAGATAAATAGCTACAAAATAAGGTTATAAATGTTCCTGAGTTTAACCTTGATAAAGATGGAATGAAAAGGTTTATGAACCATGTATGTGTTCCTTCAATTTTAGTTTTGAAGAAGGAGATATTAGAAGAATCTCATAGTTATTCATTCTATATTCATCCAGGAACTATAAAGATGTATGGGGACTTAAAATAATACTTCTGGTGGGATGGAATGAAGAGAGATATCATAGAGTTTGTATCTCAGTGTTTAGTATGCTTGAATGTTAAGGCTGAAAGAGAAAAGTATAAAGTTATGTTGCATCCACTACCCATACCAAAATGAAAATGGGGGAACATCACTGTGGATTTTTTCATTGGACTACCCAAAACCTCTAAAGGGTTTAATTCTATATGGGTGGTAGTTGATCTCATTACTAGGTCAGCACACTTTATCTCCATCATAGAAGATTTATCCCTTGATCATCTTAATAGAATATACATTAAGATAGTGGTAAGGATGCATGGATTACCACATTCAATTTTATCAGATCAGGATCCAAGGTTTGCCTAAAAGTTGTGGTGAAGTCTTTAGAAATTACTTGACACGGAATTGAGTTTCAGCACTGCTTATCATCCTCAAACAGATGGCCAATCTGAAAGAACAATTCCAACCCTAGAGGATATATTCAGATCTTATTCTCTATATTTAAAATGTGGTTGGTATCAACACCTTCCTATAGTTGATTTTTCTTACAAGAATATCGTTCACTCAATCATTCATATGGCATCGTATTAATACCTTTATGATAAGAAATGTAGAGCTCCAATGTGTTGGGATGATGTTAGATAAATAATTATATTAAGACCTAAGATCACTGAAGAAATGGTCAAGAAGGTTAGAACCATTCAGCAGTATATAAAGGCTACTCAAATTCAGTATAAATCTTATGCTAATAACCATCAGCATAATATGGAATTTTAAGTTGGTGATAAAGTGTTTCTATGAATCTCACCTTGGAAGAAACTTATGATATTCGGTAAGAATGGGAAATTAAGCCTGAGGTATATCAGCCCCTTTAAAATTATTTATCATATCGAGAAAGTAGCCTATATCTTGTAAATTTCTCTAAATCTCTCTCAAGTCCTTGATGTGTTCGATGTACCATTCCTGTGGAAGTAATTACCTGGCCCTTCACTTGTACTGATAGTTCATACTGTTGGAGCAGGATCTTTCTTACGAGGAACAGCCTACTGAAATTCTGGACTGATCAGAAAAGGTTATATAAAACAATACCATTCACCTATTCGAATCTTTTTGGAAAAATCCTCAGGTATAGGAAGCTACACGGGAACTTGAGTATATGATGAAGTAGAAGTATCCTCATTTTTTTAATAGAGTGATGAATTTAGAGGGTAAAATTCCAGTTAAGGGGGTAGAATGTAACACCCCAAGTTTTAATAGACCAATTTTTTCAAATATAGTTAAATTAATATTTATATCTTTCAATACAGTAATTCAAATAATCCTTTTACATGAAACACTGAATTAGAATATGTAACACTGACTTGGCGTATGTTACACGCAACACTGACATGGCGTAGATTCATGCAACATTGAGTTTCTATGAAGCATCTCTTATTATTTTTATAATTTAAAGGAGATAATTATAACCTATAATTTAAACATAGTCATAATATTATTATTATTTTCTATGGTTTTTTATAAAAATAAAACATATTGATAATGAAAGATGTGATTTTTGGTAAAGTTCTTTCATGTTTAAAAACATTGTTTTGTTGAATGTACCGCTTATAAAAATGAAAGTAATTTTAGACCATTTAGAAATATAATATTATAAAATAAGCTTTATTTTTTAATTCATAATGTTGAAATTATCCTAGAGTGAATTTTTTGGATTTTTTAGAGAAACTTCATTTTTTGATGAATAGTGAAAAATACTGCTTTTCAGTTAAAAAGTACCTTTTTCTAATTAATTATTAATGATAAATGGTATTATAAATATGGTTTAAGATCACTAAAGATACATATTACATTTATTAATATAGTTTAATTCATTATAATCAATTTCACTTTGAAACTGAATATAAAATCTTAATAAACTTTTGAAATTTTTCCTACTTTAAAACCACGTTATTTCGTCCCATTTATGGGATTAGCACTAATCTTAATTTTTATACTCCATTTAATTGAATTTCAAAAATATGACATAAACCATTTTATTCAGTATAATATTTAGATTCAAATAATACCATGTTGATTTTTGACCAAAATGATTAGTAAAAGTGATTAAACATAATCATAGTAGTCAAGGCCAAATTAAGCATAATAAGGGACCAAACCTTAAAATTAAGGGCCCATATGAACTATAAACATGTCCAACACCACATTTTATATCCATAGTTCGGAAATACACCTACCATTTCTTATTTTTGTTGATTTTCTATGACTTATTTTATGTAATAACATGTTCAAACCTAACTTGTTTCTAGAAATTCCAAATGAGTCATTTTCCTTCCCTATAAAAGGACACCACCACTAGACATTAATCATGCATATAAAACCTTTTAATTTAGTAAAATATATTCCAAATTATCCTATAAAAATCTTACCTTCTATTGAATCCTTCATTTAGGCATAAATCTTCTCAAGGAAGCCTTTTGGCACAAACCAAAAGGAGTTACTCGGTGAAGTGGTAACATCTTTTCTCAAGATCCTTTATTTATTTGCCTTATTCACCCCCTACACTATATTTATTACATTATTGTGTGAAAAAAGTAGTATCCTACATATATTAGGATTTTTTATACAGAGTTTCTTACCTACACTTACAGACACCTATATCTAATTGATATTGAACATATTGTTTCTCTGTAAGAAGAACTACTGACTCAAAAAATTAGGATTGTTCATTTCTATTTTACTATCAGTCATATTGGTCATTAGGATGGAAAATATATTTATATAGGTAATATTTTATATTTAATATGTATTTAATCTTCTTTAGGCCTTTTACAACACACATCTCTTTAATTTCCATTTGATGTTAATAAGATAATCTTATTTGAAGAAGTGTGGACTACTACCCCCTTCAATGTGATGTGATTCATTCACACACCACTTGGAATGCATTAAGGATGATTTTAATTAAATTATATGATATATATGATATATTAATACTAATTTTATAATTATATGTGTATATATATATATATATATATTTCATTTACGTACTTTCTTTCAATACGACAATAAAGACGGAAACAATGTTCATGCGTATGTACGGCTTACCGTCTCCATGAATGATTTATTCCATTTCATAATCCAATATTCTATAGAATATTATAATACACATATATTTGATATAAAATATATTTATATCATTATATACATTCTATAATCATGATATAATTATAAGGACCAATGATATAACAAATAAATACACAAGTGAAAAAACAAAGGGAATTTTACCTGAAGTGAGTATTTAACATAGGATTGTTAACAAGAAGGTAATATAATGTAATAATAAAACCATATATTTTATTATGTATAATAATAGGATTATATAAAATATTTATGATAAAATTATATTTATTATACATGAATCTTTTACGAGTACAGATAGAGTCAAGACACAAGGTAAGGGGAATTTCATCTCACTTTTAATTTTCATGAGATACATGTTATGTTCACCACACTTTCCTTTTGTATGGTGTATATAATTAAAATTATTTTATTATATTTATAGTTTAATTAAATTTATTTTTATTCACATATCTATTATATTATCCTTATTTCATGGGGTTTAACTTTTAAAATTTACCAAATTGGTAAAACACTTTTGTCTCAATTTGCCTTCATTGAGACTCATGTTTTGTTATGCACCTAAACTCTTATTTGAGGTGTATATACTTATATTTTACATGTTATTTCATTAATCTTTTTATTTTCATGATATCTTAAGATTAATTTAATTTCCTTTTCCTACATGTATATTATGATCTCACGTTACAAGTTATAAGAGTTTATTCAGACAATATCATTTCTTTCCAAGATGGTTTTTGTTTGTGCTTCCTTTAATGAAATCTTATGATCCATATCTCAAGAATATTTATGAGTTTCCTTATTAATTGATTATTAAAAATACCCTCATGTGTTAGTACCATTTATACACTCATTGGTACTTAAGATAATGTTTTTACATAAAATATTACCATCTCTCTCTTCAATCGAAAATCTATTGTATTCAAAAAACATGTTTTCAAAAATGTTTTAAAAATGATTTCAAAAGATCCTTGAAGATCATTTTCATGGAAAAATTGTTTTTTAAAAAAATTATATTTTTCAAAGCTTCATGTATATGTTTTCAAACCTATTTTCAAATAAAAAAGTTTTAAAATTGTCTTATGTAATAAAAATAATTTTTCAAAGAAGAAAAGATATTTTCCTCAAGAAATATTTTTAAAAGATCCTTCAAAATTATTTTGCATATATGATAACATTCATTGGTGATAATAATGACTTTAAGGGGAAATTATTCAATTTATTTATCCATATTATTTCCCTAAATAGATTTTTTTATGGTATGATTTTATGAAACTCGTTTCTCTTTCACGGGTTATATGATTTTGAAACCCGTTTCTTTTCACAGGTTAGGTTTATGATGAAATGATTATGAAACCTGTATATTTCCATAGGTTGTGATGTTTTTATTTATTTATGATATCCATTTCATTTCATGGGTTATGATATGTTTATTTATGAACTTGTTGAACATGTATGTATGATTTCATTATGTGACGTGTGGGACCTATATCTCTCTCAAATGCATTGTGTAATGTTTTATATATCATGAGATAAAATAATATGATCTTTGGAGTGAACTTTGACTACTATGATGTCCATGGGAGTGAAAGATGACTACAAAGATTGTATTAGGAGTGAACCCATGCAACTATGATGGTATGGCAAGTGAACCCATACTAATAATATGGTCTTGGAAGAGATGCTTTGGCTACTATGGAAATTATTATATGCTTATGTGTTTTCCACAATTTCATGCCTTACTCCTATGATATTATTTCATGGATTATGTCCTTCACATTATTTTTATTCATGTCTTATGAACTTTTATGATTTATACCATGATTCATGTATATGATCTTTGATATGCATGGTATGATCTTCTATATTCATGATCACATTCTCATACCCTTATGCATATGTTTATGCTTACATGTCTCCCTTTTTTCCCTTATTCAACATTTGAGCTCACCCCTTTTTATGTTTCCTTCCCCAGGTTGTGAATATATGTACTTTGTTTGAGGTTTCTAAGAAGGGTTCTAGAAAAGAAGAACCTAGTGGTAGATAATGTAGCTAACATATGTATTAGTATTTATGTATTCCTTGTTTCTATATACACTAGAATATTATGGTCTTCTGACGTCCTTTTGTGTAATATTTTTTGTTTTCAAAAAAAATTGTAATGTTAATGTTTGAAAAGCACAATTCACTATATTTATGGGGTGATACTATATATTTATTTGTTTATTGTAGATAAAATGGGATCCTTATTATATTATTAATCTTATTCTCTCAAAAATTTGATCTATTACTACTCTTTCATTCCCATTGAGGACACATAAATCTAGGAGTCTGTGAGGATTAGAAGCTGTGAATGTAACATATTTTATAAATTCTATATGAGAAGGCCCAAAAATATGGCCACCTTCAAAAAAATTGTAAACTATGGATGGATTTCTCTCATTATACACCCATCTAGAGGGAGATCTACAATATCCTCTCCATGGATTTCTATCTCAAACATACTAGTTGTATACATTCATCCATGTGCACTATATACAGGGATGGACCAAACTCCATTGAACATATTTTTCTTCAATTTTTTCATTGTTAAAACCATATGGAATGTTGTTAATATTATATTTTAACTTGAAAGATTTGTCATTTCTAGACTCATCTCTTTTTTATCACAATATAGATCATGGTAAGCCTCATCGTAGATGAATAGACTCCATTGAACTTCTATTGAAAAAATATTTCACCTAATATGGTGGAACAGAACTCCAACGGGAATGGAAACAATTTTATTAAATTGAACACAACTATGAGGAATATTCACTTTTTTATTTGGGTTCTAGTGATCATGAACACTAGCTTGGATGGAAACAAAATTATGGAATTAGCTATTTTTAGTAGGTTGGTTATTAAAGGGAATTATAAAATTTATAATAGATACAAACCAATTTTCTATAAATCTACTATTACAAGTTATATGAAGATTAATGTGGATATTAGTTAAAGGAAAACCCAGGTCCTTCTGGTTGTGGTGGTATCTTTGAAAAATAAAAATGATGGGTTCTCTCATGATTTTCTAAAGACTGTGGAAATATCATCACTTATGAAGCTAATATTGAGGGAGTGATATTGGGGATCCATATGGTGATATTCAATAAATAGAGTAAGCTTTGGCTTGTTTTATACTCCTACTTTATTATGTATGCTATGAAGTTGAGGGTATCTTCAACCTCATAGAGGCTCAGAGTGGCTTTGGAGGATTATCATGAAAGATTCCATAAGATTAAATTTTTATTTCACATATCTATAAACAAGGTAATAAAGTCACTAAATCATTATCCATCTTTGGAGTTCTGATATGGGGATGCATGTAATACTACTCCATTCCAGAGTAAACTAAGGATATATTATTTTTTTACATATTTAAAACTCTATATTTCTTCTTTTAATAATATTGTTTTATTCCCTAGAGTTTCACTCTAGGGAGGTCTACTATTAATTTAGGCAAGTATAGATGGTATGGATTGTACATTGCATTAATAGTTCTGTATTACATGAGGTTTACAAAGGGATGTATGCCATGTAATGGCTTCTACAATTTATTCCTTAGGACTCGGCCTATTTTTCAACCATTGAAATAGTTTGGTCCAATGTGTGTACTCTAGTTACTTTTCAGGTAACTTCCATGTTGCATGACCACTAGTCCCATGTGTCTTGTAATAAATACATGATGCTCCCTTAATAACAGGGATTATAATAAAAATATGAATTCACATAGACTATAAGACATATACACCAACTACACACAATGTAGTATATTAAGAATTTTACATGGTCGGACCAGTCAATAGATGATCTATTTAAAGAATTTAATATGTTATTTAATGACGAATATGTCATGTATCCCATGATATATCCGATTGTAGTGAACCAAGACACACAACATATACATTTTAGTTACATTCCATGTAACTGTGTTAACTAAAATGAATATTTGGCACCTATAGATGGAATCTCTTAACATTCTTCACCTATTCGTAGCCTATTTATATCATATAAAACTAAAAAGTCACATAATACTAACATTTCTATTAGAGAACAGATAAACAGATAATTAAAAACTAATAAAAATGAATATAATCGATCAATGATCAATAAATAATTGTAAATTGGTGTCAGAATGCTTTGATAGTTCTTGAAGGTTTTTGTGGGAAGTACAAGTGATTGGGGTCATTCCCAACATTTGAAATTCATTTTTTTTTTGTATTTATCATCATCACTAGATGAATAGAAACCACATAATCCCCGATAATGGATAATCACACATAATTTATAATTATTTTACATTAATTAACAATTACATAATGTGGGAGTTATTTCATCATTTTTTAATTAGATGAGATCATCACATTGTACGGTCATTGTTTTAGAGGATTAAATGGTAGAATCTATGTAGCAGTGATCCCCATGTGTAACATGAACAACAAAAATTCACCAAAAAATCCTCCGGTGCTAGAATAAAATATTCTAATTCTTGCATCACTCTTCATTGATCTCACAAGAATCACATCATGGTAGAAAGGATTCTTCTTATTCTCTCTAGATTAAAGATAATGGAAGAGGATAATTTCACTCTTTTCGTGAGAGTATTCAATAGTAAGCACTATCTATGGCCTAAGAGGATTATCTATAAAAAAAATGTTAACAACAACCATTATCATTTAGAATGGTATAATCAGTTTTTCATAGAGTCAAGATCAGAGAATAAATAATACAAATAGGCCCTTATTATTCTCTAAATTGCGAATAAAACAAGTGTCAAAATATTATTATTATTATTATTATTTCTTGAAATTTTCTAAACTCATGGAAAAATAAATATAATTTCCTGAATAAATAAATAAATATTTACTAAAATGATATTTAAAGTATCATTTTATATCCCAACTGTTAACCCAACCCACCTATCTACCTTAGTATTTATCAAACCAAATATAATGACTATTTAATTTAAAAAATAAATATCAGTTCTTTATTCATTAATAGATAAATAAATATAATATTCACTAAAATAGAGAATATATATTTATTAAATATTAAAAAGTCATATATTTTCTTGAATAATTTGTGGCTATATATTTTTGATCATCCAAATATTAATATTTATTAAACCACATATAAGAAAAATATTTATTTAACATGATAAATTCTTATAGAATTTAGCTGAGGTTCTAGACACACGTCACATGTCACCCTCTAGGATTCTTTCTCATTGACATTATGAAAAACTATCTAAATTCAACAGTTATCATCTAGAAACATTCTTAGTCACCCATAGATAAAGGTGTTAATGTATAAAGAATATATAGCCTCTTTTTTTTAAAGGTTGGGGCCGAAGCCTCATTTTTTTATTATTAAACCAAAGCAAAGACCTCTTTAAACTGGGTAAAGGGAAACCCATTACATATCCCGAAGGCCTAGTGGGCTTGTAGCCCATTACATAGCCCGTAGGCCCAAATTTATGGCCCAATAGCCATTCTGTGAATAGTAACCCGTCTGCTACAGTACCTGCACAGTACCGCCGCCACTATAGTGACCGGCCACCGCTATAGTACCCACCGATCAACAGTGCCTCTGCTGCTACAGTACCACTATAGTACTGTTACAGTACCTGCGCCCAATGGGTTTTGAACCCCCATTTTACATTGCACGTAAGCCCAAATTTAGGGCCCAATAGCCATTCTGTGAATAGTAACACGTATGCTACAGTACACATGTAGTACCGCCGCCGTTACAGTGCCCTGTCGCCACTAGAGTACCCGCCAATCAACAGTGCCTCTGCTTTTATAGTACCGCTACATTACTGCTACTGTACCTGTGCCCAATGGGTTTTGAACCCTTATTTTACATGTAGGATTATGGGGTGCTTACCACTAAGCCAAACCCCAACTACATATAGCCTCTTATGAATTGTCATTGTGTAATATAATCCCTTTGTATCTATACTTCATTCAAGAAGGATTCATCGCATGTTTCATCAACCAATATGCTTAAATTATCTTTCATTAACATTAAACAAATGAACAAATTGATATCACACCATATATATATATTTATCATATTTTTCTACTTTAAAAAAATTAAAAGAGATATATACTTCAATTATATAGAAGGTAAAGATACTTTCTTTACTTATTCATTAATTTCATATCACTAATGATGCACTGAACGTATCCTTCCTCATCGTGAGAATTTGTTTTCATAGTTTTCATCAATACTTGAGAATATGATACCCATGATACGAAATCATAAATTGGTCGATGTAGAGAGCAAGAGGACTCATAAAGTGGTTGCAACGACCTAAAGATTTATGAATAAAATCAAAATTCTTTTAATTTCTCATGGATATAGAAAAAACAAGCACTATTTTTTCGTTTAAATTACCCTTATGTAATGTTACCATTGATATTATATTTTTTGAATAGTGATCACACAACTGATATAAATATAAGGTTTTAAAAAAATACTATCAACACAGACAAAGGAGAGGATGGCCTCATCTAGAAGACTCGAGCCATATGAAGCTCATTTTTCAGAGCTTGGGAAGTAGGTAGCATCACTGGGATTCACTCTTGACCAAGACCAAGCTTAGCTTCAACATATTAAGCTTTAACGTAATTTTTTATGGGAGAAGTTCAAGTTAATAGATATTACCACTCTGGCGATGTTATCCGATCCACCCCAAGAGTCTCTCACCATTGTACACCTTACCCTTAGGTATTATGTGGGTGTTACAAGGGGTCGTGTAATAATAAATTAGTTACTTATTATGTATATCTCTTTTTATAAATAAAAGACTTATTCCATCAATTTCATTGTGAGAATAGTCTTTCTTACAAGAATAATAAATTTGATAAATAGAGTTTTTGAATAAAAATGGTAATTTTGATCAATATATACATTATTATATTAAACTATAGTTTTATAAAAACAATTCTAAAAAATGATGATTATATCAGTTCATTATATGTAAATGATTAGGTAATCACTTTGATAAGAGTTATATTTTTTATATGTTAAAAGAGAAAGTGTATTTTTAAATAGTTTATTTTAAGTAATTAATGAATCTTTGAAATAATAAATATTTTAATAAAATATTATTATAAAATTACTTTTATGAATAATAAATGTGTATATAATTTTTATGAAGTCAAATGTAATTATTATTAAGGTTTGAAAACTGTTTTTATCAAGACCCGTGAATTTTCAAAAAATATCATTTTTCATTTTAAAAATGTAAATTAACATATTTATAAAATTATTTTGATAAAATAAATATTATTTTTGGAATTTGGATATCTAAATTATCCAATAGTGAATTTTTCATATTTTTTTGAGACAGTAAAAGTTTTGGTAAAAATTAAATACCGTATAAATGAAATATGTGTTTTATTACATCATAATGACCCCAAAATGATGTAATAAATACTATAATGGGTATTCTCATCCCAATATATTTTTTATCATTAAAATAAATTGATTTTATATTTGTTTTACTTTTTTTATAAATTCATAGTGAATCCTTCAAAATGTATAATATATTTTATGATTTTAAAATGATTTCCTTTACAGTGTGACTCACCACCACATAAGCAATCCTAATATTTTAATATTTCAGACATTGGAATTATAAAAGAATATTTTCCAATCCTCATTGGAAAATACCATGGGAAATTACCATGGTATATTTTTTTGTTTTTAGTATTTAATTATATAGGTTCTGAAAACTGTGTTTGTAAAATATTAAAGAATTCCCCTCTCATTTCCTATAAAAACCCACCCAAGATCTCACTTATCATCACTAAAAATACATGTATCGCATCCCTACTAATCCTTCCCATCTCTATAATACTCCCAAGGCACCCCAATATCTCATGAAGCCTCTCTCAAGACTCTCCCAAGCCTTTGGAATGACACATCCATGTAAGGGATTCCTTCCTTTCTCATTATTTTCCAATATTATTTATGTTGCTATAATATTTTATTTTCAATTAAAAATGTTAGGGTATGATTTCTCACCTCCACCATACTTAAATATTTATTTTTTAATGATTATATACCCCTTTATCTCTTAGTAATTCCGTTTGTGTACACATGTTACCATGCTGAAATTTTGTAAGGGATTTGTCTCTTCTTATTTCATTTCAAAAATTTATTCTATATTATGCAACTAAATTCCATTTCATATGTTGGGATATTATTTTACATGATTTCCTTAATTTATATTTCACTTATAAATTATTATTACCCCTTTCTCTATCATCAACCAAAATTATGAATCTCTATATAATGATGTTATGCTGCTGAAATTGCACCACGATATTCCAACCCAAAATCATCATGTAATGAATACCATACCCATTTCTATATCAAGGGTATTCACCTTTATGAACATATACTTATTGAATGGCACATACATGTATATATTCCACATTATTTTGTTGTATAAAAAATGATGATATTGAATGAATCCATGTTATATGATCTATGTAGAACACATAAGCATGAGATTGAATTGAATATTAAGGGTGTGCCCTGATAGCACTCCAATGCATTGGGTAACGTTTAGTATCACAATAAATCTTGTTAGGAAAGGGGTTTACCTGATTCGTTTTAGGAAATTTTCCACCATGTTTTGATAGGGGTTTACCTAATTCCTTTATGTTAATTATTCATTGTTTTAAGTTGTTGCCACATTTCCTTGTTATGATAACCATGTTATATCATGACTTTTTGTTCATGTTTCTCTTATAGTCCATTGATATGTCTATTTTCTAACATATATTGTATTTCTCATGTTATTCCTTTTTTACTTCCTTACTAGACTTTATAGATCACCCTTTTCTTATTTATGTCCTCAGGTTATCCCATTCAATGCTAAGTACAAGGGAATGTTATGGTCATGTAAAAGAAGTTTTCAATAATGATGTTGTATTTTATGTCTTAAGTTGTCATGTAATGTTCCTAAGCCCCAAATAAACTATACTTCTCGATATTTGAGGTTTTATTAAGTTATATTTTATATAATAACACATTTTTAAATGTGTAATAAAGAGCAGGGCTGTTATAGTTGGTTTTAGAGGAAAGGTTTGGTTATTTTTGGGATTTGGGTTATAAAACTCTAGTGAAAGGCTTAGATATGAGACTGAGTATAAGTAAATAATCCCTATATTTTTGTGATTATATATTAAGGGTTTTATCAGGTAAATACATCCCTGTCTAGAAATGAACAAGTAGAGGTGGATCTAGAATAGATTTATCTAGTGGTAAAACCTGAAAACAACGCATTGGGTTGTACTCAAACAGGAAAAAGTGCATGACAATGGTTCTTTATGCACTATGTGTTCGACAATCTTGGGGGATATGTTTTGATAAATTCATAATATTATTATGAATGATTATTAAGGGAGAAAAATATTCTCATTAGAATATACATTTGGAAATATATCATGGATAACATAGATTGAAGCCTAGAAATTCATAAGATGAGGAGATAAATGTAATTTTTAAGTTATAAAATTTTGTCATTGGATTCCCCTTTATGTGTTTAATAGTCTAAAATACTTAACCCTCATTTTACTTTTATTTTATAAAATGTTCAGTAATAGGAGGACTCGAGCTATCAACTGATGCGAAGATAAATGTGATGATTGTTCTAGTGAGATGCCCAATCTGATGGGGGCAGGAATCGTAGACTTTGTCATGATACTCTCTTAGTTAACTAAAGTTTTGAATAGAACCATGGATCAAAAGTAACATCCAACCCCCCCCCCATGAAAGGACAAGTCTCAATCAAGAACTTCATGAGACAAAGGTCTCCTACTTTCAAAAGATCATATGATCCCTCAATCGTGGAACAATGGATCAATTCCACTAAGAAGATCTTTTCCATCCTTAAATTTTTAAAAAAGAAAGTTTATTCATGTATCTTGTCATATGGTGGGTGAATATGATCAATGGTGTACATTAATAAAAAAATATAAAGCTAAAGGAAGATATTGAGGTGTTGGGGTAGACGGATTTCTAGAAAATGTTTTTAGATAAAATGTTTACCACTTATTTAGTGTGCTAAAACCTAGGCTACGGAAATCCCTTGTGATCCGCGACTTTCAAATCTATGAGGAGATTGTCTGATGTTCCCTCAAAGTGGAGATATAGATTATCAAATCTCATGGGTATTGTTGGGATAATAAGAGGAATTTGGGATTTAATTTTTGCAGTCCTATTGACAAAATAAATAGCGAAAAAAAATTACATCATCTCACTTGCCAAATATGCGGTAAGAATCAACCTAGAAATTGCATGAAGGGGACTAGGAAAAGCTTTAAGTGCAGAAGATAATGGAACTAGGCTAACGATTGCTGACAGGAGAAACCCACTATTGTGGCAGAGAAAAGGAATGCTTTGTTCAACCCTCAACACATTGCTCATTGCTACAACTATAAATAACTATGGCACTTTGCGAACCAACTCCCTAAGCCAAGGGTAATTAGAAGCAACCAAAAACCTCCAAGGAAGCAATGGTGAGATTTTTCCATTACTACCACCAAAGAAAATCCCAACAACGAAGTGGTGATAAGTAAACTATTTATTCATTCAAGAATAGGGAATGGACTTTTTTATTCATGTTCTACACATTCATTTATATTTGTAATGTTTAGTAGAATAATCCAAACACCACCAAAAATCATGAAAGTAGAGATGTCGGTGAGAATGGAAAATGGGAAAATTATTGAATCCAATGAATGTAACTCCTCCCATATCACAATTTGTGGATTTAACTTTCCATAGAACCTCATCATGCTCCCTCTAGTGTAATTTTATGTAATTCTTGGAAAGGATTGGCATTCTCTATATAGAGCCAACATAAATTGTCGTGAAAGGGAAATCACTCTCCAGATGGTGAATCAACCCTTGATTTTGTACAAGTGCGAGGAGGAAGATGAATCTTATTTAGAACCATCATCTCAAGCATGGATATTACATCCCTATGATAACACATATATTTCTCAGATTATTGAGTCTATGGAAGGAACCATCCTCGAAGGCATGCTTATTATAAGGGAATTCACAAATGTGTTTCTCGAGGAATTACCTGGTCTTCCTCCTAGAAGAGATGTTCAATTCTTGATTGATCTTATACCTGGGGAATTTCCAATATTCAAAACTCCATATAGAATGGATATTGTGTATCTTGAGGAGCTAAATAAACAACTACAAGAAAATCTGGATAAAGGGTGTATACGCCCAAGTGCTTCACCATGGGGTACACAATTCCTCTGTCAAGAAGAAGGAAGTTTCAATGCACGTTTGCATTAATTATCGTGAGATCAACAAAATCATGATAAAAAACATGTATCCTTTTCCAAGAATTAATGATTTGTTTGATCAGCTATGTGGATCACAATACTTATCCAAGGGGGATTTGTGGTCTGGATATTACCAAGTAATGGTGAAGAAAGAGGATATTCCCATGACTTATTTTCATATAAGGTACGGGCACTATGAATTCATAGTAATTCCTTCTAGAATCACTAATACGCTAGAAATCTTCATGGACATGATGAATAGAGTCTTTAGATATTACCTAGACAAATATTTGGTATCCTTTATTGATGATATTCTAATATACTCTTAAACCAAGGAGGAGCATGAGGAGTATCTATGGACTGTGCAAGAGACCTTGAGAAAAGAGAAGCTCTATGAAAAGTACAAAAAGTGTGAGTTATGATTGAATTAAGCCTCATTATTTGGGAATATCTTCATAAAGAAAGGGATATATATGGAACTTTCCAAAAAAAGAAATTAGGGGATGGTCGAGGCTAACATCTGTGATAGATATCCGTAGCTTCCTTGGGTTAGCTAGATATTATCACCGATTTGTGAGAAATTTCTCATGATTGCCAAACCCTCTTACCAAGATAACTCATAAGGGTGTCACGTTTTCTAGGAATGATTAATGTGAAGAAATATTTATGAAGTTGAAGAAGATTCTTATCACTTCCCTTATGCTCACCCTACCCACAAGTGGGGAGCTTTTATAAATCTTTAGTGATTCTTCAACGAAGGACCTGGGCTTTGTGTTGATGTATAATGATAAATTCATCACATATGCCTCATGTTAATGGAAAATTCAAGAGAAAAAACTATCCCACACATGATTTGGAGTTGGTAGCTATGATCATTCCATTGAAAATATAGCAATATTATCTCCTTGAGGAAAATTGTGAAATATACACGGATCAAAAAAGTCAAAAATATATAATCACACAAAAAGAGATGATCATGCACCAATGAATATGGTTATATCTCATAAAGGATTATGACTTCTCAATCCATTACCACCCTAGGAAAGTGAACAAAGTGGAATATGCTCTAAGTAGAAAGGACCTAGCAATTCTATCACTGGTGAGAATGGAAAAGGATCCAATCATCTTAGATTTGATGAAGATGGATATGGGAATCATAAAGAATGGAATATCATCAATCCTTTTAGAAATGGTTGCTCAACCAAATCTTTTGGAAAGGTTATAGGATGCTCAAAAAGATGCTATATAAATTCCAAAAAATTGGAAACTATTAGAAAATGGAAATCCTTATATTTCAATGTTAATGAATAAGTAATTATGAGATTTCTGTCAAGAATATGTGTTATACCAAATATGGAGTTAAATAATGAACTCTTGGATGATTCACATAGTTCAAATTTTTTCATACACCTAGGAAACACAAAGATGTATCAGGATTTCTCAGAGCATTATTGGTGGGATAACATGAAAAAGGAGATCTCCAAATATATTTCAAAGTGCCCGATATGTTATTAAGTGATGGGTAGGAGGAAGATGTATAAAAGGATGATGAAACCATTACCCATACCAACATGGAAATGAGAGAACATAACCATGGACTTTGTCACTCTACTTCTGAAGACATATAAAGGAAACAATGCTATCTGAGTTATTTTGGATCATCTTACAAAGACAGCACACATCATTACAATTGGAGATGATTTCTCATTGGATCAACTGGGACAGATATACATCAGATAAGTGGTAAGGCTACATGGTGTACCACTATTGATTATATCCGATCGAGATCCAAGATTCACCTCTATGTTCTAAAAGAGTCTCCAACATTATCTGAATACTGAGTTGAAATTCAGTACGAATTGTCAACCTCAAACTAATGGAAAATCTGATAATACTATCCAAAAAAACATGAGGATATGTTGAGATAATGCTCAATGGACTTCAAATGATAATGGGATAACCATCTTCCTGTGGTTGAGTTCTCTTACAAAAAAGTTTCCACCATAGCATCCAAATAGATCTTTATGAAGCCCTTTGTGGGAAGAGGTGAAGAACACTGACATGTTGGGATAAATTTGGGGAGCAAAAACTTCTTGGTCTAGAAATGGTCTATGAAATGATGGATATGGTTAAGACCATCGAGAAACACATCAAAGATGCATAGATTCGACAAAAGAGATATTCTAACAACTGTCAACGAGACATAGAGTTTTATGTTGGAGATATGGTTTTCCTCCGCATATCTCCATGGAATAGAGTGATGAGATTTGAGAATAATGGAAATCATAGTACAAGGTACAACATCCCTTTTGATATCCTATATCGCATCAAAGTAGTGGCATATCAATTAGCACTCCCACTAAACTTATCTCAATTACATGATGTATTACAAGTATCACTTTTGAGAAAGTAAATACCTGATCCATCACATGTACATAATCCAGAGGTGGTACCATTGTAGAATGGCCAATATTATGAATAGAATATTATGAATATCTTAGATTGTAGAGAAAAATTTTAATAAATAAGACAATTACCCTTGTTTAAGTGTTGTGGAGAAACCAAATGTTTGAAGAAGCAACATGGGAACCAGAGGAAGTGATGAGGCAGAGTTACCGTCATCAATTTTAGTGTGGGAAAAGAAAATTTTGACTGTGATATTTCTTAAGGGGGTATTTTTTAACAACCCAAACATTTATGAAAAAAGAATATCTTTATTTTAATGTCTTATGGATATATAAAACACATACACACTTTTTATTATTATTATTTTTGGTTTATATTACCATTAATTATTCATACCATTGATAATATAGTTATTGACCATTGATAAAATAGCTGATATAAATATAAGGTTTAAAAAAATACATTCAACACAGAAAAAAGAGAGGATGGCCTCATCTAGTAGACTCGGGGCCAGGAAAAGCTCATTTTTATGAGCTTGGAAAGGAGGTAGCATCACTAGGCTTTGCTCTTGACCAAGCCCTAGCTGAGCGTCAACATGTTAATCTTGAATGAAATCAACTATGATATAATTTCAAGTTAATAGAGATTATCACTCGGACAATGTTATCCATACCGCCCCAAGATTCTGTCACCATCGCACACCTTACCTTTAGGTTTTTTTGGGTGTTATAAGGGGTTATTTAATAAATAATTAGTTACTTATTGTGAAATCACTTTTTATAAATAAATGTCTAATTCCATCAATTTCTTTATGAGAATAGTCTTTTTTAAAAGAAAGATAAATTTGATAAATTGAGTTTTGGGGTAAAAATGATAACTTTTAGAAATATATACATTATTATATTAAAATAAGGTTTTATAAAAACAATTCTTATAAATGGTGACTATATCAATTCTTTATCTGTAAATGATTAGGTAATCAGTTTAATAAGAGTTTTATTTTTTATATGATAAAAGAGAAAGCTTAATTTAAAAAGTTATTTAAAGGAATTTTTAAATTTTTGAATTAATTAATATTTTAATGAAATATTATTATCAAATTTATTTTATGAATAATAAATGAGTATATAATTTTTATGAAGTCAAATGTAATTTTTTAAGGTTTTAAAACTATTTTTGTCATGACCAATGAATTTTCAATAAATATCGTTTCTCATTTTAAAAGTGAAAATTCATATATTTAGAAAATTATTTAGATAAAAAAAATACTATTTTTGGAATCATGATGTGGAAATTATCCAACGGTGAAATTTTTATATTTTTCTGACACAGTTGAATTTTTGGGTAAAAATTAAATACCGAATAAATAAAATATGTTTTTTATGACATCATAATGACCCCAAAATGATGAAATAAATGAAATAATTGGTATTATCGGCCAAATATATGCTTTAACATTAAAATAAATAGATTTTATATTTGTTTTACTTATTTTATAAATCTTTAGTGAATCCTCAAAAATGTATAATATATTTTATGATTTTAAAATGATTTCCTTGAGAGTGTGACTCACCTCCACATAAGAAAGCCTAATATTTTAATATTTTCAGCCATTGGGCTTATAAAATAATTTTATCCACTCCTATTTGTAAAAACCCATGGTAAAAAGCATGGGTAGGTTTGTGGTTATGAGTATTTAATTATATCAGTCCCAAAACCTAAGTTTCTGAAATATTAGAGAATTCCCCTCTCATTTCCTATATAAATTCACCCAATAACCCACTTATATTCACTAAAAATACATGTATCACGTCCCTAATATTTTCTAACCTCTCTATAATCCTCCCAAGGAACCCCAAGATCCCAAGAATCCTCTCTCAATCCTCTCCCGATCATTTGGGATCACACATCCAAATAAAGGATTCCTTCATTTCCCATTTTTTTCAAAGTTTCTTTATGTTTTGATACCATTTTATTTTCTATTAAAACGTTTTAATATTATTTATCACCTCCCTCATACTTCCCTCCTTATGTTTGAATGATAATATACCCCTCTCTCTCGCATTAATTCATTCCTTCTACACCTATTACCATGCCAAAATTCCATAAGAGATTTCTCTCATCTTGTTTATAGTCAATCATTTCTTATATATTATACATCTAAATTCCATTTCATATGTTTGGATATTATGTTTCATGATTCTATTACTTCATAATTCATTTTTAAATGATGAGATACCCCTTTCTCTTTCATTAACCGAATTTATGAATCTCTATGTAATGTTGTTATGCTACTGAAATTGCACTATGATTTTCCAAGCCAAAATCATGGTGTAGTGGATACTATTCCCATATCACTATCAAGGGAATTAACCATTATGCACATATACTTATTTAATGGTACCTACATGTATTTATTAAAAATTATTTTATATTGGAAAAAATGATTCTATTGAATGGATCCATATTATATGATCTATGTTGGACACTTAAGCATGAGATTGAAATGAATTTAAAGGGTGTGCCCTGATAGAGCTCCAATGCATTGGGTAATGTTTAGTATCATGATATGTGATGTTGGGATATGTTTTTAGCTAATTCCTTTTAGTACATTTCTTCACCATATTGGGACTGGGGTTTACTTGATTCCTTTATGTTAATGATGCAATGTTTTATGTTATTGCCACTTTTCCATGTAATGATAATCATGTTATATCATGCCTTTATGTTCATGTTTCTCTTATTCTCCATTGATAGGTCAACATCCAAAAATAAATTTTATTCTTCTTTTTATTTATTTTTTACTCCCTTATTGGGCATTATATCTCACCCTCTTCTTATATATGTCCTTAGGTTATCCCATGCAATGCTAAGTACGAGGGAATGTTGTGGTCATTTAAAATAAGTTTTCAATAAAGATGCTTTATTTTATGTCTTAAGTTGTCATGTAATGTTCCTAATCCCCAAATACACTAGACTAATTGGTCTTATGGGTTGTATTAAGTGAAAGTTTAGGTAATAAGTCATGTTTAAATTTGTAATAAAGAGCACAGTTTTTATAGTGGCAGTGTTGTAGGATATAGTGAGTGGTTGTTTATGGCTTTATCCTATGAGTTTCACTTGATAGTGCAATGGGGAAATATTATCTTTCATACTTATTTTTGAGTTACACCCTACTAGATAGAGTTATTATAAGGTTGATATTGAACACATAATTCCTAGTCTTGTGGGATAGTGTTGTAGGTGAGGATCTACCTCCTAGTTGGACTATAGGAGAGGATAAGATCCTTTGTATCCATGGTAATGTTTGGGTTCCAATGAATATGAGTGAGGATTTGATGTGGGATTTTCATGCCTCAAATTGGGAATTTCATCCTGAAGTCACCACATGTACCTTGACATACACAGTTAGAACTGGTGGTTGGGTATAAAACATTTGATAGCTGGTTTTGTTATGAGGTATTCCACCATTGATCAAGTGAATGAAGAACACCAGCAACGAGCCATACTTTTACATCACTTACCTATAATAGAGTTAAAATGAAATGATGTCATGATGGATTTCATGATGGGTTTATTGAGGTCTCATTGAGGTAATGATGTTTTGTGGGTTGTTTTTGAAAGGATCATGAAGGTTTCTCATTTCTTTCCGATCATATAGACCTTCAGTGTGGATGAGCTTGGGAGGTTATATATTTGTCTGATAGTACAACATCATGGGGTCCCATGCACTATAATTTTATATATGGATTCCCATTTTATATATCATTTCTAGAAATGTTTTCAAAGGTCTCTGGAAACACAGGTGCTTATGAGCACATAATACAACTTTTCTACTGATGGCCAGTACTAACATATTATATAGGTGCTTGAGGACATGTTGAGAGCATGCATCTAAGATTTTTTTTGCTTTTAGGAGAGTCATATACCCCTAGTTGAGTTCACCTAAAATAAAATATTTCATGTGACTATATAGATAGAACATTATGATGATTTTTATGGTATCCCATGTCGATCACCCATGTGATAGTTAGTGCCCTGTGAGGTAGTTTTACTAGGACCACATATCTAGTAGGAGACTTCTGAGTAGGTCTGATTAATTCAAAATCAGATGGCTACTATATAGTCTTGGTAGAAATCCTATATTTATCATCATAGATTACATCTAGAGTTCATGAATGGGGATCATGTATTTTTTTCATATTTATCTAAGGCTGAGACATTGATGGATCAGGATATTGGCTAATATATCACCATAGTTTGTCATACCATTCGAGATTCTGGAGAGAGTCAGTCGATAGCCACTTGGTTTTAGTTACCTCATAGGTACTGATCCATGCATGATGTATACCACATTTTTCAACAATTCCATCATCATTTAGACTCATCATATACTTTTTAGACAAGGGACGTTGAGTAACATGAAGATGCAACCTTCCAGGAGCATCTTATTCATACTGTTGATAGGAGAATAAAGGTACTCTGAGTTTGGTCAGTTCCACATGTAGGGTTTCAATAGTATCACTTTTTTTTATATAATGAGAATTGGTAGCGAGAGGATGATGTACATGCTCAGTGTCCATTATAGTTCTCATGAGAATCTTGACCTCCCATGAGAGGGAGATTTGGGGAAGAATTTATTTAATGTGGGGATTGTAAGAACACTAGTTTCTTTATGAGGTAAATAACCATTTTTATTGGTTTAAATGTTTTAGTATAACCTAATTATAGTACACAATTTGATCAAAGGTGTTTTGTTGGTATGAGGGACTAGTTTGGAGCCCATAATCCAGCTTTTAAGTTGAAAATTTCATGGTTCATGTTCAATTCTAACCATTTGGGGTGTTATTTAGTCTATCTTATTGAAATAAAGCTCAATTGTATTTAAATGTGAATGAATTGCCTCGTTAGGAGATGTATTTCCTTGTTTCCATATTGAATCTATTGAATTGAAAGGTTGTATGAAACATAAATTTATTAATGATTTATCTGGAAATTGTTTTATTAGTGGGTATACACTCTGGTAACCATTGAATTTAAATTGTGATATATGAGTGGGTATACTCATGAGATTAAATTGAATGTGGATGGTTATATGAGTGGGTAGACTCATATGGTATGAAATGATAATGGTATGAAATGATAAATGAATGAATAAATTCCATGTATGTTGTTCCATGGATATTGTATGTGGTAGTGGATACTAGGGATTGAGTATGCTCTTTGGGTATTGATTTTGTGGGAAACCATCATCCTTGATACCCCTTGGATTCGGCTTTCATGGACTGACATAGGACATGTTTGATATGACATTGTCCTAGGAATCCAATCTGTGCTGATACTGAACTTAAATTAAGATGATCCTAGGAATCAATGAGATTTATTTGGTATTTTATACCACGGATCCATCCCTTCGTGGTCTAACACATTGTGGTTATGGAATGGTTGTGGTATTTGTGATATAAATGGTTGAATGGTTTAGCTATGGATGGTCTGTCACTTAGGGTTTTATGTCATGGTTGTTTTTTACATGACATGTGTGGATGAATTTAAAGGTCATTTTAGTTTTTTATTCATTTCTTGTAGCTTCCTTATTTTATGAGATTATCCATATTTTACAGGGATTATTGAGAGGCTATTACATTGTTACTGGTTTAGTAGTTTCATTACTTGGGAATCTTTACATTCTCTTACTGAATATATGTTTACTTGAACCTTGTTTAGCTTGTAAAATTGCATAACCAATAATTGAATAGATATTTTTTTTGGTAACCTATTGGGATTTTATCTCTCACCCTATCTGGACTGGTTTTGGGCACCCAAACAGGCTATTTGGATTTAAGTCGATATAGGGGAGAGCACCATCAATTTGATGCTTGATTTTGTACAATAATTAGGATAATGGGTGCATAGGATTCGACGAAGGCTCATGATTATATTTTGAGTTATCTCTTTTTGGTATATTGATATTTTGGATACGCATGTTGTATTTTACAATTGTGTACCTATTTTGACAACTTTGTAGATACATGTTTCATCATCATTGTATATGAGACTCTTCTGGCAATATTATTTTCTATTTTCTAACTGTTATAATACTTACACTATTGACTATAATTGATATTTCATTATGTTACACTCTGTAAAGAGGGAATACTATCCCCACATAAACAACATAGGACCTCACTACTAGTTGGTAGCCTCTGGCATTTGGTGAGATGCAGTTGAGGCCATGTGGCCAACCGGACTAGGGGCATTGTTGAGTGGAATCCGGGTCCAAGAAATTACATCATGCCTATATAATAACCTAATTATATTCAATATAATATGATATAATTATTTTATGGGTATTATATACATCCACACACACTTTAATCAAATGGGTTACAAAATCATCATTCTTCTATATAGTGGACTACATCCTCATGAAATGATATCATTCATTTTTCCATTACCACCTTTCATGGTTGGGAAAAATGATGAAAGTATTATATATAAATATGATATTTATGATATTTATGATGTTATTATTCTTATATAATTTTTATATAACACATATCTACATTCTATTCATTTTATGGGATTATGATAACATCATTAGTGTGTATGACGGACCACTTCCTCATGAAGTGATGTGATTTGTTCACGTGTTACAAGGAATGTATTATGAATGGGGATTAATAGACATATTTGATATAGGTGAAATAAAAAAATATAATGTAATGATAACATATATATATATATAATTTACATTTCATTCGTTTAATATTATAAGAAAATGGTTGCAACGTTCCTGCTACATATGGCCTACCGACTCCATGAATGGCGTACTTCATTTCCTATCACTAAATTTTATTGATTACTATAAATACATATATACTGGATGTATATTAAAATTATATAATATTTGAAAATTTGGGGATGATGTAACCATTTTCAATATAAGAGGAACAAAAATATATCATATCAAAACATTTATGTAAAACAAAGTAGTTTTTACCTGAAACACAGCATTACCATGGTATTTTTAATAAAAGGGTAACAAAATGTCATGATAAAATCATATAGGTTATAATATATATGAATATGGTTCTTTAAGATTTTTTAAAGAGCATTATATTTAGTATACAGTAGGTTTTAATGTCTATGAAAGAATTCAATGCATATGGTAAGGGATTTCCCTCTAACTTTTTACTTTGGTGAGACACATACTATATTCACCGCCTATTTATTCTATGTGGTACATATACTACCACTGAATTTACTTTATGATTCCTATCTTAATTTTATTGGTATTTATATATCCATTTAGGATCTATATTTAATGGGGTTTACTATTCATAAGTTACCAAATAGTAAGGATGTTTTGTCTCAATTTTACTTCTTTTAGCCGTACATTATCTTATGCACCTATATTACTTTATGAGGTATATATAAATCCCTATAATATGAAATATCATTACTTTAAATATCCTAATGGTATTTTAATATCCTTTTTATGTTATTATTTCAATGGTAAATGATTTCTTGTCACCAAAGTGGTATGGATTTTATGTTTCAATGTCATCATTTATCGATATTATTATGTCCCCAATATTGAAATATCATAATCTAAATCTTCATTATTATCATGAATGTTTTTAGAAAATGTTTATTCATGATATGTTAAAGTAATTTTTTCATTTTCTATTCTTATTTACTTGATTTAATTAAGAAAAAAATTTCAATAAAATATTACTTTATTTCTTTCTTCAACAAGAAATCAGATTTCTTCAAAATAATGTTTTGTAAAAAAGTTTTCTATAATGTTATTAAATGATATTGGAATATCATTGTCAAGGAAAAGTATTTTGAAAAATATTTTATGGCTTAAAAACAATTTTAAATGATTTTTAAAGCTTATTTTATATATTTTAAAATAAATTTTCAAATAAAAGCATTTTGAATATGATTTATGTTTTGAAAAGTGTTTTTCAATGAAGAAAGGATATTTTCCTCAAAAAAAATTTAAATTATCTTTAGAAATTATTTTCCATCTATGATGAAATCCTTGGTGTTACCAATTCCTTACATGGGATATGATCTAAGAATTAAATTCATATTCTTTATCTGAATGGTTAATGTTTTGATTGAAAAATATTTGTGAAACCCATTTATCTTACACTAGTTATAACATAAAAAATTCTTATGAAACCCTCTTATTTTCATGGTTTATTCAATGATGAAGTGATTATGAAACTTTAATGTTTTCCAAAAGTTGTGATATGATGAAAATTTTATGATATCTATTTCATTTCATGGGTTATGATATGATGGAGGGTTATGATATTGAGGAACAAATACATATGGTTTTAGTTATGTGATGATTGAGACATATATCATCCTATAATGAATTTTTTAATGGTTTATATTTAATTATATGGATATTATTGTAATTATGAGTGAACCCAATTCAGTAAGGGACATATTCCCATATAATGGTCTTGAGAGTGATCCATGACGAATATGATAGCCTTGGGAGTAAACCTTGACTACTATGATGATAAAGAGGGTAAAATTTGAATACTATGATGGTCTTGCGAGTGAACCCTAAATATTGTTATAGTTTAAAGAGTTTACTTATTCTATTATGATATCCTTGTAATTGATCCTTGACTAATATGAAAATTATTTTCTATGTGTTTGTGTATACTATAAATCCATTTCTTATTCTATTGTAATGTTTTCATGGCTCATGTTCTTTGATTATCTTTTGATTCTATTGTTATGATACGCCAATATTAATGAAATTATTCAAAATTATGACATTTCATATTCATGATATGATATTAAAAATTTATTCTCATGTTCTCAGACCTTTATATTCTTGTTATGCTTATGTATCTTTATTATTTACCTTTATTGGGATTTTTATCTCACCCATTCTTTTGTTTCATTTCCAAAGGTTATAATTAAATCATTTAAGTAGGTTATGATTGTGAATATTACTAAATGGAAAGATATTTATGGTATATTTTGAAGATCTTTCACTAAGATAGAATATTTTTTACCTAGTCTCTGAAGACAATAAACTATTATAGCCCCCATGTGTTTGGCATTGTAATGTGTTGAATATTCATAAAAAATGATGAAAATATTAGTATGTTAATCCATATGTAACTATAGATACTCAAATATTTTTTACCCTTTGCCTCCTAATGTGACCTTTCTTATAATATATGTGTATGAACCCATGTTTTTTCAGATAGCAATTTCGAGAAGAAATTTCCATTTTTTTCTTATGGTTCTTATAAGGGAGTAAAATGGTCTTTTCCCCTATAATATGATCTCGGATAATTTTTATGACCACTATTTTGGGCTTTAAATAGTCTTTTTACCATATTATAGGTGTTTTGTGGAATTATGAGTTGTTCGAATTTTAGGAGAAAAATTAATCTTTAAAATTTAATAAATAAATTATTAAGTTGTTCATGTAGGTTTGTTCAGTGATATCTTATTAATGGAGCATTAGAATAAGATTATGTATTCAAAGTTGATTCTATAATGGGGATCTTATCCCAGAAATTGAATAAACATGAGTTGGGCCCTAGGGGTGGCCCATGCCCCTTATTCTTTTCATTTCCTTTTCATTTTTTCATTATTTTATTTTTTTTCTTTCTTTTCCTTCATTCTTTATTGTTTACACCAAATTATTCTCATATTATTCTACTATACTAAGTGAGAACTGATTTAGGGAGAAAAGGACAGAGAGAGTGAAGGTATGAGGGGTGCCCCTGTAAAGATCTTGATCCACTAGATCTCCGTGCAACAACTGTGGACCGAGAATTTGAACGAATCCTCAGTGGTTTCCACCCAATGGTAGAAAAGTTTTAATATTTACCATAGAACCCCATTAGCTTTATATTTTTCTAAATAGTATCCCTAAATAGTCTTTCTTGTGTCCTTTTGACTCCAGCTCTATTTATGTGTGGGATTAAATGGGGGTATCAGGTGAACCAGAGGTTTTTTCATCTAGGAAAACCTGATAACACGACATGCGGTTTAGGGGAACATGCCATGTGTTCTTACAATTTTTGAAGTTGATGTTTTAAGTAGTACACACTGTGTTTGAGCTATACACATCAAGTACTGATACACTTTTATGTAGAAATGTATCTATCCAGGGTAACCCATGTAGGGGTACATGGCCTTGTAGAATACACAGTTAGACCCCATGTGGTAAACACACCATGTATGAGTACACGACCTGGCCATATATCTGACAAGGCTGAATGAGTGACATGGGAAGGAAACCCATGATGGGTACATTCTAGGTACAAACCTTACATTCCATCTACATATGGTGTTTACATGTCCTGGATGATAGAATTAGACACCCATGAGGACCTTTGGGAGTACACACCATGTACTTCCCCTTTTCAACCCTTTGAGGGTTTTTTTTTGTCTTACTACCCCAAAATCATATTTTAACCCAATATTAGTCCATCCTATGTAGTTTTCCATGTATATCACTATGATGAAACCTTTGGAGTGATCTAAGGACTCTAATGGGTGTTTTGGGATTCTATATTAATGAAGAGGCTCTTCCCCCAGTAATCGAAACTAGTTGTCTCTGAAGAGAGAGACTTGAAAGTGAATAGTGGGTTGGGTGTAAAAACCAAACAAGTTTGAGAACTTGATCTGGATGAGATATAAGCTATCTCTTTTGACCTATTCTTTTTAGGATGTTCACCTTGTGAGACATTCCCTTCTGCCTAGGAGGTCATGAGGCCAGGTACTTCTTTATGTCCCCTGAGGGGTTCCTTTTTTTATTTACGGATCTAGGGAGTCCCTTGTAGGATCCCTAAATCTGAGTATCATTATGAGGATATCATGGTGGATTCTTATTCCTTATTAAACATTTTTTTATCCCTTTTAGTATACCTCTTAGTGTTTGAATTAAGGAACCCACCAGGTTCACCATTGTTTCTCCAACCCTATGTGGTTACATCAAGTTTGGGTAGAGATGGTAGTGGGTGTCACCATAGAACTCATGCAGAACTGGTAAACCTATGGAGTTGTGAATGGAGTGTTGGGGTGGGATTTTGGGCCACCTTCACTCTTTTTTTTATGATTTTACATTGTTATTTTTGATACAACTATGGTTAGAATATGTTCTTCCCAGTTTGTGGCTATTGAGTGGGATGTGAGGCTTCTTTCAATATTTTGGGATTCCTAATCATTATTCATGGGATCTGTATTTCTTGTTTGGATTACCAGATGTGTCTACATGAGATATAGAATCTAATCCATGTTATTTATGATATCTACATGTATACCTAGAGGTACTACCTGGTAATTGACTTTTGTTCCTGGATGTATATATAATGTGATATTTTCTTTGGTATGTTGAGAGGTGATTCTTGGTCTCTGGCTATTGACCATTAAATGTTTAATTTTTTCTGTGAGGGATACTTGGATACCCTTTTGTAGTAATTCCATGGATGGAATCATAGGTTAATTATATGTTTTTGGAAGATTATGAAATCATCGGCCTATGATATCTAATGGGGAAGAGTATGCTCTACTCAGCCTATGATTATGATATATGGTAATGACATCCCTAATGATTAGTGATGGTGATGATTATGCTCTCCTCGACTTGTGGTTTATAGAGGATAATTATTCTATCCTCAACTACTAACTTTTATGTCTTGTGTGATACTGGGATTCATATTGTATGAATTCCTTGGATAGAATCAAAGGATAGATGATCACGATAGTGGACACATTGGATAGAGTATGGTCCTTGTTTTAAAGACCTGGAAATTTCATGGAAAATTATTCTTTTAATACATGGGAATTTTACGAGTCCGTAGTTTATGACGGCTCCTGATTCCGAGGCCCGGTGTGCCCAGAATCAATTTCTGAAGTTTTGTTCGGGTACGTTCAATGAACGTACGTGAGGGATTTTGTATCTTTTGAACCGGTGCTCAGAATTGAAATTTGAGGGCACTGTTGAAATCACAGCGTTGGTATTCACTTAAGGAGACCTTTACTGCAGTTTTGTTTCAACATGAATGGAATTTTTTAATTGGGGCTTCTAAAAAAATTTAATAAAAATATCTGTGACATGTTTTTATTTAAATGGTGTTTTAATCCTCCAAAGGGAAGTTAGAGGTGGGGGCCACCCCCACATAACCTCCCATGGGAGGATATTATGTGGTGGGGTCCACATGAGCTCAACCCCCTTAAACCCCCTTTGAACCCCTTGAGCTCCCCATTAATAGGGGAAATTCTTGGACTTCCCATTAATGTGCCAACACACCTTTGTAATTAATTAATTGAATCCCTTGGAATTCTTGCCAACACCAAACATTTAATTAAGTGAACCAACTTAATTAATTTGAATTTTTTTTGAACTCATGCCAAACATTAAAATAAGGGATGAGCTTATTTTATTTTCGGTTGGCATAATCGTTGGAGAGTTGGTTTAGAAGAACACTATTCTCTCGACAAAGAATGTCATTTCCACCAAAGAACGACGACGTGTCTCCTTCCTTTCCAACCAGGTCAAGAAAGGGAAGATGCCACCCGCAAAGAACGTCGCCAACAACAACGTCATCTCCTTCAACTTTGACAGAATGACGTTCGTCTTCCGCAACGTCCATCTTCCGCGACTCGTCATCGTTCAACGACAAATTATGAGGTAGGGGGATTTGTTTATTTTTAAATGAATAAAATTATACCCTTGTTCTTTGATGTATGCTTTCGTTCGTCGTTGGAAAACTGATATCACCTAATGCGAAGGGTGTGGGCCGAACAAACACGGTCTGATTCCCCTCTGTTGGTTCTTGTTGATTGACGTCGGAGGTGGATCCGAAAGGGCGTGGTGCCGTCGCACCGTTCTGGATAAGAACCGTGGCGGCAAAAGAGGAACCGCGGCCGGGAGGGCCATGGTGGATGAAGAAGCGCGGCATCATTGCGCCGCGTGGTGGAGCCAAAGGTTGCGGCCACGTCGGGCTGTGATAGAGGTGGTGCGACTCCATTGTGCCACGCGGAGGGCAGTAGGTCCACGGCGTTGTCGCGCCGCGGTGGAGGGGCGGAGGCAGCCGGCCGAGCCAGCCGCCGTGGAGCTGGACCGCGGGACAACCGGCTGGCTGACTGGCCGGCCCGCTGGAAGACCGCATCGCCCGCAGGCACCACGTGGAGGGAGACCACGGCCCGCATCCGTGGGCTGCTCAGTTGGGCGAACCTGCCGGCCGCCTGCCGGCCGGGCTGGAAAACTGCGGTGCCCGCACGCACCATGTGGGAAGAACAACGGCCCATTTTGTGTGTCGTATGCACCAGGCAGAACCGGCCCTCTACGGCTGGCAGGGCAGTGAAGGAGGCGGCACCGTTTGGCGCCGCCGGGTGAACCGGACCTGCCCGTAGTGCGGGCCGGGTCCACAGGTGGGTCGCGCCCCACCGGTCCGGGCTGACCCCCAGCTGGGTCGGACCCGCTGAGTCGGTTCGGGCCGACCTGCCAACCCACTAGGCTTGACGGGCTAGGCCCGTCTTCGCTTAATTAGGTCGACCTTCCAGCCACTGGACTTGACCGGTCTGGCCCGTCTTCACTTAAAAGTGAATATCTCCTAGACTGGGCGTCCGATTGACGTGCCGTCTACAGAACTGGGACCCTCATGAAGAGGCGGTCCTTTTGAGATACTCTAAGTGGGTTTTGGGTAAATTTTAGAAAACGGCCGGGTTTGGATCAAGCGTAAATCCAACCAGGCCCCTCGAACGGAAAAGCCAATAACTCTCAGACCGGGCATCTGATTGACGTGTCGTCTGTTGAGTTGAGTTCCTTATGATAAGACATAACTACAGGATACATCAACATAGGACTTCATTATAGTTGATGTATCTACACTTGGCTCGAGGAGCGGACCCTCCCGGAATCGAGCGTGCTATGTGCGGGAACCCTAGGGCTAGCTGCAACTGTGATGACTACTGTACTGGAATCCTCCATGGGTTCGACATCCATAACTACTGTACTGGAATCCTGTGTCGGTTTGACAGTGATGACTAATGAACTGGAATCCTCATTGGGTTTGACAGCGACGACTATTGTACCAGGATCCTCTGTGGGTCCGACAGTTCTAACTTCTGTTCATGTATCATGTGTTGGTCTGAAAGAATAGTTGGTCCTATATCCTATGTGGGTTAGACAACTTAGTTGGTCCTGTATCCTGTGTGGGTCTGACAGCTTAGATGAATCAGTGACTACATCTGATCATCTCTATCACTCTACAAAAGATGTATACTTTTGTGAGCTGAGTCTTGTCTTTCAATCATTATCAAAGATGTGATTGACCTTACTTCCTTTGTAGAATGGGTTGTGTTTGGGCTCGAGAGTTAGAGTCAAACTATGACTAGTAACTTAGGTATATGTATGGGAATATATCTAAGTAGGGTTGGTTGATACTTTGTGATCATATATTTCTACTGTGGTTTACCCTTTGTGGATTCTGGGAGACCTTCGGGGGTCTCGGGGTCCCCTACTAAGTATTGTTATACTCACCCCTGCACGGGCATCGCCCGCACCTTGTTGTGTTCTGTGTAAATGACGGATGGCAGTGATCGAGGCTAAGGGTGACGGACGAGAGACTGCTCGGAGCTGGACTAGATGGGACGTACTGCAGGGACGAGTTGTTCGAGTTCTGTACCTATCCTTCAGGTAGGAATCCTAGGTGGACGATCCAGATACTGTTTTACCTTTTTATGTGTAATTTTACTTGTTACTCAGTTGGGTTTGTATACTAGCCCACTTACTTTCAGCACACCTTACTTTTTTATTTTTAGTACTTGTTACCTCTACTGCTTGTGTTCAGACTATGTGTGTATTACAAGTTAAAAGGTAATGTCTTCCCTATTTATCAGGATTGTGCATTTGGTGCTAGTCGCCAGCCCCTGGTCTATGGAAGGCGGGCTTGGGGTAGTCACGGCACAGGCCCCGAGGACGGGTTGTGACACTTGTGTCTTGATTTTTTGGGATGACTTGGGACTTGTTACCCTCTGGATATGAATTTATTTGATTATTTTATGACAAGTTCTTTTTGAATGGTCCTAGGAATCTATCCAGTTCCCTATCTGAGTTTCCATTATGACACTCCGAGGACATGATGAGGATTCCATGGATGAGTTCCTTAGATCTGGACCTTCATGGTATGACACTTGATTACATGGAGTATACCGATGTTGATGATTTGGACGTTTTCCTTGGATTTATCCCTTCATGGTATGACATGTGATTATATGGCATAGTTGTGATGGATTTCAAACTTGATATTACTCAGCATAGGCCAATGTGGATGCCTTAGATGAGTTCCTGGGATCTGGCCCTTTGGGTCTAACATGTTATTACACATAATAGGTTGTATTTTTTGGCAGTGATCTTTACAGTATTGAATATCTTTATATGATATTCATCATTATAAGATTAACCATCGGTATACAGTATCCCTGTTAGTGATTGGAGGCAAGTACGAGTGAACCCATGTGTAGGATGAGTATCCCCATGTGGTTATGTAGCTTGATTAGATATATAATTTCAATGATGACTAATGTAGGTATATGTTGATTAGGATTATGGAGAAAAATATAAACTTAAATGGTACATTACTTGAGTGGCATGATGTCCATCTCAATTCCCTTTCAAATGATATCCATGAAATCAAGATTATAGACCCAATGATCAACTGTTGTTGGTTTCATGTTATTTCCCTCACAGACCAGTGAATATTCATATTTATATATATATACATAGGAATGGGACTATACATATATATGAATATATATATAGAAATACATGGTGGCACATTTCCACATGACCAGTATTACAGACCCATAGTTTTACTCTAGTTTCACATTTGGTTTACTTCCTTTTAGTTGTGTCTAAGAAAGGATGATATGTTCTTTGTATACAATTACAGCAGCATGTTTTATAGGTTGATAATTGGGGTGGCCTACAGAGATTATTTCTTACCCCTTCATGATAACCTTGATGTATGTGTATACCTTATTTTTTATTTTCAAGTTGAACATAGTTTCATGGTGGATAGGGATATGGAACAAAGATTCGTGATCGAGTGAAGCTACTCGTGTGGGTTATTCTAATGGGATAGGGGCAGTTTGACAGTGTTTGGACACTGGTTAGGTGGTCAGTCATGCAGTTTTCTGTAGATCCCTATACTTTTACATTCAGTTTCTTTTGTACTCCTTTATTTGTATGGTCATCCTAGGGGTAACCAGTGTTTTATTATATCGATAGTTGTTCAGGATATTATATAATTTCTATTTATTAATACAACATGTCATATTTTAGTTATTTACTACTTCCATACACTATTTTTTTATAATTGTGTTGGATACTTAGTTATTCCCACTATTTTCTTACTATTATATGTGGGAACATTCTCCCCACTATCGCAACATAATCCCTCACTACTAGTCGGCAACCTCTATCATATGGGGAGGCATTCTTGAGTCCTAGTAACCAACTAGATCAAGGCACTATTATAGTAGAATCCAAGTAGGGATGTTACCAAGTGGTATTAGAGGTGTTAATTTCCCAGTCTTTACAAGTTGCGATATGGTAAAAATCAGTATTAAGAATGTGTTAGAACCTGTGATGGATATCGAACTAGTGCATCATGAACACTTGTTCTGATAAGAAGTCTCAGTTTCCATGGGTATGATATTTTTTTTCGGATCGACGATGTTATAGATTTATATGATTTTTTTCTTTGAGTGATGCACATTTTGTATTGTTGTTAGGATTTACTTTGGATCTATGGACCTTGTCCATTGGAAAAAGATCAGTGATGGATTTTCACTCTTGGTCGACAAAGGCAATAGGTGTCTCATGCATCATATTTTTTACTTAGGATTCACATCATATAGGCCTTCTAGTTTGTGATTATTACTACTGACTGAGGCCTATTGAATGGGTAAATCTTATGTATATATATTTCATTTTGATGGTAGTTTATGAGGATCTACATTGAGGCCTTTGCTTTGATGATCAATACTCATTCATCATGCACAATATGTGTAGTAACCTAGTAGGTCAATATGTCATGTAATTCCTTCTATTCTACCCCTTGTATGGTGTCGTTTCTCAGGTCAATGGTCATCTAGTTGGTTTTTTGAGTACGATGTCAACAGATAATTGGAAATTTTATCATAACTGAACCTTGATGGGGTATTTCCATATACAGATTCCCGATGTGTGTCAATTCTATTCCTCTTTCATGTTGGTGTCGTGACCTCTAGAGAGTAGTTACTTTTGAGGATGCTCGATGAGTATTAGGCCCTTCTCGGTAGATTTTTCCATTTTGACCCTCATAGGTCATTGTGATCCTTACCTTATTTCAAGAAGTCTAATCTTTTGGGCTAGGTGGTTAGAACTTGAGACCGAGTTGTGAGATTGTTCTCTAGGACTAGGTGGGAGACCTAGTGGCCCTTAGTTTTGGCTCAGGCCCTTTAAGGTAGATGTCATTTTTGTATAAGGGAGACCTAGTTGTGTATGGTTGGAAACTATTTTCCATATTCCTTTTATGGAAGTGAGCCTTGTGGAATATTCATTTTAAGATTGAGGCATGGTGGTGATCGATTTTTTCTATATAGGAATGTGGTGACTTCATCTTCTAATAGAGTACCTTAGGTGCTTGTTGTTCGAGACTATATTCAATGGGAAGGATTGTTCGAGTGCCTATTCTGGTCGACCAGTGTTTCTACTATTTCAAATGTAGTTATAACATAGGTAGATTCTTATGAATAGAATGACACTGGTTGACCAGTGGTCATGGAATAAATTGAGTCATTATATAGGTTCCAAATATTGAAGGGGAGTTTCAAGGGAGCTTCTAGATCATTAAAATGAATGTTCCATGTAAAAAATTTAGCATAGCCTTATGTTGGTTGACTCGCTGGTGTATGAGTCAGGTGATAAAGATATAATCTAGTTGTGTGTGGTGTCGTTTGAATATAAATCAATGAGTGTAAAGGTGTGAGCTAAGGACCAATGATTCAAGACATGTCTTCTTCTTGGTTATTGTATTTTGTGAGGAATATCCCACCATGGTAGAGGTGACATAGGGAATAAATGGTGTACCATAAGATTATTGAACCATGGATGAATCCTGGTTAGGATTTCATTGGATGGTGAGCCTAAATTGAAAGGATTTGTACACACCCTTTTCTGTAATCTTAGTATACTCATATTAGAGGTGATCATGATCTATATTGATTGATCATGAGTATGTTGAGAGAGCATCATCCCTATATCAATCTGCTTTTATTTTTGAATTTCCTTCCTAGCTAGAAGAAACCTGTTGGGGTTGCACTCGAGGAGCAGTGTAAGGTAATCCATATGGTGGAGAGAGAACCATCGGTCATTTGATGTTGGTAACCATCATTTTTAGTTGAAAATTGGAATTTCTAGGGGTTTTTGAGCTCTACGTTAGGTTATGAGAGGACTATAATGGTATTACTATGGTGGGGAGCACCAGAGCGGTCGTAGTTAAATGACTTCTCTATAGGAAAAGGTTTTTGTTGATCTGAGGATTGTCATTGGAAAATCTAGATAGCTTTGTTTTGAAGATTCTTAGATTAATAAAATGATTTCTACTCATTTCAATTGACTTCTTAGGGTTGATTAGTTTTATGGTGGGGAGTTTTTAAGGACCTGTGTTTCTCTAGACTACAATTTTGAGTAGAAATTTAAATTTTTTCTTTCAGGTTCTGCTAAGGGGGAAAAAGGTCATTTTCCCCAATCATATGATATCAGATAGTTTTTATGACCACTCTATTAGTCCCAAAATTTGGTGTTTACTATATGATAGTGGTTTGGTGGAATTTCAAGCCATTCAAATTTTAGGAGATTAATTAATATTTGATATTTAATATATTAAATATTAAATTTTTCACACAGGTTCGTTCAATGATATCCTTTTAACAGAGCTTCAGATTGAGATTTATATACACCATTGTGTCTAGAATAACGATTTTAGCATAGGTGGGGAATAAACTCAGGTTGGGCATAGGGGCCATCCCGGGCCCCATTTTCTTCTCTTTTCTTTATAATCATTTATTTCATTTATTTTTCATTCTTTATTTTACTTCCATCCATTTGCATATGCTTGTAGATCCTCATCCTCCACCTCTCAACTGGGTGAGAAAAGAAAGTTGGATAAAGAGAAAGAGATAGAGGGAAGGTAATATGGGTGCCTTTGTGAAGCTCTCAATAAGCTGGATCACCGTGTAACTGCCATGGGCCACAGATTTGAACGAAGCATTAGGGGTTTCTACCCAATGTCTGGTTGTTTTTATGATTTACCAAAAAAACCCATTTAAATTTTTTATTTTCTAAATCTAAGACCCTATTATGCTTTCTTGTGAACTTTTGAGGCTAGATATGTTAATTTTGGGGGTTTAAACTATGGTTCTGATTGATCTTGAGGGTTTTCTATTTAGGAAAACCTAAGAAAATGATGTGTGGTATAGGGTAACACATCATGTATTCTTCCATTATTAGGATGGTGATGTTTTGTAGAGTACATGTCAGGTATGGGGTATACACGCCATGAACTGATGCTTGGTCATATAGTCGAATATCCATCTTGAGTAACCCATTTAGGGGTACATGTAGATTTAGACTATATGTCCAGACCCCATGTGATGAACACACCCTATATGAGTACATAGCCTGACCTTGTATCTGGCCAGGTTGGATGAGGGACATAGGTATGTACCCATTATTGGGTGCACACTATGTTCCTGCCTTACACACCATATATGTGGGGAATTTACACTCTTAGGCCGACATAAGTACATTCCCATGTGGGCCTTTGAAAGTACACACTGTGTACATAGGGTGAAACATCATGTACTACCCTTTTTCAACCGTTTAATGGGTTTTAATGTCTTCTTTCCCCAAAATTGGATATGAACCCAAGAGTAGTCCACCCTGAGTAGTTTTCAATGATGATTGTGATGGTGAATCCTAGGTATTGATCTAAGTAATTCTAATTGTTTTTTGGGGGATTCTATATAAATAGATTGGTTTTTCCTCAAGTAATCTAATTTAGTCATCTCCTAAGATAGAGATCTAAACATGAAGGGTGGTTTATGAGTTTGGACTAACCTAGTTTGAGACCTTGATCTGAAATGAGATATGAGGTATACCCATGAACTATTCTTTTGAGGAAGTTCTCCTTCTGAGATGTACCCTTTTGGCCTAGGAGGTTATGAGACCAGTTTCTTCTGGGGATCCCATGAGGGATGCCTTTGTTTAGAAACTGATCCGGGTTTCCCTGGTAGGATCTGTATGCATGTGTATCATTCCAAGGATCCCATAGATGATGTACTATCCTTTCTAACCATTTATAGAATGTCATATTGGATTCCTATCATTGCTTGAATTGATGGACCAGTGGGTGACATGTTGTTTGATTGACTCTGAGCCGTTACATCAAGTTTGTGTAGAGACTGTAGTGGGTGTAACTATAGAACTTTTTCCAAACTTGTATTTCCATTGGGTTGTGGTTGGAGTATTGGGATGGATGTCTAGGCCACTCTCACTCATTTTTTTAAGATTTCACGTGGATATTTATGATGTATTGATGGTTACTATAGGTACTTCCTAGTTAGTGGTTGTTGAGCTAAATATGAGACGTCATTCTTAAATTTGGAATGCCCGAATGTTATTCATAGGATCTTTATTACTTGTTGGGATTCATAGATGTGCTTACCTAGAATCTAGATTCTAAGCCATATTATTTTTGATATTTACTAGTATACCCTGAGGTAATACATGGGGCTTGGCTATTGATATTGTACGTATATATGTATATGAATATTGTGTTATTTATTTTGTTTGGATTTCCATAGGTGTTTCCTTGTATCAATATATTGAGCCTTATGTGTTGACTTGTATTAATTGAGTGATACTTGGAATACTGATTATAGGAATACCTTGGATGGACTCATGGTCTAGTTATAGGTGGTGGGGATGATTATTCTCTTTACAGCCTATGATATGTGGTTGGGATGACTACACTTTCCACGGCCTATGATTATGATATATGGCCATGAAATCCCTGAAGATAGGTTATGAAGATGATTAATCTCTCCTCAAAATATTTTTTATAGATGATGATTATGTCCTCCTTGATTGTTGACTTGCACACCTTGAGTGATATTTGGATTCCCATTGTAGGAATGACTTGGATGAACTCATTGGCTAGTTGACCATGGTAATGGATGTCATGGATTTAGTATGCTCCTTGGGTCTTGATTCTATGGGATTCCATGGTACTTTCTACCCCTTGGATCTGTCTTTCTTAGACTCACATAGGACATGTTCCAATGGCACTCTTCTAGGACTCCAACTAGTAACTTTACCGATCTTCCATCAAGATTCTCCAAGGAGTTGATGAGGATTCCTTGGATAAGTTCCTTGGATCTTTTCCTACATGATTTGACACTTGATTACACAGTGTAGGCTCATATGGTTTCCTTAGATGATTTCCTTGGATCTAGACACTCATATTCTGACACTGGATTATAAGTTGTGGTTTTGATGGATGTTATACTTTTGATTACTCGTTATAGGCTGATAGGGATGCCTAGGATGAGTTCCTTGGATATAGCCCTTAGGGTCTGACATGTGAGTACTCAATATAGTCTATAGTTGGTTATAATGATCTTTATAGGATTGATCGTCGGCATATGGTATCCTTCTTTACATGATTTTCCATAGTTATATGGTATCCATGTTAGTGATTGTTGGTGAGTATGGGTGAACCTAGTTGTAAGATTAGTATGCTCCTCTAGTGACATAGCTTTCTCAGAGATATAATTCTGGGGTTGACTGAAGTAGGTATATGTTGATCAAGAATACATATATAGTGATTAGCTTAAATGTTACATGGAATAAGTGGAACGAAGTCCATCTATTTCCCTTGCACAAGATGTACAGGCGATCAGGATTATAGAAACAAGGATAAAATACTGTTGGTTTCATGTTTTTTCCTTAATATACTAGTGAATATTCATATTTATGTATATAAGTATCGTTATGGGACTATACATGAATATGCATATATATATATATGGACATCCATGGTGGAACTTTCCTAGTTGACTGAGATTATAGACCCAGGGATTGAATGTGGATTCATGCTTGGATTGCATCCTTTTAGTTGTGTCTTAGTGTGGCTAAGAAGTTTATTTACATACACATACATAAGCATGTTTTATAGGTTTCTTGTCAAGGTGGACTACTGAGAATATCTCCCACCCCTAAAAATGTAACTCTTTGTATATATAGACCTTATATATGTTTTTCATGTTGATTATAGTTGAATGGTTGATAGGGATGGGTCCCAAAGTTTCACGGTCGAGTGGAGCTGCTTATGTGGGTTCTTCTTATCATGCTAGTGTATTTCAATATTGTCTAGAGATCAGGTACATGGTCTGGCTCAGAGTTAATTGTGGACCCCTAAAAATTTTGTTTATTTTTCTTTCTTACTCCTAAATCTATATGTTCAGACCAATGGTTGAAAATTTTTGTATTGTATGGATGGTTATTTGAGCTTTTATTGAATCTCCATTTATTATTAAAGCATGATATATTTCAGTAATTTACTACTTCCACATTCTATTTTTTTTTACTTCTATGTATGATACATAGCTATTTATTCTATTTTCATACTCTCATATGATGGAAATGTCTCCCAATTATCATAACCGAGGTTGCTACAGATAATCGATAACCTCTAGCATAGTGGGAGGTGTGGTTGAGGCCTAGTAACTAACCGGCTAGGGGCACCATTTCAGTTGCATCTAGGTCAGGATGTTAAAACATGTCATGCACCAAACACACCTATCTTGTAAGTCATGGATGTTTCTAGTAATATACCCCGCACTATGTAATTACAAGTACCATATGTTGAATCTTCCCATATACTATGCATAGGTTTTGGTTGTATACCTAATATAACAAAATATCCAGACATAGGGTGTCCTGTTGAGTTCCCAACCACAACCAGAGTCCTTTCTAAATGGAATATCATATATGTTGATGGTATTATAGACATATTATTATACCCTAAATACAAAACAAGAAAAAATTATTCATGGTTCAAGAGCACATGTCATGCATTCAGGAGTTCTCGAATTGAAAAATAGTTTTGATCGCCTAAAACTACAAGGTTCCCCAAAACACTCTAAATCAACCCTCTAGGGGTCCCCAACAACCCGGAAACAATATTAAAAAATAAAAAAAATATTTTGAAAAGAGAAAAATGGAAAATTATAAAATTTTATATATTTATCTATAAAATGATGAAGATTTTATCATGGATCTACAACCCATAGTCGTTGCACCAGGCTTCAAGTTTAATCAGACGACCCCAGTGATGATATAAGGCCCCAGCCTTAAACCTTACTTAATCTTGAGTTATTACAAGATTACATGTTGATGATCTTTTCAGGTTTAGAGTTTTAGAGAATTAGATCATGAAACTTGCATTACATTCCACATTTAAACAAAGTGGTTACATAAAAGACAGTATTCATTCTTCCCATCAACGGAAACATATTTAAAATAAAACTTGGATTCTTTCTTGACACATCCTTGACTCTATCATATTATCATGTACCTTTCCCGTGACCTGTGAAAAACATTTCAAAAACTTGGGATGAGCATAAAAAGCTCAGTAAGGGATACACAAAGAATGAAAACTGTTAGTTTTTCAAACATCAAGTAAACCATGTATACTCTATCAAAGTAATACCTTCACCTTTATGAAGTAGTAAAAACTCTTCACTGAATAAAGTATCATTACTTACCTTTTTGTAACCAAAGGATTACCATAAAACCCATATAAAGAACACATAACATATATAAAGGTAACTTGGGACATAAACATACTTAAGTGGAATAACCATACGGTCGACTTCCACACATATCACTTAATGGAATAGCCATACGGACAATTTCCATACATACTTAATGGAATAGCCATACGGCCGACTTCCATACCCAATGCATTGGAGGTTATAACGTAACCACCCGTCTTGGTATTCACGGCACCACCCGTCATATGGTTTATAATGTAACCACCCATTAAAATGTCCAAGTACCAATATAAAATCATAAAACATAAAACCAATATAAAGGAATGATAACATTTCCACATTTCAATCACAATATATCATAAATATATTTACATAATAGAATCCTTTATCAAAACCATTTTCAATACCAAAATACATAAAAGAGTATATGGTATTTATTTTATTTTAAAAACATTACGGCTTGTTGAGGAAGCCAAAGACCAAATAATACTCGCGGCGGCGGAAAAGGTCGTTGTCACCGCGTACGTTAAAAAAAACATTCCTTTTTGTCGTTTAGTAAAAGGCTTCGTAGAAAAAGATTCCTTTTGTATAAAAGTAAAAGTCAAAGGGGTTTATACACTGTATAAAATAAAGTTGTGTATAAAACGAAATATGCCTCAATGAAAGGATATTGAGATGAAGTCCCCTACAAAGACGGTATCCTTGGTTTAAGGATAACTCAATTACATAATTATGTGTTTTTAAGTCAAAAGTCTTCTTTTTGACTTCTATATCATGTTTTGGAAATCACAAATGCATTCTATCATATTTTGGAAATTACATTTGTCTTCTATCATGTTTATCATATCGTACAATACTGATCGTACTGACTCTGTCAATCGTATCATACTGACTCTGTCAATCGTATCGTAATGACTCTGTCAATCATATCGTACTGACTCTGTCAATCGTATCGTACTGACTCTGTCAATCGTATCGTACTGACTCTGTCAATCGTATCGTACTGACTCTGCTATTCAGATGTTCATTATTTGTTTTGGTACTTAGTCAAAAACACTCATTGCATATGAATCGTACTCATGTTTTTTCATTTCTTTATATCTCTTGTCCTAACAAAACGATGTCGTTGAGTTAGTTACAAACTAATCAAAACGATGTCGTGCTTTCTGTTTCAATATGACCGTTGGAGGCAATATGACCGTTAGAACCCGAGGCCTATAAATAGGAGGTCATTTGAAGCTGAGAGAACAACGATGAACGAAGAGAACGAATGAAGAAACTCTGTGTACTACCAAGATTCTAGAGAGAGACACCATGACTTCTCTCATCTGCCTTGTGCGTCTGATCATCGTATTGAGGGATTTCAAGTAATTGAAAGACAGAGGTGCCGATTACCTACAAAATCGAGGGCTGCCAGGGATAGGCAGACAGACGTTCCGATCATCGTATCGAGGGCTGCCAGGGATAGGCAGACAGACGTGCCGATCATCGTATCGAGGGCTGCCGGGGATAGGCAGACAGACGTTCCGATCATCGTATCGAGGGCTGCCAGGGATAGGCAGACAGACGTGTCGATCATCGTATCGAGGACTCACCAACGTGTTGGTGAGACAGACCTTTTATCCTAGGTGAAAGGATAACCTTTCTCTTTGGGTTAAAAGAATTGTAATACTTTTACATTTCCGCTGTTACTTGTATTAGAAAGGGATTTGTATTGTTTCCTTTCTTCTTTACATATTCAATTGTAATTGTTTCAATTACAATCATTCTATTACATTTTGTATTGATTGATTCTATACGCTTTAAGGTAGAATCATTCATCTTTATATTACTCTGATCATTGTGTTCACCTTGAATACAATTGTTTTATATTACATTTGTATTACAATACATCATACCTTTTATATTCAATACAATTGTGGGTGTTTGTATTTTTATTAGTTTAAGATCATTTAAACTAATCTCTTTGTTGCTAAAACTCAAAGGTTTTTAAACCTACAATTCACCCCCCTCTTGTATTGTTCCATCTAATAGACATACATATATATATATTCGATCCAACATGTGTGAAAACGAATACACCAAATATGAGTGGATATTAAGTGTAAAATAATCAAAGGTCATTCACACATATTCAAAGGATGACATATTCAATAACTACATGTTGAACCCAAAGAAATTGAAATTGGGTTAAGAAGTTCCCTTGACAGCCTAACGGCGTCACATCAAAATGAGTTGATGAGAGATAAAAAGTGTATCTCATCACTTGGACATAAAATTTACATCAATAAGGATATATGAGAACATATCCCAACATAACAATATGTAAATTAAAAGACCAAACAAAAGAAGTCTTTTTAAAAAAAGGAGGGTGAAAGGTTCCCTTACCGACTTGGGTATCTTTCGAAACATACGCCCCGTGAAAGAAGGACAATATATCATTGATGTAAATACTCATAAATGAATGAATATTACACAATGAGTAAAATAATGGTCATTACATACACCACTCAAAGTAAATTGTGGAAAATGTAGCATAAATCTCACGAGAATAAAAGTGAGATGAAAAATCACTTACGAAAATTCGGCAGCCTAACGGTGCCACTTAAAACTTCAAAAAATGGATTGATGAGATCAAATAGGGTATCTCATCACATTACAAAAAAATTTAAAGAAAGTGGAATATGAAAGAACATCCCCCATCATAACAAATAAAATCTTAAAAGAAGTGACATAAAGGAGAGTACTTAAAAAGAAAGAGAGAGGTTAGATCTCTTACGAAAATTCGGCAGCATAATGGCACCACTCAAAACTTCCAAAATGGATTGATGAGAGAGAATAGGGTCTCTCATCATATGAACATAAAAATTACAGTAAGAGTAATATAAAAGAACATCCCAATAACATGAAAGATGATCTTTAGAAGGAATGACATAAAAAAGTGTACTTAAAAAGAAAGAGAAGAGTAAGATCCCTTACCTCGTATCTGACTTGACCCGACCGTTATTTAATCTCCTGAATAATAAACTTGAGTTAATTTCTATTTGCTTAAGAACCTTTTTCAAGTTCATTATTCCTTTTATATCACTTATTTACATGTTATAAATATTATGTAATCATTTAGGTTAATAATGTTTGTTTTGTCGATATTTGGTTCTTAAGTCGAAAGTGAACTTCTTACAATTACATGTTGTTCGTGTGGTCAAAGGTTCTTTATATCCAGAATGAAATTCCTGATTTGGATATCATATATATCATATATATCCATCATATACATGTATTTATAATATTACATAATCATTTAGAGGTATGAAATGAAATGCACCGTTCATGGAGACGGTAAGTCGTACATACGCATGAACGCTACTTTCATTTCTTTGTCATATTAATGGAATTAAAACTAAATGAGAGGTATGTATATTTTAATTCCATAATTATATTCATCATTTAGATATACCATTAATTATATATATCCATTATATACATGTACTTTTAATAGTACATTACATTTGGGGATAAGAAATGAAATACACCGTTCATGGAGACGGTAAGCCGTACGTACGCATGAACGCTACTTTCATTTCTATCTCATAATTTAATGGAAAGAAATAATAATGATATAGAGGTATATTATAATTCCAGTATAACATCATATATAATAACTTTAAATCCATCCTTTACACGTCCCACATATGGCATTAACGAATCACATCACTTTGAGGGGGCGGTAGTCCGCACTTCCTTAAATGAAGATATCGTGTTTACCCATAATGGAAACCATAAAGGTATGCCCAAAATGAAAAATACAGAAGCTTAAAGAAAACATAAACATATTATATATCATATATAAATATAGTGACATCTTAATTGCCACCTTTGAAGGTGTTAAAGGAATGTTGAACAATCATCGTTTCGGGAGGCATAAATTCACCATCCACGGAAACAGTATGTTCTTTAACCATTAGATGAAGGTGTGTGTAAGTGTAGATCGAATCCTTATTATAACAACATCCTAGTATATTTAAGATACTGGAGTTGTTACAAAAGAAATAAATAAAAAGAGTTTAGGGGGTTGGAGAAGCAAAATAAAACAAATGAACATGAGAGAATGAATTACCTTTAAAAGTGTAACTCCTTTTGATTTGAGCCTAAAGGCTTCCTTTGAAAGGATTATGCCCAAAAGGAATCCTCTAGGATGAGGAGAGGGATGTGGAGAGAGTAAATGGGCAGGTTATGGCCGAGCCAAAGGCTTGAGGAGTGTGTGAAATGAGGTAGAGGTGGGGGCTTTTTATAAGAGGAGAGGAGGGGCACTTTTGGAAATCATGAAACTATTATTTTATTTTCAATAGTGTTTCGAATTTATAAGGTCCCACATTGATATATTTCTAAGATAAGATGATAAGGCTTCGAAATATTCCCATCCAATAGGTTTTGGACATGTTTAGGTTTTAGATATTACATTATCTTTCCATTTTATTTAAATCGTTAAATAATGAAGTCATCGCTGCATCATCATGATGTCATAAATAATTTAATTTATTTAAAGTCTAAAAATTATAAAAAAATACTATGATGTATAAAATCTTTTTAGCTTTCTAATTAATATTTATAATCAAAAATATTATTAGTATAACCCCTTCTAAAAAATTTTTTAGTAAAACAATTTATGTTAGTGTCATTTTCACCTTTATTTAAAAAAAGGCATTAAAGTCATTATCTCACCCAAGTGGCTCCATGGGGTCCCCTAAATCGACCCATGGGTTGTCTTGGTCGGCCATGACACAACCAATAGGGTAAGACATGTGTCAAGCTCATCTCGTTTTATTAAAGCATTATTTTTACCTTAAACTACACTAATTACCACTAATCGCGATTAAAAACTTAATAAATTACTATTCACCAAAAAATTATTTTTATCCCATTGAACCACATTTTACTTCTTAATAAAAACCATGTATGTCGGATTTTTGAAAATCAAAACACAATGATGGAAAAATTTCATTTAAACGGAAAATCAGTTTTTATAAGTACCACTTAGTGGTTTCACTATTCATCAAAAATTGAAGTTTTTCAGAAAATTACCAAAAATTCACCCTAAGCTATATTTGATATTACGAATTCACAAATGAAGTCTATTTTACAAAATTCAAAACATATAAGTCACATTAATTAATTTAATAATTAATTCCCGCTGTCAGAGCAATAGCGTGTTTTTATGAAACAATAAGTATCAAAAGATTGACACTAGTTTAAGTCCGATTTCAAAGTGAAAATAATTCCAACGACCACTATTGGATTTAATGGTAAAAATATTTTCTAATTTCACTTTAAAAACAATTCAAATGATAATCTAATCATATAAATAAATTAGATTAAAAAGAGGTTTTGAATTAAAATACAACATTTTACACTATTCATTAAAAAATGAACTTTATCGGAAAAATACCAAAAATTTACACAAAGTAAAATTTGATGTCCCGATTCTAAAGAAGAGTTTTATTTGGTCCAAAAGAATGTATAAGAGTGATCAAAACTATATTTAATGACAGTTCTCCATCAGAAGGCGATAATTGAACCTTTAGGGAAAATTAGGGTATAAAAGCCTAAAATTGAATTCTTTCCGTATTTTAAGCCTTTGGATAAATGTAAAAACATTTAAAAACATATATAATCATATTTTAGTTATTTCTATCCATTCCCGCCAATACAACAGCTACATGTTAACTTCCATTTAAAATAATATTATTTTATTATTAGAGTGCAACGTAAGATTCCCAAGAAACTTGTTGTTGCGTATTGGGTACGCCATCGAGCATTGCATCCCCTTTAAAGTAATATTAATATTTGATTCACAAGTATGGATAAATATAAAGATGTCATATTCCTTATTTACATGGGGTGTTACATCCTTCCCCCCTTTTGGGAATTGCGTCCTCACTATTTTAAAATTGGGCTTGGAAACATCCTTGAAAGTCCCACATCGGAAGAAGAGTCGGTAAAACAATCACTTTAAAATAAATAAAGATAAGTACAAAGGTCACCCGAGTTAACCCATACTAGGATTCCAAGTATGAAAACATGGACATGGAGGAGAAAGCATAGGGTCATGTTCTGATGGAGAGTGATAGAAAACATGTTTAGGAGAAAGTTAACCATGAGAAAATCACAAACTTGTGATGGGTTAAACAGTATTCGATTCCCCAGTAGGAAAAGTTAATAGACAACATTTTTGTTTTAAGTTACTTTTTATTGAGGAATTTATTCATAAGGAAACATGATCACTTATCATGTTGACTTTCAACTATTATTAGATTCCTTACACAAACTCATATTTTTTTCCAAAAGACGAGTATTTAGGGAGACTTGTTCACATTAAGAGTACTATAATCAAATTCTAGAGAATTAACTAACCCAAAAAAGAGAACTATATACTTCCCATGTCTTTAGACTTTAACCAAAACCAAAACCCCAAAGATTAGTACAAGATCAGATAACCCAGAAAAGGATAACCCATTAGAAAGAAAATCTATTCTTAATCTCCAAAATTTGTCCAACAAAACCCAAAGTTCAACGAGGACCATCCGGTAAACAATTTGTCCATAAAATTCCTCATAGTAAACCAATCTAATATTGAAACCCAAACATTTGAAGGATTTAGTCACATAGTCTTCCAAGTTAAATCATAACATTTATCTCCAAACAACATCTGTTGTTCCTAAAGCCTCATATTGAAAAGTAATTAACCTAATCACATATCCTCCATGATAGGTTAATCATTTTCATAAATAACCGAAAATCAACTTACTCTTAATTCATAAAATCATATAACTAAAAAGAATCAGTCAAACTAACCATGGACTTCATGTAGTCCAGTGGTAGGCGATAAATACCAGTCACACTTTGGCTATGGGTTCGATTCCCGCGGCTTTGTCCGACGCGACGGGTTGTCACATGGTCTGCGTGTTGTCCTTTTTCCAAAACTATATAATTCTTAAAACATTTCCCAAAACGAGATAAAATCTTCAAAAATAAACATAACATATTTTAACCTCAAGTTTATCTCATGCCTTTCATTTTCCATCATAACATATAATAACCCATAATTACCTCAAAAGTAAGGATCATATAAACTCTAATGGTTACCTTTATAATTATTACCTGAACTTCCACATCGATTGGTCATCTCATACATGATGCATCACAGAACATACCAAGGTTCAAGTGGTTGATCATGACTCCTTGATAGTTGGTTTAGAACAACCATGAGATTCCTCATTGAATCCCCCATTTTATCTAGTATCTTAATCAGAGAACCACCACAGTTTCCTTCAAACCTGTTGTCTCTCTGGTGCCTGCTAGATCCAGCCATTTACTAAAACCAAAAAGGTCAGTGTGAGTATATCAACAAAACCATCATGTACTAATGAGGAAGATAAACACTAAGATATACTTACTCATTCACTTTATCTAAAACTAGGACTCTTTCTAAAATCCAAACCATTATGGTAATGTCACTTATGCTTAGAGAATACCCTAACCTCTAAAGTTATCTAAACCGACCTTTGATACCAACTATAAGGCCCCACCCTTAAACCTTACTTAATCTTGAGTTATTACAAGATTACAAGTTGAGGATCTTTTCAGGTTTAGAGTTTTAGAGAATTAGATCATGAAACTTGCATTACATTCCACATTTAAACAAAGTGGTTACATAAAAGACAGTATTCATTCTTCCCATCAATGGAAACATATTTAAAATAAAACTTGGATTCATTCTTGACACATCCTTGACTCTATCATCTTATCATGTACCTTTCCCGTGACCTGTGAAAAACATTTCAAAAACTTGGGATGAGCATAAAAAGCTCAGTAAGGGATACACAAAGAATGAAAACTGTTAGTTTTTCAAACATCAAGTAAACCATGTATACTCTATCAAAGTAATACCTTCACCTTCATGAAGTAGTAAAAACTCTTCACTGAATAAAGTATCATTACTTACCTTTTTGTAACCAAAGGATTACCATAAAACCCATATAAAGAACACATAACATATATAAAGGTAACTTGGGACATAAACATACTTAAGTGGAATAACCATACGGTCGACTTCCACACATATCACTTAATGGAATAGCCATACGGACAATTTCCATACATACTTAATGGAATAGCCATACGGCCGACTTCCATACCCAATGCATTGGAGGTTATAACGTAACCACCCGTCTTGGTATTCACGGCACCACCCGTCATATGGTTATAACGTAACCACCCGTTAAAATGTCCAAGTACCAATATAAAATCATAAAACATAAAACCAATATAAAGGAATGATAACATTTCCACATTTCAATCACAATATATCATAAATATATTGACATAATAGAATCCTTTATCAAAACCATTTTCAATACCAAAATACATAAAAGAGTATATGGTATTTATTTTATTTTAAAAACATTACGGCTTGTTGAGGAAGCCAAAGACCAAATAATAATCTCGGCGGCGGAAAAGGTCGTTGTCACCGCATATGTTAAAAAAACATTCCTTTTTGTCGTTTAGTAAAACGCTTCGTAGAAAAAGATTCCTTTTGTATAAAAGTAAAAGTCAAAGGGGTTTATACACCGTAAAAAATAAAGTTGTGTATAAAACGAAATATGCCTCAATGAAAGGAGATTGAGACGAAGTCCCCTACAAAGACGGTATCCTTGGTTTAAGGATAACTCAATTACATAATTATGTGTGACAAACGAATACACCAAATATGAGTGGATATTAAGTGTAAAATAATCAAAGTTCATTCACACATATTCAAAGGATGACATATTCAATAACTACATGTTGAACCCAAAGAAATCGAAATTGGGTTAAGAAGTTCCCTTGACAGCCTAACGGCGTCACATCAAAATGAGTTGATGAGAGATAAAAAGTGTATCTCATCACTTGGACATAAAATTTACATCAATAAAGATATATGAGAACATATCCCAACATAACAATATGTAAATTAAAAGACCAAACAAAAGAAGTCTTTTAAAAAAAGGAGGGTGAAAGGTTCCCTTACCGACTTGGGTATCTTTCGAAACATACGCCCCGTGAAAGAAGGACAATACATCATTGATGTAAATACTAATAAATGAAATAATATTACAAAATTAGTAAAATAATGGTCATTACATACACCACTCAAAGGAAATTGTGGAAAATGTAGCATAAATCTCACGGGAATAAAAGTGAGATGAAAAATCACTTACGAAAACTCGGCAGCCTAACGGCGCCACTTAAAACTTCCAAAAATGGATTGATGAGATCAAATAGGGTATCTCATCACATTACAACAAAATGTACAGAAAGTGGAATATGAAATAACATCCCCCATCATAACAAATAAAAGCTTAAAAGAAGTGACATAAAGGAGAGTACTTAAAAAGAAAGAGAGAGGTTAGATCTCTTACGAAAATTCGGCAGCATAACGGCGCCACTCAAAAATTCCAAAATGGATTGATGAGAGAGAATAGGGTCTCTCATCATATGAACATAAAAATTACAGTAATAGTAATATAAAATAACATCCCAATAACATGAAAGATGAGCTTTATAAGGAATGACATAAAAAAGTGTACTTAAAAAGAAAGAGAGGAGTAAGATCCCTTACCTCGTATCCGACTTGACCCGACCGTTCTTTAATCTACTGAATAATAAACTTGAGTTAATTTCTATTTGCTTAAGAACCTTTTTCAAGTTCATTATTCCTTTTATATCACTTATTTACATGTTATAAACATTATGTAATCATTTAAGTTAATAATGTTTGTTTTGTCGATATTTGGTTCTTAAGTCGAAAGTGAACTTCTTACAATTACATGTTGTTCGTGTGGTCAAAGGTTCTTTATATCCAGAATGACATTCCTGATTTGGATATCAAATATATCATATATATCCATAATATACATGTATTTATAATATTACATAATCATTTAGAGGTATGAAATGAAATGCACCGTTCATGGAGACGGTAAGCCGTATGTACGCATGAACGCTAATTTCATTTCTTTGTCATATTAATGGAATTAAAACTAAATGAGAGGTATGTATATTTTAATTCCAGAATTATATTCATAATTTAGATATACCATTCATTATATATATCCATTATATACATGTACTTTTAATAGTACATTACATTTGGGGATAAGAAATGAAATGCACCGTTCATGGAGACGGTAAGCCGTACGTACGCATGAACGCTACTTTCATTTCTATATCATACTTTAATGGAAAGAAATAATAATGATATAGAGGTATATTATAATTCCATTATAACATCATATATAATAACTTTAAATCCATCCTCTACACGTCCCACATATGGCATTAACGAATCACATCACTTTGAGGGGGCGGTAGTCCGCACTTCCTTAAATGAAGATATCGTGTTTACCCATAATGGAAACCATAAAGGTATGCCCAAAATGAAAAATACAGAAGCTTAAAGAAAACATAAACATATTATATATCATATATAAATATAGTGACATCTTAATGGTCACCTTTGAAGGTGTTAAAGGAATGTTGAACAATCATCGTTTCGGGAGGCATAAATTCACCATCCACGGAAACAGTATGTTCTTTAACCATTAGATGAAGTTGTGTGTAAGTGTAGCTCGAATCCTTATTATAACAACATCCTAGTATATTTAAGATACTCGAGTTGTTACAAAATAAATAAATAAAAACAGTTTAGGGGGTTGGAGAAGCAAAATAAAACAAATGAACATGAGAGAATGAATTACCTTTAAAAGTGTAACTCCATTTGATTTGAGCCTAAAAGATTCCTTTGAAAGGATTCTGCCCAAAGGGAATCCTCTAGGATGAGGAGAGGGATGTGGAGAGAGTAAATGGGCAGGGTATGGCCGAGCCAAGGCTTGAGGAGTGTGTGAAATGAGGTAGAGGTGGGGGCCTTTTATAAGAGGAGAGGAGGGGCACTTTTGGAAATCATGAAACTATTATTTTATTTTCAAAAGTGTTTCGAATTTCTAAGGTCCCAAATTGATATATTTCAAATATAAGATTATAAGGCATCGAAATATTCCCATCCAATAGGTTTTGGACATGTTTAGATTTTATATATTACATTATCTTTCCATTTTATTTAAATCGTTAAATAATGAAGTCGCCGCTGCATCATCATGATGTCATAAATAATTTAATTTATTTAAAGTCTAAAAATCATTAAAAAAAATACTATGATGTAGAAAATCTTTTTATCTTTCTAATAAATATTTATAATCAAAAATATGATTAGTATAACCCCTTCTAAAAATTGTTTTAGTAAAACAATTTATGTTAGTGTCATTTTCACCTTTATTTAAAAAAAAGGCATTAAAGTCATTATCTCACCCAAGTGGCTCCATGGGGTCCCCTAAGTCGACCCATGGGTTTTCTTGGTTGGCCATAACACAACCAATAGGGTTAGGACATGTTTCAAGCTCATCTCATTTTATTAAAGCATTATTTTTACCTTAAACTACACTAATTACCACTAATCGCGATTAAAAACTTAATAAGTTACTATTCACCAAAAAATTATTTTTATCCCATTGAACCACATTTTACTTCTTAATGAAAACCATGTATGTCGGATTTTTGAAAATCAAAACACAATGATGGCAAAATTTCATTTAAACAGAAAATCAGTTTTTATAAGTACCACTTAGTGGTTTCACTATTCATCAAAAATTGAAGTTTTTCAGAAAATTACCAAAAATTAACCCTAAGCTATATTTGATATTACGAATTCAAAAATGAAGTCTATTTTAAAAAATTAAAAACATATAAGTAACATTAATTAATTTAATAATTAATTCCCGCTGTCATAGCAAATAGCGTGTTTTTATGAAACAATAAGTATCAAAAGATTGACACTAGTTTAAGTCCGATTTCAAAGTGAAAATAATTCCAACGACCACTATTGGATTTAATGGTAAAAATATTTTCTAATTTCACTTTAAAAACAATTCAAATGATAATCTAATCATATAAATAAATTAGATTAAAAATAGGTTTTGAATTAAAATACAACATTTTACACTATTCATTAAAAAATGAACTTTATCGGAAAAATACCAAAAATTTACACAAAGTAAAATTTGATGTCCCGATTCTAAAGAAGAGTTTTATTTGGTCCAAAAGAATGTATAAGAGTGATCAAAACTATATTTACTGACAGTTCGCCATCAGAAGGCGATAAGTGAACCTTTAGTGAAAATTAGGGTATAAAAGCCTAAAATTGAAGTCTTTTTGTATTTTAAGCCTTTGGATAAATGTAAAAACATTTAAAAACATATATAATCATATTTTAGTTATTTCTATCCATTCCTGCCAATACAACGGCTACATGTTAACTGCCATTTAAAATAATATTATTTTATTATTAGAGTGCAACGTAAGATTCCTAAGAAACTCGTTGTTGCGTATTGGGTACGCCATCGAGCATCGCATCCCCTTTAAAGTAATATTAATATTTGATTCACAAGTATGGATAAATATAAATATGTCATATTCTTTATTTACCTGGGGTGTTGCAGATGATCTCTAACTCCTACTCCCTCACCTACCCCTATTCTATTATTTCAAAATGACACATGGGTGTGAGCTGTAAACATGGATCCAAAGGGAGGAGAAAATAAAATTAAAATAAAAATAAATCAAAAAAATCAAAAAAAATAAGGAAAAAGGAAATGGATTCTTGATATCGGTGCTTATGAATAGTTTACACCACATATCAGGAAAACTCCTCATTTCAAACTCAATTTAAGAGTATGTATTTCAGTGCGAAACTCCATAAAATATCATCAATAAAATAACTATGTATAATTAATATTTAATTTCTTGCATAATAAATAATTATAAAAAAAATCAATTCCATAAAACATCCATCTTTTGATTAGAACCCAATTCTTAGACCAAAATAAATGTTATAAAAGTTCTTTGATATCATTTTATATTAAAAAAAATCTATTTTTTCATCAAAATCCCCTGAAAAAAAAATTAATTATTTACACAAACTTTCACAACCATTCACAATGTTTTTTTATTAAAAACTTCTCACTATAACACTTCTCACCATCAACAAGTCTTGATGAAAAACTTTCTACCATACTTCACCTGGATCACTAGAAAATCCAACACTACCTCAATCATCCAACGACAAGTCTTAAAGATCCCATTATGCTCCAGATATAAGAGTCATTCATCAATAACTGGAAATTTTATACCCAATATATGAGTATTAATATCTTCTCTATATGACCAGAACACCAAACTCTAAAACCCATGCTTCATCCACAACTAAACACAATAGTTGAACAGCACCATCTCACTCACGCTATAGTAAAACTTGGAGCACAAAATACCACCCATTAAAAGTTAAATAAAAATTAAATCCATCAAACCAAACATCCCACATAAAATGAGGATTACAACCTCCAAAATCCAATGGTTCACTCCCCACCATAAGTCTTCCCGATCACAACAAGGTCACTTCTTGAAAATCCATCCAGACAACTTCTCCACTCTTTAAAGCAGATATATTCTCCAAGATCCATCCATTGGATATCAGGAAACTGAAACACATAACTAAACTCACTATCACATGATCCAAGACCTAAAAAACATTGGCTAATGTAGTTAAACTATTTTCTATGATCCTAACATAGGTAAATTCTAATAAAACCAGAGCACCCTCACCACTATTCTTAAGTAATGAGGAATCTCCCCCATTCCAACATCAACCACACAAGAACCCATTACATGGGCATCATTAAAAACCCATAAGCACCTAACCATGATCCCATTGGACCACAAAATGAAAAACTAAATTATTTAGGGTTAGGAATAAACCTAGATATCCCTCAATAAAAAATTAAAAAACAAAAAAGACTCCTAAATTTACACTCTCAAGAACTGTCCAACAACAAAGCTAACTTCAAAAATCATCAGATAAACCAAAACCACATAGAAATTAGATCTCAATCTAAACATGTCTTATTTATCCATTCCCTCATTGAGAGACTACCACAGTGAAACTAGTGTATTCACCGACCTTCTAGGGTATCCACATATCTCTCGATTAGGGAAATGAATTTACATCACCATTGAACACATCTCTAATCTATCTATATGGCCTATTATTAAAAATAAATTACATGTGATTCATATGAGTATAATTACACCAAGATTCATTATTGGATAATTCTATATATGTTGTTCAAATTATAAAAACTAAACCCCCATCATCAATGAATGCACAAATAGATAGGAATCTGTCATATGGATCCTATATTTCTACCATTTTTCATTTAAATAGGTCTCCTTTCATTAGGAAATGATAAAAAAAATAACAGATCATATATCAACAAACATGAAATCTAAATTTCATTTGACTTAGAACAAATAATATAACTGCAAAAATGGAATCCCAGAATAAAAAAAACATAACCCTAGTAATCGGGACATTCCATCAGAAAATAAGTTCACGAAATACATATTTTATATCCATCAAAATATTTGTAACATTATAAAACCACCTATCTAACAATACCCCCAAATAGTAATAAAAATATAAAATTGTGTATTTGATATGATTATTTTACAAACCATCTTGGTTTGACTATAATTTACACCCATTCCATATAACTAAACACCTCAATAACTTCTCTCCACAATCTAAAGGATGCTGATTTGTAGTGAGGAATCAAAGAGATATAGTGTGGAGAATATTCCCTAACAAGAGAAAAAAATAAATTTTAAAATAAAACTATCACATAAAAAACTAAAATAGATATCCAAGTATGAATAAAAAATTACTAAAAAATAATACAATAACAAATGAAATATAAAATCATATAGACATGTGATTAATATATAAACTACAGACATTGTTCATGCACTGGGGTGACCAAATATAAAAAATAAACAATGAAAAAAAAAGTCTTAAGATCAGTCCTAAAACCTAAAATGATTGATCTTGTATGATCATGCAGTTATGGGCCTCTACCCATATCTGTCGTATCATGTATACAACTAGAAATTATACATATTATTTATAAAAATGTTGAGGTAAATATACATGGGGTGAGAAATAAATCTCTATAGGTCCTAACATCCATTATCATAACATGTGCTTTCAATTGTGATGTCCTTAGCCTAGTCAAAAATTATTTGGAATAAAAATTAATAAAAGACTAGAATTAAAAGGAAATTTAAAAACCCTAGGACCTATAATGGAACCTGCAGGAAATATACACATTCTCTAGACTCCATCAAGGGATTTATAATACACAAATTTCCAGCAAAAAAACAACAAGAACACCCTCAATACCATGAAGGTGACCTGAATTTCCAATAAAAGATCATGAACAAATGTAAGAATGTAGGATTTTATCCTAAGTGATTGAAATAAATGCATGCATCTTTAAGAATTTGGGATTCTAAAACGGTGAATTGAAATGGAAATAGAAGAATCTTGGTTGGAATAATTAATAAGCCGGTCATATTTCAGAAATTCGTTAGTAGTATTCATTTGAATATCATAAATCATCCTCAGGTTATAAGTTATTTATTTGGTCTTCCTATAATCATATGAAACACCTAAAAACATAACACACCTAGGAGTTCCTCAAAACCAATGGGAATTTTCTCCTATCTAGGGTGTACAACTAAACATGGATTGGGGAACCACACATCTATATCTCCCATGAGATCCTAAAATATAACACATATTAACTAATTCATATGGCAAAGCTTCCAGAATAATCATAACAGTCCATATAAATTAATCAATATCTGAAATTTCACCTTCTACATCTGGAAACTAGAAAAACATCCATAAACATTACTAGATTTAATACAAGAAGAAACATAACTCCTCAATTCCAAAACCCCTCATTAAAAACATTACAACAAAACTAACCCTCCCATGGTCAACATCACATGAGGCATAGTCAGCGGTCCTTTAAATGAAAACATAAATAGGAATCCCTCTTAAGGTTTATATAGAATAATAAAATCCTCATGAAAATCCTACATATAGAAAAACCTCAAAATTACACCTGGTATACAACCAATCCTCAAACATCACCAATATTATAAGTGTGCCCAAAAGAGAAATATTTCCCTATGGGATTCCTCAACAGGTCCCACAAATCTCCCTTATTCTATACCAAACAGAACCCAACTATAATTGATTCCCTATGACACTAACTCATCCCAAAGGTAATAATAGAACTATAACTCGAGAAACCTATAGGTGGAACATATCCTAGAGGATGCATGATCCCACATTTTGGGAATAATTTGAAGGGACCTTGGAATAAACCCCTTGGCATCCCCAAGTTATTATGATCAATGAAGGGAAATCTATAGCCTATGTCACACACTAATCTCACCCCTCAGGATGATTCTGGAATAATTACCCCAATGGAATTCTTTAGTTAAACCTCAAAATATATAAAATAAACTTTATAGTGCCTCTAATCACCTCAACATCCAAACCATCACATTATATATGTTAAAAAATTACAATTTAATCTTCATGAGTCCAATTCAATATATTTGGTGATAAAACATTTAACCCCTTAAATGGGGGATTGCACAACATACACCACTAATGGTCCTCCATGTTCATGTACCCTAGACTAATCGATGTGCACTTTTGTGGTCAATGTATTGTGTACCTAACACACTTGGAATGAAAATTATGCAGGGATCTTGATTATCTATACTATACATGGTGATTCCAATCATGCTATATGGTATCTGGTTGTATACTATTCATAGGGTTTGATTGTGTACCATTCATGTCCAGGTTCCTAGACATGATGTTCCTTGTCCATTTCTGACAACCACCCTTAGTCTCCTCAACATGGAATATCGGATGTATTAATTTCATGTAGTAAACATGTTCTAACCTATTCAAAAAATAATAACACATTTCACATGATTCATGAAAACAAATTTGGGATCAGGTTTTCCTATATTTAAAACCCTTTGAAATCACTTAAAACCTATGTTTCCCCTAGACACACTTCAGATCAACCATCAATGGGTCCTAAAAAACCCATAAAAATAAATTAAAACATAAATCAAGAGATTAAAAATGGATAATAGTGGAAAACTAAGAAAATGACACACTGGGATGTCAATCATTGAATCTTTGACCATGGATCTACCACAAGAAACCATTGCACTTCACATCAAGTATGATCGGACTCCTCTAGTGATAACCTCCCCCTGTCCCTCTTCACACTCGATCTTGTGGTGTATTGGTTGTAGATATACACATTATTTCGAACATAGGAAAAGATAAAATTAATTGAAAAAATAATGAAAAGAAAAAGTAATGGAATAATTAAAAAGGCGACATTTCACTGGCTCTAGTGCCCATGAAAATTAAATATGTCACCTTGGATAGAACACCCATTCCAGACTCAATTATGGAGACATAATTTTATTTTGATCCTCCAAAAAATATCACTATTTAAACTCTTTCCAATATTTATTATTTAAATAATAAAATATTAAGTATTCTATAAAAAATAAAATATAATGGAATTTAAAAAACTATTGACCTCATGTAATGTCCCTATTTCAAGACTAATGGAGTGGTCAAAAAAATTAATATTGTATAATAAAAGAAATTAACATTTTCTCTATTTAAACAAATAATGAATATTAATTCAAATTTTGTATGATTTTCTCAACCCATCATAATGTTGTACATGATAAAATTCCCATCTCAAATAAAAAAATAATATATTTAAAAAAAATATTTAGAATACTGATCTGGCCATGGATGTTGAGTAGTTAAAGATTGAAAATGTTGAGTTAATGAAGATCATAAATGGTATGAATTCTACTGTTATTCTTATATATCAATATAATTATAAATTAAATATGATTATTATTTAATATGACAAGAGAACCAACAAAATCATGTTCAATTATATCCAATCTATCGTAGAAAATTGTGAACCTTCTATGTTGTTCAAAAAAAATCAACACAATATAATAGTTGAAAGAATGTCTAAAATAGAAAAAAACTGGATCTCTTAGTGCACAATATATTTGATATGATGAAGGGGATTCTCTGGATGAAATGTCTCAAAGAAGATCATGTTTTTTGTTAGTACAAAAAATAAGGACTACAATCCTAGCTAAAATTTCTAATGAAAATAGAAAATATGCTCACATATAGTGGGAGAAAATATTTGGTGAAAGAATTAGTCCATACAAAAATACTCAAAAATTATTTATAAAATGGGCCCCATTAAATCATTTTATTGAAGTTATGAAAAATATTTTGATTAGTAGCTAATAAATGAGATTAATTTCTATTATATAATAATATTATAATATTACTATTGGTGTTGCAGCGTTTTTATCCCCAAATATTATGTATTCAAGTAAAATAGGTATATATAATTACAATAGAGAGTAAATGATCCTAGAGAGTGACCACTAGAATAGAAGGGTAAAAAATCCTCTTTAATTTTAGAAGAATGTTGGTAATAAGAACATGGTTGAGAAATAGGTAAAAATTTGTGGATAGTTTGATCAGGAAAAAAAATTTCATATGAGGGTGTTACTATTATACAATATAAAAAATATAATTTGAGATCAAATAATTCTTAGAAGAAAAAATTCTCAAACAGTAAACACATGTTCTCAATGTTTCCTAAAAGTGATAAAAAAATGATAAGTTAGGGATTAGAGATAGAGGTGTCACATCACTTCTGATAGGTGATCTGAACAACCTAAAAAGGTTGAAAATTATAAGGGTATATTTTTTCATTTTTAAAATTATAAAAAATTAATGATCAAGTGAATTGGAGTTGAAAATCATGGCTAAAAAAATTAAATTCAAAAAATTTTATTTTTAGATGGGATGAAACCCATCTTTGTGAGTATGTTAGAAAATTATGTTGATGGAAATGAGGTGACACATAGTAATAATTGTTGCATTGTGAAAAGGATTAATGATAGAGATATTTTTTAAGAGGAATGATATTAAATGGATATTTTATAATGTTAAAGAAGCAAAAACCAAATTCTTATTATGTATGCATGCTAAAATAAACATAATGATATTCAAATCCAAGCCTCATGGATATTAGATTTTTTCAAATCAGATTTTTTGTAAGAGCATGGATAATAATTCTATGAGAATAGATATGTATTTCTCCACATTAATCGATAATTTTACTATAATGTAATTAATTATGTTTATATATCATAAATCTAAGGAGTTAAAAATGATTAAATTTTTCAAAAGAATAAGTAAAAACCTAGTTGGTTATTCATTGAAAAAGTTCATATTCAATAATGGTATTTAATATTCCAACAAATAATTCATTGAATATATGGAAAACACTGGTATAATCTATGTTTTTGGTTCATCATAAATTCCATAAAAATTGATTAATGGAAGGGAAGAACATTATTCAAGTTTATATGCATAAAACCATTATATATGAGCATGATACTTTAAAGTATTTCTATATGCTATAAATTACACATTCTCAAGTAATTTAAAAATGGTGTTTGTTAAGGAAAAAATCATATATAAATCCATATGTAATTTTTTTTTAAAACTATGGCAAATTTAAAACTCTTAATAGTGTTTTGGATTCCATTATTGATCAAGTTTGAAGGTAAAATTGATAGAAAATATGATAAGAAAACTAAAGATAAAATATTTTATGGTTACATGTCAAATGTAGGATCGTATCAGTGTTAGGATAATAAATAAAAGAAGCTAGTTGATCATAATGATGTAATAGTAATTCAAATTGATGATGATATCATGAAATTAATTGTGGATAATGATGATATTGGTCAAATAAGTACTAAACCTACTATGAAAATTGATGAAAACTGAGAACAAAATGATAATGACTGTCACAGATTAGGAGATTTTAAAAATAACTAGATAGAATATGAAATTGATAAATTATTTTTATGTCAGAAACATAATTAGTGATTAAAATTAAGTAGTAAACCCTAATATAAAATCAAACCAGCTAGTAACACCAGTACTATTTTAAATTCTTAACCCTTTAATGTTGGTGAAGTTTGTGAGCACAATAAGTTGAAAGAATCTATGAATGGAGAATGTATTCATATATAAAATGATGTTACATGATTTTTTGTACCAAGTCCTAAAGAAGATATAATAATTAAGACAAAATTGGTTTTCAATAAGAATATTAATTAAAAATTTGAGGTTGTAATAAATAAATCGAAGTTATTTTTCTTGGGAATATTTTCACATTGAATTGATGGATATAGATGTAACATTTTACCTTGTACTTATACTTGTGACCACTATGTGGTTATTTCATTATAGAATAAACACACTAAAAAATAATCATATAAATGGTAAATACACAATCATGAATGGTTTTTTATATAGGACCATGGGTTTCAAAGTAAAGAAGGAAATTCATGGGTTTAAATATACTCTAAGAGCTTGGTACTTAAATAATTATTTGTATTTTTGGACTATGGAGTTCATATATGGTAATTGGGGTAGTAACTTGTATATGAGGTAGAATTATATTCCATCACTCGTTATCATTATATATGATGGTGATATCATCATTTCTAATGATGGGGAAAATTATTAGATTATTTCCCACATAAATAGTGAATTGTTTTGAGATATTCTTATTTGGTGAGATAAGTTTCTTTTTTAGGTTTAAAAATTTCCTAAGATACTTATCATGTGGTTATCTCTTATGAAAATGTTTTTGGATATAATGAAATATTTAGCTATAATGAGTAAATAGGGATATCCGTATTAATTTTAGTGGGAGTGAAATTGAGTAATAATAAATTAATTTTTTTAAATGGTAATGAATTTAGGAAACTAATGAGAATATCTTATATTTAACTTCATCAATACCATATACTTAACATGATCACATATTGTATTCAATGTATCAATACAATTAAAATGAGACACACCAAATGATATTAAAGATAACATGTGTTATAACACATATATATCCACTTATGAAATGTTATTTGAGAATAAATTAATGAAGGAATTAAAATTCATTATATAAAGAAAATGGGAATTCCCTGTTGATGACCATAAGTCCATAATTAGATTATAATTCTTTATTAGTGTAGGAGATATTGAGTGGATTTTCAAGGAGAAATATCTTATTTTTTCTACTTGGGTTATATAGGTTTTCACATCACAAGAGACTAAAAAATGATATAGATAAAGACTCGACTCAAATATATTAGTTTTGTGAAGAGTATACACTCATTATTGGTTATTACAACCAAATATAGATAAATTCATCCAAGAATCCATTATGATATTTAATATCCAAACACATAGATATAAAATATCATTTTTAAGGATAAGGTGGCTAAAGGAACATTAAATTAATACGTTTTTCATATATATATAAGGTTTTTTAAAAACTCACAATCCATCTCCACACTGAGACTTATGAGAATTTTATATAGTTAATGGGTGTGAAACTCATTCTATAACATCATTAAGGAATATATATTTTTAAAGATTCCCTCAATACAATATAGGTAAGTGTTGATATAAAATATAGATATATGATTCATAGGGAGAAACCTTCTTTTGCATGAATTCTTTAATAATGTTTTCAATTGGATTATGAGATACACTTTTAGAAATAATCTTAAAATTTATATCAAAAATGGTTTTGAAAATTGGTTCAAAAGTTAAATTTCTTATCAATAGAATTGATGTATAAATTAATCTCTCTAATTTTATGCAATGAGTATTCTCAAATAGAAATAAAGTTTGTTAATTCATAAACCATATCTTTGAGATAAGTAATACTAAAAAATATTTGAAAATAATTTTTCTTTATTTTCAATAATAGGGGGAAAGAAATGAACTTATTGATTTACTATGAATAGTAGAAAATTATCATTGAGAAGTGAGTTGATTAAAGTGGAGAAAAGATTTCAATTCAATTCAAGAAGATAAACTAATTTAGGGGGAATTTTGATAATCTATTTAACATTAATATTTAGTTACATTGAACAAATATCAAAATGGAGGACCTTTATTCCCTCAAGGTGATTTTGGTGTTTTCTTTTATTTCAATACATTTTCAATTTGAAATGTGAGGCTTGAAACATTTTAAAGGATTAGTTAATGAAGTTTCTTAGATGAGTTGATGAGTTTTTGTGATTTAGTTTGATTATCTATACCAAATCAATGAAAAATGGAAAGACCATTAATAAAAAATATATTTTTTATATAAATAATATTATGTAAGTGTATGTTATTATAAAAATATAGTTTGGTTATGTTGAGAAATGGGTAACCATGGCTTAATTATTATACATAAGACTAAATATATGGTAAATATTGATGTGTTTCACTATAAAAGATAAGTCCAAAATTCAAGTGAAAATATTTTTACTCATGAATCTCAATTATAGGATCTATACATGAAAAAATGTGAAGACCATGATTTTTTGTACAAATATGAATTGAAGTGGGTGATTATAAAACTTCAAAACCGGGACCTCATTCTTTAATTAAGAAACCATATAATTTTTCTAGTGGTGGAAGATGTATTTAAAACGGATTGGTATTAGTAAATCCATAATAAATGTTGATAATGAGAAATACCACATTATATGGGATACCCTATGATTTTTTATGTCACTCTAAATAGATATGTATTGCCCATACATAGTGGAGATTTTTTACATATTGCAATATATGTGAGAGTATTTTAGATGAAGAAGGAGATATGTGGGTGACATATTGAAATCATGTTCATCACATCATAGTAGATTTAATAGGTCCTTGAAGGGTCTAGAAATTGAATATAGTCAAATTTTAAAAAAAGAAGTTTTTCAAAATTTGAGTATGAATTTTTGTTAACATATCATTGGGTAACGCCTAATATTTATTGGTATTTTAGATATTAGATTCTAAATAAAAATTCATTAATAAAATCAATAAATTAAAATTTTTTAAGAGAGGTATCCTAAAATTATTTATATACTGTTGGGAGTTATTGAATAATTTGGAGAGATAATTGCATATTTATATTAGGTAAGGAAGAATTTCATATCAAGGAAGTCTAGTAAAGACCCAATCTTTTATTGATGATAATTCTTCTAATGTTTTCTCTGTTCACTCACAATATTGAGTTCTTGTTCATAAAACATTTGGGTTATAGTTCTTATTGGTTCAAGTTCATTCCCTCTACCTTAGTTATTATTGATAAGAAGAGACCAGCTATGTGTCTATCAGATAACAACCATCACACATCAGGGATGCAGTCATCCTAATTGGGGATAAGACTCCTTATATATAGTGTGTATATCAATTATATACTCCACCATGTTAGATTTATGGATCATTTCCTTAAAACCAATGTATAACTATAGTTTAAAGAAAAAAATTCAATAATGATTCACTTCTTGGGTGTATAGTATTCATTAAATGGATTCTAATTGAGATTATATACTTGATATAATTAAATTTGAAATAAAAAATTATCCCTAATGTAGATTTTTGTCCATCTTCTTTGAAAATAGTGGATACATTTTAATTATTTGAAGATTCAAAAGATATTTCCTTCTCACCATCACTTATATTTTTAAAATAAATACTTCTCAACATATCATTCCAAGCCAATACATTGTTTAAATTATGTAGTTAAAATGTATTCAGATCATGATACTCAAGAGATGACTGATTGAAAACAGACATTTTTATTAAACAAATATTGTTTTTTGAAAAAGTGGGATATTTTACAAATTATAAATAGGCTTTCAGTAAATTCCATAAGAAATAAATTATTTGTTTAAATCATTTTTAGCCTATTAGAGAATGTACCTCTATAGAGACTCCATTGAAGTGCAGTGGCCTTCATGACTAGATCTTCCATGATTAGGACTTCTATGTTATAGGAAATCTAACCCCATGTGTGTGTAGACTCATTCACACTAATATTCATTTCATTGAATCCTTTTAATAAAATGTGATTTTTCTTATTGATCCATGTACTCTATTTTTTATTGAGGTCCACTTGAATCATTACCACCACCATCCTATCAAAATACTCCAAGGTCACATTAACATAAAATTCTACCTTTAATATTTCTTCATTGGAATGATAGTTAATCTTTTAGGCCTCATTTTTCCATGCATCTTCCTTATCATATGCCCTGATCTTACCGTTAGAAACCACCTTCTACTGATGTTCACTAAAAAGAGTTTATTTTTCTTCCTGGTCATTAGACATGAATTCACTATCCATTGCATTATTCATTTTATTAGACTGTTTTTTCATCAGCTTAGGTATCTTCGATTAGTCCTCATGTCCTTTGTAATTATTCTTCATTACAATAATGAAACTCTAAGAATCTCTTTAACCATTCTACCATTTCTTCCTCCAAGGGACATATAGACCCCCTTCATGCTCTCCATCAAATTTTTGTCCCAAAACATACCTAGATGAATCATCCTATGAATATAGCCCATAAATTCTTTGAACTATAGAGAGGTTGTGATTTTATGATATTGTTTATATGCCATTTATAGATTGTGCCTCATCCCATTATTCCCGAACCAAGCCTTCAGAATCTGAATTTCCAAAGTGATTGCTAAAATGAATTTCCAAACTAATCTTTCACAACCATGACTTATATATTACATGAAAACAGTCCAAATTGTCTACACTATTCAATAAGTGCAATGAATTTTTTTCACATGTATCCTATAGAACCATCTTAAATTAGTAACATTTCAATTTCCACTGAATTTTAATGAATCTCTATAGGTCCCAATTCAATATGCTATATATTTCTAGAAATTTTTTCTCATTAGGTAGAACCAATGCCTACTTATTGGTGGTAACATCGTCTACTGATCTATACAAAATCAGGTGATCAATAGCATGTATAAGAAGAAATTTATTCCCATCTGACTCCCCACCCTCATGTGTTATAGTGCAGACAAATTCTAAAAAATATCCTTAATCCATTGACATTACAATTAGAGCATGTTCTATCTGGTTTATTATAGAATTGAATTATAATTATTTATCACTTCTTCCCAATCCTTCAACTATATTCATAAAAAAAAATTCCCTCCCATTCCTACACAATGACCATGTGTGCACCAATTTTTTTCAAAAGAATAGAAATCACACAATGAACTACTAACTGATTGTAATGAAACTATTATCCAAAAGATACCCAAATAAATTCAACAGATAGTCTTGAAACAACTAATTCAATGTGGATTCACATATTAATAGGGTGGAAAACTAGTCTAGTCCTTCAATAAATGAAAATATAACGGTGTTTGGGATTTCCTAACATTTGAATAATTGATGTCTTTTGAAATAGAAGCATGAGTTATGGAAATATAACCCTAATAGTTGTTGTCATTGAAAAATATTTCTTGTAAAATTCATAATTCCACATGAAAAAGAAGAATTGGGATCTGATACAGATTTGTGGAGAATTACTCTAGGCCAAGACTAGGTTATTCTCTAATGCACTCCTTTACATTATGTGCTTGGTATTGATAATACCCATTGTTTCTCACTCCTCTAAACCCCAATATCTAAAAATGATTTGATTGAATGAATCCAATAACATAAGACATTATTTTAACCATTCTATTAGTGTTAGATTTAGTAGATATAAATACTTATTAAATTATGAGGACAATATCGATAGTTTCTGGGAGCCATCGATCATCTTTGGAAATTTTGGACTAAAAGAGATCTGAGGGAAGGAATGAAGACAATCTGGGTTAGAAAATTGAAAAAATAAATGGGACCGGTCTTCTTTGAGGGATGTTGTAGGTACCTCCCCCATCTCTAAGGATGGGCTAGCTCAATGGACATAACCATATATGAAATATTGATGTGGAGGATGAGAAAATTGATAGTGGTTGTCCTAATAAATAATCTTATGAGAATGAAGTCTCATAGGATGAAACAGTATCACTAAATGTATTTGGTATGATATAGTGAAATATCTAAAAAAAATTAAATCATATATTTTTTTAAAAAAACCTATAATATATATCATAATATTATTAAATATTATAAATAAATCATCTACTATTTCTTCTTCAAGTATAATAATTCCGTTAATTTTTCCCCATCATATTTGATGTTTTTCATCATCACTATAACATTCACATTAAATATATTCCTAATCACACCACTTATTATTTTATCCTTTTCTAACTTATTAAAGTTTTGAATACTTTCTCAAAAAGTGAGGATAATTTAACATTTCATAACCATACATCAATCTCAATATTCTTTCTATCATTTAGATCCATCAATGAACCTTTCTTAATGGAAGTAAAAAATTAGTTTTAATATCAACAATGTTTATAACTCATAAGGGTAAGTATTATTGCATTAATTACTACTATAAATTCTATTTTTTTCATTTATAGGTTTGAAATAATTTATTATAGACTAAACTAATATGGTTTATTATAGAAATAAAAAATTAAACCCATGTATAGTTGAAAATAAGCATAAATATTTATGTTCAAATTCAATAATCCATGATATTTCAAATAAAAAACATAAAATACTGTGTTTTAAATTCTATATATCTCTAAAAAACAGTTGTGATGGTACAAATAATTATTTATAATGGGTAAATCACTGAATAGAAATCTATTATGATACACCACTAAAAAATTCATCACTTCTTATGATAAAAAATAAAAAACATTCACCAAACATAAATCTTCCATACTAAACCATATAAAGTAAATAAATTAATTGTAGTTGTTTAATTTTCAAATCTCCACAGTCAATAAGAAGACAATTTTATAAAAGGGTCACATTTTAAAATATATGGCTACATCCTTGGAATGGAATTGTATCTTTAATTTACATAGAATTTACTAGAATCACAAATGATATTATAACAAGAAGATTTTGCCATTGAACTCGTGAGATAAAAATATATACCAACATGTATGATATACTCAAAAACATTAAAAAAATCTCATTAATATGTATATCAATTTGGATCTCCATTCAGAAATCATAATCTATTTATCTAGTATTGATTCAAAATCATCTCTTTTTCATCAATTGAATCACAAAATCATTGAAATTTATGATCAAAATTCTTATTAAAAAGTAACAAAAATATTCCTTTTTTTAACTAAGATATCTTTATATATAGTTAAAACCGTGACGTGATCTTAAAATTGAAAAAAAATTGCCTTATATTAATTGAAAAAATCACCCAATTTAATTAAAATCCAAGGTAAATTGTTTTTTTATGAGTTTAAAAATATTAGATATAATTTCTAATTATCTAAAATATTTGTTTAGTGACATATTAATTTTTGGAATCAAAATGTGAACCCTTTTGTTTATAATAATTTTTATGTTATTCTGTTTTGAATATAAATCTATGATTAATTTTAAAATGGATTCATATTTTAAATTTAATTATTTTATTTAATAATTAAAATCCACACATATATTTTTATTAAAAATGAAATTGGTTTTAAATTGATTTAAAACTATGATTTGAAATTTTTTTATTCAATAGTTAATTAAATGTCTAATGGACTGATTTTTTTGAGTTTAAATGTTATATTAATTTTTTGAATTAAATGAAAATTTATTTATTAGCATAAAAATTAAAATAATTGGGTAATTCAGATATATAATTTTTTATTATGTTTGAAATTATAATTTTTTATTTAAAAATAAATAAAATTATTTGCAACTAATTTTGATATTGTATGCGATCAATGTTTTCTATTATTTAAATTTGATATGGAATTCATTTTGAAAAAATATATTTCACAAAAAATATATGTCTTGGATAGAGGGTTTGTCTCTTCTACCATCAATGGAAAATATATTATTGTTACCCAATACCCTGAAGGACCCCGGGACACCCTGAGAGGGGAGGGGTGAATCAGGGTGGCAACTTTTTTTTCTAATGTGATAGATCTTGTTCCCACGTTGGAAGGAACTTGTTGAACCTGTATGATGAAAAAGATCAGAAAGAAAACATGCACATGCACAGAGAAGACACATCCCTTTTTACTTGGTTCACCACTAAGGGCTACGTCCAAGGAGCATACACCGACAAGTTGTCGGTCGTACCAAAAACCACTATGCTTCACTAGCTGGAGAACACAAATGTTCGGGCACAGTCACTCTGTCCCAGGATCACTGCCTTTACAAAGGTTCAGGTAAAGCTCACTGCTTCCCTCGGGTCACTCCCGTTGACTCCCCCTGGCTCACTAGCCTTGGTGAAGTCACACTCAATTTATAGACGTGAAGGTCTCTTCAATATATAGACACGAAGTTCATCGTCTCCTGTTCAGCATGAGACTTTGCTTGCATCAGAGTCCTGAGTTAATGCTCTGTTAAAGTCCAAATTCCAACCACTGGTGAATACCCCCTTTTCCCTTGTACACTGGGAAAACAACCTTTGGAAAAGGCCTTCGCAAAGTACCCTACATCGCAAGGCTCCCAATTTTGAAAAGCTCAAAAAAGCCTTCGCAGAGCCCCTGTCATTTCACGAAGCTCAATCGTGAAGCACTCTCGCGATGCTCCAGCCTTCGCAATGCTTGGCTATCGCGAAGCTCCTGCCTCTTCGTGAAGCTCGCTGAGCCAACACGGGGCGCACGTCTTTCGCGGAGCTAGAATAGCCGCCGCGAAGCTCCTCTTTCGCGAAGCCCACTGCCTTCGTGAGAGACCTTTGAAAACCGAGAGCAAAGGACTTTCTCTGAAATTCTCTCTACTTCTCTTGAGGGGGTTGGCCTCTATTTATAGGTGATTCCACCGACCCTCGACCCATTCGCGCGAAGTCAGCGCCACGTCAGCTCAAATCGCGAAGCTCCGAAGATCCCGCCGGAATTCTGTCCAAATCACGAAGCACCACGGCAATTTTCCATTCGCGGAGCTTGATGTAATCGCGAAGAATCACCGTCAACATTCCTTCACGCCTTCGCCACGAAGCTCCCTCGCAAAGCCCCTCTCCGCCGCAATGCGCTTCATCCTCTGCCGTTCGCGAAGCTTGACGTAATCGCGAAGACTCACCGCCTCTATTCTTCTGGTCTTCGCGATTTCCAAACCATGAATCCTATCTTCGCGAAATTCATGCCTTTGCCATATTAAATCATGATCTTCATGGAAATCCTATTTTCGCGATGCTCACCAAATTCCAAATTTTGGACCCCAAAAATTTGGCGAACACTGGGAAATGGAGCCACCTTCAATATTGTTGTGTTCTTGAACAGTATGATCTCTTTGCTGGTACACGATCCGAACTTCCATTGATGATTGACAACAAACACAAACCACACTCCAAATCATGCATAAAAGACCATGGTTCCAACATACCCTAGCTATTATCAAAAGGTAATTTTCTATTGTCGTGAGAAGGGAAAAATATGTTATCCCCCTTTTAAGGTAATATTTAAGACCTAAAAATATAAATAAATTACAATCATTAAAATAAGTTTATTATTCTTAAAATAAACATTTATAATGATTTAGAATAATCTTTTTTCCCTATATGGACACATATAAGATATTAAAAGTAAGAGAGTGACCTTATGTAACTTTCTCTTCTTTTAATATTATACAGTTAATTTTTAGGTCGAAATTTCTATTTAAAAAGTAAATTATGAATCTAGGGTGATAACTATCTAATTCAATTTATAAAATTATTATTTGTAATAAAAATCATGGCCTTATCAATTACTTTTAACTTATATTAACCTAACTTTTCCTTTATCGATGTCATATATTTTACAATGGTTACTATTAATATTGACCAAAAATAAAAGGGTTTGGCTTTCCCATTTTGGAACTAACTAATTAAATATATTGAAACCATTTTATAAAAAATAAAATTATATAGTCAATAGAAATTAATTTTTAAATAAGTGTGCAAAACATGATGAAAACAATTTTTTTATAAAATACATTTTAAGCCTAAAACATGGAATATTCTAATCCCATGAAAATTTATATATATTAATTAAATTCAAAAAAAATTATTGAATATATAATTAATACATTTAATTATAATCAATCATTAAAATTTATTAATTTAGTTTATTTATATAATAATACATTATGCGTATAAAAATAATTTTTTGTAAAAATATTTCTTTTATATTCAAATGATTTTTTAAATTTCTAATCAATTGGTAACCAATTGATTTATTATGTACATATGTAAACCATAAATTTTTCATAGTATATTTATTCTAATTTATACTCATCAATCCAAAGGCTAGGCAATAAGTGTCACTTTAAATTATAATATTTTTATAATACATTGCAGTTTGTTTAGAATCAGTGTTGGTTGTAACACACGCTATTAAAGAAACTAAATTTATTATAAAAAATATTCCATAAAATATTAGGGTGTTAAATTATAACCCTATTAAAAATAATTTAAAACTTCACATTTTCCACTTTGATACTAAAAAATGAGGTTATCTCTTTTTCCCTACATTCATTGGTTCCCAAGTAGTTTCCTCAAATATTTCATTCCTCTAGATAACTTTCATCATGTGAGGGTTGTTGTTCCATTGAAAAATATTTATATCATTTGTGATCTTTATTTTTAATTATTCATAAGAAGTATCATGTTCTTCTAGTATGATATCTGAGTTTAACACATGTGATGGATCATGTGTGTACATCCTCATGATAGATACATGGAACAAATCATTAACTTGATAGAGGTTCGGTGGAAGCACCAAGTGATAATCTACCATCCCTACCTAGTCAATAATCATTAAAGGGAAAATCTACCTATGGATCATCTTTACATTCATTAAAAATAATATGTAAACATTCATCTATGGGGAAATCATAAAAACCATCTCACCAACTTCAAATTCCCTATCACACCAACGATTGGCAGCATAACTCTTTTTTAACACTTTAATTCTGTTGAATTGATATTACATTATCTACCATTTACTCAACTATCTTAGGTCCCAACATCATTATTAAATGAATTCATCCAATTTTATTAGATTTAAACACTTATTACCATATATGGATGTATAAGGACAAACCTAAATCCTCAAGTTAAAGCTATTATTGTTGGAAAACACAATAAGGCGAAAGTTATTGATCCCAAACACCTTTAAAATCCATATAAAAATGTATAAAAATATCATATATGTGTGTAATGGTTCTATTTGAATGGAAATATGTTTGATGATGATAAGTCATAATGAAATGAAATTATATATCCAGATCATACTGAAGCCTTCAGCAAAACATTGAGGTAAACCTCGGATCCCGATCAGATACAAAAGAATGTGGTACTCCATAAAAACTTAACACTTCCTTAATTTATATTCAGGTAAGATAATTTAGATTTAAATATTCTAAAAAATTAATGAATTGTGCTAAATTAGTGTGTTCATTGACTACAAAAAATGGCATTATGATCCTTAGATGTTTTGTGTAGTCTAACAACATGTTCTATGGTAATTTTCCCATTTGAATTCATTAATGGGTAAAGGTTTAAATAACCCCTTAGACATGTTTTCATCAACCTTAACTTTATAACATATAATGAATGAGAATTTATACTATGAAATATATCTCTTTATGTTTTAACACTATAAATTCTCTTTCATATAACAAAAATTCTCCATATTTCTAGGATAAATATTGAATAGTAAACTATGAGCCTCCTCCAATCACTCCATTATAACTAGTATTGATGGGACATATATAATATTCAAGATCATTATCATTCCATCAAAATAATGTTTGAACTTCAGAATATTTCTCACCTTCTTATGTAGATTTAAATATTTATTATACTCCTCTTTAATTATCATATATATAGATGGTTGAACAAAACATTGAGAAGGATATAATTTCTACACTTTCTTTAGTAGTTAATGATCCATCATGTTAAAATATATAAATATTATATCATATTTTATTCTCATCATAGATAAGATAGTATGATCTTTTCAACTCAGATAATTTTCCACCTTGTTCGCACTTACAGGGTGATAATGTATTGACCAGTCCTAATAAGTAATCAGCTCCAAAAATCCTATCCAGTTCATATGTAACCCTTTCTATGTGAATATATTATTTAAACTTTAATGGTTTGTATATATATCACAAATTGATCTATAGAGATAGTACCTCCATATCATTAGTGAGAAAACTACTATTTTGAGTCAAAATCTTGAGTTGGGTAATGTTTTGGATAAACCTCAAATTATCATAGGGAATAAGCTATCTCTATGTTGTTAAATATTTTAACACATACCAAGAATCACTAAAAACTTAAACTCCTTCTACATTGTGGGGTATTGTAAGAAAAGTTAGGCTGACCAAACATCCCTTTATTTCATTGATAATCTCAAAAAAATCATCAGTCCGAAGGAACATGGAATATTTAAAAGTAAACTTTATGAGTGGATTTTGAAGCCAAGTGAAATTATATAAAAATACATGGTAATATCTAGAAAAACCAAGAAAACAACATATATCCATCAGAATGGTTGGTCTTAGTTAACATTCAATAACACTTGTCTTTGAATGGTCTATTGATATACCGTCAAATGAGATTATATGACCCTAAAATGGAAAATATTTTTGACAAAATTTACACATGATAAATTTTTCATACAAATTATCCTTCCTGAGGGTCCTTAGAACAATAATTAAATGATTTTCATGATCTTCCTTACTCTTTGAATACATAATAATACTATCAATAAAGACTGCCATAAACTAATCATGGTAATCTCAGAACAATCTATTACTTAAATCCCTGGAGATAGAAGGATCATTCATAAGGCCAAATGGCATCATAACAGATTCATATTGCTCATTCCTTGTATATAAGGATTTCTTGGGTATATCATCCTTCTTGACCCTTAATTGATGATATATAGAGTGAAGATAACTCTTATAAAAGTATTTCTTGTTGTGTAGTATCTATAAAAAAATTGAATATAAGGTAGATGATACTTAATATTGATAGATATATAGTTACATTTTTAATAATAAATGTAGAGTCACATAGAACCAAATTTATTCTTACAAAAATAATAGGTAAACCCCATGGTGATACCCAAATCCTAATAAATACATTTTCATGATAATACTAGGGTTTTTTCATCAACTATTGAAAATAAATATAGTCTATTCTATATTGAGTTTTTTGAATAGGTTTAGAACTAGGTTTGAGTAATATTTAAAAAACATCATGATTTGGTTAATGACTGGGAAATTATTATAGAATGGCATCAAAAGAAACTCCTAAAATTATTAATATGAACATTTTTTAGCTTCTCCCAAACCATGTTCGATAAACACCCTTTTGAATAGGAATACGGCTTATATGATGGAGGAAATATCCATTTGAAGTTAGTATTTATAATCATACAAATATATGGTCATGCGTTTTTATAGAATATAAAATGTGACTTCCCTTCCTTAGAAATTAATGTGGGGTTTATATAGGTAAATACAATACGAGCTTAATATATCATAAAATTCAACTTAAGGTAAAAATAACAATATTTATAAGAAACTCATTCCCACAAACATCAACTGGAGAAGAATGGTAGACTTGAGATGTTATAATTAAACCATTAAAGGTTTTAAATATTAATTTAACATCTAATTATTGAGGTGGTAATGTGATACCATTAGAAAATTCTTTATATAATAATGAATGGTAGATCAATAATCAAATATGACATTTGCAGTTCTTGAGTGGATAGTAAGTATACTCGTCACCACATTGTTATTGTACTCCACAAAACCAATAGTGATCTCATGATATTTTCCAATTTCTATATACATTATTGTTTACTGACATCAATTACCATCATTTATCATTAGGTTTTGAAAATTGGTTAGCATAGTTCCAATTAGAGTGTGTGTGGTGTATTTTTTGTAAATTTCTATTTATTCTCATCATTATCTAACTTCATCCCATCACATTGACTTTTGATTTCCTAATGAAATTCCTTTCCGCACATAAAAATTTTATAATTACCATTATGATATTTTCCTCTCTATTCATTTCCACACTTCTAACATAAAGTAAGAATCAACTTTTTCTCTACATGGTTGTTAGCTTTTCCTTTGAATTCCATATTTCTTTTCTTATCAAAATAATGAGATAGATAGTTAAAAAAATATAAATTTATACCTTAATATAAAATCAAATGATTTATCCATCACTTCTAAAGTATCATACATAAAATTCCATTTAGATATATTTTTTATAACATTGAAGAATTTATTTACCAGACTTTTAGGTTGGATGATAATATCAAAAACATGCCTCTAATATACTAAAAATTTATTCTCATTGGAACTAATAGATTCATCATCCTTCTGCATTATATAAATAAAATCCATCGCTATTTTTATATAAATAATTCAAGGAAATAAGTTATTTAAAAATATTTTATTCAACTCATCAAATTCAATGGATTCAATTTCTTCCCTTTTACTCCTGTTATTGATAAGATTCCACCATTGATATATTTTACCTTCCAAATGTAGGGAACCAAAATATATTTTTCATTTTCTGAACACTAAAGAATGAAAAATATATTTCCCATGGTACTGATTCATTTCTATGTAACTAGAGGACTAATGACACACAAAAATAATTCAAGTTTTTTCACATGAAGGAACCAACAGAATTTTATCCCTCCTTTATTCATATGGATGATTATAAATATTAATAGATCTATAAACTTCTATGGGAATAGCAATTAAATTTTTCATTTCATATCCTTAATATGTGGTTTCTTAGGAGGTATATCATTAAATTTTACATCAGATTCATATTTTATATGATTCCTTCAGTTTCAATCAATTTACTAAAATAAGAAAACATGACTAGGTCAACAATAAACAAAGTGGAAAACCACATATTTGTGAAAAATCATTTATAGGATCTCTAAATCAAGAACACTTATTTTTAATCTACGAATCCTTAGGTTTTACCTAAGTCATTTTTTATCATTAATAAAACATTATTATGTAATCATATACATATACATATCCCTAGGGTTCTCAATAATATTTTATAATCCAAGTTTCCATATTTTATCTACGACTTTATTTGAAAAAAACTATTGCGACCCATTATTTTTAAACATATATATCACATCTTAATTTATTTATATTCATTACATCATGTAAATATATATATATATCAGAACTGTATTGGTCTTGTATCTTTAGAAACATTGATACATAAAAACATTTTTAAAAAATAAATACTTCATCTCCAAATTAGTTCTTAAAAACTAAAACCCTTATTTGAAAAATCACATATAAAATCATTCTCAATAACATATGGAAAGAAAACATAAGAAAGGGAGAGCTAGAATCCTCTGTAATGGTAAAAAAGGGAAATATCAATAATCACTTGAGAATGACATGATCTTAATAGAATGATGACATAAGAATAATATTTGAAAATTGTATCCTACATATCATAGATCATAATATTGAGTCATGTATAAAATCATAGGAGCTCATAAAACATGAATCATAAAATAATAAAATAATATGAGTTATTAGATAATAACATTGGCATAGGAAAAAAGTCTTTGTCATACACATAAGAATAGAAAATTATGTCCATTGTAGTCAAGGATCATTAATAATTAATTCATAGTAGAATGTGTTCTCTACTAAAACTATAATATTAGTCAAGGTTCAATCACAAAACTATTATAGTGGACCAATTCCCTTAATGAATTCATTTCACTCCATATTCCAATCCTTTTTATATCAAGAGATATCAAACATTAGCAGATTAATTGGAGGGTTATTTATTTCTAGGCTGACCCATAACAAAATTAAAATCATACATATATCTTCCACAACATGAAAAAAACATTCATAAAATGAAAACCCAAAAAATTAAATTGGTTTGAAAACATTTATTGTGTAATAACAAGTGAAAAAAATGGAATCCAATAAAATTTCATCAATTTATCGTATCATAACTCATCGAAAAGGTTTCTATTTTAGAAAAATATTATCATAATAATCATAAACCATCTATATTAATAATAAGGGTTTTATCCTTGAATCATATCCATAGAAAATAGAATGTTAAATTAGGGTTTTTTTCTCATTTATGAATATAAATATTATTACAAGATCATTAAAACATTCAGAGGGAAATTATCCTTTCAAATTTGAAAAACACAATTACAAAACTAAAAATTCAAAAAATATGTTGAAAATATTTTTATTTAAAAATATCCTTAGAAACATATAAATAGAACACTATAATATTTTTTTATCAATATTATGGTAAATTATTTTCATTCTATATAGCATAAAAGAAAACATTCCTTTAATATTTTTCAAAAGAGTAAAAAAGTACATCATTGAGAAAAAGATAAAAAATTATTTTAAAAACATTTGAAAAAATATAGACATAGTTAAAAATAAATTTAAAAAATCATAGGATAATATCAAAAACCATCCTTAAAATATTTTTAGAAAACATGGATGTGGAAAAAAAGGATTTTTCATCTGAAGAGAGAAATAATGTTGATTTTCCATAAAACAAATTTGGACTCATAAGTACATAATTTGATAAAAATAAACAAAAAATATATATATTCATAAAATAGATAGTGGATATGATAATTCATGATTTTCTTGAGATATATATCACACTAATTCAATCTTATAACATAACCATAAATAATGATGATAAATAATGAGATCATAATATAAAACACTTACCCCATTGGTGACATTTGAATCATAATCGCCATAAAATAAAGAAAATTATCTAGAAATTTGAAACCACATATCATTAATAAAAATTATAATTAAACAAATTCATGGTTAGATCATACACTACATAAAAGAACAATTATAAAATATGGAATGTCTCTCATAGAAATGAATGTGAGAAAAAAATCCCTTACTTAGAATTTGACTTTCTTAAAAATATCTATAGTATCCATTTAAATACATTTAATTTTATAATAATTATAAAATTGAATAATTTTAGTACTTATAATATATTAAATGATCCCTTTTTCCATTTCAGTACCCATTTATTAATTATAATTTATTAAAATCAGCATTCCTGAGTGTTAACTATTTCATTATTTCATAAGAATTTTTGGTCAGCAGTTATGATCCTTGTTCATTGATCATGGTTATATAATATTAAAAAATTTATTAATGGTATAAACATAATATATATTCAGTATATAAATATTTATATTCATTCATAAAATTTAGAGATAGAAAAAATAAATTACATTGTTCATGGAGACGACAGGTCGTACGTACGTAAGAACTTTATTTTTACTTATCGACGGGAGGAAATAATGAAAGGTAAATAAAAATTCACCATTAAAAAATAATTATTATAGAATATATATCATATATATTCATCAATTATATATTTATTTCTATCCAGGTAAATTGGATATGAAAAAAATCAGATTGCTTCATTGAGGTGGTAGTCCACACGTACACACGAGCAAAATAATCATTTTTCAACTAATTGGAATATATGAAGGTAGACAAGTTTTTATGAAACTAGAAGTGTAATTATGTTATAATTATACAATATACACATTAATTTCATCATAATAACCATCCATGAATTATATAGATGAAAATATATTTGTATTGTTGTGTGGAGATGGTAAGTTGTATGTATACCTGAGTGATACATTCAGAGCCACTTTGATGAAAATAGCGTGAATAAAGGTGGATTAATAATCATAATAATAGTTAAGTATTTTTAGAATAATTTTTTGATTATTTTATTAATAATATAATATATTTATAAAAGGTAACATAAGGATAATAAATATAGTGATTGGTTAAGGCGATTACATCATCTTTGAAACGACTCCTTTAGATCTCCTCCTACGGGCCTTAGGGTTATTATTTTAGGGATACCATGACCTATATAACATCAATAATATTTATAATATATTTTATAGGTTATTTTTTTGGTTATATTCAAGATTAAAGGCACAATTTGGTGAGAAAAAGTGAGGTAGGAGGTTCCCTATTATAATTGAGGTGGGTAGAACTTTTTGAATTTCCAAAAAGATTAAATGATAATCAAGTAATTATCTTTTCTAAATTCTAAAAAAATCTTGGTATATAATGTTAATATATTATTGGGTTTCAATATAATAATAAATTAAAATATGGAATGGTTTTTGTCCTTTTAAACGTGATCTTTTTTATTATCTTCTAGGTCAATCAATTTTAACCTTGACCATAGTAACATCTTTTCCACTCTAAAATGATTGTAATTTTACATATAAGGTAAAAATGTCTCTTAAATATGCATGGTATGACATTTCAAACCATATATTACTCACCATTTCTTTTTTAAATATTTCTTTAACATTTAAATAATTCAATGAAATGTTATTTTGATAAAAAATCATTAATGTCAATTTTGAAACTATTCATTAAATTTCAATTAAAAAGAAAATGAAAAAGTTGGAATTAAAATATAATCCTTTAATAGAATGATAATATTTCATATTAATCTATAAAATTCGTGGTAAACATTAATTTTATGAAATTATTTCACTTTTAAAATTTTTAATATCATTTATTTTATTTTCTAGTAATTAAATAAATATTGTTTCAATGTGTAGTAAGCATTCGAGGTAATTATTTAAAACCTAAAAATAGGAAATAAATTTATATAATGAAAATAAATTTATTATTCACAAAATATTAATTTTTATTCATTCATACCTTACTTTTTCCCCTATGTGGACACATAATAGATATTCAAAATTTAGAGGGTGATACTTTTTAACATTATTTTTTAAAATATTATATAGGACATCTTTGAAGACAAATGTCCATGTAACAAATAAATTTATAGAGTAACCTGATAAGATTCATCTTTTAATAATCCAATAATAATTAGGATGAAAATTTATGGCCTTATAACTTAGTTTTCACCAAGAATAACCCAAGTTACCTTTTACCAAAGTGATAAATTTTACCACAATTAGTGTTCATAATAACAACAAATAAAAGAATATTATTTACCAAATTATAACATCATGATTAAAAATATGGAATAATTTTTATCAAAATAGATTTCTAAATGAGGAATAAAATATTTTTAAAATAATCATGAAATAAAAAATAAAACCCACTTTTTATAAAATTATATTTTTAGGAAAAAAATGGTTTATTCTTGTCGCATACCTTGAAAAAAAATTAAATGCATGTTAAAACATATAATTTGAATATAATATATTTGTATATATATCCCTAGAATAATTTACCACAAGTTATTAATTTAATTTATTATGATAAAAATATATAGTGCACAAAAAAAATAGTTTTTTCAAAAAAAAATTATTATTTTCAAATGAAATGTTTTATTTATAATCAACTGATAACCAGTGAAATAATTTTATACATATGTAAATCATAAATTTTCAATAATTTATTTATTCTTATTCATACCCAGCAATATAATGGCTAGGATATCAACATCACATTACATAATTATATATTATTTGTAAATCACAGTTCATTTAAATGCGGGGTTCCAGGTAACAGAAGCTATTGAGGAAAAAAATTATTTGAAAAACAAATATTTCAAAAAATCATGAGGTGTTACATAGAATATTTATGTGAAATTTTAATGATTAAAATTTTAATATAACTCATTTACCTATTTTACCCTTATTCATCTTTATTAAAAAACAACCATGGTATTTATTTTATTGAAATAATATAATTATAACCTTCATACAAAAGTATTACATGATGAATCCAAATTTGGGGTCCATTTAAAATTATTCAATTTCTTAATATAATATAATTAACTTTTAAATTAAAATATTCATTATAATATAAACTATTTTTGTAGTGAATTGTATTTTATATTTTAAGTGTTTATTATTCATATTTTCAATAAATTTTTAACTGAATTAGAGTCCATATATTTTTCTATGTGTATAAAATTTATTTTATATGCATATTTAAAAGTTTATTAATATAATATATTTAGATAAAAATTTTATAACTCTTATAAAATTTGTTCTTTTAAAATAATTAATATAGTTTTACCAAGGAAACTAATCATTATCCAAAGAAAATTATTTTCTGGGACAAAAAATAATATTGCAATCGATATATAATTTTAAACTAATGAGTCTATATATAAATTAAATTTTATAAAATAAAAATAATATGTATAGAAAAAACTAATTTTACCATTTTCTTCCATAAAACATTTTTTTTATAAAAAGTGAATTTTAAATTGTAAATTTTATGTTTAGGTAAACATTATCAATGTTTTATAATTCCATGAAAAAAATTAGTTTAATATAAAACAAATCAATATTATGTAGATTTAAAAGTAAGAGAAAACCTAATTTTACCAAATTAATATTAAATTAAAAGAAAATACTAAAAAATTCTTTCATTTGAGAATATTAATTAAGTTCATACAGTGTTAAAAACCGATTTTAAAATTTAATAACTAAATTTAAAAAAATAATATTTTTACTCCTTAAACATAATTTTTACTATTCATAATTATTTATAAAAAACTATGTATTTATTATATGATGATAAGTTGATAAAATTCAATGTTTTTGTAAAAAAAATATGTTTCCCTAATCACTTAAAAATCGACTATTTTGTACTTATCCCAAAATTTATTCTTAAGATTATATATTTATGGTGAATTCATAAATGAAGATTATTTTGTTAATGTCAAATTCTAAAATATATAAATTAATCTTATAAATATACTCATGAATATAGTATCTTTATAGTGTGAATTTTGAGATAGTTTCAGATACGGTATTTACCTGCATCAATTGGGCCTCAGTTCTTAAAACATAGAAATGTGATATTCATCCACAAGATGAAGGATCTACATGTATGCATGTGTACCTCCCCAAGAAAAATAGCAGCACAACTAGTCTTGAGACTTCCTCCAAATCATGATAAATATAGACCTTTAACATCTTCTAGAATGCTTTGGTTCTTAGATACCCAACTTCATCGCATCTTCTTCTCACCACAATGTTATGTGTATCTAATTATCTCATTAGTTCTAAATATTATTCCCAATACTTAAACTTTCAATCATCATCATCTAAATGTATATTTATATTAGTAGAATAATGAATAATAATTCTCATCAATTGTCATAGATATCATTCTAATATTTAAATTATGAAATCTTCAAGGTGCTTGGTGGTAGGAAATCTTGCAATAAAAATGTTATTATTTTTTTTCTATTTTGGAATCTCATTAAAATTAATATCATTATCTATATAATTATCTTCATTCAAATCTATTGGAGATTCATTATTTTTTCTTATATAATATATTTAACTAATACATGTCCTTGTAAATTCATCAAATTTTTATACTTGTTAATACTCAGGGGACTATGCATATCTTATGTTTTTATTCATGTATTATTTGATTTACAGGGTCTTCTTCTCCACAAATATATCTTCAAAAAATCATATTTGATCTCTACAAGCATATATAGATGAATCTCATCTATATAAAATATATTTTTTCCAAAACAATAGATTCTGAAAATTCAACCATATCCATAAGGATATAATCCCTTGTGACATTCTCATATGACTACATCAATTCCATATATGGATTTAATTCTTATATGAAATCCAATTCTTCTATGTTGTATAATTATCTTCTATGGGTCTTTTTAGTTTTATTGTACCATTTGGATAGGTTGCATCACTCTATTATATTATCCCCAACACCTATGTGAGTTTTGAATTCACAGATGCTACAGAATTCTCTTAAGATAATTCACTTAGGCCGTTATAATTTTATATATATCTAGATATTCCTTAGTCACTTGATTAAATATGTTGTAAATTCCCATAAGTCATAGATTCATTTGCACAATAAATATTTATATGTATCACAATCAGATACATGGATTGGAATAATCTCTTGAATCCCCTTGTGTGAATATATAGAATTCTAGAATTCACTAAAATCAAATCAAATCAACTTCATCCAACTTTATGTCCTCTTCATCCACATTAAATATTCACAAAAAAAATATAGTGATCCTTCATCCATCAACACTTTTCATTAATTATGTTTTAATATCTACATAATAAACACCAAAATTACATTACCACGTTTCCGTGAACTTCTCCACTTGATTTTATAATGTTATGGCTCTATGATTCCTTTTCCATACATCATGGTAGAACCTCAATAATCTTATAGAAATAAATGGATGTTATAATAATCATGTAATCCAATTCCTTGGAAGAATTCTGCAACAAAAATCCTTCATGAATCATTATTATTCACCTAAACATATATTAATCCTACTAAAAATGAATGACTTACTCACATGGGAACAACAATATCCTGCTTTGAATGTATTAGAAATACCATAATTCCTCAATGTTAATATGTGTGTTTGGATTAATTATTTCTTCTTTTCCCACCACTTATTGAAAATATATTAAATACCTAATTTTAGAGTCCTATCAACTCTTATTTTATTCCTATCAACATACTCTAATTATATTTTCCCTTTTTCAAATCTAAGATAAGGATGATATGTCATGTTTCTATTCACAAGTAGACTTTTATTATTGTACTCTCATTATGATTGGGAAAGACTAGTGTATAAAACAATAGTGATAGTACCAAGGTTTTATATGTCATCCAGACACTAAAATTCATGTGTATCATGCTCATGTTGTCCTAATTTATCAAATAAAGGATATACAAATCATATTTTATAAGAGAAACATGTAGTCTATAGAAGTATTAACAAAACATAAAAAAAAATTACATGTCATGTATCCCCCTGACTAATACTATAATCAACTGACACCCCACGCCTTCAAAATAATATCAAATAATATAACGTCAAGTGGTCTATAATGGTTCTTTTCAAAAAAAGATATCAATTTTTAAAAAAATCGCAGTTTTACCAAAGGAGAAAAGATAAAAACCTCTTCCCGTGATTTTCTCACCCTAAAATGAGTCACTATTTTCTTTCATTAAGGAGATGTTTTTTCAATAGTAATCTAATAAAATATCATCTTCCTTGATATGAAATGTTTAAATCACAAAAAAATATCTCTATCAGTTCTCTACAAGATAGAAAAATTAAATAAAAATAATAGGGAATAAATTGGAACCTCTTTCTTCCTCATTTGAAGCATTTGTATTTAGTGCTTCCTCTCAGCATATGCCATTATTTTTTTTACAATATCATTATTGGAATATTTATTTGGACTCTTCCTTTATTTTGAGTCTTAATATATTTTCTAATCTATTTACTCTGATAATATTTTATTGGTGTGGAATATTTTTTTAACCAATGCTTTCAAGATAGATTCATTTCTTTGAGCTTAATGTGACTTTATTATTCTCTCTTCTTAAGAAAAAAAATTATAAATGGTATTCTATAATCATTTCCAATATTTATCACATATTTCAGGAGTCATATTTTTTATTGTTTTTTAACTGTTGATTGATGAATACTTAAGTAACATTACATAAAATTCTTGGACCTTTTTTCCCATTTTAAATAAAATGTTTTTAACTTCCACCATTTGTTTAAAAAATTGCAGTTGATGTAAAAAAATAATTAGTCACTCTATCGTTAAAGTCTCATCTTCCTTAGAAGTTACACTTGAGTTACCTATAATTTTATTTTGAAATATATTCTCTTTAAAATAATAGGTAAAATTCTATTATATCCTTTTCATGTATAACCTCATCCTTGTGACCTTCCAAACTATATCTTCCACATACTTCTTCTAGAATCTAAAATATTTTTTGTGTAGACAATTTTGGTGAAGTCTTAGTCATAGTTTGTCTACACTGATATTTTTTTCATTTTATGCTCACTAAAATTATACATTAATTCCTTCCACATTATGGAAAAAATATTACTTGAATAGAAATAATATGACTTCTGTATATTTCTTCCAAAACATTGTAAAAACCATTAGAACATTGATCATGTTTATTTGCTCTAAATCTGTTTTGTTTTTCCTATTTAAATCTAATAATTATTTTTTCAAGGGGTAAGTGGTTTGATTATATAAACAATTCCTTGATTTTTTGGTTTAATATTTTAATTCATTATTTTTCATTTGAACTTACTAGGTTTTAATTTTTTCATATTTAATGTTAGATAAAAATTTTATATTTTAAATCTATTTAGGTGAAGATCTTTCTTGTTATTTTGAGTCCCTCTTCGCACAATATTGATAAGAATATCATTTGATTTCATCAGATTCTATAAATCCTTATCTCAAATTCTTTAAATCAAGTTAAATAGTGAGATATTTGTCATATATCTCGGATATTTCATCTCCCATAATAGATAATTTTTCTTCGTGATAAAATACAAATTTTCCATTCATAGACATCATTAATTTGTGAAACTTGATTAAATCACCATAGGATATATATTTTTTATTCAAACCCCATTTCTTTTCAAACACATTATTTTTTATAAATTAACTTTTTTAGAATTTATCTTCTTATTATATTTTTATATATTTTTTTCATTATTCATCTATGTATTCCACTCAATACAAGATTCTCACTTCCCTTTTAGTTCCCACTCAACCTCAGTTATTTCTTCTCCATCATCATTTATACTTGAGGAATAAAATCCTTTTTTAACATGGAATATATGTTCACCTCATCATCTAATTAAAAACATGTGTTTTCTTATTTCTTCTTACTCAATAATTTTTTTATTTTCCTAATAAAATAGTCAACCTTATTTGTACCATTCTCATGAAATTTTTTTTTCTCATTTTCCCTGTCTGATAAATATTCATTAACCTTATCCTTTGGAAAAAAAAATTAAAATATGATTAATACCATCATAATTATAACATATCATATATTTCTTACATTTTCTATTATATTTTCCCTTCATGAATATTTTTTATAAAGGATGGAGTATTTTGTTTACATATCTATTTGGATCATCTTCATATAAATTTCATGATTCTTAATAATTTTCTTCATTTACATTCTCTTTTTTCATTGATTTAAGAACCATTTTATCTTTTAATTTATATTTAAATGTTGGATTCTTATTCATTTCATAGGCTTTAAGGATGTTTTTATGTTCATACAAGGAAAAATATTTCATATCTTCCAAAGATGAAACTTTATGATCAAATTTTTATTGGAAATTCATTATATTCTTCTTCCCAATGATTGAATCCTATTTCTTCTTTCAAAATCACTGAATATTGTTCAATATTTCATTTTCACTAATTAAATAGTCATATTTTTTAAAAAATATCATCTCTCTTTTAGTCTCCAAACCTTCTCCTCAAAACTTTTAATTTTTCTTCCTTCATATTAATATTACCATCATAGTGGATTGCTATTTTTTTCAAATTTCATTAGTAATTTAGAGTCCCATGAATTTTGTATGGTCTTTCTCTATTTGACACATCAAGAAGGAATTGTGTGTTTTTTCATCTATCTTCAATTTAATCTTGTTATAATGACTCATGGGAGTATCTTTAATGGTAAGTAATAGTATATAGGGAAACATCATGTTCATACAACTATTATAGTTTGTATCATTGAATGTCGGTTCTCCACATCTATTCCTAGAATTATGATTCACCATTTATGAAAAACAAATATTCTTAAATCATGGGAGGGGACCTTATTCGATAACAATTTTATTTCCCTCTAATAGATTGGTCAATGATTTTGGTGATGAATCCGTGGTAACCTTATTATGAATTCATTGCATTTTAAATTCATCCTCTTGTAATGGCTATTGTTCTCAATCCACATAACAAAATCTCACAGCATCGCCACATGTGTTGTAGTTAAATTATTCATGTGCGTAAATATTATTTATAAGTTTTTGAATGAAATCCTTCTACTATACATGTTTGCTATAACCCATAATTTGGATGTTCCACTATATTCAAAAATTGACGTCAACAAAGGACAATCAAGTATTCTCAACCTAGATTCCACTATGTTCACCTCAATAATTTAATTCAATAAAATAATAGACTATGCTCCCATGACATATAGAATAAAATGAAAGAAAATAAACTTCTATAGTATTGATCCATCAAATAAAGATCTTCTTCCACTCCTTGGTCACTTCTTCACAGATTTTAAAAATGATCTTCCGCATTGAGAAGATGGATCAGAAGGTCGTAAAATGTACCTACCTTAGAAAATTGATTGCATTAGTGGTATGAAGACTTCCTCCAAATCCTAAGAGAACAAAATATTCCACATATTGATGAACACATAGGTTCTTGGTACTCATAATTTTAACTTCTTATTATCTCTATGATATTTGATTTATTAAATTCACTCAAGAGTTCTCAACATTATTCTCATGAACCAAAATTCATTTATTAATCTTCTACATGAATATTTAAATTCATAATATAATTAATATTAATTATAATTAATCATACTATATATTTTTCCCTTATTTGAATTATGGAAAACTTGTAATACTTAGTGGGAGGTTATCTTCACATTAAAAACTAGAGTACATTTCATTTTTTAATTCAAATTAAAATATCATTCAAACTCTATATCATTATCTCCGTTCAACTCTCCTAGAGGCATTGTCTCTATTATCATGTGATATTTTTGAATATTTTTATTCCTCATAATTTACTCAAATAATAATACTTTTTGGTAACCATAGGACATGGACTTTCATGTGATGTTGCCCATGAATTATTTGATCTATTGTGACATATTGAACACAAATATCAATTCTAAAAAATCACATGATATCTCCACATTCATTGCCTCATCAATCTCTACCATATGAACCATTCATTTTCAGACCATTATATTTGAAAAAAAATTCCCAGAATGTAAGGATATATTCCCTTACATCATTCTTAGAATCTTACATGAATTCCATATATGGTCTAAATTCAACAATATGGAACACCTCGTGTACTCAATAGAATTATTTTATATGGTTTTCTTCATTTATGAACTAGAACATGGCTATTATGAATCATTATATTATATTATATAAAATGATTATGTGTGTTCTGAATTCACATAAATAGTAGACTTATCTTCAAAGGATTCACCAATGTTGCTGGATTTATATTTTTAGCATAATTTTCCTACATCATTAGATACACTTAAAATTCAGCTATGTTGTAGTATAAGATTTACTGAAAATTTTCCATCATTATATAATTAGTTATGTGGATCTTAAAACATATTTGAAGTCCCTTTTTTGAATCTACAGAATACAAAACTTCACAAAAACAGATTTTCACCTCTTCGTCCATCTTTAAAACCATTTTTTCTACATCAACAATGCTCAAAAAAATTTAAAAATGATTTTAAAATAACAAAAATTGTATTTGATTCTTTGAAGATCCATATAAAAATCAGCATTATTATTTTCCATATTGTGTTGAATATCTCCACTCTAGTTATTCATAGTGCAGCCTCATGATTCCTTTTCCATAGATCATGGAATAACCTAGAACACATTTTAGTCTTAAATGTATGTTATATCAAGCTTCACATCCACTATATTTTCATGAATCCACAAAAATAATCCTCCATGGAACATAATCAAATTACTAAACATAAGATAATAATGTATAAAACAAATGAAATACTCATTTGGGAATAACATTTTATATTAAGAATATTCCCCTAACTATTTTAATCACCATATAATATTCTATTTGAAATAACTTCATCGATTATTTTATATAATAATGCTCTTTATATTATCTGATCTATCTTATTTTTTTCATATAACCTTTTATACTCATTTTAATCATCGAATATCATTATAAACCATAATATTCCATGATATTAATTTCTTATTGGTAACTGAATCTTATACCAGGAAAGTTCAGTCAGAGGAATAACCTTTGACCATTTATTAAAAGAAATAAAAAGTGCAGTAAATAAGGAGATGGATGAGGGCGAACATCTTGCCCAAACCCAATCAAAAGTCCCCACCAAACATAGTCAATTACAAACCAAACCATTACACCAAAAACTGAAATTTTTAAAAATAAAGAAACCCAAACTTCACCCGCTTTCCACTTTCCAGTCATCGCAACAAACGCCATCATTTCGGCTTGATCCACGAGCCGCCTCGAACCGCGTAGCGTGGAAAACACTCACCCACCGCAGATCCGGCCGACGTCGAAAAAATCCACCAGTCACCATCATCATCAAGCTTCTCGGAACTACCACAGACATCAACGCTTCTCTCCGTCGTCACCGGGGTACCAACACCGGCATTATCTCCGACCTCACCGCCATAGAAGAAACGCAACACCATCGACGTCGTCCAGACCGCCGTCGCCGTCACCTGCCCAGTATCCCACCGGTCGCCGGAACAGACCAATCTGACACCGTCGTCGTCGACCTTGACGGGTCCAATAGCCTCACAACCCCTCCGAAAACCATCCATACGCAAAACCACGAAGAACCACACAAACCATACAACACCACCGCCATACAGAGGGCAGAGCACCCAATCCATTAGGGAAAAGAAAACCCTAAAACGAACTAAACAAAACCAGATCGACAAAGACAGAAAAGGATTCACCAAGCACCGAAACAAACCACGAATGAAAAACACCGCGAGCAAGCCCCTGAAACCAAAGATCCCGCCGCCACCGACTAGATCGACCACATCAGACACAATAGAGCCCCCCAAACTCACCTGAGAAGAGTCGGAACCCCCAAACCGCGGACACATGATCGCAGACTTCAAACGCTGAGAGACTCACCGGGGGACAACCGCGAGCTGCAAAGAACAGAACCAGGAGCGCTCCGAAGAGTATGCCATCGACGGAGACCGGTCTTACACCCGCAGAACTGAACCAGAAACCACCGACTTCCATAGTGCATCTCCACAGCCAGAGGGAATCCACGAATCGCACTCCACAGCAACAGGAATCTTCCTCCAACCCACCTTGCTCGAGGAGGGTCGTCGCGCCATCCGCAGCGGAGGAGCCTGCGGCGGCGAGAGAAAACCTAGAGCGAGATCGAGAGCCCTTTACGGGCCCATCCTTCATCCGGTAACTGAATCTTATACTTTGATGGGATTTTGTCACTCTAATTTTCATTTAATATTAGAAATACACTTGAATTATTAATAAATGGATATTTCCTTTATTATAAAACCATCTAATTTTTCCTTTAACAATAATCATTATGGTTAGTGTTTACTATATCTAATACCCCAAAACCATAAATGACCCTTATAATATATATATGTAATCTTTTTATTAATATATTAAATTCATTTTTTAATATTTCCACCCAATAGATCATTATATCTCACCTTATAATGATTTCATGAATTAGAAGGTTTTTTTGAATGATGTGTCTAGTCCTTCAGTGGGATCAAGGTTCCCTCCCCTGAGTAATCATTGTATTATTATCATTGTAAATCAAAATTTGTCCATAAATTATTGGAACCACTATATTTATCCAAAAATTATTATTATTTTATTTCTTTTTATTCCTTGTTAATCACCCAATGGTTACGATAATATATTGAAATTTATAATATAATTAAAATTTGGGAATAATTTGGAATTTTATATAAAAATGATCTAAAACTAGAATTTTTATTATTTAATTGATATTATATATTTTAATTGTATGGTCATACCATTAAAATGGGTGATTTATTATTATTTATAATAAAGAAAAATCCATAAAGATATTGAAGAATCAAATTATAACACACCTATATTTTTTGGTATATACCTTCATAAATAAATTTAATTTCATTGATAGCTTATTGTGGTATACTATTAAATATTAAACTAACCCTTATGAATAGTAATGAGTCTATTTGAGTGATAACCTCACCTATGCAAGTATAAAATAAATTTAGGTTTCTCATAAATAAAAATATGATATAATTATATCATAGAATAACTAAATAAATGTTTTAAAATGGATAAATTATGTGTTGGTATTTTTGTGAAATGTAAATGTTTATTTACATTTTTATAATTAATATAATGATTTAAAAGAAAACTTATTTTCATAAAATAGATTAATAAAATAATTTTTTATTGTATTATAACTTTAATATTATTTTATAAGACCATAATTAGTTTTTCAAAGTGTCCTAAAATTGGTTATAATATTAAAATTGGGTTTTCTAATAAATGATTATTTTAAATAATAATTGAATATATCATATTTATAAAAATGTTTTTATAAAATGAATTTTATTTTTTAAATGTAAACATAAAATAATTTTTATGTTGGATTTTTTGGATTTTTCTAAAATAATTGATGTTTTGGTAAATAGTGCAATGCGATAATTTACTATATTAATCGTTATTAGTAAATAAATGAATTATTAAGTCATGGATGATGTATAGCTAAGTTAAGGACCCATTTGTTCAAAATAAAATTATCTAGTTACTTTACATAGTAAAAATAATTAACATTATTTATAGTCTTGAAAATAAATAAAAAACAAATGAATAAAATTATCAAGAAACACACCACTCCTCCACTATAAATACCAACCCTCACCATACCTTCTCCTAATACATTATAATCAAAAAATATTGAATAAATTATGAAAAATTACCATCCTAGGACTTTTTTCAATATCTAGGTCCTTATGTTCATAACAAATGACCAACTCCAAGTGTCATAAGGAGGCTCCCAAAGAGATGATATTCAAGAGGTAAAATCCTACTGCTTTTTATATTATTTTATTATCATTACTTATTATCTCCTCACCCACCCTTACCCAAATTGGAATGATAAATATAGTTTCATATATATACCAGGGTTTTTTAATGTAATATATATTATCAAATCTCTTCTCTCCTAATTTTATTCTAAAAATGAAAACATTTTTTGTGACATGTTGATTCACGACATTCGTGGAAAAAGAGTTTTATTTTTCTATTACAGCCTTCATGCATGGTAATAAAACCATTATTATGGTTATATAAAATATTAACATAAAAATAATAACTTATATAATTTTTGGATTCAGTATATAAACTTAATATTAAATGAAAACATACAAATTTATGATGGTTATAAAAACCGCCAAAATAAACTAATCATTTTTCATTAACATTTTATCTAATTAGTCATCACAATACTATACCACCGAATGATATATGAGACCATTTAAAATTAAGTATATTAATTAATATAAAAATATTTCACTTTTGGAGAAGTTATTCACATTGGGCAGGACCTCCAATAATTATACACAAGGGAACTGACCTCAAAACCATTTAATGAATACTCCTAGAACATTGAAATTAAACAATATAAATTTTTGGAATAGCCATAAATGATATTAAAAAAATTAAAAAATAAAATATATGTTGAAAATGATATTAATTAATTAATTAATTAATTATTCTAATTTTATTATCCAGTACATTATGTACAGGTTTGGAATGCATTCGTATATAAGGTAAAGGGTTTCTCATCTCACTTTTATTTTGGTGAAACATTCCTTATTCACCACTCAATTATTGCGTATGGTTTATGTATACTTACCTTTTATATATATAATATCATTAATCTTTTTATTTTAATGTTATTAAATGTTCCATTAGATTATAATTAATTTTATGGGGCATATGATTTGATTGATTACCATGGGTATATGGTTTCTCATATCACTTTTATTTATTTGAGGTATGCCTTACTCAAAAGTCATTTCTCATATGTGGTGTATGTATACTAACCTTTGATATATAATATCATAAAACTATTTAACTTCATAGTATTAAATTTTCCATTTTATTATTATTAATTTTATTTGGAATACGTTCTGATTGATTATAAGGGGTAAGTTTTTTTATCCCACTTTAATTTATATGGGTCATATGCCACAATCATTACTTATAACCATTATAACTGCCACTTTATTTATAACCATCATGAATTAAATATTTCATTAAATATCAATATTTCTTATATCATGTATACTATTATTTCCTATGACATATACCAATTTTTCATATGCTATTTTTGTTGAAAATTACTTGACTAGCTAGGGAAATAATGTTAAATCCGTATCTTTTACTCAAAATGAAGATTTTTTATAAGGAATATTGATTCATGAATTAAATAAATCATTTATATATTTGAGTAATGATTTATAAATGCATAAATGGGAGGTTATCAGTTATATATATACTATTGAAGCATCAATAGATCTCATGAGACAAAAAAGTTGGCAATAATTGTCACGAACCAGCCCGGGTCGACCCTGAATCGGTCACCCGAGCCGGTCCGCGGCAAGTCCCGAGGGGCATTCCCGATCCCCCCGGGATGGCAACAAGTACCGGGCATAAAAAAAATTCAATCGTTGGGAACGATTTCAGCCCAAACTAAAAACAGGATCAAAAGAACAAATATAAACTAAACAAACAGACGATCACAAAAGACATAAACAAAACTACACCACGACATACCTCCACGTGACCTCGCGGGTCCCCACCCAACTACAACCAACGTCGCTCCCTCACTGAGCGACTCAAGACAGGAAAACCTGGACACAAGGAACCTGCAACTGAAATGATAAAAGATAGGCGTGAGCACAAAAGTGCTCAGTAGGTGAGCCCCACAACAAATCCCAAAAACACTGCCAGTAAATAAAGAATCTACAAATTCCAGGTTTGAACTACAGTGTATAAAAGTGATCTTTCATAATGTTTTACTTGAAGATCAAACACGAGACATTCCCCTTATTCTTTTTCTAAAGTTGGTTCCCTTTCATTAGTTTTAACTCATTCTAAAAGCAAAGTGTTACATTTTCAAATTTTACACAAGGAAGATAAAGTACTTTCATTTGAAAACCATTTTCCCAAAGTCTAACAGTATAGGCTGTGAAGGATGACTGAAAGTAAACAAGCAGAGAAAACAAGTGCAAGTAAAGGTAAACAAGCAAGGAAAACCAAGTGCAAGTAAAAATAAACCAGAAGTTATCAGCAATAACCATGGGCGATCCTAAACATCCCTAGAAAACCCCTGGACGTACTCGGGTTCAGACTACCTGTCGGCGTGGTACTCCATAGTCAATAACCAACTGGCCGCCCTAATAGCCAACCAGTGGCACATCCCTCCTGGCTTGTCCGCAACTCCAGGGGGTACTAACCCGTCTAATCAGGGTTAGCAAGCAACCGTCACTCGGCAATCTATAAGACGCCCAGGAACCCATGGTTGTTTTAGTAACACTGTGTAAGTGGGAGACCCTCGCACGCGTGACTCATCTCACCGCACTTGCCAAACCCTTACACGGACATCGCTACACGACAACCCTCGAAGAGAAGTCCCCCTGTAGAGATGCCCTCATAAGTACGTGTATATATATATATAGATATATATGTATAATCACTTCACATTTAATAAAGTGCCAACCGGGCCGTCATATCATTTACATTTTGAACATTTAACACTAAAACATTTCCAAAGGGATATGACACACGCCATACCATTGAAAACCAGAAACACACTTAGAACATTATTTAAGGAACTCAAATCAGCATATTAAACCCAAAACACACTGGTTCCACAAGTAAAAATCATTTTCCAATATCCAAACGCACCCCACTTTTATCAAGAGCCAAACGGGCCTTTAATCATTTTTTTTTGAAGGAACACCATTTCTCAAATGACATCCAAACTTTTAATCACGCGTCAAAAGAAAACATTTTTCAACAACCAAGAACCACACATAAAGTTTCCAAAAACAAGTTTAAAGGGTCATATGACATTTCCTCTAATCAAGGTTCCAAGAAAACACCATTTTCCATAAACAATACACCTACTAATTTATACCCACCAAAAACATTTCAAAACACAGTTTCACATTTCATAAAGAACCATTTAGCAATATTACCATGGAAGCACACAATTGAAACCAAGAAGGTACATTCAATGAAACGCTAGAATTTAAACAGCTTTTATCAGCAGATCACCACACTATAAATAACTACTTAATAATACTTTTAAATTTAAAAAGTCAAGGAATAAATAAATCCTAAATTTAAAGGCAAGTGCAAAGGGAGACCTACCTGATTAGAACTCCACAGTTAAGCATGCTTGGCCTGAAGTAGTGATTAGGATGGGTGACCTCCTGGGAAGTTTCTCAGGATGTGTGTGAGTGAGGACAAAGCATACTGGAAATGACAAGTGTTGGCCTATGGGAACTATCATTAGTCAGATGACCCATTCAGGCACGTGGGTGGACCCTAGGATGGGCCCCACGTGTTTGTGGGGCAACCGGGGGTACCTAGTGGGCCAGGACCCGACGACCATGTTAAGGTGGGGTGTCTGTGCTATCACCGGGACCCGATTGTCACATTTGGTATCAGAGGTGGTTCTTGTTATTTGGGATGTCCGGTAGATGGAGATTAGGATTGTCAGAACTCGATAGGTAGGTACGGGAAGGATGTCATGAACCCTCGCCCGTTCCGCACCTCGAGCCACCAGGGATAGTTCGGGAATTACGTCCTTGTCTTTTCTGGTTTGTCTTGGATTGAGAGATGATAATGGAGGCAAGCTGATGTTACTTCATGATTTCACCTGGAGTAGTGACCCATGTGGAGTCCGAGTACATGGTTTTAATTCCTCCTAGTGGTCGACGCTGACTTGGGACATGGCCCACTACCATGTCGCTAGGTTGAGCGTGACTACTAGTCCATCACTCTAGTGGTTAATGCAATTTTGGATGTTGTTTTTGTTTTGGTCTGTGTGAGTGCGTAGTTGGAAATGAAAAAGGGGTTTTGAAAATTGTACTGGTTTCTTTTAAAGGACTTTAAATGTATAAAATGGGTTTTAAAACTGAAATCTCTTGATTTGAAAAATCTGTTGTTTGCTTGGAGTTGGTTAAGAATGATTTGGGGTGAAACCTCAGGTCCTCTTTATGAACGTTTGCACATGTGTGAGAATGTATGGAAAGAAATGCGTGTTGGTGCGAGTATTATTGGACAGTGGATGAAGACATGTGCAACGGTTCATGAGATTACCTGGGTGTGTATTTGAAATTAAAGGCTTGACCTTGTTTTCTAAATTGGTTTTAAAGGGGAAACGGTTTTGGAAAGTTTTTGGTTTGAAAGTGGATTGGTTTTGGAAAGTAGTCTTGAAAGAGGATGGTTTTAAAGTCTAAAATGAAAAGTGGATTTTTTTTAAAAAGGAGATTTTATTTTGGGTTGTGTTGTATTTGTTTAATCCTTGTGCTAATTGTTTTGATGAAGGCGCTTTTATTGATGTCGCTTCGGTTTGATGTTGGTTTTGGCTTTGTGTTTTATATGTCGCTTAGGAAATGCTGCCCAGAAAGGTCTCTAAGGATTCTGATAGGTCATGCCCCATTTTTGTTCCTCCTCAGACTTTGCCTATTCTCCATGGTGATCAGGGTCCGTTAGAAGCAGTGAAGTGGCTTGAAGAAGTGGAGAGTATCTTTAGAACGTTGGGAACTCCCAAGACCATTAGGGTTTTTGCTGTTATGGGATTGTTTAAAGGTCTAGCTCTGGACCAATGGAAGGTGGTTGCCCCATCATCAACGCAAGTTGAAATGACGTGGGATGTCTTTAGAGTCGTTTTCATCCAATGGTTTGTACCTGAGGAAGTGAAGCTGGAGAAAAAGAGAGAGCTTGTGCATATTCAACAAGGCCAACGAACGGTGAAGGCATATGTTGACCATTTCAAGGAACTAATTTCCTTTTCTCCAGAGGTAGCGTCGCATGAGCTCGTGAAGGTCTCTCTTTTCACCGGGGGTCTTCGTCCAGAGATCAAGGAGCGAGTCCTCCCTTCTAAAGACCTTCGTTTCGAGAAGCTGATGGAGGAAGCATTCTTGGCTGAGTTGGTTTCCGGTGTGCGGGTGGTTAATACTTCAGCATCCCCGGTTTTTCGTAAGAGTTCCCCCTCTGGTGAGGAAAAGACACCAGAGATACTTGTTCCTAAGGAGTTATCCTCATTGGTCCCAGCTTCCAGTTCATCAGATCGTTCAATGGTGTGCTATCAGTGTGGTCGTTTCGAGCATTTAAAGCTGTCGTGTTGCAACCCTCCGAAGACGTGTCATCGATGCGGCTGTCTGGGTCATCTGGAGAAGTTTTGTAGGAAGCGTCGCTTGAAGAGGACGTTGTGATGGGAGAATGTCAGTACATGACTGTGAGGTAGAAGATGCTTAAGCCATCAGATCCCCAGCCACAAGTCTCAGGGTGAAGCTCGCGCACAGTCAGGAGTTCCCAGGGTTGTGAAGCCTTGGTCCAGGTTCTGTTTTCCGTATTGATGATGGGATAACTAAAAACCCTTTTTATATTTGTTTTCCTGCTATTGAGGTTTCAACAGTGTTGTAAATGCGTGGTTTTTCCATAAAGTTATGATGGACTTGTTCTATGATAATCTAAGCAGACTTGTCGTGTGGAGGTGATATTCTGAATCGTGTGTCCTTCTTAATAGTGTGTTTGATCCTTGTGTGGGTTGACCTCATTGTAGTTATGTTATCGGATGTGGTTATGTTTCATGGACTTCAATGGGTCATGTTTCCGATTCGATGTCTGGTTAAGTCTTTTCTGTGGGTTGTTCCTAGTGTTTAAGTTGTTGACTCTAGTCATGTGTTCAGCGTTTCGACGAAGGTGTTGTTTTACACTCGTGCTATAAGAGTTGGTTTAAACCAGTTGGGAGTTCCCGCGTCGACCCCCCCCCCCCTTTTTCCTAGGGTTGTCTATTTAGATGGTCAACTTTCCTGCACAAGTTGAGCTCTTGTGGTGGGGAGAACCCCTTCGCGTTCTCCCCTCAACCTCGGACCTCAGTTTTCTCTTGAATCGGTCAGGTGTGACCTGTGTAAAGTAAGGTCATCCCCGAGAGTCTCAGTTTTCTTCAGTTCCTTTAGTTCTGTTTGGGCATAGACTTTGTTTTTGGCTAACTTGTGGCCTGGTGACTTTCTGGGGGCAGAAAGTGTCTGTGGTGGGGAGAATTGTCACACCCCGATCGCGGACGTCCGTAGTTTTTCTCCTTTCTTGGTCCCGGTTTAAATTTTTCAAAGATTAATTGCGTTGGCGGTTTCGCGCCGGTGCGCGGTCACCACATCGTTAGCGGTGACCGTGTGTTCAGCCCGGGTGACAGTGTGTCCACCCGGCGTTTTAAGTATTATAATTTTGATGTTGGTATTCTATTATTAATACCATTAAAGATGTGTTATTATTATTGTAGTTATTTATAGTGTATAAATATGTATATATATGTGTCTATATATGCGTATATATATGTGTGTATTTTGATCATAATAATTATTATTATAATTAACTAACTTTTATTTATTATCACTATTTTATTATTATTATTATTATAAATTTTTATTATTATTATCATTACAAAGTTTTATTATTATTATTATAAAGTTTATTATTAATATTATAAAGTTTTAATATTAGTATTATTTTAATGTTTTATTATCATTATTAATATTATAAGGTTTTATTATTATTATTATACATTTTATTATTTTTAGTATTATTATAATTATTATTATTAATATTATTATTACTATTATTTTTGTTATATTATATTATTATTATTTTTATATTTACTTTTATTATTATTATTATTATTCTTATTATTCTTATGATTATTATAATTAACTAATTTTTTATTATTATTATTATTATCATATTTATATATATATATATATATATATATATATATATTATACCCAAACCCTAATTCCCCCATTTTTTTCCCCGCATCTGCCGCCCCCTCTCTCCCTCTTCCTCCTCTCTCCTCCCTCCCCTTTCTCTCTTCCTCGCGCAACACACCCTGCGGCTCCCCCTCCCCTCTCCTCTGCGCACCCGCACCGGCCCCCCTCCGGCGCTCCGCCTCGCCGCACCTGCACTGGCCTCCTCCCCTTCCGGCTGCTGCGGCTCCTTCCGGCACCTCCCCCGCTTCCCTCGACTGGCCTCCCGACCTCCGGCGTGCCACCTCCCTCCGACCCCATCGTCGGCACACCCCTGCTCCCAGCCGCCTCGCCGCACCACCGCCCTCGGTCGCGCCGCACCGACCACCGCGCCGCCCTCCCTTCTCCCGGCCGCCTCGCCGCACCACCACCCCGGCCTCCCTCCGCCGTCCGGGCTCACCCCCCCCCCTCCCCGACCGGCGACCTCCCTTCCGGTGACCCCCTATCCAGACAGCTTCCCACCGTCATGGCGACCCCGCCTGCTGCCTTCTCCCTCACCCCGCTGCTCCGCAACCCCCCCCCCCCCCCCTCCGTGAGTTTTCTTTATTTTTATTTTTTATTTTTATGTTAATCTTACTTTTATATAACGTTTATTATTTTTATCATATTAATAATATTATAATTATTTTATTATTATTATTATGTCATTATTATTATTATATTATTATTATTATTATTATTATTATGTTAATATTTTTTTCTATTATTATTATTATTAGTATTACTATATTATGTTATTATTTTTATCATTATATTATGTTATTGTTATTATTATTATTATTATCATTATTATATTATTATTTTTATTATTATTGTTGTTATTATCATTTCATATTATTATTATTATTATTACTATTATGATTACTAACATATTAATATTATTATTATTATTATCATTATTATCATTATTGTTATGCGAATATTATTATTATTATTGTTATTATTATGATGTTGCTATTATTATTACTACATTATTTTTTAATATTATTTTTATTATCATGTTAATATTATTAAGTTATTATTTGTATTACTATTTTTATGTTATCGTCATTATTATTATGATTATGCTATAATATTATTATTGTTATTATTGTATTATTATATTATAATTATGCCATATTATGATTGTTATTATTATTATATCATTATTATTATTATTATATTATGTTATTATAATTATTATGTTATTGTTATCACCATTGTTATTTTTACGTTAATATTATTGTTATTACTATTATTATTAGTGTGTTATAATTATTATTGAGCCTGTTTAACGGTCTTTTGTTTTAGGACCTGTTTGACGACGCAATACGGTGCGACCTTTACGCAACGGGAGTTTTGCGCCGTGTCGTTTTCGTTCCGAGCTGCGTCTTGAGGTAGGTCTCCCTTTGCACTCGCCTTTAAATTTAGGATTTATTTATTCCTTGACTTTTTAAATTTAAAAGTATTATTAAGTAGTTATTTATAGTGTGGTGATCTGCTGATAAAAGCTGTTTAAATTCTAGTGTTTCATTGAATGTACCTTCTTGGTTTCAATTGTGTGCTTCCATGGTAATATTGCTAAATGGTTCTTTATGAAATGTGAAACTGTGTTTTGAAATGTTTTTGGTGGGTATAAATTAGTAGGTGTATTGTTTATGGAAAATGGTGTTTTCTTGGAACCTTGATTAGAGGAAATGTCGTATGACCATTTAAACTTGTTTTTGGAAACTTTATGTGTGGTTCTTGGTTGTTGAAAAAAATTTTCTTTTGACGCATGATTAAAAGTTTGGATGTCATTTGAGAAATGGTGTTCCTTCAAAAAAAATGATTAAAGGCCCATTTGGCTCTTGATAAAAGTGGGGTGCGTTTGGATATTGGAAAATGATTTTTACTTGTGGAACCAGTGTGTTTCGGGTTTAATATGCTGATTTGATTTCCTTAAATAATGTTCTAAGTGTGTTTCTGGTTTTCAATGGTATGGCATGTGTGATATCCCTTTGGAAATGTTTTAGTGTTAAATGTTCAAAATGTAAATGATATGATGGCCCGGTTGGAACTTTATTAAATGTGAAGTGATTATACATATATATCTATATATATATACGTACTTATGAGGGCATCTCTACAGGGGGACTTCCCTTCGAGGGTTGTCGTGTAGCGATGTCCGTGTAAGGGTTTGGCAAGTGCGGTGAGATGAGTCACGCGTGCGAGGGTCTCCCACTTACACAGTGTTACTAAAACCACCATGGGTTCCTGGGTGTCTTATAGATTACCGAGTGACGGTTGCTTGCTAACCCTGATTAGACGGGTTAGTACCCCCTGGAGTTGTGGACAGGCCAGGAGGGATGTGCCACTGGTTGGCTATTAGGGCGGCCAGTTGGTTATTGACTATGGAGTACCACGCCGGCAGGTAGTCTGAACCCGAGTACGTCCATGGGTTTTCTATGGATGTTTAGGATCGCCCATGGTTATTGCTGATAACTTATGGTTTATTTTTACTTGCACTTGGTTTTCCTTGCTTGTTTACCTTTACATGCACTTGTTTTCTCTGCTTGTTTACTTTCAGTCATCCTTCACAGCCTATACTGTTAGACTTTGGGAAAATGGTTTTCAAATGAAAGTACTTTATCTTCTTTGTGTAAAATTTGAAAATGTAACACTTTGCTTTTAGAATGAGTTAAAAATAATGAAAGGGAACCAACTTTCGAAAAAGAATAAGGGGAATGTCTCATGTTTGATCTTCATGTAAAACATTATGAAAGCTCACTTTTATACATTGTAGTTCAAACCTGGAATTTGTAGACTCTTTATTTACTGGTAGTGTTTTTGGGATTTGTTGTGGGGCTCACCTACTGAGCACTTTTGTGCTCACGCCTATCTTTTATCATTTCAGTTGCAGGTTCCTTGTGTCTAGGTTTTCTTGTCTTGAGTCGCTCAGTGAGGGAGCGACGTTGGTTCTAGTTGGGTGGTGACCCGCGAGGTCACGTGGAGGTATGTCGTGGTGTAGTTTTGTTTATGTCTTTTGTGATCGTCTGTTTGTTTAGTTTATATTTGTTCTTTTGATCCTGTTTTTAGTTTGGGCTGAAATCATTCCCAACGATTGAATTTTTTTAATGCCCGACACTTGTTGTCATCCCGGGGGGATCAGGAATGCCCCTCGAGACTTGCCGCGGACCGACTCGGGTGACCGGTTCAGGGTCGACCCAGGCTGGTTCGTGACAATAATACCTTCATGTTTGTTTCCACATAGAATCAGATGATATTCTACCCATAAACTTAAATTGTATTTTGAAATATTATTATGCTATTAGTTCATGTTTTAGATACATGAAATCCAATAATTAATCATTCCCTTAATTTAGTATTCAATTATTTCTATTCATGATATTTTCACTATGAAAAATCTATGGATGCATTTTCATTCTCATTTTATTCATTATGACTTATTTATTGTTCTTCAGCTATTATTGATTCATGATTCTTCTATATGTTACCCATACTGATCATTTAATCTCACCTATTTATTTGTTTTCATATCCCAGGTTATAAAGATTAAATATTTGAATATGTGTCAAGTGTAGGATCAAAATATGATGTAGATTCTCAATTTACAAGAGGGGGTGAATTGTATATTTTAAAAATTCCTTTGGAACCTTTAAAGTTGGTATAAAACTTTTGTTTTTAACCTTAAAGAAAACTATGTTTAACATGGTTAAACAGGGTAAATTCACAATGCCTCTTAGTTCTAAAAACTTTTCTAGGTTCTGGAAATATTGTTCCATAAATGAAACTTAAGAAAAGTTTATAAGAAAAATATTCTACCTTAAAGTATATATAATCATATTAACTAGAGTATACAAGTACAAGAAAGTATAAGATATTTATACTTTCCTTATTAATCAAAATGCAGTAGAAAATAAACTTGAAACAAAAACAAGTAACAAGTATGGAATCATTTAACCCAAAGAGTAGGGTGTCCAACAACCTTGGATAAAGGTCCCTTGATTTATACATTCAAGAAATTATGCCTTACCCACACTAGGATAATCCATCGATAGGAATATCAGAATCTATCTTGTTATCCTTGCAAGCCCTCAAACTTCAAGGTAGTCTGCACCTCTGTCTTTCTAATCAAGGAAGTCATTGAACTTTAAGGTGGTTGGTACCTCTATCTTCTTATCCTCAAAAGACCTTGATTGTTCATAGGAACAATCAGAGTCACATGAAGCAAGCTAAACAAGATGTTTAGTACGCATAAAGTATGAGATTCTCTCTCTCTAGAAATCACTTCAACAGCATGAAATTTCTAGAGTGATCAACATATTCATCAAAGTTGTTTTTGTCTTGTTCAAATGATATCTTATTTATAGGCATTATTCCAATGGTCGGCTCCCTCCTCCAATGGTCATATTTTTCCTTGAATCTTGAAGGGACCTGTACACGTGTCACTCAAACAACGGTTAGTTAGAAACAGATTATATGACCTCGTTTCATAACTACAATAGGGTAAGAAAAAATTGGTTGTTTAACCAAATCCATTTTTCAGAGTCTAAGGAAAAATAAAGTTAAAAGTCTAAGAAAATAAACATTTTGATTCAATATTACATGAATATTTAGACTCTATTTTTCAAGGAATTCAGAATCAGAATTCTATAGAATTCAAAGTCTGAATTCCAATGAATTTGGAATCTGAATTCTGATGATTTCAGAGTCTGAATTCTAAGGAATTTGGAGTCAGAATTCTAAGGAATTCAGATTCTGAATTCTAAGAAATTAGGAGTCTGAATTCTGAGGAATTCGGAGTTTGGATTTCAGAGAATTCGGAGTCTGAATTTCAGAAAATTCAGAGTTTGAATTTCAGAGAATTCAGAGTCTGAATTTAAAGAAATTCGAAGTCTGAATTCTAAAGAATTTGGAGTCTGAATTCTAAGGAATTCAGAGTCTGAATTCTGAGTAATTCGGAGTCTGAATTTTAGAGAATTCATAGTCTAAATTTTAGAGAATTCAGAGTCTGAATTTTAGAGAATTCAGAACCTGAATTTTGGAGAATTTAGAACCTAAATTCGGATCCTGAAAATAGAATACTCTATATCTAAGTATTTATAGAATTCTGAGATTTTAGATGTGAAATTGAATTTTTCACTTAGGAATAAAATGAGTTAGATTTAGAGAAACTATATCATGAACAATGAAAACAAAGGTAAGGAGAAAATTTCCATCGGGAAGGAAAATTTTCCTTAATAAGATAAATCTTAGGGAAAATAAAATTTTCCTTGAGATAGAGTGTTTGTGATTTTCAAAATATAAAGGAATAGAAAAGTCATAATGAAACCTTATTGACTCAACAATATCCCCCTTTTGGAAATCACAAACATCTTTACTAAAAATAATATAAGGACTTATTATTTTATGGACTTAAAAATAAAAACATATCTATCTTTACTTATGGATCATAATGAATAAGACTAACTCCCCCTTAGGATTTGAAATCCCTAAGGATTGTTTTCTTAAATTCCTGAATGAGATTTTTCATTTTTCTTGCATACGAAAATCTTCATTGATAATAACTTTCCCTTAGATGAACTCCCCCTTAGGGAAATCACTTCATACTTAGTATTCTTTTTATCATTCCTTTCTCCCCTTTTTTGATTTTCAAAAGGTAATAAAGGAAATGGAAAGAAAATTTGGTACCTGAAATATTAGTACTAAGAAACCCAAAAAATATATGAACAACAACTAAAATTTCATTAATATTGAAAGAATTTTTACAACGAAGAAATTCAACAAAAGATCAGAATTAGAAAAAATTATCCTTCTTTCTCCTTTGGCATCAGCTTCTTGATAATGGTTTTCATATTCTTGAGCTCTATGTGATCTTCTTCCAAATGCTTAAGCAACTGATCTTGATCTTTACTTTTCTTTTTCATAGATTTTATCTTTTCTTCCTGAGCCTTATGACATTCTTCATGAGCTTTCAACACTTCTTCTTTCTTAACTATCTTCTCTTAAAATTATATTCTGAGATCCCTTTACCTCTTCCAATTCATGGCCACAAAATTAATATTTCCATTCAGATCCTTAACTTCTTTCTTTTGAGTAGTCTGTTCAGGAGTCATATTTTCCTCAAATCTCTTAGAAAGTTCATTGAGCTTGTCATCTTTGGTGTCAAAGGCATCTTTGACATTATCTTGAAAATCATCAAAAGCTCTCAGGTCTTTGACATTCTTCCTTGACCATCTTCTAATCTTCTTGTATGGCCTTTTATGAGCCTAATAACCAATGAGAAAAGATTTGAAATCTACTTCTAGTCCGACACATTTATCCATAACCATGGAGACTGAATATGATTTTTGATTTATCATATGCTGAAGTATCTGGCATCTTGAGTCAATATATGGGAATAAGGGAATAGTATCACCCAACTTTTTTAAATACTATACCATAAAATCATGTCCAAGGGAAGATTATTCTTAATCCGAGAGTTTGGTTGGTGAGGATTCTTTTTCTAATTCAATAGCTTTTCTCTTTGATAAACATCCAATAACTTTCTTCTTCACCACAGGTTTCTTAGGTATAGAAACCAACACCTGCTTTACCTTATCAACTTTATGAATAATCTCTTCTACCATGGGTGATTCATGATAACTATCAGATAACTAAATGATTTTTTCCTCCTCAACAATTTCTTTCTCAGCACCGGCCACAAGATCTCCTAGCTAAATAAAATCCTGATTGCTACTTTTATCATTCATTGGCTTATTCACCTCTTCCTAACCTTCTCTTCATTCCATGGTGTAGAAATTTTTGAAGATTTGGCTTCAGATATACAGATTTATATCTTCTCATAAGGACTCTCCTTCTCATGATAATCCTATACTTTCCTTATCATGTCCTCAATATCACCACTTCCTTATTCTTATTCTTCTTCCACTTAATCTTCTTGCACTATTTCTTCTTCTTGATCTCTTTATAGAATCACAAACTTCTTTTACGAAGTCTCTGGTTGTGATTCTTGTAGAAAGGATTCTAGTATAGGAATTTTCTCAAAGGCATTTTTAGAAGCCTTAAGAAGAGATTGGATGATTTCAACTTCCAAAAATTTCTTCCTCTCCTTCTTTTATTTCTCTGGATTTTCAAGATTCTCAGCAGCCTTTTCCTTCAAAGCTTCTACCTCAACAGGATCCAAGCCAAACTTAGGATCCCCTTCCTTCATTTTTTCTTGTCTTCTCTCCACTTAGCCACTACTTCATCAAGATAGTTCTTTTTCTTCTTTGGATTCGGTGGTGCTGATAAAGTTTTCTTAGCTTCATTAACTTTTTCTTTCTTTTCCGACACTTTTGCCTTCCCCTTTTTTCCACCCTTCTTGGATGTTTCAGCCACTTCCTGTTTCTTTGATAAAGCTTCAACTTCTGCTTCTGAAAAATTATAAAATTCCCTTGAATTACTAGAAAAATCAATCTTCATTCTCTTTAAAGTATCATCACATAACAACATTACATTGAAATTCCTTGGCCTAGAACTACAAGGAATTTTGAAAGACATAAGACAAAGAACTATAACTTTCAATAGAATAGATAGATACCTGATGATTTGGGATTTCAAAGTTCCATTCTTGATATTCTCGATTTTCATCAAAACATACTTTGATAAATTGATCTTCCTAAGATTCACCAAAAAATCTAATGCATTGATATCACTTTTCTTCAGGGTATCCTTGTCCCCTTTTCTCAGAATGATAAGTCCCTGAACCCATAGATGAAGAATCCGAAGATTTGTAGGGAGAGGAATAATTTTTGGAGTCTTCGCTTCCTTCAAACCAATACAGTCTATAGCCTTTTCCTTGTCAAAATGTCCTACTATATCAGGTAGCTTGTGTGAGTAGAACTCTGCTTTACCTTCATACGGAATCCCTATTAGATTTGCATCTATGTTGTATGAAAGAGAGTAGGTCTTTCCATAACTCTTGAAAAAAAATTATCTCTTCCTCCTTCATTGAAAAAACTAACTGTTTCATAGAACTCTACCATCAACTCTGGATACACCAGATATTCTACCTTTGGTTTTCAAATGAAAAGGCTCTCCCGGCCATTCAACTTAATATTCTTAGAAATGATAGAATCATATTTGGTGAAGAATTTCGGATCAACTAACCTCTCTCTGTATATCTTCCATTCAGATATTTTCTCAACAGTCAATATTTCTTTCTAAGGAGAGGCTTTAGTAGACATTTGGAAGTGAGGAAACATTGAAGAATCAGAACAAAACTAAGTACAGGGGCAGAGCTTTTGCACGTGAAAGCTTAAAAAACTGATATGGGACAACCATCAAGGAGGCTTTATATAGGAAATTAAGGAGAAAATTCAACTTCCTTGGTTGATCCAATGGTTGAAATACTTCTGATCAAATCTGGTGGTTGAGGTGATAACTGAAGAAGGATTTTTATAGGTTCCGATCTTTGGAGGTTTTTAAGGTAAACATTCGGATTTAAGAAAAATTGAATCCAAAAAATTTTCTTAAACAAGATAAAAATACTAACATACTAGAAGATGATTACGTAATTTTGAGAAAGAAAACATACCTTCTGGATTGCTAGAAAGATTATTTGTAATGAGGAAAACTCTTCTAGACTACGAAAAAAATTGACTACGAAAAAATTTGACAACGAGAAATTTTGACTACAAAAAATGTTGACTACGAAAAAAATTTGACTACGAAAAAATTTTGACTATGAAAAATTTTGACTACGAAAAATTTTGACAACGAAAAAAAATTGGCTAACAAGAAAATGTACTCCCCCTATGAAAAAGAGTTTATTACTGTAAGGAGATAGGTTTCAACAAGAAGTTAATATGGAAGATTACCTTATGGTTATCATTCTTAACTTCTGTTTACTGTATTCAAATCAATCCGAGGGTAAAGATTTTGTGAAAATATCAGCAAGTTGATCTTGTATTCCGATAAATTGAGGAATGATATCTCCTTTTGTGTATGATCCCAAAGAAAGTGATTCCTAATATCTATGTGTTTTTCATGAGAGTTATGTGTAGGGTTTTTACTTAAGGAAATGGCGCTAGTATTATCACACAATATTTTTGTTTTGGTAAAACGCATACCATAGTCTGGGAGTGTGTGTTGCATCCACAACACGTGAGTGCAACAACATTCAGCTACTATATATTCAGCTTCAGTAGTGGAAAGTGCTAATGAGTGTTGCTTTCTTCATGACCAAGAAACTAATGAATCTCCTAAGAAATGAAAAGTTCCAGATGTACTTTTCATATCCATTCTACATCCACCAAAGTCATTATCCAAAAAACTTTTTAAAATAAAATCAATTCCAGAAGTATAAAAGAGTCATAAATCCATGGTTCCTGTTAAGTAGAGAAAAATCCTTTTCACTGCCTTTAAATGAGATTCCTTAGGATTGTATTGATATATGGCATATAATCATACTGAAAACATTAATTATGGATGACTAGCTATCAAGTATAGTAGACTTCATATCATACCTCTAAATGATGTTTGATCTACTGGTTTCCCAGCTTCATCAAGATCAAGTGAATTTTAGGTACCAATGGGAGTACTTATACTCTTAGTGTTGTCATATCCATAAATTTTAATAAGATCTTTAATATACTTATGTTGAGATATATAAATTCCTTCTGGTTTTTGAGAAATTAGAATACCAAGTTAAAATGTTAACTCCCCCATCATACTCATTTCAAACTCATATTTCATTAAATTCTCAAACGAATCAGTTAAATATTGCTAAGTTGAACCAAATATAATGTCATCAACTTAAATTTGAACAGTCAAAACATTTTTCTTATCTTTATTTATAAAAATGTTTGGATCATCATTTCCCTTAATGTAATTGTTTGTAACAAAAATCTTGTAAGTCTATCATACTGGGCTCTAGGGGCTTATTTATGTCTATATAAAGCTTTGGTAAGTTTGAAAACATGTTCAGGATGTTTTGGATCTTCTAAACCAGGAGGTTGTTCAAAAAAAACTTCCTCTTGAGCATAACCATTAAGGAAAGAACATTTATCATCCATTTTAAAAAGTTTGAAATTAAATAATGTTGCAAAGGCAAGTAGAATATGAATAGATTCAAGTCTAGATACTGGAGCATAGGTTTCTTCATATTCTATTCCTTCTTGGTGATTATAGACTTTAGCAACCAATCTAGATTTATTTCTTACTATGATTCTATTTTTAGCACACTTATTTCTGAAGACCCATTTTACTCCAATAACAGAAGTTTCCTTAGGTCTTTCATCCAAGGTCCAGACTTTATTCCTTTTGAATTCATTTATCTCATCTTGCATAGATTTTATCCAATAATCATCACCTAAAGTTTCATCAGTGATTTTAGGTTCTAATTTAGAAATGAATGTTAGATGTTCTACTTAATTTCTTAAAAAACTTCTAGTCCTTACATGTTGATTTACATCACCAATGATGATATAACTAGGATGATTCTTAAGAAACAACTAATTTGGGTTTTGTAAAACTTGTTCATCAACATATGGTAGGAAATATTCTAGGGTAAATGTCTCAGAAAAATTTTCTTGAACATTTTCCTTATCAGAAGGATCTTCTGTCAAATATTGATAGTAATTTTTTAAAAACACATCAGAAGATGTAGGTTGAGGTTATTTAAAAACAAAAGGATTAGTTTCATCAAATTTAACATGTACTGTTTCTTCAACAGTACAAGTATTTTTATTGAAAACTCTCTAAGCTTTAGAAGTTATGGAGTAGCCTAAGAAAATTCCTTCATCAGATTTGGGTGTGAATATATGTAAATTATCTTTAGTATTCAGAATTAATACTTGGCAACCAAATGCCTTGAAATAGGAAATTCTAGGTTTTCTACTATTCCATAAGTCATAAGGGGTTTTATTAAGAAAAGGTCTAATCAAAACTAGATTTATAGCATAAAAATCAGTACTTATAGCTTCATCCCAAAAAAAATTTAGCTATGGAATATTCACTCAGCATGGTTCTAGTTATCTCTTGAAGAACTTGATTTCTTCTTTCAAAAAACCATTTTGTTGAGTAGATCTTGGTGCTGAGAAGTTATGAGTAATGCCTTTTCTACTACAAAAAGTTTCAAAATTAGAGTTTTGAAATTCTCCTCTATGATCACTATGAATAGTTATCAATGGTAGGTTTTTCTCATTTTTAACTAGAGCTCTAAAATTTTTGAAATAAGAAAAGGCGTCAAATTTCTTTAATAGAAAATAGACCCATGTAAACCTAGTGTAATCATCAACTTGGATAAATACATAATATTTGCCTCCAATGCTTCCTGTTTGTGTTGAACCAAAAATATTCATATGCACCAACTGTAATGCATTAGTAGTTGAAACATCACTAATTGATTTAAAACTTTATTTATGTTTCTTTCCATATTGACAAGGATCACAAACTTTTGAAGAATCAATTCTAAGTTCTGGTAGATCCTTAACTAGTTTTTTCATAGAGAGTTTGCATAGGATTATAAGGTTACAGTGTCCTAACCTTCTATGCCATAACCAAGAATGATCTTCCATCACACTAAGACAAGGTAGATATTGGCACCTGAGGTCTTCTATGTTTAGTTTGTATACATTCTCTTGCCTATTGGAAGAAATAATAAACTCTTCCTTGGAATTGTGTACTAAGCACTTGTCATTCCTAAAATTCACAAGGTAACCTTCATCACATAATTGACTTACTCTAATAAGGATGTGCTTAAGGCCCTTAACAAATAAAACATTTGAAATCAAAGTTTTTTCAAGAAGAACAATGTTATATATACCAATAATTTCTCCCTTAGCATTATCTCTAAAAGTTACTTTTTATCCTTTTATCTTGATAATCTTTTAAAAGTAGTTTTTGTTACCAGTCATGTGTCGGTAACATAAACTATCCATGTACCATGTATTTCTATTGGTAATATTTTTAGTTTCCTGAAAATAACAGTGTTATACATTCAAAACCCAAACTTTCTTGGATTCCAAAACCTTAGAAAGCAAAATTTTAGGAATCCACATTTTCTTAGAAAAATAAGCTTTATGAAAACCTAAAGACTGAGTTTTGTTTAAGGAACAATTTTTCACCCAATACCCACCACACTGACATTTAGTGAAGAATTGATCACTTTGAGGAACAAAATAATTTTTACTAAAAATCAGTTTTAAATGAGTATAACCAAATCCAGAATTATTCCTTAGAGGTCGAATTTGGGAATACATCTTATCAAAGTTTTCCTTACCTAAGGTAAAGTTTGAAAAACACTTCCTCAAGAAAAATATTTCTGACTTTAGTCTAATAACTAAGTTTTTATCTTCAAAAAAATTAGTTTTATCACTAGAGTTAGTCTCTAAAATATTTTTCTTAGAAAGTACTTTTTCTATATTATTAGAAAGTTTATCCTTCTCAGAATTGACTTCCTCAAGGTTTTTTTTAAATACTTTAAAAATCATAAATTTTCTTATCAAGATCATTAGAGAGATATGATACTTATTTAGTAAGAATAGAAATCCTAGATTTTCCTTATCATGTTTTTTCTTGAGTTAATAATTTTCATTCTCAAGAAGCTTAGAAAACCTAGAAACTTCTTCATAAGTAGGTAAATTATTATCTTTATCATAAGAATATTCTTCATCCAAAGATTTATAATATTAATTATCACTATAATTAGCATTCAAGAATACATTGTTTATAGATTTAGCATTGTGTACCTTGGCCATTAGACAAAGATTTTCAATGGGTAACTTGGCGATTAAACCAAGATTCTTCTGACCAAAAGATTCATACTATGAGGTTTCATCAGAAGAGTCTCCACCACTAGAACTCCAGGTTTCATTAGCTTTCAAAACTTTCTTAGCTTTATCTTTGTAGTACTTCTTTCTATTTCTCTCAGAATGCTTTTCCTTTCTATCCTTTTTCTTAAGCATAGGACAATATGGCCTTATATGCCCTGCTCTTTTTCATTCATAGTAAGTAACTTCAGAGTCTTTCTTGTCCTTTATTTCTTTCATCTTAAATATATACTGAATGTATTTCTTCCCAACTAATGTGTCCATCCATCAAGAAATATTGGATAGCTCATTCTTAAAATGTTCACTTTCACTTGATTTGGATAAAACAGTTACTTTGTTTGACTTGGATCTTGTAACCCTTTCAGGAGTCTTGACTTTAGTAGTAGTAAAGGCTACACTTCCATTTCCATTCTTCTTTTTATTGAAACCAGCATCTCTTTTCATTTTTTGTCTCATATTGAAGAATATTTCCAAAAATCTCATCAAGCGTAATCTAAGATACTTTCATATTCTCATCAATAGTTGTTCTCTTATATTCACTCTCATTAGGCATGATATCTATAATCTTTTCCACAAGTGCCTCATCATCTAAACCTTTCTCAACCATGGGTTTTAAACTATTAACAATAGTCATAAACATTTGTTTTACCTTGCACACCGGTTCTCTATAAGGAAATATAAATCCATGATATTCTACTCTAAGCATAGCTCTTCTAGTTTATATAACCATGTATGTACCAAAATTAGTAACCTCCAACTTATTCCAAATAAAATTTGCAGCTTCACAAGAAGAAATGTGACTGTATATATTCCTAGCCATGGAACACTACAAAGTATTGTGTACCTTGTATTTTAGTTGATATTCTTTCTTTTCTTGATTAGTAAAAGTTCTGACTTCTTTATTAGGAATCTTGTAATCTCTGGTATGCATAACGAAGTTGTCCACTCTAGTATTAATAACAAAATTATTCATATGATCTATCCAATATTCATAATCATTCCCATTAAATATAGGTGGTCTAGTAGGATTTATATTTTCAATCAAACCAACATTCATTCCTGCAATCTAAAAGAAAATATCTTTCCATAGAAACTTGTTAATAGTAAATGTTTGTAAACAAGGATAAGAATCCTAAGTAAGGAAAATATTTAGAATAATGAAAACTTGAGAAAAAACTTATATGTGAATATAAGTATTTTAGAGACCTCCTCTGATACCAATTTCAGGATCAAAATATTATGTAGATGCTCAATTTAGAAGAGGGGGTGAATTTTATACTTTAAAAATTCCTTTGGAACCATTAAAGTTGGTATAAAATTTTAGTTTTTAGCCTTAAGGAAAAATATGTTTAACAAGGATAAATAAGGTAAATTCACAAGGCCTCTTAGTTCTACAAACTTTTCTAGGTTCCATAAATATGGTTCTTGAAATGAATCTTAAGAAAAGTTTACAAGGAAAATATTCTACCTTAAAGCATATAGAATCTTATTAATCAGAGTATACAAGTACAAGAAAGTATAAGATAGTTATAATTTCCTTATTAATCAAAATGTAGTGGAAAATAAACATGAAACAAAAACAAGTAACAAGTATGGAATCTTTTAAACTAAAGAGTAGGGAATCCAACAACCTTGGATAAAGGTCCCTTAATTTATACTTTCAAGAAAGTTTGTCTTACCCAAACCAGGGTAATCCCTCGATAGGAATATCGGAATTTGTCTTTCTATCCCCGCTTGCCCTCAAACTTCAAGGTAGTCGGTACCTCTGTCTTCCAAATCAAGGAAGTCCTTGAACTTTAAGGTAGTCAGTACCTCTGTCTTACTATCCCAAGAAGTCCTCAATTTTTCACAGCAACAACCGAAGTTGCATGAAGTAAGCTGAACAAGATTTTTAGTATGAACAAGGCATGAGAGTCTCTCTCTCTAGAAATCACTTCAGCAGTATGTAATATCTAGATTGATCAAGTCAGTTCTCAGTTGTTAATAATGAGATCATATTTATAGGAATTTCTTCAACGATTGGCTCCCTCCTCCAATGGTCATATTTTTTCTTTGATTATCAGAGGGACCTATATATGTGTCACTCAAACAACGGTTAATTAGAAATGGATTTCGTAATATCGTTTCATAACTATAGTAGGGATAAGTAAAATATGGTTGCTTAACCAAATCCAATTTTTCAGAGTCTATAGAAAATAATTTTCAGAGTCAATGTTAATAAAAACTTGGAGACTATAAATCATAAATATATGGATTCTATTTTTTATGGAATTCAAAACCTCAATTATATATATTTTAGAATTTGAATTCTAATGAATTCAGAGTCTGGATTATAAAGAATTCGGAATCTGAATTCTGAAGAATTTAGAACCTGAATTATGAGGAATTCATAACCGGAATTCTGAGAAATAAATAATCTATATTCTGAGGAATTTGGAGTCTGAATTCTGAGGAATTTGGATTCTGAATTCTAAGAAATTCGGAGTCTGAATTCTAAGGAATTTGGAACCTGAATTATGAGGAATTCGGAACCTAAATTCTGAGGAATTCAGAACCTAAATTCTGAGTAATTCGAAACCGGAATTCTAAGGAATTCAGAACCTGAATTCTGAGGAATTTGGAATCTAAATTCTGAGGAATTAGGAATCTAAATTCTGAGGAATTTGGATCCTAAATTATGAGGAATTAAGAATTTGAATTCTGGGGAATCTGGAGTCTGAATTCTGAGTAATTCAGAGTATAAATTTTGAGGAATTCAGAGTCTGAATTTTAGAGAATTTGGGATCTGAATTTCATAAAATTCAGAGTCTGAATGTCAGAGAATTCGGAGTTTTGATTTCATAGAATTTGAAATCTGAATTTTAGAGAATTCAGAATCTAAAAATAGAATACTCTATAACTATGAATTTATTGAATTCTAAGGTTTTATATATGAAAACTATTTTTAGACTTTAAAAATAAAAGGAGTTGGGATAAGAGAAACTATAAAATGAACACTGAAAATAAAGGTAAGGAGAAAATTTCCTTGGGGAATAAAAATATTCCTTAATAAGATAAATCTAAGAGGGAATAAAATTTTCCTTGAGATAGAGTGTTTGTGATTTTCTAAACATAAAGAAATGGAAAATTCATAAGGAAACCTTAATTAATCAATATTAATAACATCTGTTTCAATTCTATTAATTTTGAGAGAACAGACATTCCCTAATATAACAATTTCTCCATCATTTTCTTGATGTTTTTTTAGATTTTATTATATCCTCATATATGGTAAGATCACATATTATTAAGAATCAAAGGTTTACACTTTTTTCTATCTTTTAGCACAACCTCATCTAATAATGACTTTTCTTCAATATTCCATTTAATAATTCCTTTCATTTTTTGGATAAGAGTAACATGTACTGTTAGAGTAGTCTATCATTCTTTTGAGTAATGACTGGATTGATCAAACCTTCCATACAAATCTTTAAGACATTCATACCTATTTTGTATTTCAGATTGATTAACATTTTAAATTTCCATATTAACATCATTTTTAAACTTCTGAACTTTGTTATTATTATTCTCAGAGTTTCTCATTCATCTGGTATTTCTCACACTTAACTCATTTCATTCCTAAGCAAGTGAAATTTAGTTCCAATGGTTTTAACATTTATACCCAAAATGCTCCACAACACTAATAATACCCATTGAATTTTAGTCTTCCATAATTATATGAATATCAATTAAAATATTATTATTGAGGTTCATAGGATTTTGTAACTTAATTCTTCATTTTCTATAGAATATTAGTACTCTAAGAGTAAATATCTATTTTTGATTGATTTTGAAAGAAATTAAAATTTTCACTATCCATTTTAATCCATGAACTCCCTTATCTTATCACTAAGACTTCATTTTTTATTGATAAAATATTAGAAATGTTTTAATTAATAGTTTTAGTTCAAACCTTTTTTTCATAGTTGGATTCTCTAAAACTTCTAGATGATTTTTATTTTACTTCATTTTATTTATAAAGTACTTCATTAATACATTTCAAGGATTTTTTTATCTTTGTGAAATATTAAATGAGGCATTCCCAATTCTTTTCCCTTCATGGAAATTCTCACATCATTATCTTTTATCATATTTTATTTCTCGATAAACTTTTATTTGAGTTTTTTAATCTTCTAAATATTTTTTCCATCCCTCTTAAGAAAGTATTATTTCTCAAGCAGTTTTATTTCCTTTCATGTTTAGTTTTTTTTCTTAAGATAGGCTTCAAGTTTTGACATTATCACATATTCTCAGTATGATTCTTCACCTTCTCCTTCTTCAATAATAGATGTTTTGTCATTTTTCTTTACATAATCCATGAAATTAGTGATTTTTTATAAAACATATCCATCTAATGAAATTCTCTTAGTTTATTAATTCTCATAATCATTAAAAATATTACCTCTTATGATTATTTGAGAAAATATTCTTTTGTTTTAACCATTTCTTTTAAATTTTTTATAATTTTTCCCCAATTTCATCCAATCACTATTTTCAAGGTCTTATTTTTTATTTATTGGTAAATCAAAGAAAATTTTTTGATATCACCGCACATAAAAAAATAGTGGAAGTTTTTACTTATATATTCCTTTAACTTTTCCATGTTTTATGGAGATAAAATATATCACTTGTGAATATTATTCATTATCCCAAGATTCATATTCTGATATGTTGGGGTAATCATATTTTTCATAAATATTGAGTTTCTTAATTACTTTAAAATAAATTATATCTTTCACCTTATTCTAAAAGATTGGATATTTTATCATTTCATAAGTAATGATAAGGTTGTAAATCTCATCAAGATAAATAGTTTATCTATCCTCATTTGAAAATATTTTAAGATCAAATCTATGAGGAAAATTTATCATCAATTTTTTAATAATGGTTGAATATAACAATATTACTCCAAAAACACTAACATTACTGACTATTTTATTTACCCTTGTGAAATATTCATTAATAATCTCATCCTCTTATATTTTCAAAACATAAAATTCACTCCTTTGTATCTAAATTTTCACTTTATTCACCTTAAATTGCCTTCAAAAATGCTTTCAAGTTCATACTAAATCTCATTAGTTATTTTAAGACCCATCACCTTTGTGAATAAATTATCTAAAGAGATATATAAGAATAGAACTTTGAGCCTTACCATCATCTTATAAATTGATTTTATCAAAAAAAATCATCACTCCATCCTTTTCTCTAGGTGGAGATATAATGGTCACTACATCTACTACTTCTAGGCCAAGTGAAAGAAAAGAAGGTATCATATTATTCTTCTAGAAATTATAGTTATTTTCATAATAATTAGGTACTCCACTAATATTAAATGAATTTAAATTCACCATATTTCAAAAAACATATAAAAATAGGTAACCTGACTCTGATACAAAGTGAAGTCTTCATATAGGGAGCACCACTGAGAAAGGGTGGATGAATAAGTGATAGTATTTTTACAATTTCAATTGTATGGAAATAAATGTCTATAAATCAGTTTAGTTTCAACTCTCTAGACATTTTAACATATCCTCAATTATATATAAATATAATAAAAGTGAAAGCAGGGGATATATTTTTTACAATTTTTTGTCCTAATGTGGGTATCTACTCCTTGATGAGTTCGAAGTCGCCCAAAACATAGATTTTCCACTAAGATCTATCATATATGTAATTTTGGGGAGGGAAGAAATCACCATTAACCCAAAATATGGTGGTAATGAATCACTCTTAACCCAATAATGTTTTTATACTAGTTTCTTCATTTTATGTATGTCTCGCTTATAAAAGTATCACCTATCAACCTGAGAAATATCTCTTAAACCTCCAGATTATGTATCAAAAATAAAGATCATCCTCTAAGCCTGTATAATATAAATATTTTATATTATAATCCAAACACAACCTTTCATAACTTTATGTCTGAAACATGGTCTTTAGACTTCAAAAAATCTGGAATATATTCATCTAGAATTTTTACTCGGATACTTTGGTTGAGAAAAATTTCTAAAGTTTCACTGCTGATAGCTCACATAAACTTTTCTCTGAATAGAAGCAGAAACACAAAATTATTAATTATCCTTATCCCCGATATATAAAAAAAACATTATCCAAACAACTAATAGAAATAATATACACCAAATTTTAATTCCCCGCTCATCTAAAATTTCATTACACCGCCTTCAAAGCCTCTAAATAAATCAAAGTAACAAATATTATAATAAATTCCTCAAATATTGGCGTCAATGATCCTCAAACCATTATAAAAAATAAAAAATATTTATTATATTTCCTAAATGAATATTTATTTTTGAACTTCTAACTTAGAATCATCAACATATTTATATATTATAAACATATAAGAAGATCTATCTTAAATAGTGTAAGAAATTATATATCTAGTTCTTTATGAGAGAATATTCATCTGGTACTTCTATATAAGAACTCCTCTTTCTATTAATTATCCATTTAGTTTTTCTTTATAATATCCTCTATGTCTGGTACTTTTTTCTATGAATCATCTCTATCCAAGAACCTCTATCTGATAAATCTCTAGTTTGGATTTTACAAACATGAAGTTTACTTCATTTGAAACAATTATCAACATCAAAAACATATCTTTATAGTATTGATTTCCATATGGATGTTCTCTATTGGATGATCTTAGAAAAGTTTTAATGGATTTATATTTCTAATGATATTTACCTTTCTCTATCCAGTGACCTATAAAAAAATTCTCCATCTTATATCCAGACATCTCAGTCTGATGAATTCACATTTCTTTATCAAGTAAACTCAAGCTTTCTCCATCAGGTTCTCTACATAGATTTCCTCCATAAGGTTTTCACAATACTTTTGACTCACAAATTTTTTAAATATAGAACTTTTAAGACACAACCCATTGGATCCTTCCTGACTGGTGATAATATGAGTGATAATACCCAATCCCACCTCTAATATTCTAGGGGCTGGAAACTAGAACCGATTAGGCATATCACACACATGGGATGAACTATCCTAAAGTATTTGTATGCACTCACACATATCAATGCTCATAAAAATGATAAAATGTAAAGAATAAATGATACCAAAAATTCAATAATAACATATATCCCACATCATAGTATGAAAACAATACTATAAAGGAATAATGGGGAAAAATACAATCCCACCAAAAACTAGAAAATAAAGTTTAACCTGCTCAGAAGGATGGGTCTACTATCAAATAAAAAACCTGATAAGAACCTCTGTTTATGTTTCCCAAACTATACTCCATTCACTCCTAGTCCTCTAAGGAATCTATAAAACAATTTTTCATTTATATAAGACATGGTATGTGTGGGTAGATCCCATGTAAGTGTGATTATAAAAATAACCAATTGGACACCCTGAAATAAATAGACAAAAAACATCAAGAGTAGTCATCTCAACAATACACAGGTATGTCAATAAATATATGAGTCACAATGATAAACATTATTAAGCCAAATATACTCATGAAAGACTCCAATTCAAAGAGATATCAACCACCCCCATCCAAAGGTTACTGCTCAAGGCTTCAAGGTAATGCTCCATCCAGGAACACCTACTTCACATGCAATGTTTTCATTGATGACACTCTATTAAGATTTCATGATAATCAGGTTCCACACATAATTGCAATTTAAATTGAGAGAGATCATCCAAGTTACACACACAATCGAACAATATCTCATAGTAAAAGATCATATATTGATACACATATAGGGGGTCACACCTGAGGCTCTTGGGGGACACCGAAAACCCAATTTGTAATAACCCGCTAAGTAGGGAATCAATTCAGGTGTCAGTTAGTCACGCTGATTCTAAAAACCCTACCAAAGGAATAAAGGTAGAGGATTCTATATTAAATCCCCAGACCTTCACTTATCTATTTGTTACTAAAACATGTTGTATATTTTTTTATAAAATATAACTAAAAAATAAAGAGTATATTATACAATTGAGGACCTTTTCTGGTCAACGTTCTAAATAATTAGACAAAAACCATAAAATCTATCATAGTTGCACAAAATTTATATAAATAACTAATTATATTCATGTGTGACACCTCATTATATCAAACAAGCACCTTTTAAATTTCTACTAAACCAGTGAAAAATATTTTAAAATTGGTGTTGAGCATAAATTTTCCTAGTAAGGGTTTCAAAACCAGTGAAAAATAATTTTATACATACTTATTTAAATACATGTTTTAAAAAAATTATACCATGTTTATATATTTGATATATATATATATAAATATATATAATATATTGTTCATATTTCTTCAAAAATACTTATCATTTTAAAAATAAATTTCAAAATAGTCTTTAAAAAACATTTGTATTTATCATTAAAAGTTTTTTAAAAATAATAATAATTTATTTCTGGTTTATTTTGATACTTGGAAGATCTAATATAAACCATGTGGCCACTTAGCAGTATAACATGATAGACAATGTCTTTTTGAGGAAGTGGGTTCACATACCACCCCTCATCATCTCATTTGATATCTAAGCACTAAATTTAGTTTTTAGAAAATCTTTTTAGTCAAGATACGGATTTCTCACTCACAACCCATTAAAAACATTTAAAAATATTACATAAATTACTTTAATATAATAAAATATTTTATACATTATAAACATTGAAAATGTCATTTTTCCTAAAAGTTAAAAGATTTGGGAGAAATCCACTTTTCCAAAACATAAAATTTAAATGAGGTAAACATAAATATTGTGACATGAAATGATTGATTAAAATGCATGAAATGTGAATTATAGATGATGGACATATCTAATATTATGAATAACATTCATAGACACATAAGATCATCTTTTACATAAAATGATAAAAAAATTAATCAAAAAAAATCCAATACCCTTTATGGAACACCCTAAGGATTTATAAATAAATTTAATATATAATGTAATGCACATGACACTGAGTCTCTAAAAAACAACACTTTTTGATAAAACTAAGATTAAAGGTTCATATATTAAAACAATAAAAAGTTAAAAAATCCAAAATTAAGGTATTTTATATTTTTCATGAATAAGAAATACAAGCATGTCATTTAGAAAATTATTCAAATGGATGTTTTCCTATTTAATGATTTCTTTATTTGAAGGACCATCTGTAATATAGTATAATTCCAGAAAAGTGTGAGTGAAGATGTAGCTACTAGAATAAATATGATCAAGGTAATTGATGAATTTACCTGCTATCTTCCATGAAAGTTGAGTCTGACCCATCCTTATGGCTTGAACAACAGTAGTTCAATCACATTCAAGACAAATGTTCTTCCAATTACTTTTAAAAACAATTTATACCACTCTAATAATATCCAAAATTTCATCCTCCAAAGCAATATCAAAGACACCAAAACCATAACAGTATTCCACCACATCCCCTTGGTGGCCCCTGAAAATCACCCCAAATCTAGATGGTCCTGGGTTGCCTCATAAGGCCCCATCTGTATTGAATTTCAGAAATCCAAAGAAAGGGGTTGACCAAAAAACCTCTATAGTACCAAATGGATTGGGAAATTTTCTTGTAATATTCAAGTGGTTAAGATCCATGAAATCCATTACTGAGGTGATACAACACATAGTGAGCATGATGTTGGCATTATACACAACCACAATGAAGTTAGTAGTTGAATTACTCTCATGAAATCAATCCTTGTGATGGATTGCATTGTTGTGGGCTCTCCAAACATTAGGTATTAGTTCTCCACATGCAATTCTAATTAGTGCAACGAGTTTCTTTGATTAATGAACTCTAAATAGAGTATCCAAAAAAATCAGTACAGAACATGTTTGAGGAGGATTCATTTCATATATATTGAGAACAACTTTCCACCAGGAAGAGGCCATGTTGTAGCATAAGAATAGGTGATCCACATCCTCACGATGTTGATGACATAAAATGAACCTAGAGCATAGGGAGATCCCAACCCTCTGAAGATTGTCATCCACTGGGACTTTGTTATAAAAGATTCTCCAAATTAATGTGAAAATGGGCATACACAGTATTGATCACTAAGATATTTAGAGACTTATAGGATCAACTTAATTTTTGGGGAATAGTAACTTGACCCTTTTAAATAGTAATGTAACTCTTATGAATAGTAATATGACCCTTATGAATAGTTAATTGTCCAAATGAATAGTAACACCACCCATTAATGTATAAATGAAATTTAGGCATCTTATAAATTAACATATGATATAATTATATCATAGTAAATAAATGTTTTAGAAATTACTAATTAAGTATTAGTATGTTTATATAACATAAATTTTTATTTACAATTTTATAATTAATATAATGATTCAACATAAAATGTATTTTCATAAAATAGAATTATAAGTTAATATTTTGATATCTTATGATTATAAGATAATGTTATGAGACCTTAGTTAATTTTTCAATGTGTCATAAAACTGGCTATAATTTTAAAATTGGAATTTTTGAGTAAATGAGGATTTTAATTAAAAATGTAACTTATAATATTTATAAAATAATTTTCATAAAAATAAGTTCATCTTTGAATTATATACGTAAAAAAATATTCAGGTTTAATTTTTGGGTTTTTTCTAAAGTACATGAATTTTTTGTGAATAGTAAAGTACAATAATTTACAATAAATTATAAATACATGATTTATTGTGTCATAGGTGATGTTTTGATGATGTAAGTACCCTTGTTTCGAACTCACATGCACTTATTACTTTATATTTTTATAATAATCAACACAATTTCATGTCTTGAGAAAAATAATAAAATAATGAAAAAAATAATGAGAAATCACCCCTCTCCTTCACTATTAATACCACTCTCACCACACATTCTCCTCACACATTACAAGATTTGATCCTAATAAAATTTATTTTTAATATTCTCCCCAAGACTATACCTCATGTTCAAGAGCTCTTGGTATCATAAAAATACCAAAACCAATCCCCTTAAGGACATTCTCAATGAGGTGTATTCAAGAAGTAAAATCCTCTTCCTTTTCCTTTCAGTTTATTTTCAAGTTTTATTCTTTTCGTATTCCCTCCTCACCTCCTATGTAAAATTGATCATGATAAATCTAGTGTCATCTATATAATTTAATGATATCATGTTAATGTAACATCCTTAATCAAACTTCTTTCTCACTCTCTTTTATTTTAAAAACAAAATCATTATCTGGAAGGTGTCGATTTACAACCTTCATGGACGACAGATTTTAGCTATTCATTTTCTCCAACAAGGTTGGTAATGAAACAATTTTTATGATTAAAATAGACTTGATATATGTGTTACAGCTTTTATTATGCTCTATAAGTAACATATTTACATAATACTAAATGATAAAACAAGATGAGTTTGTTATGATCAATAATCTTTGTAATAATATAAATGATTATCACTAAATGTCTTATCTAATGATTCATTATCATTATATATAAAAAATGATATATATATATATATATAAACATTTAAATTTATTTATGTTCATTTATATCATATAAATTAAATTCTATAAAATTATACTAATTCCACAGGAACTTCCATACTCATATACAAGTATACCAATTCTGAAAACCAGGGAAACGAACACTCCCGAGCAATAAAAGTGTATCTTATAACTCGTGAAAAAGGGAATAAATGAACTTAATAAAATTATAATAAATAAAATAAATATATATAAGGTTATTAATTAATTTATTTATTAATGTGTTTAATTTGATTATCCAGGATGTTGCGGTCAAGTGCAGAACACATTCGGATAGAAGGTAAGGGTTTTGTCAACTCACTTTCATTTCCATGAGATATGCCTTACTCACCCCTATTTTATGTGTGAAGTGTATGTATACTGCCCATTTATTTTCCATATCATTAATCTATTTATCTTTATGGTATTAAAAGTCTTATTTTATGATCATAAATTTTATGGGGCTTATGGTTCGATTGTTTTCAAAGTGGTCAGGGTTTTCTTCCCGAACCTCCATTTTCATTCAGGTTATTCTTTCTCCCTCTATACACCAATCTAATTATTAATTATTTTTATATAATTATTATAAATTATATTTATATGTAAAGAAACATATTTCAATATCAATTCATCTTTAATTGATGGGATAATATATATTTTATAGCGTTCCCTTCTCAATACTTTTCGATACGCAAGCCCGATTAAAGGGAACTTCCTTATTTCTTACCCATTTTTAAGTACCATACATAATAAATTTTAAGACTCCATTATTTTTATTAATTCACTAAATTTGACCTAAAAATATTATTTTTTTCATTTTTGGTTTTATACTAACAATTATGACAAATAAAAATGACTTTTCCAAAAGAACTCTTCTTTGTAAAGTAAAAGAGGTATTTCTCTCAAGAATTCATCGATGATTTTATTAGAGTATTTTCATATATTTAAACACCTCTATTGAGTTTTATGCATTGTTGAAATTGATATCTTATTATTTTCATCTAACATATGTTATTAAATGGTTTATAACCAGTTTTACTATGGATTTTCTATCTTGATACCATTCATCATTCTACTCAGATTGGTTAGTGATTATGATTACAAATTAGGGAAAGTTATTTTCATTTCATATATTCATGTTGTTTAAGTTTATCCCCATTTATATGAGGAATTAATTGAACTTATCAAGTGATATTTGGGGCCTTATATATCCCCTCGATGAATCAATAGGTATCATGTGACAAACTATATATGGTTTTGTCCTAGGCCTTACCCATTTATTAGATTTTGAGCATGAAGCCTTAACAATAATGGATTCTTGGCATTAAGCCTTGACATTAATAGATTCTTGGCATGAATCCTTGAAGGTATGTTTTATATATCCGTCTTTATTAATTTCCCTCATTATGAAACTAGTATTTGTTAGACCATGTGATAATTCAACAGGTATAATATCTATGGTTAAGTTTTATTATGTCATTATTCAATCAACTTTTATTCCTTCTATTTTATGTTCAAAATTATGTTTTAATGGAATGTGATTTTAGTTATTCAATATGAATTATTATTTTTTTGTTTAAGATAACTTTCATTGCTTTACTTACCCTTACTGATTATTTGAGCTCACCCCTTTCTTATGTTTTATTTTTCCCTAGGATGTGAAGATGAATATTATTATGAATGACTTGCATAAAAATATAAGGGTATGTGGGTGTTTCCAATGGAGTTTAAATGTTGTTGTTTTTTCAAGTTGTAATGTAAATCATATGTTTTTATCTGGTTTTCCAAAAATACAAAACTATTTGGTTCTTTGGAATGCGACATAATTGTAAACATACCAATGTATTAATATAAGGCACCATCTCTAGGAAACTGGGGTTTGGGTATTTACAGTTCATATCAGATGAAGTTTATTAGAAACATTCAAAAGTAGATTTAGAAAAAAAATAACTTAGGAATCATATCCATATGATATACTTTGAGGATAAGAATACAAGAACATCCAATAATCTTAGTAAGGTAGAGATTATATGGAACTTCCTTGAAATAAATCCCTACCTAGATACTACGAGTGGATGTTATTCTATAACAGATATACCTAGGTGTAACAACTCTGATAAGGTATCTCGAGCCTGACTTGGGGAAACCTAGTACACAAAACAGGCCTTACTATGCACCTGTTTTGACACTCTCATGGGATATTCTTGGGATAAGTCAAATTTTATTTACAAAACATTATGAAGGATTTTAAAGTAAATATGTTCCCAAAGAAACAAGTTTATGATTATAAGAATAGTTATGCAAAAAACATCAATTTATGATAAGTGTTTTGGTTGTTTGAGATTATACATTACAATTTATAACCTTGTCTAGTGTATTCTATTATTTAGAAATGGTGCATAGTGGAAGGAATGGAAACCATATCAACGCATGTATCCCATATATGGATTTACCTCTTATAAAAGATAATGATATAGGTATTGGATATGTGACTAGCGTTGAGCAACTTATAACTATACTGGGACAGAGGAATCAGGTTTTGAACTATAACCTTACCCATATGAAGCATACTAATCCAAAACATGGAGGATCAATGTTAGATCACTTTATGTGACAACAACCTCCATCCTTCAATGTGACTACAAACCCAATTTTAATTGAGTAGTGGATACATTCCTTAGAGAAGATATTTCTCGCTTTAGGAAGTAACTAAAGGGAGAAGGTTGTTATTTTAGTTTATCATCTATTAGGAGATGCATATCAATAGTGCTCACTAATCCAAAACAAAAAGAAGTATGAAGAAATTTCAAACATGGAATGGATAGATTTTAAGGAAATTTTTTGGCATAAATATTTCCCTCACGAATAGTGAGTGGATATGGAAAGACAATTCTTAAGCCTAAGATAGAAAAAGAATGAAAATGTTGCTAAGTATGAATAAAAATTTACAAGGTTAGCAAGGCATGTCATGGACTACATATGAAATCCTAGGTGCAAGATTTAATATTTCATTGATGGTATTAAGCCAATTCTAACAAGATCATTAGTATCCCAAACATTCTCATCATATGAGGATATAATATCTTATGCTATCAAGATAGAGAAAGAATTATCCAAGCCTTATGGTTATGAAGGTAAACAAGAGAAAGAGAGGACTTCAGAAAAAAATGGATAAAGGGGAGAAGGGGAAGATGGATTTTCCAACATGTGTTACTTGTGGAAGGAAAAACCTTGGTACATGCTTAAAAGGAAAAATATTTTGAATTAGGTATGGTGAAAAAGGCCACCTTGCTCGGGATTGCAAGGAAAAGAAAGAATTTTATAATTTCTATTTCTTCAACTATAAGGATATGTGGAACTATGCAAAAGAATACCCTAACCGCAAAGGTAATATACCATAAAAGAAGAATAGGGATTAAGGAAAACCTTATGATGTTACGACTTTTGAAGTGGAATAAAATAAGTATTTTTTTTAGATATTTGAATTATGTTGTACTACAGTACTTCTTTAAGGAATTGGAAGCATGCATGTTTTATAAAGGATTAAAGGTAATCAGGGTATTCATACATTTGGTATGTGACAAGAAGAGATACATTATGTTATTTTGAGGAAAATATGATTTTAAGTGACCTTTATTATAAATATTTGGACTTCAAATTTTGGAAAGACATAATTTGGATGAGTCTTTAGGTTAACTGCTTATGGAATGGATTAAGACTAAAGTATGACTTTGGATAACCTGTTCTAACCTTTTTGCTTTTAGTAAAAATTTAAGGGCTGAAGGAATGACTTATGGTATAAAAATTCATCTTGAATATCCATCTTTTGGTATAAGAAATTAAGTGGAGATATATTGAAGTACAACCAATGGATGAGATTATAACATAAAGTAAGTTTATTTTCTGAAGTGATTCTGTAGATAGTAAAAGAAACCATAAACTCTAGGAAATGGATTTTGGAACAAAAACATCATCTGATTACTTTTCCTTCTATGAAATAAATGGTATTTGAATATATCATAGATTTATGGTTTTATGATATTTAACTTTTTAATGACCATGTTCTCTATCACTCTCCATGAGAACTTAATGGTTAAATTTATCTTCCATGGATATGCTTTCAATTTATACAAATATTATCATATTTGAATGCCTAATTTTTTGGCGACCTTCATATTTCTGTTTTCCCTATGATTAAGAGAATGTTCTATAAACCTATTTCCGATGTGGGTTCCCCGCAAAGGAATTTTTAAAAAAAATCAACATCTATTTTTCAAATAGAAATATCAAATTGTGAGAATGAAATTTATTGAAGGAGGGTAGAATGTAACAGCCCAAGGATATATAATTAAATTAAATATATAATGTAATGCACAAGACATTGAGTCTCTATGAAACAACACTTTTTTATTATAATTATTTAAAAAATATATTTATAACCTAGCCATTAAACATATTTTTTCCACTCTTGTGAATTGAATCTCAAAAAATTGGCATACATGGTTTCAATCAGCAAGATTTGTAGAGTCTTATAGGATCAAAATAATTTTTTGAATGGTAACTTGACCCTTTTGAATAGTAATGTTACCCTTTTGAACAGTAATATGACCCTTATGAATAGTAAATTGGCTAAATGAACAGTGATCACACCCATGAATATATAAATAAAATTTAGGGATCTTATAAATGAAAGTATTGTATAATTATATTATAGTAAATAAATGTTCTAGAAATTATTAATTAACTATTAGTATGTTTATAAAACATAATTCTTTATTTACAATTTTATAATTAATATAATGATTCAAAAGAAAATTTATTTTCATAAAATAGAATCATAAGTTAATATTTTTATGTCTTATAATTATAAGATAATTTTATAACACCTTATTTAAATTTTCAATGTGTCATAAAACTGATTATAATTTTAAATTTTGAATTTTCAAGTAAATGATGATTTTAATTAAAGATGTGATTTCTAATATTTATAAAATTATTTTCATAAAATAGAGTTAATTTTTTAATACTACACGTAGAAAAATGTTTGGGGTTAATTTTTGGGTTTTTTTCTAAAATACTTGAATTTTTGTGAATAGTAAAATATGATAATTTAGAATAAATGATAAATACATGATTTATTGAGTCATGCGTGATGTTTGAATGATGTAACCACCATTAGTTTGATCTCAAATGCACTTATTACTATATTTTTTCACCAAAATTAACTATACTTCTTGTCTTGTGAAAAATAATATAATAATGAATAAAATAATTAGAAAGCACCCCTCTCCTTTAGTATAAATACTACCCATTCTCCTGGCACCTTCCAAGATTTGATCCTTGTCAAATTTCTACACAATATTCTCCCCAAGACTCTCCCCCAATTTCTAGGATCTCTTGGTCTCATAAAAGGACCAAAACCAATCCCCTTAAAGAGGTTATCAAGGAGGAGTATTCCAGAGGTAAAATCCTCTTCCTTTTCCTTTTAGTTTCTTTTCAAGTTATTTTCTTTTATTATTATCTCTTCCCCTCCTATGTAAAAATGAGAATGATAAATCAGTTATCACACATATATATATATATATATATTAATGATATCATGTTAATGTAATATCCTTACTAAAACTCCTTTCTCACTCTCTTTTATTATAAAAACGAAATCACTGTCTGGGAGGTGCTGATTTACAACATTCATGGATGACGGATTTTCAGTACTAATTTTCTCCTTAAAGGATGGTAATGAAACCATTTTTATGGTTAAAATAGACAATAATATATGTATTAAAACCTTTCTTATGTTCTATAAGTAACATATTTACATAGCACTGAATGATAAAATAAAATGAGTTTGTTTTGATCACTAACTGTTGTAATAAAGAAAATGATTATCACTAAATGTCTTATCTAATGATTCATCCTCATACCATATAACCAAAAGATAGATGTAACATCCCAGATAAATAAAGAATATGACATGTTCATATTTATTAATATTTTTGAATAAAATGTTAATATTACTTTAAAGGGAATGCTATGTTCGATGGTGTACCCAATACGCAACAACGAGTTTCTTTGAAATATTACGTTACACACTAATAATATAATAATATTATTTTAAATGGTAGTTAAAGCCTAGCCGTTGTAATGGCGGGAATGAACATAACTAACTAAAAAATTATTATATATGTTTGTTAAATATTTTAACAATTACCCAATAAATGATAGAGGCTTAAAATGCAAATGAATCCAATTTTAAGAATAAATATTCTAATATTCTTTAAAATGTTGATTAACCGCCTTTTGATAGAAAACCCTTTTTAAAACTACTTTTTGTCAATTTTATATGTTATAAAATCCTTTTTTATAATCGGGATATCAAAATGTACTTTGTGTAAAAAAAATTATTTTTCCGATAAAGTTCATTTTAGTGAAAAATGCTATATTTTAATTCAAAACCTCCTTTTAATATAATTTATTGATATGGTTAGATTATCTTTTTAATTGGGTTTAGAGTGTAGTTAAAATATATATTTACCATTTAATCCAATGGTGGTCATTGGAATTACCCCAGAAGTCAGATCTAAGCACACTTGGACCACAAATTTATTAATAAAAAGAAAGGTGTAGAGACAAACAAAAGAAAGAGAACGAGATTACATGTCAAAAAAGTCATAAGCATCACATTCATACCTGGTCATATCATTTGCATCGTTTGACTCCCATTCTGATTAGGGCTCATATTGTTTGAGCAATTTGGTATAATCCTTCCTTCGATCCAATTGCTCCATAGATAACTTTTCCTTGGCCTTCATTGGAATTAATTTCACTTTGAAATTAGACATAAATAAGTGTCAATCTTTTGATAGATATTGTTTCTTAAAAACACGCTATTTGTTTTGACATCGGGAATTAATTATAAAATTAATTACTAAAACTTCTATGTTTTAAATTTATTAAAATGGACATCATTTTTTAATTTTGAATATCAAATTTACTTTGGATAAATTTTTTTGTATTTTCTGACAAATGTTCATTTTTAATGAATAGTGAAAAACATTGCATTTTACTTCAAAACTGCTTTTTCATATAATTTAATTATATAGTTATATTGTCCTTTTAATTGGATTTAAAGTTTAATTGAATTATGTTTTTATCACTTAATATAATGATGTTCATTTGAAGTAATTTCACTTTTCAATTATATGTAAAAACAAGTCAATCTTTTGATAAATTTTACTTCTTAAAAACTCGTCTTTGGTTTTGACAACGGGAATTATTTTTAAATTAATTACTGCAATTTAAATGTTTGGAATTTGGTAAAATGGATTCCATATTTGGAATCAGAAGTTCCAAATTATGTAATTAATACTCTTTTTTTTTTGGACATTATGAATAGTAACGACGGTAATTATCTTTAATTATCCTGATTAATTAGTAATCGGGTAGTTGAGGGTAATAAAATAATATCATAATAATATAAAATGACCCCAACATATGTAAAAATCCTCTTTTTTGAGTCATTTGATACCATGGGAAGTTTTTTACTGAACTTGAGGGCCCATGGACTCACATGGGTGTAATAGTGACATTTATGACATTATTTTTTAAAAAGAAGAGAAATATAACAAAGGTTTGTATATCCTAAGTAAATCAATTTTAATTTTATTTACATAAATTATCTCTTAGAATATAAATAGTAATTTTAAAGCTAAAAATATTTCCTACATCATGTTAATTTTTTATAATTTTTAGACATTAAATAAATAAATTTATTTATGACACCATATTGATGCAGTGATTACCTCATTAATGGATGATTTAAATAAAATGAAAAGATAAGGTAAAACTAAGAATTACACATGTTGAAAACCTATTTTATGGGTGGATTTATAACCCTTATCACCTTATCCTCAAAATATATCATTTTGGGACCGTTAAAATCCTAAAATCATTTTATAATAAAGTAACATTTCAAGACTTTCCAAAAGTGACCCTCCTCCCTCTTATAAAAGGCCCCCACCACTACCCTCTTACCCACACCTCTAAAGACCTTGGATCATCCAAACTCTTCTCATATTATCTCTCCAAATCCATCTCTTACTCCTAGAAGCCTCAATTTTGGCAGAATTCTTTCCAAGGAAGCCTTTGGCTCAAATCAAAAAGAGTTTCCCGATTTAGAGGTAATGTCTTCTCTCGAGTTACTTTCTTTTATTTTCCTTCTTAACTCCCCACTATATTATTATTATTTGATCCCATAATAACACCAGTATACTCAATATACTAGGATTTTTTTATGATAATTATTCTACCTATACTTACACACACCTCTGTCTAATGGTTAAAGAACATACTCTTTCTGTGGGTGGCGAATTACTGCCTCACGAAACGATGATTGTTAGATATTCTTTTAACACCTCTCATGGTGGCCATTATGATGGAACTATATTTATATATGATATATATTATATTTATTTCCTCTCAATTCTTATTTATTTTATGTTTAAAACATATATTTATGCTTTGCATGTTGTGCAAATGCGATAATTTCATATGAGGAAGTGTGGACTACCGCCCCCTTAAGTGATGTGACTCATTCATTCCAAACATGGAATTTATAAATAATGTAATTAATGAACTTATGTTACCCATATAACATATATATTATAATGTAATTATAATATATCTATGTCTAATTTAGTTTTAAAGTCCATTAATATGACAAAAAAATGAAAGTAGCGTTCATGCGTACGTACGGCTTACCGTCTCCATGAATGGTACATTTTATTTCTTATCTCCAAACATTAGGGAATATTATTAAATACATATATAATATATATATATATATGATATTTAAATCATGAACACCATTCCGGAGATGATTTACTTATAACTACATGGACAATTCTCTTCAAACAAGTTCATTGTTGAATCAAGTACCGAACATCGACAAAACGTATGATATAAACTCACATAATTAACTAATTATTATAACATGATAATATCTTATATGAATTGAATAATAAAATTTAAAGTAATTCATTAAGCAATTATAAATTGACCAAAGTTTATTATTCAGGAATATAAAGAAACGAACAAGACAAGTCGAACTTGAGGTAAGGGGATTTCTTATCTCACTTTTAATTCCGTGAGATTTCCATTGTTCGCCAATTATTTATTTCATGTGGTGTATTGTGTACTTCCATTTGATATATATTATCATTATTATATTTATATTCATGGTATTCTGTGATTCATTTGGTTCTTATTATCTTTTGGTCATACGACTTGATTGATTACAACGAGGTAAGGGGTTTTTATCTCACTTTTTATTCCCGTGAGATTCATGCTACATTTGCCACTATTTCCTTTTGTGTGGTTTATTTACTGACCTATATTATACTCTTTGTGTAATATACTTTAGTTTATGGGTATTTACATCAACTTTGTATAGTCCTTCTTTCATGGGGTGTACGTTTCGAAAGTTACCCAAATCGGTAAGGAAACTTTTCACCCTCCTTTTTTAAAAGACTTATTTTTGTTAGGTCTTTTAATTTACATCGTATTATGTTTGTATATGTTCTTATATATCCTTATTACTGTAAATTTTATGTCCAAGTGATGAGATACCCTTTTTATCTCTCATCAACTCATTTTTTGAATTTTAAAGTGACGTCGTTAGGCTGTCGAATTTCTGTAAGGGAACTTCTTAACCCAATTTCAATTCTTTGGGTTAAACCTCTACTTCTTGATTATGTCATACTAGGAATATTTTTGGATGACCTATGATTGTTTTAAACTTAGTATCCACTTATATTGGGTGTATTTATATTTGTCACACATAATTATGTAATTGATTTATCCTTAATCTAAGGATACCGTCTTTGTACGGGACTTCGTCTCAATCTCCTTTCGTTGAGGCATACTTAAATTTATATACGAACTTCTTTTATTAGTTGTATAATAAACCCTTTTGAATTTTAATTTCATTCAAAAGGAATCTTTTTACATGAATCGTTTTACTAAACGACAAAAGATAATCTTTTTGTCTTACGTATGCAACAACAAATGACTTACCCACCTCTGTCACCATTATTTGAGTTTCGTCTTACTCTAAAAGCCATAACTTTTTTTAAAATGAAAAATAAATACCATGTTTTACTTTATTTTGGTATTGAAAATGGTTTTGATTATGTTTTGATTATATCAATGTGTTGTATTGATATCTTGTGATTGAAATGTGGAAATGTTATGTTTCCTTTATGCATGTTTTATGTGATACAATTATGTTATGGTTCTTGGGCATTGTTTATGAAGAAGGGTGGTTCCGTGATAAACTAAGGGCGGGTGATCCCGAGATAGTTGTCCAATGCACTGGGTAATGGGAAGGAGTTAAACGCTAAGGTTTCTCTAAAGAGATTTAGGGAATATACTGTGATGGGTATTCCAAACATAACCATGAGGGTTACTCCCTACGTAAGAATGTTATCAATGCCTCAATTTACCTTTATGTCTTATGATTTCTATGATTTATTCATAAATCTGATGATTTCATGAGGTATGTTAAAGTGATTATGTTTTATGAGTAAATTATGATTTCATTTATTCTTATGTATACATGGACTAATGTTTTCTTTCCGTATTTTTATATCCCTTACTGAGCTTTTTATGCTTAGCCCAAGTTTTTGAAATGTTTTTCATAGGACATAAAGTGGAATAGGGTCAAGGATGGGATCAAGTAAATGTCATGTTATCTAAAACATGGAACTAGACATGACTCTTTTGTTCAAGAGTTTTTATTTTGTGAAAAAAATGGAAATTGAGTAGATGTGTCTACTTTGTAATCATTGAGATGTAATAGTTATGTCCTAATTATCTAAAAATCTAAACCTGAAAAGATCCTCAATGTGAATTATTCATTTAATTCATGATTATGTAATGTTTTAAGGCCGATTCCATATAGTTGGTATCAAAGGTCGGTTTAGATAACTTTAGAGGTTAGGGTATTCTTTAAGCACAAGCGACATTACCATAATGGTTAGGATTTCAGAAAGAGTCATAGTTTTTTTTGATAAAGTGAATATGTTTAAGATAACATGAATAATTATATCTTAGTATTATATGATTATTTTACTGATATACTCACACTGACCATTTTTGTTTTAGTAAATGGTTGGATCTAGGAGGCACCAAAGTAACAGTGGATGTGAAGAAAACTGTGACGGTTTTCTGAACGAGCAACTGAATGATATGGGAGCTGCAATGAGAACTCTTGTGGTTATTCTTAACCAACTATCTAGAGTCATGATTGACCACCTAAACCTTAGTGATTTTTATAATTCATCATATATGCGAGAAACAAATCCCTATGGAAGTTCAGGTAATAATCATAAAGGTAAGAATTTTAAAAAACTTATGTGTCAAAGATGTGGAAAGAAACACCTAGGAAAATGTTTCAAAGGGACAGAAAGATGCTATAGATGTGTAAATGAAGGTCAGAAAGCAAGAACCTGCCATGGAAAAAAGAAGCATATAGTTGACTCTAGGAAAGGGAAAGAAGTTCTTTCTGAAGGATCAATGGAATGTTTTAAATGTGGTGTGCATGGTCATTATGCAAACACATGTCCTACGAAGATGTTTCGGGAATGGGATCACCATGATCATACAAATATTGTTTTACTAATACCTAATTCCATTCTGATTGAGGATGGAGAAACTGACAATGACCAATAAAAGGTATGGATTATTTCTTAACATATGTTTTCCTATTATTGAAATCTTAGGATATTATTCATGATTTTGTTTGTAGGAAAGAATTATTTCAGAATAAGTTTGAAAGTAATAGTTAATGGATCAAGAAGAATGTTGAATGAGTAAAAAGTCAATATATAAGGGATTCAAGAGTTATTATATATTTCAGGATGGTGAAATTCTTAAAAGTATTAAGGCTCTTTTGATGATGGGATTACATTAGAAGACTTTTTATAGTATGAGTAACCCTGATGTTTGATATATGAAAATTTTATTCAAGGAATAATTATCTTTTCTTTTGTGGATATAGTTATAAAGAACCATTTTGGTTTATATGATCCATGAATTTGAGGTAATTACCGGTTAATACATTTTGGGATGCAAAACGAAATTTATTAGATAACCTTTGTGGTTAAAATATGTTATGGTTATTTTTGATGAATTTATCTCTTCTTGGGAATATTATAAAATTATATATTTTTTAAAAGGGACAACACGCAAACCGTGTGACAACCCGTTGCGTTGGACGAAGCTACGGGAATCGAACCCACAACCAAAGTGTGACTGGTATTTATCGCCTACCACTAGACTACATGAAGTCCCTGGTTAGTATGAATAATTCTTTTTAGTTATATGATCTTATGAATTAGGAATAAGTTGATTTTGGTTTTTCTATGGAAATGATTAACCTATCATGGAGGATATGTGATTAGGTTAATTACTTTTCAGTATGAGACTTTAAGAGTAACGGATGTTATTTGAAGATAAATGTTAAGATTTACCCTGGAAGACGATGTGATTAAATCCTTCAGAGATTTGGGTTTCAACCTTAGTTTGGATTACTTTGAATAATTTTATGTATAGTTGTTTATTTAATGGTCTTTCTTGTACCTTGGGTTCTTTTTGTTGAATTTTGGAGATTATGAGTAGTATTTCTTTTTATAAAGGATTATCCTTTTGGAGGATTATCTGATCTTGTACTAACCATTTTGGTTTTGGTTAAGGTATAAAGACATAGGAAATATATAGTTCATCTTTTATGGATTATTTGATTCTCTCGAAGTTGATTATACCGCTCTTAATGTGAACAAGTCATCCTAAATACTCATCTTTTGGAAAAAAAATATGAGTTTGTGTAAGAAATCTAGTAAGAGATGAAAGTCTACATGACAAGTAAGTATGTTACCTTATGATTTAGTTAAGATCAAAAATAAATTCCTCAATGAAAATTAACTTAAAACAAAAACGTTTTCTCTTAACTTTTCCTACTGGGGAATCAAATACCATTTAACCCATCACAAGTCTGTGATTTTCTGGTGGTTAACTTTCTCCTAAACATGTTTTCTATCACTCTCCATTAGAACTTGACCCTTTCTTTTCTCTTCCATATCCATGTTTTCATGGAATCATAGTATCTGTTGTCTCAGGTGACCTTTCTACTTTTCTTTCTTTCTTTTAAATTGATAGTTTAATTTACTCCTTTTCCGATGTGGGGCTTTCAATGAAGTTTCTGAGCCCAATTTTAAAATTGCAAGGACGCAATTCCCAAAAGGGGGGAAGAATGTAACATCCCAGGTAAATAAATAATATAACATTTTCAGATTTATTAATATTTTTGAATAAAATGTTAATAATACTTTAAAGGGAATTTTATGTTCGATGGCGTACCCAATACGCAACAACGAGTTTCTTTGAAATCTTACATTGCACACTAATAATATAATAATAATATTTTAAATGTTATTTAACACCTAGTTGTTGTAATGGAGGGAATGAATAGAACTGACTACAAAATGATTATATATGTTTGTTAAATATTTTAACAATTACCCAATAAATAATATAGGCTTAAAATGAAAATGAATCCAATTTTAAGAATAAATATTCTAATATTCTTTAAAAGGTCGATTAACCGCCTTTTCATGGTGAAACCTTTTTTAAACTACTTTTTTTCAATTTTATATGTGATAAAATCCTTTTTTAGAATCAAGACATCAAAATGTACTTTGTGTAAATTTTTGTTATTTTTCCAATAAAGTTCATTTTAGTGAAAATTTTTGTATTTTAATTCAAAACCTCCTTTTAATATAATTTATTTATATGGATAGATTATATTTTTAATTGGTTTTAAAGTTTAGTTAAAATATATTTTTACCATTTAATCCAATGGTAGTCATTTTAATTAAGTTCACTTTGAAATTAGACATAAACAAGTGTCAATCTTTTGATAGATATTGTTTCTTAAAAACACGCTATTTGTTTTGACAACGGGAATTAATTATAAAATTAATTGATTCAACTTATATGTTTTGAATTTAGTAAAATGGAAATCATTTTTTAATTTGGAATATAAAATTTAATTTGGATAAATTTTTGGTATTTTCTGACAAATGTTCATTTTTAATGAATAGTGAAAAATACTGCATTTTACTTCAAAACTGCTTTTTCATCTAATTTAATTATATAGTTAAATTGTCCTTTTAATTGGTTTTAAAGTTTAATTTAATTATTTTTTTATCACTTAATACAATTATTTTCATTGGAAGTAATTTCACTTTTCAATTGGATGTAAAAACAAGTCAATATTTTGATAAATTCTACTTCTTAAAAACTCATCTTTGGTTTTGACAACGGGAATTATTTTTAAATTAATTACTGAAATTTCTATGTTTAGAATTTGGTAAAATGGATTCCATATTTTTAATCAGAAGGTCCAAATTATTTAATTAAGACTCTTTTGTTTTTGGACATTATGAATAGTAATGACGGTAATTATCTTTAATTATCCTGATTAATTAGTAATCGGGTAGTTAAATGTAATAAAATAATATCATAATAATATAAAATGACCCCAACATGTGTCCAAATCCTCTTTTTGAGTCATGTCCGACCATGGGAATCTTTTTACCGAACTTGAGGGACCATGGAGTCACATGGGTGTAATAGTGACATTTATGACATTATTTTTTAAAAAGAAGAGAAATATAACAAAGGTTTGTATATCCTAAGTAAAAAAAATTAATTTTGTTTACATAAATGATATCTTATACTATAAATATTCATTGGAAATCTAAAAATATTTCCTACATCATGGTATTTTTTTATAATTTTTAGTCATTAAATAAATAAATTTATTTATGACACCATGATGATGCAGTGATTACCTCATTAATGAACGATTTAAATAAAATGAAAAGATAAGGTAAAATCTATGACTTAAACTTGTCGAAAACCTATTATATGGGTGGATTTAGAACCCTTATCACCTTATCCTCGAAATATATCATTGTGGGGCCTTTAAAATCCAAAAATCATTTTATAATAAAGTAACATTTCAAGACTTTCCAAAAGTGACCCTCCTCCCTCTTATAAAAGGCCTCCACCTCTACCCCCTTACCCACACATCTCAAGCCCTTGTATCGTCCAACCTCTGCTAATATTATATATCCACATCCCTCTATTACTACTAGAAGCCTCACTTTGGGCAGAAGTCTTTCCAAGGAAGCCTTTGGCTCAAATCAAAAAGAGTTACCCGATTTAGAGGTAATGTCTTCTATTGAGTTTCTTTCTTTTATTTTCCTTCTTAACTCACCACTATATTCTTATTATTTGATCCCATAATAACACCATTATTCTAAATATAATATAATGTTTTTATGATAAGGATTCTACCTACACTTACACACACCTTCGTTTAATGGTTAAAGAATATATTGTTTCTGTGGGTGGCGAATTACTGCCTCACGAAATGATGATTGTTCAATCTTCTTTTAACACCTCTCATGGTGGCCATTATGATGGAACTATATTTATATATGATATATATTATATTTATGTCCTCTAAATGCTTCTGTATTTTATATTTAAAACATACCTTTATGCTTTTCATGTTGTGAAAATGCGATAATTTCATATGAGGAAGTGTGGACTACCGCCCCCTCAAGTGATGTGACTCGTTCACGCCAAACATGGAATTTATAAAAAATGTAATTAATGAACTTATGTTACCTATATAACATATATATTATATTTTAATTATAATATATATATATGTGTTTAATTTAGTTTTAAAGTCCATTAATATGACAAAAAAATGAAAGTAGCATTCACGCGTACGTACAGCTTACCGTCTCCATGAATGGTACATTTCATTTATTATCTCCAAAAATTATGTAATATTATTAAATACATATATACTGGATATATATGATATTTAAATCATGAAAACCATTCTGTAGATGATGTATTTATAACTACATGAACAATTCTCTTCAAACAAGTTCATTGTTGACTCATGTACCGAACATCGACAATACGTATGATATGAACTCACATAATTAACTAATTATTATAACATGATAATATGTGATATTAATTGAATAATAAAATTTAAAGGATTTCCTTAAGAAATTATAAATTGACCAAAGTTTATTATTCAGGAATATAAATAAACTAACAAGACAAGTCGGACTTGAGGTAAGGGGATTTCTTATCTCACTTTTAATTCCGTGAGATTTCCATTGTTCGCTAATTATTTATTGCATGTGGTGTATTGTGTACTGAAATTTGATATATATTATCATTATTCTATTTATATTCATGGTATTCTATGATTCATTTGGTTCTTATTTTCTTTTGGTCATACGACTTGATTGATTACAACGAGGTAAGGTGTTTTTATCTCACTTTTTATTCTCTTGAGATTCATGCTACATTTACCACTATTTCCTTTTGTGTGGTGTATGTACTGCCCATTATTCTACTCTTTGTGTAATATAATTTCGTTTATGGGTATTTACATCAAAGTTTTATAGTCCTTATTTCATGGGGTGTATGTTTCGAAAGTTACCTAAATCGATAAGGGAACCTTTCACCCTCCTCTTTTTAAAAGACTTCTTTTTATTAGGTCTTTTAATTTACATCTTATTATGTTTGGATATGTTCTTACATATCCTTATTACTATAAATTTTATGTCCAAGTGATGAGATACCCTTTTATCTCTCATCAACTCATTTTCTGAATTTTAAAGTGACGTCGTTAGGCTGTCGAATTTCTTGTAAGGGAACTTCTTAACCCAATTTCAATTCTTTGGGTTAAACCTATACTTCTTGATTATATTGTGCTAGGAATATATGTGGATGACCTATAATTGTTTTACACTTAATATCCACTTATATTGGGTGTATTTATATTTGTCACACATAATTATGTAATTGATTTATCCTTAATCTAAGGATTCCATCTTTGTACGTGACTTCATCTCAATCTCCTTTCATTGAGGCATACTTCAATTTATATACGACCTTGTTTTATTAGTTGTATAGTAAACCATTTTGACTTTTAATTTCATTCAAAAGGAATCTTTTTACACGAAGCGTTTTACTAAACGACAAAAGAGAATGTTTTTGTCTTACGTATGTGGTGACAACGACTTCTCCGCCACCGTGACCATTATTTGAGTTTTGGCTTCCTCTACAAGCCATAATTTTTTTTAATGAAAAATAAATACCATGTTTTACTTTATTTTGGTATTGAAAATGGTTTTTATAATGTTTTGATTATATCAATGTATTTTATTGATATCTTGTGATTGAAATGTGGAAATGTTATGTTTCCATTATACATGTTTTATGTGATACGATTATGTTATGGTTCTTGGGAATTGTTTATGAATACGGGTGGTTCCATGATAAACTAAGGGTGGGTGAGCCCGAGATAGTTGTCCAATGCATTGGGTAATGCGAAGGAGTTAAATGCTAAGGTTTCTCTAAAGAGATTTAGGGAATATACTGTGATGGGTATTCCAAACATAACCATGAGTGTTACTCCCTACGTAAGAATGTTATGAATGCCTCAAGTTACCTTTATGTCTTATGATTTCTTTGAGTTATTCATAAATCTGATGATTTCATGAGGTATGTTAAAGTTCTTATATTTTATGAGTAAATTATGATTTCATTGATTCTTATGTATACATGGACTAATGTTTTCTTTCCGTTTTTTTATATCCCTTACTGAGCTTTTTATGCTCAGCCCAAGTTTTTGAAATGTTTTTCACAGGACATAAAGTGGAATAGGATCAAGGATGGGATCAAGGAAATGTCATGTTGTCTAAAACATGGAACTAGACATGACTCTTGTGTTCAAGAGTTTTTATTTTGTTAAAAAAATGGAAACTGGGTAGATGTGTCTACTTTGTAATCATTGAGATGTAATAGTTATGTCCTAATTCTCTAAAACTCTAAACCTGAAAAGATCCTCAATGTGAATTATTGATTTAATTCATGATTATGTAATGTTTTAAGGTTGGTTCCTTATAATATATATAACCATTTACAACTCTAGATAATAATTAATATCATATAAATTCAATTCTTTATAAGTATACCCATTCCAAATTAACTTCCATATTCATATACAAGTATATAAATCGTGAAAACCAAGGAAATGAACACTCCTAAGCAATAAAATTGTACCTTATAACTCATCATAAAGGTCATAAATGAACATAATAAAATTATAATAAATAAAATAAATGTAGATAAGGTTATTAATAAATTAATTAAGGGTTTAAATTTTATTACCCATTATATTATGGTCAATTTTAGTACACATTAGGACATAAGGTAAGGGTTTTCTCAACTCACTTTCATTTTCATGTGATATTCCTTACTCGCCACTATTTCTTATGTGTGGTGTATGTATACTACCCATTCATGATCTGTATAATTAATATATTTATATTAATGGTATTAAATTTATTATTTTATGATCATAAATTTTATGGGGCATATGGTTAGATTGTTTTCAAAGTGGTAAGGGTTTTCTTCTTGAACCTCTAATTTCATTTGAGTTATGCTTTCTCCCTCTATACACAAGTGTAGTTTTTCATTATTTTAATATAATTCTTCTAAATTTTGATTATATGTTCCAAAAATATATATTAATATCATTTCATCTTTTTTATGGAGTAATACATTTTTTATAAGGTTCTCTTCTCAATTCATCCTGATACGCAAGCCCGATTAAATGAAACTTCCTGATTTCTCACCCATTTTCAAGTACCATACATAATCTATTTTAAGACACCATTATTTTTATTAATTCGATAAATTTTCCATAAAAACCTTATTTTTTTATTTCTGGTTTTATACAAACAATTCAAAAAAATGATTTTCCCAAAAGAACTCTTCTTTGCAAAGGAAAAGGGATATTTCCCTAAATAATTCCTCGATGATTTTGTTAGGGTATTTCCATCTATTTAAACAACTCTATTTAATTTTATTAATTATTGATATTGATAGCATTTTATTTTCATCTACCATATGTTATTAAATGGGTTATGACTAGTTTGACTATGGATGTGCTATCTTGATACCATTCACCATGCTACTCAGATTGGTTAGTGATTATGATTACAGATTGGGGAATGTTATTTACATTTCATATGTTCATGTTGTTTAAGTTTATTTTCATTCATATGAGGAATGAATTGGAGTTATAATGTGATGGGTGGGGCCTATTATATCCCCTCGATGTATCGGTAGGTCTAATGAGACAAACTAGATATGGCTTTGGCTAAGTCCTTGCCCATTTATTAGATTCTAGGCATGAATCCTTGACTGTAATAGATTCATAACATGAATCCTTGACATTAATAGATTCTTAGCATGAATCCTTGATGGTATGTTTTAGATATCCATAATTGTGAATTTTTTTCATTATGAAACTAGTAATTCTTAGTCCATGTGATTATTCAACTAGTAGAATATCCATGGATAATTTTTATTATGGAATCATTCAATCAGCTTCTATTCTGGTCATTTTATGCTCAAAATTACGTTTTAATGGAATGTGTTTTTAGTTTTTCCACATGAATTATTGTTTATGTTTATGATAACTTCCACTATTTTACTTAACCATACTGATCATTTGATCTCACCCCTTTCTTATGTTTTAATTTTCCTCAATATTTGAAGATGAATATTATTATGAATGAATTTAAGGAATAATCTAAGATTTAATGGCTATTTCTAATAGAGTTTTGATGTTGTTTTTACTTTCAATTTGTAATGTAAATCATATGTTTGTGTCTGTTTTTCCAAAACTAAAAAACTATTTAGTCCTTCGGGATTTGAAATCCTTGTAAACATACCAATGTATTAATATAAGGCACTATCTCTAGGCAACTAGGGTCAAGGTCTTTACACTTTAAGCAAGCTTTTAAAAATTAAACAATGAAAAAACATATTTTCAATATTGTTTATAAACAATGAATTAAATTTTGAAATACGACGTTATTTTATGTAAATAAAATAAAAATCCATAGTTTTATAAAATAGAAACTCCCCTTACTGTAAGGTGTTTTGAATGAGAGAATACTTGAGTTTTTGAAAATAATAAAATTCATTACTAATTTGGAAATAAAATCATTAAAATATAGAACAGGTATACACAAAAAACATATTAATTTTTTCCATTCAATAAAATTGTAAAATACATGGATAATAGTTATAAAACATTAACTACTATACCTTATATTTGAAGCCAAAAACCAGATATAGAAGATGAATCCCTTCTATCTATCTCTCTCTTATTAGAAAATTGTAGCTTCTAACCTTTGTAGTCCCTTCGAATGGAAGGATTCCTTATTAATAGCTATAATTATACTATATATATATAATCATGTCATATCAATGTATCATTTAAGATATGATTTGTATATTTTGTTTGAAAATATAGGATTCTAGATTCGATGAATTCAAATTGATGAGGATGTACAGTGATGAATTATATATATATATATATATATATATATATATAATTAGATGAATTCCTTTATAGAGGGAGATTTGAATATATATCATTACAATGACCAATAGGCATGTTTTAAAATGACAGTGAATATTGTGGAGTAAAAATTTGACACTAATTGAAATATATATATATATATATATTATGTTTTATTTGTTAAAAAAGATACCGCATGATAATGAGTATAAACTCTAGAAATTGAATTTAGTTGTTTATTTTATTTTTATTTTTTGAGTCAGATTTATTCAAGCATCTTCATAAATATTTGGACTACATAGAATTCAAAATAGTATATGTGAAGAGATAATTTCATGACCAATATATACTGATATAAGAGACCCAAATAATATGCAACATATAATTATATATGCATAGATATCCAATGAAAAATAGTGTTGTCGATAAAGATCAATGAAGAAAAATCTAGAATAATGATAATTAGGGATAGCCAGTGACATCAAGGAAGTAAAATTAAATAAAAATGTGAACAAATCACTATCACTTCAAAAATGATCCTTGAAATATGATCTTCAAGATGATTTTTGACATTTAGATAACACATACACATAAATCATGATTCACGGAAGAAGGAATCTAATGGGTTGTCCATCGCACATCGAACGAGTTCAAAACCCTCTCAAATCGCTATCAGATCGAGTGATTTGAAGAACACATGCCTGACAGACTCTCTAAAGGATGACATGAAGCTCATACTTCTCATCACCTTCATGAACAGATTCCCAATCCTCATTGGTGATCGATTCTTCTCTTACATCTAATCCCCCACTATGGTCTAACCCTAGTTTCCCATGATACCTCTTCTAAAATCAAACCTCCTTCAGCTCCAGTTCTACTCACTATGCTCAGTCTCCCCTTAATATCGAAACGTGATCCCCCTTTTCCTAGGCTCAATCCGCACAGAACCCCTCTGATCCCTATTCTTATTTTTTTATTATTATTTATTTTATATAATTTCTTTAAAATTAAAAATTAAAATTATAAAAAAAAATTATAATTTTCAAAATTTCATATAATTATTAGAAAGTATATTTTCTTTAAAAAATTTCAAATTATATTACTCTTAATTTTATATTAGATACACATATAACTATGTCATTTAAATTCTATATGTCAATTAATAATAATTATAAAGTGGAAAATTAACTTATAATTTTGTATAAAATTATTTGAAAAAATTAGTGGTTAAAATTAATTTATATGAATTTCAGGATTTATGATTATAAATCATTTTGTGTTCATTTATTTCTTAAATTGTTAAATTTTAATTCTTATAATTTATAGATTTTCATTAAAACAAAATATTATTTCATGAATATTAATTTAATAAATATAATTTTTAATAAATTTATATCTTAACTTATAATCCAAGAATAATAATTTTAAAATACTATTTTAAACAAAATGATATCATATTTATAAAAAGAAATATTTTTTATATTTTTTGGATATTAATTCAAAATCAAATCTTATTTCTAGAAAATAATAATTTATTTAAAACTATTATAATATAAGATTTGAAAACAAAAAAAAATTATAAAATAATGGTTTATGAAATAATTTAATATATAATCATTCATAACAAAATAATATTATTTAAAATTATTATTTTATAATTTTAAATATTTAACTTAACTTACAATATATTTTATTTTAATCAATTAAAACACTTCGTTTTAATTATTAATTTCATAACATGGTTTATTTAAAATTATAAAACTATCCATTTAAAATCACTTATTAATATTCCAAAAATTTTGGGATGTTACATTCTTCCCCCCTTAAATGGATTTCACCCTCGTAATTCATTCATGGTACCTCATAAAATTCTAAATTTCTAACTTGAGAATTAAGAAAAACTATAATTGTTAAATTTCTATATTCTCAAAGGTACTTATTTAACTAGAAGTTCAAAAGATATTCTATCGCTTAGAGTTTTACTAAAATGAAAATTTCTAATTTCTAATATTGTCATGTAATTTCCTCTAATACTAAATGTAATATCCCTAGACTCACACTTATGGATTTGGTACTAAAACATTTTGTGTATTTTTTTAATAAAAGATAACTGAAAAATACACAGTGCATTATATAGCTAAGAATATTTTCCGATCTAGGTTATATACAATTAGACAAACACCATACTATTTATTATATTTATACAAAATTTATAAAATTAAATAATTATCATCGTGTGAACTACCTCCTTATATGAAACAAGAACATTTTGAATTTCTCCTAAATCTAAAAAATATATTTTAAAATTTTAGGAGAGCATAAAATTACCTAGTAAGGGTGTTAAAACTAGTGAAAACAATTTTATACATACTTATATAAATAATTTTTTAAAACATTTTATATAAGAATTATATATTTGATATATAATATACTACTCAAAATTTTTCAAAAAATATTTTTCATTTTGAAAATCCATTTCAAATTGTATTTAAAAACACTTGGATTTATCCTTTGAAGATGTTTTGAAAAAAAAATCTTTATAGATTTTGATACATTGAATATATTATGAAAATGATATTACCACTTAGTAGTATCATTTACTGGATAATTTCCTATTGAGGCAGTGGGTTCACTTCCCACCCCTCAACATCTCATTTTATATATAAGCACCAAATTTAATTTTAAGAAAACATTTTTCTGAAGTTTTTTTGTTCTCACTCAAAGCCCATTAAAAACTTTTATAAACATTACATGAATTATTTTCATATAAGAAAAGAATTTTATAACTTCTAAACTTGGAAAAATATTCTTTTTTAGAAAATTCATGAGAATTAGGAGATATAAACTTTTCCAGATCATAAATACATCGACATGAAAATATTTCATAAAATTCATAAAATTTCAATTATATATGACAGACATATATAAAATTATGAATGATATGCATGGTAACATAATTTCATTTCTCACATAAAATTATAACTTTTATTATTCTAAATAAAATAAAATACCCTTTAATAATGATTTTTAAAATTAAACAACAACAGAACATATTTTTTTTATTATTTATAAACACAGAATTGAATTTTGAAATATGAGATTTGTCTTTTAAATAAATAAAATACTAATTTGGAAATAAAATATTTAAAATATTTAACATGTATTCAAAAAAAACATATTATTTTTTTCACTTAAATAAAATCATAAAATCATAGAGTAATTTTTCTACAAAATTAACTACCTTACCATATATTTGAAGGCAGAAACTAGCTATGATGGATGACTCCCTTATATCTACCTATCTATCTCTCTCTCTCTATTATTGGAAACATGTAGACTCTAACTTTAGTACTCCTTTTAAATGGAAGGCCTACTTATTTATAGCTGTAATTATACTATGTGTATATATATATATATATTTAATATTTAATTATCAATGTATCATTTAAGATATGATTTGTCTATTTTTCTTGAAAATTATGGATCATAGATTCAATGAATTCAAAGTGATGAGGGTGTACATCAATGGATTAGATATATATTCATCTAAAATACTTAATAGATGGAGATTTGAATAAATTGAATTACAATGTCTAATATGTAGGTTTTAAAATGAGAGCTAATATTATGGAGAAAGTGTTTTACATTGATTAGAAAATGTATTTATATTATGTTATTTTTGTTGAAAAAAATACTAAATGACAAAGAGGATTAATTGTAGCATTTGAATATGATTTTTTTAGTCAGATTTATTCAAGCTTCTTTGTGAATCTTCGGACTACATCCAATGAAAAACAGTATAAGCAAATAGATAGTTTCTTGAACAAATAGAAAACTGATATAAAAGTCATAGTTAATATGAAATATATAATTATATTTTCATAGATTTCAGATAAAAAATAATGTTATTGACAATGATCGATGAATAAAAATCCAGAATAATAACAATTAGGGATAGCCGGTGACATCAAAGGAAGAAAAATTGAAAAAAATATAGAAAAATCACTGTCATGTTAAAATCAATATTTAAAATTAGATATTTATGAATATTTTCAACATCTAGATAACGCATACCCATAAATAATGATTCACATAAGAAGGAAGCTATGGGATCTCTATCAAGTACTATCTGAGTTTGAAACCTTCTCGGATCGTTATCAGATCCATAGAAATGGATAACACATGCCCAATAGACTCTCTCAAGGCCAACATGAAGCACACCCTCCTCACTACCTTCACATATAGTGTTACAATCCTCACTGGTGATTGATTCTTCTCCTGCATTGAATCCCTCTCCGCTGTAATACCCTAACTGCGCTTGAGACCTCATCCAAAATCCAACCTCCTTCGGCTTTGGTTTCGACTCACTGCACTTGGTATCCCCTTAAGATTGAAACATGACCCCCCTTTTCTCGAGCTCAAGCAATATAGACCCCCTCTAATCTCTATTATTCTTTTTTATTTTATTATTATTATTATTATTATTATTTATAATTTCTATAATATTCAAAATTAAAATTTTAAAACAAAATTATAATTATCATAATTTCATATAATATTTAGAAAATATATTTTCTTTAAAAAAAATTATATTACTCTTTATTTTAAATTAAATACAAATATAAATTTATCATTAAAGTGTTATATATAAAATTATAACAATTATAAAGTTAAAAATTTATTAAAAAATTTGTATAAAATTATTTTCTAAAATTACTAGTTAAAATTAATTTATAAAAATTTAAGAATTTATAATTATAAATCAATTATCATTCATTTTTTAAAGTGTTATATTATGATTTCTGTAATTTATTTATTTGAACTAAAACTAAAAATTATTTCATGAAGTATAATTTAATAAAAATATTTTTATACATATTTATATTTTAAATTATAACCTAAAAAATTATCATTTAAAAATATTATTTTAAATAAAATAATACCATATTTATAAAAAGTAATATTTTTTTAAAATTTTTGAATGTTATTTTGAAATAAAATCTTATTTCTTAAAAATAATAATTCATATAAAACTATTATAACATGAGATTTGATAACTACAAATTTTTATAAAAGCATAATTACTAAAATAATTTAATATATAAACATTTATAATAAAATAATATTATTTATATGTATCATTATATAATTTTAAATATTTAAATTAACATATAATCTAATTTTATTTTGATTAATTAAAACACTGTTTTCCGATTATTATTTCCATAACACATTTTATTTAAAATTATAAAATAATCCATTTAATAAGAACTTATTAGTATTCCAAAATTTATGGTATATTACATTTCACCCTGAGCCCCATGGAGGGCTTCACAAACTCTACCCAAGACTAAGCCCATAGAGGGGTCATAATCTTTTGATGAGGATGTGATGCTACAAAGTACCCTCATAGAAATGGACAGAGGGAATGCACTCAATGGATATTGGTCCATACTGAAATAGTCTTTGGGAAGACACCCAAGAACATACCAAAACTAAACTGAGATAGAAGAGGGAACCAACCTAGCCTTCACAGAGTATATAGTGTGAACTAGGGGTACAAAAATGTTTCTCCATCCTCTGATATGCTTGAGTCTCACCATCTCACACGACATGTAAACCTAAACCTTCACAACGAGTCTTATCTGAGCACACAATGTGTTGAGGTCTGATAGAACCCATCTTGTGCCATTTTCTTGTGCTCATGTACTTATGGCCATGCATGTGTACAGGAGTGGCCCGGAAAATTTAGTTTCCCCAAACCAATATCAGAAATTTTTCCCTAAAAGCATTGAGAGCTATAATAAAAAAATAAAATTGATGCACCTTATTTGTATTTTTTTTCATTCTTGAGCATTTCCCTAGCCCAGGGGCTCTTTGGGCTTACCCCAAGGCCGGCCCTTCATGTGTACTTGGTCATGTATTAGTACATGGCTCTACTTGGAATACTCTCGCATTCAAGCTGAACACCTGGAAGTGAAGGAACAAAACCACGACACTCTGTTTTCCATACAACTTCCAGAGAAGGACTCAAAGCTTCATCTGATTCAATCCAAAGGAGTCCAGAGCTGCTTTGACATCACACAAGAGCATTCTAAAATCATTTCTATATTATTGATATGTTGTGATCATCTTTTTGTTTACATTACGAGTACTGTGTGATTCTGTCTGTTTTGACACACACTGACTCCTAAGCTGAACTGGAGGATACTGAAATCCCCACACTAAACACTTTACACCTTTGTGTATCCCATGTATAATTGTGGTAGAGGTCAAGTGTGACCTGGACAGCCGGGTGTGTTGTTGTAAACCCCGATCCAGGGTGTGGATCAAAAGTTTATTTATATAAACAGCTTGGTGGTGGGTGATCACCAAGTGGAGAGGATTCAGTCTCTTCTTGAGACTGAACCTCTTGTTTACACTGTTGTGCTAATCTTCAATTACTCTGTTTTTTTCATTGTTATTTACTTTGAAACTCAAATTTTTTTTAAAGTAACTCTGATAGTTAAACTAGCAAGTTTTATATTTATTGTAAACCAGTAGGTTAGTTTTAAAAGATAATATAATCTTCAGATTAGATTAACTGAGAACTAATCAATCTCTTGAGAACTTAACTGAACCTTTACTCTATTACAAATTCACTACAGTTTAGCTTGTTATTTAAATTGGGGGATTTTAATTCACATCTTTTAAATAGAAATTTTAATTGGAACTCAATTCACCCCCCCCCCCCCTCTTGAGTATCCACTCTTACCAACATTTGGTATCAGAGGATTATTTATTTTATATTTTTTCAAATTATTTTCAACTGTGATTTTAGTTGTATCTTAAAAATCTTAAAATTTCTGTCATATCTAAATTATCAGTTCTTTTAATTTTAAGTAACTATGGAAAGTATAGTTAAGGGTTCTGCTACTAATAGGCCACCTTTCTTTAATAGTAATAACTATTCTCAGTGGAAGTTAAAAATGAAAATGTATCTAGAGAGTATGGGACCTGAAATCTGGGACACAATCGAAGAACAACATACATTACCTGATATTGCTAGGGATACATGGTCTCAGTTGACTAAAGTTACATATAATAATAACTGTAAATCAATGAATGTCGTGTACTGTTCTCTAGGTGATGATGAATTTAATAGAATATCTTCTTGTAAAACTGCATATGAAATTTGGGATACTTTAGTTGTTTCTCATAAGGGAACAATTAATGTTAAAGAAATGAGACTAAATACATACACTATTAAATATGATAATTTTAAAATGAAGCCTGATGAACCTATTTCTGAAATGTATCTCAGGTTCAACGAGATAGTGAACACTATGAGTCTTCTTGGAAAACTAGTGGACAGCAAGGACCAGATCATGAGACTACTTCGATGCCTACCTGACAGATGGAGGGGAACTTCTGTTTCCATCTGAGAATCCTGTGATATAAGAAAGCTACTAGTGAAGGAACTAATTGGAAAACTTATGATGTATGAGGAAGAACATAAGGTAAATCAATAAGTATATGAGGAACCAAGGAAGAAATCAGTAGCATTCAAGACTACTACCTCAAAGAGAAAAAACAAAAAAAATCTCAAGTTCCTGCAGACACCTCCACTAGTGAAGAGTCGTATTCAGACAGTGATGAGGAGATGGCTCATCTTTCTAGAAGGTTTAAAAAGTTCTACTGAAGGAAGAAATTCATTAGGAAATAAAACTACAAGGGAAAGTATGATAATAAAGGACAATGGAAGAAATACAAAAAATAGAATGACAACTCAAATAAAATAATCTGCTATGAATGCAAACAAAAAGGTCATGTGAAAGCAGACTGTTCCAAGCTGAAATTTAAGAGGAAATATGAATACAAGGGAAAAGGATATAAAAAGGCTACGAAAGCTACTTGGAGTGCTTCAGAAGACAGCTCCAGTGGATCAGATGCTTATGATAGTGAACAGAACAATCATACCAACTTATGTTTCATGAAAGAAACATCTGAGGTAACACTTAACTCTCCTATACATAATGCCTATTATTCTGGGAATAAGAGTGAGTTGCAAAATGATGAAGATATGACTAAGGATGAACTATTTGAATATTTTGAAATGCTTGAGGATACCTTTAATGAGCTCAAGGAAAAGTATAAATCATTAAATAGACAGTATGATTTAAATAAAAACTATAAGTCAAGTCTGGATTTTGAAAAAGAAAAACTCTCCCAACTATTAAAGGAAAACACTGAACTTAAGTTATCAAATGAGCAATTAAGAAGAGACCTTGAAAATTTTACTACTTGTAGAGACACCCTGACTCAGTTTCTAGGACAATAGATTTCCCTAAAATATACAACTGGTCTAGGATATCAGCCTGGACAGAGAAGGATCATTAAAACTAAATTTATTCCAAAATCTAAACAATTCACTGCTAGTTCAAGTACTGGACCATTTCTTGAAAAAAAATCTTTAAAGGACCAAACAAAGTATTTATGTCTCAAAATATATCTTCTGATTATAGGAAATATGTGAGACAAGTATGGGTTCCCAAAATGTTACTTACTAACCTCTCAGGACCCAAGAAAATCTGGGTACCAAAGTTACCCCATATCTAATCTATTTTGCAGGTATGTTGTCTAAAGAGTTCCTGTAAGACTCTTTGGTATTTGGATAGTGGATGTTCAAGACATATGACAGGAGACTAATCATGCTTCAAGAGCCTAATTAAGTTTGATGGTGGTCATGTAACTTTTGGTGACAATGCAAAGGGAAAAATTGTCAGCTTAGGCCAGATCGGTAACTCTAATACATTATTAATTTCCAAAGTACTTTTTGTTGATGGATTAAAGTACAATTTACTTAGTATCTCTCAGTTGTGTGATGATGTTTTCAATGTAAAATTTGAAAATGATGCATGTAATGTTTTTAATTCCAAAAATGATTTAATATTTACTACTCTCAGAAATGATAATGTGTATGTTGTTGACTTAAATTCTCTAGCTAATAAAAAAAATTCCTGCTTAAATGCATTTCATAAGGAATCCTGGTTGTGGCACAGAAGATTAGGACACTACAATGTTCACTCTCTTAGGAAACTGACTAGGAAAGGTTTAGTTAGAGACTTACCTAAACTGTAATTCCCATATAACAAAGTGTACAATCCTTGTCAAAAGGGAAAGCAACACAAAGTTTCTTTCAAACCAAAGAAAGAAGTTTCTACTTCTCAACCACTTGAGTTTGTTCACATGGATTTGTTTAGATCATCAAGAGTTTCAAGTTTAAATGGGAAGCACTGTGTTCATGTTCTTGTAGATGATTTTTCTAGGTACACTTGGGTATAATTTCTAGCTCACAAAAGTGAAGCTTGTTCTAATTTTATCAAATACTCCAAGTCTATGGAAAACCTTAGTGAACTTAAAATTAAGACCTTGAGAAGTGATCATGTCCATGAGTTTGAAAATAAAGAGTTTGAATCCTATTGATCACATAATGGATATAGTCACAATTTCTCTTCTCCTAGAACACCTCAAAAAAATGGAGTCGTGGAAAGAAGAAATAGGACCCTTCAATAAATTGCTAGGACTATGATTAGTGAATATAGTTTACCTATTTATTTTTGAGCTGAAGCTGTAAATACAGCTTATTATACCATTAATAGAGTCTTGATTAGACCTGTTCTTAAGAAGACCCCTTAACTTTGGAACAATAGGAAGCCTAAGGTTAACTACTTCAAAGTTTTTGGCTGCAAAGTCTTTATCCTTAACACGAAAGATAATCTGGAAAAATTTTCCTCCAAGAGTGATGAAGGAATTTTCCTAGGTTACTCAATCTCAAGTAAATCCTATAGAGCATTCAATAAGAAGACCAAATGTGTGGAAGAGTCAGTTCATGTCAAGTTTGATGAAGCTAGTCCACATGAACCCAAAACCTCTCTTGAATATCTTGAGGAAGATATGTCAATTCTGAACCTTAATGATAATAACAGTGAATCCTCTGTAAAAGTGACCAGTTCTGGGAATCTTCCAGAATCTACAACTGTTGGGTATGAACAAATAGACAATAATGAGGAGTCTAGTTTGATCTTTCTAGAGGTATTAGAACTCTCGAGAATCATCCTTTATATGTTGTAGTAGGTGATTTAAATTGAGGGACACAAACTAGAGCTTCTCTAAGAAACCAGGTTGAACAACAAGATTTTCTTTCACAGCTTGAACCCAAAAATATTAATGATGCTATCAATGATGAATTTTGGGTGATGGATATGCAAGAAGAATTAAATCAATTTGAAAGAAACAAAGTCTGGGAACTAGTTGAAAGACCTAAAGACACTTTGACCATAGGCACTAAATGGGTTTTTAGAAATAAAGTTGATGAGTCTGGAAAATATAGTTAGAAACAAAGCCAGATTAGTTGCACAAGGTTGTAGTCAAGAGGAAGGAATAGACTATGAGGATATCTTTTCACCTGTAGCTAGGTTAGAGGCCATTAGGATACTACTTGCTTATGCAGCTCATCTGAATTTTAAACTTTATCAAATGGATGTAAAAAGTGATTTTCTAAATTGGTATATAGTTGAGGATGTATTTTTTGAACAACCCCCTAGGTTTATAAATCCCCACTTTTCAAATCATGTTTTTAAACTTTCTAAAGCTCTATATGGTCTAAAGAAAGCTCTAAGAGCTTGGTATGATAGACTTAGCTCCTTTCTTATTTCAAAAGGTTTTACTAAAGGAATAGAAGATCCTACTTTGTTTATTAAAAGGATTTATAAAGATGTTTTGATAGTACAAATTTATGTAGATGATATAATTTTTGGATCTTCTAAAAATTATTTATGTACTGATTTTTCAAAAATAATGAAAAATGAATTTGAAATGAGTTTAATGGGAGAACTTAAATTTTTCCTTGTATTTCAAATTTTTCAAAATAAAGATAGTATTATTTTAAATCAAAGTAAATATAATAAAGATCTTATAAAACATTTTGGTTTGGATGGTATTAAAGGTAGTGATACACCTATGAGTACCACTTGTAATTTGGATGGTGATGAAGCTAGAGAATCAGTGGATCAAACCAACTACAGAGGCATGAGAGGGAGTCTGCTCTACCTTAGTGCTAGCAGACCTGATATTATGTTCAGTGTATGCATGTGTGCTTGCTTTCAAGCTAATCCCAAAGAATCTCATTTAAATGTTGTTAAAATTATTTTCAAATATCTCAAATATACTCCCAACTTAGGACTATTTTATCCAAGAGTACAACCGTTTGATTTAATAAGCTATTCAAACGTTGACTTTGCTGGTTGTAAGCTAGATAGAAAAAGCACCTCTGGGGCATGTCACATGTTATCATACCAAAACAATTATCATCCAAATAGTGCTACTATAATAGTTATCTAGTCACGTGATTTTCAGTTTCTTTTTTGTGCATGTTTTTAACTTCAAAAAATATGATAAATCATAGATCATATAAAATACAATGAAGAGAAGATCAAGTTATAATTTTTTATTTTAAAACCATAGTAATTTTTTAGGTTCTATAATGAATTATGTAACCAAAAATAAAAGATATCATGGATAACCCCAATTACATACCTATAATGGAATTAATTTAAGGTATTTCTTTGACAAGGGTCTCATTAAAATTTGGCTCAACAAGCCTATCCTAGTAGCTTTATTTATGGGAATAATTTTCTAAAGTTTTCTTATCTAACATAAATTTTTAGAAAATGACAAGTTTGGATTTTTAAAATTCAATTTCATCTAAATACTTGTATCTTTTTGAAATATCCATCAAAAAATTTAAAGAATATAAATAAATCTAGTTTCGTCAATGGAAAAAATACTGGTAGAAAATTATTTAAGAAATATTCATAGAAAATAGAATCATATAAAAAATTATATAAAATAGAAAAAGAAGAATGAAAATAGAACAGGTTAATCAATATGCACTACACATTTTAATTTTCCACACCAAAAAGGAAAACATAAAATACTTAACAAATGAAAATTAGAAATTAATTAATTTTATTTTTATAGGAATATTGGGAAAATTAAAAATTAGATAAATATTCAATACCATAAAATAAGATAAAAACATGAGACCCAAAATTTTATACCTATCAAATAAATAATAAAATAGAGAAACACACTCCAGAACAACAATGTTTTCATGTTATTGCACAAAATTAAAAAGTATTAAGTAAAAAAATGATAATACTAACATTGAAATTACTATTTTTTAAATTGTGAGGAAAAAATGGCATAGATTCTTTTCCCCAATATATATCATGAGGATTGGGTACCACAATTTTCTCAGCTAAATGAATACACACAATACCACCCCTTTCCTGAATTAATGTAAACAAAAAATTATGACATGATGTATCTTGGATCCTTAATAATTTTCAAACCCCAAAGTCATATAAAATATAGGAAATTAAACAATATATTAGATTGTCAAAATATGAATGGCATGATTGGTTTAATAAAATGAAATATATTAATAAATGTAGTTTTTAAAGGAAATTTTCATTTTATTTAATCATATCAAGGTCTTTATTTGATAGAATTAATTGAAAATTATTCATTACAAAAATCACATATGATAAAAAAACATTTGAAAAGTAGGTGGTGTTTATTTTGTATTCAAAAAGAAACTTAAACTTCAGATCTATTTGAAATATATTATTGAAAACTACTTATAACACTAGTCACTTATTTTTATTTATTCTATATAAATGTTTATAGGTTTTTTATTGAAAAAATAGTCATTGATATTTTAGTTAGTTGAAATTTTACAATAATTATAGTCAAAGTGTTTCTTTATAAATGGAATAAAAATGAAATATTTTTTTATATTTACTATCATATGTTGTAAGTGTAATGGGAATTTTTCTATGGGAATACTGAAATCAAGTCTAATTTATAAAATAAAAAACTTAAATAAGTGTCATGAAAATACTTATAAAAATAAATTTACAAACACTTATACAAAATCATTCATCATAATTGATAGGTTCTCAAAGAAAAATTAAATTTTTTATGTCAACTAAAGTATAAAACTAGAAAATGGATTGAGAATTCCTATATCTTTAAATAAATAAATATTCTCTCAATTTATCCATTTTTTATACTAAATTAAAAAAATTAAAGAAAATAATAATTTCATTAAGTGTGATTTTATCCATTAAAATATATTTTATTACATCAAGAGAAAGGTAGAATGAGAGAATAATGTTCACAGTGAATAAAAAATTGAACCCCTAATGTTCACTAAAAGGAATTTTAATATATAAGTTTAGAAAAAAATAATATGACTCCAATAAAAATAAAAATAATAAAATAATGTGGACATACTCTTTCATCATGATACATTATTTCATTTTTATAGAATTTTATGGTATCAAATAATTCCCCATAAATCTCATTAAATTACTCATATGGGACCTTAATTCTAAATTTGAAATGAGCATGGATGAAATACAAAAATCAATTATCCTATAAAAAATAATAAATGAAATAAATATTTTCTAATAATTAAAAATAGTGACTGATTTTAAAATGGGAAAATTGTATTGCATGTGTTCAGTTTTTTCAGTATAAAATATAGAAATGAATACATATACTGGTATTAATCAAATGGTAAAAACTTTCATGATGTCCAAAAAATTATATGAAAATGCATTTTTAAAATAGTGTTCTTTTTATTTACCACTAAGAAATAAATAAATGAATAATGATTGAAATATTGTACATGAAGAAAATTAATGAAAAATTTAAAATGATTATCTAAACTTCAATAGAAATATGTTCAGATATAATTAGAAATATTGTGAAATTATTCCTCTAGTATGTCATTCCCACTCCTCAATGCATTCACCAATTCTTGGATCCCTTCACACTATTTTTATAAAATGGGAAACAAGATTCTAATTAACTGTTAAATTAGTAAATGTTTTGAGTTTTTATACTTTTTAAAATTAAAAATTCTAAAACCATTCGTAGACGATATGATTATGAGATATTGGATCCCTCTAGTTTCTTATAATTTCTTCAAAAGACACTCAATAATTTCAAATATATTTTAATTTTTAGGACATGACCATTCATATCTAATAGATATTCAATAATGAATGAAATAGATTGATAATTAAAAACTGATAAATTTCATTCATAAAACAATTATTTAATGAAATGGAAAATTTGTTTTTTTTTTGGAAAATATAAATTGCCATATACAATTTCATGAATTATAATTCTATGAAAAAAATTTCCTATAACATAAATTCAACCAAAATTAATACCAAGTAGAGTACATGGATAAAGATGAAGAAATAGAGCTACCCTAAATATCTGGTTCTATTACCAGACTATCACTCATTCCCCAACAACAAAAAATATTCATTCTGTTGACCTCACCTGTTTTAATAATCCCAATTATGTGTTCATATATTATGCTATTCTCAATTACTATTGATCTACATTTTAATTCTTTCAAATCTGTGATCAAGTTAATAATAATGTTTAAATAATCTCTGATTTATGTTAATCTCGATTATCCTTGTTTATACAAGCTTTGAAACAATTCTAAGTCAATTAGATGTGGTGTGCATAAGACACAGAGCTACCGATAGCCAGAGCTACCGATAGCCAGAGCTACCGATAGCCAGAGCTACCGATAGCCAGAGCTACCGATAGCCAGAGCTACCGATAGCCAGAGCTACCGATAGCCAGAGCTACCGATAGCCAGAGCTACCGATAGCCAGAGCTACCGATAGCCAGAGCTACCGATAGCCAGAGCTACCGATAGCCAGAGCTACCGATAGCCAGAGCTACCGATAGCCAAAGCTACCGATGCACAGAGAGCTACCAATGCAGAGAGCTACCGATTCACACAGAGCTACCGATGCAGAGAGCTACCGTTGCACAGAGAGCTACTGATAAGAGCTACCGATAAGAGCCACCGATAAGAGTTTGAAGAGCTACCGATGGAAGATCCTACACTGAGTCAACCGTACACGTCTACAAACAAACGGCTACCTATAATGAACCGCGGAGTCAAATCCTATATCCTCGATATAATTTGTCTATTATACTAACGGTTACATTTGTTACTTTTGATGCATTTAATGTTATTAAATGATTTATGTTTCTATTTCAGGAAACCGTACCAAGTACGATCAAAAAGTATAATCATTCCTTCTTCTCAGAAAAACAGAAAAAGGGTATAAAGAGGACATCGTGTATGTATCAAAAATGGGTGTGTGAGACAAGAGACTTGAAGAGATCGAGAACACAGAACACACTTGCGATCAAGCTCAAAAACATGCCAAGAACAACTGGAGAACTTGCACTCACTAGACTACTACTACCAGCCTCCAGAACATAGAGCATACATTGAGCAATCTATGCTAAAGAAGAACTACACAAAACTCTTCATTCTTTGAGCCGATAAGCAAGCTGAACCTGGAAGTCAAGGAAACAGATGATACTCTGTTTTCCAGACCAAAACCAGAAGAAGACTCAGAACAAATTCTAATCAACAAAAGGAGTCAAGAGCTACACGAAGATCACTAGAGCCATTTCTAATCTCTAAATCTTTATCTCTGTGATTTACTTTTTACATTACGAGCAGTGTGTGTTATCTGTTGTATTTTACACACACACTGTCTCCTGAACCTTAACTGGAGGATTTGTAAATCCTCACTCACTATCTTTTCATTGATTTTCCCACTGTGGATAGTGGTAGAGGTCGTGTGTGACCTGGATAGCTGGTTGCTGTTGTTTTGTTTCCCACGAATAACAGTGGCAGAGGTCTTGGACCTGGACAGTTGTAAACTGTTGAACCCCGATCCAGGGTGTGGATCATCCTTATATAAACTTTTGAGAGGACTAAGTCTCGGCTTGAGACTGAACCTCTTGGTTAACTCCTCTGTGTCTTTAGTTAAAGTTTATATCCATACAGTACATATTTATTTCATATTCCGCTGCTATTACTTTGAAATATAATTTATTTTCAAAGCTACTTTGATAGTTAAACTCGCAAGTGTTTATATTTATTGTAAACCAGTAAGTTAGTTTCAGAAGTTAAATTAATCATAAGATTAAGTTAACTGAGAACTAATCAATCTTTGAGAAACTAATTGAACCTTTATAATCTGTATAAATTCACTACAGTTTAATCTATTTTTTAAATTGGGGGATTTTAATAGAAATTGTTTTTAGCAGAAATTTTAATTGGAACCCAATTCACCCCCCTCTTGAGTTTCCACTCCGACCAACATTTGGTATCAGAGGGTTGTTAATATCTTCTAAATTACTCTGTTTTCAACTGTGATTTTAGTTGTATTTTAAAGTTCTTAAAATTTCTGTTATTTCTAAATTTTTATCTCTTTAAATTTCGTTTATAATGGATAATAGACTTGAGGGTGCTGCTACTAACCGGACACCTTTCTTTAATGGAAATAACTATGCTCAGTGGAAACTTAAAATGAAAATTCATCTAGAAAGCATGAGTTTTGATATTTGGACTGCTATTGAATCTGAATACAAAATTCCCACTACTGATAGATCTACTTGGGATGAACCTACAAAGACTGCTTATAATAATAATTGTAAAGCTATGAATGCTCTGTATTGTGCTCTAGGAGATGAAGAATTCAACAGAATTTCTGCATGCAAAACTGCTTTTGAAATTTGGGATACCTTGGCTGTTTCTCACGAAGGAACAACTAATGTTAAAGAAATGAGATTAAACACTTATACTATTAAATATGATAATTTCAAAATGAAGTATGATGAACCTATTTCTGACATGTATCTCAGGTTCAATGAGATAGTAAACACAATGAGCTCACTCGGAAAGATTGTTCCTGCAAAAGAACAAATTATGAGAATACTGAGATGTTTGCTAGATAGATGGAGAGGTACATCCGTTTCAATTAGAGAATCTTGTGACATTGGAACACTGCCTGTCAAGGAGTTAATTGGTAAGCTGGTGATGTATGAAGAAGAGCTTAAAGTAAATAAAGAAGAAGATGAGGAACCCAAAAGAAAATCTGTAGCGTTTAAAACTACTGCCTTTAAGAGTAAAGACAAGGATAAACTACAAATGGAGACTGAGAGTTCAACGAGTGAAAATTCAGAATCTGACAGTGATGCTGAGATGGCTCAAATAGCCAGGAGATTCAAGAAGTTTTATAGGAAAAAGAAATTCTTTAGGAAAACAAATTACAAAGGAAATTATGATCAACAAGGAAAATGGAAAAAGGATTGGAAGAAGGCTGACAGAACTGATGAAGTTGTCTGCTATGAATGCAAGCGAAAAGGACATATCAAAGCAGACTGTCCAAAGTTAAAATTCAAAAAGAAATATGATTACAAAGACAAAAAGTACAAGAAAGCCATGAAGGCTACCTGGAGTGCTTCAGAAGAAAGCACTAGTGAAGCCGAATCTTCGGACTCTGAAAGGAATCGAGCCAACATGTGTTTCATGACAAATACTTCTGAGGTAACATCTGACACTCCTGTTTTAAATTTATATTATTCTGGAGATGATTCTAATTCGGAAAACATGTCAAAATCTGAACTATTTGAGTATTGTGATATGTTGGAAGAAACCTGTAATGAGCTTAAAGAAAAATACAAAGGTTTAAAGAAACAGTATGCTTTAAGTGTTAAGCATAAATCTGATCTTGATATAGAAAAGGAAAAGAATGCTCAACTACTAAAGGAAAATATAGAACTGAAACTGTCAAACGAGAAACTTAGAAAGGATTTAGAAAAATTCACAAATAGAAAGGATGCTCCAACTCAAATGCTAGGAAAGCATGTCGCACCTAGATATGCTACTGGTTTAGGATACCAACCAGGACAGAGACAGTTCACCAGAACCAGATTTATTCCTAAGTCTGAAAAAAATATTGCTAGTTCCAGTTTTGGAAATTCATATGCTTCAACAGGATATTCATATGGTTATAGACCAAATAAAGTCTATCTTTCAAAATCCGCTACTTCTGTTAATTGTATAAAACCAATAAAACAAATCTGGGTACCTAAAGCCCTGATTGCTAACCTATCTGGACCCAAGAAAATCTGGGTACCAAAGTCATTTCCTGTTTAAATCTGTCTTATAGGAGACCTGCTTGAAGAGTTGTCACAAGAAGATATGGTATTTAGACAGTGGGTGCTCAAGACACATGACTGGAGATTATTCTTGCTTCAAGAGCTTAATAAAGGTTGATGGAGGTCATGTCACTTTTGGTGACAACTCTAAAGGAAAAATCATCGGCCTAGGCCAGATTGGTAACACTGACTCAGTATTAATTTCTAAAGTTTTATTCATTGATGGACTTAAATATAACTTGCTTAGTATATCTCAATTATGTGACAATGGTTTCAATGTCAAGTTTGAAAATGACTCGTGTGATGTTTTTAACTCCAAAAATTCTTTAGTATTTTCTGCTCTAAGGAATGAAAATGTTTATGTTGTTGATTTAAATTCTTTAGCCAAACAAAATATTTCTTGTTTGAATGCTTTTCATAAAGAATCTTGGCTATGGCACAGAAGATTAGGACACTACAACATTCACTCACTCAGAAGACTGGCTAGGAAAAACTTAGTTAGAGACTTACCTAAATTAGAATTCCCAAATGACAAAGTGTGTAATCCCTATCAAAAGGGAAAACAACACAAAGTTTCTTTTAAATCAAAGAAAGAAGTCTCAACTTCTCAACCACTTGAGTTGGTTCACATGGATTTGTTTGTACCATCAAGAGTTTCTAGTTTAAATGGGAAGCATTATGTCTATGTCCTTGTAGATGACTTTTCTAGATATACTTGGGTATACTTTCTAGCTCACAAAAGTGAAGCTTGTCCTTACTTTGTTAAATATTCCAAGTCTGTAGAGAACCTTAGTGGACTTAAGATTAAAACCCTAAGAAGTGATCATGGTCGTGAGTTTGAAAATCATGAGTTTGAATCTTACTGCTCACACAATGGCTATAGTCACAATTTCTCTGCCCCTAGGACACCCCAACAAAATGGTGTAGTAGAAAGGAGAAACCGAACCCTTCAAGAAATAGCTAGAACCATGCTCAATGAATATGAACTGCCTATTTACTTTTGGGCTGAAGCTGTTAATACAGCTTGTTATGTTATCAATAGAGTCTTGATCAGACCTGTTCTTAAGAGGACACCTTATGAGTTGTGGAACCATAGGAAACCTAAGGTTAACTACTTCAGAGTTTTTGGGTGCAAAGTCTTTATTCTCAATATCAAAGACAATCTTGACAAATTTGCATCCAAGAGTGATGAAGGAATTTTTCTGGGCTACTCTATTTCAAGTAAAGCGTATAGAGTTTTCAATAAGAGAACCAAATGTGTGGAAGAATCTGTTCACATCAAATTCGATGAAACTGATCCACATGAGCCTAAAACCTCTCTTGAGAATCTTGAAGAAGATTTGTCTATTCTGGACCTTAATGATAAATCTAAAGAACCTGTTATAAAAACATCCAGTTCTGGACTTTTTCCAGAATCTACTTCTGTTGAACCCGAACCTATAAATGAACCTGAAGTTTCTAGTCCAACCTTTACCAAATCGACTAAGATTCTAAAGAATCATCCTTTAGATGTTGTTGTTGGTAATCTTGATAGAGGAACACAAACTAGAGCTTCTCTAAGGAACCAGGTTGAACATCAAGCTTTTCTGTCACAGCTAGAACCCAAAAATATCAATGATGCTATCAATGATGAATTCTGGGTAATAGCCATGCAAGAAGAGTTAAATCAATTTGAAAGAAACAAAGTCTGGGAATTAGTTGACAGACCCAAGGACACCTTGACAATAGGCACAAAATGGGTTTTTAGAAATAAAGTTGATGAATCAGGAAACATAGTTAGAAACAAAGCTAGACTAGTTGTACAGGGATATAGTCAAGAAGAGGGTATAGACTATGGAGAAACTTTTGCACCTGTAGCTCGACTGGAAGCTATTAGGATCTTACTTGCATATGCATCACATCTGAATTTCAAGTTATATCAAATGGATGTCAAAAGTGCATTTCTAAATGGTTTTATAATTGAAGATGTTTTTGTGGAACAACCACCTGGATTTACAAACCCTCATTTTCCAAATCAAGTTTTTAAACTCTCTAAAGCTTTATATGGTTTAAAACAAGCTCCAAGAGCTTGGTATGATAGACTCAGCAATTTTCTTATTTCAAAAGGCTTTATTAAAGGGATTGCTGATCCAACTCTTTTTATTAAAAGAATTTCTAAAGATGTTTTAGTTGTACAAATCTATGTTGATGATATTATATTTGGATCTTCTAAACACTCTTTATGTACTGATTTTTCAAAAAGTATGCAAAATGAATTTGAAATGAGCTTAATGGGAGAGCTTAAGTATTTTCTTGGTTTTCAAATTTTTCAAACTAGAGATGGAATTATTTTAAATCAAAGTAAATATACAAAAGATCTTTTAAAACATTTTGGATTGGACAGTATTAAGGAAAATGATACACCTATGAGTACTACCTGTAAGTTGGATACAGATGATGCTGGGAAACCAGTGGATCAAACCAATTACAGAGGTATGATTGGGAGCTTACTTTATCTTACTTCTAGTCGACCAGACATTATGTTCAGTGTATGTATGTGCGCTAGATTTCAAGCTAATCCTAAAGAATCACACTTACTGGCTGTTAAAAGGATTTTTAAATATCTTAAGCATACTGTAAATTTAGGTTTGTTTTATCCAAAAGGACAATCATTTGACCTAACTAGCTATTCAGATGCTGACTTTGCTGGATGTAAGTTAGAAAGGAAGAGCATATCTGGAACATGTCATTTACTTGGAAGATCCCTAGTGTCATGGTGTAGTAAGAAACAGAACTCAGTTGCATTGTCTACTGCCGAAGTAGAGTATATAGCTGCTGGTAGTTGCTATGCACAAATTATGTGGATGAAACACACTTTATTGGACTATGGATTTGAGTTTAAACATGTTTCAATTAACTGTGACAACACTAGTGCAATAAACATATCTAAGAACCCTGTATCTCACTCTAGAACCAAACACATAGATGTAAGACATCATTTTCTGAGAGATCATTATCAAAAAGGTGATATTACTCTTGAATTTATTGGCACTGAACATCAATTGGCCGATATTTTCACTAAACCTTTAAGTTCTGATAGGTTAAGTTACATTAGGCACGAGCTGGGGATGTTTAATTCTCACCGATGTTGAAATTCTCACCGATGTTTAATTCTCATCGATGTTGAAATTCTCACCGATGTTGAAATTCTCATCGATGTTGAAATTCTCACCGATGTTGAAATTCTCACCGATGTTTAATTCTCACCGATGTTGAAATTCTCACCGATGTTGAAATTCTCACCGATGTTGAAATTCTCACCGATGTTGAAATTCTCACCGATGTTTAATTCTCACCGATGTTTAATTCTCACCGATGTTGAAATTCTCACCGATGTTTAATTCTCACCGATGTTTAATTCTCACCGATGTTGAAATTCTCACCGATGTTGAAATTCTCACCGATGTTTAATTCTCACCGATGTTGAAATTCTCACTGATGTTTAATTCTCACCGATGTTGAAATTCTCACCGATGTTTAATTCTCACCGATGTTTAATTCTCACCGATGTTGAAATTCTCACCGATGTTGAAATTCTCACCGATGTTGAAATTCTCACCGATGTTTAATTCTCACCGATGATCAATTCTCACCGATGTAATGTTTTAAAACTTCTATCTGCCGCCAAGAATATGAATCGTTTTATTTCTATTTTATTTTACTTTATTCGTTTATTTATGATTCCTACATGATAAAACTAAGCCTAAGTCGCTTCTCACTCCACCGGACCCAAAACCTTTCACCTTTGAATCTTAGCTCCCTAATCGACTGAGAACCCTAAATCCGCGATGGCAAAAACCAAGATTCCTGCCAGCAGAGATGACAGTGTAGAGCCTAAAACAAAGATGCAGAAAGTTCAGTAAGAAGCTAGTGGAAGTAATGTCAGAACTAGGTCGGGAAAGCGACCAGTAAACCCTCATTTGCAGAATAGAGATATTGTGATTGAAAAGGAGCTATGCGTAGATTGGCTGCTACCAAGCAAGTCGTTGGTGCTTGAAATTCTGGAAGATCAGAAATGGGTAGCTTGTTTTTCAAATAACAATGGTCCCTACTACCCGAAGTTAGTGAAACAGTTCTACGAATTCGTAAGCTTCGAGAAGTCTGAGAATGAGAATCGGGTAAGTTCTTTTTTAAATGGAAAAGAAATGTCATTTTCTTCAGTAGAGTGGGCTGAATGTTTAAAAGTCTCACATGAAGGTGTATCCGGGTATCTCTCAAGAACAATTCCACCTACCAGTAACATCTTTGACTATGAGACCGCTTTAAAAGAACTAACGGGTAATGGAAGTCAAAGGCAAGTGGTTGCTACTGAATTGGATGGAGAGAACAGATTGCTTTTCAAATTTGTTCAACATGTTTTGATACCGAGGAGAGGAGATTTTTCTAATCTGAGATATCAAGATATTTATCTTCTACATCTGTTAAGACATGGTGTGAAAGTTAATCTGTGCAGACTGCTGTTGAGTCAAATGGAAGACATGATTAGGCCGAAATCAAAGACTAATGCTTTATTCTTTGCCAAAATGATCTCTGTGATGATAAAAGTGAAAGGGATAGCTGAGTCTCAGGATGAGACAGTTGTAGTTAAGAATAACTTCTGTATCACTACTACAGTTTGTAAGTACATGAAAATCAATTGGAACCCGTGGAAAGGAGAATGGGTTAGTGATGACCAGAAGGTGTATGATAAATTTAATCATGTGGATTATCCTTCAAGGCCAAAGGATAAAAGAGATCCAGGTTTAGGACCTGATGAAGAGGAACCCGAGTACAGTGATGAATCAGAAGAAGAAGAAGAGGAAGAAACTCCTATGGATGTTGGAGGAGATCCAGACTTGCCCCCAAGTCCTGTTACTGAGTTTTTATACTCAAGAAAAGGAAAAGTAGAGGAAGTGTTATCTATTCATGAGGAAGACCAGCCAGTTCCTCAGCAAGAAGGAGAAAAAGAGAATGTATCTGAATCGTCTGATTCTGCTAGGTTGAGTCTGAGTCCATTGATTGGAAACTCAGTTGTGCCTACTTCTGAAGTAGAAAAAGAAAGAGAAGAAGTTGTACCTTTTCCAGAAAATCTCCCTACTGCTGCTGATATGGAAGTTGTTGTGGAAGATTCTGATAAAGAAATACCAGCAGAGAATATAGTTGTTGTACATAAGAATGCACCCATTGAGGGGGAGCATCATTCCAATCTTGGAAATGTTACAGTGGCTGTTGAGTTTGAAGACTGGGTAGAAGACCCAGGTTTTATAGTCTGTGGTTTGGATTATCCTGATTCGGATAATGAAGTATCTTTGAATAGACAAAAGATCAGCTATGACATCAATTCTGAGTTATTACCTGATGATGTGGTCCGAGTACATGATTTAGATGTGCTAAAAGAAAATCTCAAAGTCAGTTTTGTAGAAGAAGTAAAGACAATGGAATCTTTTTTAGTATCCTCGATTCAATCAGTCATGAATGATTCTGTAGTCAGTTTAGCTTCTGCAAGAGTATCTACTACAGTTGCTCCTACGGATTTTGTTACAAAGTCTGATCTCGAATCCCTAAAGCAGGAGCTGAAAGAATCCTTCAGTGCCTCAGTTGCTGAGATGAAGCACTGTTTTCGTGAAGAAATGAAGTTGTTAGAACAATCTCTTGAGCTTTCTCTTGGTTTCAATCTGTCAACTTTTATGGGTGAGCTAATGGAAGCATTCAAAGAGTGCCAAACCCAATCTTCTAGAATAGAAGCAGATCTTGAAGCCTTAAAGAAGTTTGTTACTGCTTTAGATTCTTACATGAGCTCAAAGCCTCAAGCTGACAAGGATTTAGCCTATGTGAAAAGTGTTGTAAGCCAAATGGTCTCAGTATTTGAAGATTTCAAATCTTCTATAAAGGATCATGTTAAAAATCAGGACTCTCAACTGCAAACTCTAATTAGTGGTTTGACCAAAAGTTTCAAAGAAACTGTATCTTTCTCAGTTGGTCCTCTAGCTTCAAAACCTGCATTTGATTTGAATCAATTACGAGCTATGATGAAGGAGGAGCTTGGTTCTATTTCAACCAGTGGCTCTGTGGACTCATCAGATCTAAGTCGAGTAGTGCTCTCTACAAGAGATTCAGTCAGGGAAATAGTGACAATCGTCCACAACCATATGAAAGAGGCCTCTGCCTCTCAGGAGGAAATCAAGAATAAGGTGGATTATTATTTCCAAAGGATTTTTACCAAGCAACAACTCAACCATCATTTCAAGCTGATGTTGGAAAACATGAAGTTACCCCCTGTAACTCAAGCCTTCCGAGAACAAGTGAGCAAGCTCAGGCAGCTGACTCCTGCCTTAGAAAAATTCATGGAGAACAAAGATGATTTTATATCTGCTATGGAAAGAGGAGGATGAATCATTATGGATTTCAGAAATCTGTTGCTGCCCTTTTTGCATGTTGATGCCAGATCGGTTATTGTCCCTCCTGCCTTGCCTGCCTCTGCCTCTACTGAGTCTCCCGTCCAGATGACTCCTGCTCAGGCCATTAGAAGCCTCACACCTATGATCACTCAACAAACTTCCCCATACAGGCCGGGAACTGTATTAGTGGCTCAGCCTCCTGTGATCATTTCGGGAATTCCAAAGCTCTCACTCACATCCTCACCTCCTGCTTCCTCTTCTGATCAACAAGGAAGATCTCATGTTGAAGATCAGGATTGCTAAAGTGGCCAGGATGTTTGATAGGAATTTTTTTCTTTTCTCCTTCTCTTTTCTATTCTGTTTATGTCAGTTTTGTCTGGTCTAATACAAATGCTTTTCTTTACACTATCTCTGTTTATCAGTTTTCTATGTCTGCTTTCCCACTTTTTGATTATCACAAAGGGGGAGAAAATATAAAGAGAGGTAGAAAGGGGGAGAAAATATAAAGAGAGGGGGAGACATATGCTATAAAGAGGAGGCGAAATCTCGAAGGGGAGAAATTGAGCCTTTGATACTATTCTTACATTTCATTCTTTGGGACCAATTCTTTCAAAGCTTATCTCTGATACTATTGTATTTAATACTAACTATGATAATTTTTGATCTATCTCATTCTATTACTATTTCCTCTATTTCCTCTGATACTGCTTTCTTTGAGAAATTCCAATATACATGATTATATTCTCTTATACTATATTCTCACTATTTTTGGTCATATCATAAGTTGTGATTATCAAAAGGGGGGAGATTGTTGACCTCATCTGTTTTGATAATCCCAATTATGTGTTCATATATTATGCTATTCTCAATTACTGTTGATCTACATTTTAATTCTTTCAAATTTGTGATCAAGTTAATAATAATGTTTAAATAATCTCTGATTTATGTTAATCTCGATTATCCTTGTTTATACAAGCTTTGAAACAATTCTAAGTCAATTAGATGTGGTGTGCATAAGACACAGAGCTACCGATAGCCAGAGCTACCGATAGCCAGAGCTACCGATAGCCAGAGCTACCGATAGCCAGAGCTACCGATAGCCAGAGCTACCGATAGCCAGAGCTACCGATAGCCAGAGCTACCGATAGCCAGAGCTACCGATAGCCAGAGCTACCGATAGCCAGAGCTACCGATAGCCAGAGCTACCGATAGCCAGAGCTACCGATAGCCAGAGCTACCGATAGCCAGAGCTACCGATAGCCAGAGCTACCGATAGCCAGAGCTACCGGTGCACAGAGAGCTACCGATGCAGAGAGCTACCGATGCACACAGAGCTACCGATGCACAGAGCTACCGATGCACAGAGAGCTACCGATAAGAGCTACCGATAAGAGCCACCGATAAGAGTTTGAAGAGCTACCGATGGAAGATCCTACACCGAGTCAACCGTACACGTCTACAAACAAACGGCTACCTATAATGAACTGCGGAGTCAAATCCTATATCCTCGATACTATTTGTCTATTATACTAACGGTTATATTTGTTACTTTTGATGCATTTAATGTTATTAAATGATTTATGTTTCCATTTCAGGAAACCGTACCAAGTACGATCAAAAAGTATAATCATTCCTTCTTCTCAGAAAAACAGAAAAAGGGTATAAAGAGGACATCGTGTATGTATCAAAAACGGGCGTGTGAGACAAGAGACATGAAGAGATCGAGAACACAGAACACACTTGCGATCAAACTCAAAAACGTGCCAAGAACAACTGGAGAACTTGCACTCACTAGACTACTACTACCAGCCTCCAGAACATAGAGCATACATTGAGCAATCTATGCTAAAGAAGAACTACACAAAACTCTTCATTCTTTGAGCCGATAAGCAAGCTGAACCTGGAAGTCAAGGAAACAGATGATACTCTGTTTTCCAGACCAAAACCAGAAGAAGACTCAGAACGAATTCTAATCAACAAAAGGAGTCAAGAGCTGCACGAAGATCACTAGAGCCATTTCTAATCTCTAAATCTGTATCTCTGTGATTTACTTTTTACATTACGAGCAGTGTGTGTTATCTGTTGTATTTTACACACACTGTCTCCTGAACCTTAACTGGAGGATTTGTAAATCCTCACTCACTATCTTTTCATTCATTTCCCCACTGTGGATAGTGGTAGAGGTCGTGTGTGACCTGGACAGCTGGTTGCTGTTGTTTTGTTTCCCACGAATAACAGTGGCAAAGGTCTTGGACCTGGACAGTTGTAACTGTTGAACCCCGATCCAGGGTGTGGATCATCCTTATATAAACTTTTGAGAGGACTAAGTCTCGACTTGAGACTAAACCTCTTGGTTAACTCCTCTGTGTCTTTAGTTAAAGTTTATATCCATACAGTACATATTTATTTCATATTCCGCTGCTATTACTTTGAAATATAATTTATTTTCAAAACTACTTTGATAGTTAAACTCGCAAGTGTTTATATTTATTGTAAACCAGTAAGTTAGTTTCAGAAGTTAAATTAATCATAAGATTAAGTTAACTGAGAACTAATCAATCTTTGAGAAACTAATTGAACCTTTATAATCTGTATAAATTCACTACAGTTTAATCTGTTTTTGAAATTGGGGGATTTTAATAGAAATTGTTTTTAGCAGAAATTTTAATTGGAACTCAATTCACCCCCCCTCTTGAGTTTCCACTCCGACCAACACATTCCATATACCAAAATACAACACAAATGATTAATGAAGATCAAATACCATTTCTAATAAAGATAATTATAGGTTGTGGTAGATTGCTAATATAATCAAAATCTATATCCATACATAGAACTCAGGTCATTCTATATTGCATGAAAATATTTCTAAGTAATTTTTCATTAACCAAAAATGTAATGGAAATTAGTACAATGAATATTATAAATAAAAATAGTTAATAATGCATCACCTAGTCAATGCTGGCAATAGCCATTGGTTTTGAAAGCGAAATAATCAACTTCAATCACTTTCCAATGTCCCATTCATCATCCCAAACCTAAAAGAAATAAAATTTTCATTCAATACAGATTACATATCATCAATATTTTTTCATAAATACCATTTCGTTGAACATATATGTTTAAGTATGATAGTTTAAATGGTAAAGAGGGAGGCTTGTTTTAACATTATATTAGAAAGATTAAAGCATTTTTAGTTATATTAAGTTCAAAACACATAGGCTACCTAAATTAATTTCATTAAAACTTGACACAAAATCTGACTGAAATTTAATTAAAATGTTGCAAAAAATTATTTCAAGATAATTACAATATTAATAACAATTCCATATGCCAATGATTCAATGGAGAAACCATTAAAAGTACTAGAAAAAACTAATTTAAAGTGAAGTTCATCATTCATTTTTTTTGTTACAAGATACATATTAAGACACATATGGGCCAATTACAGACCAAGTATCTATTTTTCTAACATAAAACTTCTACTTAATGCAAACCAACAGTAGGAATAAATTTTTCCATTAAGTATGAGGATTTAAAGTATTAAGCATTCTGTGGAAATTTATAATTATATTCATATTCAAGGGAACCTGGTGTAGTAAGATCAACCCCAAAAGTTGATACAAAAAAATTATTTTTTAGAAGCTTGAGGACAAGTACTAAGGACATTGCAGAAGGAACTCCACACAAAATCTTCTTAGGTATTAATGGAGATGATATCAGTTGGATCTATGCTTCATGGAAGTAACCACAACCCCAGAGGGTCCTTTCACTTGATTAGGATTTGGTGAATCTTACCAGCCTCTATATCATAATATTATTAATTAGTAAATAGTGCAAGAGTATTTGAACGAGTGAATGATTTTTGTGATGTTGTTGAAATAGGAAATGATTAGGGTCTATATCATCTTACTTTTAAAGATGAAGGTGGATCTGATGTTGCAAAGACCAAATGAGGGTGACCAGATGCATTTATGATCAATTTTTATCTGATTCAGTTTCAAAATCAAAAAATTTGAGGTCTCTCTCAATCATATGGATAAAAATAATTAACATTTTTGTGGAAGATATAAGTCTATCAATGATCATGCATGCAATTTGATTTGTGAATAGGGTGAGTGTGAAACTCAAAAAAATGATAATTATCTTGGTCTTGGGATAATGTATGGATGAGATATACCATTTATCAATGTTTTCAGGTTTCTAGAAAATCATGTTTGATAAATTGATCATAGGGAATGAACATCAAAATTTTGTATTCAAAAAATTTAATTATTTTCTTTTATATACCTAATAATAATATCACATGTATTGGAATATTAACAAAACACGTTTTTAGTTGTTATTTTTTATATTTAACAACATACATAATGTATATTGTTTATTTATATGCAATTAATAGAATTACAACATTAAAAATATGTATGTATTTTAATTTTAATTTTAATAACATGCATAGTATTGCATGTTATTAAATTTAATTTTTAACAACATTAAAACAATTGTGTTATTGATGTTGTGACGTTCAAAAAATTGTTATAGTTAATCAAAACCCAAATAGGTGAAGTCATCCAGCCCGAAATACTCATCACAAATAAACATTTCCATTCAATGAGTTCTCCCCCTCTGAGTTGAACCTTCTGACAATCAAGGCTAATTCAAAAATTATTTAAATAAAATTTGGGCAAACAAATAACTAAAATCTAAAGAAAATCCTATAAAATAACTCAACTAAGAAAACAAAAGAACACATAAGAAATAGAACCACATGAAAAGCATGTGGAGAAACATAGAAATCCCAAGAGGGGAACAAGATTAGAGAAAGAGAAACTCTAGGCTGGGTTCTTTGGAAGGCGTTACAGGCATAGGAGTGGAATGTGTGTCATATCCAATTTATAGAATTTATTTATCATACCTACTTTACATAAATGAGGAAACATGGTTTTTAGTAAATGTTTATCTATTTAATATAAAACAAATAATAATAAAGATTTATATCTCAAAAAAATATAAAAACCCATGATAAAAAATAACTAAATAATCAAATATTATTCCTAATAAAAAGAAGACGAAAAAAGAAATAAAAATAAAAATAATAAATGTTATTGATACCCCTAGATCATTTTTTCATGATAGATGATCAGCATCTTTGAGGTTCATTGTTCAAAGAATGACAAACCCTAATAGAAATAATGGTATTTTGGGCCACCAAAAGTGGTCTCCAATAACATTTGTGATCGCCTCATGACTAATTTTGGAGGTGGCATTAGATGATGTGGAAAATTCATACTAATGACATTAGAAAATTCATATTTACAATTATTTAAATATATAAATATTTATTTATAGTTATAAATATATATTTATATTTATATTTATATTTATATTTATATTTATATTTACATATTTACAATTCTATAAATATATAAAAAATTATTTGTTCATATTTATTTATAATTATATATTTATTTGTTTATAATTATTTTTATAAATGCATATTTATAATTATTTAAATATATTTTTAATTATATAAATAATTATTTTTATTTATTTATTTATAGTTATCTATATTTATATTTATCTATAATTATATAAATACATTAATTTTAAATATATTTATTTATAAACATATATACTTCTAAATTGATTTATTTAAAATTATAATTATATTTTTATATTTTTATATTTATTTTATTTTTAATTATATTTATTTAAAAATATATTTATTTATAATTAAAATCTATTTATATTTATAAATACTTTTATATAATTATATAAATATACATACCTATATATATATTTTTATAATTATATTTATAAATGCATATTTACAATTCTCAAAATATATTAATAATTATATAAATATTAAAACATTTTTATATATAAATATATTAATATATTTAAATTTATTTATAAATATATATTATTAATTTTATAATTATAAATATATATTTATTTTGATATATATATTTATTTAGGGATATATATATTTATTATTATTCAATTATTAATATATTTAAATATATGGAATATACATTTATAAATATATTTATATATAATTATATAAGTATTTATTTGTAATGAATTATTATAAATATGTTGGTGAATAAATATTTTTAAATATGTTTCGAGTTTGGGCATTGTTTGAGTTCTAAAAATATTATTTGAACTTTCTCAGATTAATAATCAGGTAATAATTTTAAGTTTAATATTTATACATATATATATATATATAAACATATATTTATTTATAATTATATATATAAATATATAACAAAACCAGCGTGAACCAGGGATTAAAACCAATGGTCCCGAAAATTTATTAAAAAAAGGAAAGTACACATGCAAAGGAGATGGTGAGAGACATAGTAGAATCATGGCACAAACAACACCATAAAAATCAAAGCATCAAAACGATCACCATCCGGTACGTTTGACACCTCCCCTCAAGAGCCACCCTAACCTTTCAACTGTCGACCTTTGCTCCACTACTTGGGAGACTACCAAGTTCCCTCATGATCATCCTTTGATGATGCTTCATCAAAAGATTTATTTCCCCCATATGATATCATCTTTCTAAATCGAGATGTCATCTTGATTCACATCATCCTTGGAAACAACAGTGCCACTTACCTTAGCACCTAAGTATTGCCCCAGAATATTACCAAATTCCTCATGGAAGGCGTCTCTGCTATTAGATCTATCAAGAATTTCATGCAAAGTGGGTGTTCCCATACTTGTGGTTGGCTCAAGGGATCCACACATTGTCACTCCACTTGTTCAACATCATGAAAAGTTTTGTCAAAATCGTCCTTAGAGCCAATCTTGATTCTCCCAAAAAGAGCATCCTTGAAAGAAACTCCCTGGGTGTGACTTACAAGATCCATATCCATGTCAAAAACATACTGTACATGACTATCCAATGGAACCTGCTCATTCTGAATCAGCTCCTGGAAAATAGGGATAGGAGACCGATGCTCTAAAATATGCCACTTGGAAGCTCCATCCCGAGTATCCTTGTTTCCAAAAGGGGGCTATTTTGAGTGCAATTCCTTTCCCACATTCGAAGGACCATAATTCCTACCACAATCATCCTTTGATGATGTCCCCACCTGCTTCAACTAAATTTCCCTAAAATTCCGACAATCAGAGACATCATGCCCCACTAATCTGAAAAAGTTGCAAAAGGCTGGAATATATTCATATTCAAAGTCAACTTCAATGCTCTCACCATTGTCAATCAAAGAGGCACATTTAGGTAGGCTGTTCAGAAAATCCACATCCACTAATACACTTTAAAAATAGCCAAATTTCCCATTCCACAGAGTTGTCTTCTATCTTCATAGGTGCACCAATGCAGGAAACTAAATCATTCAAAATAAGGGTATTCCGCAACACCAAATTAATACCGTATATTCTTACCCATATATGTGCATTAGAGTGCTTCTGTGAGTAGGGATTGAAATTAAACTCCCAAGCATAGAGTTGGAAAATTCTTGGATTTCAGATCTTCCATGCACATTGGTTTATCTCCCTTAGAGATAATTAAAATCCCAATCAGCAAAAACATACAGGCATCTAATCTTTCTTTGAGTGCTACCGGATCAGCAACGACCATGAATTTTCTACCATCAGATCTGGAAATTCTAGGTTCTCGAGCAACATGAAAGAATTCATCAGATTCCAGCGGCGTACCTTTGGAAAGAGCTTCAGCAAAGGATATACCTTTGCGAGTGAGATTCATAGTAGGTGCACCCTTTGAGTCAGCCACACCCCTGTTGCTCACTGCAACGCCAGAAGGCATTATCCCCACCTTAGGTTGGGAGGGCGAGACAGGATCGCTACTATCAACCGGACCGTGAGCATACGGATCTGAGCCAGTCGTACCCCTCGCTTCAACGCCAGGATGTCGATCTGCATCCCCACCCACAAAAGACGAATCCAATCCGGTTGCACCCCTCACAGATTCAGGACGTCGATCTGCATCCCCAACCGCATCACAACCCTCACCCAGACAACGATCTAATGCCTCCGCCATCTCTCGCCATTCTGTGCCAGCCACACCCCTACAAATCTCATCGACACCCAAACCCCTCTGATCTTCATCACCACGGCAGGTAGCCACACCTCTGCTTTTGGCGCTAGGATTTCCAAAGGTCACACCTCTGTTAAATTCGACGCCAGCTGAGCCCTACCGACCTGTATCACGGTCGGTAGCGGTAGGGTTTCCAAATCCGCCCCCTCTTTCCCT